>JAWHQI010000074.1:7338333-8607500 GCA_033032865.1 Dactylorhiza incarnata | reverse complement strand
CAAGAATGATTTGTTGTGTCCTGGAAAGCTCCATTCCATTCTTGGCAATAAACGAGCCATTGGAGAATTGTCTCTAGCCTTGTGGTCCTTCTGAAAAGGTCTCAAAAGGACAGCAGAAAAAGCTTCCTTTTTCTGACTGTATTCGACGTTGCGTCGACTTCATCATTCTTCATGTCGACGCACCTCTGAGTTCTTATCGAAGTAGCTTCGAATTCCTTCTTAGCTTTGGATGAACTCAGATATCGACGTTGCGTCGATTCCTTATCGACGTATCCGCCGAGTTGAAGACTTGGACTTTGAGCTTTAACTTCTGCGTCGAATTGTAGTCGAAGTTGCATCGACTTCTTGAATGTCTTCAACAAGCTCTTCCTTCTGCGTCGAGTTCCTTTTGACGTTGCGTCAACTTGAATTATACTTCGACAGACTAAATAAGTTGCGTTGACTTCTAGTCAGAGTTGCGTCGATATCAAGTTGAAGTTGCGTCGACTTTTATTCGACGCAAGTCTTAACTTAACTTATTTTGTGATTGTCTTGACTTGGCCTTGACACTCAAAGGTGAGTGTGACATCCTAAGACATCTAATGAACAATTTACCCTTACTATATAATGTGGGTAATATAACCTAAAAAGTAAATCACTTATAGATAATTTGTTAAGTTAAATCCAAAAGGAGTTTTTCCCAACATAGCATTAGAGCCAGACCTCCTATAGTACAATGTGTGGTTTACTGATAAACCAAGCGGAATCTGGTGGGCATGTAACATCCTGAATCCAATGAGGGAGAGGAGTGCTTTGTGGGCATTGAAGCTCAAGAAAAGTAGCTCCTAGCATGCTTCTAGGATGACGGGCTTTTAGGTGAAAAGAGGTGTATGAATGAACTGGATCTCAAATCATAATTATAAAAAGTTGTTGGGCTTAAGTAATATTTTGCTTCCTCAAATATCAGATGCAACTTTTCAGAGTAATTGGTGGAGTTGTGTTGGGAACTCCAAGATTAAGCATATTCCGGTGGGAGTAGTCTTAAGATGGGTGACCTTCTGGGAAGTGCTCATAGGCCACCCATGAAAAAGGGAAAAACCATGCGATTCAGCTCTGTATGGGATGGGATGAACCAAAGTAGACGATACTTCTGAAATTATGAGTGTATAACATTTTGACTATTTCATGGTAGTATATACTATTCTTGAGTGAAATCTAACGCTTGATGAATCTATTCGTCTAGAAGAGATCTTTCCCAACCTTCGTAATGACAATGAACTTTACCATAATGATAGAGAGTGTTACACACTTTTTTAATCTTGACTTTACAAACATAACCCCCATGTAAAAAAAAAGGTAACATGAAGTCTATCTTATGGAGTCAACATCTACACCCATATCAACATTTGTGTAGCCTAGAAGCTCTGATTCACTATCAACTTGGTGTTCTCTTCCATGATTGGAGAGAAATCTATATGCTGTACCAATATTATATGTTATGTCAGGGTGAGTGCATACCATGTTAGAATGACAACCACAGAAGCTCGTGTTGTAAGACCCCCTCCCGGAACACTGAACACGTCGAGGGAAGTCTTATGCCCAGAACAACCGCCTTGCGGAAGTGCCAGCACACAGGATAGCTTCCTCCACAAGACATCTATCTTGTTGACTAATTCTAATATCACATTGTCAACCCTTTAATAAAATAAACAACAGAAGCCATGATCCGCAATAAGCAACAATGTCTACAATAAATATAGATGTGTAACAGGATATATAGAAATATGTGACGGCGTGAAGATATAGGAGACTAGATTAAAAAATATAATCCAATACTCCTCCTTGATCTTGTCCTCTTTATCTTCTAGGTCAGCCTATGCGTCGCTGATAACCCCAATCATTTTGCGAAATGTCTGGAACTTCTCTGCCAATAGTGCCTTTGTCATCCCATCCGCCAGCTGATCCTTATTGTTACAATAGCATACGATAATTTCTTTCTCCTCTATTAATTTTCTGACAAAATGATGCTTGATTTGAATGTGTTTGGTGCGATTGTGAAGGACTGGGTTTTTGTTTATAGAAATTGCTGAAGTGTTGTCGACCATGAGAGTAATAACGTGTAATTCTTCCTATTTCATAGTGGTAAGAAAACGATTGAGCCACACACCCTCTTTTGCTGCTTCCCCCATCTACATATATTCCACCTCCGCAGAGGAGAGAGCAATACTCTTCTGTTTTCTAGAATTCCAGGATATTGTCATTTGCCCCAACTGAAACAGGAAGCCGCTTGTGCTCTTGCGGTCGTCAGCACTTCTTGCCTATTCGATGTCTGAGTACCCAATAATGTGATCATCTCCATCCCCTTTTCTTATAATGACGAGACCAAAATCCCTAGTCCTTTGTAAATACCTCGGTATTCTTTTCAAGACCTTCATATGGCTGATTCTTGGCTCGCATGCAAACCTAGAGACGATGCCCACAGAGTGTTCGATGTCTGGTCTGCTGTTGCATAACAATATAAGAGCCTCAACTATACTACGATAAGTTTCTTCACTCACCTTCTCTTCTTCATCATTTCTCTGGAGCTTTTCTCATGTCATCATAGTAGTAGAAGTGGGCTTGCAGTCATGCATATCAAAACGCCGCAACAATTCGCCTACATATTTCTGTTGATGCAGAAAAATTCTGTTTGGTAACTGCATTATCTGTAATTCCAAGAAGTATCTCATGACCCCAAGATCGCTCATTTCAAAATCTTATTTCATGATGGCTTTGAATTGATCTATCAGTTGTGGAGTGGACCCAGTAACAAGCAAATCGTCAACATAGATACAAACAATCACAAAGGTGTTATGAGAAGGATGTTTGACATAGAGCGAGGCTTCATGGGGGATTCTTGTATACCCATTTTTCTTCAGGTAAGTGTCAATCCTGTAATTCCATGCCCGTGGTTCTTGACGCAGTCCATACAAATATTTCCTTAGTCTATAAACTTTTTCTTCCCTTCCCTTCACAATGTATCCTTCTGGTTGATGCACGAACACCTCTTCCTGGATTTCGCCATTAAGAAAGGCAAACTTAACATCTAATTGATGAATCTTCAATCTGTGTTGAACTGCAAATGCGGGCAACATTCTCATTGTCTCCATTGGTATTACTGGTGCAAATGTTTCAGTAAAGTCCCTCCCAGGTTGTTGTGAGTAGCCCTTTGCTACTAATCTGCCTTTATGTTTTTCTACTGCTCCTTGTTCATTCAGTTTTAATTAGTAGACCCATTTTAGACCAATTATGGTCTTATTTTCCGGTTTAGATACTAGAACCCAAGTGTTGTTCTTATTTATCATGACAATCTCCTCATTCATTGCTTCAACCCATTTTGGTTGCGTGGCAGCTTCAGGGAATTTGGTTGGCTCTTGGCACAGAAGTGCCGCATTGTAGGATTCTTATGTGTCAGCAAGAGAGCGAAATTTATGAGGAGATGATGAGCTTGACCTGGAATGCGGAAATGGATTATCTGATGCTTGTGGACTGGGCGGTCGTGGACTATGATCAGCAGAAGGCTCATCCGCGACATCGTCCAGTGGTGTGGGAAACAATTGACATTGATCCTCATTGCCCCCCCCCCCCCAGTCGTCCCAGCTCCCTTGCTCATCGAAAAGAACATCTCTACTAATAACTAACTTCCTGTATCCCTTGGATTCTAGATTATACCCCCACAAAGATGTGTTTTCTCCTTTTACTTCTAACTTGTCTCTGTTTTCATTTGCTGGAATGGCGTAGGTCAAGCTGCCAAATATTTCCAAGTTATGTATGGATGGTTTTTGCTTGTACCATGCCTCATATGGTGTTGAATCCTTAAGAGATTTGGAAGGAGCTCTGTTAAGGATAAAAATTATCGTGCTCATGACCTCCTCCCAAAACAGCTTGGTCAGCTACTTCTGATGAAGCATACTTCTTCCCATTTCAACCACTATGTGATTTCTCCTTTCCACAACTCCATTTTGTTGAGTACTTTGAGGTACTATAAGCTGCCACTTGATTCCTTGAGGCTCACAGTAAGAGAAGAACTCCTTACTAGAAAATTCACCCCCTCTGTCTGTCATGAATGCTTTAATTACGTTATTTGTTTCATTCTCGACCAGGTTTTTGAACTTGATAAATACAAAGAATGCTTCTAATTTCAATGTAATGAAGTATATCCACATCATGCATGTGCAATCATCTATGAATAAAAGGTAATACCTATTTCCTGCCCAAGTTGGGGATGTGGCAGGACCCCAGATGTCAGCATGGATCTGCTCAAGTGGCCATGCGACCCTCAATTGGCTTTGGCCAGGAAATGGGTTCCTGTGTATTTTGGTAAGAGTACACACTTCATAGAACTCTCTATCATTCAGAGTGCCTTGCACTCCAATCACCATTTCACTTAACTTCTTAAGGTCTCAAAAATTGAGGTGCCCACACCTGCAGTGCTAGAACATTGAACTGTCCATGCTTCTGGCTGTTTTTCCCTGAGTTATTTCATCGGAGCTTAGTTGCATTTTGAGGGGGGGAATCTTGTTGGTTGACATTTGCAAAGTGGTGACCATTTTGTGAGTTCGAGTACCCTGAGTATTGCATTTATCTTTATCAAATACGAGCTTGTAGCCCTTCTTTAGAAGTTATCCCACACTCAGAAGATTTTGGGAAAGGCTCGGGACATACCGCACATAATGGATGTTTATGGTTTCACCAGTTTTTAGTTTTACGGCCACAACACCCTTACCTTCAACCAATATGACGTTTCCATCTCCCATGATGACTTCTGACTTCTCAGATTCATCAAGCTGAATGAATGCTTTTATGTTATTAGACTTATCGTTTGAGCACCCACTATCGAGAAACCATACCTTTGATTCTGAATCAACAGATTATAGGCAAGAGTAGAACAAGGATTCAAGGTTATTTGAAAATTTGCTTCTTCTCTTGAAATGTTTTCTCGATACCAGCTGTTGCGTCCAACTCGTGGCCCCTGCAAACTGGTCTAGATTGCACCGTCATAGCCTGGTATTGGTCGAGCGTGCAAACAGTCAATGAAAATGAGACGGTTGGAAAGAAGGTTTTTTAGCATGGAAATCCCCGGAAAGGGGTGAAAAACCACCTGGTCGGAGCTGTGTCGACCCAACTTCACTATTTGTTGGTGTTGTATAGAGATTTTTAAGAGAGGGCGACAGGCCGCTCCTCATTATAATTGCTGGGAGAGGGAGAGAGATGTGCTCGGTGGGTGACAGGCGACCGCTTGACGAGCTAAGTCTTTTTCTTGCTGCAGAGGGGAGCACTGCACTCTGAGTGCTCGGGAATCTTCTATTGATGATCAGCAGCTGGAGAAACCCGCTTCGCATGATCTGGAGTCTACAACGGGTGTTGGGAAGTAGGATTGGCACTCTTAGCGCGATATGGAGTCTGTGGCTTGTCTCTAGGTGAGAGTGGAGGGGAGTCTGGAGTCGTAGACTTATTTTTGACTAGAGGGCTTCCAACTGAGTTGAGGGCCCTGAGAGTGCTGAGCGCATTGCGCACGGAATGCTTGTTACGGTGTACGCGGGGAGCATACTGTGGTGCGCGCAGGGCATGCTTTGCTCGTGGCGGAGAGTGTGTTGAGTGCATAGCAAAATGCACGCAAGGTGAAACGTGCGCTGGGTGGAAAGTGTGCTGGCCAAAATGTGCGCAGGGCGTAAAGCACGCAAGGTGTGCGCAAGGTGCAGTGTGCAGAAGGTGCAATGTGCACGAGGTGCGCGCAAGGCCCAGTGTGTGCAAGGCGCAGTGTGCACGAGGTGTGTGCAAGACACGATGTGCATGAGGTGTGCGCAAGGAGCGGGGTGCGCGAAGCGCAATGTGTGCGAGGTGTGTGCAAGGTGCAGAGTGCACGAGGCGCATTGTGCGTGATGTGTGCGCCAGACACAGTATGTGTGAGGCACAATATGTGCGAGGTGTGCGCGAGGCGCAAGGTGCGTGTGGGGTGCGCAAGGCGCAATGTGCGCATGGTGTGTGCAAGGCGCAATGTGCGCGTGGTGTGCGCAAGGCGCAATGTGCGCGTGGTGTGCGCAAGGCGCAAGGTGCGCGTGGTGTGCGTGTGGTGTGTGCAAGGCGCAAGGTGTGCGTGGTGTTCGTAAGGCGCAATATGTGCATGGTGTGCACAAGGAGCAATGTGTGTAAGGCGCAATGTGCGCGTGGTGTGCGCAAGGCGCGAAGTGCGTGTGGTGTGCGCAAGGTGCAATGTGCGCCTGGTGTGCGCAAGGTGCAATGTGTGCCTGGTGTGCGCAAGGCGCAAGGTGCGTGTGGTGTGCGCAAGGTGCGCGTGGTGTGCGTAAGGCGCAATGTGTGTGTGGTGTGCGCAAGGCGCAATATGCGCGTGGTGTGCAAAAGGCACAATTTGCATGTGAAGTGTGCAAGGCGCGATGGGCGCATGGTGTGCGTAAGGCGCAATGTGCGCATGGTGTGTGCAAGGCGCAATGTGCGCATGGTGGGCGCAAGGCACAATGTGTGCGGGGTGTGCGCAAGGCACAATGCGCGCAAAGCGCAATGTGCCCGAGGTGTGCGAGCGTCGCAGAATCCCTGGGTGCACTTAAAGGGGGCTCAAAGATCTTTGAAGACGCTCGAAGATCATCAAAGACGCTCAAAGATCTTCGAAGGATTCTTCGAAGGCGAAGGAGATTTTCGAAGGTGTCTTCGAAGATCTCTCTTACTCGAAGGAGGAAAGTCAGGAGGAGAGAAAGATGGAATGGAAGGCGGCCCATGAGTTCCTAATTATAGGCTCCATGGGTGGTTATGGTGGTTACACGGTTATCCGCAAGCCATAACCACCCTTTTCACTATTTGTAGGCCGATTTAATATTGACTAATACACATATTTCATAATAATTTATAACGTGTAGACCGATATAATTTCAAATATTTACACCCACCCATAATGGGTGGTTACGATGGTTATGATGGTTATATAGCTACCCGCACACCATAACCAATTTATGTGTTATACGCACACCCATTTGTACAGTTATTGGTGATATGTACTCATATGACGGATATGGTTATGCACACATCATAACCATATTATTTGTTATACGCAGACCGCATTTGAGGATTTTATTATTTTTATCCCACGATATGAGATTTTAGTATTTGCATCCCACGATATATGATTTTACTATTTCCATCCCATGTTGGAGGATTTTACTATTTACAATTGCGCACACCAATTTTCGGAGGTCGTTTTCGTAGAGAACGTGCCCGGGAATTTCCCTGGCGCATATCTTCGTGTGTTGTGTTTATTTAGGTGAATTGTCGAAACTCACGCAGTTATTAGCTTGTCGTTCTGCTTTGGTGTCATAAGTTGTGAGCTTGATGTTTTACGTCGGAGATCGTCGTGAGCTTGTCGCATGGTGCTAGCGTCCGAGATTGATACGAGCATACTGCTTGGCGCTAACGTCCTTCCCGGAGGTGGTTGCTATAATTGAGAGAGCGCTGTCGTGAGGTAGTTGCTATTGTTGAGCATGCTGACCAAAGGAAGTTAATGTAAATGAGCGTTCTACCCAGAGGAAGTTGCTGTTAATGAGTGTGATGCCCAGAAGAAGTTGATGTAAAGGAGCGCCCTACCCGTAGCTGTTGTAAACGAGCGACCTATGCGGAGATAGTATCTGTAAATAAGCACGGTGACCGGAGGCAATTGCTTTAAATGAATGCACTGCCCGAAGGCAATTGCTTTAAATGAGTGCACTGCCCAGAGGCAATTGCTTTAAATGAGCGCACTTCCCGAAGACAGTTGCTGTAAATTAGCGCACTGCCCGGAGGCAGTTGCTGTAAAGGAGCGCGCTGCCCAGAGGCAGTTACTGTAAATGAGCGCGCTACCCGGAGGCAGTTGTTGTAAAGGAGTGCGCTGCCTGGAGGTAGTTGCTTTAAATGAGCGCGTTGCCCGGAGACAGTTGCTGCAAACGAGCGCACTGCCCGGAGGCAGTTGCTGTAAATGAGCGCACTGCCCGGAGGCAGTTGCTGTAAACGAGCACACTGCCCGGAGGCAGTTGCTATAAATGAGTGTGATGCCCGAAGGCAGTTGCTGTAAACGAGCACGTTGCCCAGAGGCAGTTGCTGTAAATGAGCGCGCTGCACGGAGGCACTTGGTGGTGGCAGATGTAGGTTTGACCTTACCCATTGTAATTTGGTAGGGACCGACCGCTAAAGGAGGCAGGCCCTTGGCGATGACGGGTGTGGGTTTGACCTTATTATAATTTGACAGGGACTGACCGACAAAGGGGGCAGGCCCTTAGCGATGGCGGGTGTAGGTTTGACCTTACCCATTATAATTTGACAGGGACCGACTGCCAAAGGGGGCATGCCCTTGGCGATGGAGGGTGTAGGTTTGACCTTATCCATTGTAATTTGGCAGGGACCGACTGCCAAAGGGGGCAGGCCCTTGACGATGACGGGTCTAGGTTTGACATTACCCATTGTTATTTGGCAGGGATCGACCGCCAAAGGGGAGCAGACCCTTGGCGATGGTAGGCGGAGGTCTAACGACCTTACCTATTATAACTTGGCAGGGACCGACCGCCAAGGGGGCAGTCCCTTGACGATGGCAGGTGGAGGTCTCGCGACCTTACCTATTGTAACTTGGCAGGGACCGACCGCCAAGGGGGCATTCCCTTGACGATGGCAGGCGGAGGTCTGGCGACCTTACCAATTGTAACTTGGCAGAGACCGACCACCAAGGGGGCAGGCCCTTGACGATGGCAGGAGGAGGTATGCCGACCTTACCTATTGTAACTTGGCAGGGACCGACCGCCAAGGGGACTGGCCCTTAGCGATGGCAAGCGGAGGTCTGGCGACCTTACCTACTGTAACTTTGTTATCTGAAACATACGAAGTAAATGAAGTCAGAAAAGTAATTCGCAGAAACAATGTACGGAAGTTCAATCACACGTCTTTATGGAACGATGATAAAGCTGACATGACGGAGAGGAGGCGTAAGTACAACTCGGTGAATGGGGAGGGATCTTTCTCCTATTGCAATTACTTTTAGGGGTTGCTACCAGTCTTTCCTGGCAAGCGGGCGACCGTTCTCTCGTCGTCCCGGGTGGCGTCAACCGATTTAATGTTTTGTTTCGCAAGAACCTTCTCATAAGCCCTTGTCCAATAAAATGCTCTATTTCCTTCTTTAGCTTGGTACCTTCTATGTCGTGGTCGCATCCGCGGTGGAACTCACAGTGTTTGATTGATCTCCTTTGTTCGGAGCGATCGAATTGGGCCTATGAACTGCCACCTTATCTTTGATTACATAAAGTATGTTGACCCTAGAAGTGTTGAGGGGAGTGTGGCTCTGATGTTGCTGAGTGTGAGGTTCACCATAACGTTCATTGCTCCTCTTTAGAGGGGCGACTGTTCTCGCTCCTTCCGCTTTGAACTTCCTTTGAACTCTTGTCGGTGTACTTAGATTGCCTCATCTGCCATAATCTGAGCATCCACTCAGCGTACAAGGTCAGGGTAGCTGGAGATCATCTTCCTCATTAGTGCTGAGTAAAATCCGCAGGGCCGGAGCCCTCCCAAGAGGAAGCTATGCAGGAGTTGAGGGTCGATTCCTGGAATCTGTCGCGCTTCAGATGGGAAGCGACAAAAAAAGTCCTTGACAGTTTCACCCTCTCCTTGACGAATCCTGGAAAGGTGAGAGGGGTCCGGTGCAATCCTCCGGTTTGCGATGAACTGGTTGACAAAGAGTTGAGATAAATTGGCAAAGTTGTCGATCCCTCCTTCTTTCAGAGAGTAGAACTAGGTGCGAGCATGTCCCTGTAGTGTTGCTGAGAACACTCGACATTGCAGTTGATCGGGGGCATTGTTTATCCTCATGATGAGGAAGAAGTGGTGGATGTGCTATGAGGGATCATCCATTCCATCGAACGTCTCGATATTTAGAAGATCAAAGCCGCGTGGGACTAGATGTGCCAGAACCTCGGGCTATAATGGTGAGCGATAGCGGAGAGGGTGGTAGGTCAAAAAGGCACGTTGCCTAGCTTGTTCATGTTCTTCCGCAATCATGTTGTGAATTTCTTTGCGAGTAGGACCTTCAATCGCATGCTCGATGGTTGCCGCTTCTGGGCGGTACTGGTGTTGAGCGTCAGGTTCTCCAGGATGGATTAGGTGCATTGTGTTGGCCGTGTTGGAGGAATCCTCTTCAGGGAAGTGGTGCTCGCGAGTGAAGTCCTTTGCTGGAGTACAGTCCAGGGCTGGCGGAGGCGGACTACCTTGTTCGGGGGAAGGATTATAAGGTCGTGGTGCTTCTCTATTTGTGAGGTACTCTATTTGTATGGACTCTTTTGCGAGAGGCGTGCTAATGTGTGAGTGCGAGAGAACTGGATCGACGTGCCCCCAGGGGATAATCCTTCAGTAGCACGGGTAGCTATTCTTGCCATTGCCGCCAGCCTTCGAGTATCACTGTGAAGGGGATACTTTCTTCTAAATCTTTTGGGAATGCTGTGAACACCTTCACACAGACAGCGCCAAACTGTTGCGGCCAACTTGAGGCTCCTACAAACCGGTCTAGATTGCGCCGTCTTAGCCCGGGAGTGGTCAAGCGTGCAAACAGTCAATGAAAATGAGACGGTTGGCTAGAAGGGTTTTTAATGTGGAAAACCCCGGAAAGGGGTGAAAACCACGTGGTCAGAGCTGTGCCGACCAAACTTCACTATTTGTTGGTGTTGTAGAGAGATTTTTAAGAGAAGACGAGGGCAACAGGCCACTCCTCATTATAATTGCTGGGAGAGGGAGAGAGATGTGCTCGGTGGGTGACAGGCCACCGCTTGCGGAGCTAAGTTTTTTCTTGCTAGTGGGGGAGCTTTGCACTCAGAGTGCTCTGGAATCTTTTGTTGATAATCAGCAGCGGGAGAAGCACGCTTAGTGCGATCTAGAGTCTGGAACGGGCGTTGGGAAGCAGGACTGGCACGCTTAGCGCGATCTGGAGTCTACGACTTGTCTCTGGGTGAGAGCGGAGGGGAGCCTGGAGCCGTGGATTTATTATCGACTGGAGGGCTTCCAACTGAGTTGAGGGCCCTGTGAGTGTTAAGCGCGTTGTGCGCAAAATGCTTGTTGCGGTGCGTGGGATGCTTACTGCGGTGCACACGGGGCATGCTCTGCTCGTGGCGAAGTGCATGCCGAGTGCATAGCAAAATGCACGCTAGGTGAAACGTGTGCATGGTGGAACATGTGTTGGCCAGAATGTGCGTGGGGCATAATGCATAAAAGGTGTGTGCAAGGCGCAGTGTGCGTAAAGTGCAATGTGCATGAGGTGTGCGCAAGGCGCAATGTGCGCGAGATGTGCGCAAGGCATAGTGTACGCGAGGAACAATGTGTACGAGGCGAAGTGTGCGCGAGGAGAAGTGTGCGCGAGGCACACTATACACGAGGTGTACGCAACACACAGTGTGCGCGAGGCGCAATGTGCCCGAGGTGTGCGCTAGGCGCAAGGTGTGCGTGGTGTGCGCAAGGCGCACTGTGCGTAAGGCGCAATGTGTGTGTGGTGTGCGCAAGGCGCAATGTGCGCGAGGTGTGCGCAAGGCGCAATGTGCGCGTGGTGTGCGCGTGGCGCAATGCGCGTGTGGTGGGCGCAAGGCGCAATGCGCATGGGGTGTGCTCAAGGCGCAATTGGCGTGCGGTGTGCGCAAGGCGCAAGGCGCGCAAAGCCCACTGTGCCCGAGGTGTGCGAGCGTCGTGGAATCCCCGCGGAATCCCCATGTGCACTTAAAGGGGGCTCAATGATTTTCAAAGACGCTCGAAGATCTTCGAAGATGCTCGAAGACGCTCGAAGATCTTCAAAGGCGAAGGAGATCTTCGAAGGTTTCTTCGAAGGAGAAAGAGATCTTCGAAGGTGTCTTTGAGGATCTCTCTTGCTCGAAGGAGAAATGTCGGGAGGAGAGAAAGATGGAATGGAAGGAGGGCCATGGAGTCCTATTTATAGGCCACATGGGTGGTTATTGTGGTTACACGGTTATCCGCCGGCCATAACCACACTTTTTACTATTTGTAGGCCAATTTAATATTGACTAATATGCATATTTAATAATAATTTACTACGCGCAGGCCGATATAATTTCGGATATTTACACCCACCCATAATGGGTGGTTACGATGGTTAGGGTGGTTATGCGGCTACCCACACACCATAACTAATTTATGTGTTATACGCACACCCATTTGTACAGTTTTGTGGTGATATGTACTCATATGATGGATATAGTTATGCACGCGCCATAACCATATTATTTGTTATATGCAGGCCGTATTGGAGGATTTTATTATTTTTATCCCACGATATGGGATTTTACTATTTGCACCCCATGTTGGAGGATTTTACTACTTACACCCCCATATTGAAGCATTTTACTATTTGCACTCTATGATGGGGGATTTTACTATTTGCACCCCATGATTATGGATTTTACTATTTACACCCCAAATGTTGGAGGATTTTACTTTTTGTACCCCTATGTTGGGTGGTTACGGAGTGGGTTTACTTTGGTCAAGATCATACTCAAAGAATCTTTGGTTTGACCGAAACTATTATGGGGAACCCCATCACCAGCAGTCCCTTTTTAGGTGATTTGGATTCTTACATCTTTTACACTTTGAAAAATAGTTTTTTTGTGAAATGGGTGCTTTTATTGCATAACTTGCAGAAGGGTTTGAGTACCTGATCAGGCCCTTTATCTTTATTAGGCTGTTTCCAGGGATCTCTACTGCCCCTTTTTCTCTTGTATTTTGATTCCACGAGCTGGTGTTAGGTCTTGCAGATGATATGGACATCCTACTCTGGAATGCCTGCTCCAGCTGATTGTCTTTTCTTTTCATCCTTGCTTCATGGACCTGTACAGATCCAATGAGCTATATTATAGTTATCTTGTTGATTTCCTTGGCCTCTTGGATTGCAACAACAACTTGCTCAAAACCAGGACTGAGGCTGCCAAGAATGTGTGAGACAACACGTTTCTCAGGGAGGTCATCACCATATGTCCCGATTGGGTTCACAATCATTGATGTTCTTGAGATATATTCCTGCACAGACTCATTATCTCTCATTGTGCATGTGTCAAAATCTCTCCAAAGGAGAGTCAGTTTGATGGAGATAACACCCTCATTACCTATGCACTCTTCTTTTAATATATCACAGGCCTCTTTCACTATTTCCGCATCTATGATAAGGGGAAGAATGGACCGGCCCACTCCCTGTTGGATACAAAGGATTGCTTTTACATCTCTTCTCTGAGTTACTGTGGAAAGTTAGGATTTCGATATTTCTCCTGTATCATCTCATGCTTTCTCTTTTCATGCTACTATTGTTGACGTCGAGTACCCATCTTGAATGAGATCCCATATACCTTGAGAAATAAAGAAGATCTTTATTTGCTTGCTCTAGTAGTCGTATGATTCTATTTCAAATATAGGAATCCATGTCTGTGAATATAGAAATGTTTGCGATCCTGACAGTGCCTCCATATGATGAAATCCAAAGAAAATAAAAACAAAAATCACACGATGATTTGAGATGCTACACTAGATCTTCTGATGGCGTGAGCCTTTACCGCTGATACCATGTTAACATTTGAGCTTCTAAACTGATTTTGCAGGGAAGAGTAAGAAGTGCAGGAAGAGGAAGAAGTATGAAGTAGAGAACAGGAAGAAGCTCTTCTTTTGCGGAAAGCGTTCAAGCTTAATATAAAGATAAAGACCTTTTGGCAGCTACACACATACCGAAAATAGGAGATTATAAAGTACTATTTTAAAGTAAAATAAACACATATATATAGACGAGTGACAGTGCACTGCCTCCCCCACCCACCACGTGCTTCACCCACCCCTGATCGGTGGGCTTATTTTAATTTTTTGGTTTAATTTATTTTTTAAATTATTTTAGTTTTTTGCATTTTTTTAATAAATTTTTTTTATTTTTTTAAATTATTTATACGGTATTTTATTATAATTTTTCGAAAAAAACTTTATGCATGTGGTCTACGAATAGCCAACTAGCGCAAAACTGTTTGGCTATTCACAGACTACGGTGGTCTGCGAATAGCCAACAAGCGCAAAACTGAAAGGCTATTCGCAGACCACCTGCGAACGGATAGGATCATTTGGATCTTGAACTGACGGCTCGTATTTGTTTGTCGACCATGCTTCGCCATAAAGTGATATCTTTATATATTAGTATAGATATATGTACCGGCGTAAAGATAAATGGGACTAGATTAACAAATATAATCTAATACGCCATGCTTCGCCTCCTCAAACTACAAACCAAAGTCCTAATAAACCCATCATATCGCTCTCTCCCCTGTTTTTCTTCTTCGTCCTCCTCCCTGCCTCCTCCGCCTCCTCCACCAGACGAACCAGCACTCTGAGCGAAGCCATCAGTTAAATCTACAAAACTGAACTTAACGAGGAATATACTTAAAAATCCGCAAGGCGAAGAATCAATATCCTAAAGTGTTTCGTTCAGTGCTTGAGCTGTCAACTCAGCTCCACTGAAGGATGGCCCAAGTGAATCTCCAAGTGTTGGATGAGTCTCCATGAAACTACTGCCACTAAATGCAAACTCAAAATTGGTTGTATAGCTAGGCTCAGTATTGATTGTACAACCATTCATTATGTGATCTGTAACATCCTTCCTGTTACATAGAACATAGCAGTAGGTCCTCCCTGTTACACAAAAAGGGGTCTTTACTTAATTTGTTTACATCAAAAGCGGCTTTCAAACATCGGCACGCAGGCCGGCCACACATGAAAAATAGTAAACAAAAGGCTTTGGCCTTCGAGGGCCAGCACAACACAGCAGCAGGGGCTTCAGTCCGCTATTTTCCGCTAGTCTCGCCAGGATCTGTACAAACAAATCCACCAAAAGAGTGGGGGAATACAAGCAATCGGTCAGCTTTAGCTGACCAAGATATAACGACCCCACCCCTTTCTTGGGGCGGTGGTACTCCATCCCTGCAGGCAAGAGTCAGCAGCATATAAACGCATATATCTGCAAACAACACCAGCGTAGACATTCATAGCCATCCACTTCGTGCTCTCAAGGCACACTTTGACATACTCCCTGAGTTACGCCTCCAAGCAAAGTTTTATTTCAACTTAGACAAACAATTTGAGCTAGGCCGTACACACGAATTTCCGGCACTCTTCCATAGCCCGGTGCACCGAGGGGCGACCTCTTCACCACCACTATTGGCGGGTTCGGATCAGCTAGGCCCGTGCTCAATCATCGCAATCAACTCTGCACGATGCGAGTAAGCTTTCACCTTGTGCCCGTCACTTAAAGCTAGGCTCTTCAGGCCCTTCAGCTTCTTCTTCTACGCACCCAGTCCCCAGGAATTTAGGTCACACAGGCTCACACAATCTACGCACTAGGCGCTACCGTCGGCGCTAACGCTAGCGCCCGGCGCTAGCAATAGAACCCAATTCTGCCCGACACTAGTAATAGAACCCAGTTCTGCTACCTCTGGGAAAACACCTCCAGAACTCAACTTCTTAGCTCACCTGGAGCTACCGCCGGCGCTAACGCTAGCGCCCGACGCTAGTAACAGAACTTAGTTCTGCTACAATTTTTCGGGTATTTTCTGGGAAACACCTCCAAATCACTTTGCTCTACAACACAGTACATAGAACCCGCAACACAGCATATACACGGAGTCTTCTCCGGCACGCTATAAGCAATAATCCTCGCCAATCTGGACCAACATGTCCAGATGGGCTTCATACAGCATGCCTATATCTGTACTTCCATTTCGGACTCTATATGCAATTTCTTGGGGGGGGGGGGGGGGGATAACTTCAACACCCATAATATCCGATCTACTAATTAGTAGAAGTCTTCCAAACTATGCAAATCAAAGGACGCACATGTACAAAGACTAGGGAGGAGAATCGTTACCCTTGGCGCTCGTTTTGGTGCCATAGAACTGAGAGGGAATCGGCTGGAATCTTTTGAAACAGCTTCCTCTCCACAGAATCGATGATGGCACAAGCACGCAAGATCTCCTTAGTGGATTTGCCCTTGGCACAACAACCTTCAACTGACCTCCTTCCCTGCTCTCAGCCCACTACTCTCAGAAAGGCAGAGGATTCTCAGAAAAATGAGAAGGAAAGTCGGATTTAGGTGCTTATATGATTTTCCCGCTACCGTCGACGCTAGCCACTAGCGCCTGGCGCTAGCTCAGAGTCGGTACCACTTAGGGACACTACCTCCGGCGCTAGCCCTAGCACCTGTCGCTAGCTCCCTGGCTTCAAATCACTTTTATTTTTAATGCACTTGAAAATTGGGGTCTTATAATTCTTCCCCCCCCCCCCCCCCCACCGGGACGAAATTCTAACAGTGCAAATCATCAAAAAGATACAAAATATGACTTGTACCTCAATGTAACAGCTTGGGGAACTCCGCACGCATGGTTTGCTCGCGCTCCCATGTAAGCTCCTCACGACCGCAGTTGTTCCAGAAGACTTTGACCATCTTGATTAATTTATTCTGCAGCTGTTGGACATCAGTGTCTTCGGTGCAAATAGGCGTGACCATAGTCTTCAGCCCATCATCGACCGACATCTGACTAGCCACAAGCACTTGGCTAGGCTCTGGTACAGCTTTCCTCATCACTGATATGTGAAATACATCGTGCAAACCGCTTAACTCCGTCGAAAGAGCGAGCCAATAGGCAGCTTCGCCAACACGCTCCAGTATCTCAAACGGTCCAAGGTATCTTGGACTCAGCTTTTTCAAGCGTCGAATCCTAGACACACCCTTGAAAGGTTTGATCTTGATATATACCCAGTCGCCCACAGCGAACTCAACATTCCTGTTCTTGGCGTTGTAGTATTTTGCCTGCTTATCTTGCGCCACCAACAATCGCTCCCGGATTGTTTGAATAGTCGAATTTGCATCTTCGACTTCCTTCTGCTTAAACAGCTTTGTCTCGTCAGTCTCCGCCCAAGCCAAGGGAGTACGACAAGCTTTACCATAGAGGGCCTCGAAGGGCGTCATCTTTATACTTGCCTGGTAGCTGTTATTATAGGCGAACTCGATCATGAAAAGATGATCTTCCCACTTCTTACCGAAATCCAGGAAGCACATGCGGAACATATCCTCCAAAGTTCTGTTAGTACGTTCAGTCTGTCCATCCGTTTGAGGGTGGAAGGCAGTACTAAACTTCAATTTTGTACCCAACAACTAGTGGATTAGCCTCCAATCTTTCGAAGTAAAGTGCCCATCTCAGTCACTTACGATGCTACGAGGCACACCGTGCAATCGTACAATGCTATCAACATATAGCTTGGCTAACTTTTCCACTGAATCGTCCCGCCGATTCAGAATAAAGTGGGCTACCTTTGTCAAGCGATCCACAATCACCCAAATAGCATCATTCCCACTCTGCGATCTCGGCAAACCGTGCACGAAATCCATAGAAATGTCATCAAATTTCCATTCCGGAATAGGCAACGACTTTGGGAACCCACCAGGTTTCTGACATTCTACCTTCACTAGTGCGCAAGTTTTGCATTTTTCCACGTAAAGGGCGATGTCCTTCTTCAAACCTGGCCACCAAAATAGCCTCTTCATGTCCTGGTACTTTTTTGTGCTCTCTGGGTGAATTGAGTATTTTGAGAAATGTGCTTCGTACATCAATTACTCCCGCAATTTGCCCACATTTGGGACACACAACCGACTGTCTTTTCACATAAGACCGTCGTCCAATACAAACTCTGCAGCAGACCCATCCTCAGTCTCTGCCAAGTAGCGTTGCATGCTCAAATCAAGCTCCAGGCCTGTCGTATCCTATCCGCGAGATCGTATTGCACCTCCGTCCAGTTCAAGCAAGCACTCGCACTAGAACTCCTCTCCACACAGGAGATCTCTAAAGATTCCAAGTCACTGATCAGACGCGAGTCATACATCTGAATCCAGCTGGCTTGTGCAGAAGCCCTTCGGCTCAAAGCATCTGCGACGACATTTCCCTTCCCGGGAGTATAGTGTATCTCGAAAGTGTAGTCCCCCAGGAACTTCATCCACCTTCGCTGTCGCATATTGAGCTCTTTCTGATTTAGCAGATACTTTAGGATCTTATGGTCCGTAAAGATATCAACCTTCACGCCATACAAGTAGTGTTGCCACAATTTCAGAGCGAAGATCACGACCGCCAACTCCAAGTCGTGGACCGGGTAATTCCGCTCATGCACTTTCAACTGGCGAGAGCCATAAGCTATCACTTGACCATTCTGAAGAAGTACGCAGCCTAAGCCGCTCCCTGACGCATCGCTGTAAATTTCATAGCCTTCTGCACCACATGGCAAACACAAGATTGGTGTCGTTGTCAGATGACTCTTTAACTCCTCAAAAGCTCGTGCACACGCTGGTGACCAAACGAACTTCTGATCCTTCCTTGGCAAGGTTGTGAGAGGAAGAGCAATCCACGAAAAGTTCTCCACGAAGCGTCGATAGTAGCCGGCAAGTTCAAGGAAACTCCTGACTTCCTCTACTATCTTCAAAACAGGCCACTCATGGATAGAAACAATCTTCATCGGATCCACTGCAATACCCTCACCACTAACCACATGACCAAGGAACGCCACCGAGGCTAGCCAAAACTCACATTTGGAGAACTTGACATACAACTGACTCCGTCGCAGGGTCTCCAAAACTATGCGTAAATGAATTGCGTGTTCTTCTTCAGACTGAGAGTATACCAGAATATCGTCAATAAAGATGATCACAAACTGGTCAAGGCACTCTCTAAAGGTCCTATTCATCAAATCCATGAACACTGATGGCGCATTCATCAGTCCAAATGGCATAACGGTAAACTCATAGTGTCTGTAGCGGGTACTAAATGCCATCTTGGGATTGTCGCACTCCCGAATCCGCAACTGGTAGTAGCCAGACTTAAGATCCATCTTTGAATACACCATTGATCCGACTAGCTGATCAAATAAGGTGTCGATTCGAGGAATCAGATACTTGTTCTTCTCGGCCAGCTTGTTCAATTCTCGATAGTCTATGCATAGATGCGGACTTCCGTCCTTCTTCTTCACAAAGAGGATCGGAGCACCCCAACGGGATGTACTTAGGCGCATATAGTCTTGCTCTAGCAACTCCTGTAATTGAACCTTCAACTCCACCATCTCCATTGGCGCAATTCGATACGGAGAGCGTGACACAGGCTTGGCACCTGGCACCAGCTCTATTGTGAAGTCAATCTCTCGCTGAGGCGGCGCCCCAGGAAGATCTTTTGGAAACACATCTGGATACTCCGAGATAACATGAACGTCACTCAGACTGGGCTGAGGCTTTGCAGCCCCAACTAGCACAACACATAATTCTACGCCCTGCCGAACTGCCCTGACTACTTGGACAGCAGACATCAACGTCTTGCTCGATCCACGCAAACCAGTAAACGTAGTCGCACGCTCGGTATTTCTCCCCAGTGTGGCCTCCTTTGAAGTGCAGTCAATGTAGGCCTGCTGTGCTGACAACCAGTCCATACCAAAGATCACATCGAACTACGAAAGCGGTAGTATCAGTGCTTCCAAATCAAAGTTTTGACTTCTGATTCGCACCTTTACCGCGCAACCTTGATCTGCACACATAGAACACCCATTGGGCAGCATCACATCTAACCTTTTCGTTATCATCGTCGAAGGCACTCCAAGTTGTCGTATGAAGGCCTCCGATAGAAAGGAATGCGAAGCTCCCGTTTCAAACAATGCTCTCGCCGGACAATTAAATATTAGGACAAAGCATAATACACACAAGGTTAACAAACAATGCACAAGGTATGAAGTATAAAAAGCAGCAAAAGCTGTATACTAACTCATACCTGTCACCACATCACTCTTCTTTATGGCCTCCTGCTGGCCAAGATTTTACACCCTAGGTTGGGCTGGAGCAGCATGGGATGCGGTTGACTTCACCGCCTTTCCTCTCTCTGCTGCATATGTTGAAACTGTCTTCTTGCCGCTGCAATAGTCATGAGCATAATGCCCCGTCTTGCCACAGTTATAACAGATGAGTGGGCCTTTCCCAATCGTCACACCCGATGCAGCAGATTGAGCTGACCCAGAAGGTCTCGCTCTTTTCCTCCAGCTGCCTTGCCCAGACTTCGCAGAGCTCGGTACTTTGAACTCTAGTTTTACCACAGCTAGATCCTTCCTGCTTTGGGACCGCTTAATGTCCTTCTCCAAGGAACGAGCTGTATTGACCAGGGTCATAAACCCCTGCGTCATTGGCCCCGACAGAAGGAACCGCAACTCTTCCCGCAGACCTTCGTAGAACCGATTGGTCTTACGAGCTTCATTTGCAAACGTTGCGCCTGTGTACCTCCCCAACCGAGTAAACTCATGCAGATAGTCATCAATCGTACTATCACCTTGAGTTAGATGGTTAAACTGATTCTCCATCTCAATCTGTTGAGCAGGAGGGAGATACCGCGCCAAAAAAAATCTCAAAAACTCATCAAAAGAGATGCCGTCAGCTGCCTTCCCGCTAGCTGATGCAACTCCAACTCGTCCCACCACAACTGCGCCTCCCCATCAAGAAGGAAGGTTGCTAAAGTAACCTTCTAACTTTCCTCTGTATCAGTGGCCTTCAAGGTTTTTCTCACTCTCGATAGCCAATCCTCAGCTTGAGTCGAGGTTCCTTCCCCTGTGTACGTCGGAGGTTGGAAACTCAGAAAGTACTGCAGCTGTTGGTCCGGAGCTCTTCGTGCCCTCACCGGCACTGGTCTTTCGACCACCTGTTCAGCTGCCACAACCGACACCGAAGCCACCCCGAGGGTAGGAGGCTGTCCAGGGACATGCCCTCCAGGTTGTGCAGTCAACATAGCAAACACCACTTCAACTATCATCCTCACTGTCTTAGCAGAAGGAGGAGTAGGCACCTCAGTAGGTGCCCTACTTGCAGACGAACGCAGGGGTCGAGACAGCCCCGCTCCACTCCCAGCTGCCTAAACATGTGTACAAAACACAATTAGCGACTAAGAGGTAACATGGATCAACAAAGGAACACACAAGTTCCGTCACAATGCTACAATTTTACTTGTAATTCATTCCTAAAGTGGACAGTTACTGGGTATTTACATGACATAACGGCGACGCATACACGTGCTCACCACCCCTTAAAAGAATTTGACCACGAATTCAGATGGAAAGGGAACGAGACCCGTAGCTGATATCAATTTGTAACATCCTCCCTGTTACATAGAACATAGCAGTAGGTCCGACCGAGACACCACGCCATATTAAATGAACAGAAGAGCGTGTTACTTAATTAGTTTCAAACAATTAATATGATAACCATCTCAGCACAAAGAGTCGTACATCAGAAGCATTTAATATTTAAGTACAAACCAGCTTACAAAAACTTGTCCACTTACTATCTAGGAATGAATACACAAAAATGGGTGTTTACTTAATTTGTTTACATCAAAAGTGGCTTCCAAACATCGGCACGCAGGCCGGCCACACATGAAAAACAATAAACAAAAGGCTTTGGCCTTTGAGGGACATCACAACACAGCAGCAGGGGCTTCATCCCGCTATTTCCCGCTAGTCTCGCCAGGACCTGTACAAACAAATCCACCAAAAGAGTGGGGGAAACAAGCAACCGGTCAGCTTTAGCTGACCAAGATATAACGACCCCACCCCTTTCTTGGGGCGGTGGTACTCCATTCCTGCTGGCAAGAGTCGGCAACATATAAACACATATCCACAAACAACACCAGCGTAGGCATTCACAGCCATCCACTTCGTACTCTCAAGGCACACTTTGTCATACTCCCCGAGTTACGCCTCCACGCTAAGTCTTATTTCAACTTAGACAAACAATTTGAGCTAGGCCGTACACACGAAGATCTGGCACTCTTCCATAGCCCGATGCACCGAGGGGCGACCTCTTCACCACCACTATGGGCAGGTTTGGATCAGCTAGGACCGTGCTCAATCATCGTGATCAACTCTGCACGATGCAGGTAAGCTTTCACCTTGTGCCCGTCACTTAAAGCTAGGCTCTTCAGGCCCTTCAACTTCTTCTGCTATGCACCCAGTCCCCAGGACTTTAGGCCACACTGGCTCATACAATCTGCGCATTGGGCGCTACCGCCGGCGCTAATGCTAGCTCCCGGTGCTAGCAACAGATCCCAGTTCTGCCCGGCACTAGTAATAGAACCCAGGTCTGCTACCTCTGGGAAAACACCTCCAGAATTCAACTTCTTAGCTCACCTGGAGCTACCGTCGGCGCTAATGCTAGCGCCCGGCGCTAGTAACAGAACTCATCTATGCTACCATTTTTTGGGTATTTTCTGGGAAACACCTCCAAATCACTTTGCTGGACAACACAGTACACAGAACCCGCAACACAGCATAGACACAGAGTCTTCTCTGGAACGCTACAAGCAATTATCATCGCCAATCCGGACCAACCTGTCCAGATGGGCTTCACACAGCATGCATATGTCTGTACTTCAATTCCAGACTCTATATGCAATTTCTGGGGGTGGGGGGGGGGGGGGGGGGGGGGAATAACTTCAACCCACCGGAAGATCTGATCTACTAATTAGTAGAAGTCTTCCAAACCATGCAAATCAAAGGACACACATGTCCAAAGACTAGGGAGGAGAATCGTTACCTTTGGCACTCGTTCTGGTGCCATAGAACTGAGAGGGAATCAGCTGGAATCTTTTGAAACAACTTCCTCTTCACAGAATCGACGATGGCACAAGCACGCAAGATCTCCTTTGCGAATTTTCCCTTGGCACAACGACCTTCAACTGAACTCCTTCCCTGCTCTCAGCCCACTGCTCTCAGAAAGGCAGAGGATTCTCAGAAAAATGAGAAGGAAAGTCGGATTTAGGTGCTTATATGATTTTCCCGCTACCGCATGGCGCTAGCTCAGAGTCGGTACCGCTTAGGGACACTACCGCCGGCTTTAGCCCTAGCGCCTGGCGCTAGCTCCCTGTCTTCAAATCACTTTCATTTTTAATGCACTTGAAAATTGGGGTCTTACATTATCTCTTCCATGCAGATTGCTCCACCTCCCAACTTCTACTCTTCCTACTTCAATGACATCAAGGAACGGCTGAAGTACCATCGCCACCTCGCCGCATTGCTACTGATCCACCGCATCCTCCGGTGTTCTCAGCCACAACTAAACCTCCATTGGCCCACTCCTTCGACGAAATTCAGAAGCATTAAAGATTGTTTTTTTTGTACGTCGATAATAACATGTCGGCAAATAACAAATTTGACATCCTTTAATGTTGTGAATAGACAAACTTGGTTTGCGAATAATAACCTCATATTTAATCTAATGCCATTTTTATTTCTAAATAAAAAATGTATCATGAGATTATCTCTTCCATCATTACAATAATTTCTCGATATACAAAATGGAGAGAATATCTTGGTATACACTGCATGGAGAAAATGAGTATTACTGCGGGTCACTTAGCACTCTCCTGGACCGAATGAACCAAATCGTCTCAGCTCGAGTGTGAGCCAAGCGCTTAAACAATTTTATAGAGAACAACAACAGAACAACAAGACGTTTTGTGTGGAAAAACTCGAAAAGGAAAAAAACATGAGGTTAGTATGATGCTGACCTAATCCACTAGCTCATAGATGGTTACAATAGTTTGAGCCCTCGAAAGGGTGACAAAACACCGCTCTTTTTACAAGTATTTCGAGGAAAGAAATAAAGGTAACTAAGTCTTCTGCGACGCTCGCGGGAGCAGTTTCTAGAGCAGACTCTAAAGCAGACAATGTCGCAAGCAGAATTGTGAGCAGGTGAGCTCTCAGGGTTAGAACTGAGCAGGAGAGCTGTTAGAGTCAGAATTGAGCAGGAAAGCTGTCAGAGTCATAACTTGCAGAAGAGCTGTTAGAGTCATAATTGAGCAGGAGAGCTGACAGAGTCAGAATTGAGTAGGAGAGCAATCAAAGTGTCATGACTTCGCCGAAAAACTTCAAAGCTCTGTCTTCACTCTTTGGTTGTGTGAACTCAAATGAAGTCCTGAGGGAGGGGACTTTTATACCCTTTCTAGGGGGCGCCTGTAAGATCCCTCTCCCGCACCTGGAGAGCTTCCGAAGCTTATGCCCAGAACCGCCACCATACGGTGACGCTAACACCCGAGTTAGTTGCCTCTGCAAGGCGCCGATCCTGCCGGCAAGAACGATCAAACCGTCCAATAAGATATAAGAAGAAAATTAACTAAAATATACCAAGTCCACAATCACACATAATTGTATATATATCAATATTGAATACAAGTCCATCAATGAGTACCACAAGTGAAACAGAACAAGGGCTATGCCCTGTATATGTCCAAATAAGTACAACTCTCTCTCACTCTATATCTATGCGGAAACTATCAAACTTGTGATCACGTATCTGTAGCTGCCACTGCAACAACGGGTAGTGGCTGCTTTGCTTCATCCTGTACTCCTTACCTGTCTCCTGAACGGGGTACAGCTGCTCCGACATATCACCCCTAAAATGATGTGGTCCACTGACCGTTAGTCGAAAGACTAAGCAAAATTCCCCATCCCCTCCCCCGGTGACTACTAGGCACCGGGCGGGAGGATGAAGCAGAGGACAACAAGGGGTAAATGTATATCAAGCAGGTGACAGTGAATCTAACTAGCAGTTCTACCATGTATAAAGGAAGTGCTAACATGAAACTGAGCAGTGTACAAATGAGCGTCAAGGTGAGTATATGCACGGAGTTATAAAAGAACTAAGTAGCTAGAAAAGTAAATCAGAGCAGTTATAAAGTAACTAGAGCAAGTAAAGAAGCAACTAGAGCAGCTATGAAAATAACCTTAACTTATGTGTGTACACACAAACACATAAGCTAAGGGATCTGACAAGAAGTAAAGTCATCGTATAAAAGAGCTCATACTAATTATTACGATGAGGTCTGGTTGTGCAATGATACTATGATATGCTATGCAGTGCAATGCAATGATGCAACTCACGCACACGACTCTGGACGTACAGACCTTTTGTAGTTCCCTCTATTCGAGTGTGTAAACTCAGGTACCCTGTTGAGGCGAACAGGGCAGTGGACCAGGTTGTCCACTTCTAGGATTGTGTAACACCACCCAACCTAGACCTTATGTACGCCGCTAAGAACACACAGGGTATCCACGTACTATCTAGTAAGCACCACCTCTAGCCCCCTATTCAAGTCTCCTCTCAGGTACCCAGTTGAGGCAAACAGGCCAGTGGACCGGGATGTCCACTTCTAGGCCAGTATGACACCTCCCAACTTAGACCTAACATACACCCCTAAGAACACACAGGATATCCGCGCACAACTTCATACAACAATGCCTCTATGTGAAACACCAAGCTCTTGGCTCGGAAAACTCGACCAGTCCTTTCATATACTACCGTGTCTACCACTCGCAGGACTTAACCCATCCTTATATCATTAATTCCCGAGCCTGCAAGTCACAGGACTTAACCCGTCCTTATATCATTAATTCCCGAGCCTACAGCTTGCAGGACTTAACCCGTCCTTATATCATCAATTCTCGAGCCTACAGCTCGCAGGACTTAACCCGTCCTTATATCATCAATTCCCGAGTCTACAGCTCGCAGGACTTAACACGTCCTTCCTTATACCATTCCATCCCGAATTTGGGATAAGGTTTACATCATTAGAATCTCCTACTTACTACTCTTATCTACCGTTTAGTTATGCTTAGAAGTTTAGGGTTAACCTTGGACTTCCCGAGGGCTTCCCGGTGAAGGGCTCGCAACAGTACTAGGAGGTGTGATGGGATGACATCCCAAACCTCCCTTTCTCAAGGTATTTAGTCTTGTTGGTGGCTACCCATTTTACAAACCCACTACCTTTCTAATAGCTCTAAATGTTGGAGTTTCTGAGGTGATCTCAAAACAATCAATAGTTAGTCTTGCTGCCAACGCAATATGAGCCTATAGGGCCGCACATAAAAGCGTTTGGAGAAATTGGAGAAAGGATTGTGTTGGCCTTACTCATATTGGATATGAGTGGAGGACCAATCCTGTGACTGCTTGGAATTAAGTTGAGAATGTCTCAACGGGAAATCGTTTAAAGGGTTTAAACGAATGAGTTTATACTTGACAAATTCGGCTAAAGGGTTTAACCGAATTGTGTCAAATTCGGCTAATGTGATTAACCGAATAATGTTGTTTTCGACTAATGAGATTCAGCTAATGTTATTAACCGAATTGTGATAGATTCGACTAAAGGGTTTAGCCGAATCATGTCAATTCGACGAAAGGGTTTCGCTGAATTTATATAGACGAATTCGTCGAAATAGTTTCGCCGAATCTGAGTCAAATTCGGTTATAGTGATTAGTCAAATTCGGCGAATGTAAATCTGGACAGAAATGTTCTGGTCTGCGGATAGCCTGATTTATGTGTTTAAGTATAAAAGGGCTTGCGATTCTAGATTTACGCGGACTTAATCTATTTTCGCGATTTAGACGAGAACGGCCGACCGGAACAGTTCCGCGCGAGGGCTTCTCGTTCTTCCCGCCCGTCGATTGTTTTCTGCCGCCGCTAGCCGCCGCCGTTGATCGCCGCCTCCCCTGGATCGGATCTAACAATCCGTGGGGACGTTGAGAGCTTCCTTCTCCGACCTAGTTCTTGTATGACAAGAAGCTAGGGTTCTCCATCGTTCGTGTGGATTGCTGTAGAGGAGGTGATACATTTCGGTTCTTGGAACTCAGATTTCAGATTTCTCTTTGGAGCACCTTGGTTGAGTGTTAACTCAATCCCGCAAAGGTACTTTGTATTTCGATTTGCTTATTCTCTTGAATCATGAAAACCACAAGATCTGTTAGCTTCTTTTGGGTTGTTCTTGTTATTTCTGCTGCGCATATGTGATATGTAATCCCGTTCGAGGGGTATAGAAAACCAAACACTAAAATCCTAGGGTGGATTACCATTTGACTCGGGCAGACGAGCATCGGTGTTCAATTAAACACTGGAACCCTACCTCTCCTAGTGTCCGACTATTTCTTTGTGTTATCTCTCAATCACAACTGAACCTCTTGATATGTCACTCCACACCACTCCCAATAGTTCATTGTAATTCTCTGAACTAATAATTTTACTAAACGCACCCCAGATTTTACTTCTGACGACTGCCCTCGGTGATTGACCTTCCATCCTAACTGGGCATACGCAATTCTCTGAGAGTTAATAACTCTAGGGGTGGTGACCATAAGGGAGGGTCTAATACTAAGTTTTTAATCTTCACTATTTGTAGACAAACGATCTTTAATCGAATCCTCATGTCCTAAAGGAGTGACTATATGAATCCTAAATCAGGATGTGTCAATCCTAGTTCTGTATGTTCATAAAGATATTAAAGGCTTATGTTCAGATTATTAGAATATTCCAGTGTCAGTAATCCAAGTTATGAATATTTTATAGTGTAATCCCAAAGTCTACATTGTGAATGAAGTAGCATAAATTTGTAATCATAAATTCTAGGAAAATTACTAGAGGTTCACAATGTTATAAAAAACTTATGTTCAGATTCCTAGAATATTTCAGTGTCAATAATCCAAGTTATGAATATTCTAAATTGTAATCCCAAAGTCTACATTGTGAATGAAGTAGCACATATTTGTAATCATAAATTCCAGGAAAATTATTAGAGGTTCACAATGTTATAAAAAGCTTATGTTCAGATTCCTAGAATATTCCAATGTCAATAATCCAAGTTATGAATATTCTAAAGTGTAATCCCAAAGTCTACATTGTGAATGAAGTGGCATAAATTTGTAATCATAAATTCCAGGAAAATTACTAGAGGTTCACAATGTTATAAAAAGCTTATGTTCAGATTCCTAGAATATTTTAGTGTCAATAATCCAAGTTATGAATATTCTAAATTGTAATCCCAAAGTCTACATTGTGAATGAAGTAGCATATATTTGTAATCATAAATTCCAGGAAAATTATTAGAGGTTCACAATGTTATAAAAAGCTTATGTTCAGATTCCTAGAATATTCCAGTGTCAATAATCCAAAGTTATGAATATTCTAAAGTTATAAACTCAATTACTACTTGTGAAGGAAGCATGCCATATAATCAAATATTAATTCTAATAAAATTCACAGAGCTTCCTACTGACATGGAAGATCTATATACAAAATTCTATAACAATCCAGCAAGTGTATTTCATGTAATGAATTTCTCAAGTTATAGACTTAATTACTACTTTGTGAGGAAGCACATCATATAATCAAATATTAATTCTAATAAAATTCTCAGAGCTTCCTACTGATATGGAAGGTCTATATACAAAATTCTATAACAATCCAGCAATTGTATTTCATGTAATGAATTTCTCAAATTATAGACTCAATTACTACTATGTGAAGGAAGCATGTCATATAACCAAATATTGATTCTAATAAAATTTTCAGAGCTTCCTACTGATATGGAATGTCTATATACAAAATTATATAACAATCCAGCAAGAGTATTTCATGTAATGAATTTCTCAAGTTATAGACTTAATTACTACTTTGTGAAGGAAGCATGTCATATAATCAAAGATTAATTCTAATAAAATTCTCAGAGCTTCCTACTGGTATGAAGAGTCAATGTACAAAATTCTATAACATTTCAGTAAGCTTTAACCCTATAATTTCTCACTTGGGGTCTATGTGACCAAACATATGAAATCAACTTTCCTATGGAAATTAGCCCAAAGGTTGACGATTTTCACTATAGAGTATTGTCCTATGGTCCTAAGTACATGTTTAAAATTTCATGAAAGTTGACCAAGGGAAAAACCCTTAAATCCTTATGTAATTATAATGCTACATGGTGGTGTTATACACACACCAATTTCTCTTACACTTGCATGTGGAATAACCTAACATGCAGAGGTCCAAAGGACCTAAAATTTTAACCAGAGGCTATTATATGCATGACCAACCTCTCAAAGGAGATTGGGAGTGATTTGAGCCCAAATCACCCATATTATACATCATATGTGATTTATTAAATTTCTACTAAGACCTTAGAAAAATGAGCCCCAAAAATTTTGATTTTTGGGCTCATAGTATATATAGGGTACATTCACACACGGTTAAATTTCCAGCCTCATATCAATTACTAAATAGAAGTTATTCACATTTTAAGGTCTGTCCTTCACTTAGAACCAGCCATACTAAATCTACCCCACAGAGAGTTGTATGGCTCCAAATGGTGTGATTTCACTTTCTATAGAAAGTAGACACAAAGGCCTACAAAAGTTGTCTCTGAGAACTTTTTATTTGAAGGCCTCTATGGGCCTCAAAATTTGAGTACAATATGTCTATTATACTAAGGCAAGAACAACATATGGTGTGACCTACATGAAGGTCTTTTCCTATGGCTCAAATAAAACATATATTTACTCCTACACAAGAATCCAATTGAGCCAAAAATATTACCAGAGACTAATATACACATAATTAACCCTCCAAAGGAGATTTGGAGTGACTTGGCTTCATATAGCCCAAAATTTATACCATACATATTTTATGAAATTATTTCTAAAACCTTAGAAAATTGTTCTCCTAAAATTTCCAATTTTGGGCAAGGAGTACTTTAGGGCATGACTCATACATGCCCAAAATTTCATCCTATTTGGAGTCGTAGAACTCCAAAATTTACTAAATTCAATTGGGTGATATATGCACCCCATTTCCCATACACTACAAAGGCATGCAAGTGGAATAACCCAACATGTTGTGGTCCAACTGCCCTGAAATTTCTACCATAGACTACATTTGGCCAGATCTACCATACAGAGAAACTTTGAGTGGATTTGGACCAATTTAACCATATATCTAGATTATACAAGAAAAATGAAATGTTGCACAAAATCTTATAAAAATTATTTCCAAAAATTCCCAATTTTTGCCAGAGGGTACATTAGGGAAAGACTCATGCATGCTCAAATTTTTTGCTCATTTGGACAAGCTAAATGATGTGGGCACCCAAAATGGGTTCTATGGCTCAAAGTGAACACCCATCACCAAAATGGGTGCACACAGAGCTACAGTGCTCCAAATGTAGTGAAGCAATTTCTAAAAATTGTAGACTCCCAGATCTGTATTTTTCATGTTGAGCACTTTTTATGGTTTTGCCTTTAAGTTTTTTTAACAAATATTTAAGATCAGACAAATAGTTTAACAAAACAACTAATAAATAGAGGTGGTATGCGATTATCTCAGCATCCCAGATCGGACGGCTAGGGGATCGTCTTCCTCCTCCAGCAGACGACCGCAATTTCTTCTCCTTGGGCCGATTTCTCTTCGCTATTCCGGCCACCTGAGCACCCCTTCGGCCGACAAACACCACCACCTCCATCGTGGATGTGAGGGCTATGAATTCCCGGCGATACCGTCAGCGGCGGCCCGTACGACGATTTTGAGCTTGGGCCAAAACACCACATTTTTCCGTAAATAAAAGAATGAATCGAGCTCATTTGAGCTCGATTTCAACCCTAGAAGATCTAGGAGACTAGCACTGAGGGAGAGAAGAGGGAAAAACTTGTCTTGATTGGCTTAAGGTTGAGGGAATCCCGAGCTTGCCGTGGCCGGCCACCTTCCTTTAGCTCCACCTCTCGATCTCATTTCTGCATCAAATCCTCCTCTGTAAAACTCCAGCTCGACTCCTCAGGAGCTTCTGAAGGTGATTGTGTGAGTGATTTGGGCTGGGGGTGGCTAAATCCAAGAGAGCCATTAATGCCACCTCTTGTCTGGCCAATAGGCTATAAATTGAGCTCCACCTGGCAGCTGGACGGCCTGGGAACTACTGGGAATTACTCCCTGGGTTCAAAGAGAGGCTTGGGAAGGGAATTTGAGTGTCATTTGGCACTCATGCCCCAAATCCCTCATTTTAGTCTCTTTTGATTTATGGCTAATCCCAAATTAGCACTAATCACCTCTCTAACCTCCCAATTTTAGGGACCATCTGATATTAGGCATTATGGACTTGCTCTTGGGCCCATGCATTTGGGTTAACCCAAGTTGAATATGGCTTGGAGGTCAATTGACCTAAATTGGGCATTTAGGGTTTATTGGGCTAGGGTTGACCCTAAGTCAATCTATCCATTGTGGTTGACCCTCATTGGTGAAATTAAGTCTATAGACACCAATTAGGGTGAATTTGGGCTTGGTGAAGCCAATTTGAGATCATTTGACCTAATTATGTCAAATTGGGCTTAAGTGACAATTTGGGGATTTTGGTGGTTTTGCCCTAATTTTTCAAAATTGACCATTTACATTGGGTCCATTAGGTCCCCTATGATGTTATAAAACTAGGGGTGAAGTCAATTCCATGTTTTTGGAGGTCAATTGGACCGATTGGTGAAGGATTGACCTATGTTGACCTAAGGGTACTTTGGTCAATTTGGGCCAATTGGTGACCCCATGATGAGGCTTTTGAGTCTATTGCACCCAAATTAGGGTTTGTAATACATTGGTGGGGTAAATTTGATCATATGAAGCCTAATTGACCCGATTGAGTTGAATTGGCCTAGGTTGACCTGTGCACTTTTTGGGGTGCCTATAGCAGTTTCCTAAGTTCAAATTGTCATAGGGCCACCCCATGAGCTCTACTCACCACTCCTATCCTAACCCTAATCCAAGGGGTCTAGAAGGGATGGGGATGTTACAACACCTATAATTGCACCATATTGGAACTTGAACGAGCGAATGTGAGCACGCGATTCTAGTCACCTGGATTGCCAATTTTCGAAAAATCACGACCATGCCCCCAAGGCGGCCCGGGCAGGTTCGCCGGCAAGATGTCGTAGACGGTGGCGGTGGCAGTGAGAGAGAGACGCACGGGAGGGAGGTGTGGGAGGGAAGCGTGGGAGGGAGGCGCGCGAGGCTGCGCATGTGCGGCATGCGCGGCCACTGCGCGCGCGGTGCGAGAGCGCGGCTTGCTCACATGCATGTGCACCTATTTGCGCACGCCCTCCTATTTGTTAGTGCGCCCCGGAAAGGGTGTGTGTGTGGGCTCTTGGCCGCTGGGACCGCTCCGAACGGGGCGAGGCCTTGCACGGTCGAGTCGGTCCACTTGGCGATCCGGTCAAGATTATGTTCTTGAAAAAGCCAGCCTGATTTGGAAGATTTGCAGGTTAACCTCATCAAGTATCATGCTTCATGTGATTAATATTGATTCTATATCACATTACTAAAAACTACATGAAAACCATTATTAACATCTTTCATATGATCAGTATATTGATTCTTTGCCCCGTTGAAAACTAAAGCAATGTTACTTCCAAATATTGTATTATTGAAAATATAATCTCATAATTAATGGAAAAATTATATAGTATGTACAATTAGTATTGATCTGAATACCATCCTAGGTTACTTGCTCTTGACACTTATCGATGCATGTGCATTTTCTAAAGATTATAAACACGGAGGACACAACTCTGGGAATTGCAAAAATATGAGATATTGCCAATAAGATATTTATGTTCCATCAAGGAATTGGATACTACGTGTCCCACTTGTCCACTCCCATCTCACTTATGCAATTAATTTAAAAGTCATTGTCTTAGAGACCAAAGATCTTATACAGGATATATATAGTAACCCCATCAATTTATAGCCAATTAGTTGTATGTTGGGAGTCTAAAATTAATAGATATAAGAGAGTCAATTTTAAATGTCACGTATTTTTTCTCTTTTTTAACAAATTAAAACCCACATCATAAATAGTAGTGATTTGGCCACTTCATTTTTGTGAATTTTGGAGAATACATCATTTGTAGGTTACTGTAATTTCTAAAAAGTATTTATAGTCTTACAATTTATGTGATTTTGAGTATTCATGACTTTAACTACACAGATGGAAAAATTCAATAAAACTCATGGAAAACTTTTCCTTTGCACGAGAAAGATTGGTGGAGTTACATTTTTGGATGATAGGAACGTACTATGAGCAATGTTACTCTCGTGCAAGGGTAATGGCCACAAAGCTACTAGTTCTCACATCAATACTGGATGATATTTATGACCAATATGGAACACATGAGGAGCTTCAAATGTTAACTGACACAATTGACAGGTAAGTAGAACTCATTTAATATCAACTTATTCACACAAATACTCTTCAGTATTGAAATAAGACCCAATAAATGTTAAATATGATTCAAATATTTTGTATGCATGCTGTCATGTATCTATGCAGATGGGATCTTATGGGTGTTGATCAATTACCCAAGTATTTGCACCATTTCTGCACGGTCCTTTATAAGACTTTCCAAGAATTTGAGGATGAGTTAGCATTAGAGCAAAACTCATTTCGTGTTGGATACCTTAAAGAGGAGGTAAGGTCTTATGCCTCAATATCAATGAAGGAGTTATCACTTCGATAATTGCTGTGAATTGCTAAGACTAGAAATACTTTCAAATGTATTTATGATAAAATATAACTTCTTTAGCCACATAAATAAAAATGTATTAACATTGTTACATGAAGAATGTGTAAATTAATACTCCCTTAAAAATATATTGGTAAATAGTATCTTTAGCCAAAAGTGTTTTAGTAACATTTTGAATTTAAAAATGTCTAGTTTAAGTGTACAATAGACTTTTGGTCGCATAACTATATGACATGTCTTGATAACCACTTTCAATAACATCCATAACATAATAATCATCAATTTGGTAACTTAAGAACACATGCTATATGTATTCAATGTCCAAGAAACAAAATAATGGTTAAGAACATTAATATAGTAAACTAGAATAACAAATAGAAAATTGTTCCAGTCCAAAAAATTAATGTTAATATTTAATCATACTTGATGTGCACCCATAGATTCATAGGCACTCTGGGGGTGTGTTTAGTGGAGACTCCACTAAGGAGAAGTGGAGTTAGTAGGGTCAAAGTCCAACTCATTATCATAGGGGTGGAGAAATCCGCCGACACGCGATTCGTCAGCGCCGGGCAGTAAAATATATTCGAATTCACCTTCGAGTTCAACTTCGAGTTTGGAGAGAGAAACTCACCAATATGTTTGGTTGGGTTTTTATCATATTTCACCTCAGCCTTAGCCAATCCCAATTCAGCCTCTTTTAATCTTGAGAACACATTACCAAATTGAAGCTTATTCAAATTCTCCAGCACCTCTTTAACGTTTCTCAATCAATGCTCAAGGGTAATCAGGGCATTGCATCCTTCCATCCTTCCATCCTTCCATCCTTTTGAACAAGTTTTCCTTTATAAGCTTTATAAAACTATCATGGTGAAGCCACATGTTTTGGAACTTGAATGTGGAGGGGCCTCTACTCAAAACCTTTGCAAATTGAACGAGAAGAGGACTATGATCAGAATACTTGCTCGACAAGAGCGAGATAGTTATATTTGGTAAATGACATTCCCACTGTCCATTAATAACCATTCTATCTAATCTTTCATACACTCTCTTCCTCCCACCCCTCAGATTAAACCATGTGAACTAACAAAGGAGGAATCCAAATCCGGCACTCTGAGGTGAAGCAGACACGATGTGTCTATATTAATCAATCTACGAATAGAGCAAGGTGCGTGATCAATTGAAAACCCACGGTTTATGTTACGCTCTAATGTAAACATTAATGAAAACAAACATCCATCACAAGATAAGAAGGGGCTAAGGGAGAAGCAGCAAACGAAAACTTTCTCATTTCATATTAAAGCATTTAATCCAGAACATAAGCAATAGAAGGCTTATTTATACCCGTTACATTAATGCATAGTAGAACTAAGTTCTTAATTAAGATGCAGGAGACGAAGCAGCAGGCGGTAGGAAACGAAGAGGCCCACAACATAAAGATGCACGGGAAAGAGGCCCACGCTAATAAACACCTGGGAAAAACCCACTGCAGAAAATTAGGAGGGAGGTGGACAGTTCAGCTCATTCTTCAACACCCCCTCGTGATCGGAGCCGTCCCTGACATTTAGGGCAGTGCGAAGCAGGGCGAACTTCATTCTTCCTAAGGGCTTGGTTAGGATATCAGCTAGCTGCTTTTCAGTAGAGCAGAAGTTGATTTGCAGCTCCTTCTTCTCGACCATTTCACGCACGAAGTGGTATTTTAGGTCGATGTGTTTGCTTCGTTTGTGAAAGACGGGGTTTTTTGAGAGGGCGATGGCAGACTGGTTGTCACAATTTATCGGGATGACGTCTTCTCCTTCTTCTTCTTTTTGTATTTCTTTGTTGATCCTCTTTAGCCAAACAGCTTCGCAGGAGGCAGCGCATAGGGCCATGTACTCTGCTTCGGTGGAAGATAAGGCCACCGTGCTCTGTTTCCTGGAGCACCAAGTGATGGGCTTGCTTCCAGCAAGGAAAATGTACCCGCCTATGCTTCGGCGGTCATCGCTGGAGCTTCCCCAGTCAGAGTCGCTGAAACCATTTAGAAGATTACTTCTTTCTTCATGATAGTGGAGGCCATAATTTCTTGTTCCTTGAATGTACCGTAGTATGCGCTTGGCTGCGAGCATGTGACTGATTTTTGGTTTGCTGACGAAGCGGGAGATGATTCCAACCACATACTCGATGTCTGGTCGAGTATGTGTAAGGTAGAGTAGAGATCCAACAAGGCTTCTGTAGGTTTCAGCATCCGCGTCTTCTTCTTCTTCGGCCTGAGTCAAACAAGTCCCAGGAGACATGGGGGTTGCAGTGGAATTGCAGTTTTCCATAGAGAATTTCTGCAGAAGATCAATTGCATATCTTTCTTGTGATATGAAAATGTGTCCGGGACTTTGTTTGATTTGTAGTCCGAGGAAGAAGTGAAGCATTCCAAGATCAGTCATTTCGTAGGTGTCCTTCATCTTGTATTTGAATTCTTCAATTTTGATGGGGTCATTTCCTGTAACGATGAGGTCGTCAACGTATATGCAAACGATAATAAATTTGTTACCTTCGTCCCTCCTGATGTAGAGAGATGCCTCATTGGGGCTCCAGATGAACTTCTCATTGCAGAGAAAGGTGTCGATATTAGAATTCCAGGCCCGGGGTGCCTGTTTTAGTCCGTAGAGAGCTTTGGATAGTTTGTAGACTTTGTGTCTTTCGGCTGATTCGAAACCAGGGGGCTGTGAAACATAGACATCTTCAGAGATATGACCATTCAGGAAGGCTGATTTTACGTCTAGTTGGTACACAGGAAGTCGGTGCTGGGCTGCAAAAGCAAGGATGAGCCGAATTGTGTCCATGCGAGCCACCAGAGCATATGTTTCGTCGTAGTCCCTCCCAGGAATTTGAGAGTATCCTTTGGCAACGATGCGAGCTTTAAATTTAATGGGTCTGCCACTTTCATCTTCTTTGATTTTGTACACCCATTTTAGACCAATGACATCAGTATTGTGAGGTCTGTCCACGAGGCTCCAGGTGTTGTTTTTTTCGATCATCTGCATTTCTTCTCTCATTGCTGCTCTCCATTCTTCTGCTTGAGAAGCTTCTTCATAAGAGACGGGTGCCTGTGAAAACAGAACAAGATTGCATTTGTCGTATATTTCTTGTAGAGATTTCATTTTTGTTGGTGATGATGAGAGGGGAGATTCTTGCTCTAACTCAATTATGGGAAAATTAGAGTCAGATGGGGAGGTGTGTAGGATGGCCTTATCAATGGAGGTAGGATTACAGGCAACCACCACCTCCCGTTCTTTCTCCTGTTCTGAATGCCACTTCCATTCTTCTTCTTCGTTGAAGGTAACATTTCTGGAGATGATGAGCTTCTTGGTTGGCGGGTGATACAAACGATAATCTTTTGTTTCAAGGCTATATCCAAGCATAATGCATTTCAAAGTTTTCTTGTCTAATTTATCTCTCTCGTGGCTTGGAATGTAATGATAGGCAATGCTTCCAAAGGTTCTTAGATGGCTGATGTTTGGTCTGTGCTGAAATAAGGCTTCATAGGGAGTCATGTTTGGGAGGGCTCTAGTGGGAGATCTATTGAGCAGGTAGACAGCAGAGAAGCAGGCATCAGCCCAGAAGTCTTTGGGCATATGCTTGGAGTGCAGCTGGGAGCGTACCATCTCAAGAATTGTTCTGTTCCTGCGCTCAACCACTCCATTTTGCTGTGGGGAGTAGGGAGCAGTTAGCTCACGCCGTATTCCTTGATTGTGGCAGAATGAGGTGAATTCAGTGGATAGAAACTCACCACCCCTATCACTCCTTATACATCTAATTTTTTTGTCCAGCTGATTTTCAATGAGCTTTGAGAATTTGGAGAAATGTTCAAAGGTTTGAGATTTCTTTTGTAAGAAAAATATCCACATGAATCTTGAAAAATCGTCAACAATAAGGAGATAGTAGAGAGCTCCTCCTTGTGTGGGAGTTGAAGCAGGCCCCCAAAGATCAACATGAAGGAGTTCAAGAGGTGTAGTGCTCTTCCATGTTTGATTTTGGGGGAAGGGGAGACGATGAGTTTTTCCTTCTTGACAGTTTTCACAAAAATTTCTGAAAGGAGGTGTTGGAGAGCCCACTTACCATTTTCTGTTGTTTCATTTGTTGTATGGATTGAGCATTGAGGTGGCCAAGCCGTGAATGCCACAACTTGGTAATATTGTCAGAGGATGTATAGAGAGCTTGATGGTGGGTGTTCTCCATTATGAAGGGGTAGACCCTGTTAGTGGACATAGGGGCACTCAGGACTTCAGAATTTTTGGAGTTATGTGTTATTCTACACCCAGTCATGTTGAAAGTAATCGTGTAACCTCTTTGTGTGAGTTGGCCCACACTTAGGAGATTTTGAGCAAGCTTTGGCACATAATGAACATCAGTTATGAGCTTCTTTTCTCCTGTGGTGGTGGTGATTGAGATGGTGCCTTTTCCTTCTATATTTTGAGATTGTCCGTCTCCCAGGTACACCTCTGACTTGTAATTCTCGTCGAGATAGATGAAGAACTCCTTGTTGTGGGTCATGCGACTTGAACACCCGCTATCAATATACCAGCAATTTGAGGGATTTCCTTCATTGTGTTGGCTGATGAAGAACATATTTTCAGGTGGGGTTTCATCCTATTTATTTTCTTCTTTATACCAACAATCACGATCAGTGTGGGTGAGTCTCTTGCAGCGTTTGCACTTGAGCTGACAATCCTTGTTCACATGATTGGTGCTTTGACAAAGGAAGCAGTAGGGCCCTTGGGTAGGGGATCTTCCTCTTCCACGTCCACGAGGAGGTAGAGGAAGCAAACCAGGGTGGTTTTGAGGCATTATGTGAGGAGGAAGTGGAGGGAAGTATGTGTTTGGTGTGAGACTTGGATTGTAGAAGTGGTGCGGATGGAAGGTTGCTGCAGGATTTTGAGGTGGGTGATAGAAGCTGGGCATGGTGTTTTGGGGGGGGGGGGGGATAAGTTGTAGTTGGATGAGGATTTTGTGGATAGGTATATGAGGTGTAAGAACTTTGTTTTTCTATGGGTTTTGGTCCTGTCTGTGTGATGAAGAGCTTGTCCTGGAAAGTGTCTTCAATGGTTGCCTGAGTGTTTTTGATTCGATCTTCATGGGAAAGAAGAGAGCCCATGAGTTGGATTAGGGGGAGATTGTCAAGTGAGTGAGCTTCTTCGATTGCAGCAACAACATAATCAAATTTCCTGGTCAGATTTCTCAGGATTTTGACAACAATCTGATGGTCAGAGATTGTGTCCCCAAAATTTTGAATTTGGTTGGTAATATTGGTGGCTCTAGCAAAATAAGTTTGAACATCCTCATTCTCTTGCATTTTTAAGGCTTCAAATTGTCTCCGTAAAGTCTGAACTTTACTGGAGATGAGTTTATGAGATCCCTGGAACTCTTCTTTTAATGTGTCCCAGGCGGCTTTGGCGGTTTGGGCACCCATAATGCGCGGGAAAATTTCATTTGACACTCCAAGTTGAATAAGTTGGAGGGCTTTAGCATCTTTCATGATTTGCTCTTTGGTGTGTGTGTGTGGGGGGGGGGGGGGGGGGGGGGGAGGAAGTACCTTCTGGACTTTGGTCATTTGAGGAGGTCCCTTCCAAGGTTGTTCCTGTGGTGGGTATCCCAGTGTTGACGATGTCCCAGAGGTCATTTGAGAGAAAGGCAGTCCTCATTTTGATGCTCCAATACTCATACTTTTCTCCATCGAAGATGGGAATAGTGGTGGAATTTGCGGAGGTGGTAGATGATGAGGACATGGTAAGAAATTGAGGCACAGGGCCAAGGATAAAGAATGCTCTGATACCACTAATGAAAAAAACATCCATCACATGATAAGAAGGGGCTAAGGGAGAAGCAGCAAACGGAAACTTTCTCATTTCATATTAAAGCATTTAATCCAGAACATAAGCAATAGAAGGCTTATTTATACCCGTTACATTAATGCATAGGAGAACTAATTTCTTAATTAAGATGCAGGAGACAAAGCAGCAGGCGGTAGGAAACGAAGAGGCCCACGACATAAAGATGCACGGGAAAGAGGCCCACGCTAATAAACACCTGGGAAAAACCCACTGCAGAAAATTAGGAGGGAGGTGGACGGTTCAGCTCATTCTTCAACAAACATTATCATAACGTCAACCATGTTGTTTCCTTCCCTATGAATGTGCGAGCTAATGTATTGCAACAAGTTCACAAACTGGATGATTTTCTTATCTCTCATAGCCTCCATTGAGAGAAAAAATCTGATGTTTAGATTATCCATGGCTTCCATAGAGTGTCCCTGAATGTTGACCGTGAGGATATTAAGGCGAGTGCATAGGATGAAACCATCCCAGAGAGCTAGCTAACACTCGGCCATCAGTCCATCACAAATGGGTATGGGTGTGCAAAACCCGCCATAAAAACACCAAAAGGATCGATTACGGATAAAACCACCACCACTATATCTTCCCACGATTTGATTCGCCACACCATCTATATGCAAAAACCAATCCACCTTAGAACCCCCTTTCCAATCAATCACATAACAAATAACCATGGGCACTTTCGGCTTGATTCCAAAGCAAGTATCCATTTTCCACTTCATTAGCCGCTGATATCTCGTGAAGACCACCAAAAATATAGTGAGTCGTATGATGAATGCTCATTATAATCCTCTTCACCGGAGCATAGGTGCCTTGGAATGTCCTACTACATCTCTCCGCCCACAAATGCCAAGTACAAATAACCGGGAGGATCAATAAAAAATGGAGAAATCAGGAGACAACCTCTTGCTTTCACCTTCCAGAAACAAAGCTTAGATTTGAAGTTCCCTTCGGCATGATTCGATCCAAAAAAACAAGATTGATAATGAGTCCATATTGGAGCAGCCAATTCACTAGAAATAAGTAGATTATTAGCGGATTCCTGAGAGAAACTCGATTGGCAGCACCTACACTTGGAAGTAAGTTGGAGCGCAACCTTCACAACAACTAAATCCAGAGGAGAATTTCCCAACATATTTTCCAGTAAATGAGCAAGAACGTCGGCGGCAATAGGATGCCCAGATCCACTGAAACTCGAAGGACTCCAAATTTCCAAACATAATTTTAGTTTTGAAATTGTTGATGGCAAATAGATCCTTACTATCAAGGGTTAAAAAGGGCCGATCAAGCTCATCAGTGGAAAAATGTGCAGTTAAAAACAAGCTTCAAAACTACATCGCTGCAACTCTCAGGAAATTTGAAGGGACCGCCAACATTATGTAAAGGTATATTCGGACATATAACGGGCTCAGGGGCTTAACCCTAGGTATTCTTCTATATATACCTAGCTGAAGGCAACGGAGAGATAGTTCCACTTAGAATTTCCTCCGGATGTTTCGAGCTCCCTCTTCATTCTCGAACAGCCCTAAGGGTTCGCTCGTTCCCGTCCGAAGGAGAAGCAGCAGCCGATCGCGTCGTTCGTCCGTGAAGCTTTCGCGATCTGCGATCTCCCGCTGCCGTCGTCGCTCGTGAAGGAGAAGCTCCTGCTGTCGCTGCTTTCGCGCAAGAGGAAGCTCTCGCCGCTCGCTCACGCCCGCTGGTCCGGCCTGCTGTCGCTGCCGCTGCCGTTGCCGCTCGCGATCGAAGGAGGAGGAAGCCCGTTCGTTGCTGCCCTCCCGTTCGTCGTTCATCGCGATTCGCTCTTCCTCCCGTTGCCGGATCCAGATCTGTCGCTCGAGTCTCTGCTGTGTGCCGCCCCCGTTGTCCAGATCTGCCGCTGACGCCTCCGTCGCCGTGCACTAGATCTGCCTCTCGTGCGAAGAAGACGAAGCCGCTGCTCTCAAGAAAAGGAGTTCGCGCACGACCGCTGATCATGCGCTCGACCCCTCGCGCACGACCGCTGATCGTGCGCTCTTCAGCAGCCAGTTCACGAACGACCATTGATCGTGCGCTCAGCAGTCCACGCACGACCTCTGATCGTGCGCTTCTCAGCAGCCACTGCCCGTGCGCTGTGGCTCTCCCGTGCCTCCAGATCCCCCTCAGCCGCCTTGCGCCTCTTCCCGCCGCCGCCGTCTCCAAGCACAATGATGAAGGGGAATTCCATGGCGTCCCCCATTTCGATGATAAAGCTGGAGAAGTTCACGGCGACTGAGTTCAACGCCTGGAAGTTGAATACTCAGTTCGGGATGAAGTTTCTGAATGTGTTCTACACAATTCAGTCTGATGGTGCTGAGGTCGTAGGGACCGCTGACGAGCCACAATGGGTTTCTGATGAAGACTTCTGCAGGGACTACCTACTGAACTGTTTGTCATCCAGCTTGGCCCAGACCTACATGAAGATGAGCACCGCAAAGGAGATCTGGGATGTGATGAGTCCCAAATATATACACATTTATGGACTCATCTGGGCCGATTTTCTAGTCTATGCACTTCACTTTAGACATGTTTTCAATCATATTTGATACTCCTTGCTAAGTGCACCTCTAGGCCCGTTTTTGTTGTTATTTCAAGCTCTTCATCTTTAGTAGTTTTCATGCATTGTTAAGTGCCACTTTCAGTGGCTGGATTCGTGGTTGTGCTGGAACAGGAGTCGTGCAGGTGTTCCCAGTACAATTCTGTACAGGAACACTGCGCATGATCACTGGTTCTATTGCGCACGACCACTGGTCGTGCGCCGCTGATCGTGTGCACTTAACCCTTTCTTTTTGAGTTCTGTCTCGGACAGTGCGAACGACCACCTACGATAGTGCGCACGACCACTGGTCGTGCGCCACTGTTCGTGCGCACTTAAAATCAATTTTATGAGTTCTGTTTCGACCAGTGCGCACGACCACCTATGATAGTGCGCACGACCACCGGTCGTGCGCCACTGGTCGTGCGAACATGGTATTTTATAAATTTCTTACATTGCAGGCTCCACCCAGGCAGGCGCACGATCACAGAACTATAGTGCGCACGACCACTGGTTGTGCGCCAATGACCGTGCGCACTATTTATTCCAGCGCCTATAAATACTCCTGCTCGCAAATTAGGTCATATACTCCGATCTTTCGTTCTCCCAGCTCCGTCGTTCCACCCGATTTCACCCCTCCATCGCCGCCCACCATCGGGAGGTGCTCCGGGCTTGTTCTTCACACCATTCTTGAGCCGGAGCTTCCTCTCGGCCTCCTCCTTCATCCTAGAGCTTCAAGGAAGGTTTAGCCGCCATCGCCATCAAGCAAGAGGAAGTTTGCAACCTCTACCAGATCGTGACGCGAAGAAGACGGGCTCATTGGAGAGTAGTGACAGCTCTCTCTACCTCGGACGTAGTTGCGGACCGAGCTTCGACGCGGATTGACAACCCGGCAATTCCAACCATGAATCTACAACGAGACTTTGGATTCGGTCGATTTCTTGCCTTGTTCTTCTTTTATTGATGTATATGTAGCTAGAGCTAACATTATGATGAAGTAGCACTTAACTTTATTTGCATTTCTATACATTTCATGTCTATGTGAAATATTTTACTGTTTGAGTTGCTTGAGGTGCGCCCCATTCCATCCTCCATCCCGCCGTCACGTTCGTGTGCCGCACTAGCAATTGCTAGTGGCGTGCTTGTCGACGAGGTGCTTGCGACCCTCATCCGTATGCCTACTCTTCCATCCGCCTAGCGAAGCGTGGCATAGCGGCCCGTGTAATCCATCCCGCTTAACGAAGCAGCGCACTCAAGGCCTGCATAGTTCGATTCCATTTGCCTACTCGTCCATCCGCCCTTGCGACGCAGCGCGCTCAAGGCCTGCCTAGTCTCCATCCCGCCAAGCGAAGCACTGCATAGCGGCATTGCATAGAAGTAGTTGTAGTTGTTTTCTTTTATTTTCCAAAAGCCAAATCCCCCATTTCCGCATCCATCTGCTCGAAAGGACTTCAATCTCAAGTCCTTCCTCGATAATAAACTCCACCTTACTGTGTTCCTTTGAGATCGATACTTGGGGATTCATTCCCATTTTATATTACTTGAACGATCGGTACACTGCCGTTTCGTGTTGCAGTCGAGCTACCGCCTATAGCGGTGTGCGAGATTTGCGCCATCAAGTTTTTGGCGCCGTTGCCGGGGAACACAGTCGTGTGAGTTTTCTGGAGAGAGAAAACCTGAGAGAGAAGCCCTTCCTTTTGTAATTGCATTTTTTTGTTTTATTTCTTTTTATTCCATTTTCCTGTTTTAATTAGGTTGCTTTAGTAATTTTTGTTAGGTGTGGTATTTCGCACAATAGTGTTTTTCTATTTGAATCGTTTTATCTTCGCACTATGTGGGCACATCTTAATATCCGTTGCCGTTGGTGTGGAGCTACCTCCCACTCTAGTGATGAATGCCCTACGGAGAATGGTGGGCATAATTCTTCTCGCCCAGCATATAGAGCATCGACTTCGTCTGATACTCCATATGGTGTGCGTAAGTCTTATGGCTACTCTGCTGAGCCTTTACCGTCTTACTTTTTTTCGGCTTTAGCACCCGCTGTGCCAAAGAAGCCCGCTAGGCAGTGCCAGTTTTGTCGGAGCACAGATCATGCCCTGAAGGATTGTACTGCTTTTCGTCGCCAATTGGATGAGGATGACGAGCCGGATATCCGGATCGTCCCGAATCCTAACTCTGGCGGCACACCGTCAACATCCAGTTTTGTGTCTTTGCCACCTTCACATCTTGAAGGGTATGGCGTTGACACAGCCACCAGATGTGTGGCTGATCTGGGCACCGACATTGCTGAGCCTTTTCTCCCAGTGCATTCACCACCCCTAGTGGATTCGATTCTTTGTGAGGAATCGGTGCTCGACTTTTACCCGAGCACTATTCTTCTCCCTGTTGTGCATACTACACTCGTCTCTGACGACATTGTTGATGATGTGTCGCAAGAGGAGGCTGGTGACTTTAGTGTCATGCCTGTTCCTATGGAGGAGGACAACCTTCCAGGTGAAGAGGAGTTTTCCTCAGCACCGGTGGAGGAAGTCCAAATCTCTAGCTTGGTCACTGTTGATCCCGCCGAATCTTATAGCATTGATGACAATGCAAACATTATTTTACTTACCCAACCTGATGGGAGTGAGATCGGGATCACTCCCCCGATTGTTGTTTATTTATGTTATTCATCTTCTTTATTTCTTGATCCCCTTCCTTCATCTGAGTCTGTGCAGGTTGAATCTTCACAGGTACTTCAGGAGGACTTGGAGCTTTTTGCTCAAGTCAATGATGAGAGCATCCTCTCATGTGAGGAGGTTGATTCCCCCTCCGTAGAGGAAGCTCCACTCATTGCCTTTTCCTCCTGCCACCTCCCTGTTGACGACACCTTGCTAGACAAGGATGTTTTTGGTGAGAATAGTGAGGAGGACTCCTCCTCCACTTCTTACTTTCTGCTTCCCCTACCTGTGAAGAGCAGGTATTTTTATTTAGGTAGGGGAGTAACTGTTCTATCACCGTATCGGTACTCGCTACCGACACGGATATTAGGCCAGTTACCTGTCCACTTCTCCTTCCATACGCCCATTAGCTAGAACCTTTAGTTTTTGAATAAGTCGTGCTGGGATGACAATAACCCCAGTAGTTATCTTACTTTCTCATGCATTTCATTTTATTCAATCCTGCTTAGTTAGCTGTAGTTTATTTTAGTTTATCTTCTTCTTTTGTTTTTGCGGAGCTGACCCCTGCAGGTATCTTTTCTGGATGGCGGATGCTGCGGCTCATTTTAGCTTACACGCCAATCTTCTGGTGTGCTCATTTCTGAGCACTGGGTACTCTCTTTCCCTAGCCTTTTCTGATTTTCATGTCATATATTTTGTGGATTGTTTAGTTTAAGTCTGTGGGAGAGCAGTTTTTGTACCCACTCACGTGCACTCTTGCATAGCATGCTAGAAGTACTTTTATTTTAGCTTATTGGAAATTGTTGTTCATTTTCATTGCACACCACAGCACCCACTTGAGCGCGTACTCGTCTGTATGCGTGCTCTGTAGTGAATTTAATTCTTCTACTTATGTGGGAAAGTCTAGGTGGTGGCTTAGGACTATGTAGCAGAGTAAAATGTTGACTCCAGTAGTGCTCCTAGTCGAGTGCTCGGTTGCATAGAAATTTTTGTAGATTAGACTTCTCTTTATACTTATGGTTTTATATTTTTTTTTTCTATTAGTGTAAATGTTGTTTACTCTACTCAAATGGTGAATCCGGTGGAATCAAACGGTAGCATAGGGATGTGTGTAAACGATCGCTAGACTCGTATTGCTTGAGTCGGGAGAAAGGAGAATCTTTCTCGGTGGCTAGAACTTGCCCCAAGCGATTCTTGAAGCATTGGCATAGGATAGTTCTAGTGCGTGAGAATGACGTAGACCATTATTTTGGCCCGGTCGAACTTTTTATTTCATTCCTATCGTCTACCCTTGCTAGCCCCTTTGTGCCTACCCTTTTCTTGATTAGCTCCACATTTATCTCACCAAAGCCTAAAAGCCTAACCTAGTCGCACACCCAAATCTGAGCTTTAGTTGTAGTTTTTTTTACATTTTGGGGGGTGTTGATTGTGGTGTTTATTATGTGAATCTGTGGATATGCTCATTTGAAAATTTTGCTGAAAGAAAAAAAAAGACAAGAAAAGAAAGATAGAAAGAAAAATGAAAAAAAAAGAGAAAAAAATGAGTTTTATTGAATATCGTCTAGAACAATTATGTATTGGGAGTAGGCGGTGCACACACCTATGTTGCAAAAGTCCAAGTCTGGGGGTGTGGTGCACTTGCATTCGATTTTGGTGCGCGGGTAGTTATTTTAAAAGCTCAATTGGGTTATTTGTTTTAAGCCATTTTGTTTATCATTGTTTGCCTCACCGTAACCCAAGCCTCAATTAAAACCTGAAAGTCCTACTGACTCACGCCTTGAACCAATCTATTGTCGTGGAGAGAATGTGACCGGGCAAGCTTATGGTCACCGACATTGATGGACTTTAGTGGAGTTTGTCCCGCATCCCGATCTTGAGCAATGCTCGTCTCAGCGCTTAACTTACTTTCTCCGTATGCATGACCAAATGATTCACCGTTGTTCACCATTTTAAGTAGTTGTAATATGCTTTTACTCTTTTAGAAATATATAAACTGTTTATATAACCAAAAATCTTCTCTACTATTTTTCTTATGCACGTGAGCATGCGACTTCGCATGGTACTCTGTATTGTAATTTTAAGCCATCTACTTTTCTCTCCCCGTTCGCTTAGAATTTGTTTGCTCGGGACGCGCAAACAGGTAAGTCTGGGGGTGTGATGAGTCCCAAATATATACACATTTATGGACTCATCTGGGCCGATTTTCTAGTCTATGCACTTCACTTTAGACATGTTTTCACTCATATTTGATACTCCTTGCTAAGTGCACCTCTAGGCCCATTTTTGTTGTTATTTCAAGTTCTTCATCTTTTGTAGTTTTCATGCATTGTTAAGTGCCACTTTCAGTGGCTGGATTCGTGGTTGTACTGGAACAGGAGTCGTGCAGGTGTTCCCGGTACAATTCTGTACAGGAACACTGCGCACGATCACTGGTTATGACGTCTATTTTCAAAAGGCGCATGTTCTGCGTATATTACCTAAACTATGCGATTCGCAAATGTTCTGCCCGGTGCCGCGCCTTCAGAAAATAGACAACCTAAATCTGTCTCGGACAGTGCGCACGACCACCTACGATAGTGCGCACGACCATTGGTCGTGCGCCACTGTTCGTGCGCACTTAACATCAATTTTATGAGTTCTGTTTCGACCAGTGCGCACGACCACCTACGATAGTGCGCACGACAACCGGTCGTGCGCCACTGGTCGTGCGAACATGGTATTTTATAAATTTCTTACATTGCAGGCTCCACCCAGGCAGGCGCACGATCACAGAACTATAGTGCGCACGACCACTGGTCGTGCGCCAATGACCATGCGCACTGTTTATTCCAGCGCCTATAAATACTCCTGCTCGCGAATTAGGTCATATACTCCGATCTTTCGTTCTCCCAGCTCCGCCGTTCCGCCCGATTTCGCCCCTCCATCACCGCCCACCATCGGGAGGTGCTCCGGGCTTGTTCTTCACGCCATTCTTGAGCAGGAGCTTCCTCTCGGCCTCCTCCTTCATCCTAGAGCTTCAAGGAAGTTTTAGCCTCCATCGCCATCAAGCAAGAGGAAGTTTGCAACCTCTCCCGGATCGTGACACGAAGAAGACGGGCTCATTGGAGAGTAGTGACAGCTCTCTCTACCCCGGACGTAGTTGCGGACCGAGCTTGGACGCGGATTGACAACCCGGCGATTCCAACCATGAATCTACAACGAGACTTCGGATTCGGTCGATTTCTAGCCTTGTTCTTCTCTTATTGATGTATATGTAGCTAGAGCTAACATTATGATGAAGTAGCACTTAACTTTATTTTCATTTCTATACATTTCATGTCTATGTGAAATATTTTACTGTTTGAGTTGCTTGAGGTGCGCCCCATTCCATCCTCCATCCCGCCGTCACGTTCGTGTGCCGCACTAGCAATTGCTAGTGGCGTGCTTGTCGACGAGGTGCTTGCGACCCTCATCCGTATGCCTACTCTTCCATCCGCCTAGCGAAGCGTGGCATAGCGGCCCGTGTAATCCATCCCGCTTAACGAAGCGGCGCGCTCAAGGCCTGCATAGTTCGATTCTGTTTGCCTACTCGTCCATCCGCCCTTGCGACGCAGCGCGCTCAAGGCCTGCCTAGTCTCCATCCCGCTAAGCGAAGCACTGCATAGCGGCATTGCATAGGAGTAGTTCTAGTTGTTTTCTTTTATTTTCCAAAAGCCAAATACCCCATTTCCGCATCCATCCGCTCGAAAGGACTTCAATCTCAAGTCCTTCCTCGATAATAAACTCTACCTTACTGTGTTCCTTTGAGATCGATACTTGGGGATTCATTCCCATTTTATATTACTTGAACGATCGGTACACTGCCGTTTCGTGTCGCAGTCGAGCTACCGCCTATAGCGGTGTGCGAGATTTGCGCCATCAGGATGCGCTGCAGGAGTACTTCAGGTAGGAGGAGGACCTATCCAAGATGCACCTAGTGGACAAGTTCCACTCTTTCAGCTTCGGCGAGGAGAAATCCATTCTCCCTCAGGTATCCGAATTTGAAAATTTAATTGATTCCTTGCATAATGAGTCTATTAATCTGCCCGATAGTTTTGTTGCGGGCACGATTGTGTATAAGTTGCCCTCCTCGTGGTACAATTTTAAAAAAGAAATGTACCGCAAGAAGATGCAAGTTGGTCTGAACGACCTCAAGCGTTTCATACGCATTGAGGACGAGAACAGGACGAAGCACGCTTTGGAAGCTGTTGGCAAGCAGAAGGCTGCTGCCAACATGATTTCAAGCTCCAAGCGGCCTCCTCCCCCTCATAAGACCAAAACGTCTCGTAGTAACCCCCAGATTGCAGGCCCGAGTAAACCCTCTAAGAAATTTAAGGGTAAATGTTATAACTGCAATAAGTGGGGACGCTGCGCATCTGACTGCAAGCTACCGAGGAAAGAAAGAACCCGGACACCACAAGAAGGCAACCAAGCCCATCTGGTTAGCCAAGCTGAGCCATACGACTTTATTGCCATGGTCGGACACAAGCAGGCCAGCACAGAGTGGTACCTGGATTTTGGGGCAACGTGTCACGTTTGCAACAATGCTAATCTTATGACCGAGCTGAAGGATGCAAAGGAATCAGTAACTATGGCAAATGGAGACACAGCTGACGTGATGAAGGTGGGGAACGCAACTCTGCTGCTCTCCTCAGGTAAGTCTTTAATTTTAAAGAATGTTAAATTTATTCCTTCAATAGCTGCTAACTTAGTGTCTATCAGTCTATTATGTGATGCGGGAATGTCGCTTAGCTTCTGTAGCGGCAGGGTAACTTTGTCAGTTAACTTGCACTATTTTGGATGTGCTTATGTCCAAAATAGGATGTACCGTCTGAGTCTAGCAAGTGAGGTAGTCCAACAAGTTCAATTGAACTTAGTTAGCCCTAGGACTCTACACGAGAGACTAGGACACGTAAACTACAGGAAAATATTCCAAGTAGCTAGAACTCACAAGATCACATTAGACACTAAGTTTCCACTTGAAAAATGCGAAGTGTGCGCTCAGACTAAGATCACTAGGAAACCTTTTGGCACGGTTACTCGGAGCACAACACCTCTTGAGCTTATAAATTCCGATATTTATGACTTTAAAAGTTTTGTCCCTAGAGGTGGGAGGAAGTATATTATCACGTTTATAGATGACTGCACGAGATTTTGTCATATTTTGTTGCTTAAAACTAAAATGAAGGGTTTGAAAAGTTTTGTCTTTTCAAAACCAGGGTAGAAAACCAACTAAGCATGAAAATTAAACGTTTTAGGAGTGATAGAGGAGGAGAATATATGTCCAGTGAGTTCAGATGCTTCCTTGCTTCACAGGGCATCATAGCAGAAACCACTGCTCCTTACTCCCCCCAATCTAACGGCATAGCTGAGCGCAAGAATAGAACTTTAACAGAGATGTTGAACTCTATGCTGCTCACTGCAGACATGCCTTCCGCTTATTGGGGCGAAGCATTCTTGACTACGAACCACATTCTGAATAAAGTTCCTCATGCTAAGTTAGAGGTTACTCCCTACGAGCTTTGGTTTAAGAGACCCCCGTCGTTTACTCGACTTAAGACCTGGGGTTGTATAGCCTATGTCAGGGTTCCTGCCCCTAGACGGCCTAAAGTTGGACCTAGGACCAATACTTGTGTCTACCTAGGATGTGCTGAGGATAGTGCTGCAGATACGTTCCTTGATATTTCTAATAATATCATAATAGAATCTAGGGATGCGGTGTTCTTCGAGGATAAATTCCTCAAAGATAAGAACTTAACAATCCCAGGTATGCAAACAACTATTACTGAGGAAGACCCTGAATCAGTACCGAGCACCTCTTATTCCGTTCCGGTAGATAACTCTGGCCTAAAGTCTAGAAGGACTTCTCTAAGAGAGCGAATTCCCAGAACCTTCGGTAGTGACTTTGTGACTTACCACGTTGAGGCTGATCCATCCACCTATAAGGAAGCGATGAGATCCATGGATTCACTACTCTGGAAAGAAGCTATAGATGAAGATTCTCTTCTTCAGAATAACACCTGGAGGTTGGTTGATAAGCCAAAAGGGGCTAAAACCGTAGGGTGTAAGTGAGTTCTGAAAAAGAAATTGAATCCTGATGGTAGCGTAGCTAAGTATAAAGCACGCCTGGTGGCTAAAGGTTTCACACAAGTCAGCGGAGTAGATTACTTTGATGTCTACTCACCCGTGTGTCACTTGGCAACCATTCAGGTTCTCTTTGCTGTTGCATCTATTGAGAACTTTATTGTTCATCAAATGGATGTTAAGACTGCGTTCTTGAACGGAGATCTGACCGAAGAGATCTACATGAGTCAACCTGAAGGTTTCATTGTAGACGGTCACGAAACGAAAGTCTGTAAATTACTTAAGTCTTTATACGGACTAAAGCAAGCACCGAAATTATGGCATGAGAAGTTCGACTATAGTGTAAAGAACATGGGATTCATGTCGAGTCTCTCAGATAAATGTCTTTACATACGTAATAGATCGGATAAAGTCGCCATAATATTCTTGTACGTAGATGATATGCTCATTCTAGGGTCTGATCAATCCGAAGTGGATGACGTTAAGTCAGATCTAATAAAAGAATTTAGCATTAAAGACCTAGGTGTAGCTAACACTATACTAGGCATGCAAGTGAGCTTTGGGAAGAATGGTATCTCCCTAAGTCAAAGCCACTACATAAAGTCCATGTTGGAAACGTGGGGATACAGTGCCAGTAGAGCATCTGAGACACCATACGACTACACTAACCGCCTAAAGCCCAATAAAGGATCTATGGTTAGACAGTTAGATTATTCTAAACTGCTTGGTAGCGTTATGTATGCCATGGCCTGCACTAGACCTGACATAGCCTTTACGGTCGACATGTTGTGCAGATTCACTAGTAATCCTGGTAAAGACCACTAGAACGCCTTAGATAGGCTAATGAGATACTTAAAGCACACCCAAAAGTATGCTTTAGTTTACACTGGTCATTCTTCAGTTCTTGAAGGTTATTCTGATGCATCTTGGTGCTCAGAATTAAATGACAACAAGCCCACTAGTGGTTTTGTGTTCACTCTAGGAGGAGCAGCTGTAGCCTGGAAGTCCAAGAGGCAATCTTGTATTGCACTCTCTTCTATGGAATCCGAACTCTACGCTCTTGCGTCAGCAGGAGAAGAAGCCGAATGGCTGAGAGATTTGGTGATGGACATTCCTTTGTCGAGCCTGAAAATGAGTTCTGTTGCAGTTTACTGCGACAATCAGGCTACTAAAACGATTGCTACGAACTCTTTGTTCAATGGCAAAAGAAGGCATCTCAGGCTGAAACAATCCTGGTTGACCTCTCTCACAAGTCAAGGGATTATGACCCTAATTGATGTGAGATCGAAAGACAATGTTGCAGACCCCTTGACCAAAGGTTTAAATAGAGCTCTCACAATAAAAACATCAGTGGAAATAGGATTAAAGTTCATAGATGTATGAAACTTTCCTCCGCAGTTTATGTTTTGACAGTGAGAACATATAGTCGCAACATTCAAGCATCTAATAACAGACTGAAAACCCAAATAATTTCTTGATGAAAACCTAAGATGGTTTGATGCCGGTTATTCCACATTTGATAACCAAGCACCACTCTCATTGTAATTTGATTCGAGAGTTATTCAACTGGAAATTGAAAGTCGCTGTAAAAGTTAATCTAAACATTATTGGTCACAACACATTATTCCACATTTGATAATGTTGCACGTGATGTGTGCCCACATATGTTGGTGAGGCACATAGTGATCAGTAATGAGTAAGATAATGTGACTAGTCCTAGTTAGACTGGATGAGATGCTGACAGAGTTACTTCACCGTTGCTAGAAGTGCTAAGCTCATTTAGTAAGAGCTAGTTTACTTTAAACGTTACTGCATATAATTATGAATTCATAGAGTCTGACTCGTGAAATTCCTTGCAGGCTACAGTGGAGATTATGGAGGAGAAGTAGACTTGGACATGGATAACGATGATCTACTAGACGAGTAGAACCATCAAACGTTTTAATTCATGTTATCTTGTAATAATTATTCAGACTATGTTTTGGGATAGAATCTGTGCTTTTTTGGTTTGCAGTTTAGGCAAAAATCTTTTCATGTGTTAATTAGTATGATCAATCCTGAATGCTTTGTTTAGTTTGAATTATTATTTTTGTCTACTCTCCAGCACCCTAAAACATTACCGTTATTAATCACGAATATAGGAGGAGATTGTAAAGGTATATTCGGACATATAACGGGCTCGGGGGCTTAACCCTAGGTATTCTTCTATATATACCTAGCTGGAGGCAACAGAGAGATAGTTCCACTTAGACTTTCCTCTGAATGTTTCGAGCTCCCTCTTCACATTAATCAATTCAGCAATCAGCAAAGTTGAATTTAGATTGGAGCTTGAAATTTCAACAAGGTTTTATTGCCCAGCCAGACCTCATTCCAAAAATTAACCATGCCCTACCCGGCTTCTAGTATATGTAATCTTTCATGTAATCTTTCATGTATTTTTAGTACTCCAAGGCCCAAGCGCATTGGCTCTAATATCACTGATGCCTCTATTTTTTGCCTTGTAATACTTCTTTCTAACAGTCATTGGCCAAATTTGGGGTAGAAAGAAAGTTCCAAATAGCTTTACAGTTGCATGATTTGTAAAGATCCTCCATTCTCCTAATACCAAGCCCTCCCGAGAAGGGTCTGCAAAGCTTCTTGTATTGTAACCATTGGAATTTTCTTTAGCTACCCGCCCCAGTCCAGAAGAATCTTGCAATACCATTGGAATTTTCTTTAGATCTCAATGTAAACTTTGGGACATGTGATCTAAACATGCTATAAATTGAAAAACTAGAGAGAACATATTTTAGGGTAAGTCGGCTCGCTTGATTGAGAAGTTTCGATCGCCAATCATACACTCTATTTCAAATTTGAACCACCAAATTATCAAAATATATAGTTCTCGCTCTGTCATTGTAGATAGCAATATTGCCGAGGTATTGAAAAGGCACACGCTTAGGACTAATTTCAAGTATCCTAGAAATTCTATCCCGACGGGATTTTGGAATGAAAACGAATAGATATAAATGACTCTTAGGGTTCGTTCGGCGCCCATGAATTGAATTTTTGGAATTGGTTTTGGTCAAAAAACTAATTTCTGCGGGAATTGGCTTTGTGCAGAAAACCAATTTTACTGTTCGGCTGCTGGATGAAATTTAGTGAACAAAATTGGAATTGATACACAGAAGCTGTTCAGCTGCACGATGAACTTGGCTCTCTGGAATTGAAATTTTTAAAATTCGTAATTCTTAAAATTTAAATATTTAATCAAAATACTGATAATAACTGAAGTTCATTAACATAAAAATGTTCTAAATCATAAACATTGTCTATAAATAAAAACGCAGAAATAACAAACGATCTAGATCAAACTGCATTGTCCATAAATAAAAACACCAAACTAGCGATCAAAATGCATTCGCAGTCATGTGCCCTTCAAGTTATCAGGTAGCCTAATGAATATGTCATGCTTGATACTATCATGACAAAGGATATCCATGCCCATGAGTAAATCACGATCGTCTAAATCAGTCATCTGAGTAAGTGCGATATATATGCCATCAACATTGCTAGCAGACTTGATTCCCACCGATCCTTGCACGGAGTAAGCCAATTTTTCTATGGCCACCACCAGTGCGTCGAATCCTACCACTTGCTTTCTCCTCCTTCAAGTGCTTCCCTCCCTTTCAACTCTAGTCCATTCTTGTGTATTAGTAGTTTTTCTGCCATAGACTCCACATTTATCTCATTTATCGTTTATGTTGCGGTCGCGGCATGACTGCCAGTCGTTCAATCAATCCCGCATAACACAACAAAATCGGGCCAGTTGACAATAACTTTATCTTTATAATGCTTCACAGAAGGATGAACCTGCAATACTATGAATAATTTATTATTTTAATTTTAATATTCAGATACACCGAGTAAGTAAATTAATTAAAATTCCACCTTCATATGGTTTGCCCACACTTCTTCGCTATCCACCTTCACTATGTTTCTTTCCCAATCCCATCCAAATCCGCTCGTGTCGAGTATCGTGCTTGTACAACCCATATTCTCCGAGGGTGGGACCCAGTTCAAGCCACATAAGCAGATGGTCAAAGTCAAAGATTGAAGACAACCCAGCAAGCAGAGACAGCCAAAGGCCTATGTGAGTATAGGCGAGCATGTGCGAGCAAGCCCCTCATACTCGCCAGGTGGGCGGCCATAGAGAGATACTCGCCGAGCAAGTTGAGGTCCCATTGATGTTTAAAAATTTAGAAGCTCTGAAAAACCTTTCTATGATGTGATTAGAATTAAGCGGACATTTTTGATTTGTTTCGAAAGTACTCCTACTTCGAGAAACTAATCGTTATCCTACTTCGATGAATAGAAGTAACGGTCTTTCCTTCTTTCGGAATATCGATGATTACGCCCCGGCTACGACGCCGAATTCTCTAAATGTTTAAATATAAAAGGAGAGAGTTTTGCAAGTTTTTGTAATTGATTATCCAAACTAATCTTTCGATGAAGGCAAGCGCACCTTATCGCGTATAGTATATGATATTTTATAGAAAATATCAAGGTCGTATTTTTCCGGATCTTGTTGATTATTTTTACTTTTTAAGAACGCGCTATTATTTTATCGACGGAATGAGCGATTAATTTTATAAAGTTATAAGAGCGATGACGATGATAGTAAAGCGACTACGTGCGTTAGCGAAAACAAAGAAACAGTTATAAGGAAAAATAGGTGCACACTAAACTAAAAACACACGCACTCTACGGAATTGAAATGACAGAAATTAAAGGACAGAAATTGCAATCTCTACCTGAACGGGTAGAGGAGAAGTAAATGCGCGAGCGAGTTCTACCCAAACGGGTAGAGGGTAAATAAATGCGGTGCAAGTTATACCCAAACGGGTAGACGGGAAATAAAAGCAATCTCTACCCGAACGGGTAGAGGGGAAATAAATGCACGACCATAATAAAAACTACGCTATTAAATTAAAATCTAAGTTAACAAAAATAAAAACAAAATTTATCCACCTACAAACACACACTTACAATAAATGAAAAACTAAATTAAAAACTAAAACAATAAAATTTACACTCAAACACTCACACACACAACAATAAGAAAAGAAAAACAAGAAAAATAAGAAGAACAACAAGAACAAGTAGAACAAAAAAAACTTTCTTATATATATTACAACTTTTTAAAGAATGTCTAAACTTAAGGAGCTCAAACAAGAGCAAGGAATACATAAAAAGACTCACAAACACTCACAAAAAAAACTCACTAGAACACTCAAGAAAAACTTACAAACTCTTACTTAGGTTCTAATTTTTATGAACCTCACTCACAAGAACACTCAAAAAGACTCACAAAAAAAAAACAATTACTTAGGGTTCTAAAATATATGAACCTCCAAAACAAGGGAGGAGCCCCCTTATTTATAGACAAGATTGGGGCTGCCAAGAGCAAAAAAAGATGGAGTTTGGAAGGTGCTAGAAGAGCAGCTGGAGGTTTGACTTGAGAGGTTGGCAAGTTTGACTTGAAAGCTGGCGGGATGCGGATAGAAGGCTGGGAGGTAGAGAGTTCGTCGAACGCAGAGAGAGTTCGTCGAATGTCGAGAGGGTTTCGTCAAACGTCTGACGCGGAGAGGGATTCGTCGAAAGCAGAGAGAGTTCGTTGAACGCCGAGAGGGAGTTCGTCGAACGCCTGGACGCGGAGAGTTCGTCGAACGGCTGGAACGAGAGAGTTCGTCGAACGGCTGGACAGAGTTCGTCAAACGCCTGGACAGAGAGAGTTCGTTGAACGCCTGGACGCGGAGAGTTCGCCGAACGCCTGGACAGAGAGAGTTCGTCGAACGCCTAGACGCGGAGAGTTCGTCGAACGCCTGCACATATATATATATATATATATATATATGTATATATATAGTTATAGTTATTGTTATATATATGTTTAATTTACATAGTTATTTATATGTTTATATTTAATATATATACTATTATTATTTACATTTTATATATTATACATATATACTTATACATATACATATATTATACATATATATTTTATTATATTTATAATATATTTATTATACATTATTATTATATTTTTTTTCCATTTATATTTACATATAAATGTATGATTATTTATTATACTTATTATTTACATATATATATATATCACTACTTATAATATTACATTTACATATATATATGACTATATTATTTATACATCTTTATATCTTTATTTTATAATTACATATATTTATCATTGTTTTCAATGACATATATATATATATATATATCTTTATTTTATGGTTTTATTTATTCATAGTATTATATGTACATAGAAATAAATAATTTCAAAATTTTATTCTTAGATAAATATATTTACAAAGAATATTTTTACTTATTTTTCTAATTTGTTTCATACTTAAATAACTTTTTTTTCATAGATATATATTTATATACATTAGATAAAACAAGTGACTATTTCAATATTTTACATGCAATATGTACAATATTACCCAAAATTATGCTAAAAATTATACTAAAAATATGTATAATTTACTATTCATCAAATACCCCCATACTTAAGCTTTTGCTATTCCAGAGCAAAAGTAAGAGATACCCATAAGACATTAATAGAATTTCTAATTTACCAAAAATTTATTTAATCGAAAGTAAGCTTGAAATAAATTTAGGAGATTAAAAGAGGTAAGTCCTACATCGTGATGATGATTTAAAAGAGCGAAAAAGATTTAGCCAACAAGACTTCTGAAGTTAGCTAAGTAGCGACCTAAATAATTGAAATCATGTAGCACCATGATTAGAATAGAATTATAAGAACTTTAACTCATTAAAGAATTTTTTTTAAGAATAATTAAAACTTACTAATTATGTTCTCTCAATTTTTTTTAATTTATATCTAGTTTTCAATTTGATTAGCTGGGGGTAGGGGGAGCTTGGTAGGAGAAAAGACTTTTGATTTGGGGTATTGAATTTTATCCTCTCACCCCACTCAATTTTTTTTGTTTGGATAGAGAGGGGAACGAAATCTTATACATATATATATATATATTTCTCTTCAAAAATACGCAATGCCTATGCTTACAGAACGAAATCTTGTTCTCATTGACATAAGATCTTTTCCATTAATTAATTGGGTGTCTATGTTTACGGAATGAAATCTTATTCCCATTGACATAAGATCTTTTAAATGAAATTACCAAGGAAATGAAATAATAGGTAAGGGGTTTAGAAATTTTTAGATTTTATAAATTAAGAAAATTTTTGAGAGTAAGTTTTAATAAATTTAGAACACCCTAAAGTTTCACAAGTTTTGAGTAGGAATAATTAAAGTCTAAAGACGGTTTGCCAAAATGATACAACAAGAAGCTATTTAGGGTAAACTAGAAGTAGTGCTAAAAAATTTGTTCTCAAATTAAATTAAAAACACAATATATTCTTTACAACTAAAATTCCATGAATCTAAATCTTACAAACTATGATACAAATAAGGGTTTTGGCAAATCAAATATAATGAAAATATTTATAAATAAACTCAAACTAGTTTTGAGAAAATAAAAAACTAAGTAGGGGTTTAAATTTTTTTTTTTGATTTTGAGGTTTTTTAGATTTTCTTTTTTGAATTTTTCTAATTTATTTACAAAGTATGAAATAATAAATTGGATTTTTGTTTTTTTTTAGAAATTTTTTGGATTTTTGTTTTTTTTAGAATTGTTTTGGATTTTTCTAAGTTATTTAAGATATGAAACAAATTATATTATTAATAAATTTTTGGTTTTGGGGTTTTTAAATTTTGTTTTTTTATTTTTCTAAGTTTTTTGAAAATAATTATGTACAAAATAATTAGATTTTTGGGGTTTGGGGTTTTAAATTTTTTTGGATTTTTGATGTTTTTTAAAATAGGGAAATGGGGAAAATACCCCATACTGAAAACCCAACATTGTTCTCAATGTTGTATTTTAAGTATGTGGAAGCGAAAATCAAAATGGGCAAAAGCTTCCTCGGGTCGTTTATTTTAGTATGAAAGTATAAATAAGAGGAAGAAAAAGAAAGATTTTTTTTTCTGGGTTTTGGGGTTTTTAGATTTTTTTTAGATTTTTTAAATTGCTTTATTATGTACAAAATAAACTAAGTATTCAACTCATCAAATTTTTATTTTTATTTCTTAAGTTATTTATTTTGTTATTTTTTTGGTTTTGTGTTTTTAGAATTTTTTTGGATTTTAAAGTTTTTTTTTAATTATGAAAATGTTATTTACAAAATAAGGTTATTTTTTTTTCATTTTAGGGGTTATTATATATTTTTTTGGATTGTATATACAAAATAGGATAGAAATATTTTTGTAATTTTAGGAGTTTTTTTTTAGATTTTATAGAGATTTTTTGAAGAACAAACAAAAAAATAATGATAAAATTAATAGCGATTTCTTTTCAAAATAATAACTCTTTTCCCCGGGAACGGCGTCAAAAACTTGATGATTATAATTAATTTGAGAGCGCCGCAAAAGCTTTCCGGGGTGCGGGTAGAATTCGGCGGGCGCGTTCGAGGCGTCTCGCGAGTACTCCTACTTCGAGGAACTAACTATTATCCTACCTATTGAGATGATATAAGTAATTGTCTTTCCTTCTTTCGGAATATCGACGACCATGCCGCGGTGACGACGCCCAATTCAATTAATTTGTAAATAGAAAGGGAAAGTTTTTTGCGAAGTTTTCGTATCGTTATTATCCATACTAATCATTCGAAAAGGCAAGTATACCTTATCGCGTATAGTATAGGATATTTTTAGAAAATATCAAGGTCATATTTCTCCGGATCCTGTTGATTATTTTTACTTTTTAAGAACGCGCTATTATTTTATCGACAGAATGAGCGATTAATTTTTTAAAGTTAAAGAAGCGATGACGATGATAGTTAAGCGACTACGTGCGTTAGCGAAAACAAAGAAACAATTATAAGGAAAAAGAGGTGCACACTAAATTAAAAACACACACACTCTGCGGAATTGAAATTACAGAAATTAAAGGACAGAAATTGCAATCTCTACCCGAATAGGTAGAGGAGAAGTAAATGCGTGAGCGAGTTCTACTAAATCGGGTAGAGGGGAAATAAATGCAGTGCAATTTCTACCCAAACGGGTAGACGGGAAATAAAAGCAATCTCTACCCGAACGGGTAGAGGGGAAATAAATGCACGACAATAATAAAAACTACGCTATTAAATTAAAATCTAAGTTAACAAAAAAAAAACAAAATTTATCCACCTACACACACACTTACAATAAATGAAAAACTAAATTAAAAACAAAAATAATAAAATTTACACTCATACACTTACACACACAACAATTAAAAAAGAAAAACAAGAAGAATAAGAAGAACAACAAGAACAAGTAGAACAAAAAAAAACATTCTTATATATATTACAACTTTTTAATGAAAGTCTAAACTTGAGGAACTCAAACTAGAGCAAGAAAATACATAAAAAGACTCACAAAAAAGAAACTCACTAGAACACTCAAGAAAAAATTACAAACTCTTAGGTTCTAATTTTTATGAACCTCACTCACAAGAACACTCAAAAAGACTCACAAAAAAACACTTACTTAGGGTTCTAAAATATATGAACCTCCAAAACAAGGGAGGAGTCCCCTTATTTATAGACAAGAAGGGGGCTGCCAATAACAAAAAAGATGGAGTTTGGAAGGTGCTAGAAGAACAGTTGGAGGTTTGACTTGAGAGGTTGGCAAGTTTGACTTGAGAGCTGGCGGGGTGCGGATAGAAGGCTGGGAGGCAGAGAGTTCGTCGAACGCAAAGAGAGTTCGTCGAACGCCGAGAGGGTTTCGTCGAACGTCTGACGCGGAGAGGGATTCGTCGAACGCAGAGAGAGTTCGTCGAACGCCGAGAGGGAGTTCGTCGAACGCCGGGACGCGGAGAGTTTGTCGAACGGCTGGACAGAGAGAGTTCGTCGAATGGCTGGACAGAGTTCGTCGAACGCCTAAACGCGGAGAGTTTGTCGAACGCCTGGACAGAGAGAGTTCATCGAACGCCTGGATGCGGAGAGTTCGTCGAACGCCTGGACAGAGAGAGTTCGTCGAACGCCTGGACGCGGAGAGTTCGTCGGACGCCTGCACACACACACACACACATATATATAGTTATTTATATATTTAATTTACATAGTTATTTATATGTTTATATTTAATATATATATATACTGTTATTATTTATAATTTATATATTATACATATATACTTATACATATACATATATTATACATATATATTTTATTATATTTATAATATATTTATTATACATTATTATTACTATTTTTTTCATTTATATCTACATATCAATGTATGATTATTTATTATACTTATTATTTAAATATATATATATATCACTACTTATAATATTACATTTACATATATATATGACTATATTATTTATATATCTTTATATCTTTATTTTATAATTACATATATATATATATATATCATTGTTTTCAATGACATATATATATCTTTATTTTATGGTTTTATTTATTCATAGTATTATATGTACATAGAAATAAATAATTTCAAAATTTTATTCTTAGATAAATGTATTTACAAAGAATATTTTTACATATTTTTCTAATTTGTTTCATACTTAAATAACTTTTTTTTTCATATTGATATATATTTATATACATTAGATAAAACAAGCGACTATTTCAATATTTTACATGCAATATGTACAATATTACCAAAAAATATGCTAAAAACTATACTAAAAATATGTATAATTTACTATTCATCACCCCTCAATGTCGCGTAGTCGCCGGGCCGGGTTAGGGCTATAAATAACCCCCCTCCCCTTTGGTTTTCCTATAAATAGGACCCCAGGGGTACTTGGATTGAGACCTTTGGCTAAGCTTTCGGAACCCCATTTTTGAAGACATGACCCCCTGAGTTCTGGACCGTCACCCTCGACCGTCATACTAGATACTCACCAAGTTGGTGTCTTCCTCGTACCCTACTCGGTCATCTCTGGTTGTGGAGGAGAAGTCTATTCTGAGCTTCTGGGTACGTAGTGGGACCTCTCTGCCGCAGCACCTGGGGTCCTGTTGTTGCTTTTCTAGCCCTTTCATCGTTGCCAGTCAAGCTGTCTAATCAGACTGCTTGGCGAGTAGCCTCCGGCTGCATTGATCCGAATTTTGGAGTCGGGATTTTCCTGGCTTCAACACTTTGGTGCGGTGAGCGTGGATCGTAGTTGATGGAAGAAAGTTTGGTGAAAAGGCAAGATGGTCCAAGATGGCGACCATGAGGGAGCTGCGGGTAGCTCAGCCAATGGAGGCGAGTTTGTGACACGGATGGACTATGAGGTATTCACGCGACGTCTGGTGGATACCATGCGAGTAGCGCTTCTTCTTTAAGCAGAGGGCACGGCGACCTCGCCTCATCGCATGCCTCCGTCCGAGGATGGTGGACCCACCTAACGAGCAGGGAAGGGTCCAATGGAGGAGGAGCCGGAGCGGCCAAGGAGGCAGTCGTGCTATCAACAGTGCTCGCTGGGAAATTGATTCCGCGAGGTGGATGACCAGGCGAGATCCCGTGATACTCGCCCATACGGCGAATATGGGGAGTTGCTCGCCCGACCGAGGATCGTCGCCTAGCAGGTGGGAGGAGCCCTTTCTGCGAGGAGATTCTCGCTGTCCCCGTGCCTGAGGGGTTTAGCGAGCCCGTGATAAGTTATTACTCTAGGAGGGATGATCCTGCCCGACACCTCTAATGGTTCGAGGATGTAGTCTCCATCTAGACCATGTTGGACTCCTTCAAGTGTAGGCTTTTTGCCATCACTTTCCGGGGGAAGGCCAGAGACTGGTTCCACCAGCTGGCACCGAGTTCGATCTATTGCTTCGAAGATCTTCACCGAGGAGTGACGATGTGATTTGGCACATCGAAGAAGAGGAAGAAGGAGGTCACGACTCTCTTCTATCTGGTGTAGGGAGCACGAGAGACGTTGGGAAACTACATCGACCGCTTCCAGGGAGAAGTGTTGGACATCCAGGAGGTGGATGGCTTCACCCCGCAGCTTCCACTGACGTTCGACCTAAGGGAAGGCCTCTTAAGGTTGGAGATCAGCTGGGATCCTCCCATGCCCTACGAAGAGCTTATTGAAAGGGCCAATAAGTACGTTCAGGGGGAAGCGTCGAATCGCGACTTCCTGGCCAAGTTGACCAAGCTAACCAGGGAGGATGAGGAGGAAGAGGAGAAGGTCCCTGTGCGTAGGAAGGAGGAGGAGCCTCGATAGCAGGGTAGGAAGAGGCTGGAAGAAAGGAAGAGGCCGGAGGAGATAAGGATAGAAGAGCAAAGGAGAGAAGGACCCAGAAGGGAGGAGCCGAGGAGGCGGGAAGAGAGGAGGCCCGCCGTGTCTCCAAAGCGTGGGGAAGAGGAGAGGAGCAACCAGGTCCCTGCGAATATGCCGCCGTAGAGGCCTGCAGGGCGACCACAATGTCAAGGTCTGGGAAGAAGGGCCTCCCCGGAGAGGAGGAACTTCAACCATCACGATAGGTGTCAAGAAAGAAGACGCGAGGAAGCAATGGTTGTTGCTCGACAGGGTAACAGGCCAGCCAGGAGGAACCAGTGAAGAAGGCCACATGTGTAAGATATCCCCCTCTACTGTGATATGCATCAAGTAGAGGGGCATGTGACGATGGCCTGCCCAGATTTTTGGGAGGCCAGGTGAAGGCTAGCTGCTGGAGAAGCGGGAGGAGAGCCTAAGAGGATAAAAGCCCCTGTCGAGCCACATGCAATGCAAGCTGCTGCTCGAAGGAGGAAAGAGGATTGAGTCGACCAAGGGGGTCGATGATAGGTGATCCAGAGAGCTGGAGGCGGAGTAGGAGGAGCCACGGTAAGAGTGATCCACGGGGGAGCAGGGCTCGGAGCTTCGCGCAAGGGAAGTCTCCACCAGATCTATCACAGGAGTGTGGTTTCGACCTTACAGGCACCGCCCCCGTTGGAAGAGATCACCTTTTCAGAAGAGGACATGCTAGGGAATGAGAATCCCTTCCATGATGTACTTGTGATTCAGGCCGCTGTGGAGGACTACACCGTCTACCGGTTTCTCGTGGATAATGGGAGCTCCGTGAATGTTATCTTCAAGACAACGTTTGACGGGTTGGTAGTCAAGGAAGGAAGGGTGTTGGTGCCGGATGTTCCCCTCTTTGGCTTCTCAGGAGAGAGGAAAGAGGTGGAAGGAGGGGTTGATCTGCTGGTGACCCTCGGTGGCACCTCACTCAAGTGTCAAATTATCATCGTCGATGCCCTGAGCTTCTACAAGGCGATCTTCAGGAGGCCTCTCATCAACTACTTCAAGGCCGTTCAATCCTCCTACCATATGTGCCTAAAGTACTTCCAGGGAGAAGTCCAGGTGAGGATCAGGAGCGATCCAAGAGCCGTCCGCGAGTGCTACCTCAGCGCGGTCAGCACCATCAGCTGGATGGCGGACATTGAGGAGCTGGAGAAGGCCCTGAAGGGAGAAACCAAGATGGAAGTGGAGGAGGAGGTGGAAGAGATCGAGGTGCTCTCTGAGGCAGGAGTCCCCGAATTGCTGAAGATAGGAGGGTCTCTGAAGACCGAGGAAAAGATCGAGATGGCGGCATGCCTGCAAGAGAATGTCAACATCTTCGCCTGGACTGCTGCTGAGATGCCTGGGATTGATGCTGAGATCGCCTGCCATCGCCTCATTCTAGACCCCGCCGTCAAGCTCATTCGTCAGAGGAAGAGGTCGAGTGTCGTGACAATGGCCGAACCTATTAGGGAGGAGGTGAAAAAACTGCTTGAGGCAGACTTTGTGTCAGAGATTCTGTTTCCAGGCTGGGTCTCGAATGTTGTAATGGTAATGAAAGTTGGGGGAGGCTGGAGAATGTGTGTTGAGTTTTCATTGTTAAATAAAGCTTGCCCGATGGATTGTTATCCTCTGCCTCGAATCAACGCGCTGGTTGATTCAGCCGTCGGTTTTTCTGTGATGAATTTTCTTGACGCGTTTTCACGATGACACTAGATCCGGATGCATCCCCCCGATTGCCGCGATGTTTCCTTCATCACCGGAGACGGCTGCTACAGCTAAAAATGATGCCCTTCGGTTTGAAAAATGCGGGAGCTACCTACCAGCGGATGATGGATAATGTCTTCAAAGGGCAAAACGGGAGGAATCTGGATGTATATGTAGACGATCTCTTGATCAAAAGCAAGAGTGTTCAGAAGCATGTAGCTGATCTGGTGGAGACCTTTGCGACGCTCAGAATGTTCAAAATGAGGCTCAATCCGGCAAAATGCGTGTTCGGAGTCGGAAGAGGAAAGTTCTTGGGGCATCTCCTCACCCCAAAGGGAGTAGAGCCCAACCCTGACAAGGTCAAGATGATACTGGAGATGACCTCACCGAAGTGCCCCAAGGAATTTCAGAGGTTGACTGGAAGGCTGGTAGGTCTTAGCCGCTTTCTGTCAAAGGCAGGAGAAAAGTGCTCTCCATTCCTCAAAACACTTCGAAAGAACGAAGATTTTGAGTGGTCCGAAGAATGCGAGAAGGCGTTTGAGCGGATAAAGCAACAACTAACCCCGACGCCTCTTCTCCAAAACCTGAAAGAAGGTGAAGACCTACTCCTCTAACTAGGGGTAAGGGAAGAAGTGGTGATCTCAGTACTCGTTAGAGAAGAGGGAAAGAAGCAGTTTCACATCTATTATGTTAGCCGAGTGCTAAAAAGGCAGAATTACGATACTCCATCCTAGAGAAACTTGCTTTCACCTTGGTGGTGTCGGCGCGGAAGCTCCGACCTTACTTCCAAGCACACTCCATCTGGTTCGTCACCGATCACACCCTCCGAAGTATCCTGGAAGGAGTGGAGCACTCTGGGAGGTTGGCAAAATGGTTGATAGAACTCAGCTAGTTCAACATTTCCTTCTCACCCCGGGTGGCGATCAAGCCGCTGGCCGTGGAGTATTTCTTAGCCGACTTCTCAGGAGAAGCAGATCTAGATAGAGAGCTTTCAAATATGGTCGCCTGGAAAATCTTCTATAACGGAGCTTCTGACAAAAGCTTTGTAGGAGCAGGCATCGTGCTCATTAGCCCACATGGAACTAGGATCGAGCAAGCGGCCGAGATCCTCTTCCCCGTCACAAACAACCAAGCAAAGTATGAAGCCATAGTTTGCGTCTCGCCAAGGAGTTGGGTATCCAGGTTGTTCGAGCTTTTACAGACTCAATGGTGGTCGCGTCGCAGATTCGGGGAGAGTTCGAAGTGTGCGATACCATTCTGCAGAAGTATCTCATCATTGTAAAAGGATTGATTGGAGGCTTCAAATCCTTCTTCATCAAACATATACCAAGAGAAGAGAACTTGGCTGCAGACCATTTGGCGAAGTACGGACAGAGGGATGGAGGAACTATCACCGAATTATTATGACCATCCATCGAAGAAGGAGAGATGATGGAGATCGAACAATGCCCTTCCTGGATGGATCCGTTCGTAGCATTCCTAAGCATCGGTCAGCTCCCGGCAGGTAACGAAGATCAGAGGAGATTCAGATACAAAGTGGCATATTATCATCTGCACAATGGAAAACTGTACCACAAGTCCATCTTGGGCCCCTTGGCCAGGTGTGTTTCAGAAATCGAAGTACCCGAGTCTGGAGGAAATCCACTCGGGAGAGTGCGGAAGTCATTCGGGGACTCGCACTTTAGAGCAAGGAATCCTGAGGCACGACAACTTCTGGCCGACCATCCGGAAGGATGCTGAAGCTTTCTCCAAGAAATGCAAGAAGTGCAAGTTGTTCGCTCCTCTGCAGCTACAACCAGCTCATCAACTTCATTTCATTACAGCCCCATGGCTGTTCGCTATCTCGGGGATGGATCTGATAGGTCCCTTTCCCCCAAGCTAGTGGCCAGAGGAAGTACGTTCTCGTCATGATCGACTACTTTTCCAAGTGGATCGAGTCCAAAGCTCTGACCAAGACCACCTCTCAAGTCGTGAAGAACTTTATCTGGGGAGAAATAGCTTGTAGGTTCGGGATCCCCCTCGCCATCATTACCGACAACGGTCAGCAATTCGCCAGCTTGGAGCTGGAGGATTTTTGCAAGCAACTGGGGACCGATCTCCGGTTCTCCTCAGTGCATCATCCTAGGAGCAACGAACAAGTGGAGGCCACCAACAAGCTAATCATCAACCTACTGAAGAAAAAGGTCGAGAACCTGGGAGGAAACTGGGCCGACCATCTCCCTTCGGTCCTATGGTCTCTGAGAACAACTCCTAATTCGGCCATGGGAGAAACTCCTTTCAAGCTCTCCCATGGGTCCGAAGCTCTCATCCCAATGGAGTTCAAAGTCAAAAGCCCAGAGTAATTGCGGCAGGAGAGGGAAATGAAGAATGGCGGTTGGAAAATGAAGATGCTCAAAGGTTATCCCTCGACTACATCGAAGAGATTCGGGACTTAGCCTCGGCTAGGCAGGAAGAGATCAAGAGACGGATGGCGAAATATTTCGACAAGCACGCCCGCCTCAAACACTTCCAAGCAGGTGATCTAGTCCTGAAGAAGGTGGACGCGGCGGGACGAGCAACCGCTGTCGAAAAACTCAACCCAAATTGGGAAGGGACCTTCATCATTCACGAGTCGTTAGCAACTGGAGGATACCGCTTACAGAACCATGAAGGGGAGTTACTTGAGAGCACCTGGAGTGGAGATGACCTGAAACGGTTTTACCCCTAGCAGGAATGTATATGTCCCCTTTTGTAAAGTTATTTCATATCAATAAAATCCTCATCCCCTGAAACATGGGCCGCGAGAGTTATTTTTCGTCTGGAAGTTCTTTTTTGAAGTAGGTAAAATCGATCTCCATGATTGGCTTAGGGAACAGGCCTCCGACTAGACTCTCGTAAACAATCCAAGATGGGTGGTGGGACAGAGCCTCGGGAGTGAGTTCTCATAAGACCAAGCCTCTGCATTGACGGTCGAGATCAGCCCCCCTGCATGTTGGCCGAGTAACCCCCGATCGCACTTATCATTTGACTGGAAAAGTTATCAGAGGAGAGTCCGGACACTAACCCCCCAACCCGGCGAAGAGACGATCGACATAACCGACCAAGAGACCCTTGAGTAAAGGCGTCGTTCTATCCTTAAAAGGGTTAAAAGTTGCAACAAAGCATAAGTCTGATGCATTTATTCTGATCATATGAGTTGATATAATTGAATCCCTTTGATTATTGAGTATCAGGAAAAAAGATCTCCGTCAGCATTCAGCACGCGGTAAGATGGACACCTCGGGATGGTATGTCCCCTTGAACCTCCCCGACTGTCATTCCCCACTCGTCAGCATTCAACAACGTAATAGAAGAGAGGCCTCAGGATGGTGTGTCCCCTTGGATCTCCCCGGTTGTCATTCCCTACTCGTCAGCATTCAACAACGTATTAGAAGAGAGGTCTCGGGATGGTGTGTCTCCTTGGACCTCCCCGACAGTCATCCCCTACTCATTCTTCCTAAACCCTATTATTGCAATCATAATGTCCTCACACTCTCATCAGGTATAAGTAGAATCCTTGAGTACATGTCCTACAAGACTCCTCAATGGTCCTTCATAGCTCAAGCATCACCCAAAAGTACTGAAGCAGGTAAGAGGGCCTATAGGAGAGTATCTATAGGTGAGCATGCATGTGCGAGTATGCCATAAGCGAGCAAGGTGTGATCATCGAATGCCTCAAGTACCACCCAAGGTTGCACTGATCGTAAAAGCAATCTCTCAATCTTGCTTCGAGCCTAACGAGCACTCATCGAGTTCGATCCTAAGATACTAACCGATGTACAGAAAAACGCCCGAGTATGAGAAGAACAAATGAGCAAAAAATCCCTTTTCTTTCATATATAAGTATGTAACTGTACATCTGCAAAAACTTTGCAAAAATCCGGCAGGGCGAACAAAAAGTGAAAGTGCACAGTGTGCCTCTGAGAATCCTCTAGAGGGGGGGGGGGGGTGAATAGAGAATTAAAATTATTTCTATCCTAACTGTGAATACAATAAAATAATCTAAGGATTTATGCTCAATCAAGATCTTAGGCAGAATAAAATAGTGCTGAAATATAAAGCAAAAAATATTAAAGTAATCTAGCTAAGAGGGACAACACATAAAATTAACAAACTAGAAGACACAAGGATTTTATAGAGGTTCCCCAAAATATGGGTAGTCCTCTCTTCTACCACCTCGTAGGATTGCACCAACTGTGCCCGAGTCTTTAGACAAGGAGACTCTTAGAACCACTGATCTTTTGACAAGGAGATCATGAACCACCAGATATTTTGATAAGGAGATCTTGAACCACCAGATCTTTTGATAAGGAGATCTTGAACCACCAGATCTTTTGATAAGGAGATCTTGAACCACTGAATCCTTTGAAGAGGGATTAATAAAACTCTTTTACAGAAGGGAATTAGAAAGAGAAAGAAGAAGAGGAAGGGTGTAGGAATTCTGTTCTCAGAATTCTTATGATAGGTGTATGAAGAACAACTTCTTGTATCTTTTCACTGGATCTGCTCTTGATGAACTTCTGCGTATGATGGTGATAATTTTGCAGAAGCTATGTTTGTCAGATCCTTCTATCTTCTTTCTTATTGAACTCTGGCTGCTATATGATTGTGTTGATAAGCAGCCTTGTTCTGTTCTGTTCTTAGAGAGAAGGAGAGCATCCGTTATTTCTTCTCTGTATTTTCTTCTTTTAGGGTTCCTGTGAGATAGAGGAAGAAGAAGGAGACCCAATGGAACAGTATGCCGTTTGTGATGAATGCACTATCTTTCTCTTTCTTCTCTTGCCTTTTTATTATCCCTCTGTTCAATTTGAATTTGTTTCAAGTTCTGGTAAGACTTGAAAAGGTATTTTTGTCTGGACATTTACTCCCTTCTTTTTTTCTTTAATTCCCGACCCGTCCACCAACATAAAACTTGTTTCAAAGAAAGCTTTTCTCTGTCCTCTGTTAATTCTTCATTCCATTTGAGGTAATTAAGGAGCCGTTGGGGAACGGTCTTAAAAGAGGTGGGCCATGAGAGAGGGACAAAAATTATAGCTGAAAAGTTATACTTTTTCAGACTGTATTCGACGTAGCGCGAGTTCACTTCCTCTCATATCGACGCAACTTCGAATTCTTATAGGAGCAGCTTCGATTTCATCCTTGCTCTGATTGAACTCTGCTAGTCGACATTTCGTCGATATCTCAACGACATAACAGTCGAGTTGATCTGCATGGCTCTGAACTACATCATCTGCGTCGAGATGAAGTCGACGTTGCATCGACTTTAGATGACTTCGACTGATTCTCACTTTCTGCGTTGAGTTAAAGTAGAAGCTGTGTCGACTTCCCAAATTACTTCGACAAGTCATGACCTTTATGTATATATCTATTTGACGTAACGTCGACTTGAGTTACTTCGACAGAAGGGTTGAACCACTTGGACTTCTAGTCAGAGCAGCGTCGATATTTACTCGATGTTGCGTCGAATTCTATTCGACGCAAATGTTAACTTTGCCCAATTTTGCTTCCCTTGGTCTGGTCTTGACACCCTAGGTTGAGCGTGACATCCTAAGACATCTAATGACCAGATTACCCTCACTATACAATGGGTAATTCAATCCTAAGAGATAAAATCACTTTTAGTGAATTTTTTAATTATCAAAGGGGTTTTTCCCAACAAAAAGAAAGCCCGTCGACTAGGCAATATCATCGCCTCCATCCTCGTCATCGCCTCCATCCTCATTGTCGATGTCGACATCCTCCTCCTCCTCGTCATCATCATCTTCATCGTCATCGTCTTCATCATCACCCTCGTCATCACTAGGCCGGGGGGAAGGAGCTCGCATAGAAGATGTGGACTCCTCGACGAGTAAAGCCAGGATAATGTACATCATTGTCAGGTTCATCGCCTCCGACACCAAATGGCCTTCAGCTCGCAACCTGCTCAAGACAACTTTCCAGGTTGCTCGCGCGATCTCCCGACGAATTTGTGGCATCTCATCGTCATGCATTCTGATCTTCTTGCCCTCGCGGGGAGGATTTGTCGTGGAAGGTTGTGGCTCGGCAGGACAAGTTTCCAGCTCGACAATCCTCACTTGGGCGGCCTCCAGAGCAGCCCGAGTATCCTCCAGCTCCTTCTCGAGCTGCGACATCCTCTGGGCGACCACTATCTCATCCTCCTGCAAGCAAAATCAAACAATCGGTAGAATGATAGTCGGCAATATGCGAGCAACGACAAAGCAGATCTATCTCATGCCTATAGGCAAGTACCTTGTATTTTTCAACCTATAGGCCGAGCGAGATGGCCTTCTTGCCCATCACCTTTAGTTCCTCTTCTAACTCAAGTAGACGCTTTGCCGTCTGATGACTAAGCTCGGCAGACTGCAGGAGCGAGTGCGAGGTCTAATGAGCCAGGTACTCGACCGACACATCCTGCAGTACCTCGGCATCGGCGCGACCATAAAGAGCGAATCAGATGCCAAATGACTCGCACTTATCCTCCCAATCCTCAGACCAGGAGGGGAGGTTGGTGCTCAGAGTTACCTCGTGGGCGCTCTCCGACCAGGTCACCAACGGGCGACCATAGGCGTCGTCGCTGCGGAGGCCTTCGTTGAAGTTTGGATGGCTGTAAGGCTCGCCGCCCTCGGCAGGATCCAACTTCGCGCCCAAGTCCCTAGTCGCGATCTATTTTTTCTTCCTCACGGGCTCCTGGATCTTGCCCTTGCTTTTTCTCTTCTTGGACGGCCCGGCCTCCTCGTCGGTGACTAATGGGTCATCGACGACCTGCGACAAGTCGATGGGCTCGGTCGGAAATACCGTGCCCGCATGAGGAGCCACCTCTTTCGCCGAGGGGAGGGGCTCACGCGGAAGAGTGTGAAAAGCTGCAGGAGATAGAAAGATTGTTAGTTGCCATTCCAAGATAAAGAGGCGAGTATAATAGATATTCGCCCAGTAGTTTACCTTCACCCGGGAAAACCTCGGGGAGCACGTCTACTCTCCGCCTCCAGTAGACAACATCAAAACGCCGACCTCGGAAGCATTCGAGGAGCTCCTCGCGAGGTCCCTCCAAGAAGGGAGTCATGAATATATGTTCATGCGGCTGGTGAGAGGTGCGAGGAATGGGCTCGAAGTCGCCGCTGATCACGACAAGCTGCTCTCCCCAGTGATGATTCTTGTTCTCAGTTCCGACCAGCGTGCATACATGGCTGCAGAAGAAAATGACGTCGTCGTCGGTCGCCATAAAACAGAAGATCCTCCGGAAGATGGAGAGATCAAAGGCGATCTTCACTTCTCGCAAGAAGCAAAGAAAGCCAATGATCATCGCCATTCCATTGGGATTGATCTGGGCAGGGACTATCCCGAAGTAGCGCAGAATTTGGCACAATTCTGGCCACAACGGTAATCGCAGACCGACTTCGAAATGGCGGATAATGGGGCATATGATCCCTCCCTCTGGACTGCTGTTTAGGCGCTCACCCTGGCGAGGAAGCCTGGCCGAGTATCCCGGGGAAAGGAACTTATCTGAAAAATCGTTTAAGTCCTTTTGCCGCGTGGTCGCCTTCTTGAAAGTCGCCGCCGCGAAATTCTTCGTGTGATTGGCGCGCCGAATAGCAGCTTCATCGGCCATCTCTGGAAGCAAGGAAGGGAGTGATCGGTGAGTATAAGATGCGAAAAGAATAGGGTATTCACGCAAAGAAGAGTATTATCGCTGAAAGCGTAATAAATACTTACCCCCTATTTATAGGCAGAGGTGAGAGAAGGGAGATTGGTTACCCCTGCATGACTAGGTATAGAGAGGGGCGAGTATCATGAGGAAGTCACCATTTCCACGACATACGCAAAAGCCACCGACCTTCAGCATGCGAGGACCTGCATTAGAATATACAACAACTCGCCAACAACTCACGATATTCCAAGCAAACAAATACTCGCAAAAACAAAAGAAAAGTAGAAGAGGAAAGCAATAAATCAAGGGCGAGTATTGATACTCGTCAAAAATATTACAAGCTTAAATGTCTCTCTACAAAGTCGCCAAGAGGCGTTCCACTCAACTTAAACAAAGAAAAAGAAGAGCTATAGAGGCCCCTGGGTAGTCGCCTGGGGATCAAGAGTCTGAGGATGTCGCCCGACCCAGCCCATGCTGCGCGCACACTTGAAGTGCTCTAGGGCCACCGACATCGCGTCCTCGCCTTGCCATAGCTGCTCTTCAATCCTCGCCAGCCGGCCGATCGAGCCCATGCTTGTTCGCATCCCGACCAGCTCTTCATGATGCAGCTGCTGACGATGCTCGATCCTCGCGATCCGGCGCTCCAAGTCATTGATAATCTCGAAGAGAGATTCCGCGCCGGCTAGCCGAGTCTCGAACTCCTACAGCCTGGTGACCCGCACCTCCAACTCGGTAAGGCGGCGATGAGGCTCGCTGACCATTAGACGCACTACCTTATCCTACAGCTCGAGATACGCGCGAGCAACCTTCTGATATTCGTGGGGTGCGAGCCCGATGGAATCGATCAGCGCACCCCGCCTCGACGTATTAGCGCGAGCTGTGATAAAAGCCAGAAGCGACAGAGTCATCAACAGAATCGACAAGAAAGTAGAGACTATTCGAGGAGGCATCGATTACCAGGCCGTCGAGGGATGCGAGATCGACCTCGCCGAGGACTCCTACCTCGGCGCGGGGAAGGACTGCGATGATCCCTTCGAGCCGAGGAAGTGCCGGCGAGATGCTCCCTTCTTGGAGGCACATTTCCCTGGAGGAGACCATCCCCTGGTCGCCCTCCCCCTCTCAGGGTGACGAAGCGCGAAGTCTCGCCACGCCGTGAGGACTCCGCCGGATGAGTCAAAGGCGCCGCTGAGGAAGATGGGCGATGATCGCAAGAGGCGGCGACGGAAGACCACCCGCGGGCATCTTGAAGTGCTCGCTGAGCTAGCTCACGGGGGAACTGGCGGTGGAGGAGGCAGGTTGATCGCCGAAGGGATCTCGCGCTCGGCGCCCAAAGGACGCGAGGTCTCGCCCTCAGGAGGCCTCTATCCCGAAGACGCCGAAGGCGAACCGCAAAGGATCCGCACCGAGCGACCAGACCGTGTACCCTCCCGATATCCCGACGCGACCATCGATGATGATCGTAGAGGAGGGATGTCTAGAGTCTCACCCGGAGCTCCAGTTGTCGGCAGGTCTGAAAATAGACAAAGCAAAGTTCAGAACCTGGCCAGCGACATCAAGGCAGCGACAATGAAGGTAGTGCAAGTAAGTATTTTTTTTACCTCGCAGGGGAGCAGGGTCGGCGGAAGTCTGGGTCTGGGACCCAGTGGCGCCCCTCCCAGGAGCACTCACTAGAGCATCCTGTTGCTCGGCGGAAGGAATGGCGGTGTCCTCCTCGGTAGCCGATTGGTTCTTCTTCTTCTTTTTGGCAAGCTTCTTCGAGGCGAGGCGAGGAAGTCATCAAGCTTGATTTTCTCGCGAGTACGCTTGCGAGGCGACGACAAAAGGCTGATAAGAGCATTCATATCCTCGACAGCTCTGTCGGCAGCAGATCGCGACATCTTAGGCGAGTTGAGAAAGACAGTCCAATAAAAGACCCCCACCCTCTATATATAGAGTCACAGGGACAGTCAGACAGATGCTGAGTAGTCCTGATAGTTGCCCAATGGAACTCGTCAAATAAAGGTTTGGATGATTCTTTTCGAGCTACTTCATTGCTCGCAAAGAGCGGGGATTGTGTACAACCCATATTCTCCGAGGGTGGGATTCAATTCAAGCCACATAAGCAGATGTTCAAAGTCAAAGATTGAAGACAGCCCAGCAAGCAGAGACAGCAGAATGCTTGTGCGAGTATTGGCGAGCATGTGCGAGCAAGCCTCTCATACTCGCCAGGTGGGCGACCATAGAGAGATACTCGCCAAGCAAGGCGAGGTCCCCTCAATGTCGCGTAGTCACCGGGCCGGGTTAGGGCTATAAATAGCCCACCTCCCCTTTGGTTTTCCTATAAATAGGACCCCATGGGTACTTGGATTGAGACCTTTGGCTGAGCTTTCGGAACCCCATTTTCAAAGACTTGACCCCCTGAGTTCTAGACCGTCACCCTCGACCGTCATCCTAGATACTCACCAAGTTGGTGCCTTCCTTGTACCCTGCTCGTCCATCTCTGGTTGTGGAAGAGAAGTCTCTTCTGAGCTTCTGGGTACGTGGTGGGACCTCCCAGCCGCATCACCTGGGGTCCTGTTGTTGCTCTTCTAGCCCTTTCGTCGTTGCCAGTCAACCCGTCTAGTCGGACCGCTGGGTGAGTAGCCTCTGGCTGCATTGATCCGAATTTTGGAGTCGGGATTTTCCTGGCTTCAACAGCGCTGACTTCTACATAGTACTTGTTCCAAGTTTTTAGACGATAAATTAACTTTTCCTTGATAGTCTCAACACCGCATATTTCTTTTAACGCAATCATTGCAGTAGTGAATGAAACACTCTTCCAACCGTTTGGTGTTTTGTGACCCAAATTGTGTTGTTCCAACAGTGTGTTTAACATATCAGTATCCATTTCAGGTATCCAATGCATATAGAACCGCTCAGTCCTGCCGCCAACCTCTGTTAAGCTCTTATCCATGATATATGAAGTACTAACTGAATGAAATATTAACATGAAAAACATGTGAAATATTATTAAGTAAAGCAAGTGATTGAAATATTAACATGAAAAATAAGTGAAATATTAACATGCACTACACGTGATTGAAGAATTAACATGAAAAACTGACAACAGGTTCAAGCAGATATTTAGTTAACCAAAAGTTCGATAAAATATTAACATGAAATACTAACCAAAAGTTCGATGAAATTTCTACGTAAATTATCGTTTAATGACGACTCTGATATTCGTTGAACATATTTATGGATAGAGTGTCCCTAAGTTTGTCCACTCCTGCGTCACTTGGATTGGACTAACAACGTTTATGTAATCATAGAATTCTTCTCCCGGGTTTTGCTCTTGTATTTCAGAATCAACCTTCTCCAACATTTGTGCATCACACTCTAATCTTTTCTCATATAAAAATTGTGTAAAATGCAACATGCGCTTATAACATGCACTTGCAAGAAAATATGTATTTAGATTGTCTGTCTGAGAAATCAACACTAAACAGGTGTGGCAACTCAAACATGAACTTTAATGTTGAAGAATGATGATTGTCGTAGAATAGCCCATCATTTTTTCAACAACCCAAAGGTTCTCCCTATGACATTTATTTCTTTAGCATATCTTAGGTTAAATAATTCTTTATAATTTGTTAGGTTATTACCCTGATTTGAGCACTCCTTTAGGTGATAACGTGTCGATCGACTTAGGCAAAAAATCCTGGACCATTTGTTTACGTGACATCAACAAGATAGTACTTATCTGTACAATGTAAATGATTAATTAATGGACATTTATGTATTATTTATGTTGGAAAGTAAAATTTGATTATTTTTACCATTTGGAACTTTGAAGCGATCACGTCCTTCCAATGTATCTCGTAATACTCTTGAATCAGATGTTGAACCTTCTCAGCCAGACAATACATATAGAAATTTTAGGTCGCTGTCACATACACTGAGTACAATTGTTGTGATAACTCACAACAAAAGTTTTGTGCAAAATACAACACCACTGATTTCATGCTAACAAAATCAGGAAAAAAATCTCTCAAATAAACTGATTTCATGCAAATTACAACACCCCTGGATTCTATTTCACTCAAATATATCCAGTCCTTCTATATGTGAGAAATTGGTGATTCCTCTAGAAATGGTTCACCATGATATAGAACATGTTCATGCCCTAAACCACCTAATTAGGTTTTCTCAGGAATTTGTTAGACATTCCAATCAAAGAAACTGTAAGAACCTGTAGAACCTACAAATATTTAAATCAAAACTTCCATCCAAAAGAAATAAGAAAAGAAAACACAGAAGAAAGATCTGAAAATTTTCCATTCGAGATCAGGTTAACAGAAGACTGATCTGAAAAAAATTCTATTTGAGATCAGGTTAACAGAAGACAGATATGGAAAAAAAATATGAAGAGGAGGAAGAGGAAGAAGAAGAGGAGGAAGAAGAAGAAGAAGAGGAGAAGGAGGGGGGAGGGAGATGGATCCAAAACAAAATCTGGAGATGTAGCGATCGGGAGCGGCAGTCGCGGGAGCGGGCGTCACGGGAAGAGTTGGGGTGAGGATCTGGAGTAATATTGAGCAAAATCGGCGTCAAGAGGCAAGTTTTTGGGAATGAAAATTTTAGGTTTACGCCAGTACCTATGGAATTCGGGTTCAAAGCCAATACCTGCATAAATACAGCGCGCCGAACAGAAGAATTAACTTTCCGGAACCCAAAGATAATTTCAGAAAATCAATTTTTGCGCGCGGAACCATCCCTTAGATTTATTAACAAGTTGACCGGAACAAGCTTCATAACGATGCATAAAATGAGAAATGGCCTTGCCAGAGTGAACACTTCCTTTGCCATATATAAGAGTATCATCAAGATTGTGCGTTAAATTCGGCCTTTTAGGACTCGCACTAAACCAATCGACCAATCTCATCTAGAAGATTTGAGAGATTACTCAACACTTCGTCAGCAAGGATAAATAGGATCAGAGAATTAAGAGGATCTCCTTGAGGAATCCCATAAGAAGAGACAAAACCCCCACAAATCTTATCATTTATCATGAGAACCAAGCATTTTCACAAGGTTGATGAATTGCTTAACAAAACCAAATTGCATAAGAGCGTTGAATAAAAATTTCCAATCAAGTGGGTCTAACACTTCCTCCATATACAATTTAATAATCATGGTCCCCTTCTGATCCACTTATTGACGTCATAGGCAAGCTCTTTAACCAATCGATTACTTTATGAAATATTGCGGTTCTTGATGTAAGTTCCTTGTTCAAGGGAGATGATAGATGGCAATGTATTTTTGATTCTAGAAGCTAATAAGAGTATTTTAAGAGTAAAATAGAAAATAGAGATTGGACCGAATTGGGTAAAATTTTGGAATAAGGGTTATGATAGTGGAAATGTAAAAATGGCTTTGGTACCCTCCCGATAGGAAATCATTTACGACATCCACAATGTCAGAACTTTATGATATCCCAACAATATTGAAAAAAGCCACCCCCAAAACCATTCGTTCAGAGGCACTATCTTGAGAAAAAACAATATCATGTGAAGGGGTTCCCCCAAAATAGATCTGGTTGAACCCATGATTTCTGCTGCGACTTCGACTGGCTCATCGATACGATTTCAATGGACAAATTCTCGCGCTATTCCGAGTCCGTTTCGTCTTCCAAACAGACGTTGGAACGAGTGTACGAACATAAACGCTAACCGCATCCCCATCATGGGGTCAAAGTCAACCCCCACCAAGGAGGAAGTGGAGAGAACGACGCAGAATCACCGTCTGGTAATGGTAGCGAAACCGTCGTGCAACAATCGCCGCACGGTGGCCGCCACGCCAACCAGGCCGCACCACCACGGTGCAGCCAAGGTGCTGCCAAACACGACGGCGTGCGGCAAAGACCGCACCCCCCTATGGGGTGCGGTAAAGGCCACCCCCCTATTTTTTCAGTTCGGTCGTGGCCGCACCCCCCTTGGGGTACGGAGGGTCCACACCTCCCCAGTAACGCCAGACTACACCACCTATGTCCAAGTCACGATGTGCGTCGAACACCTCCAAGTCCACGACACGTGCCGAACGCCTCCGAGTTCACGATGCGCGCCGAATGCCACCAAGTTCACGACTTGCTCTGAGCGCCTCCATGTTCATGATGTGCGTCAAACTTCTCCATGTTTGTGATGAGCTCAGAGCACCTCTACATGCACATCGCGTGCTAAACACCTCCGTATCGCAGCGCGCGCAACAGTTAAACTTCTTAACCTCCCAGTTTGCAGGTTTTATTTGTTACTATCATCATAGTCAACGAAGCTACCTGAACTGCTCGGGGGGCAATATGCTCATATCCAAGAAGTGGCGTTCTGTGTGCTCCAGATCGATGAGCGTAATTCACCCATCAGGTGGTTACAACAGTTACGACGACAAAATTACCGGTCTACACATGTCCAAAGCTATAAAATGAGCTCATATCCCTCACTTGAAAACACCTTGCCTTCAGGACCCGAGAGAGCTCCTTCGAAGATCCTTCACAGTTCCCCTTTGGTGTTCGAAGAATCCTTCAAAGATCTCCTTCGTCCTTCGAAGATCTCCTTCCCCTTCGAAGGTGACTGGAAGATCTCCCTTAGGATCTTGGATATCTCCTTCATCCTTAGATCTCTCTCTCTCTCTCTCTCTCTCTCTCTCTCTCTCTCTCTCTCTCTCTCTCTCTCTCTCTCTCTCTCTCTTTTCTGCACCCCCTGCAACGAGCGGTGGTATGTCACCCTCTTGCATTCTACAACTTGTAACACCAAAAGAGATATTGAATTTGTTCGACATCGATCCGGCCTCGTGCATTATCATCCTTTCTGGGTTTTCCACGTTAAAAGTCTTCTTGCCAGATGACTGTAATTTGACTGATTGCGCACTCGGCTCACTCTAGAGTTGAGACGGTTCAATTCGACCGAACAAACGAGAGCGCCGAGCGACCCGCAACATTATGTATCTCATTTTTTGAAGCAGATGCCGTGAAAGCAAGACAATGTTCTGGATTGACGAGTTTAGGGATTGACTTGAGTATCTCTAGGTCTTGTTGAGAATTAACATATTTGAGTAACCTTGAGAAATAGAAGACCACTTCATCGCAAAACCCTCCTCCGTAGTAATGAGATTACCTTCTGAATCCTGAATTTGCGAAATTTGAGTGGCATTCCTTTTACTTTTAACTAAGGAATGGAAGTAAGTCGTGTTTTTCTTCCTTTCTTTTATGATTTTATTCATTGATTTTTGTTTCCAATAAATTTTCTCTTGTAATAACATAGAGTCAAAATTTTCTTGCAGACCGGACAAGACCTCCAAGTTCGGTTGGGAGGGGTGAAAATCCACCATTTCTTCAGCTTTAGCCATTTCTAATTCGACCTCCTTAATCTTGTTGAAAATGTTTTTGAACACCTTTTTGTTCCACTCTTTTTAAACCGCTTTGATATTACAAAGCCTAAATTCAAGTGTGGCGAGGGCATTGCAACCAATCGTTTCTTTGTACCAATTGTCCTTAATTAATTTAGAGAAAGTCTCATCAAGATGCAACATATTATGAAATCTGAATGAATACGGCCCCTTAGTGGTTTCCTTCTTCCATTGAATTAGAAGAGGCAGTGGTCCGAGTATTTCCTGGCCAAATGAGTCACAGTCATCTTAGGCAAAGAACTTTCCCAAAGACTTCCAACAAACATCATATCGACGCATTCAACCACTCTATAGTTACCAAATCTCAGGTTAGACCAAGTACATGAATTGCCAATAAAGCTAACGGCCAGCAAATAGGAGCCCTCTATCATTTCCCTAAAATCATCCATGACTCATCTGCAAAAAGAGGTGGAGTCTTTCTTCTCACATTGATTAAGAATACAAATAAAGTCCCCGACCACAATCCAAGGAAGCATGTTAGCTGGATGAAAACCCGATAATTCAACCCATAACTCTCTTGGTTCGATGTAGAGATATCCGACATAAACCACATAAAGTGTAAGGTAAGAAGGCTCTGTTGGGATCTTTGCCTCAATTTTCCTGAATTAAAGAAGTCCTCAACTCAAGGATAAACACACTTTGTATTTGATGTATTTGTTTAGAATATTGTTTTCAAATATTAGATAGTGCAAGTCCAACATAGGGCTAGACTTTGTGTCATCAGACATAGTTTTGCCAATGTAATCCCTCATTGTGCAAAACACCATGTCGACATATGATCTAGAATATATTAGACTTGTCAGTCACTTATAAACATCAGGAATGTTGGGAAAAACACCCTTTGATTTATCTTACAAATTATATACAAGTGATTTCATTATCTATGATGTATTACTCATGTTGTATAGAAAGGATAATTTAGTCATTAGATGTCCTAGGATATCACACTCACACTATAGTGTCAAGAACAGTCCAAAGTAAGCACAAAATTCAGTTGAGTTAAACTTGAGACGAATTGAAGTCGACGCAACTTCGAATACAAGTATAAGTAACTCAGACTGTTAGTCGTAGCATCAAGAGAAGTCAACGCAACATTAAAATGTACTCGACACAGAAGAAAAGCCAGTCAAAGCAATATCAAAAGTCGACGCAACTTCGACTTGAACTCGACGCAGAAGATGAAGTTCAAAGTCCAAGTCTTCAAATCGACGGATACGTCGATAAGGATTCGACGCAACGTCGATATCTGAGTTTATTCAATGCTGAGAAGGAATTCGAAGAAGCTTTCATTAGAACTCAGAGGTGCGTCGATTAGAAGGAAAATGAATTTGACGCTACGTCGAATACAGACAGAAATATAACATTTTATGTTGTCTTTTCTGATGATTTTTCAGAAGGTATCCAAGGATATAATTTGAATTCTAACGAATCTTTTATTGCCAAGAATGGAATGGAGTACTCCAGAGAGACAACAAAGACATTCTTGGAAGCTATTCAAATTCAGAGTGATGGGTCGTGAATAGAAATGGAAAAAGACATTTATTATCCAGCGGACATTCCTTCTAAATACAGAACAGAAGAGGAAACAAATTAAAATACTATTCAACAGAGAATAAGTATACAAAGGGAGGAAGACAAGAAAAATGATCAAGCTATTCTATTCTATTCTCTCCTTCCTCAAGCTCTAACACAAACAGAATAAGAGAATATCCTTTTTCAGGAAAAACAAAAAGGCCACTGCTTCTTCTCTTACAGCAGGAAGCCATCAATAGTACAGAGATCATCAGAATCATAAGCTCATAACCCTTGTATTCTTTTCTACCTCAAGCAAGGGTTCATTCTAAAGAGATCCTGAAGAACACCAAGTGATAGAATCCTCAGTGATAGCTGCATAATGATTCAAACAGAAGAAACATCTTCACTACTTCTTCTTTTATCTCTGTCTTATTTTGTAACTGAGAAAAGATTCCTAAGAATCCCTCTCCAAAGGATTCAGTGGTTCTAAGAGTCTCCTTATCAAAAGACTCAGTAGTTGGTTCTAAGAGTCTCCTTGTCAAAAGACTCGGTTAGTGGTTCTAAGAGTCAACTTATCAGAAGACTCAGTGGCTGGTTCTGAGAGTCTCCTTATCAAAAGACTCGGACACTAGATAGTGCATTCTTACTAAGGTGGTAGAAGAGTGGACTACCCACACTTAGGGGAACCATTATAAAACTTGTCTCTTCTGTGTTGTTATTTTCTGTGTTGTCCCCTTTAATATTTCTGTATTTTGAGTTTAATTTATTCTGTGTTAGTTTTCTGATTGCATAGTTATTAGAAGTTTTTATTTTGTGTGCATATTTAGTGTTAAAAAAGATTTAAAACTCTATTCACCCCCCTTTAGAGAATATTCAGAGGTCACACTTTGCACTTTCAAGGAAGAAAGGTCTAGCAAGGTGCAAAGAGCAAAGGAGCTGACTTCAGGATGATCTGAAAAATGTCTAAGTCATATCGTCTTGAAAGAGTCCAAATATCGTCTTGTGAAGGTATCGATATCGACTTGAAGACCTTAAGCTTCAAGACTATATCGACTTGTAGACTGTAAGCTGAAGTCAAATATCGTCTTGATTAGAAGAAGCAGTCCAAGTTCCAAATATCATGGTAATACACTATCCATGATGATATCGTCTTGACAAGGACTAGCTATACTAATATCGACTTGATTAGAAGAAGCAGCCAAAGCACTAAATGTCATCTTGGTAATACACTATCCAGGATGATATCATCTTAACAAGGTTCAGCTATTCTCATATCATCTTGGAGATGATCAACAGATATTTGGAAGCTTTTCATAAAGGAAGAATTTGACTAAGTCATTTGTCGTCGAGATCAAGTGAAATGTCATCGAGGAATCTACATGACATTTCAGAAATATATTGAGTTGAGAATAAGCAAAGTCCATTATCGTCGAGACTAAATTCTTTATTGTCGAGATAATATCAATTGTCGTTGAGGACAAGTGAATTGTCATCGAGGAGCCAACACGACCTTTCAGAACTATAGAAGGCAGTTATCGTGTTGAGCATAGAATTTGACTTGACAAGATCAGTCATTCAACTAGAAGACAATGTTGTCAAATATCGTCATAAAGATAGTAAGTAAACATTCGACTAGACAACGCCAATATCGTCTTAAAGATAGCAAGTAAACATTTGACTAGACAATGCCAATATCATCTTGAAGACAACAAGTAAACATTCGACTAGATAATGCTAATATCATCTTGAAGATAGCTAGTAAAGATTCGACTAGACATCAAGTAGATTCGACCAGACTTCTAGTCGAATTACGGGAAATGCAATAATTCAAATTAAAGCACAAATGTGATGTTAACTCATTTAATCCCACCCCAGATTGAGCAAATAAGATTTGTCAATAAAGGCAAAAGATCTCTGACATAATGGCAGTCCGAGAATTCTACCGTTATCAAATGACCCTATAAAAGGATGAGATAGAAATTGATGGGAAAATCCCTTGTGATTTATCTAACAAATTATTTTAAAGTGATTTCATCATCTAGGATGTATTACCCATATTGTATAGAGAGGGTAATCTGGTCATTAGATGTCCTAGGATATCACATTCACTTAGAGTGTCAAGACCAGGTCTAAGATAAGCACAAATTCAGTTGAGTTAAAACTTGCGTCAAATAGAAGTCAACGCAACTTCGACTAGAAGTCGACACAACTCTGACTAAAAGTCAAAGTAACTCAGATTGCGTGTCAAAGTATCAAGTGAAGTCGATGCAATGTTGAAATGAACTCGACGCAGAAGAAAGAGCCTGTCGAAGCCATCTTAGAAGTCGACGTAACTTCGACTTCAATTCAACGCAGAAGATGAAGTTCAAGTCTAAGTCATCGCCTCAATGGATACATCGATAAGTACTTGACACAACGTCGATTTATGAGTTCAGTCAGAGCTAAGAAGGAATTAGAAGTTATTTCTATAAGAAATCTGAGGTGCGTCGATATGAAGAATAATGAAGTCGACGCAACGTCGAATACACACATAAATAGTATGTTTTCTGCTGCCCTTTCTGATCCTTCTCTAAAGTCTTTCAGAGATGAAATTTGAATTACAATGACTCGTTTATTGCCAAGAATAGAATGAAGTATTTTAGAGGAACAACAAAAACATTCTTTGAAGTTATTCAAATCAGATGGATGGGTCAGGAGACATAAATAGAAGAAAATACTAAATGTCCATTGGATATTCCTTCCAAGGACAGAACAGAGGTGGAAAGGAAATCAAATAGTATTTGACAAAGAATAAGTATTCAGAAGAAGGAAAAAAACCAATTCAGTATTATGTCTTCCTCCTGCTCAAGTTCTCTAAGACAGAAAGTAAAGAAGTTCTCTGTACAGGAAATACAAGGCTGCTTCTTCTTCTTCTTCTTCTTCAAATCATATAGCAACAAACAAACAAGAGTGCAGAGATCACAAGGATCAAAAGCTCATAACCCTTGCATTCATCACTAACATAAGCAAGGGTTCATCTTATATAGATCCTGAAGAATCTCAAAAGCTCACAATTGCTGAAGGATTCATACAGCAAAATCATACTCTTCTTCTTCTTCTTCTTTCCTCTGTTCTTATCTTATAACTGAGAAATAGTCCTAAAAATCACTCTTCAAAGGATTCCGTTGGTTCTAAGAGTCTCCTTATCAAAATACTCAGTGGTTCTAAGGGTCTCCTTATCAAAAGACTCAGTAGTTCTAAGAGTCTCCTTATCAAAAGACTCAGTGGTTTTAAAAGTCTCCTTATCAAAAGACTCAGTGGTTCTAAGAGTCTCCTTGTCAAAAGACTCAGTGCTGGTTCTGAGAGTCTCCTTATCAAAAGACACAGGCACATATAGTGCAATCCTACCAAGGTGGTAGAAGAGTGGACTACCCACATTTTGGGGAACCACTATAAAATTTTTGTGTCTTCTGTGTTTAATTTTCTATGTTGTCCCCTTAGTTATTACTATTTTCTATTTATCTGTGCTTATATTATTCTGAGTTTGTATTACTGAATACATAGTTCTTAGAGTAGTTTTATTATGTGTGCATATTTAGGGTAAAAGTTCTAAAACTCTATTCACCCCTAGAGAATACTCAGAGACACACTGTGCACTTTTAGAAATCAGTCAACCCTAATAAGCATATCAATCATAATATCAAAAAGGAAGAGCTTACAGACGCCATCCTCAAAAAGAGGCGTATTCATCAGGAGGCTTAAGAACAGAGAAGATATTCCGTGAAACAAATCTTTTCTTTTCCAGAAGTAAGAGTTTGACACATCTTGCTGATCTACTAAAAGCCTTATCATCTATCAATAAGAAGAGGAAGAAAGATCTTCGAAAGTGTAGGGGAAACTGAAAGATAAGGGTTGTCTAATCACCTAGGGGCAAATTGGTGTTTTATAGTTTTATGTTTTTTTTATTTTCTTCTTTTAAGCAAAACAAAGCAATAAACAAGCACAATCCACAACACAGTACACCAAGATGTATAGTTGTTCTCTAATTATGGGTACATCCACTTTCCCCTTTACCTATCTAGCAGAATGCTAGCTTGGGTCAACTTATTCAAATTTCATAGATCAAATGATCTTACACTCAGATTTCTTGACTCATTCAACTCAGGAAAATAGTCCCCTACCTTAGACCTTCAACACAAGGTCCAATAACTCAGATCTTCAATCACAAGATCATACACTCGGGCCAAAAGCAGCCATACCTTAATCTCTCCAACAAGAGATATACACTCAGATATTTTCAAAGACCCTACCTCAGATCACAATGATCCTACAACAAACTCATATCAGAAAAAGATGCTACAATTACAAGGAAGGCTTCTTCTTCCTTGATCAGCACTTGAATATATCTACTTGGAACGAGTTAGACTGAATCAAGAAAATTTTCTCAAGAGAGAAATGTTCTTCAAAAAGAATGTTGTTCTGTTGAGCCTTGAAAGAAATCTTTCTCAGGTTTGCAGTTGCTGAAGACTTAGAGGAATTCTAAAGCTTGAGCACTTGCAAAATTCATGCACAAAAATCTCTATAAGTGTATGCATGTGTGCCTTCTTCTATATTTGTATACTTGTTCAATTTTCATATCCCTTTATATAGAAGACTGGATCAATAAAGGCCTTGCTTCTGAAAAAAGAATGCTTCAACCACTAGAGATTTTTCTTAAGGAAAGATCTTCAAATGGCAGCAATATGAAATCAATGACTATAATTCATTTCCTATTAAAGCACCTTGATTATTGCAGCAGAAAGTGGAATTCAAATCAATTTGAATGACTGCGCAATTTGCGGCTTTATCTCAGCAGAAAATCATTAAAACATGCTTCTGGCCGACAAAATAATCTATGTAGTCGATAAAATCCTTCAGCACTTATAGATATGATGTAATCGATAAAATCTTTCAGCACTTATGGATATGATGTAGTCGACAACTTGCACTTTAAGAACACAACCTGATGCAGTCCATACTTAAGCAGTCAATCCAGTTAAAATCCTTCTGTCACAGTTTGGACGATGCAGCCGATAAATCACGTAGTCTTCCAGACGATGCAGTCGATAAATTAAGTAGTCATCCAGATGATGCGGTGGACAAATTACTTAACTGCCCAGTCGATGTAGTCGATAAATGACTTAGCTTCCAGTCGATGCAGTTGACATTTTCCATATTCATTTAGTCGATGCAGTCGACATTTGACTTGGACTAACTATTGCTTCTACCTTTAATTTCTTTTATCTTTACCGCTTTTCCTCATGATAATGACATGTCTAATATAAGATTAGATCATAGGTCAATATGAGTTTTGCACCTTGAGGGATTACAAGGGCAAAACCATGTTTGGGTGACCATAAGCCTAACACTATATTAGCCAAGCATTTCTGTTGTACATATCACATCAAAACTTACACATGCATCAAATACAAGTTGTTTATTGTCACCTTGAAGCCTTCTTCAAATCAGGAATCTTATGAATAATATTCTCAATAATCTCCCCCTATTTGAAGAAGTCAGAACCTCATATTACAATGGACATATAGACATGAAATGATAAAAATTCATAAAAACTTGGAGGGCAAAACATTCCAGATTATATAAATATGTCCAGAAATCATAAAGTACTACATTAAGATAAATAAGTGTAAATCCAACAAAAATTTAAGGCAAGCCAAAAGTTTGTCAGCTCTCTCCATCAGCTTTCCTCTTCTACCTTTGGAAATAACCCAGGGGCTTAAGGATAAATTTTGGAGGATGAGGTGGTCCATTTGGATGATTCCGCGTGTGAATCCTCCTCTTTGCCTCCTGCTTTTCATGCTTTTCCCATTCTACAGAATTATAGTATCTGTAAGAGTTGATCCCTAACTTTCCAAAATTCTCCCATGTGTACAAGATGATGGTCTTGGACTCAGGGCTCCACACTTCATAATCAGGTAAGTTTTGTATTTCTAACCTCCTTTTTTGTCTGACCAACATTTGCTCTTCAGTGGGGGCAATCTTCCTTTTATAAGATGAAGATGACCCTGCTTGATCAGCTAAAGGAGAGTAGTCATAGACATCCCAAGTTTCTTCATAGTTAACTGGAGGAGTGTAATCATATGCCGCTGGAGTGAATTATGGCTCATGAGAGTAATTATTTGGTGATAAATTCAAGGTATCCCTAGTGGCATTGGAAAGCCAAATAGCTTGTTTAGCAGATTGATGAGTAATGGTCTTCTCCCCCAATCTAATTTCTTCAAATACATGTTTACATATAGCTTCTTGAGAATCAAATATCTTTTGTTCCAACATATTTACCCCTGCAGTTATGGTGTTCTTTGTTTGCAGTAGATACTCATCCAGCAATTGACTGCATAAGTCTATTCTATCCAGTACATTTGGCATGCGTTCTGTCATGTTGTGTGATGTTGCTTGAAAGGCTAAGTGAAGATTTTCTCTAATGGCAACTTGATTATCTACTATTGCTTTCAGGCCTTGGCGAGTCGTGTCATTTTGCTTTGTAGTGATATCTACATCTTCTGCAGCCTTCATGAAGAAGTGAAGGGTTTGAGCATTCAGATGATGCATCTCTTCTTGCAGTGTTGTAATCTTTTTATTCAGCTCAGTCCTCAGTCCTTGGGCTGACTTTTGTACAAAACTGTCTATTTGTTTCCTTTGACTTTCCAACAGGATTTGTAGTTGAGCTATTAAAGAATCAGGAGGTACTTCACTTGTTGATGGAGATGGAACCTTATGCTCTTCTACAACAACACTGTGTGATGATCATATATAAGGCTCATAGTCCACATATAGGCAATCAGGATTGGAGGTCTGATAGGTGAGCTTGTGAGTGTCTGGACCTTCCAGCACACTCTTTCCTTCCATAGAACTATCTCCTTCCCTATGGGGATTAGTTCTTCTGATTCTTCTTGGACTGGTGGTGGTGATGGTGTGGAGTCTACAGTCTTCTTGATGACCTTGTCAGCTTCATCCAAGTCAAGATCAGTCTGGGCAGAGTCTTGTTAGTGTGACTCCCCCTCAACCACCTCAGTGATTGACCTTTCTTCCTCTTCCAGCAACTCAGTCTCTTGGGCAGAGTTTTCCTAGAAGAACTCCCCCACAACTATTGTAGTACCTAGGGCTGCAAGTTCTTGGTGAACTTCTTCTTCTTCCACTATTTCTACATGATGGGTAGACAGTTCCTGTTGAACTTCTCCCAGATCCACTATTTTAGTATACTGAGGAACAAGTTCCAGATAAACTTCTCCCATATTCTCATCAACTTTTTCAGCAGCTTCCCTGGACACTTCCACATGGGGTGAGATTTCTAAATCTTCTGGGACCATAGCTCTAGATTTGTTTGGGTTAACTTCCCATGTATGACACCCCTCAGCATGATTGGGGATTGAATGGGGGCTTGGAGAATGTTCTTTCTTCTTCTTTGGTCTTCTCTTCTTTTCTCTCATCTTTCCTTGAGGACTGCCTTCACACTTCATTTTCTCAGCTTGATGTTGCTTGGAGCTTTCTCCAGTTTTCTCTGATTTGGGAAAGGGCTTCTCTCACCTCTCTATTGTCCTGTAATCCATTCTTTTCAGGTAGTACAGTGGTACCTCAGGTGACTCATTAAGCTTGTCTCCTAGACATTTAGAGAGGTATATGGAGAAAATTATCCCCATGTTGGGGGTAGTTAAGCAACCCTTTAATTTCTTGAAGATGAACTGATGCCAGTCAATCTTCTTGGTGAGAATAATTGCAGTCATGAGTTTGAACATTTTTTGTGAAATTTTGTCATGTGGGCCTGGTTTGCATAATAGTACCTTGCTTACAATGTCAGCTAATAATTTTCCTGGAGGATTATTGTTACTCCTCTCCAGTGAGAGATATTCTTCAGCTAAATAATCACCCCATTCTAGGGCTGCTTCAGACCATCCCTAGTAAATTCATCTTCTTCTTCTCCATCGGCGAGGGTTGGTAGATCAAGTAGATGACTCAAGCTCCTGGGGGTAATTCTCAGATTATTCCCAATGATATTGGTTTTGATGTTTTCCTAGAGGCACTGTTCTCTGCATTTTTGAAGAACTCTTCTACATATTCTGGCACAATCATCGTCGATTCTGATAGTAATGTCTCAAGCCCTGCGACACTGAGAAGGAATACGATATTTTGTATCTCTTCTGGATAAATTTTGAAGCCGACATACACTATTTCACTGCCGATGTTGATCTTGTCTGAATAATTTGTCTTTGGCGCCATTGGAGATACAGAAGTTTTCTGAGGAGTAAGCTTATACAGGAAGAGAGAGAGTGTGAAATACTTGGTGCCTACTTTTGGGGTTTTCATATTCTATTTATCCTAATATTTTCTGTAATTTCTGATTTATTTACATAAAAAGGAAGTTGAACCGGTGCGCCTTATTAAGTAATAAATCTGATAATATCTTTTAATACGGTGTGCCGATATCCTTCCTTGTATATGGTAATTTGTTTATGTGTTTCCCCGTCAAGCCGATATTTTTCCTTTTAGGGCGTATTTCCTGCAATCTTTGCTAAGTGCCTAATATCTACTATCTTGCACAACATAATGGTTGTATTAAAAATAATTTTGCTGAACTAAACTATGACAGATAATTTGAAAGATTGGATAGGCATGCAAATTATTCTAAATTTAACATGCCTAATTCAATTTTGAAGAAATTGAATATGTCTTCATCTAGAAGCTTGGTGAAAATATATGCCACTTGTTTGTCAGTGGGGACAAACTCAAGGCAAATATCTTCTTTCTCAACATGCTCTCAGATGAAGTGATATCTAATCTCAATGTGTTTGGTCCTACTGTGTGACACAGGATTTTTAGCAATTGAGATTGCACTTGATGAATCATAGAATAAAGGAGTTTTACTTAGCTGGATGTTGTAATCCTGTACTTGATGTTGTATCCAAAGCAATTGGGCACAACAACTTCCAGCAGAGATATATTCTAATTCATCTATTGAGATGTCCACACTAGTTTGCTTCTTGCTGCTCCATGAAATTAGCCTTCTCCCAAGAAATTGGCATGTCCCTGAGGTGCTTTTTATGTCTTACTTGCATCCTGCAAAGTCTGCATCTGAAAACCTGTCTGCTCAAAATCATTACTCATAAGATTTAGTGTACCCTTAAGGTATCTTTAAATCCTCTTAACAGAGCAGTAATGAGATTCCTTGGATTTCACTTGATATCTGGCACAAACACAGGTAGAAAACATAATTTCTGCTCTACTAGCAGTTAGGTAGAGCAGAGATCCAATGATGCATCTGTACTTAGTTTCATTAGAAGATTTCCCTTTCTCATCCTTGTTCAGATACATATTGTAGCCCATTGGAGTTTTCACTGAGGTTGCATCTTCCATTCCAAAGCTCTTTATAAATTCTTGTGTGAACTTGGTCTAAAAGGTGAATATACCATCCTCAGATTGTTTCACTTGAAGTCCTAAAAAGTATTTCAGCTCTCCATTGCTGCTCATTTCATACTTCCCTTGCATAAGATTGGCAAATATTTTACAATGGTTGTCATTTATAGATCCAAAGATTATGTCATCTACATATATCTGGACTAGCAAAGTATTGCCTCTTACTTCCTTTAGGAACAATGTTTTATTTATCTTTTTCAATGAGAAAGTTAGACAAGGTCTCATACCAGGCTCTAGGTGCCTGTTTTAGACCATATAAAGTTTTCTTTAAATAATAAACACAGCTAGGGTGAGATGAATTTATAAAACCCGGGGGTTGTTCTATATATACTTCCTCTTTCAAATCTCCATTGAGGATGACAGACTTCACATCCATTTGATATACTTTGAATCCTTTGTGAGCTGCATATGCTAGACATAACCTTATTGCCTCCAATCTTACTACTGGTGCAAAGGTTTAATCAAAATCTATTCCTTCTTCCTGTCTATATCCCTCGTAACCAGCCTTGCTTTATTCTTTATGATAACTCCTTGTTCATCCATTTTGTTTCTGAATACCCACTTTGTTCCAATGACATTGTGGTCATGGGGCCTTGGAACCAGCTTCCGGACTTTACACCTCTAGAACTGTTTCAGTTCCTCTTGCATAGCCAAGATCCAGGATGGATCAGAGTTGGCTTCTTCAAACTTCTTGGGTTTTACTTGAAAGAGAAAGCTCAGGTGGAGTACTTCATTGATTGTACTCCTCTTTGTTTGAACTCGTTGACCTATGTCACTAATAATTTGATTCTGTGGGTGATCTCTCAAGTGTCTTATAGTTGTTGGCATTCTTCCTTCAGTCTCTTATGCTCTAGGTCCAACTTGTACTCAGCCTATTGAAATATTTCTACACCTTCCTATACAGCTACTGTTTGACAAATTTCTTCTCTGATTAGTGCATGTGGTGAAGTTATTTCACTTTCTTCTTGGTTGTCATTGAAAGACAGATTTTCTAGTTTTTGTTCAATACCTGTAACACTAAGAGAACTAGACCAGGTTTTATAGATCAGGCTTGTCTCATCAAATACAACATGAATAGATTCTTCCACTACTTGAGTCTTTATGTTGAATATTCTGTATGCTCTACTATGGGAGCTATATCTAGCAAAAACACCCTCAAAAGCCTTTTCAGCAAACTCGGTTAGATAATGCTTCCCATTGTTTAGTACATAGGACATACTTCCAAAGATCTTGAAGTAGACTAGGGTTGGTTTTCTACCTTTCACAAGTTCATAGGGAGACTTGTTATAATTTGTGTTGATTAATGCCCTATTTTACACATGACAAGCTGTGTTGACAGCACCAGTCCAGAAATATTCTGGAAGTGAGGAGTCATTTAGCATAGTTCCACTAACTTCAATAAGGGTTCTATTCTTTCTCTCTATAACTCCATTTTGTTGAGGAGTTCTAGGAGAGAAAACTCCTGAAAGATACCTAGGCTTTCACAGAGCTTGATCATAGCTCCTGATTGAAATTCAATTCTATGGTCACTTCTTATTTTGGCAACAAAACTGCCTATTTCAATCTGGATTTGTCTGACAAAGTTAGTGAATATTTCCAGAGTATCTAACTTTTATTTAAGAAAGAACACTCATGTGAACCTAGAGAAATCATCAACAATTACAAGTGTATATACTTTCCCTCCTAAGTTATGAATGGGTATAGGACCAAACAAGTTCATGTGCGACAAGTATAAAAATCTAGTGGAATCCTAAACCCCAATTAGTTTAATGGCGCCTTTGTTTGCTTGCCCATTTGGCATGCATGACAAGGGCTTTCCTTAATACATTTCTACTTGGGGCCAACTCTAACCAAATTTTTTGATAAGAGCTTGTTGATAGTCTTATAGTTAATGTGAGCTAGTCTCTTATGTCATTGCACATAGAGGCATTCTCTATTCTCAGCCATAAGACAGATAGAAGAATCTGAATGTGCACATAAGAAATTAAGGCAATAGAATATTTCCACTCCTAGTGCCAATTAGTATGATCTCTTTAGATTTCTTAATCAGGCACTCATCCTTGTGGAATACATTTACATAGACAAGAGCACGTAATTGACTTATGCTGGTCAGATTGTTCTGTAATCCTTCTACATAAGCTACCATTGTGATGATGACTATGCCATTTGAGATCTTACCATAGCCTTTAGTCTTTCCTCTGTCAGATCCTCCAAAAATAACTTTTGGACCATCTTCTACTAAGGAATATTCAGTTAATAGGCTTCTTGTTCCAGTTGTAAGATCTCTTTTTCCAAAACCCGTTCGGGTACTTGAAAACTCGAACCTCTCCCGCATCGCACAGTTGAGGTGGATCTTCGCCCAGAATCGCTGCCTTGCGGTGTCACCGACACTCGAGTTGACCAACACCGCTCAGCACCAACCCTGCCGGCTTTACGATCATAAGTAAATAATGCCAAAAAGTAAGTACATAAAAGAAGGCATGTCCACAATCACAACATCATATATAAGTATATAATGAGAACAGAGAGTCCAAAAGAGAAGTACGAGCAAGAAAGGGGGATTATGCCCGATACATATCCAAAACAAGGTACTATCTCTCTCTCACTACAACATGCGGAAGACTACATCAAAACTCTCAAAAATGCGGAAGACTAGCTATCTAATCATCAACCTGTGGCGTCGTGGTAGTGCGCTGCATCTGCTGCTCAGGTCCTCCCATCTCGTCCTGCTGCGCGCGGGACAACTCCACCTCCTCGGACTCCTGCGGTTACACCGACCGTTAGTCATAAAGACTAATCCGTTTTGTCCTCGCCTCCCTCCACGACTCCTAGGCACCGAGCGGGAGGAAGAAGCGGAGGACAAACAAGGGGTAAACAAGAAGGTGGTGACATGACACTACTCTAGCAGGTATAAGTAAAGCAGTAAAATCTAGCTAGCAGTAAAGTGCAGGTATAAGGCAGTAAAGTAGAGCAATGAAGTAAGCAGTAAGTAAAAAGGAAATGCAGTGCAGTAAGTAAATCTAAACTACCATCACAGATTCGTACCTTAACTTATATGAACGCCCATACGACATATAAGTTAAGATGTCTAGGTAACCCATCATATAAAAGAGCCCATACTAATTTATATGATGGGGGTATGCTATGTGTATGTTATGTTATGCTATGGTTATGATGTTTTAATGAATTTATGCAATGTGACTCACCCACACGACTCTATGCGCACAGAGCTTTATAGTTCCCAATTTGTTTGAATGGAAGCCAACCTTTCGGGTACCGACCGTCGTGGCTCATGGTGGTAGTGGATCGGACACTCCACATCCTAGGCGGGTATAGTCACTACCAAGCCTAGACCTCATGTACGCCTCAACGCTAAGAACACAACAGCGGAGCTCCTGCGTACTCTTGCTGGAATCCACCAGACTTTAAGGTCGGGGTGGATTAATAGGGATTGTACTCCAGACCGCGGTACTCAAACTTACCGGCCCTCTAAACCACACCCTCACCTGAGTCAACGTACTACCGTCGGTGACACGACTAGCCTAGTACTGAAGACTCGCCACTGATTGAATAAGTAACAGGTTTTAACAATGTCCACCCGAGCTTCCGGCTCAGGGACCATCACACAAGCTGATCCAACCCATCTCCTTCCCGGAGGAGATCCACACCAGTTTGCATACCCACTTAGGCTACTCTTGCCTACTATTTAGTTAGTGTTATATTTAGGGTGAGTCTTGGACTTCCCGCGGTGTACTCCGTAAGGGGACCCTAACGGTACTACGGATCAATGGGCTCAACCCCACCATCCTCTTCAAGACAATTACTTTAGTTGGTAGTTAACATTTGGTTCACCCTCATTATTCCATAGATTTAAAGTGACTTAGCTCATCTCCCGTCCCACCCAATCGGGTTGGACGTACCTTCATTCCTTCTACATTAACTCTATCACAACCCCACAACTATCCCTAGGATTGACCCTCCTTGAATCATGGTGTGCTACATCTCATTTACTGATTGGATATAACTCCCAAACACTACTTATGGGTATGAATTGTCTAAAACTCAAAATTCCATTTTTACTAAACGCAGACCACCAAGTTGAACTATCCATCAACCCCATAAGGGAACCCTTCTAAATACTCATCACCAAGGTCTCTAATAATTATCCAAGGTTTTCACTGACCTTAATAGGGTATGTTCCAATTTCCATAATTTTCCATATTAAATTGGTATTTAATATAATTTAAAGTAGTTAAGGCCTTAAGTCACATTACACATGAACTACCCTTAAAATGATTCTTCATGTTACTTGAGAATTATCAGTAAGACAATATTCCCTATCAAGGTGGTTGACTGAGTATCATGACCCTAGGATGTCATTTGGCCTACTATATCATCATAATTGTATAATTACCAAAATGCCACTTTAATTAGGAAAAATAGTATTTCACTTCTGAAAATTCTCCAACAATTACCCAGTGTCCAAATGGGGACCTAGAGTCCTCTGCCATTGTGTCATTACCATGTGATTTGATATTTTACAATGATTAAACATTCAAAGGTAGCAATTACCAATTTCTACATGAGGTACTTGAAATATAATTCAACCAGCCTCCACATAATTATCATGGGCATATATTAACCTAAAACTACAGATAACCAAGTATCACATCAATGTCCCATGATTTGATATTTTAAAAAAGATTAAATACTCATAAGGATGTAAAATCCACTTTCTACATGAGGTACATGAAATATAATTCTACAAGCCTCCAAATAATTATCATGGGCATATATTAACCTAAAACTACAGATAACCAAGTATCACATCATTGCCCCATGATTTGATATTTTAAAAAGATTAAATACTCATAAGGTTGTAAAATCCACTTTCTACATGAGGTACATGAAATATAATTCTACAAGCCTCCAAATAATTATCATGGACATATATTAACCTAAAACTACAGATAACCAAGTATCACATCATTGCCCTAAGATTTGGCATTTATCAAAATTAATTTCCCTTAAGCTAGCAAGTACTTAGAATTTCCTACACAAGGAATAATACCCAAATAAATCATAACAAAATTACTATAGTCCATTTTCATCCCTAATCAGCCACTGATGGAGTTTCAACACCATACAAGGTCCTATGACCATGCATTTCATTTTATTAAGAAAAAGGTGACAATTTCATTTATTTTGAAGAAAATACTTAAAACACCTCTACCCTTAAAATGATTCTTCATGTTACTTGAGAATTATCAGTAAGACAATATTCCCTATCAAGGTGGTTGACTGAGTATCATGACCCTAGGATGTCATTTGGCCTACTATATCATCATAATTGTATAATTACCAAAATGCCACTTTAATTAGGAAAAATAGTATTTCACTTCTGAAAATTCTCCAACAATTACCCAGTGTCCAAATGGGGACCTAGAGTCCTCTGCCATTGTGTCATTACCATGTGATTTGATATTTTACAATGATTAAACATTCAAAGGTAGCAATTACCAATTTCTACATGAGGTACTTGAAATATAATTCAACCAGCCTCCACATAATTATCATGGGCATATATTAACCTAAAACTACAGATAACCAAGTATCACATCAATGTCCCATGATTTGATATTTTAAAAAAGATTAAATACTCATAAGGATGTAAAATCCACTTTCTACATGAGGTACATGAAATATAATTCTACAAGCCTCCAAATAATTATCATGGGCATATATTAACCTAAAACTACAGATAACCAAGTATCACATCATTGCCCCATGATTTGATATTTTAAAAAGATTAAATACTCATAAGGTTGTAAAATCCACTTTCTACATGAGGTACATGAAATATAATTCTACAAGCCTCCAAATAATTATCATGGACATATATTAACCTAAAACTACAGATAACCAAGTATCACATCATTGCCCTAAGATTTGGCATTTATCAAAATTAATTTCCCTTAAGCTAGCAAGTACTTAGAATTTCCTACACAAGGAATAATACCCAAATAAATCATAACAAAATTACTATAGTCCATTTTCATCCCTAATCAGCCACTGATGGAGTTTCAACACCATACAAGGTCCTATGACCATGCATTTCATTTTATTAAGAAAAAGGTGACAATTTCATTTATTTTGAAGAAAATACTTAAAACACCTCTAAATATTCTCATTTAAATAACTAGGTCATTTTATGCACCTACAAACTTATCCACAAAGTTCCGATCCAAGGCTAGAACATTTGGTCCCAAGTCCTTCACAAATCCCCACTTTGCACCCTTAAGGATTCACCCTTAGGGTTTTAGGTCACACCACCCTAATGGCTCCAAATGGACCATTAGGGTGTGACACAAGCATTTGTATATCCATACCCACATATCCACCATGATGGGAGGAGGCTAACACACTGCACTCCTCAAAATGATCTAAACCATAATTTGACCCTTAAAGGCCCTCATTAGGGTTTCCTATTTTCCATAGCAAATCAACTCCAAATGGAGTGAAATTTTAAGCAAGCACTACTCATGTACTAAAGAGTATGCCACCAAAGTTTGGTGTCATTTGGACATCAAATGCTCCAAAAATCAACTTAATTTAAATATCATAACTACCACAAAAACCCTAGGTAAAATTGTTCACCAAGGGCTGTCCCTTTGGCAGGGGGTGCCCCTAGGGTATACCAACCCATGGTTAAAAGGACAGCTCCAAAGATTGAAGGGTTTGACCTAGATAATGTTTCTAATGGACTGACATAGTGTAGGACCAGTCCTAGTAAAACAGCTCCCTAGGGAGCCGTAGGTCACCAAATGACCTAAACTCAAAGCCAAATGAAAGTTAAGACCTAGGCCTACAACTTTCATGTTGGGCACTTTTTCTAAATCGGAAATGAAGAGGCCTTAATTTCTATTCGAAGTTGACTGATCAAATGAAGCAGAATAGCTAATATAGAACATTAATTAAATGCAGGAAATAAAGATCAGCACGGATCTTGACGCAGATCAGAGGGCAGCGCGTCGTCTTCCTCCTTGAGCCGATGGCCAGGATTCAACCGACCTGGGCCACCTTGCGTGGCCATTTCCCGGCGATCCCCGCGCCACCACCGCCGACTAGCCCCTCCGACACCTTCATGGTGGTCGGGGCTACAATTTCCCGGCGACTGGCGGTCGGAGGCGGCGTTTTCCGGCGATTGGAGCATGGACGAAAACCATGGATTTTCATGGTTTTGAAAATGTGATTCCAGCTCAATTGAGCATGGGACTTCATCCTAATGACCTAAGAAGCTAGCACAGAGGGAGGGGAGGAGAAACGAACCTCGAGTGGAGCTTGGCGGTGGCGGTTGGCCATGGAAGTGCCTTGCTCTGGCGATCCTGCTCACAGCCGCGATTCTCCACCAATCTCCCCGCTCCAGTAGCCGATTTCGACTGCTCTCAGTGCTCTGAAGCTAATGGGATGGATAAAATGGGGTGGGGAGGAGTGTATACTCGGTTTTGAACTTAGGTGCTCACGAGATTGGTGTTTTGGCCAACCAATCAGCTGTACAGCTGCTCCTCTATCCCCTCCTCAGGTGCCCAGCAATCACCCAAGGCCCTAGGCTGATTGGGTTGGAGTGTGGGAAGGGTGATTGCCACTTTTCTTTTGCTTTTTTGCTTTTGTCCCCCACCTTTAGCCACTTTCCTAATTTGCCTAAGCTTGGGTTAGCTTGGGTTATCCTTTTCCCTACAGCCTACATGACCCATTAGGTTATGAACAAATGTTTGGTCATTGGGTTAGGGCTTGGTTCAAATGTATTTAGGCTAGGCCACTTAATTTGCGCTATGTTGACCATGATTGACCCAGAGTTGACTTTGACTTTAACTTGGTCAACATGATGAGTGGGATGGGCCCACTTGATGGTCTTGGGTCCCTTGTCACTACCCAAGGTTGGTTGGTCCATGGTGGAGATCCAATTGGTTCAATTTAATCAAAGGGTGTAGATTTGACCAAAATTGGGTAAAGTTTGACTTTGGTCAATTGTGGTCAATTGGTCCCACCATGAGGGGTATTTTTGGTCCATTGGGTTCCTTAAGGTGTTTAGAGTGTGGTGGTAAGGTCAATTTGAACATTTGAGGGTCAATTGAACCCTAATTGACTTTGTTTGGTCAATGTTGACCTATTGTTGACTTTGGTCAATTTCATGCAATTGGGTCCCACCCAAGTGCAATTATCAAGGTAATGATCTTCCTTAGTGGTTTGGGTGGTATGGGGGAGGTCAATTTGGTGAATTGAGGGTCAATTGGCCTAAGGGAGTGGTATTGGGCTATGTTGATTTTGTGCCCTTAGTGTGCACTTAGAACACTCCACTTGGCCCAAGGGCCTTAGTGGTCACTCTGCACACCACCCATGCCCTAACACCATCTAGGGGTCTAGAAGGATTGGGGATGTTACAAATCCCAATAAACAAAAGAAATATTTCGTCCTCGAAATTTAGGTTTGGGTCTACGGGTTGCAAGTACTTATAAGAGTAAAGGATTTCAAAGACGATTAATTTGCACCTGAGGTGAAGAGTTCCGGGAAACATTGTTGCATGAAGTCCAAGGGCACCCAGCTGTGCTCCTCTTGCCCATTATTGAACTATAATGATCGGACATCAGAATCTCCTTCCACGGAAAAACTCGGACCTCTACTATTTGAGAACTCAAACCGGAGCAACATTCTTTACCAAAATTTCTCATTGCACTTCTACTATTACTTGCTAAGATTGTCGGCAATATTCCCACTGGGTTTAATTAAAGTTTTAACCCGCCGCTCAGACTATCGTGCCATTAATCACAATGCGAGTTCTACTTGCTCCATCCCGGTAATAAATAGAAATAGACACTTCAGAGAAATCAAAACAAGCTAACCAGGCGCGAGTGTAATCAAAATCACTACACTCCCCGAAGGAGGATCTACCTGAAATACATACGAACTTACCGAGTTAATTTATATTATCATGTCGCGCTAGATGGCATCAAAACATTCGAGTTCAACTTAACTTCATAAGGTTATATTCACGAACCATGTTTACTTAGAACTCTGCTCATAAATCGATTAGCCAGGACGTGATCATTTAGCCAACCGTCATTGCCTATTCTGATTCTTCACTATACGACTCTCTTACACGTAGGTGTTCAACATCACCTACACCAAGAGACCTTATCCCTTAACATATGAGGTCTCGGCCGATAAACCGTTTCCGGCTCCGCGGATACAAGGTCAGGTTTATCTGCTACAAAACAATAACATAAACCTTGATTACACTTGGACCAGAGTCGCTTATGTCCTACGAATGTTACACGAGGTTAACGCTTCTACCCGTTAAATAAATGTAGATATCTTCCATGCTTTCCTTGAGGAACATACATCTGTAGTTTAAAATGATGTTGCTGAAATGACTCCCAACTACTTTCCATATCCCTTTGTTTCGTAACTCACGAGGGTAAAACCCTTTTTATCATGACATGTTTTGGCACAATTTGATTTCAACATGAAGGGTGACTCATTAAAACCCATTAATCCTCGAGAAATTCCACCATTTATATCTGAAGATCAAAACTTGTCTCCCTTATTCCTGAATCTTCCTAACTGAGGTTAGAAATTTTTGGAGAAATCGTAAATTTCTGGTTCTTAAGATCGGAGGATTGTATGTAGATTATATATCTTCAATATATCATTCGACAATTTTCACTTTAGATTTCCAATAACGGGTGGGCTAAACTTTCAAAGACGAGAGGTCTCATCTCACTTATGCTATAAATTATGAATTAAAGATTTCATCATAACGACCCTTCTCTTAGTTGTGTCGTCCAAAATTACATCGATAAATCTCATTGAGTAATCTTAATAATTTCAAGCGGGAGTTGATATTAGCAACAACTAATCGTTTATTTTAACTCCCAAATCCTCAACATTTTAGTACATGATCGTTGTCATTTTTCCCGAGATCCGAACATAGTAAGATTCTCCATCTTAGCCCTAAATAGTTTATACCATCGTATTACAAGATCCAAAGAGTCACCTTCCTAAGCTCTCTGGTGATGCATAAAGCAACTCTAAGAGTAAAATGATCTTAACTAAATTTTCACTACGGAGAGGGCTTGAATTTTAATTAAAAATACTATCCGAAAATTACCCTTGAAAGCCCTGGAGTACAAGAAACTCTAGTTGTAATCTTTACTTGCAAAAACTTGACCCCAAACTTCAAAATTCCATGATGTGACACATTTATCCCAAGCTACTAAACCTGGCATTCTTTCTTGTTTTCAATACTTGACTAAATCGAGACATTTGTTCGGACGTTAATGATTGTAAATTGATTGGATAACTCTACAAATCGATGTCTCGAGGTTAAGAAGGTGTATCTACAACCATACACTTGCACGTTTATTACGATAAACTGATTATTTCTTATGGTCATGCGGACTTATAGCCCAGTCTTACTTCTATCCATTATAAATTCTACTTGGTTTTGCACTGAATCCGCCGTTTATGACGTTCTTCCCTTGTGACCGGTAAGAGCTTGATGACCAAACGTCCTTATAAAAGACAAGAGCACATTGCTTGGATCAGGAAGTTAGTGAAATTCCCTAAAATCTTAACCTGACTTTCTTGATTCCGAGAGTCTTATGCCCATACACTGGACAACCCTTTACGTATAATCAAATGATTAACAAGTTGATCACTTTTGTCGACTTAGAATCAGCCTTGGAGCAATAAGGTGAGTGCACGCTCACTCTTGAAGTGTACCATTCACTTAACTTGCTCGCATAACTAACGTGATCACAACTTGGTATAAACACTCCCTGCTATTTAAGGTGAAGTAATTCTCCAAGGGTCTTAAACTTTTAAGGAGGGTTGGTCCACAAAGCAAAAGTGTATGAATAAGATCTCGTCATCACCTGAGTTTCATTGAATACTCCAAAATTCGAGATTACTACAAAAATGTCACAACCTTTTCTAAACAAAGTCTAGGGGGTAATCCAAGTCGGTATTTTATTGGCCCAATAAACAAAAGGATAAGCCCCTACCGATTTGGGCTAAGTCTCTTCAATACTTCTACGATATATTCATCTTACATACATACATAAACCTTAGGGCATATAATCTCTGACTTGGTGTTCCACCCTGAGACATAAAGTTATGATAAAACTTAGGCTCCCAATGCTATAAATTATGCTAACTTTTCCGAGTTCCCTATATGATTAACTAGGAAAGGGGCCTTTTCAAAACAAAATATTCAAATTCCAATTCGACCTCTGGTATTTTATGGTGGTTGCCTCAACGTACTGTAATGGGAAGTATCAAGTTATGGTAAGGGGGGTTATGCTTATGGGTCTTCTATTACTCTAAAGAAGGCCACAGACACCCGATCTCCTCGAGATGGTCCTACCACTTGATAATAAAGCGTAACCTTTAGTGTGAAAGTCTCAACGTCGAGACTTATACTAACTTCTTCCCTTAGCTACGTTGGGTATCCTTAACCTTCAACCAATTCTAGACCCGAGGTCGCTCTTTGGGCTAGGGTGCGTCACTAAATTGTCTAAGTAAGTCAAAGTTTGACCTAACTTGCTGCTTAATGGACTGTTTAATGTGATTTCATACATGGGCACACCACAGCTTCCGCTGCATAGTTTGTCAGCAAACTACACTCGAGCGGGGTGACCCAGTATGTTGTGGACTGTTCTCTTATGATCGTTTGTTCAGTGATACCATTTGTAAGATCTCTTTTTCCAAAACCCATTTGGGTACTTGAAAACTCGAACCTCTCCCGCATCGCACGGTTGAGGTGGATCTTTGCCCAGAATCGCTGCCTTGCGGTGTCACCGACACTCGGGTCGACCAACACAGCTAAGCACCAACCCTGCCGGCTTTACGATCATAAGTAAATACTGCCAAAAAGTAAGTACATAAAAGAAGGCATATCCACAATCACAGCATCATATATAAGTATATAATGAGAACAGAGAGTCCAAAAGAGAAGTACGAGCAAGAAAGGGGGCTTATGCCCGATACATATCCAAAACAAGATACTATCTCTCTCTCACTACAACATGCGGAAGACTACATCAAAACTCTCAAAAATGCGGAAGACTAGCTATCTAATCATCAACCTGTGGCGTCGTGGTAGTGCGCTGCATCTGCTGCTCAGGTCCTGCCATCTCGTCCTGCTGCGCGCGGGACAACTCCGCCTCCTCGGACTCCTGCGATCACACCGACCGTTAGTCATAAAGACTAAGCGGTTTTGTCCTCGCCTCCCTCCACGACTCCTAGGCACCGAGCGGGAGGAGGAAGCGGAGGACAAACAAGGGGTAAACAAGAAGGTGGTGACATGGCACTACTCTAGCAGGTATAAGTAAAGCAGTAAAATCTAGCTAGCAGTATAGTGCAGGTATAAGGCAGTAAAGTAGAGCAATGAAGTAAGCAGTAAGTAGAAAGGAAATGCAGTGCAGTAAGTAAATATAAACTACCATCACAGATACGTACCTTAACTTATATGAACGCCCATACGACATATAAGTTAAGATGTCCAGGTAACCCATCATATAAAAGAGCCCATACTAATTTATATGATGGGGTATGCTATGTGTATGTTATGTTATGCTATGGTTATGATGTTTTAATGAATTTATGCAATGTGACTCACCCACACGACTCTATGCGCACAGACCTTTATTGTTCCCAATTTGTTTGAAAGGAAGCCAACCTTTCGGGTACCGACCGTCGTGGCTCACGGTGGTAGTGGATCGGGCACTCCACATCCTAGGCGGGTATAGTCACTACCAAGCCTAGACCTCATGTACGCCTCAACGCTAAGAACACAACAGCGGAGCTCATGCGTACTCTTGCTGGAATCCACCAGACTTTAAGGTCAGTGTGGGTTAATAGGGATTGTCCTCCAGACCGCGGTACTCAAACTTACCGGCCCTCTAAACCACACCCTCACCTGAGTCAACGTACTACCGTCGGTGACACGATTAGCCTAGTACCGAAGACTCGCCACTGATTGAATAAGTAACAGGTGTTAACAATGTCCACCCGAGCTTCCGGCTCAGGGACCACCACACAAGCTGATCCAACCCATCTCCTTCCCGGAGGAGATCCACACCAGTTTGCATACCCACTTAGGCTACTCTTGCCTACTATTTAGTTAGTGTTTTATTTAGGGTGAGTCTTGGATTTCCGGCGGTGTACTCCATAAGGGGCCCCTAACGGTACTACAGATCAATGTGCTCAACCCCACCATCCTCTTCAAGACAATTACTTTAGTTGGTAGTTAACATTTGGTTCACCCTCATTATTCCATAGATTTAAAGTGACCTAGCTCATCTCCCGTCCCACCCAATCGGGTTGGACGTACCTTCATTCCTTCTACATTAACTCTATCACAACCCCACAACTATCCCTAGGATTGACCCTCCTTGAATCATGGTGTGCTACATTTCATTTACTGATTGGATATAACTCCCAAACACTACTTATGGGTATGAATTGTCTAAAACTCAAAATTCCATTTTTACTAAACGCAGACCACCAAGTTGAACTATCCATCAACCCCATAAGGGAACCCTTCTAAATACTCATCACCAAGGTCTCTAATAATTATCCAAGGTTTTCACTGACCTTAATAGGGTATGTTCCAATTTCCATAATTTTCCATATTAAATTGGTATTTAATATAATTTAAAGTAGTTAAGGCCTTAAGTCACATTACACATGAACTACCCTTAAAATGATTCTTCATGTTACTTGAGAATTATCAGTAAGACAATATTCCCTATCAAGGTGGTTCACTGAGTATCATGACCCTAGGATGTCATTTGGCCTACTATATCATCATAATTGTATATTACCAAAATGCCTCTTTAATTAGGAAAAATAGTATTTCACTTCTGAAAATTCTCCAAAAATTACCCAGTGTCCATATGGGGACCTAGAGTCCTCTGCCAAATTATTGTGTCATTACCATATGATTTGATATTTTACAATGATTAAACATTCAAAGGTAGCAATTACCAATTTCTACATGAGGTACTTGAAATATAATTCAACCAGCCTCCACATAATTATCATGGGCATATATTAACCTAAAACTACAGATAAACAAGTATCACATCAATGCCCCATGATTTGATATTTTAAAAAGATTAAATACTCATAAGGATGTAAAATCCACTTTCTACATGAGGTACATGAAATATAATTCTACAAGCCTCCAAATAATTATCATGGACATATATTAACCTTAAACTACAGATAATCAAGTATCGCATCATTGCCCCATGATTTGATATTTTAAAAAGATTAAATACTCATAAGGATGTAAAATCCACTTTCTACATGAGGTACATGAAATATAATTTTACAAGCCCCCAAATAATTATCATGGGCATATATTAACCTAGAACTATAGATAACCTAGTATCACATCATTGCCCCAAGATTTGGCATTTATCAAAATTAATTTCCCTTAAGCTAGCAAGTACTTCGAATTTCCTACACAAGGAATAATACCCCAATAAATCATAACAAAATTACTATAGTCCATTTCATCCCTAATCAGCCACTGATGGAGTTTCAACACCATACAAGGTCCTATGACCATACATTTCATTTTATTAAGGAAAAGGTGACAATTTCATTTATTAGGAAGAAAATACTTAAACACCTCTAAAAATTCTCAATTAATTAGCTAGGTCATTTTATGCACCTACTGTACAACCCAGTATTCGTCGAGTGCTTTTTCCTCGGATAGAGAGAGGGAGGACGAGCGGTAGGAGGCGGAGACCTCCGCTCGCCCAGCTCATATAGGAAGCGAGCAAAGGAAGGGGGCGAGCTCCTCTCGCCCCCCCCCCCCCCCCCCCCCCCCCCCATCCCCGCTCCGGAGGAAGGCGGAGAGGGGAGAGGCCAGCTCGACCCCCCCTCTCACCCAGCTTTCGGCGGAGAGGGGAGAGGCCAGCTCGACCCCCCCCCTCTCGCCCAGCATTCGGCGGAGAGGGGAGAGGCCAGCTCGACCCCCCTCTCGCCCAGCATTCGGCGGAGAGGGGAGAGGCCAGCTCGACCCCCCCTCTCGCCCAGCATTCGGCGGAGAGGGGAGAGGACAGCTCGACCCCCCTCTCGCCCAGCATTCGGCGGAGAGGGGAGAGTCCAGCTCGACCCCCCCTCTCGCCCAGCATTCGGCAGAGAGGGGAGAGGCCAGCTCGACCCCCCTCTCGCCCAGCATTCGGCGGAGAGGGGAGAGGCCAGCTCGACCCCCCCTCTCGCCCAGCATTCGGCGGAGAGGGGAGAGGCCAGCTCGACCCCCCCTCTCGCCCAGCATTCGGCGGAGAGGGGAGAGGCCAGCTCGACCCCCCCTCTCGCCCAGCATTCGGTGGAGAGGGGAGAGGCCAGCTCGACCCCCCCTCTCGCCCAACATTCGGCGGAGAGGGGAGAGGCCAGCTCGACCCCCCTCTCGCCCAGCATTCGGCGGAGAGGGGAGAGGCTAGCTCGACCCCCCTCTGGCCCAGCATTCGGCGGAGAGGGGAGAGGCCAGCTCGACCCCCCCCCCCCCTCTCGCCCAGCATTCGGCGGAGAGGCCAACTCGGCCCCCCTCATCCAGTTTACTATTCGCAGTCCAGTTTGGCTATTCGCAGTCCAGTGGTCTGCATTTAGCATTTTAGAACAGTGGGATTCAGCTATCCGCAGCCCAATTCAGGGGTATTTTGGTAATCTGGCTGACCAGTTTTTGGCTATTAGCAGCCCAACTTCTAAAATCCTATAAATAGGACCAAGGGGCACCATTTGGAGAGCTCTCTCATCCTAGGCTAGCTCTCTCATCCTAGGCTAGCTCTCTCCTTCCTTCTCTCCCTCCCCAAGTCTCTCTAGGGGGTGAGAAGAGGCTCCAGTGGTGCCCAAGCTTAGTAGTGGCTTGGGAGGGGAAGTTCCAAGGGGACTTCCGGGTATGTGGCGGGACCTCCCCACTAAGCCCTTGGTCCAGTTTTAGTTCCAACACCTTCAACCTAGAGCTCTCCCTTGGGGGGAGTAAGGGTTGGTCGCCCCTCAGCCTCGCTGAGGGCCCCGAACTCCACAGAGACCGAGTAGTCGGTTTCAACATTTATGGTGCGGTGAGCGTGGAGAGTGACTGATTCAAGAAATCCTCAAGATGAGCTCCATGGGCGGAGGTGGAGGAAGTTCCGACCCGGGTCACTCGCAGCCCCCGGTAGATGGGGTGATGTTGGAGATGTTCGAAAATTTCAGGCAAGAGGTCCTGCAGACCTTACATGTGACTCTCGCCTCGATAGGCGAAGGCAGGAGAGGAAGTGGTTCAGAGGTCTCGCCCCAACAGGAGGGTGAGATCCCTCTCGACCGACCAGCCAGAGAGGAGGTACCAGGAGGGGGGGAGTGGGGAGGTGCCAGACCCCCACTCGCCCAGCCCCAAGGGGGCGAGTGGGGAGGCACCAGGCCCCCACTCGCCCAGCCCCAAAGGGGGGCGAGCAGAGGAGGTCCTTTTTCTGAGATGATCCTCTCAGCCCCGATTCCGGGGGGGTTCAAGGGAGCAGAGATGTCTCACTACTTTGGCAAGGATGACCCCGTCCTGCACCTGCAGTGGTTTGAGGACATGGTCTCCATCATGCCCATGTCGGACGCTTTCAGGTGTCGACTCTTTGCGACAACCCTGAAGGAAAAGGCTAGAGAGTGGTTCCACCAGCTCCCTGCGGGATCCATCTATGCCTTCGAAGACTTACGTCGAGGTTTCCTACTGCGCTTCTCGACGTCAAGGAAGAGGAAGAAAGATGCCGAAGCACTTTTCAAGGTCAAGCAAGAGCCAGAGGAGCCACTGGCTCAATATCTGGAACGGTTCAGGGAAAAGGTTCACCTCGTCGAAGAGGTGCCCGGGTACACCCTCAAGCTTGCATTCACGTTGGGGCTGCGGGAGGGCTTCTTCAAGGCGGACCTCAAGAGGAGGGCTCCTTTGTCTTTTGAGGAGTTGATGGAAAGGGTGGCCGAAGAAGTTGAAAGTGAAGAGGCCAACCCGGAGTTCACAAGAAGGCTGGCCAAGCTGAGTGACCCGGAGGCAAGGCAGCAGGGGGAAGAGCAAAGGCCCCCAAGAGGAAATTTGACCAGGAGGAAGACAGCTTCCAAGAAGAGGGAACCGACCTCCCAGGATGGAGGCAGGGACCGAAAGCACCCTCTCCACCACCCCAACAAGCCATGGTGATCGACCACAGAAGAAGAAGAAATCGTAGGGGAGGAAGGAGGGGCGTCCGAGTGAAGTTGCCTTACTGTGACTTCCATCAGGAGGAAGGCCACGCGACATCCGCCTGCCCCGAGTTCTTGGAAATGAGGGAGGCGAGGGGCCCGAGGCCGCAGCGTCAACAAATAGACGGGGTCGAGGAGGACCATGCCTGGGAGTAGAAGTCCGAGTCCTGGTCTCCGTGCTTTGTTTTTTCCTTAAGTCCATGTAGTAGGAGGGAGTGTTTTCATACTTAGTTTTTCTTGCATGTAACCGAAGGACTAATGTAATAAAAGTTCTTTTCAAGGTATTTGTTCCCCTTGGATGGTTCCGCTGACCGGGCTATCACTAGACGGCAGGGCAGGTTGACCTCCTAGGGAGGTTAAGTGATGTTCCCCTTGGATGGTTCCGCTGACCGGACTCTCACTAGACGGCAGGGCAGGTTGACCTCCTAGGGAGGTTAAGTGATGTTCCCCTTGGATGGTTCCGCTGACCGGGCTCTCACTAGACGGCAGGGCAGGTTGACCTCCTAGGGAGGTTAAGTGATGATCCCCTTGGATGGTTCTGCTGACCGGGCTCTCACTAGACGGCAGGACAGGTTGACCTCCCAGGGAGGTTAAGTGATGTTCCCCTTGGATGGTTCCGCTGACCGGGCTCTCACTAGACGGCAGGACAGGTTGACCTCCCAGGGAGGTTAAGTGATGTTCCCCTTGGATGGTTCCGCTGACCGGGCTCTCACTAGACGGCAGGGCAGGTTGACCTCCTAGGGAGGTTAAGTGATGTTCCCCTTGGATGGTTCCGCTGACCGGGCTCTTACTAGACGGCAGGGCAGGTTGACCTCCTAGGGAGGTTAAGTGATGTTCCCCTTGGATGGTTCCGCTGACCGGGCTCTCGCTAGACGGCAGGGCAGGTTGACCTCCTAGGGAGGTTAAGTGATGTTCCCCTTGGATGGTTCCGCTGACCGGGCTCTCACTAGACGGCAGGGCAGGTTGACCTCCTAGGGAGGATATGTGATGTCCCCATGGATGGTTCCGCTGACCGGGCTCTCACTAGACGGCAGGACAGGTTAACCTCCCAGGGTGGTTAAGTGATGTTCCCCTTGGATGGTTCCGCTGACCGGGCTCTTACTAGACGGCAGGGCAGGTTGACCTCCTAGGGAGGTTAAGTGATGTTCCCCTTGGATGGTTCCGCTGACCGGGCTCTCACTAGACGGCAGGGCAGGTTGACCTCCTAGGGAGGTTAAGTGATGTTCCCCTTGGATGGTTCCGCTGACCGGGCTCTCACTAGACGGCAGGCCAGGTTGACCTCCTAGGGAGGTTAAGTGATGTTCCCCTTGGATGGTTCCGCTGACCGGGATCTCACTAGACGGCAGGCCAGGTTGACCTCCTAGGGAGGTTAAGTGATGTTCCCCTTGGATGGTTCCGCTGACCGGGCTCTCACTAGACGGCAAGACAGGTTGACCTCCCAGGGAGGTTAAGTGATGTTCCCCTTGGATGGTTCCGCTGACCGGGCTCTCACTAGACGGCAGGACAGGTTGACCTCCCAGGGAGGTTAAGTGATGTTCCCCTTGGATGGTTCCGCTGACCGGGCTCTCACTAGATGGAAGGGCAGGTTGACCTCCTAGGGAGGTTAAGTGATGTTCCCCTTGGATGGTTCCGCTGACCGGGCTCTCACTAGACGGCAGGGCAGGTTGACCTCCTAGGGAGGTTAAGTGATGTTCCCCTTGGAGGTTCCGCTGACCGGGCTCTCGCTAGACGGCAGGGCAGGTTGACCTCCTAGGGAGGTTAAGTGATGTTCCCCTTGGATGGTTTCGCTGACCGGGCTCTCACTAGACGACTGGGCAGGTTGACCTCCTAGGGAGGATATGTGATGTTCCCCATGGATGGTTCCGCTGACCGGGCTCTCACTAGACGGCAGGGCAGGTTGACCTCCCAGGGAGGATAAGTGATGTTCCCCTTGGATGGTTCCGCTGACCGGGCTCTCACTAGACGGCAGGGCAGGTTGACCTCCCAGGGAGGTTAAGTGATGTTCCCCTTAGATGGTTCCGCTGACCGGGCTCTCACTAGACGGCAGGGCAGGTTGACCTCCTAGGGAGGTTAAGTGATGTTCCCCTTGGATGGTTCCGCTGACCGTGCTCTCACTAGACGGCAGGGCAGGTTGACCTCCTAGGGAGGTTAAGTGATGTTCCCCTTGGATGGTTCCGCTGACCGGGCTCTCACTAGACGGCAGGGCAGGTTGACCTCCTAGGGAGGTTAAGTGATGTTCCCCTTGGATGGTTCCGCTGACCGGGCTCTCACTAGACGGCAGGCCAGGTTGACCTCCTAGGGAGGTTAAGTGATGTTCCCCTTGGATGGTTCCGCTGACCGGGCTCTCACTAGACGGCAGGGCAGGTTGACCTCCTAGGGAGGTTAAGTGATGTTCCCCTTGGATGGTTCCGCCGACCGGGCTCTCACTAGACGGCAGGGCAGGTTGACCTCCTAGGGAGGTTAAGTGATGTTCCCCTTGGATGGTTCCGCTGACCGGGCTATCACTAGGCGGCAGGGCAGGTTGACCTCCTAGGGAGGATATGTGATGTTCCCCATGGATGGTTCCGCTGACCGGGCTCTCACTAGACGGCAGGGCAGGTTGACCTCCCAGGGAGGTTAAATGATTAGTTCCCCTCGTTAGCTGACATGATAAGAAGGTCTCTCGGAGAGGTTATGTTTTTCCCCCGAGGTGGTTCCGCTAGTCGGGCTCTCGCTAGCCGGCAGGGTTGGAGGAACTCTCGGAGAGGCTAGGTGTTCTTTCCAAGTTGGCACCGTTAGCCGGGTTTCCAGCGACACTCGTCGAACACTCAGGGTTGGATGATTCTTTGCGAGCTTAAGCTAACCTCGCAAAGAGCGGGGATTGTGTATAACCCAGTATTCGTCGAGTGCTTTTCCCTCGGATAGAGAGAGGGAGGACGAGCGGTAGGAGGCGGAGACCTCCGCTCGCCCAGCTCATATAGGAAGCGAGCAAAGGAAGGGGGCGAGCTCCTCTCCCCCCCCCCCCCCCCGCTCCGGAGGAAGGCGGAGAGGGGAGAGGCCAGCTCGACCCCCCCCCCCCCCTCTCGCCCAGCATTCGGCGGAGAGGGGAGAGGCCAGCTCGACCCCCCCTCTCGCACAGCATTCGGCGGAGAGGGGAGAGGCCAGCTCGACCCCCCTCTCGCCTAGCATTCGGCGGAGAGGGGAGAGGCCAGCTCGACCCCCCTCTCGCCCAGCATTCGGCGGAGAGGGGAGAGGCTAGCTTGGCCCCCCTCTCGCCCAGCATTCGGCGGAGAGGGGAGAGGCCAGCTCGACCCCCCCTCTCGCCCAGCATTCGGCAGAGAGGGGAGAGGCCAGCTCGACCCCCCTCTCGCCCAGCATTCGCCGGAGAGGGGAGAGGCCAGCTCGACCCCCCCTCTCGCCCAGCATTCGGCGGAGAGGGGAGAGGCCAGCTCGACCCCCCCTCTCGCCCAGCATTCGGCGGAGAGGGGAGAGGCCAGCTCGACCCCCCTCTCGCCCAGCATTCGACGGAGAGGGGAGAGGCCAGCTCGACCCCCCCTCTCACCCAGCATTCGGCGGAGATGGGAGAGGCCAGCTCGACCCCCCCTCTCGCCCAGCATTCGGTGGAGAGGGGAGACGCCAGCTCGACCCCCCTCTCGCCCAGCATTCGGCGGACAGGGGAGAGGCTAGCTCGACCCCCCCCCCTCTCGCCCAGCATTCGGCGGAGAGGCCAACTCGGCCCCCCTCATCCAGTTTACTATTCGCAGTCCAGTTTGGCTATTCGCAGTCCAGTGGTCTGCATTTAGCATTTCAGAACAACGGGATTCAGCTATCCGCAGCCCAATTCAGGGGTATTTTGGTAATCTGGCTGACCAGTTTTTGGCTATTAGCAGCCCAACTTCAAAAATCCTATAAATAGGACCAAGGGGGCACCATTTGGAGAGCTCTCTCATCCTAGGCTAGCTCTCTCATCCTAGGCTAGCTCTCTCCTTCCTTCTCTCCCTCCCCAAGTCTCTCTAGGGGGTGAGAAGAGGCTCCAGTGGTGCCCAAGCTTAGTAGTGGCTTGGGAGGGGAAGTTCCAAGGGGACTTCCGGGTATGTGGCGGGACCTCCCCACTAAGCCCTTGGTCCAGTTTTAGTTCCAACACCTTCAACCTAGAGCTCTCCCTTGGGGGGAGTAAGGGTTGGTCGCCCCTCAGCCTCGCTGAGGGCTCCGAACTCCACAGAGACCGAGTAGTCGGTTTCAACACCTACAAACTTATCCACAAAGTTCCGAACCAAGGCTAGAACATTTGGTCCTAAGTCCTTCACAAATCCCCACTTTGCACCCTTAAGGATTCACCCTTAGGGTTTTAGGTCACACCACCCTAATGGCTCCAAATGGACCATTAGGGTGTGACACAAGCATTTGTATATCCATACCCATATATCCACCATAATGGGAGGAGGCTAACACACTCCACTCCTCAAAATGATCTAAACCCTAATTTGACCCTTAAAGGCCCTCATTAGGGTTTCCTATTTTCCATAGCAAATCAACTCCAAATGGAGTGAAATTTTAGGCAAGCACTACTCATGTACTAAAGAGTATGCCACCAAAGTTTGGTGTCATTTTGACATCAAATGCTCCAAAAATCAACTTAATTTAAATATCATAACTACCACAAAAACCCTAGGTAAAATTGTTCACCAAGGGCTTTCCCTTTGGCAGGGGGTGCCCCTAGGGTATACCAACCCATGGTTAAAAGGACAGCTCCAAAGATTGAAGGGTTTGACCTAGATAATATTTCTAATGGACTGACCTAGTGTAGAACCAGTCCTAGTAAAACAGCTCCCTAGGGAGCTGTAGGTCACCAAATGACCTAAACTCAAAGCCAAATGAAAGTAAAGACCTAGGCCTACAACTTTCATGTTGGGCACTTTTTCTAAATCGGACATGAAGAGGCTTTAGTTTCTATTGGAGGTTGACTGATCAAATGAAGCAGAATAGCTAATATAGAACATAAATTAAATGCAGGAAATAAAGATCAGCACGGATCTTGACGCAGATCAGAGGGCAGCGCATCGTCTTCCTCCTTGATCCGACGGCCAGGATTCAACCTACCTGGGCCACCTTGCGCGGCCATTTCCCGGCGATCCCCGCGCCACCACCGCCGACTAGCCCCTCCGACACCTTCATGGTGGTCGGGGCTACAATTTCCCGGCGACTGGCGGTCGGAGGCGGCGTTTTTCGGCGATTGGAGCATGGATGAAAACCATGGATTTTCATGGTTTTGAAAATGTGATTCTAGCTCAATTGAGCATGAGACTTCATCCTAATGACCTAAGAAGCTAGCACAGAGGGAGGGGAGGAGAAACGAACCTCGAGTGGAGCTTGGCGGTGGCGACGGCGGCGGTTGGCCATAGAAGTACCTTGCTCCGGCGATCCTGCTCACAGCCGCGATTCTCCACCAATCTCCCCGCTCCAGTAGCCGATTTTGACTGCTCTCAGTGCTCTGAAGCTAATGGGATGGATAAAATGGGGTGGGGAGGAGTGTATACTCGGTTTTGAACTTAGGTGCTCACGAGATTGGTGTTTTGGCCAACCAATCAGCTGTACAGCTGCTCCTCTGTCCCCTCCTAAGGTGCCCAGCAATCACCCAAGGCCCTAGGCTGATTGGGTTGGAGTGTGGGAAGGGTGATTGCCACTTTTCTTTTGCTTTTTGCTTTTGTCCCCCACCTTTAGCCACTTTCCTAATTTTCCTAAGCTTGGGTTAGCTTGGGTTAGCCTTTTCCCTACAGCCTACATGACCCATTAGGTTATGAACAAATGTTTGGTCATTGGGTTAGGGCTTGGTTCAAATGTATTTAGGCTAGGCCACTTAATTTGGGCTATGTTGACCATGATTGACCCAGAGTTGACTTTGACTTTGACTTGTTCAACATGATGAGTGGGATGGGCCCACTTGATGGTCTTGGGTCCCTTGTCACTACCCAAGGTTGGTTGGTCCATGGTGGGGCTCCAATTGGTTCAATTTAATCAAAGGGTGTAGATTTGACCAAAATTGGGTAAAGTTTGACTTTGGTCAATTGGGGTCAATTGGTCCCACCATGAGGGGGCTTTTGGGTCCATTGGGTTCCTTAAGGTGTTTAGAGTGTGGTGGTAAGGTCAATTGGAACATTTGAGGGTCAATTGAACCCTAATTGACTTAGTTTGGTCAATGTTTACCTATTGTCGACTTTGGTCAATTTCATGCAATTGGGTCCCACCCAAGTGCAATTCTCAAGGTAATGGTCTTCCTTAGTGGTTAGGGTGGTATGGGGGAGGTCAATTTGGTGAATTGAGGGTCAATTGGCCTAAGGGAGTGGTATTGGGCTATGTTGATTTTGTGCCCTTGGTGTGCACTTAGCACACTCCACTTGGCCCAAGGGCCTTAGTGGCCACTCTGCACACCACCCATGCCCTAACACCATCTAGGGGTCTAAAAGGATTGGGGATGTATGTGCCTAGAACATCCATTGTCTAAATTCCATATAGGAGTTTGGTTGGTCTTTGGACATACCTGCAAAAGAGAATCATTTCTTCTTAGGTACCCAAATCTTGTTAGGTCCTAGATTCTTGTTAGAATTAAAGATTTTCTTCAACTTTTGACCAATTTGAAGTGCATTATGGACTACTTCAGGTTTGGATATGATGCAGCACACCCAGCCCGCCCCGGCTGGTGGAGTCACACAAGCCATCGGAACACGTCAGGCACGCACCGCCAGAAGGACTACAGCCCAGGCACCCCAACCCGTCTCCGTGCCTGTTCTCAGCGCGGCGGGTTGTTGAGGCTGGGGCTCGATCCCCAGACCTCCTTGATAAGAACCTCTCCTAACAGGCCTTATCACCAACTGACTTATCAAGGAGGTCTGGGGATTGAGCCCCAGCCTCAACAACCCGCCGCGCTGAGAACAGGTGCGGAGATTGGTTGGGGTGCCTGGGCTACAGTCCTTCTGGCGGTGCGTGCCTGACGTGTTTCGATGGCTGGTGTGACTCCACCAGCCGGGGCAGGCTGGGCGTGCTGCATCAAAAAAGTGCACTTTTTTGATGCAGCCCGCCTAGCCCGCCCCGGCTGGTGGAGTCACACCATCCATCGAAACACGTCAGGCACGCACCGCCAGAAGGACTGCAGCCCAGGCACCCCAACCCGTCTCCGCACCTGTTCTCAGCGCGGCGGGTTGTTGAGGCTGGGGCTCGATCCCCAGACCTCCTTGATAAGAACCTCTCCTAACAGGCCTTATCACCAACTGACCTGCAGGTCAGTTGGTGATAAGGCCTGTTAGGAGAGGTTCTTATCAAGGAGGTCTGGGGATCGAGCCCCAGCCTCAACAACCCGCCGCGCTGAGAACAGGCGCGGAGACGGGTTGGGGTGCCTGGGCTGCAGTCCTTCTGGCGGTGCGTGCCTGACGTGTTCCGATGGCTGGTGTGACTCCACCAGCCGGGCTGGGCTGGGCGTGCTGCATCAGGATATTGGCTTTCCATTAATTTCCCTTAGAACTGTTTGATTGTACCAACAGTCAATGGCCAAGTGCCCAACTTTTCCACAACTCTAGCATTCAAACTTGTTGAACCATCTTTTTGGGCTCACAATAGGAATTGGATAGCTTTTCTTGTGGTTAGAAGGATATCTAAATGGTACTGCATGTGAAACTTTGTATGGCATGTGGTGATGTTCTAGTTATGTCATAAGTTGCACAACTACTGCCTTGCCCTTCCTTATAGTTCTCCTTTCATATGCTTTTTCTTTGCCATTGGTTCTGCGGTTGGCACCAAACACAAAAGGGCCATGATCTTTCATTTCAATTTCTTCATGAGCTCCTTTGAAAGCACTTTTTTCATTGTGCACATCTTTTGTTCCACTTGTGAGCACTCATTTTTCTAGTGTCCATAGACACAATCATGGTCATAACTGTTTGATGCTAGTAGAACCTTTTGAAAGATGGTTGGTTGAATTTGTATGTTTCCCTTTGCATCAATCTTTTCTCCTCCCTTTCTCTCATATCCTACACCACTTCTATATGGTGCTGAGAAGCTATTAATTATAGGAAGAATAGTCTGTGGATTAGAAAACTTAAACACTAGCTTTCTCTCATTGAGGAGCTCTCCTTCTAACTTCTTTATGGTCCTTTCTTTTTGAACCAATAGATTAGCTTGAAAATCAGTTATTTTCTTGAACTCAATTATCTTAGAGTTCATCTGATAGATCTTATCTAGCTTCTCATCAAGTTGAGATTTCAGGGGTTTGAGATGCTCAATCTCCTCAGCCTACTTTTTAGCAAACTTTTTGCTTTTCTTCAATGCCTCAAGGAGAGCACTATACTACTCAACCATCTCATCAAACTTATTCTCTGATTCAGAGTCATTCTCATCATTGGATGATGAGCCTTCCTTTGACTCAGCATCAGGCTCAAGACATTGAAAAATAAGTTTTGACTTTTACCTCAACAGGATGAGAGTCATCTTGATCTTCCCCTTCAGTCATAGCCATAAGCCCACAACTATCATTATTTTCTTCAGTGTCACTGTCAAATAGTGACAGTAGAGCTCTGATGCCTATCCTGGTAGTAGTTTGTTCCACTTCTTCTGTTAGTGTAGTCAACCCAACATAGACTTCTTCATCAGACTCAGAAGATCTTGAGTCACTATCACTCAAGATCTTTTCCTTATTTACCAAGAGGCTCTCGTCAGACTTCTTGCTTGAGTGATACCTCTTCTCCTTAGACTTGTTGTTGCTCTTTCTCTTTGATGGGCAGTCAGCAATCATATGTCCAAATTTTCTGCACCCAAAGCAAATTGTGTCATCAGAAAAGAATTTATTCTATTTAGATTCATACATGTCCCTTTTGGGGTCTCTTCTTGATCTGTCTGAATTGTTGTGATGATTTCTGGATCTAGGGGAAGAATAAGAAGGTTTGCTCTTCCATTGCTTCCTCCTTCTCAATATCTTCTTCAGCTGCCTTGTTAACAAGGCCATATCTCTGTCTGATAGTTCTTCAGAAGTGTTTGGTTCAGACTCCTCTGACTCATCTGGTCTTCTTGGAGGGGACGAGCTCTTCTATTTACTTCTTCTAGATCTCTCAGCCTTAAGGGCCACTGATTTTTCTTTGTTGTGCCCTTCTTCATTTTTCCTGGTATTTAAGTGCAATTCATGGGACAATAATTTCCCAAACAAATTCTGAGGTTCGATGTTGCCCAGATTTCCCAATTTTCTTATTGCACATATCTTAATGTTCAATTCTTTGTTGAGGGGCCTTAAGAACGTTTCATACAATTCATAATTTGTGACGGATCTTCCATAATTCTTCAATCCATTCACTATCCTAAAGAATTTCTCATAGCAAACTACTATAGTGTCCTTCTTCTCTTGTCTGGAAGCTTCATATTCTTAATTCAATAGGGACTGCATGTCATCCCTTACTTCCTCTATGTCTTCCATGTAAACTATCAAGGTGTCCCACATCTCTTTAATTGTTTGACAGTGAATTAGGTTGTGAAATATGGAGTCATCAATGCCACTAACTAAAATATTTTTAGCTCTTTCATCCATAGTGGCAAAGATGAATACATCCTTTGTCATCTCTGATAGTTTCTTTGGAACTCTCAGATTTTCATCAATAGATGAGACCTTCATGGGGATGAAAGGTCCCTCTTCAATGGTGGTGAATATCTTAGGGGCAGATACCTCTATGAAGAGCTTAACCCTTTGCTTCCATATTCCAAAGTTTTCCTTAGATAGGAAGTTATACATAGCTTAATTCCTTATAGCTTTCTTCAGAAGTCATGATGATGTTAGATTTTTAACCCTTAAAGGATCTTGTTCAGCTGTGAAGCCTTTTTGAACAACATCCCTCTGATACCACTTGAAAGATAAGGGTTGTCTAATCACCTAGAGGGGGTGAATATGTGTTTTATGCTTTCTTTTTATTTTCTTCTTTTAAACACAACAAAGCAATAAACAAGCACAGTCCACAACACAATATACCAAGATGTATAGTGGTTCCCCAATTATGGGTACATCAACTTTCCCCCTTCGCCTATCTAACATAGTGCTAGCATAGACAAACTTCTCCAAATTTCTCAGATCAAATGATCTTACACTCAGAGTCCTTGACTCCTACAAATCAGGAACAATAGTCCCCTACCTCAGACCTTCAACACAAGGTCCTACAACTAAGATCTTCAATCACAAGATCCTACACTCAGGTAAAAAGCAGCCCTACCTCAATCTCTCCAATAAGAGATCTACACTCAGATCTTTTCAAAGACCCCACCTCAGATCACAATGATCCTACAAATCAGATTCCCACTAGAATCCTATAACAAACTCAGATCCAAAAAGGATCCTACAATTACAAGGAAGTTTCACAGATTTTGACTCAAACAATAACACTTGAGTCTTCAATAAAAGCAATGTGAAGGCTTCTTCTTCCTTGATCAGCACTTGAATATATCTGCTTGGAATGAGTTAGGCTGAAACAAGAAGACTTTCTTAAGAGAGAAACGTTCTTTAGAAAGAATGTTGTTTTGTTGAGCCTTGGAAGGAATCTCTCTCATGTTTGTAGTTGCTGAAAATTTGGAGGAATTCGAAATCTTGAGAACTTGAAAAATTATTGCACAAAAATCTTTGTAAGTGTATGCACGTGTGCCTTCTTGTATATTTGTATACTTGTTCAATTTTCACATCCCTTTATATAGAAGAATGGATCGGAAGAGGTCTGGCTTCTGAAAAAGGAATGCTTCAACGACTACAGATTTTTCTTAAGGAAAGATCTTCAAATGGAAGCAATCTAAAATAATGAGTATATTTAATTTCCTCTTTAAGCACATTGATTATTGCAGCAGAAAGCGGAATTCTAATCAATTTGAATGACTGCGCAATTTGCGGCTTGATCTCAGCAAAAAGCCGTTAAAACACGCTTCAGGCCGACAAAATAATCTATGTAGTCAATAAAACCCTTCAGCACTTATAGATATGATGTAGTCGATAAAATCCTCCAGCACTTATGCATATGATGTAGTCGACGATCTACATCTTATGAACACAACCTGATGCAGTCCATACTTAAGCAGTCAATCCAGGGAAAATCCTTATCTCAAAATCTGGACGATGCAGTCGATAAATTAAGTAGTCTTCCAGACGATGCAGTGGACAAATTACTTAACTTTCTAGTTAATGCAGTCGATAAATGACTTAAGTTCCAGTCAATGCAATCAACATTTTCCATAGTCTTTCAGTCGATGCAGTCGACATTTGACTTGGACTAATTATTACCACCACCTTTTATTTATTTTATCTTTAATGATTTTCTCATGATAATGACATGTCTAATATAAGATTATATCATAGGTCAGCACGAGTTTTGCACCTTGTGGGATTACAAGGGCTAAACCCTATTTGGGTGACTATAAGCTTAACACTATATTATCCAAGCATTTTTATTGTACCTGTCACATCAATACTTACACATGCATCAAAGACAAGATGATTATTGTCATCTTGAGACCTTCTTCAAATCAGGAATCTTGTGGACAATATTCCCAATAGAAACATTATTCAGGAAAACATATCTAGTCAAAGTCCTCTGCAAGAAGATCAAGGTTGAAGCCAATCCACATCAAGCTTCAAGAAGAATCCAGATTTACCAAGTCTAATTATTCTGTGTCTATAGAAAGGTTTTGTATCACAAACCTATATAATTGTAGGATCCCTCTGAGATATGAGCTATATGATTCAACTTAAATATGAGTTGTAGGATCATGTGCGACCTGAGGTTGGAGGCTAGCCATAGCTTCTGAGTTGTAGGGTCTTGTATGACCTGAGGTAGGAAGCCAACTAGTGCTTCTAAGTTGTAGGGTCCTTGTGACCTGAGGTAGGAGGTTAGTTAGCACCTCTAAGGTAAGAGACTTTGTCTTTGAGTTGTAGGTTCTATGGATCTGATTTTTGGAGGAAGTTTGTCGAGGCTAGCTCATTGCTAGATAGACGAAGGGGGAAAGTGGACGTACTCAACTCGGGGAACCACTATAATTTTTTCTGTCTGTGATGTGACTTTTCTTTGCTTATGTGTGTGTCCTTTTTACTTTCTTTATTTCGCACTAAGTTTACAAAAAAAGATGACATCACCCCTCTTTAGGTGAAGATTAATCTACCCTTAAACTTACAAGTGGTATCAAAGGGAGGTTATTTAAAAAGAGCTTAACAACATGAACAAGATCCTCATCTAGGGAAGACCGCTTACTCACCATGACTTCTGTAGAAAACTATAAAGAACTAAGTTCTATGAAGTTAGTTGTATGCAGAAAGGAGAATGTTGGAATCTGGAAGGAAATGATCAGACTGTTCATGGAAACCTCTGATCCAAGGATCTACATAATAGTGGAAGAAGATCCTTGTATCCCTATGAAAGCTTCAATTATAGATCCATCTAAGCAAGTCCCAAAGAAATATTCTGAAATGACAAGGGATGAAGTAGTTCTGGCCACCATGGACAAAAGGGCCAAGAACATAATTGTGAGTGTTATATATGACTCCACTTTCAAGAATCTGATTTACTACAGAACTACCAAAGAAAAGTGGGACCCTCTAATAGTCTACATGGAAGGCACATGCTTGTTGTTGTAGGAGAACTCGATTAATGGTAACAATCTCTTCCAAGTTTCTTTTCGTTATACTTCATGATGCTTAAAATCAAAATTCTGTGGGTATATTATCAAGTATTCCGACTTAAGATCCCTCTCCTCCTTACAAGAGAGTTTTCGGATCTTATGCATAGAACTGAAGCCTTACGGTGACACCAACACACGTTTTAGTCTCCACCGCAGATGCCGATCCTACCAGCAAGAACGATCAACCATGCCAACAGAGGAAATAATTAAATTATAACAAACCAAGTACACAAATCACACACACATATATATATATATATGTTTCAAAAGAGACACATGTTCAACAATGAGTATAAATAAAAGAGTAAAGGCTTATGCCAGGTACATTTCCAAAATGAGATAAAAGCACACTCTCTCACTCTGATCTATGCGGAAGCTAAACAGCACTCTCATCAAACTGTCGTTAGGTAGTATTAGTAATAGTAGTGCGCGACAAATACTCCTCAGGTATTGCCACCACATCCTGCTGGTCGTACTGCTGCTCCAGCTCCTCGTACCACTGGTGTTACGACCACATCCAATCATTAGTCAAAATGACTAAGCCATTTTTTCCTCGTCTCCCCCATGAATCCTAAGAACCTTGTAGGAGGATGAAGCGGAGGACAAGAAGGGGTAAAAACAAAAATAGGTGACATGGAAATAAACTAGCAGGTGTGTAAGGTAAAACATGTACATTTATAAGCTAGCAGTACGTACAACTAAGAATTACAGTATAGCAGTAGAGTAAAGCGGCGTAAGTAAATTAAGGTGAGATCTACTCTACTATCACAGAAACGTACCTTAACTTATCTAAATGCTCATACAAACTTATAAGTTAAGGTTTCCGGAAATATAACTCATCATATAAAAGAGCCATACTAATTTATATAATGAGGATCTGTAATTATGAATGTTATGTATATGTTATGATTCATGTAAGTTCAACGCACACACACGATGATGTGCGCACAGACCTTTTGTTAGTTACCTCTGTTAGAGAGTGTCAACTCAGGTACCCCGTTGAGGCAAACAGGGGCAGTGGATCGGGAAGGTCCACTTCTATGCTCCTTTCAATATCTCCCGGCCTAGACCTTATGTACGCCCCTAAGAACACACAGGGTATCTGCATACTATCTGGTACGTAATACCTTTATCCAGCTTTTCGAGTCTCCACTCAAGTATACACCGTTAATGAAAATGGGGGCAGTGGATTGGGTCCTCCACTTTTAGGCTAGCATGACACCTCCCAGCCTAGACCTTATATACACCCCTAAGAACACATAGGGTATCCACGTACTATCTGGTAAGTAACACCTCATAATTGTATTTCCCCCGAGCCTCCAGCTCATCGAACTATCCAGTCCTCCTTAGATAACACCGAGCTTACCGCTCGCACGACAAACCCAACATGATATCATGACTTCCTTATCAAGTTCTCTTACTTTATCTACTCTTGTCTTTGTTTAGTTGATCACAACAGTTTAAGGTGAATCCTAGACTTCCTGAGGTCTACCCGTTGAAGGGCTCGCAACGGTACTAGATGGTATGTTGGGGTGACATCCAAACCATCCTTTCTCAGGATATTTACTTTTATTGGTGGCTACCCATTGCAAAGACCACTCTCATTGTTACTCTTAAACTAGCTTATGATGTCTTATGATACTTGTAGGGGAGTGACGATCTTTCGTCAGACACCAAGACTAGAACTCCCCTTAATGTCCGTGTATAATAACACATAGCACCATTTGGTGCTTTCCCTAGGACCTCAACCAGAAGTCTATGACCCTCCAATTACCACTAAATTAGTTGAGGTTAACCTCTATGATCACCTCTAAGTTCCACCCTTACGTAAACGTTCTATTGAACGGTGCATACCCTTAGTCTCAAATACATGGTGTGTGGTGTAAACCCTTAACATGTTAATCTAAATTCCCCAAGATTTATTCTACTGAAGAACCATGGTCATAATAACGCCATAAGTTGTTTTGACAATCTCTTAAGGTGGAAAACCCCAAATCATTCATTTATTCAATATGTGACATGAATCTATATTAATGTTCAACTATAGGACAAATGTTCTCCAAAAATTCTACAACTTATAAAGACTGATATAAATAACATCCTACAGATATGTTCCAAATTTCATTCAGATCCTTGGTATTCTTGATGGTCTATTCAATACATCATTATTTTACTAATTGCAGACCATCACAGAAGATGAACTAGTTTTGATCTTAAAGATGTAATTATCACTAATCCTTGGCCAAATGTTCCAAAATTCATAAAATAGGTTCATCATGACAAGGTTAAGAAATGACCAGAATTTCATAATATTTCTAATTAATTTGGCAATAAATAAAATTTCTGTAATTCCAAGATATATATCTTTTACACATGAAGTGTCACTTCTAGAAGTTAAAATGTTCCAAATAATTTATCAGAGGTACATATTGATGAAATACTATGTGTGATAGAGTTTCATAATTTTCCATAATAATGTTGGATCTGTAGGCGCCCTTAGAGGGGGGAGGGGGTGAATAAGAGTTTTAAAACTTTTAAACATAATTTAGTTTATTCAAATATGTTGATTGTATTTATGAAGATATTTCAGTTAAGACATTGTTGTAGGTTTTTTTTGAAACTGGGTGGTATTTGACACAACAGATGTGAACTATATTACTACCGCTAGCAGTAGTGTTATCGCTCGGCGTTAGTGACAGAGAATGCCTTTTCATTTAAATTTCACCGATCAGCAAAGACAATTCTGTAATAGAGAAAAAATATATTATTACTGAATTAAACATGATTACAAAATTAGATTTCTATCATGCTAGAAATCAAGGCAAATAATATGAAAACTCTTTTTGGTTTTCTATACCGACCCTTCTCCCAAGGACCGGTTGGCTCTAGCATATCTCTCCCCAGATGGGCCTCAAATTTCCCCTAGATACCCTAGACCTAGTCGCCACACCCACACGATAAATTCTCCCTAGTCCTCGCAAGGCCCTAGTCGCCAACCACGCGGAAAATTCTCCCTGAGCCACTAACGACCTAGTCGCCAACACAGGAGAATTTCTCTACCAATACAGAGGTTAAGAGTTACAAGATAAAATAAAAACTAATGACAAACTCCCTCTTATGTTGAACTCAAAGAACTTGTCTAAGGCACGCCGAAGTAATCTTTGATGTTGATGCATACGGCCTTCGTGTAAGATAAGCTTGATCAGTCCTTCTTCGAGTTCCTTGCATTTATGAACATTGATCAGAGTTGTCTTGGCTGCAAAGAGGAGGCTCTCATGAATATATGAGTTATGGATTAAATGCGTTGTCCAATCAGCAAATTAAAACGTAGGTGGTCCGCTATTTAAATAGACTCAGATCCTAGCGCCAGCGGTAGTGCTACTGTCGGGCGGTAGCCTCTTTAGGCAACAATCTGGCACGCGGATCGAGCCATTTTTGGCAACCTTCTGTCTTCAGAATTGGTATCCCCTCCTACCGCGCCACGGTAATGCTAACACGCCACGTTAGTATATATCATTCCCAACCGTAAGATCTCCTTCCTTTTCTGCTACTCAATCAGCACCGTGATCGCGAGACTTCCATAAGTTACCATCGGGCGTTAGCCTTAATGCTACGTGGTAAGAGTTACCATATTCAGTCTTGACGACCTTCCATTCTCGATGAATGTTTCCTTTTTGACGAAGTTTCTAAAGCTGCACATGCTACCGCCATCGGTAGCGTTAGCGCGCCGCACTAGTATCAGAACTTTGACCTGGTAGGGAATTCGTCGTCTTTCTTTCTCATACTTATAGTGGCTTGAAAGTAGAAGTTCCTGCACACTATAAACACATGACAAGTATGATCAAATACAATGAGATTTGTTATTCTCAAACCAAGAGATGTGGAAAACATGTTCCAACAAACTCCCCCTTTTGATAATAACAAATCCACTTTAGAAAGAAAGCATTTATCAATAAGAAATGTGTTTATAACAAAGGATAGGCGTGATAGTACGAATATGCTCGCCCTATATAGATGCTCCCCATATACACATAGCACAATTACTTTTAAAAGATGAATTTTCTAAGCATAATTGTTCATTTTGTTCTTTTACAAAAAGAAGTTCCTTGTATTTTTCTTGTTTATCATTAAATTCTATACAATGTGTAATATTTTCAATTAAAGAGTCATAGGTACAATTAGAATTTGATTCTACATTAATTTTTGGTTTTAAACTATTATTTTCTAAGCGCAATTTGCAATTAGCATTTTTCAATTTCGTAATTTTGCGCTTTGTAATTTTTAGCAATTGTAATGTAGAAATATAATTGCAAAGAATAAGGGAGTTTGATTTCCTTACTTTGCTTTTGGATGAGGAAAGGTTTGAACATAAAGTTCCTTTGACATCTTCATGTTCCTCTTCCAATAATGTGTTGTCATCATCCATTCCGCTTTATGTGCATTCCAAGGATCCATCATGTGAGAAGCTTTCTTGAATACTTGTGCAGGCTTGCATATTCTACGATTCTTGTGATTTTTCTGTACCTACAGAAGGAGAATCATAAGCCCTTTCATGAAAATTCCAAATTTCATATGCGGTAGGTAAATTATAAATAAGTTTGAAAATATTTTGATCTAACGCACAAAATAGACTATTTATAGATTTTGCATTTAAAACAATTTCGTTTCTAGTTAGTACGCTAGGTGGATTTTCAATAGTAATATTCCAAACTTCTTCATCTAAAGCTTTAAGAAAATTTTTCATTAATATTTTCCACCCTTTATAATTTTTGCCCATAAATAAAGGTGGTGATAATACCTTTTCATTTATATTAAAAATTTCCTCACTAGTAGAAGCGAGATCATGATCAAGAGATGCCATTATTCACGGTTGTTAAGCTGATTTGGAATAACCTGGCTCTGATACCACTTGTTGGGTCTTGAGGCACCCTTAAATGGGCTGAATAAGGGTTTTAGAAAACTTTAATCTTTTATAGAAAACATTTGTGATTTTATAAGAAGTAGATTGAATCAAAAGTAAAGATATAGAAATTCGAAATGAAATCAATTTTGTTAAGCAAGAAAAGACATGATTATCATTTATAAAATTGATTACAAAATCTGATTTCAATGATGCTAGAAATCGAAGGTGAAATATGAAATACTTTTTCATTTTATATACCGACTCTTCTCACTAAGAACCGATTGGCTTTAGCCGATCTCTCCCCAGATACGGCCTCAAGCTGTTCTAGCCCTTCTATCCCCAGAAAGGCCTCGAGCACCCCCTAGATTTACTCCCTAGACCCAGTCGCCAACACAAGGCAAATTCCTCCCTAAGTCATACCCACACCTAGTCGCCAACACGAGGCGAATTCACCAACGATTACAAAGAGAAATATAAAAGAAAAATATAAAAACACCATATGAGGTAATCTGAAGGAGGCGCCGAAGAATCACTGAAGATCGTTGAAGTCCGAGCGTGCGTTCTTTGCGTTGAATTAGCATGTTGATCCAAGCCTCATTTGATTCCTCCTTTTAAAATTTAGTGGGAGATCCTTTATGGTCTTGAAATACAGCCCTCACATGTAATTCAGAGTGCTGGAATAAGGCCCCTTAGCCTTGGTTGTTGGAGAAGATGAAATCCACCTATTTATAGGACTGGACGCTAACGCCATTGTTAAGGCTAACGCCTGGCGTTGACCAATTATAGAAATGTTTTGATGGCTCGGATCTTCAAAATGGGAAGGACATTCTGCACTTTAGGAAACATTCATTTTAGGCAACCAAAACGCTGGCGTTAGGTCAGATCATTCCTAAAGTGCTTCTGTAATCATGACTTCTTCCCTCCTTGCCATAATTATCGGGAGTAAATGCCCCGTGTTAAGACCTAACGCCTAGCGTTAGACCTCTTTCATTTTCTCAGTGGCAATCCATCCCGTCGATCATCTCAGCGGCAAGCCATCCCTTCGATCGTCAATGCCCAATGTTAAGTCTTAACGCATGGCGTTAGACCATAATCATAATTTCTGCTTATGGGCAGTTCTATACCAATAATGCAACCACCTAGTGTCATATCAGTTCAAACCTGCATGCTAAAAACACAATGGCAAACATGATCAAATACAAGTATGTTTTGTTATTCTCAAATCAAAGGGATGCGGAAAACCATGTTCCAACAGATTGGTCCCCAAAAATCAAAGCATCATATGTATTTTGCGCCCCTTAAGTGTGGATTTCTTTCAAAGTTATTCTCCCCATTTTGGTATTATCAAAAGAGGGTAGAGTGAAGGGATAGAGCTTGCCAATGATTTATGACTTTGTGATACTAAATGGAGTTTGAAATGGGTGCATGAAATTTTTTTTAGGAGGTGCAGGAAAACTAATCACAAATCTAATAATGTTAAGTTGTTACAATACACAATCATGCAAGAGTAAGATTAAAATCAAATGTCGATTATCAAAGAGGTGAGTAAGTAAATCATTATCAAACATAAAACATTACTCATACTTGTTGGATCAGTAGGCGCCCTTAGAGGGGGGGGGGGTGAATAAGGGTTTTAGAAAACTTTAATATTTAATAGAAAACTTTTGATATTTTAATTAAATAAAAGTGTATCAAAAGTAAAGAGCTAGAAATTAGAAATGAAATCAATTTTACTAAACAAGAAAAGACTTGATTATCATTTATAAAATTGATTACAAAAACTGATTTCAATGACGTTAGAAATCAAGGCGGAATATGAAAGACTCTTTTGTTTTCTATACTGACTCGTATCCACACAAACTGGTTGGCTTTAGCCGATCTCTCCCCAGATACGGCCTCACGCCGCTCTAGCCTTCCTATCCCTAGAAAGGCCTCGAGCACCCTTAGATCTACACCCTAGACCTAGTCTCCAACACGAGCGAATTACATCCTAAGTCCTACCAGACCTAGTCGACAACACGAGGCGAATTCACAAACCGATTACAAAGATAAAAATAAAAGGCAAATACAAAAGAAAAATATAAAACTCTCTATGAGGTAATCTGAAGGAGACACCGCTGAAGATCATTGAAGTCCAAGCGTGCATTCTTTGCATTGACTTAGCCTGTTGATCCAAGCCTCCATCGATTCCTCCTTTTGAATTTGTGTGGGAGATGATGATCAGGAAAAATACGGCCCTCAAGGAGTTTCTAAAGTGCTGGAATAGGGCTCTTGGCAATCAGTAATTGGAGAAGACGAAAAACAGCCTTTTATAGTACTGGAAGCTAACACAGGCATTAAGAGTTAACGCCGGGTGTTGACTCAGTATAGAAATAACTTGATGGCTCAGATCTTCAAAATAGGAAGGAGATTCTGCATCTTTGGAAACTTTCATTTTAGGCAAACTTAACGCTGGCGTTGACTCTAACGCTGGGAGTTGAGTCAAATCATTCCCAAAATGCTCCAGCAATCACGACAGCTTCCCTCCATTCATTTTGCATCTTGGCGAGAACAAAAGTTAACGCTGGCATTAAGAGTTAACGTCGGGCGTTAAGTCAAATCATTCCAAAATTGCTCCTTCAATCATGACTGCATTCCTCCTTGCCATATTCGTCGATCTTCAACGCCGACGTTAATTCCTAACGCCTGGCGTTGAGCATCTCTCTCTTTTTATTCAGTCGGCAAGCCATCCCGTCGATCGGTAGCCCATCCCGTCGATCGACAGACCATACCGTTGAATGCTAACGCCCAGCATTAAGACCTAACGCCTGGCGTTAGACATCTTTCAATCCTTCTGCTTGTGGATACAGGCAGACCAGTAGTGCAGCAACCTGGTGTCATATCTGTTCAAACCTGCATGCTAAAAACACAATGGAAAATAAGATCAAATACAAGTAGGATTGGTTATTCTCAAATCAAAGGGATGCAAAAAACCATGTTCCAACAATCTCCCCCTTTTGATAGTAACAAATCCAATAGAGATAAATCATATTCATATATAAGATATGTGTTTTTAGAAGGATATATGACACAAAGCAATCATTAAGATAATAATAAGAGTTATAGTTCATTAAACATTGTGATCCCCCTACTTAAGTGCTCCCCCTTAGTTTATGCACCCATAGACTAGATTCATGCTCCCCCTTAATCTAGTGAATCCTACTCCTTTAATCATTATGATTTATCATTTTATTCTCCCCCTTTTGTTATTAGCAAAAGAGGGTGAAGTGAAACAAAACTAGAATAAAGAAGACAAAAGTTGGGACATAACTAAGAGAGGATTAAGAGTTTTTTGTAAACATAAAGTAAGTCATGATCGAGCTAAGGGAGAGAGTAGCACAACAGAAAAAATATATGATAAGCGTGAAAGAACAACATTCCATGATTTTACCAAAGGAATTCTACAACTTGGTTTTCAAATTAAAATTTAAGTTGAATATTACTTGGTGGAAGAGAATGCAAAGTTGTTTGACAAGTACAAGTGAAAGACAAATCTTTAGAAATAAGCATGAGAACACATGGTAAAAACCACATAGTCAAATAGGAATGCAAAAAGCTAAAACAAAGTTATTAAGATTTATATTTTTGTAATTGTTTGACCATTTCAACAATATATCTGGACTTTTCACATTTGAGCATTGGAACTTTGAAAATTTTCATAACAAATAGGCAAGCATGAATCAACATATTCAAAAAGATAATAACTACAATGCAACTCATTCCTATTTCAAGTAAAGAAAATATTGTCGAAATCATGCAGTGCAATCTAGTGCTTTTACTAATGTTTTTAAAGAATTATGTAATTTTGCATTAGGATCCAATTCTCATGAGTAGAAACTATATGAAAAACAATGATGTGTGCATAAGGTGTTTTGATAAAAATATACAAGTAAAATAATCAAAACACATGACAGATGTAATGAAATAGTAACAACAACATTAAGAATGTAATCTTATAATTACTTTCACACATCACATCTGGAATAAAATTTCAAAGCACATAATATAAGTACAACTACCAAGGTGCTTCGCCCACACAATGCTCATTAAGACTTATCATGGAGCGAAGTATTGCTTCGTGGATCACATAAGCATTTGTATACAAATTTCATTTTAGTGATCCGGTGTGCAAGTAGAAGTGATAAAAAGAGATATGTTTGCACAAGACACTTTACAATTCTTTCCAAGGTGCTCAACCTCACAATGATCATTAAGACTTATCAGGAGGGTGAGTAGTGCTTGGTGGAGTTAACTTTGGCTTTTTATTTTAGATTTTTATTTTGGGCCAAAGGTCTCTGAATTCACTTGTTGTTGCAAACATTAATATTATTGAAATAACACTTCTATGTGTGCAAGAAATTTACATTTAAAAGATGGTGTAGGTAATTTAGACATACAACTCAATGTGTTAAAACTATTACAATACACAATCATGTAAGACTATGATTATGAACACATGTAGATTATCAAAATAGTGAGTGTATGAATCATTGATTATCATAAAACATTACTCATACTTAGAGGCATGCTAGGCAATCATACCAATTATCTATAGACTATTTCATTGCACATAATCAGAATAAGGTCGAGGCATGACAAAAATAATGTTTAGAAAATTTGAAATTAGAATTAAACATTGAAGAAAATCCTTGTGAGTATGCCAAAATCAATTATGACCATTGGAAACAAAATAACAAAGTTGTTTGATCTTGTGAAGTTTTATAGTCAAACCATAATTGTGTAAGGAGTTAAAGTAAAACAAATAAAAAAAACATATTTTTGATCATTTTGAAATATATGAATTTTTTTTTGTAGTTTGGAATAAAACAACAAAATTAATAACAAAATAATTTGAAATCAGACAAAATAAAGTGAGAAAAATGTTGGAACATGCTTTCCGCATCTTTTGGTTTGACAATAACAAATACTATTGTAATTGATCATACTTGCATTGTGTTTATAGTGCGCAGGATCTTCAACATTCAATCCCCAAAGGAGTGGGAAAAAGAAAGATGTCGAAGCGACATCAGGATGATTCTCTGTTGATACCACGGCGCGACAACACTACCGCTGGCGCTAGCAAATCGATGAAATTGTGTTCGACGAAAGTAGATGCTGTTCGATGAAAATTCTGTTCGACGAAAATGTCGTTCGACGAAATGAAAACGACGCTCGACGAAATGTGAGGACGTTCGATGAAAACGGAGTTCGACGAAATGTGTTCAACGAAAGGAGAGGCCGTTCGACGAAAATGGGGTTCGACAAAATATGTTGTCGTTCGACGAAATGCGCTGCTGTCCGACGAAAAGAGTTGTGCTCTATCAGGGAGCGTTAGTACTACCGTTGGCGCTAGCATAAATGGAAACAATTGACGGAAAGGAAACAATGGAGAAAAATGAATGATTGGCGGGATGCATATTTAGCATGCTCTGCCGCGGCGCGACATGTCTAGCGCCCGGCGGTAGCTTTTGGAATCCTCCCGTCTGCATGTGATTGAGGAGCAAATATGGAAGGAGATATTGGTTGAAGGAATGTTATCTCTCTATCGCGGAGCGTTAGCGTTACCGTGGCGCGCTAGTTGGAGCTCAAAGTTTGGCGCTCAAAAGTTGCCTAAGTTACCACAATCTGTGTGCTTGATCATTACCTAATGTGGCTACCGCGGGGTGTTAGTACTACTGCAGGAGGTAGCGGCTGATTCTATTTAAAGACACGCGCCTCCTTCATTGTTTCTTGCTGTTACAGAAGGAAATGAAGCCATATATTTAGAGCACTCGTGAGAGCCTTCCCCAAGCAGCCCGAAGAACTCCGTCGACGTTCGTGAAACGCAAAGAACTTGAAGACCGATCCGATCGCAACTACATCGACATCAAGTTCTTCTTTTGAGGGAGTTTCTAGTTTGTGTTTTGTTTTAGTTTCTAATTGTAACCTTTATATCTTTTGTTCGATAGAGGAATTCGCCACATGGCGACTAGGGCCTTGCGGGGACTAGGGGAAATTCGCCTCGCGTTGGCGACTAGGTTTAGAGAGTAGATCTAGGGGGTGCTCGAGGCCTTTCCGGTGAGGGAAGGGCAAGAGCGGCTTGAGGCCTTATCTGGGGAGAGATAGGCTAAAGCCAACCGGTCCTTGGGAGAAGGGTCGGTATAGAAAACCAAAAGAGTTTTCATTGGTCGTCTCTTTCCAAGCGTCATTGGGAAAAGTTTTTATAATCATAACTATTTCAATTTAATATTAATGAAAATATGTTTGTTTCTTCTTCTCTGATTCGTGCTCTCTGATTTTCATTGGTTTAACCTAAACGTATTTTCGTTGTCACTAACGCTGAGCGGTAACACTACCGCTGGCGGTAGCAACAGAGAATCATTTTCTTTAATAATCATAAAAAATTTAAAACCCTTATTCACCCCCTCCCCTAAGGGCGCCTACAAATCCAACAAGTGGTATCAGAGGTAGGTTATTCCAATTTGGTCTAACAACCAGGAATAATGGTGCTTCGTGACCTCGCTTTCTATGAGGGGCAGGGAATAAGTAGACCTCCATTGTTTATCGGAACTGATTATAATTACTGGAGAACGCATATGCGTTGCTTTTTGATAAACGTAGATCTAGATGTATGGGCATGTGTTGAAACTTTATACACTTCTCCTACATATATTGTTGGAGATGTAACCATGGATAAACCTAGGGATAAATGGGATGATGGAGATAAGGCTAGGTGTAAGAATAATGTGAAAGCGATGAATGCTTTGTTCTGTGCTCTTGATTGGACTGAATTTAATAGAGTAAGTGCATGTGAAACTGCTTATGATATTTGGAACTAATTAGAAATAACGCATGAAGGTACCTCGCAGGTCAAAGATTTAAAACTATTCCAGCTGGAATCTGAATTCGAGAGGTTCATGATGGATCCGAATGAGGACGTCGACGTCATGTACACTCGATTCCCCAAGATCGTCAATGCCTCAAAAATTCTTGGAAAAACTTTTTGAAACGGCTACTTGGTGAGAAAGCTTCTTCGATCACTCCCACCAAAGGTCAATCCAAAGGTGATGGCAATTTCCGAATCGCATGATCTTAGGCGGCTCCAAATTGAGAGCCTTATTGGGAACCTCAAAACCCATGAGGTAGAACTCAATATTCAAGAAGAAGAGTACAACAAGGAGCCAAAGAAGAAAGCCTTGGCACTGAAGTGAAGAAAAGAAGATGACGACGAGGAAAATGATGAGGAGAGTCTCTTTGTGAAGAACTTCATTAAGTTCATGAAGAATCCGGAAAGGAGGAACACCTTCTGGAAATTTTTCCGAAAGGGCTCCTCATCCAAAAGAGAGAAGAAGGAGAAGTCTATCGACGACGACGAAGAGCGGCCACCTCCCGAGTGCTTCCACTGTAGGAAGACCGGGCATATTAGAAGTCAATGCCCAAAATTCTTAAAGGAGCAAAAAGAAAAACGGCATAAAGGAAAGGAGAAGAAGAAGGTCTTAAAACCTGCAACATGGGATGATTCTTCCTCCGGGTGCTCAAGTAAATCAAGGTCAACCGATGATGATGAGGCAAACTTGTGCCTTATGGGCAAAAGCAATGAATTAACCGACGATGAGTGCAGTGTCCAAAGCGACACTGAGGTAATCCCTTCTAACTATGATGATCTTTATTTCGAATACTTAAAAACTTGTAAATCTTTTGGCAAAACTTTAAAAGATCTTGATCTACTTAAAACTGAAAATAAAATCCTTTTAAAACAAAATCAAAAATTAAATAAGGAAGTAATTTCCTTGGGAAAGGAGATGGAGTCTTGCCAAAGGAATGATGATCTTTTGGCAAGGACTAGCGAACTTGAAATTGATCTTTCTAACACTCTCTCCAATATCGAATCACTCGCAAAACAAAAGAGAGACTTAGAAAGAAATTTGAAACTCTCACTTTCTAATGTTGAAAATGAAAAGAAAAACTTTGCAAATAGATGTGGAAATTTAGTTAGTGAAAATTTTGCATTAAAAGCCCAAATCCATGACCTTAACTTATCCATAGAAAAATTTGGTGTTGGCCAGAAAAGTCTTGATATGATTTTGGCCAACCAAAGGCATGGTAGTGCAAAAACTGGGCTAGGTTATGTCTCTGCTAACTACCGCTCGGCGGTAACAGTTAACGCTGGCGGTAGTAACAAAACTCATAATTCATGTAATAATCATAAATATGAAATTTTTTTTGCTCATTCCCCGTCCTCCAGCACGAGTCCACAACAAAAACTGAAAAATTTCTCAACCCCTTTTGTGTTGTGTGACAAGTGTCATCACTTCAGGCATACCTTGGACTCTTGCAGGATGAAGGGTCGATGTACTGCCAAGCAAATCTGGGTGCCGAAGGTTTCCAACTATTCTATGGGAGGAACCACTTGGGTATCCGGATCTTTACTCTCATCTTCTTGTTAGGTATGTTGGCAGGCTAAGGAAAAGGATGACATGCGGTACTTGGACTCAGGGTGCTCCAAACACATGACGGGCGATAAAGAAAAATTCCTTAGCCTCACTAAGAAGAAAGGAGGAATGGTGACATTCGGGGACAATGGAAAGGGAAGGATTTTAGGCACCGGTACAATGGGTAACAATTCTTTCTCTCTTACTAATGTCTTATATGTAGAAGCTTTGAAACATAACTTGATTTCTATTAGTCAACTTTGCGATAAAGGTTTAAATGTCTTATTTGAGTCTTCTACTAATTTATGTAAAATTATAGATCCTAAAACCAATAGTACTGTACTCACTGCACCACGAATTCATAATGTGTATCTAATTGCCTTTCATGATTTATCACGTGCGTCACTCAAATGTCTTATATCAAAAAATGAAGAACTTGAATTGTGGCATAGGCGTCTCGATCACTCTAGCACCAAGTTAATCTTAAAAATATCAAAGAATAAACTCATTAAAGGTTTGCCTATGCTAAATGACAATATTTCTTCCTTATGCCCGCCATGCCAAAAAGGAAAATTTTCAAAAACATCGTTTAAGAGTAAAAATGAAATATCCGCCTCAAGACCCTTACAACTAATTCACATGAATCTTTTTGGACCTATTAACACGTGTAGTCTTGGTGGTAAAAAGTACACTTTTGTATTAATTGATGATTTCTCTAGATTTACTTGGACCTTATTTCTTACCTCCAAATCCGAGGCATTTTCTGAATTTACAAAGCTTTGCAATCGTATTCAAAATGAATTAGATCTAAAAATCAAGTGTATACGATCAGATCATGGAGGTGAATTTGAAAACGATAGCTTGACCACTTTCTGTAATAATCTAGGTATTAAGCACGAATTTTCCGCTCCACGCACCCCCCAACAAAACATTATGGTGGAGAGGGAAAATAGAACCCTTCAAGAACTCGCACGCACTATGTTATCCGAGTATGGGTTGCCTAGATATTTTTAGGCCGAAGCCGTAAATACATCATGTTATGTCATAAATCGGGTCATGCTTCGCCCTATTTTGAAATTAATTCCATATGAATTGTATTTTCAAAAGAAACCTAATGTATCATATTTTCATGTTTTTGGTTGTAAATGTTTTATCCTAAACACCAAGGATGCATTAGCTAAATTTGATGAAAAATGTGATGAAGGTATTTTTCTTGGTTACTCTTCCACTAGCAAAGCATATATAATATATAATAAAAAATCTAAAAAGGTTGAAGAGTCTATTTATGTGAAGTTTGATGAACTTGTGCCTTGTGTAGATTCTACTTGTGCAGGAAATAAAGATGAACCTTTTTCACCATTGGAGCATGATGATGATGAACCACTTGGAGAAGAAAAAGAAGTAGAGACGGTGCAAGAGGAGTTCGTGCCTCCAAGTGTACTTCGATTTACAAGAGATCATCCAAGGGAGCTTATCATTGGAGAACCATCAGGGGGGGGGGGGGGGGGGTTGATGAGTCCAGTTTATATAGTGATTTCTAGGCTCATCTGGGTTGTTTATCTTTCCTTTGCACTTCATTTACTGCTATTCGATGCTTATATAGATAAAATTTCATATTCTCAACTATAGTGCATTCCCTACCCTCTTTGTGGCGTGATTTCGTTATATATTACTTTATGCCTGTTCTGTGGATCCTGTGGTGTGCACGGATCAGTGGTCTAGTATGTTTTTCATGCAGGTACATGGATCATGTGAACACTCGGAATGGATTGGGGCGAATTTTGGCCTAAAAAGCCACTGATCGTGCATTTTCATTCGCGCACGATCAGGCGCATGACCACTGGCCGTGCGTTAATTCCCCTTACCATATATAGATGTTCGCACGATCAAAGGACTTCTTCGCGCACGACCACTGGTCGTGCGCCACTGACCGTGCGCTATTTTCATATCTTCCCCTCTACTGTAGGTTGACCGCGCACGATCACAAGCATTCCTTCGCGCACGACCACTGGTCGTGCGCCACTGATAGTGCGCAGTGTTTACTCTGCTCCGTATTTAAAGACCGGCTCCGCGCTTCTAGGGCATTCAACACAGTTTGGGCGCGAGTTCTTCCGCAAGTTCTGTCGTTTTCCCTATCCAAGCTCCATCCATCCATCTCCTTCCTTGGGAAAGCTTCATCCATCGATCCCAAGCTCCAACAAGGGTCCCGGAAGCATTCCTCGCCATCTACAGCAATTATTTCAAGGTGTGGCATCTCCATTGGGCTAAGTGGAAGAGACCCGGCTCTGAGAAGAAGATGAATGACGTTTGGAGGTAGTGACAGCCTCTGAACCCCGGAAGCAACCAAGGACTGAGCTCGTAGGAGGCGTGACAACCCCCCATTCCGGCCAAGAGCTACGGTGAGGCTTCTCATCTCGTGGTTTCCTGTACCCTCTCTCTTTTTGGAAATGTACTCTTAACAGTTGTAATGAACTGGATTAACCTCTATTTGTCTATGAATGGAAGCTTAATCTTGTTTTATTCTTCACTTGATGCTTTGTTGTGATGCACTCCGCCACCAATCCACTTCCATACCCACGTTCTAGCTAGCCATCTAGCAATTTCAAGTGGTGATGTTGGCGAAGAGGTGAATACGACCCTCACAAAACCCCGCACTGTGTCCATTTCACCCACATACTGAAGCGCGACATCGCGGCCGCTGCACTCACCCCCACTTTGTGAAGCGGTGCTTTCGACCCGCATTTCTCTTATTTCTGCAATAGCTTAGGACACCAATCACAACGCCCTTGTTTTTACTTTCTTTTACTCGTCGTAAAAATCACCTTACTCTATTCTCTTATCACCACATCTTGCATTCCCTGAGAGATCGATATATGGGGAGTTGCCTCCCAACTATTACTTGCACGCGCCCGATGCACTTGCCGTGACGCATCAAGTTTTTGGCGGCGTTGCTGGGGAGTGCAGGCGTGATGAGATTTTGGTTGTGAATCGATTATTTTCGATTGAGTCTTTTATTCTTTTTAATTTATTCTTTATCATGCTATTTTCTTCTTCTGTATCATGTGAGCGCAATTGAATATTCGATGTCATTGGTGTGGGGACACATGCCACGCTAGTGACAGTTGTCCCAAAGAGTATGGTGTTGTTCATAAACTGTGTAACATCCCGTTTCGCGCAAGACCCCTCGGAGACATTTTGACTACCCAGTTTTGGGCTTTCCAGTGCGTGCTCGGATTTGGATTAATTGGGGGAGAGGAATAACAATATAGCTATAGGAAATTTGGGAATGGAATAACAATATTGCTGTAATAACAACGTTATTTTTTTTAGGTTTGACGTTCGACGAACGTCAAAGGATAGCTTCGTTCGACGAACGTCAAAGAGGCAGCTATGTTCGACGAAAGTCGAAGTATAGGAGCAGCGGTTGACGAATTAGCCGTCGTTCGACGAAATTGAAAATAGGCAGCGCTCGACGAAATTAATTTGACCAGCGGTCGACGAATCTGAAATAGGCAGCGCTCGACGAAATTAATTTAGCCAGCGGTCGACGAATCTGAAATAGGCAGCGATCGATGAAATTAATTTAGCCAGCGGTCGACGAATCTGAAATAGGCAGCGCTCGACAAAATTAATTTAGCCAGCGGTCGATGAATCTGAAATAGGCAGCGCTCGAGAAAATTAATTTAGCCAGCGGTCGACGAATCTGAAATAGGCAGCGCTCCACGAAATTAATTTAGCCAGCGGTCGACGAATCTGAAATAGGCAGAGTTCGACGAAATTTTTATGTTGTTTTCTGAATGCTTATCTTTAGGCTTGAAGTGGATGCCAAATCTTGGGGTTCCAACTCATGGCATTGGAAGTTGGGTTATCATTAATGCTTGTCAAATCTAATCCCACTACTCTCTCTTCTCTCTTAACAAAAGAGCTGCTGGTCTTATTACCCGATAGGTCTTCTTCTTCTTCCTCTCCTCCTTCTTCTTCCTCTCACTTCAGGGAAATTAGTTGGTGGAAACTTTGAAGGAGTAAAGCTAGGAGGGAGATTTGGAGCTTGGCCGACCACCACCTGGCTGCCATGAAGATGAGCTCCATCCATGCTGAAAAATAAGGTGACTTCCGACCCCTCTCCCTTGGTGCTAGCGTCTTAGATCACAATAGGAGAGATGAAGGCTCAAGAGAGCTTCTCGTGTGAGCTTTAATGGAGTTTCCTTAGGAAGACCAAGTCGGAACCTCAAATTTAGGGCACCGTTCGCCGCGAGGTTCTTGGAATCATTTCTTCTCTTCAAGAGGAAGAGATGGGATTTGATTTGGTGCAAACACATGGTCGTTGAGGGAGAGTGAGGGGAATGATTATTTATGGATTTCTTAAAGGTGTAATGACCTAACTTTTGTTTTTGGGGAAGATGATGAAAAGTCCCCTGTTATGTAGGATTTTACGTTATTTATTATGTGAAAAAGTTAATGAGTAATTCCCAGTTAAAAATCCCCTGTTAATTAGGGTTGTTAAATATATAATTGTGTGATAAATGTGATGATAGCCCCCTTGCTAAAGAAGTTTTCAATTCATAACATTTCACTTGGTGATTAACGAAAACTTTGCGCAGCTGGGTTCAAGCCGATTTTTAGCCTTGATCCCACTGGAATTAGACTTCGGGCTCAACATGAAAGTTGTAGCCCTCGGAAAGAGCTTTCCGACGATAGGTTAGACGTTTTCTGAAGTGACCTATAGCTCCCAAAAGGTCCAGTCGAGTGGACTATCCAGAAAGCTGGAATGGGTTAAGTGCATGCTGTTTTGCTGTCAAGATTTCTGCAGTTGACTTCAGAGCAGATTTTAGGTAGGACCCACTTGGATCTGGATTTAGGGCTCAACATGTATGTTGTAGCCCTTGATGTTAGCTTTCCAAATTGGGTTGGATCATAACGTTTGGACAATTGTAGCACCCAGAAATCCAGTTTTAGTAAACGGTGTCATAACACTTTCGATCTCAGTATTTTGTGGATTTCTCTTAATATATTGGTTGGATGCCCATGAAAATTGGTGGAGACATAGGTGATAACAATATGTAGATCCCTGTTGAATTTCATAATTTTTGATTCAGTAGTATTAAAGTTATTGCCGTTTTATTTGATAAATTGAAGGAGATATAAATGTTGAATGTGAAGGCCCCTTGGGCTGAAATTTCGTATGAATCATGTACGTGCTAGTATTGACTTGTGATAATGATTTCAAATTTATTTCTGTTAAGATGACTCCTTGAATGAACCTTCAATTGTTAGTTTTATGCGGAATCGTAAAAAGGGCATGTGTGGTTGATGGTGAAGGTAAATAGCATTGATTAAGGGTGAGTTCTAAATGTCTAGCATTGCATATAATGGTCATATAAATGTGGTGCACCGTAAATACGTATTGCATAATACAATGAGGTCGAAAATTGGTGGTAATGATTCCGGCATTAATTATGACTTATAGTAGAAGTTTTTGTGGATTTGGTTTTAGAATGAATCCATAATTAAACGTGCCGCTAATAAGTATTATGCTGAAAAGAGAGGTTAAGGTGCCCATCTGGACCAGGATTTTGGAAACGTGACGTTAAATGCACAAGTAGTCCTACAGGATCTAGTGAGGTAATTTCCATATTATACGCACGCTACTGCATAGAGTCGTGACAACTCGGTATGAGTAGCATTGATGGCTTGGTGTGGATTTTAAGATATTGTTATATCTTGTGGTGAAATGTTAAGGACCCAGTTGTTGGGGGCCTTGGATGCTAATTAGCATTAGTTGAACTTGTATGATGTGAAAGGAAAGAAGGCTCCATCTGTGAGTCCCTGGGTGCTTGATAGCACGGGTGTGCATGGGAATTGCATGGGTTGCATGGCTTACACATGGTGGTGTATGGATCTTGTTTGGAGGATTACTTGTGGCGGGTCTACGGGCTTGCAAGTCATGACACTGACAGAAGCTGACAGTTAGACTTTAGACCGGTTGGGTTGGACTCTTAGTGCTCACCTACCCAAGTCCCCTTCTGTGTCCTTGGAGGCTCTGCTGTGTGTTCTTAGCGTCGAGCAGTACGCAGGGTCTCCGTTGTGTGTTCTTAGCGTCGAGGCGTATAGAGGCCTAGGACTGGTAGTGTTCATACCCTCCTAGTAGTGGAGGAGCTCGTTCCACTGTCTCTGTCTGGCCACGACGGGAGATGTCTGAGTGGTTAGCTACCCCTCAAAAAGCGAGAACTAAAGGTCTATGTCGACATAGCTAAATGCATGGGTGAGTTCATCATATCATAATCATTGCATTGCATTCATCCTTCATAATCATAGCATTGCACCGCATCGGGTCCATCATATAAATTAGTATGGGCTCTTTTATATGATGGGTCCAAAATTGGAAACTTAAACTTATAAGTTTGTATGGGCATTCATATAAGTTAAGGTACGATATGAATTGCTTATTTCTTCTGTATTGTTTCACTACTTGCTTATACTCTGCCATTGTCATATTACTTGTTAGTTGTGCTTCTTATACCTGATACAAGTACTTGCATTTATAACCATTGCTACTTATATACCTATGAACAGCTTAGTCAGTGCCATTGCAGGTACTTGGGTACTTAAACAACCGACATATATGAACAACCGACATATATGAACAACCGACATATATGAACAACCGACATATATGAACAACCATTCCTGTCACCTGCTTTGTATATTATTGCTTATATTGCAGCTTTTCTTCCTTTCCTTCCACCCGGTGCCTTGGAGTTGCCGGGGGAGCGGATGTGAAGCCACTTAGTCTTTATGACTAACGGTTGCTACGTCCCTCTTTTTAGGAGTGTACTTTAGAGAAGCAGTGCACGGTGCTGGAGGAGGATAGTCAGGTCAGGGTGACAGGGCCGGAGACCATGATACCTTGGCTACCGTCAGTGACAGAGGCGAGTGAGTGTTTTGAGATGTAGCCCTTGGGGCATTTAGCTTGATACTCTGATGATTTGCAGGAGCTTGTGTAGCTTTCTTTTTTTCTTGTACTTCTGTTTGGACATTATTACTTATTGTAAATCTATGGCTTTTAATGCTTTCTTTTATTGATGGGTTGGCGCTGTTTAGTTGGTTTGGCCGGCAGGATAGGCGTCTTGTGGGGGAGGCTAGCTCGTGTGCTGGCGCTTCCGCAAGGCGGCTGTCCTGGGCATAAGACTCCCCTCGGCCATGTCTTGTGTTCCGGGAGGGGGGTCTTACAAATGGTATCAGCTTGCAACGATCCTGAGATAAAGAAGTCCATTAACCCACTAGGCCACACCTGCTAGCTAAATCAGTTTAAGGACAAACTGATGCAGTGGAAGCGATGGTTTGCCCATGTGTGATTCACATTAACTATGTCCGCTTTTTCCTATAGAAAGTGCCAACCTAAGCCAAACTCGTACCCTTACGTACAAATGCTGGCTCACTCCGAGACAATAATTGGTATTCCCATTCCAACCATTAGAGTTGGTTTGGCATAAGATTGATGCCAACCTAACTAGGATACCATTTTTGGTCGACTTAGTAGGATATGTCGTGACATACCCTAACCTTAAACTAATCTTGGGGATGATTGGACCAAACAATAAGTGACCTTAATTGACTAAGGGAAGAGTTTAACGTGAGTGTATATGCCAGAGACTCACACCCTGAGATTTCTATCCTAGATATGGAGTAATAATATCACCTTACCCAAAATATTAGGGCAATCTCAATGAGATTGGTGCCTGAAATCTATCATTAGCTTAGTAAGAGGCCACCAAGCATGTCTTTTATACTGTATGTGGATACCTCTCACTTCTATTTATGTGGAAGGTTTCATATGGAGAAGTTACGATAAGAATTTGGATCCAGAGAAGGCTCATTTTGGGACGAATGTGTTATATTGGTGGTAGAAGAAACTCAGTCGAAGAGATATGGGGGCTTATCTCTTCGTTTATTGGGCTAGTTATGTACCGTCTTGGATCCCTTGAGGAGCTAGAATCTTTGTAATTTTTGACATTGGAAGTTTTGATCCTTGAGAGTTAATTCACCTTAAGCAAAGCAGACTGCTAAGGCCGTGTTTGGGTTGATAGGAATTTTATTAGCGGAATAAGAGAGGAAAAGCGTTTTTTGAAGATGATCATTTTTCTTTAAATTGTTCTAAGATTATGTGGATAAGTAACGAGGAGAGTAGTAAATCTACACTTTGGGGATATGCAGTTATGTGGTAATGGCGTTATAGCTGGGAAGTTAATGAAATTTTGTGCATGCATTGCGGGTATGATAATACACTACGCCTGAGTTTGGAAATTCTCGGTGAACATTCCCTTAGTGTTGTAATTACTTGACATTGGGAAATTAATAAGAGTTAGGCGGTGGAGTCAACAAGATTAATATGACTTGATTGATGTTCTAAAATTCTAAAAGGTTTTATAAAATAAACATGCATGCCATGGATGATTGTTGGCAAGAATGGTAGGGCGCTTGTAATGGATTTGATTTAGTTTATCACATTGTGAAGTATGCCCTACTTTTGGTAGTCCGCATATCTCGCGTCGAAGGGAAATAATCCCGAGCCGTGCACTTTGGTTCATGTTAAGTTCAACCATATATAAATGTATCGGGTGATTGGATGTTATTGGTGCATGCTCTCATTACAATGAGATGCAACTTGGTCGCCGTCGAGAAATTAAAATTTCTATATCACGACTGATATATAAGTGCATCGATACGGGGATCTATAGGGTAAGAACTCTAATCGAGGAGGATATGCCCCTAAGGTTTGTGCTCCTGCGTGAGATGAATGTACCATATAGGCGGTGGAAGAAATTTAGTCCAAAAACGTACGGGGGCTTGTCCCTTCGTTTATTGGCCTATTTACGTGCCGACTTCGTTTTCCCGTAGATCCTGTTTGTTCGAATAGTACGTGAATGATGATGATTGGATTCGTGATAACCTCTCAATACGGGTGAGAGCGTCAAGGGTGTTGAGACACGCCGTGAATTGAACACGTGAATTGAATATTGAGGATAAGTTGCATTTGCTTATTTAAGAAGATATAAATATGTCTTTATACTTACAAGTAGGTGTACGTGTAATTGTATTGCCTCGATAAGACAGTCCTCTAAAGGCCCTGTGCCGAAACCCAACCCTTGGATAAGGTTTATGTTCACGGTTTAGGAGCCCTTAAATGAAATGAATTAAATCACAAGATAAAAGTAGCACCAATTTTTGAATCCAGTGCAAATCTAAGTAGAATTGGGAGTAGACAAAAGTAACAATTGACTCGAGGTCATGAGTTATTAGAAGGAATGATGTGATTATAACCCATGTGAGATGACATTGATAGACGCAATTGATAATGAAATAGATGATGATGATGGTTGTACGAGAAGATGAGATTGAGGCTTGCTTCTACATTTTTTTTAATACATAAGAGAGACGATCTTGCAGGTACAATAACTGTTTGGGTATTGAGGTTGGACCCAAGGATATGACATTGTGAATTTTATGGTTGGCCACCCGTTTGACTTTGAGGCCATCCTCATTTAACTCAAAATTTTTGGATGCACAGAAGTGATGATATTGAAAGTGCTACACGTTATGTGTATAACGATGCTTAGGATTGGAAGAATCAATTTATTTTTGCAAATCTAAAGCACATGACTCCTTTGGTGGAGGACCCTAAATTTTATCTGGAAGCACGAGTAGTAACCTCATGTGTATCGGGGTCACCGATCTTAAGGGGTTTAGATCAAAGGTGCACTGAAAGTTGGCTTATTAAAGTAAGGAAACACTTCTCCTTCCCCCTCTTCCTCCTTCTCTCCCTTCCATTTGGGTTACATATCAGGAAATTTCTTTTCCCATTAGTGGTTGCTGGGCTTGTTGCTCCAGGAAATTTGTTATTTTGGAACTTCCTTGTTTGTTAGCAATTATTTTTATCTTATTTTAGCAGTTGTTTATGCTAGTTGTTGGGGGGTTAAACTTCAGAAATTTTGTTTATAACACCTTACTCATTCTCGGAAATCTCTTCCTTGGTTTGTGTTAGCAGTTATTGTTGGAACATGGTCTTCCGCATCTCCTAGGTTTGAGAATAACAAATCCTATGTGTATTTGATCTTGTGTGTTTAAGTGTGCAGGAAAACAAAGTCCACATGACTCAAGGATGGTTGTCCCCAAAACTGAGGCCAGAATTCCAACATGGCCACTAGCGCCAGCGGTAGTGATAACTCCTGGCGCTAGCGATGATTAACGCAATTCCGGCGGCTTATATAGAAGGAGCTAGCGCCCGGCGGTAGCTGCTAGCGCTGGCGGTAGCATGGCGCACAAGAGGCATAGAGCAAAATGTTGCCGCGGATTGAAGATCCTGCCGCGCAAAACATTACTTAATCCGGGCTAGCGCCGGCGGTAGCGCTTTGGCTATAAAAGGACCCCCTCTCCTCTTGTTTTCGAAACACCCATTGCATACACCTCAGAGAGAGAGTGCTAGAATTCCAGAGGCTTGTCTTAGCCGAAATTTGAGGTCCCAGCGAAGCTCTGCCAATTTCTGAAGGAGAATTCCATCACGCCGAATCCAGACGAAGTCCGCTTCGACAAACGCTGATTCTACAGCGGATCTTCGCCTCCATCTTCAGAAGTTCATCTTAAGGGAAGTTTTATTATTTTATTTATCTTTCTTTGTAAACGGTAGTGAAATCGCCTCGTGTTGGCGACTAGGTCTGGGGTAGGACTTAGGGATGAAATTCGCCTCGTGTTGGCGACTAGATCTAGGCTAGGTCTAGGGGGTACTCGAGGCGACATCCGGGGAAGGATTGGCTAGAGCGGCTTGAGGCCGAATCCGGGAAGGAGAAGGCTAGGGCCACCGGTTCGTGGGGAAGCGAGTCGGGATAGAAAACGAAAAGAGCTTTTATTATTCGCCTCCGATCTCTAGCGCCATTGAGATCAAGTTTTGTAAAACTTATTTAATATCAATAAAGCTTGGCTCTCTTTTTGTTTTACTTGACTTCTTGTTTTAATATTGCAATATTCCAAAGTTTTTTCGAAATAAAATCTAAAGTTTTTGAAAACCCTTATTCACCCCCCCCCCCCCTCTAAGGGCGCCGACCGATCTAACAAGTGGTATCAGAGGGGTTTTGTTACAATCGGCTTAACAACCGGGAACAATGGCGTCTCATGATCTCGCTTTCTCGGAGGGTCAAGGGATTAGTCGACCACCTCTCTTTACTGGGTAAGATTTTAACTATTGGAAAAATAGAATGATGTGCTTTCTTATGACGATGGATGTAGAAGTCTGGAATATGGTGGAAGTCAGATACTCTCCTCCTACAACTGTAGTAGGAGAGGCAACATTATTAAAACCTAAAGATAAATGGGACGATAGCGACAAACTAAGGTGTAAAAATAATGCAAAAGCAATGAACGCCTTATATTGTGCCCTAAATAGGACTGAATTTAATAGAATTTCTGCTTGCACTACTGCTTATGATATTTGGAATCAATTAGAAGTAACTCACGAAGGTACATCGCAGGTGAATGATGCCAAGCTGTTTCAACTGGAATCTGAATACGAGAAATTCAGGATGGACAAAGAAGAGGACATCAACTCAATGTACACTCGCTTCACAAAGATCGTCAACGCATCCAAGGCGCTTGGAAAGACCTACTCCGACGGGGACTTGGTGAGGAAAATTCTTCGTTCCTTACCTCCAAGGTTCAATCCGAAGGTGACGGTCATCTCGGAGTCGCACAACTTAAGAACGCTCCAGATCGAGAATCTCATTGGGAATCTCAAAACCCATGAGGTAGAACTACAAATTCAACATGACAAATACAACAAGGAGCTGAAGAAAAAGGCATTGGCGCTGACATCAAAGAAGGAGTGCATCGAAGAGGACGATGATGATGAAGAAGGACTCCTGGTGAAGAATTTCAAGAAGTTCATCTGAAATCCAGAGAGAAGGAACACATTCCGAAAATTCTTCCAAAAAGATACTCGACGAAAGGGATCCTCCTCTTCATCGAAGAAAGAAAAAGGAAGCGATGATGAAGAAGAAAGGCCGCCTCCAGAATGCTATCACTGCAGAAAAACCGGGCACATTCGGAGCCAGTGCCCAAAATACCAAAAGGAACGGAAAGAACAAAAGAAAGCAAAAGAAAAGAAGAAAGTGCTGAAGGCCGCTACTTGGGATGACTCTTCCTCCGAAGAGTCAAACGGTTCTGAGTCAAGTAGCGAGGAGGAAGCAAACTTGTGCTCATAAGGAAAATGCTCATAAGGAAAATGCTTTTATGAGAATCAAGAGTCGGATACTGCTTCACCACTATCCCAGTGTGTGTAAGTTAAAGGGTGTGCCAATTCCACCAGGGAAAAGAATAAATATTGGAATATTCTCTAAGTGGACCAGACAAATTTTAAAGCCTAGTCAAGATCCAACTTCACCTCCTCCTTCTCCTCCTCTTCAAGAGCCAGAAAGGCACACACCAGACCCTCCAAGGGATGCTATCCCTCCTCCTCACTCTCCGCCTCCACTGGACACTGTTCCAGATATCCATCAGGAAGACACTCCAACACAACAACAATTGCAACAACAACAACAACAATAACAATAGGTCCCATCCACTTCAGCACCTGAGCCATCTCCTCAGCTAACCTATCAACTACCATCCACCCTCTTCCAGATCATCAGCCTGATCCACCTCCACCACCATCAATACACTTTTCACCTGACTTTTACCATCCTCTATCCCCTATCCAAGAAGACCTTCATCCATCACCTCCTCCTGATGCATCTCATACTCCACCAATTGATCTTGAGCAGATCATTTCCAAAGCTGTGGCCATAGCCTCCTCCACCTTTACAGACCAGGTGTCCTCTCAGACTAGAAAGTTTGATAGAAAATACTCACAAATGGAGGGTGAGTTATTAAGTTTTAAAAAATCTTTTCAGAGCCTCAAAGATTTTATATCTTCCTCCATGGTCACAAAGGAATTCTTAACCTCTTTGGCCAGCAAGGTTAAGAAGGGGGAGAACCTATTGGAGGATGAAAGACCTGTTCTAGATTTGAGTGAACAGGGTGTGGGTGATGCTCAAGGTCCTGACAAAGCTACAATAATCCAACAAGCACGGATCCAGGGGGAGCCTGCAGATCAGGGGGAGTTCCCAGAAAAATAAAATGATGAGCAAATAGATGCAACAGTTCAGGAGGAGCTTGCTCCAGATGTTCAGAGGAATCTAGATATAGAATTGGAAACTATAAGTACAGCAGCTGATCAGGAGGTGCCTCAGAATGACAATCTGCTGGATGAGGTAGCCAAGAAAGCTGTGGAAGCTGCCCAGGAAGCTGAAGTGAATGCTCACTCTCAGTGGGAGCTTCCCAAAGATGCTACTATAGAAGATGATGAGCCTCTTAACATTGCCCCAAGGAAGGTAAAGGTGTTTTCAAGGAAAAGAAAAACCCCTGACAAGGGGCAATGAGGCTCGGGTACTTTACAATGTCTTACAAATCCTGAATTACAACTATGGTGATCTATATACAATTGAATGAAATGGATTGTAATTTCAATCTGTCATTTCTTTTCTTTCCTTATACCTATGTTGTTATGTATATATTTTTGGTTTATGCAAAGGAATGTGTAAAATCACTTTATTCAAATTGTAAAATTTGTTAAGATAAATAGGGGGAGATTGTTGGGAAAAACCCTTTGATTCAACTTAACAAATTAACTAAAAGTGATTTTATCTCTTAGGAATAAATTACCTATTGTATAGTGAGAGTAATCTGGTCATTAAATGTCTTAGGATATCACACTCAACCTAGGGTGTCAAGACCAAGTCAAGAGAAGCAAAACTTGGGCACAGTTAACACCTGCATCGAATAGAATTCGACGCACCGTCAAGATATTGTCGACGCTACTCTGACTAGAAGTCCAAGTAGTTCACCCTTCTGTCAAAGTATTCCAAGTCGACAGTACGTCGAATAGATATCGACGCAGAGGTCATTATTGGAACATAGTCTTCCGCATCTTCTAGGTTTGAGAATAACAAATCCTTTGTGTATTTGATCTTGTGTGTTTAAGTGTGCAGGAAACAAAGTCATTATGACTCAAGGATAACATAAGAAAGTTTCCCCCAAAATTGAGCCAATAAATCCAACATGCCCACTAGCGCCGGCGGTAGCACCTAGCGCTAGTGATGATTTGCGCAATCCGGGAGCACATTTAGAAGGAGCTAGCGCCTGGCGGTAGCGGATAGCGCAGGCGGTAGCGCGGAGCATAGAAGGCAAGGAGGAAATGTTTCCTCGGATTGAAGATTCTCCCGCGCAGAATATGTCCTAATATGGGATAGCGCCGGCGGTAGCGCTAGCGCAGGCGCTAGCGCTGAGGCTATAAAAAGGACCCCTTGGATCCGTCTTCTTCATCCTCTAGAGATCCTAAATTCCAGAGCTTCGGACCACAGCATAAAGAGGAAGGTTCAGAGAGATACTCCCACTAATCCATGAAAGCTTAAGGAGATCTGTCGGGAATATTGCCCTCAATGTTCCTATGATTTGAAGAGGCATCGCTCACAATACTAAGTACATATTGTATTTGATACAATCTATTTTGTCTCAAGTATTGTACAAGAAGATGATATTCCATACAATGGAATAGATTCAAAGGTGTGTTATTTAATCAGCTGAGAAGGTCTCACTATCTCAGCTGAACCGCTGAGACAAGACCAGGAGCCGCTGAGAAGGCATCTGGGCAAGCTGAGCTGCAAATAGAAGAAACCGCTGAGACGACTGTCTGTCTCAGCGGATCCGCTGAGACAGGAAAGAAGCAGCAAATATCCGCTGAGACTTGGCGAGTTTATCGAAGGAAGAATGAAGTTCGTCGAACGCAGAGACAGGACTGAAGCAAATGCTGAGACTTGGCGAGTTCGTCGAACGAAGAATACTTAAAAAATGATATCTTATAGAATCAATGTTATCATGAATGCTATATAGATCATTTTCATGATAGGTTTCTGTTGGCAATGTACCTTAGCATTGGGAATGTTCTGCCTTCTTCAAATAGGGGGAGATTGTTGGAATATTGCCCTCAATGTTCCTTTGATTTTAAGAGGCATCACTCACAATACTAAGTACATATTGTATTTGATACAATCTATTTTATCTCAAGTCATGTACAGGGAGATGATATTCCATACAATGGAATAGATTCAAAGGTGTGTTGTTTAATCAGCTGAGAAGGTCTCACTGTCTCAGCTGAATCGCTGAGACAAGACCAGGAGCCGCTAAGAAGTCATCTGGGCAAGCTGAGCTCCAGATAGAAGAAACCGCTGAGACGACTGTCTGTCTCAGCGGATCCGCTGAGACAGGAAAGAAGCAGCAAATATCCGCTGAGACTTGGAGAGTACGTTGAATGAACAATGAAGTTCGTCGAACGTAGAGACGGGATAGAAGCAAACGGTGAGACTTGGGAGTTCGTCGAACGAAGAATGAAGTTCAGCGAACGTAGAGACAGGACAGAAGTAAACGCTGAAACTTGGCGAGTTCGTCGAACGAAGAATGAAGTTCGTCGAATGCAGAGATGGGACAGAAGCAAACATTGAGACTTGGCGAGTTCGTCGAATGAAGAATGGAGTTCGTCGAACGAAGAATGGAGTTTGTCGAACGAAGAATGAAGTTCGTCGAACACAGAAACTTCTCTGCAGATAGACTGAATCTGCTGAGAAGGGGAAGCCATCTCAGCCCAATCGCTGAGACAGATTCAAAAGTAACTTAGCGGGTTCTTCCCTTGGCGCAAGCTGCAGAAAGGCATTGTGCGGTCCACCACTCACTCCCATATCTGTCAGAAGGATGGCTGAGAGCCATTGAAGATCAGGGATGTATAAAAGAAGAAGTTAGGGCACTTTTGATACAGTTGGTCGAGTGCTAAAACATATTGACTGTTCCATTGACGGCCCTCATTCTCCTCATTCTCCTCCTGCTCACTGAACAAGCAAGAAGAATCCAAGAGATAAAGATAGCTCCTCTACAAGAAGGAGCATGGTGATCTTCCATCCTTCAACTGAAGAGGAAGATCAGTTTGTAGCTGCCATCATCATCTCCAGCTACAAGAAAGCACAAGCTGTGCAAGAAATACAGGAGACTTCTTCTCACTGCTGTCTGCTGTAGTAAGCTTTAAAAAACTCCTTTACTATAGGGCTATTTGCCTGAGTTTGTAGGGCTATTTGCCTGAGTTTGTAGGGCTATTTGACTGAGTTTGTAGGGTTGTTTAGCCTGAGTTGTAGGGTTGTTTAGCCTGAGGTGTAGGGCTGTTGGCCTGAGTTTGTAGGGCAGTTAGGCCTGAGGTTGTAGGGTTGTTGAGCCTGAGTTGTAAGGCTGACTGGCCTGAGGTAGGGCTTGGAGCAAGCCTGAGAGATCTAAACTGTAAGCTATTATAGATGTGATTGGAGGAGTTGGCCCTGTCTAACACACTGTTAGAAGGGTGAAGGGGGAAAGTGGACTACCCATAGACACACTGTCTTGGGGAACCACTATAAACACTTGTGTGTTTTCTGGGTTAGCTTGATTACTTGCTTAGAATAATTTTAACTATCTATATCAAATAAGTAGAAATCAAAAGACCTATTCACCCCCCCTAGGTGAATTAGATTACATACATATAATCTATCAAATAGTATCAAAGCGAGGTTGCTCAATGAAAGCTTAACAGCTTGAGCAGATCTGCTATTGGGTGTGTCAAATAATCAAATCAGGAACTTAAAAAGCTCCTTGGAGAAAGTCTGGAGATTTGACAGCAGGATGTTCAGATCCTTAAGCGAAAGCAGCTGGAGCTCTTCATATATTAAATATGAAAGGAGTATAGAGATCAGAGCACCCCTGACTACTTCAGACAGTGAATCAGATGATGAAGAATGCTCTGTAGACAGAGAAAGGTTAAGAGCACCTTTGACTCTCACAGACTGTGACTCTGAGGATGAGGAAGTCTTTGGGTTGATGGCTCTATCAGATGAAGAAAATCATGATGAATCACATCATGATCAAGTATGAATCACTCACACACATTTACTACCTGCTTCAATTAAGAAAACCAAGAGTGCATAAGATGATTACTCATCTTCTGAAGATTATGCAGAAGACTGCTCATCATGCAACAATAAGAACCATGCTGATCTAACAGAGCAGTTTGGTGATCTCTTGGGAGCTCTGAGAAAGAGCAAGAAACTTGTTAAGAAGCAAGCTAGGGAGCTAGAATCACTCAGACCCATTAAGGCTGAGATGAATAAGGAAATGGGTATGTCCCATAATGAGGGCACCAACTCCTGTGAGCTCAAGAGATCATAAGCAAGCTTCATGATGAGAGAAACCAAAGGGAGGAGCTCATCAGGAAACTTGAGAATTATCTTCTTAAGGAAAGAAGCTTAGTGGCTCAATTCTCTAAGCCCAAAACTATACAGCCCATCATTGACACCTTCTCCTCCTATGGAAATAAGTGGGGATTGGGTTTCAATGAAAGGGCAATAGGGGATGGGAATGGAGAAAAGGGAAAAACTGAAGCTGAGCCTCATACCACCTTTTAGAAGGTAGTACTTCCCTCTAACAAGTATGACCAGGACAGTTTCTATGGTCACTGGATGAATGAAATCTCCAATAGCTTGAGAAATGCTTCTAACTATGGGAGTAGAAAGGGCATGGAGATAAGTGCATTGAAGGCTCCCCATGAGGAAATTCAAATGGCCCATCATGGACCATTTGTGTTTTGTGCCTCAGCCCCCACCTTCAAGGGTAAAGGAGCAACATCTTCTCAATCTCTTTCAGATAATAAGCAGACTGGTAGCACTAGTACAATCATCTCTCACTTGATCATATATGATGCCATCAACACTATGTCAGCTACAAAGCTGACATTTGTTGCTAACCAACAGATTAAGTCAAGAAGAAATAATTATACTAGAGCAGCTAGTCAGCCCTTGGCTGGGAGAGATAGGAAGAATGCTGCTACCCTCTCTACTGAACAAAAGCATTGTGATTCTCTACCCACTTCAAAAATGGTTCAGAAAAGAAGGTACAACATCCATGAATGTTGGTACTGTGGCAAAGTGGGACACTTTTCCGTTGACTGTTGGCACAACCCCAGTGTGCCTAGTGCAAAGGAAAGACCTCCTGGAAAGGCAGAGGTGAGTAGAAGAATTCCTTATTATGCTAACAAGAACCTAGAACCCAAGTCACCTTGGGTTCCTAAGGGATATTAAAATCTGTCTTGCAGGGTAGTCCATTTGGCCAATAAAAAGCAAACATGGATAATGGACAATAAGTGCTCCAGGCTCAACTATGGACTAAGAAAAACCTCACCACATGCCAAGATGTACTGGTCAAGGGGGAGCTAAAAATAAAAATAAAAGAAACATCACATCAAGGGGGAGCTACTAGCTCAAAAAGATATTAAAGCTAAGGGCTGGTCCAGTTCTTCTGTTTTGACAGGAGGTGAAAGGGCCATAGAAGAACTATCTATACAAGAACCATCCACCAGTAGTAAAGCATATACTGATGCAGCAATTCCAGAAGAAGTAGAGGTGCATGATGCTGAAGAAACTGCTGACCCAGTGGAAGAAATTCAGCATGTAGAGGACAGACTGCCTGCAGCTACAAGACATCTAAGGGATCATCCCTTGGAGTAGATTATTGGGAATGTTCAACAAGGTGTGACAACTAGGAGTAGGGCTCAAAATGAGGCCTTGTTCCTCAGTTTCCTGTCACAGGTAGAGCCTAAGAAGTTTGAAGAGGCCAACTTGGATCCATTCTGGATTCAGGCAATGCAGGAAGAACTTTTGCAATTCAAGAGATGCAAAGTATGGAATTTGGTGCCAAGACCACAAGGACACAACATCATTGGCACCAAATGGATCTTCAGAAACAAGATGGATGAAAATGGCACAATCATCAAGAACAAGGCAAGGCTTGTTACAAAGGGGTATAGGCAAGAGGATGGAATAGACTTTGACCAAACCTTTGCCCCAGTTGCGAGGTTGGAGGCCATAAGGCTATTCCTTGCATATGCAACCCATAAAGTCTTCAAAGTGTACAGATGGATGTCAAATAAGCATTCCAAAATGGAAATATAAAAGAGGAAGTATATGTAGAGCATCCATCAGGTTTTGTGCATCCTACTCTTACATCTCGTGTTTATCTACTTAGGAAAGCTCTATATGGTCTTAAGCAAGCCCCCAGGGCTTGGTATGAGACATTGTCTAGCTTTCTCATCAAGAACAAGTACTTGAGGGGAAAGATAGATAGCACATTGTTTCTTAGGGAAACAAGGGGCAAGGTTCTCCTAGTTCAAATATATGTTGATGACATAATATTTGGGTCTACTGATGACAACCTTTGCACAAGGTTTGCCAACCTAATGTAGGTGGAGTTTAAGATGAGCATCATAGGAGGATTAAAGTACTTCTTAGGCCTCCAAGTGAGACAGTCTGATGATGAGATATTTATCCCTCAGACAAAGTACACTAGGGAGATAATTAAGAAGTTTGGAATGGAGTCAGCCTCCACTATGAAAACTCCCATGGGGTCCAACATTTCCCTGGACAAGGATGAGAAGGGCAAGGCCTTTTACGAATCCATGTACAGGTGCATCATTGGATCCCTATTATATTTGACTGCTAGTAGACCAGATATTATGTATGCTATATGTGTGTGTGCTAGGTGCCAGGCATGTCCTAAGGAATCTCACTACACAGCTGCAAAGTGGATTCTGAGATACCTTAAAGGCAGCCTACATCTTGGCCTTTGGTACCCTAAGAACAATGATTTTGAACTAACTGGATTTTCAGATGCAGATTTTGCAGGCTGCAAAGAAGACAGGAAAAGCACAATTGGCACTTGTCAATTCCTAGGAAGAAGATTGATATCATGGAGCAGCAAAAAGCAGACAAGTGTGGCTATCTCCGCTGCGGAGTCTGAATACATTACTGCAGGGAGCTGTTGTGTACAGCTATTATGGATTCAACACCAGCTAGAGGACTACAACCTCAATGTAAGTAAATGTCCTCTTTATTATGACTCATCCAGTGCTATCTCTATTGCTAAGAATCCTGTCTCTCACAGCAGGACTAAGCACATAGAGATAAGGTATCATTTTATTAGAGAATATGTTGAATGTAAAGATATCTGCCTTGAATTTGTCCTCACTGACAGTCAAGTGGCTGATATCTTCACTAAACCATTGGATGAGGCCAAGTTTAATGCTTTCAAGATTGAACTAGGAATGTTAAATGTAGAATAGTATAAAGTAGGATGATCAGCTTAATCAGAACAATCTATTTTAGCTGAGCTTCAGGTTACCCCTAAACAGCTGGGAAAAGTCTGGTTTCTACGAACTCTTTCCTGAGTTCGTCGAACGTCGAGTTTGAGTTCGACGAACTCAGCCTTATGACATAAGCTTAATTTACACTTACAATCATAAGAACAATACAAATGCTCCAAATGAGGGGGAGCTAGAAAGGGTAATTCAAAATGAACAAGAATAGCTAATAAAGATAATAGTACTCACATTGAGGGGGAGCAAGTTCCTGCACAGGTTGAGGGGGAGATGGCCAATGCAAAGAGAGTCAGAGAAGAAGAAGGATAACCTAAAGGGGGGTTTTGGAAAATGCTTTCTAAACCCTCTCAGGGTCTGTAGCTGCTACCTCCCAATCCCTAGAGGGAAAAATAGTTGAAGAAACCAGAAAGGGGGAGAAGTCCAATGCTAAGACCAACTCAGAGTTAGCTTTGAGTACAAGGATTGCCCTCTGAGTTAGTCAAAGCTTAATATAATCTGTCATGAGTTTAGATAGAATACTTAAACAATGATATCTTATAGAATCAATGTTATCATGAATTCTATATAGATCATTTTCATGATAGGTTTTTGTTGGTAATGTACCTTAGCATTGGGAATGTTCTGCCTTCTTCAAATAGGCGGAGATTGTTGGAATATTTCCCTTAATGTTCCTTTGATTTTAAGAGGCATCACTCACAATACTAAGTACATATTGTATTTGAAACAATCTATTTTGTCTCAAGTCATGTACATGGAGATGATATTCCATACAATGGAATAGATTCAAAGGTGTGTTACTTAATCAGCTGAGAAGGTCTCACTGTCTCAGCTGAATCGCTGAGACAAGACCAGGAGCCGCTAAGAAGTCATCTGGGCAAGCTGAGCTGCAGATAGAAGAAACCGCTGAGACGACTGTCTGTCTCAGCGGATCTGCTGAGACGGGAAGAAGCAGCAAATATCCGCTGAGATTTGGCGAGTTTATCGAACGAAGAATGAAGTTGGTCGAACGCAGAGACGGGACTGAAGCAAACGCTGAGACTTGGCTAGTTCGTCGAACGAAGAATGAAGTTTGTCGAACGCAGAGATGGGACAGAAGCAAACGCTGAGACTTGGCAAGTTCGTCGAACAAAGAATGAAGTTCGTCGAACGCAAAGACGGGACAGAAGCAAATGCTGAGACTTGGCGAGTTCATCGAACGAAGAATGGAGTTCATCGAAAGAAGAATGGAGTTCATCGAACGAAGAATGAAGTTCGTCGAACGTAGAAACTTCTCTGCAGATTGACTGAATCTGCTGAGAAGAGGAAGCCATCTCAGCCCAACCACTGCGACAGATTCAAAAGTAACTTGGAGGGTTCTGCCCTTGGTGCAAGTTGCATAAAGGCATTGTGGGGCCCACCAATTACTCCCATATCTGTCAGAAGGACGGCTGAGAGCCGTTGAAGATCAGGGATGTATAAAAGAAGAAGTTAGGGCACTTTTGATACAGCTAGTCGAGTGATAAAACATAATGACTGTTCCATTGACGGCCCCCATTCTCCTTATTCAACTCCTGCTCACTGAACAAGCAAGAAGAATTCGAGAGATAAAGATAGCTCCTCTACAAGAAGGAGCAAGGTGATCTTCCATCCTTCAACTAAAGAGGAAGATCAGTTTGTAGTTGCCATCATCATCTCCAGCTACAAGAAAGCACAAGATGTGCAGGAACTACAGGAGACTTCTTCTCACTGCTGTTTGCTGTAGTAAGATTTAAAAAACTCTTTTACTGTAGGGCTATTTGCCTGGGTTTATAGGGCTATTTTCTTGAGTTTGTAGGGTTATTTGCCTGAGTTTATAGGGCTGTTTAGCCTGAGTTGTAGGGCTGTTTAGCCTGAGGTGTAGGGCTGTTGGCCTGAGTTTGTAGGGCAGTTAGGCCTGAGTTTGTAGGGTTATTGAGCCTGAGTTGTAAGGCTGACTGGCCTGAGGTAGGGCTTGGAGCAAGCCTGAGAGATCTTGAGGGATCTAAATTATAAGCTATTATAGATTATATTGGAGGAGTTCGCCCTGTCTAACACACTATTAGAAGGGTGAAGGTGGAAAGTGTACTACCAATAGACACACTGTCTTGGGGAACCACTATAAACACCTGTATGTTTTCTGGGTTTGCTTGATTACTTGCTTAGAATAATTTTAACTATCTATATCAAATAAGTAAAGATCAAAAGACCTATTCACCCCCCTCTAGGTGAATTAGATCACATACCTATAATCTATCAAGATCCGTGGAGAAGATTTCAACACGCATCATCGTCGTGATGAAAGACCGCATCGACTATGATCATACTCTGCGGTCTTCGTCTACTTCTCCAAGAGATCCATATAGGGAGTTTTTATATTTTTGTTGTTATTTCTTTTATCCTTCTCTTTTAAATCATGTAGTAAATTTGCCTCGTGTTGGCGACTAGGTCTGGGTAGGACTTAGGGAAGAAATTCGCCTCGTGTTGGTGACTAGGTCTAGGGTGTAGGTCTATGGGGTGCTCGTGGCCATATTAGGGGAAAGTTTGGCTAGAGAGGCTTGAGGCCGTATCCGGGGAAAAATCGGCTAAAGCCAACCGGTTCGTGGGGATACGAGTCGCTATAGAAAACAAAAACAGTCTTTCATATTTCACTCTGATTTCTAGCGTCATTGAAATCTAGTTTTGTAATCAATTTTATTAATAGTAATTATGTCTTTCTTTTTGTAATAAAATTGATTTTGTTCTTCATTTATTTAAATTGTTTATTATCATCTCTTTCATCGTAAAATAATTTAGATCTTTATTCAAAATCACTATTTTAATCTCTTATTATTTCAAGTATTCCAAAATATAAGAAAACGTTTTAAAACACTTATTCACCCCCCTCTAAGGGCGCCTACCGATCCAACAAGTGGTATCAGAGTGGTTTTATTCCAATCAGCTTAACAACTGGGAATAATGGCGTCTCATGATCTCGCTTCTATTAGTGGAGTAAATTTTTATGAAGAAGAAAAATCTCTTAAACCACCGTTATTCGAAGGGAGAAATTATAAAGGGTGGAAATTTTTAATGAAAAAGTTTATTAAAAATTTAGCTATCAATGCATGGGATATAGTAATAGTTATACTAGCGAATGAATCAAATAAACAGGAACGTCATCTAAATGCAAAATCTTTAAATAGTATTTTCTGTGCTTTATCTCAAGAAATTTTTAAATTGATATATTGTTTCTAGTGCATACAAAGTATGAAAATTTCTTGAAGAAATGTATGATTCTCCATCTACAGGTATGGAACAAATACACGAAGTGGAGAACATAAAAGATTGCTCAAATAATCTAGAAAGCTCCACACATGATGGATACATGGAAGGCACATCAAGTGAAAGGGATGATGATATGGGATCAATGGAAGAGGAGTGCCAAAAGGATGTCAATGGAACTATTTGTTCAAATCTTGCTTCTTCCAATAGCATTGTAAGGAAATCAAATTCTCTTATTGTTTGTAATTTTATTTCTACTTTACAATTGCTACAAATTACAAAGCGCAAAATTAAGAAATTGAAAAATGCAAATTGCAAATTGCGCTTAGAAAATTAAAGTTTAAAAACAAAAGTTAAAGTAGAATCAAATGCTAATTCTTCTAGTCTTACCCATGTCTCTTTGAATAAAATAGTTACACCTTGTTTAGAATTTAATGTTTTAAAAGAAAAATACAAGGGACTTGAAAAGGAACTTCTTATTGTAAAAGAACACAATGAAAAATTGTCTTTAGAAAATTCAACTTTAAAAAATGATTGTGCTATGTGTACAAGTTATAAAATTGAAATCAAAGAGATGGACGAAAATTTGAGGAATTTAGAAATGACTATCAAAATCATATTAACTCTATTGTTTCAACTCTTAAAAATAGCACAATAGCTTATAATAAAGTTAGGCATAATCTAAAGATCAACAATGATGAATTAAAATTGAAAATCAACTTGCTTATGAAAATTATAAATACAAATTCACAATATCAAGCTATATCTAAAATCAAGTTGAATATGAATATGAATATCTTAAATAAGCCTAATAATGGGAGTAAGAAACACAAAGTATTTGCAAATCAAAATCAAAATCATCATTATTTACAAAATCATGTTTCTCCCAACTTAAAATTAAATCAAATGTGCACAAATTTCCTATGAAAAATAATTTCCAAAGTCAGTATTATTCTAAGCCTAATTTTAATGAATATGAAAATTTGATGCATAATATTAAATCAAAATATGAATGGAGACCCAAAATAAAAAAATGAAACATTAACTCCACTTGAAAGGATTCATTCATTTGTTTCTCCCCAAAAATTATCATGCTATATTTGGGTACCCAAAGGAACTGTTATACTTGGTTCCCTTTGGATACCCAAATCTCTTATCTACTAGTATCATTCATTTGCATGAAGTAGAAATAAATCAAAATGAATTACAAAATACTCTACTTCATGATATGCCCAATGTTCCATTTTATTTTTCTCTTTGTTCTCTTTTTAAACCATCATGTCATGGTCATCTAATATAAAATTTGAAATTTGACTTTGTCCCCTAAAACATAAATGAAGTTTACAAATCAATGTAAATCAAAAGTAAAAGTCAGGTTTTCATTTATAAATGACCAATCTATTACTATTAAAATCATTGCCTATAAATATCATATAGTATTCATATAAATTGAACTATAAATTTGTTATAAGATATTTTAATTAAATCAAGTTATTAGGCTATTAAGCACTTTAGCCTTCATCAACAAATTTGGAGAACTAACTGTTGGATCTGTAGGCGCCCTTAGAGGGGGGGGGGGGGTGAATAAGGGTTTTAAAAACTTTAAACTTCAATAGAGAACTTTTGATATTTTGATCGAAGTAAGTTAAATCAAAAGTCAAGAGATAATGAAATTAGAAATGAAATCAATTTTATTAAAAAAGAAAAGACATGATTATCATTTATAAAATTGATTACAAAAACTGATTTCAATGACGCTAGAAATTGAAGCGAATAATATGAAAACCCTTTTTGTTTTCTATACCGACTCGTATCCCCATGAACCGGTTGGCTTTAGCCGATCTCTCCCCAGATACGGCCTCAAGTCGCTCTAGCCAATCTATCACCAGAAAGGCCTCTAGCAACCACTAGATCTACTCCCTAGACCCAGTCGCCAACACGAGGCGAATTACTCCCTAAGTCCAACCTAGACCTAGTCGTCGTGTGGCGAATTCACGAACCGATTACAATGATAAAATAAAAGACAAAATACAGAACAAATAACTAAAAACTCCCTCAAAAAGAAGAACTTGATGTCGATGTAGATGTGATCTGATTGGTCTTCAAGTTCTTTGCGTTCACGAACATTGACGGAGTTCTTCGGGTTGGTTGGAGAAGGCTCTCACGAGTGCTCTGAATATGTGGCTTCAATTCCTTCTGTAACAGCAAGCAACAACGAAGGAGGCGCGCGTCTTTTTATAGAATCAGCCACTACCGCCTGATGCGATTACGGCAAGTGCACTGGTCGCGTGCAAGTAATAGTTGGGAGGCAACTCCCCAGATATCGATATCTCAGGGAATGCAGGTTGTGGTGATAAGAAAATAGAGTGAGGCGATTGTTACGACAAGTAAAAGAACGTAAAAATAAGGGCATTGTGATTGGTGTACTAAGCCATTGCAGAAATAAGAGAAATGCGGGTCAAAACTCCGCTTCGCAAGGAGGGATGGATACAACGGTCGCGATGTCGTGCTTCGGTGAGCAGGTGGACAAGAAGGCTAGCAGATGAGGGTCGTAGGAACCTCATCGCGGAACACGTAACTAGCAATTGCTAGTGCGGAGCACTACATAGCGGTGGTGTGGATGGTGGACTACGGCGCTCCTCAAATCTCATAAACCACAAAAGGTCTAAAAAATATGAAATCATATTAACTAAAACATAGAGTTTATGAACATCATCCACAATAACAAACACATACAAGGAAAACTCTGAAGCAAAGCATAGGATAAAAGAGGAAACCGAAGCTCAAAGACTATGCTGAAGATTCTCGGCCGGAATCGTAGGGTTGTCAAACCTCGTCTGTGCTTAGTCTTCAGTTGTGTCTGGGGTACGGAGGAGCTGTCACCTTCCTCTACTATTACCCATCTTCTTCGTGGTCTAGCTCGAGATAACTCTTGTCCGACACCTTGAATGCAGCGGAAGCTCTCCGTCTATGGCGTTCTTGAGCTCAAGGATGATGGAGGAGGCCAAGGAGTGAGCTTCGACAGAAGATTAGCAAGACAATGGTTGTCGGAGCTCCACCTAGGTCGAACGGTGGTGGAGAGGCGAACTGGGCAAAAATGGCGGGCTTCTGAAGCTTTTCCCATGGGTGTTCCCGATTTTAGCAGATTTCCTGCCTTAAATGCTAAATAGTCAGTAATTTAGTCACACACGGGCGAACGCACGACTGTGCGTTGCCCGTGCGTTATTTAACAATTAAAATGGCTTGAGGAAGAAGCAGCAGCGCACGTGCGTTTTACTCACGCATGGGCGAATCCGCCCGTGCGTAAAAACGCACGGACAAATTCTGATTGACTAAAAAATAGTCGAAACAGGCGATCGTGCATTTCCTTGGCGCACGGGCGAATCCGCTCGTGCGTAAAAACACATGAATAAATTCAAATCAATGATTTTCTACCCAGATGAAGGTGCATGACCGCAGTCGTCCGTGCGTCAAGAAAACGCACGACCTTGCGATATACACAATCACGATTTCTGGGCAAAAGGAGATGATCCAACCACCTGCAAGCACAACAAACCAGCTGGGAATACACTTCCAGCACCAATCAGACAGAGAAAAAGGATTGGAGAGCACCACGTGCTTACCCCCAATAATATGGAGCGCAACCGCTCTCCAAAACAGGCTTAAAAGGAGCACGAAGCACGCAACTGCGCATGAAAGAGCATAAGAGAGATAGATTCAAAAATAGCTCGAGAATGACGCACATGAGAGTGAAAACTAGCACGGATGAGTCCATAAAAGTGTGTATAAATGGGACTCATCACACCCCCAGACTTAACCGTTTGCACATCTCGGGCAAACTACTCAGCTCTCCCGTCGGAACACTTGGGTGTTAGAGTGAGTTTGAGCGGTAGAGACCCATGCGAAGTCGCATGCTCACGTGCGTAGAAATACGTTAGAATTGAATTTAACTCAAGAGTATATTTAACTATTTCTAGAACAGTAATTTGAAATCTAGTTTACTCGGATGGTGAATCCCGGTGAGTCTTTCGGTCGCGCGCAAGGGACAATAGCGTGACTAATGAGTAGAGTATTACTCGAATCAAAATTTGGGACAATCTCCTAAGAAATCCATCAAAGTCGGTGTCCATAGGCTTGCACGTTCGCACTCTCTCCACTGCATGAGATGACTCATATCTAAAATCAATAGGACTTATAGGTTAAGATTTGGTTTAGGTTGAGTTTAGGTTAAATAAGTAGAAGAACGATGACCATCGCACTCAACATAACCTGAGTACTCAGGAGTATAAAATCACCAATTCAACAATTTCAAGAACCACACAACACCCTCAGACTTCAACTGGACACTAGGTTTGTGCTAAGCCGACCATATATTGTTTTATCGAGAGATTGTACTTGAAAGTTCTTTTTACATAATTATTTTTTTCCTCTTTTTTTTTCTTCTCGACAAATAAATCTTTTGTAAGCACTTTATAAACTTCTCCTTTAGCTTTCCCAAAGCTGCCATACACAACAGAGATAACACCAAACGTGGTAGATATATATATTTCTTTCAAACTCATTTGTTGGTGCGAATATAGGTTTGGTCGTATGGCTCTGGTGAACTTTAAGTGGAGCTAAGCAAGAAGGATAGGTAGGCTCAAGTGGGCTTGCAAAGGTGATTACATTGGTTAGGATTTCAAAAGCACAAACGGATCAAGAAATGGACTACATTAAGCTTTATAACGAGTTATTCAACGCAATCGTTTCAAGAGTCGCCTAGTGCAAGTTCTAGCCACCGAAAAAGGTTATCCTTCCTTCCTACCCTAGTAATAATCTACTACTAATACTGCTACACTCGACCCTATGCTACCGTTGGATTCACCACTAGAGTAAAATAAATTGCAACTACTATAATAGAAATAATTAAATTATAACATTGAATTTTATTCTACTATAATTGAATTTCTAGGCGTGACGGGAGCACTCGACTATAGTACTACTCGAGTCAACATTTTTCTCCACCCCGCACTCCTACACTAACAATCCAATTCTTACGAGCGGGGAACCTCGCAGCAATACCCAATAAGCGCGTGCGATCAAGTACGCGTGAACTAGGTGCAAATGTATGCAATGTGTACACCAAAATTGAAAATCCTAACTCAGCACATTCTAATATGCTATGCAAAGTGCATGCACGTGCATAACTCGATCTCTCCCCCAGACTTGATCACATCCATAAAAAATAAAGGATTCAGGAATAAAGAAAATAGGGGTAGAGTGGACCTATGCTCACGAATGAGCATGCCAGAAGTGCGACAAATCCTTCTTTAAATTTCTCCTTCCTCATCCCCCAAGCGAGAGCTTAAACCTGCGATGTTAGCATAAAGCAAATAACAAAACATAATAAACAAAAATATGAACGAAAGTTTGGAACCGAATCGTTCCCCCATGGGTTGTCTCCCAAGAAGCCCTTTTGTTTAACGTCCTTAAGGTGGACCAAATACCTATTTTAAGTAGTGCAAAAAGTCTAGGAATAAGCAATAGTCAATAAATCCTAATTATTATTACAAGCTCAAAACAAATTAGCTATAAGCTGATTTGAAGTAGTAACAACTGATGAAAGAAAAAGGTCTGGGGACCTGGTAGTAGGGGTGGAAATTAAGTAGGATGCTCAGCCTCCAACCCCAAATCTCCTCCTTTTTCGCTCTCTTCTTCTCCTCCAGTATTATGTCTTCACAGAAAAACAGCTTGCCCCCTTGTAACCAATCCTCAAGGGGAAGCACCAACGATGATGAGGAAACAAGATGTTCCTTCACTGTACCTTTCTCATCCCACCAGGATTTCGGCTCCTCCATGCATAAGGGCTAACCAACCAGAGGAGGGGCATCCTGCATCCTTATACATAAAGAAAGGGGGTCAGGAAATAAATTGGAAGAAAAACTAAAAGAAATCTCATCTAAGGGGATAATCCCGGCTTCATACCCCATAGGGTGCGGCAATGACAAACTGATGATATCATCAAAGATTTCACTAGACTCAACAGCGCACGCAATGGCCTCCTCTATAACTTGGACCTCCTCGCACTGGACCGAAACGGTTGCTTCAGCACAATCGAGACTGTCCTCCTCCATGAGAGTGGGCATGACACTGCGCAGGTCTGCAACATCCTGCAAATTGACCTCAATGATAACATCAGAAATAGATGTTGTTTCTTGTGTAGTGGGAGAAGACGTGCTTCTTAAGAGTTCGGGCTCACTCTCCACACAATGGCACAAATCCACGCAAAGTGGAACATGAACCGAAGAGGTATGAGGGGTTGTATCAAAAATAGAGTCATGAGGGACACTGATGCACATTTCGATTCCAGAGCCTTCAATAAGTGAAGGTGGAAGTGACACGTAATCAGAGGAAGGAGTTGTGCTCGCAGAATTCGAAGATGGGAAGATCTGGATATTCGGCTCATCGTCATCCGCCAATTGGCGAAGAAAATAAGCATAGTCCTGCATGGCATGCTCTCTACTCTTGCAAAATAAACACTGCTTTACCGGCTTCGCCGGCACCAAAGGTGCAGTAGTCGCATAAGAGTGCGACGACGGAGGCGCGATAGAGTAGCCAAAAGGTTTATGGGCTCCGTACGGTTTCTGAACAACACCATACTCCTTGGGACACCTATCATTGGCGTGGGATGTGTCCCCACACCAACGACATCGGATATTCAAATGCGCCCACATGATACAGAAGAAGAAAATAGCATGATAAAGACTAAATTAAAAAGAATAAAATACTCAATCGAAAATAATCGATTCACAACCAGAATCTCATCACGCCTGCATTCCCCGACAACAGCGCCAAAAACATGATGCGATTATGGCAAGTGCACCGGTCGCGTGCAAGTAATAGTTGGGAGGCAACTCCCCAGATAACGATATCTCAGGGAATGCAGGTTGTGGTGACAAGAAAATAGAGTGAGGCGATTGTTACGATGAGTAAAAGAACGTAAAAAAACAAGGGTGTTGTGATTGGTTTCCTAAGCTATTGCAGAAATAAGAGAAATGCGGGTCAAAACTCCGCTTCACAAGGGGGGATGGATGCAACTGCCTCGATGCCGTGCTTCGGTGAGCGGGTGGACGAGAAGGCTAGCGGATGAGGGTCATATGCACCTCATTGTGGAACACGCAACTAACAATTGCTAGTGCGGATCACTACAAAGCAGTGGAGTGGATGGCGGACTACGACGCTCCTCAAATCTCATAAACCACAAAAGATCTCAAAAATATGAAATCATATTAACTAAAACATAGAGTTTATGAACATCATCCACAGTAACAAACACATACAAGGAAAACTTTGAAGCAAAGCGTAGGGGAAAAGAGGAAACCGAGGCTCGAAGACTATGCTGAAGATTCTCGGCCGGAATCGTAGGATTGTCAAGCCTCGTCCGTGCTCGGTCTTCAGTTGTGTCTGGGGTCCAGAGGAGCTGTCACCTTCCTCTACTATTAACCATCTTCTTCGTGGTATAGCTCGAGGTAAATCTTGTTCGACACCTAGAATGCAGCGGAAGCTCTCCATCTATGGCGTTCTTGAGCTCAAGGATGATGGAGGAGGCCAAGGAGGGAGCTTCGGCCAAAGATTTGCAAGACTATGGTTGCCGGAGCTCCTCCTAGGTTGAACAGTGGTGGAGAGGCGAACTGGGCGAAAATGGCGGGCTTCTGAAGCTTTTCCCGCGGTGGTTCCCGATTTCAGCAAATTTCCTGCCTTAAATACTAAATAGTCAGCAATTTAGTCATGCATGGGCGAACGCACGACCGTGCATTGCCCGTGTGTTATTTAATGATTAAAATGGCTTGAGGAAGAAGCAGCAGCGCCCGTGCATTTTACTCACGCACGGGCGAATCCGCTCGTGCGTAAAAACGTACGGACAAATTCAGATTGGCTAAAAAATAGTCAAAAGAGGCGATCGTCCATTTCCTTCACGCACGGGTGAATCCGCCCGTGCGTAAAAATGCACGAATAAATTCAGATTACTGGTTTTCTACCCAGATGAAGGCGCACGACAACATCCGTCTGTGCGTCAAGAAAACGCACGACCGTGCGATATACACAATCATGATTTCTAGGCAAAAGGAGATGATCCAACCACCTGCAAGCACAGCAAACCAACTGGGAATACACCTCCAGCAACAATCAGACAGAGAAAAAGTATTGGGGATCTTCACATGCTTACCCCCAATAACATAGAGCGCAACCGCACACCAAGACGGGCTTAAAAGGAGCACGAAGCACGCACGTGCGCATGAAAGAGCATAAGAGAGATAGATGCAATAATAGCTCGAGAATGACGCACATGAGAGTGAAAACTAGCCCGGATGAGTCCATAAAAGTGTGTATAAATGGGACTCATCAACGCCTCGCAGTATCCACATTAGGCAATGAAGCACACAAATCGTGGTAGTTTAGGCAACATTTGACCGCCAAACACTAGCGCACCACGGTAACGCTAACGCCCCGCGATAGCGAGATATCCTTCCTTCAGCCACAATCTTCTTCCAAATATGCTCTTCAATCAACTCCAGAAGGGAAGTTTCCAAAAGCTACCGCCAGGCATTAGACTTAACATGCCGCGATAGTACATGCCAAAATAGCATCCCGTCGACATTCCTTTTTCTCCACTATTTACTTCCTGTCAATTATTTCCATTTATATTAGCGCCAGCGGTAGTGCTAACGCGTAGCGTAGCAATGCCTGGCATCAATTTTCGTCGACCGGCATTTACTTTGGTCGAACACCTTTCGTCGAACGCCATCTTCGTCGAACACATTTTGTCGAACGCCATCTTCGTCGAACATATTTCGTCGAACGACATTTTCGCCAGCACCAGCGGTAGTGCTAGCGCACCACTGTAAGGCATGCATTTCATCGAGTGCCGTGGTAGAGCATGCAGTTCGTCGATCGCCATTTCATTTCGTCGAATGGGATTCCGCTTTCGTCGATCGCAAATTCGTCGAACGCAGTGATAAGCATTTTGTCGAGCGCAACTTTCAATTCGTCGAATGGGATTCCGCTTTCGTCGATCACAAATTCATCGAACGCAGTGATAATCATTTCGTCGAGAGCAGATTTGAATTCGTCGAACGAACACTAGCGCCAGCGGTAGTTCTAACGCACCGCGGTAAAGCTTACATTTCGTTGAACGCTAGTTCCGTTCTCAGCGGTTTCCTTCTCAATGGTTGTTAGCGCTAGCGGTAGAACTAACGCTACGCGGTAGTAACAACAAAACACATTTCCATTGAGATTTGAAAACACTGAATCCTGCATACTATAAACACAAAACTAGTATGATCAAATACAATAGGATTTGTTAATATCAAACCAAGAGATGCGGAAAGCATGTTCCAACAAACTCCCCCTTTTGATAATAACAAATCCCCTTAGAAAGAAATAATTTAATTGATAGGAATTTGTGTTTATAATAAAGAACTAACATAGATAGCATGTAAATTAGGCATGTCCAAATGCTCCCCCTAAATGAATTCTCCCCCTAAGTGAATGCTCCCCTACAACAAAACTTCTTATGAACTTGGCTCCCCAAAACATGTTAATTTCTTTCAAATTTATTCTCCCCCTTTTGGTATTATCGAAAGAGAGTGGAGAGGTAGTCCAAAAAAAAGTGTGCAATAACTGTGTAGAGAGGGAATGATCATGATAAAGAGTGAAACGCTTAGGAAAAATACAATAGATAGGAGAGAAAAAAGAAAGGAATGTGAAGAATTTTTCATAATGAAACCACTTGTTGGGACAACGTATTCATGATCGAGCGTACAAGTTGTAAAGAGGTGGAAAGCATGAAGAAATACTTTTTTGAAGTGAACATCTATATAGGAATTGTGAAGCATAGTAGATGATTAAGAGTTTTAGATATAACAAAAATAGATGTTGTAGCAATTTAAGTACACAAAGGATTTTGCTTTATAAGAGTTTTAAGCATAAAAAAAGGTAATGATTTCCAAGTAACCAAAATACCCAGACAATATGTCTATACCCTTGCCCTGTACTAAGTGACGGATGGTCATGAGGAGCTGCAAACATGTCGTAGGTTGGGGTGTTAGTCCCATATACAAACACTAGACAAAACTCACCCTAGCACTCTTTCCCCCCATTGCCTCGCAAGGCCCCACTGGAACCCTCCCCAGTTAAGGACAAGACATGACTAGAGATAAGGTTATCTAATGTCAACAACCCTACGCCCCCGCTATGGTGAGATATGAAGTAATGGATAAGAATTATTGGAAACATTTAAGCGTTTTAAATCTAATGATGAGTACATAGCCTATGGATTTATATTTTTATTTGAATTTTTTTTAAACAAACAACTCACATAGCTATTTTGAAATCCATTAATGAATCAGAGTTATTGGCATTACAATATTTTCATGTTTAGAGGAGTGTTTTTAGCATACAAATTTTTATTGAAATAGATCAGAGTTTTTAGCATAAGAGTGATATATGTGTTAGAATAACCAATATAAATTTTAGCAAGCAAGTCTACCATTTGTTGAAAATAAGAATTTTGATATTTAAGACTTGATATAAGCATGAAAGCGCAAGGTAAAAATATATGGTGATGATGCGGAAGACTTATAGAAATACAAGAAAACATTTTTTTTTTGTTAATCATCATTATTCATAAGAAGAAATATGAGTTAAATTCAATAAGGAAGATGTTTTTGTAAATCATTTTGCATTTAAAATCTTTAATTTTGACAATAAAGTAACCAAGCATGAAATAATGTTTCCAAAAAGAAATTACTACAACGTTATATTAATTCACAAATTCAAAACATACAAAACATTGTAGAGAGCATGCTAGGTTATCTAGTGCATTTCATAAATAAAGAGTTGTATAGAATTTGCATTAGGATCCAATACTCATAAGAAAAAGTGTTATGGAAGATAATGATGTGCATATAAGTGTATTTTGAGTAGAGTAAACAAATGTTTTAATCAAAAATACAAGAAATATGTAAAGTAAAGAGCACAATAAAACACAAATAATTTTACTTCCACACACTTCAATGCACAAGAAAAAATGTACAACTACCAAGGTGCTTTGCACACACAATGCTCATTAAGACTTATCAGGGTGCAATGTAGTGCTTGGGGGGATCACATTTTTTTTTTGCAATATTGATACTAGTGATCCGGTGTACTTAGGAGTAAGTGGTTTTTATTTTTTGAAAGAAAGATAATGTTTGCACAAGATACTTTACAATTCTTTCCAAGGTGCTGAACCTCACAATGCTTATTAAGACTTATCAGGAGGTTCAAGTAGTGCTTGGTGGAGTTATCTTTGTCTTTTTATTTTATGATTTTTGTGTTGTACAAAGTTCTCCGAATACAATTATTTTGCAAACCAATATAATTTATGAAAACGTCACCACTTTTCTTAACTTTTAAAAGTGCAAATAAAAGTAGTGTAGGTAAGATACTTGTGCAATTAAATTCATTATACTATTACAAAACATACACAAGCATTCTTAGATTAAAAACATATGTAGACAATGCCAAAATAAGTGAGTGAATGAGTATCATTATCAACCATAAAACATTTACTCATACTTAGAGGCATGCTAAGCTTAGTTCTACACAACTTTTACAATATAATTTATGCACATGTGTTTAGAAGTATCAAAACATGATACAAATAATGTTCAAAGTAGTTTGAAGGAATGAATTGTAACATTGTAGAGGGTCTAAATGATGGATTAAATCATGCTTGAGTTTCACAATAAAGTCCATACAGTATTTTTGATAATTTTGAAAAATAATTTTAATTTAAAGTTTGAACTCTTATAATTTGATCTTGGACTTCCCGAGGTCTACCCCGTGAGAGGTTCGCCCGGTATTAGGTGATTTGATGGGATGATAGCCCAAATCTCCCTTTTGGAAGATACATGTAAATAGAAAAGTTAAGTTCAAAATAATAATTTTTTATACTTGCTTTTTTGTTTTATATTTTTGTATTTGATTTTTGCATATAGAAATTGAAATCAAACAAATAACCAAAGAATATAAGAAAATAAAATATTTTTTGTAATTTAGTTTTTGTAATTTTGTATTTTAATTTTTCAAAAATCAATTATAGGCAGAAATGCAAAAATTAGTATTACATATAAATAATATATTTTTAGTGATTTTTTTCAGAATTTTAAAATTACAGAAAATCGGATACTTGAGCTAGCACCGGCGTTAGGTCCTAGCGCCTGCGTTAGCTCATAGAGAGTGCTTATTTTAATCATATAACCTAGATTTTCTTCGATTTTGCTTCCGATTATTCTTAATTATGTTTGTGCAATGTAAGACATGTTTAATGAAGTGAAGAGACGCGAAGAAATAGCAAAAAGTTGCGGAAGTTAAAATTTTAGTACATGGGTTTCATATTCATTAATCCTCCATATTCATTAAACCTTAATTCTTGAGTTTTTCACAACATATGTATGAGTGAAATGATCATAAATATGTGAAATAATATTCATGCAATTTTCATTTCAGTTTGACATGATTATGATTTAACATACTAGGGGTAATCAAAAATGACGCAAATATATTAAATATCTAAGCAAAACATGCGCATTTTATAAATTTAGCCTAATACCCCTAAAATATCATATGACAAATTTAGTTTTCAAATTTTTATAAGACTTTTAGGAAATGGATTTAGAAGGATAAAAATAAAAAGGATAAGTAGATCACTTGAAAAATGACATGACTTTTTATTCAACTTTATTCAATTTGATTTATTTATGAATTTTGGTTTAATATGTGAAAGTCATATCACAAGTTATATAAAGTGATCATATCATGATGGTTCAACCAAAAGGAAATAAACAAACAAAATAGGTTAGGCATATCATGAAGTAGATTGATGATATTTCATTTTTAGTTGATTTCTACTTCATGCAAATGATTGGATACTAATTAATGAGAGATTTAGGTATCCAAAGAGGACCGGGTGTGATGGTTCCTTTGGGTACCAAAATACATCATGTTTGCTTTTGGGGAGATAGTGATAAATGGGCCCTTTTGAGTGGAGTTAGTGTTTCATCTTTAACTTTGGGTCTCCATTCAAACCTTAGTTTAATATTGTTTTTATTTGTCAAATTTCCATGATGATTTTGTAAAACATTTTTTATAGGAAATTTGTGAACATTTAAATTTATATTGGGAGAAACATGATTTTGTAAATAATGGAGATTTTGACTTTGATTTACAAATACTTTATGTTTCTTACTCTCATTATTTATCTTAGTTAAAATATTCATATTCAACATGCTTTTAGATATTTCTTGATATTGTGAATTTTTATTTATAAATTTCATAAGCAAGTTGATTTTTGTTTTTAATTCATCATTTTTTATTTTTAAATTATGTATAGCTTTATTATTTTTTAAGAATGGAAACAATTTAATCAATATGATTTTGATAGTTATTTCTATATTCATCAAATGTTTCATCCATCTCTTTAATTTCAATTTTATAGTCTTTACACTTAGCACAATCATTTTCCAAAGATGAATTTTCTAAACATAATCTTTCATTTTGTTCTTTTATAAAAGAAGTTCCTTTTCAAGTTCCTTGCATTTTTCTTTTAGATCATTAAATTCTATACAAGGTGTAATGTTTTCAACTAAGGAGCCTTGGGTAGAACAAGATAAATTAGAATTTGATTCTTCATTAATTTTTGCCTTTAAATTTTTATTTTCTAAGCGCAAATGTTTATTAGAATTTTTTTATTTCTTAATTTTGCGCTTTGTAGTTTGAAGCAATTGTAACGTAGAAATAGAAGTACAAAAAATGGAATTTGATTTTCTTACATTGCTTTCGGGAGAGGCACGATTTGAACATATAGTTTCTTTGACATCTTTTTGGCACTCCTCTTCCGAAGGTTGTATTTATTCTTCTCTTCTATTTGATGTGTGCTCCATTGATCCATCCCGTGAGGAGCTTTCTTGAACTTTTGTGCAGGCTTGCATATTCTCCCATTATTGTGAATGTTTCATACCTGCAGAAGGAGAATCATAAGTTCTTTCAAGAAAATTCCAATTTTCATATGCGGTAGGTAAAGTATAAATAAGTTTGAAAATATTTTGGTCTAACGCACAAAATATACTATTCATAAATTTTGCATTTAAAATAATTTCGTTTCTCGTTAGTACGCTAGGTGGCTTTTCAATAGTAATATTTCAAACTTTTTCATCTAAGGACTTAAGAAACTTTTTCATTAATATTTTCCACCCTTTCTAATTTTTGCCCATAAAAAAAGGTGGTGATAATACTTTTTCATTTATATTAAAATTTTCCCCACTAGTAGAAGTGAGATCATGATCAAGAGACGTCATTATTCCCGGTTGTAAAGCCTATTTGGAATAACCTGGCTCTGATACCACTTGTTGGATCTGTAGGCGCCCTTAGAGGGGGGTGGTGAATAAGTGTTTTAAAAACTTTAAACTTTAATAGAGAACTTTTGATATTTTGATCGAAGTAAGTTAAATCAAAAGTCAAGAGATAATGAAATTAGAAATGAAATCATTTTTATTAAACAAGAAAAGACATGATTATCATTTATAAAATTGATTACAAAAACTAATTTCAATGACGCTAGAAATCGAAGCGAATAATATGAAAACCCTTTTTGTTTTCTATACCAACTGGTATCCCCACGAACCGGTTGGCTTTAGCCGATCTCTCCCCAGATACGGCCTCAAGCCGCTCTAGCTAATCTATCACCAGAAAGGCCTCAAGCACCCCCTAGATCTACTCCCTAGACCCAATCACCAACACGAGGCGAATTACTCCCTAAGTCCAACCTAGACCTAGTCGCTGTGTGGCGAATTCACGAACTGATTACAATGATAAAATAAAAGACAAAATACACAACAAAGAACTAAAAACTCCCTCAAGAAGAAGAACTTGATGTCGATGTAGATGCGATCGGATTGGTCTTCAAGTTCTTTGCGTTCACGAACGTTGACGGAGTTCTTCGGGCTGCTAGGAGAAGGCTCTGACGAGTGCTCTGAATATGTGGCTTCAATTCCTTCTGTAACAACAAGCAACAACGGAGGAGGCGCGCATCTTTTTATAGAATCAGCCACTACCGCCTGAGGTAGTACTACTTCCCCGCGGTATCCACATTAGGCAATGAAGCACACGGATCGTGGTAGTTTAGGCAACATTTGACCGGCAAACACTAGCGTGCTGCGGTAATGCTAACACCCCACGATAGCGAGATATCCTTCCTTCAGCCACAATCTTCTTCCAAATCTGCTCTTCAATCAACTCCAGACGGGAAGTTTCCAAAAGCTACCGCCGGGCGTTAGACTTAATGCGTCGCGATAGTACATGCTAAAATAGCGTCCCATCGACATTCCTTTTTCTCCACTGTTTCCTTCCTGTCAATTGTTTCCATTTATACTAGCTCCAGCGGTAGTGCCGACGCGTCGCGGTAGCAACGCTTGGCATCAATTTTCTTCGACCGGCATTTATTTTGGTCGAACACCTTTCGTCGAACGCCATCTTCTTCGAACATATTTCGTCGAACACAATCTTCGTTGAACACATTTCGTCGAATGACATTTTCGCTAGCTCCAGCGGTAGTGCTAGCGCACCGCGGTAAGGCATGCACTTCGTCGAGCGCCGCGGTAGAGCATGTAGTTCGTCGTTCACCATTTCATTTCGGCGATCGAATTTTCATCAAATGGGAACCCACTTTTGTCGATCGCAAATTCGTCGAACGCAGTGATAAGCATTTCGTCGAGCGCAGCTTTCAATTCATCAAACAGGATTCCGCTTTCGTCGATCGCAAATTCGTCGAATGCAGTGATAAGCATTTCGTCGAGCGCAGCTTTCAATTCGTCAAACGAACACTAGTGCCAGCGGTAGTTCTAACGCGCCGCGGAAAAGCTTACATTTTGTCGAGCGCCAGTTCCGTTCTCAGCGATTTCCTTCTCAGCGGTTGTTAGCGCCAGCGGTAGTACTAATGTTACGCGGTAGTAACAACAAAACGCATTTCCATGGAGATTTGAGAGCACTGAATCCTGCATACTATAAACACAAAACAAGTATGATCAAATACAATAGGATTTGTTATTGTCAAACCAAGAGCTGCGGAAAGCATGTTAAAACACTAACATGTAACAATGTGTGGACATCCTCTCAAAAACTCTTTAAAACACACGAATCATAATTTGGTTTTTGACCTCATGATTTAAAATTTAACTTCCGCAATTTTTTGCATTTTCTTCAAAAAATTTCACTGTATTAGATAGGTCTTATATTGCTCAGTCATAATTAAGTGAAATTGAAAATAAAATCAAAGAAAATTCAGGCCAAATACTCACAATAAGCACTCTCTGTGAGCTAACTCAGGCGCTAAGACCTACCGCTGGCGCTAGCTCGAGTGTCCGATTATCTGTAATTTTAAAATTCTGAAAATTCACACAAAATATATTATTTTATTTGTACTACTCATTTTTGCATCTATGCCTATAATTGATTTTTGAAAAATTAAAATTCAAAACTACAAAAGCCAAATTACAAAAAAATATTTGTCTTACTTCCTATCTTTGGTTATTTGTTTGATTTCTATTTCTATATGCAAAAATCAAATTCAAAAATATAAAACAAAAACAGGTATCAAAAATTATCTTTTGAACTTAACTTTTCTATTTAAATGAGTCCGTATCCGGGGAAGGATCGGCTAAATCCAACTGGTTCGTGGGGATACGAGTTGGTATAGAAAACAAAAAAGTCTTTCATATTTCGCTTTGATTTCTAGCGTCATTGAAATCTAGTTTTGTAATCAATTTTATTAATAGTAATCATGTCTCTCTTTGTGTAATAAAATTGATTTTGTTCTTCATATATCTAAATTGTTTATTATCGTCTCTCTCATCATAAAACAATTTAGATCTTTATTCAAAATCACTATTTTAATCTCTTATTATTTCAAGTATTCCAAAATATAAGAAAAAAGTTTTAAAACCCTTATTCACCCCCACCCCCTCTAAGGGCGCCTACCGATCCAACAGTCATGGCCCTGTCGGAGCACTTAAGGAAGTCGACGCAGCTTCTACTTCTACTCGGCGCAGAAGGAAATATCTGTCGAAGCCATTCAAAGTCGACGCAAGTTCAACTTTATCTCGACGCAGATAATGAAGTTCAGAGCCAAGCCATCAACACGACGGTTACATCGACTGGGCATCGATGCAACGTCGACTAACAAAGTTCAATCAGAGCAAGGATGAATTCGAAGGTGCTCCTATAAGAACTCGAAGGAGCATCGATAAGAGAGGAAGTGAACTCGACGCTATGTCAAATATAGTCTGAAAAGGGAAACCTTTTCAGCTGTTATTTTGGACCCTCTCTCATGGCCCACCTCTCTCAAGACCGTTCTCCAACGGCTCCTTAATTATCTCAAATGGAATGAAGAATTAACAGAGGGCTGAGAAAAGCTTTCTTGGAAACAAGCTTTATGTTGGTGGACGGGTCGGGAATTAAAGAAGGAAAGAAGAAGTCCAGACAAAAATACCTTTTCAGGTCCTACCAGAAAAAGAAACAAATTCAAAATTGAACAGGGACAATAAAAGGCAAGAGAAGAAAGAGAAAGATAGAGCATTCAAAACAAACGACATACTATTTTATTGTGCTTCCTTCTTCGTCCTCTCTCTTACAGGAACCCTAACAGAAAAAAATATAGAGAAGGAATATCTGCTGCACTTCTACTCTCTAAGAACAGTAGAGAACAAGGCTGCTCATCAACACAATCTTATAGCAGCCAAAGTTCAATCAGAAAGAATATAGAAGGACCTGACAATAATAGGTTTTGCAAATCATCACCATCATAAGCAGAAGTTCATCAAGAGCAGATCCTGTGAATAGATACAAGAAGGTGTTCTTCATACATCCATCATAAGAATTTTGAAAACAGAATTCCTACACCCTTCTTCTTTCTCTTTCTCCTTCCCTTATGTAAAAGAGTTTTGTTAATCCCTCTTCAAAGGATTCAGTGGTTCAAGATCTCCAAATCAAAAGATCGGGTGGTTCAAGATCTCCTTATCAAAAGATCTGGTGGTTCATGATCTCCTTGTCAAAAGATCAGTGGTTCCAAGAGTCTCCTTACCAAAAGACTCAGGCACAGTGGTGCATCGCTACTAGGTGGTAAAAGAGGGGAGTAGCCACATTTTGGGGAACCTCTATAAAAAATTGTGTGTCTTCTGGTTGATAATTTTCTCTATTGTCCCTCATAGCTAGTTCACTTTATTGTTTTCTGCTTTATATTCCAGCACTATTTTATTCTATCTGAGATCTTGATTGAGAATAAATCCTTAGATTATTTTACTGTTATCACAGTTAGAATAGGAATAATTTTTAAATCTCTATTCACCCCCTCTAGAGGATTCTCAGAGGCACACTGTGTAACACCTCCCCTGTAATGACCATATAACATGGGTCTGGCCGGGACCCCACAGCATATAACCGCCACAGTTTCAAAAGATGATATAAACTACCCAGCTCAAAACTCAGACAACACAGCAGAAACAAAACTAAAAACCACAGAGATTGTCCACAAATAACATAGGAGTGAAACTGGCCTTAAGGCCTTACAAAACCAAAGTCAAAGTCATCAAACACTCATCACAAATATAAAATCCCAAAAGAGGGGGAAACTTGCTTCCCTAGGCTACCTCGGCATGCAAGACGGAACATCAAAAGATGAGTACGGGAAAACAGGAAAAACAAGGTAAACACTTCATGAGGCTTTAGACCTTTTTGGCCCGCGAGCTCGTTCCAGCCTGCGATCCCTGGCCTGCATCCAAAACACAAAGAGCGGTAAACGAGGGTCATCTATGGCTGACCACAAATGGTGTAACAACACCCCTCCTCCCGGCCGTCCTAGCGGACGCCGGGGAACTACATCACCCTGCAAGTCAGCACTTCGTATGCACATGAAAATACGGAAAGTAGCAACATAAAACAACAGGCATGAGTGTCACAAACAACATCCACGTTTCTATGTTGAGAAAGTAATATAGGGGCCTACAAATGCGATATGAATGCAAACCCGGGTTTCACCCAAGGCGCCCTAAAGCGTATGAGTCTAACACAACATCATACATCATCAGCACAATTACGGGGTACTCAACGCTTCCCCCAAAGGGCATCGTAGCCCAAGGCCAAGAACTCACATCGAGACCCACCTCGCCTGGCTCTCCATGCCATCGGGCTTGTCAAACAGCTCACACGTTCTTGCCTCAAACCACACAACTGATGCTAAGAACCCTGGCTTGGACTCCGAGCAAACGTCCCAAGGCCCTGGTCTTACCGTCGGGACAACGTCCATCGACTGCCTCGCCTGGAGACCGTTCCGGGCTCGTCCGTTAGCACAGCCGTTCTCGTCAGTTAACCCCGAAGGGACTAATCTTGTCTGGACACTCTCCACACGTGAATATCAGTCTTCATGGGATAGCCAGCCGACCACAAAGACCATTCGCACCTTCGCACAACACTAGGCATCACAAGCCCCATAATCCGCAAATTATTTCCCCGCCCAAAACCCAACATTCGTTATCACACGAAGCTACAAGGGCATCACGACGACGAATTCTCCGTATTCGGATTTCTAACAAAACCCCTAAAATGCGCGTCAATCAACATCATCGAATCGGACCAACGGTCGCGAAACCGGCTTCAACCACAATGCCTAATCCGCTAACGGAGCGGATCTCTAATGCAAATCATGTCGGGGACGGACACAATCAACCCGATGGTTCCTCTTGAACCAAGGCGACCCGAATCCCTCTCACTCGACAGATCCGGTGCCAAAATGCAGAAAATAAAGGGATGTCAAGCACGCATCCTAAAGACCAGGAGGAGTAATGTCGTTACCTTTTGAGATCTCCTCCTAGCCATGGAAACTTGAAAAGAAACGGAGAATAAGAAGCGTCTCGACTTTCCCAACGCGCTGCCGATCTCGGATCGGCGAACGAAGCTCCGGAGATCCAACAATGGCGGGATCTAGTTCTCCTCCTCCTCCAACCCTTCCTCTCTCTCAAACCCTCAAGACCCAACTTAAGAGAAAATGAGGAGGGAGAGCTTCTCAGCCCTACTTAGGGTTCTCCCACGAACCCCTCACAGTCGTTCGATCGAAATCAAACCAAACGGGCACCCAGAAATTCACTGTTTACGGATCTGTTTCCGTCAGTTTGCGAACGCACGGTCGAACGCACGACCGTGCGTAAAATTGCACGAGTAAATTCAGAACTCCAAATTTCCCATCCGAAGAGCACGCACGGGCGGATCGATCGTGCGTCAAGGAAACGCACGATCGCGCGTTTAAGAAAAATCTACCATTACGGGAGTTTTCAGCGACGAAGACCTAATGCGCGACATTAATTCTCAGATCAGCAAAACTGGGGTGTTACAACTCCAGCCCCCTTAAAAGAATTTCGTCCCAGAACCCCTCACAGTCTGACATCAGCTTACATACTCAGCTACGTCCCGCTTCATCCCAGGCCACCAAAAGGATTTCTTCATATCCGAGTACATCTTTGTACTACCTGGATGAATGGAGTACTTCGTAAAGTGAGCCTCAAACATCAACTCCTCGCGGAGCTTGCCAAAACGTGGAACACAAACCCTTCCGTCTCTTTTCAAAATTCCACCGACCGTCTCCCAAGCACTGTCTTCGCTTTGCTGAGCATCCAACACCAACTGCTGGCACTATTCGTCTGCACTAGTCGCCTCTCGGATTCGATCTGTTAGATCACACTGCACTTCAATCCAGTTCAACCGAGCCACGCTAGACTCACCTCTAGCCACACAAGCAATGTCAAGAGACTCCAAATCTCGCACCAAATGCTTGTCATGCGCCTCAATCCAATTACCTTGCCCGGAGTACTTCCTACTCAAGGCATCTGCCACCACGTTGGCGTTACCTGGCGTATACTAAATCTCCACGTCGTCCCCAAGGAACTCGACCCACCTACGCTGCTGCATATTCAGATCCTTTTGGTCTAGGAGATACCTCAGGCTTTTGTGATCCGTGAAGATCTCCACCTTTGCACCATATACGTAGTGCCGCCACAATTTTAACGCAAATATTACCGCCGCCAACTCCAGATCATGGACGGGGTAATTCCTCTCATGAGTCTTTAACTGCCTTGACCCATAAGCTATCACATTGCCGTGCTGCACCAGCACGCAACCCAAACCGCAACCTGATGCGTCACTGAAAATCTGAAATCCTTCCGTCCCACTAGGAAGACTAAGGATTGGAGCAGACATCAATCTTTCCTTCAAATTCTCAAACGCATGGGCACACTCCGGCGTCCAAATGAACTTTTGGTCCTTGCGAGTAAGAGTGGTGAGGGGCAATGCCACCCGCGAGAAGTTCTCCACGAACCTCCTGTAATAACCGGCTAGCCCAAGGAAACTCCAGACTTCTGCCACGGTTCTCAAAACAGGCCAATCTCTAATGGCTTCAATCTTCGCCGGATCTACCGCCACCCCATCTCCACTGATTACGTGACCCAAAAAGGCCACCTTCTCGATCCAAAACTCGCACTTCGAGAACTTAGCATAAAGTTGGTTCTCCCTTAGAGTCTGCAATACTACCCTCAAATGAGACTCATGCTCCGCTTCCGATTTCGAATAAACCAGAATATCATCTATGAACACCACCACGAACGAATCTAAAAATGGCAGAAAAACCCTGTTCGTCAAATCCATGAACACAGATGGCGCGTTCGTCAATCTGAACGGCATCACCGAAAACTCATAGTGGCCATACCGAGTCCCAAACGCTGTCTTGGCAATGTCCTCTTCTCGAATCTTCAACTGGTAGTACCCTGATTTCAAATCAACCTTAGAGTACACCACCGACCCCACTAACTGGTCGAACAAATCATCGATTCGGGGAATCGGATATTTATTCTTGACGGTCAACTTATTCAGCTCACGGTAGTCAATGCACAACTGCATACTCCCGTCCTTCTTCTTTACGAACAATACCGGCGCGCTCCACGGCGAAGAGCTGGGCCTAATGTACCCTTGCTCCAACAACTCTTGCAACTGAACCTTAAGCTTGGCCAGTTCCTTCGGTGCCATCCTAAACGGAGGACGTGACACCGGCCTCGCACCCGGTACCAACTCTATCGAGAAATCGATTTTGCGCTGAGGAGGTGCTCCCGGAAGCTCCTCAGGGAATACATCCTCAAACCCTTCCACCACCGGAACATCTCCAATAGCCAACCTTGTGGAGTGAGTCTCCAACAAAGCTATAAATGCCTCGCCTCCTTGGTTTACCGCACGCCTCATTTGCATAGCAAAAATCAGAGAACAAGCCACTCCGCTTAGGCCTTCGAACTTGACCTCTGCTCTACCTTTTCCTCTCAGGGTTACCACCTTCAACTGGCAGTCGATACTAGCTCGCTGCTCTGCAAGCCAGTCCATCCCCAAGATAACGTCAAATTCAGCTAGTGGCAGAATCGCTGCTACCAACTCGAAATCACAATCGCAGAATTGCAACACAATGCGTCCTTTCCTCACGGTGGTCATGAAAGACCCATTCGGCATGCGCACGCTCAGCTCCACCTCTGCCTCGACAGACTCTGCGCCAATCCTCCGGATAAAGCTTTCCGCGAGAAAAGAGTGTGATGCTCCCGTATCGAACAACACTCGAGAGGGGTAGCCCGAAACTAGCACGAAACCTAACCACGTGCATCACAAACATAAAAGGCCGCAACCTATATTACAGAAACAAACGAAAACATAAACTTTTCGTACCTGTCACCACGTCAGTTTGACAAATTGCTTCTTGCTGCCCAAGATTATACGCTCTAGGCTGCGCCGGAGGGAACCGCGAAGCACTAGACTCCACCGCCTTTCCTTTCTCCACGGCACTAGGGTCGGAGCGCACCGATTGTTCCTGCCTCGGCTCTGGCACAGCTCCGCCCTCGGTACAAAACCGACTTATGTGGCCCACCTTGCCACACTTGAAACACGTAAACGGACCTTTGGAGCAGAAATCTCCCGAAGGTGCGCCACTTCTCTCCCCAGGCCTGTTAGGACGGGGCTTCTTCTTCCATCATTTTCCCTCGGACTTCCACTGAGGCTGAGACTGAGAAGTCTTTCCTTCTCCCTGCTTTGCCGCAAAACCCTTTCGCCGTTGGGTCCGCTCCAGGTCGCTTTCTAATGTGCGAGCGGCTTCGACCAATTCATTAAATCCTGCATTCTTTAAGGCTATTAACGGTTGCCTTAAATTCTATCTTAGGCCTTGATAGAAGAGATTGTCCCTCTCTTCATCGTCTGCCATAGTCATTCCCGCATTACGACCCAACCGAGTGAACTCCTGCAGATACTCGTCCACTGTCTTCTCCCGCTGCACCAAATGCAAGAATTGTCGCTGCGGTGCTAACCTTATCGACGATGGAATATAACGCTTTAGGAACGCATTCCCGAACTCCTCCATGGATGGTACGCACCCAAGGAAATGGCGACCACTGTGTTCACCCACCATAGCTTCGCATCGCCCTCTAACATAAAACTCGCGAATTGGGACTGCCTCTCCGCTGGGGTCTCTGCTGCCTTCAAAAGTTCCTGGATCCTCGAAAGCCAATCTTCGGCATCTGTTGGAGTGCCAACTCCCTTGAATGTCGGAGGATGGAAACTCAAGAAGTACTTCATAAATCGATCACCCATCCCATAAGCTCTCTCCGCTAAAGGCTCTGCTTGCCTTGCTCCAACCTCCGGTGTATCTGGTGTAGCAGCCGGAGTGACAAGAGTTGTAACTTGCACAACAGGCGTCAGAGCCCGTGGCATCGCTGCAGCTTGAGCCGCTACCATTGCTTCTGCTAGCATGCGACAGAAATCAGTCGGGGACATGGCCATATTCATGAGGCCCGGAGCAGTAGCACTGCTTCCCGAAGGCTCCTCTTGCCTTCTAGATGTCCCCGCATCGTCACCAACATCCTAGCATAAGCAAGGAAATAAACTCATCAAGTTCTATTCGCAAGACTCGAATGCAAGGATACTCATGATCCCGCACAACACTCCTATGTGGACAACCTCTTTACGCGATCCGAATACACTAAACCTCGCAAGAATACTAACCTAGCTCTGATACCAAATTGTAACACCTCCCCTGTAAGGACCATATAACATGGGTCCGGCCGGGACCCCACAGAATATAGCCGCCACAGTTTCATCATTAAAAGATGATATAAACTACCCAGCTCAAAACTCAGACAACACAGCGGAAACAAAACTAAAAACTATAGAGATTGTCCACAAATAACATAGGAGCGAAACTGGCCTTAAGGCCTTACAAAACCAAAGTCCAAGTCATCAAACACTCATCACAAATATAAAATCCCAAAAGAGGGGGAAACTAGCTTCCCTAGGCTACCTCGGCATGCAAGCCGGAACATCAAAAGATGAGTACGGGAAAACAGGAAAAACAAGGTAAACACTTCATAAGGCTTTAGACCTTTTTAGCCTGCGAGCTCGTTCCAGCCTACGATCCCTGGCCTGCATCCAAATCACAAAGAGCGGTAAACGAGGGTCAGCTATGGCTGACCACAAACGGTGTAACAACACCCCTCCTCCCGGCCGTCCTAGCGGACCCCGGGGAACTACATCACCCTGCAAGTCAGCACTTCGTATGCACATGAAAATACGGAAAGTGGCAACATAAAACAACAGGCGTGAGTGTCACAAACAACATCCACGTTTCTATGTTGAGCAAGTAATAAAGGGGCCTACAAATGCGATATGAATGCAAACCCGGGTTTCACCCAAGGCACCATAAAGCGTATGAGTCTAACACAACATCATACATCATCAGCACAATCACGGGGTACTCAACGCTTCCCCCAAAGGGCATCGTAGCCCAAGGCCAAGAACACATGCCGAGACCCACCTCGCCTGGCTCTCCATGCCATCGGGCTTGTCAAACAGCTCAGACGTTCTTGCCTCAAACCACACAACCGATGCTAAGAACCCTGGCTTGGACTCCGAGCAAACGTCCCAAGGCCCTGGTCTTACCGTCGGGACAACGTCCACCGACTGCCTCTCCTGGCGACCGTTCCGGTCTCGTCCGTTAGCACAGCCGTTATCGTCAGTTAACCCTGAAGGGACTAATCTTGTCGGGACACTCTCCACACGTGAATATCAGTCCTCACGGGATAGCCAGCCGGCCACAAAGACCAATCGCACCTTCGCACAACACTGGGCATCATAAGCCCCATAATCCGCACATTATTTCCCTGTCCAAAACCCAACATTTGTTATCACACGAAGCTACAAGGGCATCACGATGATGAATTTGCCGTATTCAGATTTCTAACAAAACCCCTAAAATGCGCGTCAATCAACATCACCGAATTGGACCAACGGTCGCGAAACCGGCTTCAACCACAATGCCTAATCCGCTAATGGAGCGGATCTCTAATGCAAATCATGTCGGGGACGGACACAATCAACCTGATGGTTCCTCTTGAACCAAGGCGACCCGGATCCCTCTCACTCGACGGATCCGGTGCCAAAATGCAGAAAATAAAGGGATGCCAAGCACGCATCCTAAAGACTGGGAGGAGAAATGTCGTTACCTTTTGAGATCTCCTCCTATCCATGGAAACTTGAAAAGAAACGGAGAAGAAGAAGCGTCTCAACGTTCCCTACGCGCTGCCGGTCTCGGATCGGCGAACGGAGTTCCGAAGCTCCAACAATGGCAGGATCTAGTTCTCCTCCTCCTCCAACCCTTCCTCTCTCTCAAACCCTCAAGACCCAACTTAAGAGAAAATGAGGAGGGAGAGCTTCTCAGCCCTACTTAGGGTTCTCCCACGAACCCCTCACAGCCGTTCGATCGAAATCAAACCAAACGGGCGCCCAGAAATTCGCTGTTTATGGATTTGTTTCCGTCAGTTTGCGAACACACGGTCGAATGCACGACCGTGCGTAAAAATGCACGAGTAAATTCAGAACTCCAAATCTCCCAGCCGAAGAGCACGCACGGACGGATCGATCCTGCGTCAAGGAAATGCACGATCGTGCGTTTAAGAAAAATCTGCCATTATGGCAGTTTTCAGCGATGAAGAGCTAATGCGCGGCGTTAATTCTCAGATCAGCAAAACTGGGGTGCTACCCACTGTGCACTTTCAAAGAAGAATTCTATTTTTAGAATTCTTATGAAGCCTGTATAAAGAACAGTTTCTTTAATCTTTCACTGGATCTTCTAATGATGAACTCCTGCTTATGATGGTGATAATTTCCAGGAGCTATGTTTCTCAGATCCTTTTTCTTCTTTTTGATTAAACTCTGGCTGTTATGTGATTGTGATGATGAGCAGCCTTGTTCTATTCTGAGAGAGAGAGGGAGAGCAACAATTCTATCTTCTTTGTATCTGTTCTCTATTAGGGTTCCCTGAGGAAAGAGGATGCCCTAAAAGAAAGGTGTAGCCGATTGTGATGAATGCTCTAGTTTTCTCTTTCCTTTCTTCCCTTTTATTTTCCCTGTTCAATTTGAATTTGTTTCCTTTTCTGGTAAGTCCTAAAAATGTATTTTTGTCAGGACAATTACTCATTTCCTTCTTTCTTTAATTCCCAACCCGTCCACCAACAATAAGCTTATTTCTAAGAAAGCTTTTCTCCATCCTCTATTAATTCTTGATTCTATTTAAGATAATTAAGGAGCCATTGGGGAACAGTCTTGAGTGAGGTGGGCCATGAGAGAGGGTCCAAAAATGACAGCTGAAAAGGGTTTCCTTTTCAGATTGTATTCGACGTAACGTCGAGTTCTCTTCCTCTCATATCGATGCACCTTCGAGTTCTTGTGGGAGCAGCTTCGAATTCATCCTTGCTCTGATTGAACTCTACTAGTTGACGTTGCATCGACATCTTATCGACTTAACTATTGAGTTGAGGGCATGGTTCTGAACTTCATTATCTGCGTCGAGGTGAAGTCAACGTTGCGTCGACTTTAGATGGCTTCGATAGATATTTCCTTCTGCGTTGAGTTTAAGTAGAAGCTGTGTCGACTTCACAAAGTACTTCGATAGTTCCATGGCCTCTATGTCGATATCTATTCCATGTAACATCAACTTGATCTACTCTGACAAAAAGTGTGTGTTGTTTGGACTTCTTGTCAGAGTAGCATCGACATCCATTCGATGTTGCATCGATTTCTATTCGACGCAAATATTAACTTCACCAAATTTGTGCTTCTCTTGATATGGTCTTGACACCCTAGGTTGAGTGTGACATCCTAAGACATCTAATGACCAGATTACCCCACTATACAATGGGTAATTGAAACCTAATAGTTATAATCACTTTTAGATAATTTGTTAAGTTGAATATAAGGGGTTTTTCCCAACAATCTCCCCATATTTATCTTAACAAATTTTACAGTTTGAATAAAGTGTTTTTACACATTTCTTTGCATAAAATAAAAATACATATAGGACATCATAGATATAAAAATATGACATACTGTTTTTCACAGGCCATTTCATTCCATGTGTTGAAACCGAGATCTCGGCTTCTGTGGAGTTCGGGGCCCTCAGCAAGCTGAGGGGCAACCAACACTTACTCCCCCCAAGGGAGAGCTCTAGGATGAAGGTTGAGAAACTATGAACTGGACCAAGGGCTTAGTGGGGAGGTCCCGCCACATACCCAGAAGTTCCCAAGGAACTTCCCCTCCCAAGCCACTACTAAGCTTGGGCACCACTGGAGGCTCTCCTCACCCACTAGAGAGACTTGGGGAGGGAGAGAGAGGGAGAGAGCTAGCCTAGAATCAGATCCCTCCAAATGCTCACCCCTCCTCCTCCCGGGGTCGCGCCCTTTGGAAATATTGGGCCTAAAAATATCTTGGGCCTCGGGGTCCCACTCGGCGAATACAGGGTTGTACACCATTGTCAAGAAATATATAGATATCCACAGCTATTTTTCACGCAATATAAAACTTTACAGAGTACCTTACAGCTCCTTCTCAGGAGTTCTTCTCTTCCATGAAAATACTTTACCTTTATAGGAGCAATGTTCAGAGGCTCATCATATTCTATAATAGCATCTTTGGGAAGCTCCCCCTGAGAGTTTGCATTAACTTCAGCCTGCTGTGTAGCTTCCTGAGCAATCTGGGCAACCTCATCCAGAATATCATTCTGAGGCTCCCCTTAACTAATGTTTTACTTATATCTGACATCTCTGTATATAGATCCCTTTACACATCTGGAGCACGCTCCCCCTGAATATCTGGGAGCTCCCCCTGATTTATTGAGGCTTTTTTATCCTTATTCAGAATATCTGGGAGCTCCCCCTAGATCTGTGCAGCTTGAAAGATGGTCACTTTGTCAGGAGTAGGAGCATTATCAACATCAGGCTTACCCTTTTCACTCAACTCCAGAACAGGTCTTTCTTCCTCCAATATGTTCTCCCCCTTCTTAACCTTGCTGTGAAGAGAGGTTAAGAATTATTTGGTGACCATGGAGGAAGACACAAAGTCCTTGAGGATTTGTAAGGTTCTTGTAGAATTTAATAACACAGCCTCCATTTGGGAGTTCTTCCTATCAAATTTCCTTGATTGGGAGGCCACCATGTCTGCAAAGGTAGAGAAGGCAAGGCCAACTTCTTTGGAGATTATTTGCTCAAGGTTAATTGGGGGTATGGAGGAGGTAGATGGAGGGAAATCTTCTTGGATAGGTGAGAAAGCATGATAGATTTCAGGTGAGACATGTATAGGTGGAGGAGGTGGAGAAAATGTGGATGGGTAGCTGATGAGGAATTTGAGGAGATGGCTCTAGGGCTGAAGAGGATTGTTGTTGTTGTTGTTGTTGTTGTTGTTGTTGTTGAGGAGAATGTTGAGCTGTAGCATCATCCTGATGGAGGTCTGAAGCAGTGTCTAGTGGAGTTGGAGAGAGAGGAGGTGAACCTGGAGCTTGACCAGGCTTCAAGATTTACCTGGTCCCCTTGGAGAATATTCCTATGTTGATTCTTTTCCCTGGTGGAATTGGCACTCCCTTTGACTTGTACACTGCTGGGTAGTGGAGGAGAAATACTTGGCTCATGACTCTCATATATGCATTTTCTTTGTGGGCATATTTGTGCGCAATCATCCTTAGGTGGCATTTCCCCCAATTTATCCTTTTCTTCAAAACTAGAGCTCCCATTATTTGAAGCAATTGCTTTGGAATAGCATCATGTGCTGATATTTTACACAGCAACACCTTCCCTACAATGTTTGCAAGGAACCTATATTCTTCCCCAAGATCAATCTTCTTTAGATTGATGGGATTATCTTTATTAAACTGTATAATCTCCAGGGCCCTCTTGGTCTCATCCCCTGATAATTCATCTGACTCATTTCCAGGAAGAAGATCATACGTTTGGTTCAATATTTCCTCTGTTATCAGTACATCTGTGTCTCAAACTCTTCCCTGGAAGGAACCATCCTCTCCAATCTGAACACTGTCTTTAAATTCAGTTAGTTCTATATCCAAGATCTTGCATCTGGTGGATATCATCTTGGTTAATCCAGCATCTTGAAATAGACCAAGAATGGCCTTGAAGCTTTTGGCCGCTGCACCGAACGAATCTGTGTCCACATCGAATCAGGAGTTCACTTTTGGTGTAGCCATCGAATTAATGGTACCTGCAATAACACAAAGAAAAATTAGAGAGAGGGGCACGGGAGAGCTGGAGAACAAGAGAGCAAGCAAGCAGGAGAGCAGAAGAGCAAGAAGGGAAGAATTCGAAAGCGCAATGATCTCGACGCTGAAGTTGCTTAAGATAAGATGATTCGTCGCAACTTAGGGTTTATGTCGATGCACCATCGATAAGAATTAGTATTTGGTGCGCAAAAATAAGCTGAGAATGCTCCTAGAAGCATTTCTGAGCATGCAGTAAAATCGACGTTGCGTCGAATAATATTTGACGGAACTTTGATATTTCAGCATTTCTAAAGTCGGTGAAATTTTGTCGACGTTGCGTCGATTTTCAATTGACGCTACCTCGAATTTGAGCAGTGACCATTGAGTCGACGCATGCGTTGATATGAACTTAACGCTGCGTCGAGATATATTCGAATTATCCACACCGAGTACTTCTTGACGCTGGCGTCGAGTAGAAGTCGATGGTACGTCTACTTCTATTTGACACACATCTAAATGAACAGATCTATTTCCTTAGAAAATTCTTGCTGTTTTTCCCAGCAATTATAATTTTTGAAAATAGACTATAGTATAAATTTAATAAACATTAAGGAAGATTCAAGTTATAAAATACTCCCTTGTATGAATTTTGTTCCTTATTCAAGACCTACATCATTCTTCCCACTCCATTTTCTCCTGAGTGGGACCCTACCTAACCCTGCACAAGTAATTTAAACATTAGAAGGAACCCAGGTTACCTTGGGCCCTTTTGTAACGTCCCAAGGCTGTAGACTTATAATCAGGACAACGTCCACCGACTGCCTCGCCTGGCGACCGTTACCGGGCTGCAGCCCAAGCACCCCAACCCCTCTCCAGCCCACAGGCGGGTTGTTGGTGGCCACAAATTGCTCCCATCCGAGCACGCTTAACTATAGAGTTCTTTCACTTCTCATCACCAATTGCAGCTCAATTGGTGATGAGAAGTGAAAGAACTCTATAGTTAAGCTTGCTCGGATGGGAGAAATTCTGGTATGGGTGACCTCCTGGGAAGGCCTCATAGAGGCACTTAACTGGATCACTTCGCACCAAAGGGAGGTTGTGGCCACCAACAACCCTCCTGTGGGCTGGAGAGGGGTTGGGGTGCTTGGGCTGCACCCCGGTAATGGTCGCCGGGCGAGGCAGCCGGTGGACGTTGTCCCGATTATAAGTCCAGGGCCTTGGGACGTTACAAAAAAAGTGCACTTTGAATATAACGTCCCAAGGCCCTGGACTTACCATCGGGACAACGTCCACCGACTGCCTCGCCTAGCGACAGTTACCGGGCTGCAGCCCAAGCATTCCAACCCATCTCCAGCCCACAGGAGGGTTGTTGGTGGCCACGGCCTCCCTTTGATGAGGTAAACTCGATAGTCAAGCATGCACCACGGGGACTTCCCAGGAGGTCACCCATCCCAGTACTACTCCAACCCGAGCACGCTTAACTATGGAGTTCTTTCACTTCTCATCACCAATTGAGCTGAGTTCAATTGGTGATGAGAAGTGAAAGAACTCTATAGTTAAGCGTGCTCGGATGGAAGCAATTCTGGGATGGGTGACCTCCTGGGAAGGCCTCGTAGAGGCACTTAACTGGATCACTTCTCACCAAAGGGAGGTTGTGGCCACCAACAACCCGCCTGTGGGCTGGAGAGGGGTTGGGGTGATTGGGCTGCAGCCCGGTAACGGTCGCCGGGCGAGGAAGTCGGTGGACGTTGTCCCGATTATAGGTCCAGGGCCTTGGGACGTTACAAAAAAAGTGCACTTTTTATGAAACGTCCCAAGGCCTTGTACTTACCATCGGGACAACGTCCACCGACTGCCTCGCCTGGCGACCATTACCGGGCTGCAGCCCAAGCACCCCAACCCCTCTCCAGCCCACAGGCGGGTTGTTGGTGGCCACAGCCTCCCTTTGGTGAGAAGTGATCCAGTTAAGCGCCTCTACGGTGCCTTCCCAGGAGGTCACCCATCCCAGTACTACTCCAGTCCGAGCACACTTAACTATATAGTTCTTTCACTTCTCATCACTAATTGAGCTGCAGCTCAATTGGTGATGAGAAGTGGAAGAACTCCATAGTTAAGCGTGCTCGGGCTGGAGTAGTACTGGGATGGGTGACTTCCTGGGAAGTCCCCGTGGTGCATGCTTGACTATCGAGTTTACCTGATCAAAGGGAGGATGTGGCCACCAATAACCCGCCAGCAGGGCTGGAGAGGGGTTGGGGTGCTTGGGCTGCAGCCCGGTAACGAGGCCAGTTGAGGCTAGATCGGTGGACATTGTCCCGATCGGACGTCGGCTTCTGGGTCGTTACACCTTTGCTTTTACCATTGTATGGTTCAATGAAGGAATAGAAGGGTCTTTCATGATACCCTTCTGGATGATAAGGAATGGGTTTCCCAAACGTAATATTTTGATACTTGTAATGAGTGTAAAATGTATCTAAATAAAGAAGATCAACAGAATGTTTTATTATTCTAGGTTTAGCTTTAACCTTTTGATTGTTGTTATTTGATTTCTCGACATTGTTCTTACCTAGGGGTCTTTCTTTCCTATTCAGATTTACTTGATTAGGTTTATCTATCCTATCTGGATTACTATTAACCTTACCCTTGGATGATGAACTCTTCTCACTTGATCGGTACTCACTAGGTCTGACAAATGACACATGATTTTTCGAGGCAGGTTTCCTAGGTGCTTCTGTGCTAGTGGAGGGCTCTGCCCCTAACCCTAGGTGATTAAATCTCATAGAGAGATTTTCTGTGATGTCTTTGAGCTTCTGACTCCTCCCATTGAGTGAGTCCTCAAAAGCCTTTGCCTTTGATAGCTCTCCTTTTAAATTTATATTTTCTTCTCTAAGTTTAATCAATTCTAACTTTTTATTACTAATTTCATTTGTTAGGTTATGATTTATTAGGTTCATTTCATCTCTCTTAAGGTTCTCTAATTCAGTTCTAGTTGTGTCTAATTCTTTTTCTACCCTAAGGTGATCAATGTAGAAATCTTTAAAACATGATTTAAAATCTTATAAACTAAAATTAAATTCATCAAAAACAGATACATGTTCCTCTTCATGATCTGATGACATCCCTAGTGCCATCATACAGGCTGCTTCTGTTGCTGCTTCATCATCACTTTCAGATGATGAGGAGCTCAATTTTGCTTCAGAATCACTCCAGGTTTCAGCAATGAAACCCTTCGCTTTCTTCTTGTCCTTTCCACGGAAGGACTTCTTCTTCTTCTCCTCTTTGTTGCTGCTTCTTTCCCTTTGCTTTTGTGGGCAATCAGGAGCAATGTGCCCTGGTTTGTTGCAAGTGAAGCAGATAATCTCCTTCTTTGGAGTTTTATCATACCTAGGCCTTGAGTCTCTTTCTCTTCTCCTTGAGTCTTCAGTCTTGACCTATTTCTTGAATCTCCTTGCTAGCAGACTGCACATTTCATCTTTAGGAGTAGAGGACTCTCCTTCAGTAGCTTTCAAGGCAAGATTCCTTTGGATAGGAGCTGGAGTAGTCTCCCTTTCTTCAAAGTCAGCCCTGTTTTTTAGAAGCATCTCATATGACTTAAGCTTTCCTAGCAAAGCTTCAGTAGAGATTTCTCTATGGCACCTGGATTCTCTGATTTCCCAGATCCTTGAATCCCATGAGCTAGGGAAGCACATGAGGATTTTATCATTAATTTCAGTCAAGGAAATCTCTTTGTCTAAGCCTCTGAGCTCATTAATGATAATGTTGAATCTGTCAAACATATCAGCAACAGATTCTTCAGCTTTCTTCTGAAAGTTCTCATACTAGGATATGAGAAGAGACTTTCTGTCCTTTCTTTCATCAGAGTTGTCTTCCACCATTTTGGTGAGAGAATCCCATATATCTTTTGCTGATTGGCATTCAGCAACCTTCTGGAAAATGTCATCTGACATTGTTGACACCAGAATATTCATGGCCTTTTCATCACATGCCTTGACCTTCTTCTCAGCTTCTGCCCATTCATTTCTTGGGACAACCTCAGTTGTTGAAGATTCTCCTGCCTTTTGTCTGACAGGAGCTGGAGTACCTGTGAGATGAACATTATAGATGTCTTCATCAATGAAATTCATATAAAGTTTTATTCTGGCCTTCCAAAGTGTGAACTTATTCAAGTTACACACTAGGGGTCTTGTAGAAGCATAATCCTTAGAACTCATTTTCTTTATAAAATAGATTTGAGATAAAGAACCAAGTGTAGGAGGTCTTTTTGATCAAGGTGTTAACCTTTTAATGATCAACCTCCCTCTGATACCAATTGAAAGTGCACAATGTGCCTCCGAGAATCCTCTAGAGGGGGCGGGGGGGGGGGGTGAATAGAGATTTAAAATTATTTCTATCCTATATGTGCAAACACAATAAAACCTAAGTACTATGCTCCAACAAATACTCACAGAGAATAAAATAGTTCAGAATATGAAGCAGGAAGAACAGTAAAAGTTATCTAGTTATCTAAGTTATAAGGGACAACACAGAAAATAAGCAATCTAGAAGACACAGATTTTTATAGAGGTTCCTCAAAATATGGGTGCTCGCCTCTTCTACCACCTGGTAGGAATGCACCAACTATGCATGAGTCTTTTGATAAGGAGACTCTTAGAACCACTGATCTTTTGATAAGGATATCATGAACCACCAGATCTTTTGATAAGGAGATCTTGAACCACCAGATCTTTTGATAAGGAGATCTTGAACCACTGAATCCTTTGGAAGAGGGATTCTCAAAACTCTGTACAGTTGGGAATGAGAAGGAGAAAGAAAGAGAAAGGAAGAAGAATTCTGTTTTTAGAATTCTTATGAAGCCTGTATAAAGAACAACTTCATTAATCTTTCACTGGATCTGCTAATGATGAACTCCTGCTTATGATGGTGATAATTTGCAGGACCTGTGTTTGTCAGATCCTTTTTCTTCTTTCTGATTGAACTCTGGTTGCTATATGATTATGATGATGAGCAGCTTTGTTCTATTCTGAGAGAGAGAGGGAGAGCAGCAGTTCTATCTTCTCTGTATCTATTCTCTATTAGGGTTCCTTGAGGGAAGAGGATGCCCTAAAAGAAAGGTGTAGCCGATTGTGATGATTGCTCTAGTTTTTTCTTTCCTTTCTTCCCATTTATTGTCCCTGTTCAATTTGAATTTGTTTCCTTTTCTGGTAAGTCCTGCAAAGGTATTTTTGTCTGGACAATTACTCATTTCCTTCCTTCTTTAATTCCTGACCCGTCCACCAAAGTTAAGCTTGTTTCCAAGAAATCTTTTCTATATCCTCTGTTAATTCTTGATTCTATTTGAGGTAATTAAGGAGTCGTTGGGGAATGGTCTTGAGTGAGGTGGGCCATGAGAGAGGGTCCAAAAATGACAGCTAAAAGGTTTCATTTTTAGACTGTATTCGACGTAGCGTAGAGTTCTCTTCCTCTCTTATCGACGCACCTTAGTTCTTGTGGGAGCAACTTTGAATTCATCCTTGCTCTGATTGAACTCTGCTTGTCGACGTTGCGTCAATATCTTATCGACATAACCATCGAGTTGAGGGCATGATTCTGAACTTCATTATCTGTGTCGAGGTGAAGTTGACATTGCGTCGACTTTAGATGGCTTCGACAGATATTTCCTTCTATGTTGAGTTGAAGTAGAAGCTATGTCGACTTCACAAAGTACTTCGATAGGTCCATGGACTCTACGTCGATATCTATTTGACATAACGTCGACTTGATCTACTCTGATAGAAAGAGTGTGTTGCTTAGACTTCTTGTCATAGTAGCGTCGACATCCATTCGATGTTGCGCTGATTTCTATTCGACGCAAATATTAACTTCACCAAATTTATGCTTCTCTTGATATGGTCTTGACACCCTAGGTTAAATGTGACATCCTAAGACATCTAATGACCATATTACCCCACTATACAGTGGGTAATGGAAACCTAATAGTTAAAATCACTTTTAGATAATTTGTTAAGTTAAATCTAAGGGGTTTTTCCCAACACCCTAACGACATGTGTACACTCTAGCCCCGTACTAAGTGACAGATGGGCATTAGGAGCTGCACACATGCTGTAGGTTGGGCAGTTAATCCCATATGCATAGAAATACGACGCTCAACCTAGCACTCTTTCCCCTAGTGCCTCGCAAGGCCCCACTGGAACCCTCCCCGGTTAAGGGCAAGACTTGACTTAGAGGTTAGGTCTCTAATGCACATAATCCTATGCAACTGCTATAGTGAGACACATAATATGGGTGAATGATCATAGACATACTAAGCATTTAATCCAATGGAAAAAAATTATAAACTATGGCTTTTTTGCGAGATTGATTTCTAATTATATTTGAGTGTAAAGTCATATAGTTATTATGAATTTTAACTTTAATTTTTCTATTTTAGAATTAATTCATAATGGCAATAACAAATAAACTAGCATAGACGATAATATTTATTAGTTGATAATGCTAGAATGATGAGTTTGAATGTAAGGTTATGCCATAAAATTAATTAATATAATGTTGCGTGTATTCAACAATAATGTTTCAAATTTTAGACATAGGATGAAGTGATGATTCTATTTGATTTATTCTTATTGATATAAGTGTATTCTATGGTCTATATATAAATGGGATACATGCAAAACATAATAGATTCATATAATGATCATGGTCACAAACTATATGTTGGAAGCAATAGGATCTTTTGTAGTTTATGTTTGATGTTTGAATGAAAAGATCTTTTGATTTTGCATGATTATTATACATGATCATTAACATTAACACATAGAAATTAAGTACTCATAATTACTTATTCATAATGATGTAAGCGAAGTATATATAAAACAAATCATATTCATCCTTTTCAAATTATTAAAAAGAAATATTGTAAGGTGGATGATGAATATAATTATAATGAGAAAATATTTTTGGTTATTTAGAAAGGTTTTGTGAATTTTCTCTTTGATTTTTGAAAGTTAAACAAACCATATATATATGTAGTTTTCTGAAAACATACTGATGGTTAAGATAATAGAATAAGTTTTCAGAAATTTATATTTAGAGAAAGCGGAGTTTTTAGGAAAATTGTTCAACCGCCAGCGTTAGAAACTAATGTCATGCGCTAGCAATAGAGTTGAGATTTATGTTTAAAACAGATGTTTTTTTGTAATTTTTCAATTCCGATTTTTCATGATTATAATTAAACATGATATGTGCTATCAAATGACGCAAGGATATTAAATATAAGCAAAAAACTTGCGCATTTTATACTTTTAGTCTAAGACCCCTAATACTCCTTTTAAGTCCATTTTGACAACTATTTCATTAGTCTTGACAATATCATATTACAAATTTAGTTTTCAATTTATGATGGCAATAAAAGACTTTTATAGGAAATGGATTTAGAAAAGGTAAAACAAAAAGGATAGATAGATCACTTGAGAGATGATATGACTTTTTATTTAATTTCATTCAATTTGATTCATTAATGAATTTAGGATTATTGTGTGAAGGTCATATCATATGTTATATGAAGTGACCATAGCATGTTGGCTCAAGAAAAGACAAGAAAACAAACAAGTAAAAAGAAAGTTAAGCATAACATGAAGCAGAGTAATGGTATTTATTTTTTGATTTATTTCTACTTCATGCAATTGTATGATACCTAATGAATAAGAGATTTAGGTATCCAAAGAGGATCGGGTGTGGTGGTTCCCTTGGGTACCCAAATACATCAGGTTTGCTTTTGGGGAGATAGTGATGAGTGTGCCCTTTTAAGTGGAGTTAGTGTTTCATTTTTAACTTTGGGCCTCCATTCAAACCATGTTTTAATATTATTTTTATGCATCAAATTTCCCTGGTGATTATCTTTATCTTAATGTTTATAATTGCAATGATTATTGAAAATATCATTCATAGGAAATTTGTGTAATTCTAATTTTATGTTGGGAGAAAAATGATTTTTTAAATAATAATGATTTTGATTTTGATTTACAAATACTTTGTGTTTCTTACTCCCATTATTAGGCTTAGTCAAGATATTCATATTCAACTTGCTTTTGGATATTGTTTGATGTTGTGAATTTTTATTCATAATTTCCTTAAACAAGTTGATTTTTGTTTTTAATTCATTATTCTTGATCTTAAGATTATGTCTAGCTTTATTATAAGAGATTGTGCTATTCTTAAGAATGGCGACAATAGAATCAATATGATTTTTATAATTATTTCTTAATTCTTCAAACGTTTCATCCATCTCTTTAATTTCAATTTTATAGCTTTTACACATTGCATAATTACTTTTTAAAGATGAATTTTTTAAACACAATCTTTCATTTTGTTCTTTTACAAAAATACACTCCTTTTCAAGTTTATTGTATTTTTCTTTTAATTCATTATATTATATACAAGGTGTAATATTTTAACCTAAAGTGCCATGAAAAAAACTAGATAAATTACAATTTGATTCTACATTAACTTTTGCTTTTAAATTATTATTTTTAAATGCAATTTGCAATTAGCATTTTTATAATTTCTTAATTTTACATTTAGTAATTTGTAGCAATTGTAATGTAGAAAATAAAATTACAAACAAAAAGGAAATTTGATTTTCTTACAATGCTTTCGGATGAGGCAAGATTTGAGCATGATGTGCCTTTGACATCTTTTTTGCATTCCTCTTCCATAGATGAGTTTCCATCTTCCCTTCTAATTGATGTGTTGTCTTCCTCCATTCCTTTTTATGTGCACTCCATGCCTGGAGAAAACGAATCATGAGTATTTTCAAGAAAATTTCAAATTTCATAAGAGGTAGAAAATGTATAAATGAGTTTGAAAATATTTTGATCAAGCCCGCAAAATAAACTATTTATTGCTTTAGAATTTAAAATCATTTCGTTTCTATTTAACAAGCTTGGGTGCTTTTCAATAGTAATATTCCAAACTTTTCATCTAAAAATTTAAGAAAATTTTCCATTAACATTTTCCACCATTTATAATTTTTGCCCATAAATAAAGATGGTGCTAATGATATTTCATTTAATAGAAAATCATCCCCTCTATTTGATTCGAGATCATGAAGAGCCATTAGTCCCGGTTATGAAGTCGTTTTGGAATAATCTGGCTCTGATACCACTTGTTGGATCTGTATGCGCCCTTAGAGGGGGAGGGCAGTGAATAAGGGTTTTAAAACTTTTAAACATAATTTAGTTTATTCAAATATGTTGACTGTATTTATGAAGATATTTCAGTTAAGACACTACTGTAGGCTTCTTATAAAACTGAGTTGTATTTGGCATGACAGATGTGAAATCTGCTACTACCGCTAGCGGTAGTGTTATCGCTTGGCGTTAGTGACAGAGAATGCCTTTTCATTTAGATTTCACTGATCAGCAAAGACAAGTCTGCAATAAAGAAAAATATATTATTTTTGAAGTAAACATGATTACAAAATTAGATTTCTACCACGCTAGAAATCAAGGCGAATAATATGAAAACTCTTTTTGGTTTTCTATACCAGCCCTTCTCCCAAGGACCGGTTGGCTCTAGTTTATCTCTCCCCAGATGAGGACTCGAGCCGCCCCTAGATCTAACCCTAGACCTAGTTGCCACACCCACATGGCGAATTCTCCCTAGTCCTCGCAAGGCCCTAGTCGCCAACCACACATCGAATTCTCCCCAAGCCACTCACAACCTATTCGCTAACACATGCGAATTTCTCTACCAAATCAAAGGTTAAGAGTTACAAGGTAAAATAAAAGCTAAAGACAAAACTACCTCTTATGTTGAACTCAAAGAACATGTCGAAGGCGCGCTGAAGTATTCTTTGATGTTGATGCGTATGGCCTTCATGTAAGATAAGAGTGATTGATCCTTCTTCGAGTTCCTTGCATTTATGAACGTTGATCAGAGTTGTCTTGGCTGCAAAGAGGAGGCTCTCACAAATATAGGAGTTGTGGCTTGGAAGCATTGTCCAATCAGCAAATCAGCAAATCAAAATGGAGGCGGACCGCTCTAAATAGACTTGGATCCTAGCGCCAGCGGTAGTACTACTGTCGGGTGATAGCCTCTTTAGGCATCAATCTGGCACGCGGATTGAGCCATTTTTGGCAACCTTCTGGCTTCAGAATTGGTATCCACTCCTACAACATCGCGGTAATGCTAACGCATTGCGTTAGTATATATCATTCCCAGCTGTCAGATCTCCTTCCTTTTCTGCTCCTCAATCAGCACTGTGATCGCTGGACTTCCATAAGTTACCACCGGGTGTTAGCCTTAACCCTCCGCAGTAAGATTTGTTATATTTAGTCTCGATGACCTTCCATTCTCGAAGAATGTTTCCTTTTCAACAAAGTTTCCAAATTTGCACATGCTACTGCCAGCTGTAGCGTTAGCGCGTCGCGCTAGTATCAGAACTTTGACCTGGTGGGGAATTTGTCGTCTTTCTTTCTCGTACTTATAGAGGCTTGAAAGTAGAAGTTTTTGCACATTATAAACACATGGCAAGTATGATCAAATACAATGGGATTTGTTATTCTCAAACCAAGAGATGTGGAAAGCATGTTCCAACAAATAATTATGACCAAAATTCCCATACTTAAATGTTGATATCAATTTGTCACATTGCAAAGCAAGTACTAAAATAATTCGTTCAAAAATTCTGGGAAAATTACAATAGGTTGACAATGTCCTAAAAATAGCTTATCCATAATTGTAGAATTTTCCAAGTAATATTGACCACAAAAATATCAATAAGACAAAAGTGTGACAATTGAATTTCTTGATAATTCCCTAGGTAAATGACTTCCAAAAATCATACTAAAATTTCCAGGGATAAAATATAACCTAATCCACCATGTGACAGAAGATTGGATTTTTCCTAAGTATTTAGGGTATCTATATTTCACTAATACACTTATGTGGCATAATTAAAATTATGAAATTACCTAGGATTTTTTATTCCAAAAATCCTAATAAAGTTTCCAGAGATGTAATATAACATAACTCACCATGTGACAGAAGATTGGAGTTTTCCTTTGCCATTAGGTCATCTTTATTTCATTAATACACCTATGTGACATAATTAGAATTATGTAGTTACCTAGGATTTTTTACTCCAAAAATCCTAATTTTCCTGTGGATGAGTCCTATCATCATAATGGGTGCATGTCCCAAATATTATAGTCATGCACCAAGTCATTTGGGCTGAATTCACAAAATACCAAAACTTGGCTAAGTGCAACCCAAGTCATTTACACCATATGTGTTGGGTTTTCTAATACCATTTCAAAAAATGATAATACAGCATATCACATATGCGCAGCGGAATAAATAACTAGAACAACCCAAAGAGTTAAGGAACATGCGATTTTACTGATTCAAGAAATTAAACAACATCCACATCACAGTGCAGAAATTATACCTGAAGGGGATTTGATTTGAGACTCAAACTAAGGTGCTCCAATGTCAGATTCAAGATGGTGCGGCTGCGTTCCTTGCACAGAAATGGATCTGCACCTCTATAGTAGTCTGCACGACCACTGGAGAACCCTAGCCTCTTGTCACACAAGATCTAGGCCGGAGAAGAACTATCATCTACGTCTTCCACGGACTGCTAGGTCCGACTACAGGAAGAGGCGACAGTGGCAGCGGGATCGACCAGTCAGAACACTTCCTTCCGGGGATACAGGCGGAACTCTTCCGCCGCTCTCACATTCTTTCGCAAAAAGAACATCGCATAGGTAAGGTAAAAGGAATCGCATTTTTTATACCCACGCGCAAAAAGGAGCTATCCGCACAGCAACGACTTGAACTGAAGAAAACAGAATTCGTCGAACTGCATTTGACGAACTGGCTAGCGTTCGTCGAACGCGCTGGCTGTTCGACGAACGCGCTGGCCGTTCGTCGAATGCGCTGGCCGTTCGATGAACAGGCTCGCTATTCATCAAACGCGCTCGCCATTCGTCGAACTCCAGTCTCAGCGATCGACGAATAACAGTCTCAACGGTCGATTAACACCAGTCTCAGTAGTCGACGAAAACCTTCAGTTTGATGAACTGATAACTACATTCGACGAAAGCTTTCAGTTAGATGAACTGAACTCTGCGTTCGACGAATGCCTTCAGTTCGGCGAACTGAACTCTGATTTCAAATAAGTCGCATAGGATTGGCCAGATACCTCGAGAAATCTCAAGACATAATTTCTCGAGAGATCCCAAGGCAATATAACTTCTCGAGAAATACCAAGGATATATTTCCTCGAGAAATCCCATGGCAATATATATATATATATATTCTCGAGAAATCCCAAGGCAATAATGACTTCTCGAGAAATCCCAAACCAACACAGTTCTTCCTCCAATTTCTCCAAGCACTTTATGTGCGACCCTATAGGCTCATATTGCGTTGGCAGTAAGACCAACTGTTGATTGATTTGAGATCACCTCTGAAACTCCAACAGTCTCCCACTTGATCACAAAGTGTCAACAAAAGTCTCACAAACAATGAGCGGCATCTAGCAATACAACATTGCTACCCAAGCAATAAGAGTTTATAACTCAACAAGCCTGTCATGACCAATATATCAGTGTTGTCATGTCCTTTTGTCCTATACATCCGGATAGAACTAGAGGCATGGACCGTGTCACCCTCATAATTATTCAATCCTAGTTTCCTGATCTAGAATAGACTGACAAAAAATGGTGAGCTCAATATCATATATTTACTCAACCAAGCATGGCCATGCATTTCTCAGTCTCATTCCATCAAGGGGCCAATGGATGTAACTCATGTCATAAAGGAGGACAAATCCCATTTCTGCTCACACAAAAACATCCAAATGATTCGTAACATACCCAACAACCACCCTTATCATCAACCTTTCTCAAGAGAAGACTTTAGATGGCATCAAAGTACGCTCATCCTCACCTAATGAATGTTGTGACTTTAGGTCAAAGGACCACAAACACCATTGTCACTTGAGACCTACTTGTGACACGTTCATATAACAATCCACAAAGTAGTCTCACGGTGGGTCTGTCCAGTACAACTTGTTCCTAACAAGTACCAATGTGATGACTTGATATCACAATATCATGACCTGTGAGAACCGGTCATCAGTCAATGCACATGCTAGTCTTATGGTCTCATCCTCTCCCTAATATCTAGGATGATACCTCGACCAGGGACCATTTAAGAATGAAGCTTCATTTAAACATAGGCCCTCACATTGAAGTCACGTACTTGAATTCCTATGGAAGCAAACATTCTAAGGGCATTCATTATGTTAATTAGTCTATCATATAAAAACAGTTGACATAATAAAAGAACTTGCCATAAACATAAAATGAAAAAGCATAGTACATATTATAATTCATCAAATGAATAAACAACCAACAAACATACAATCCACAAGGCTCCCACTAAAGATGATCATTCAGGTATCTAATACCCATTGATCTAACATGACCATCATGCTTCCTTTGCGCAAGAGGCTTCGTTAGTGGATCCACTATGTTTTCTTCAGTTGGTACTCTGCAAATGCTCACATCTCCTCGATCGACAATCTCTCAAATAAGATGGAACCGCCGAAGTATGTGCTTGGAGCGCTAATGAGATCTAGGTTCCTTAGCTTGTGCAATAGCACCGTTGTTGTCACAGTAGAGAACTACGGGATCAACAATGCTAGGAACTACATCTAGCTCGCCGATGAATTTACTAATCCATACAGCCTTCTTCGCCGCATTTGCTGTAGTGATATACTCGACCTCAGTTGTAGAATCAGCAACTGTCTCTTGCTTGGAACTCTTCCAGCTTACAGCTCCTCCATTAAGGCAAAATACAAAACCTGATTGGAACTTTAAGTCGTCTCTATCAGTCTGGAAGCTAGCATCTGTGTAACCCTTTACGACGAGCTCTTGCTCTCCACCATACACCAAGAATTCATCTTTAGTCCTTCTCAAGTACTTTAAGATATTCTTGACTACAATCCAGTGACTCTCACCAGGATCAGACTGAAATCTGCTAGTCATGCTCAAAGCATAAGAGACATCGGGTCTTGTACATAACATTGCGTACATGATTGATCCAATTACCGAAGCATATGGAATCAACTTCATGCGGTCCTTATCTTCCAAAGATTTTGGACACTGGTCCTTAGAGAGACTCACACCATGTGACATGGGTAAGAATCCTTTCTCGGACTCAAGCATGTTGAATCGTTTCAACACCTTCTCAATGTATATACTTTGGGTCAAACCCAGCAACTTCTTCGATCTATCTCTATAGATCCTAATACCAAGTATTTAAGTTGCTTCACCCAAGTCCTTCATAGAAAAGTAGTCCCCTAGCCTGTTCTTAACAGCTTGCAGGGTCGGAATGTCATTTCTGATTAATAGTATGTCATCCACATACAAAATCCGGAAAACGACAATGCTCCCACTAATCCTCTTGTAAACACAAGGTTCATCCTCGTTCTTGATAAAACCAAATTCTTTGATTTTCTCATCAAAACGAAGATTCCAACTTCTAGAAGCTTGTTTCAATCCATAAATGGATCGATTCAACTTGCATATTTTAGTGGCTTCATTTGGAGATTCAAATCTCTTTGGTTGTGTCATGTACACTTCCTCAAGGAGGTTTTCATTAAGGAAAGCTGTTTTGACATCCATTTGCCAGATCTCGTAGTCATAATACGCAGCAATAGCAAGTAGAATTCTGATGGACTTGACCATGGCTACAGGGTAAAAGGTATCATCATAGTCAACACCATGAATTTGCCTAAAACCTTTAGCCACCAGCCGGCCTTTGAATGTCTGTACATTCCCATCCAAGTCGGTCTTCTTCTTGAAGACCCACTTGCACACTATGGGTCGTACCCCTTCAGGTGGTTCCACCAAGGTCCAAACTTGGTTTGAATACATGGAATCCATTTCAGATTTCATGGCCTCAAGCCACTTCTCGGAGTCAGGTCCACACATAGCCTCTTGATAGGTTGCAGGCTCATCATCAGGATCCATAAGCAACACGTTACCTATTTGAGACGCAAGAAATCCATATCTCTTAGGCTCAAATCTTGGTCTATCAGATCTACGCAGGACTTGTGTTTCTTGAGCAGGCTCTCTAGCTACAACAACTTGTAGTCCTTGCTCAGGTTCTAAAAACGGTTCAGCTATTGTTTGTCGTTCCTGAACTTCTTCAAGTTCCACCTTTGCAGTCTTTCTGGATAAGAACTCTTTCTCCAAAAAGATGCCAGTCCTTGAGACAAACACTTTGCCCTCGGACGGCAGGTAGAAGTAATACCCTTTGGTTTCCCTAGGATATCCCACAAGATAACACTTATCTGACTTGGGTTCCATCTTGTCAGGCATTTGACGTCGCACGTATGCCTCACAGCCCCAAATCTTAATAAAAGACATACTAGGACGCTTCCCAGTCCATATCTCATATGGTGTCTTTAGAACCGTTTTCATTGGAGCACAATTTAATGTGAAAGCAGCAGTCTCTAAAGCAAATCCCCAAAAGGAAACGGGCAAATCTGCATGACTCATCATCGACCGTACCATGTCTAACAAAGTACAATTCCTCCTCTCAGACACACCATTATGTTGTGGTGTTCCGGGCGGAGTGAGCTGTGATACAATAACACACTCTCTCAGATGATCACGAAACTCATGACTTAGATATTCGCCACCTAGATCAGATCGGAGTGCTTTTATCCTTTTTCCCAGTTGGTTCTCTACTTCATTTTTAAACTCTTTGAACTTTTCAAAGGTTTCGAATTTGTTCTTCATAAGAAACACGTATCTGTATCTACTGAAATCATCAGTAAATGTAGCGAAGTAGTAGTACCCACCTCTAGCCATAGAACTCATGGGTCTGCATACATCACTATGTATTACACCCAAAAGATCATCAACCCTCTCAGCATGACAGTGAAAGGGACTTTAGTCATTTTGCCCAATAAGCAAGACTCGCATCTCTCAAATGATTCATAATCAAATGAGTCTAATAATCCATCTTTATGGAGCTTAGATATGCATTTCTCATTTATATGGCCCAAATGACAATGCTAGAGATACATAGGATTCAAGTCATTTGGTTTTAGTCTTTTAGTATATTCTATGTTATAGATCGGATGGTTTAAGTTCAAAACATATAAACCATTAAACAATTGGTCAACGCCATAACAAACATCATTTTTATAAATAGAACAACAATTGTTCTTTATAATAAAAGAGAAACCAATCATGTCCAAACATGAAATAGATATGATGTTTCTAGTTATAGCAGGAACAAAATAACAATTATCAAGTTCAATTACAAGCCCAGCGGGCAAAGAAAGACGATAAACAACAACGGCAACGGCAGCAACTTTTGCTCCATTTCCAACATGCAGGTCTATCTCTCCTCTACCCAGCATTCTTCTCCTTATCAGTTCCCGCACATTCGTACAAATGTGAGAACCACATCCGGTCTCCAATACCCAAGATGAAGGAGCAGAAAGGTTTATTTCTATAATAAATATACCTGAAGTGGAAGTCATACTCCCCTTCTTCTTCTGCAGATCTTCAATGTAGAGGGGACCGTTTCGCCTCCAATGCCCTTCCTTACCACAATGGTGGCATTTCCCTTCCTTGGCCAGACCTTTCTTTTTCAGTGCAGAAGACTTGGGATCAAGAGGAGACTTAGATCCAATCTTCATCTTCTTGAATCCTTTGGCCTTGGCCTTGCTCTAATGCACCATCAGTATAGGGCTGGCAGGCTTGGCCTTCTTCATATTGATCTCGGTAGTTCTCAACATGCCTAGGAGCTCGGGCAGTGTCTTGTTAATTTCATTCGTATTGTAATTTAAGACAAACTACTCATAACTGTCCGGCAATGATTGCAGGATCAGATCAGTGGCCAACTCTTGGCCCAACGGGAACCCCAGTCTTTCAAGGTTCTCTATATACCCAATCATCTTGAGTACGTGAGTTCCTACTGGGTCCCGAGCTCCCATCTTACACTGAAACAACGCCCTGGATATATCAAATATCTCTTGGCGAGCTTGCCCTTGAAACATTTTCTTCAGGTGCTCCACCATCTCGTAATAGCTCATGTTCTCATATTGCTTCTGAAGCTCAGAGTTCATGGTTGCGAGCATAAGACATTCTACATCCAAGGACTCATCTCCATACTTCTTATAAGCATCTTTATCTGCACGAGGTGCAGTAGAGGCTGGCTCCTCGGGGGGGATCTTCTTCAAGGACATAGAGCTTACGCTCTTTCCTGAGAACAATTCCCAGGTTCCTGAACCAGTCTAGGAAATTCGTCCCATTGAGCTTATCCTTCTCAAGGATGGCTCTCAGGGACAACGCGGAGTGTGAAGTATTTTCCATGAAAATGCTACAAAATAATGCAAAGTTTATTTAGTACTATATTTCAAAATACATTTTATTTTAATAAGGTCTTTAATTAAATACTCCCACTATTTTATTCAAATTGATAACCCTTAATATCAATTCGGAGAGTTAATGCGAGCTACTCTCTTAGTGGACAAGATCCGTATTTCACCAACACAACGAGTCCGCTTTGGCTTTCCTCTCATAATGCGGTTATTTAGGTAGGCAACACTTGCCAATTGCGTCACTATGCAACTCTTGTGTGGTTGGTGAATAACTTTTTATTCGCATCCATCATATGGTGCATGCCAACCCAATGCCTCTATGCACTCAACTTTTGAGGTCACCCAGTTAAGTTAGACCCGATGTCGATAGTGGGATATCACAATTATCCGCTCGCACCCTTACCAAGATAGATTAATGCACCTTGCTTTGGCAAGCCCACACTTCATCGATCGAGGCAGGAAGAGTGTCATCCATCGGAAGGCATCCGTATACTTAATATTGGATAAGGGATTTTATTTTAAAAAAACTGATTAACAATTAATCAACGTGCACTTTAAAATACAACATTCACAACCAAATACATCCCAGAAGTGCACAAAATAAAATTATCAACGCTTGATAAAAAGGGCTAAATCTGAGCATTTAGAACACTTCTAAATCTCCAGATTTACATGCATTTGACACAGGCAAAACAAATCCACTTATGTAGTAGACAAGCTCGTCTCTCAATGTCAGATTCAAAATCTAAGACATTTGGTTTCATAAACCAATTAGAGGGACGGTTACTGCAAAGCAGACATAATTTCTGAAACAATGAAATCGCAACGCAATCACATGCTGGGAGTTTTTCCAATCTAGAACATTTCTTCGGAATTTAAACATCCAGGAAGAAATCCAGACATTTACAACACTTCTAAATTTTGATACCACTGTTGAGTTTTCTAATACCATCTCAAAAAATGATAATACAACATATCACATATGCGCAGCGGAATAAATAACTAGAACAACCCAAAGAGTTAAGGAACTTGCAATTTTACTGATTCAAGAAATAAAACAACATCCACAACACAGTGTAGAAATTATACCTGAAGGGGATTTGAGTCGATGCTCAAACCAAGGTGCTCCAATGTCAGATTCAAGATGGTGTGGCTGAGTTCCTTGCACAGAAATGGGTCTGCACCTCTATAGTAGTCCACACAAGCACTGGCGAACCCTAGCCTCTTGTCACACAAGATCTAGGTCGGAGAAGAACTGTACTCTACGTCTTCCACGGACTGCTAGGTCCGACTACAGGAAGAGGCTACAGTGGCGGCGGGATAGACCGGTCGGAACACTTCCTTCCTGGGCTACAGGCGGAACTCTTCCGCCGCTCTCACTTTCTTTCAAAAAAGAAAATCGCATAGGTTAGGTAAAAGGAATCGCATTCTTTTATACCCACGCGCAAAAAGAAGCTATTCGCACTGCCACGACTTGAACTGAAGAAAACAGAATTCGTCGAACTGCGTTCGACGAACTGGCTAGCGTTCATCGAACGCGCTTGCCATTCGACGAATGCGCTGGCCGTTCGTCGAACGCACTGGCCATTCGATGAACAGGATCGCCGTTCGTCGAATGCGCTCGCTGTTTGTCGAAATCCAGTCTCAGTGGTCGACGAATAATAGTCTCAACGGTCGACTAACACCAGTCTCAGCAGTCGACGAAAACCTTTAGTTCGATGAACTGATCACTGCATTCGACGAAAGCTTTCAGTTCGACGAACTGAACTCTGCGTTTGACGAATGCCTTCAGTTCGGCGAACTGAACTCTGATTTCAAATAAGTCGCATAGGATTGGCCTAATACCTCGAGAAATCTCAAGACATGATTTCTCGAGAGATCCCAAGGCAATATAACTTCTCGAGAAATACCAAGGATATATTTCCTCGAGAAATCCCAAGGAAATATATATATATATATTCTCGAGAAATCCCAAGGCAATAATGACTTCTCGAGAAATCCTAAACCAACACAGTTCTTCCTCCAATTTTTCCAAGCACTTTTATATGCGACCTTATAGGCACATATTGCGTTGGCAGTAAGACCAACTGTTGATTGCTTTGAGATCACCTCTGAAACTCCAACAATATGTACACATGCATGTGTAATATACCATCATGCAGAATTCCAAATGACCTTATTTTTTGGTCAGAGAATAATGATAACACTACTAGATAATTGACTTTTAGCCAGGGCAAATTACCGTGGCTAAAAGTACAAAATCGTGGCAAAAGCTTTTTAGCAACGGAGTGCCGTGGCAAATGGGCGTGGGCAATACGAGCGTGGCAAAAATGTATTTGCCATGCTCTTTCTGTGGCAAATACCATTTTTCTATGACTTTTAGCCACGATTTTAGACTTTTAGCCACGATAAGTTGACTGTTTGCCACGGAAAATGGTCGTGGGCAATACTAGCGTGGCTAAAAGTTAATTTTCTAGTAGTGTAATCAAATTATTCATGTGCCCAAAATTTGGGTTATTTTGAGTTGATTTAACCATGTAAATCTAGTACTACATTTTAGTGCTATATGTACACCAAATTTCACTTTACATGCATGTGGAATACTCCAACATGCAGAGGTCCATATGACCTTAAATTTTGGTTAGAGACTAATCATAATCAAATTATCCATGCGCCCAAAAATTGGGTTATTTTGAGTTGATTTAACCATATAAATCTAGTACTACATTATAGTGTTATATGCACACACAATTTTCCTTTACATGCATGTGGAATACACCAACATGCAGAAGTCCAAATGATCTTACATTTTGGTCAGATACTAAGCATAATAAAATTATTCGTGTGCCCAAAATTGGGTTATTTTGAGTTGATTTATCCATGTAAATCTAGTTCTACATTGTAGTGTTATATGCACACCAAATTTCCTTTTACATGCATGTGGAATACACCAACATGCAGAGGTCCAAATGAATTTAAATTTTTACGAGTGACTATTTATGATCTATTTAAAATTCCACCCAAGATTTGGGTCAATTTGGGTTAGTTTAGACACATTAATTTTATTTATATGAATAATCATATTTCTGACAAAACTATAGAAAATAACATCCAAAAATTCTGATTTTTTGGGTGGTAAGTCCATCTATGTTCCACTCAGGCATGGAAAAATTTTTAGGTCCATGCAAACAACCTAGGAAAAGTTATTCATAAAATATGGTCTAGGGCACATTTTTGGACACCCTTAGCAAAATTGAGATTCTGGGGGCTATAGTGCACCAAATCAAGTGATTCAAAGTTCATTAGGAAGGTAATACCAGAAGCTATAACTTTGGTACTTTACACATTTCCTAGATCTGCACATAAGGGCCTTGATGGTAGCCTTGCATACACTAAAATAATATGTGATAGATTTTATATTTAATTTAACTCAGATGGTCAGTATTTAACTAATCTAGCACAAATCTTGAAGCAATTGGATGACCCCTGCTCATCTCCTACCTCCAACCAATGGCTGGGATTGTCTCGAGCTAGGCCTCCTTCCTTCCACCATTTTCCAGCACCTGGTGGCCACCACTGCCGACCATTACCACTACCACCTCCATTGAGGTGGTGGCCGTCGATTGGCGGCGATGAGGCGATCGGAAGCCGCCACTACGATGAACCCGAGCAAGCTCTATTTCATGGAAATTACTCACTTACACCACAAGGGATCGGGCTCAATTGAGCCGATTTCTCTGCCTAAGGAGATAGAAGCTTGCTTAGAGGGAGGGAGGAGAAACAGACCTTTAATGGAGCTTGTCCACTGTGGACTCATCTAGGTGCCATGATCGATCCTTGCGGCAATGAACCTTGTCGTTTCCTCGATTCTCAGTCGATTTCTCCAATCCAAAGCAGTAGTTCCACTCCTTGGGGCTCTCTGAAGGTGATGGTGAGGTTGATTTGAGATGAGGAGGGGTATATCATGAGGTGCCATTAAGGCATGGTCGGCCAAGGTTCAATTCAGCCCCTCTCCCTTTCATCTGGCTCCAATTCCTCGGGAAATTAATTAGAAAAGCTTTGGGGTACTCAGAGCTGAATCTTGGGAAGGAGAGTGGAGGCCATGTGGCACTAATTCCATCTTTCCTTCATTTGTCCCATGTGAAAATTGGGGAAAACCCCAAATCAGCTCCATGCATACCTTTGCATGCCATTTTTAGCAGGCAACTAGGGTCATAATACTCATGGGTTGCAGGATGGGCAAACCTTGAGGGCCTTCGCCCTTGGATTAGGCTTGGCATCTAAAAATCTAATTTAGGTCAATTATTGACCATGGTTGACTTCTACGGTTGACTTGGTCAACTATTGAGGTGGATGCCCCCATATGATGGTCATGGGTCCTATGACTCCATCTAATGTTGATTGCATCATGGTGAGGTCAAGATTGGGCTAATTGATCCATAAGGTCTGGTTTTGACCAAGATTGGGCTAGGCTTGACTTTGGTCAAATTGGGTTAATTGATTGACCAACTGATGGGGATTTTGGTCAATTGAACCTCTTAAAGGGTTTTCTATGTAGTGGTGGGGTCAATTTGGCCATATGAAGTCTAATTGAACCCATTTGGCTTGATTTTGGCTATGTTGGCCTATGTTTGACTTTGGTCATTTTTGTTGGGTTTTTCTAGAACCATACATCGAATGTAGGCGCAGCGGAAATGAAGAGAAACAACCCAAAAAGACTTTGGATCGGCCATGAATGTTGAATCAAGAAGTTAAGAAAATGCTAGGTATGAAATTACCTTTGCGGGATTGGATCAAATCCAACCTAGATGCTCCACGAGTTGATTCCTGTCGTCGGCTATGCGAGTCCTCACGTAGAATAATGTCTACGTCTCTACAGTGATCCACACGAGCCGGGCGAAAAATGACTGCACCTTGAACTTCCACGAACTGCTAGGTTCGCTCCAGGAAGAACACACACGGCGACGATCGTCGGAGAGGAGGTCAGCGGACGCGATTCAGAGACGGCGGAACACTTCCGTCGGCTAGGGTTCGTGAGGCGAGAGCGGAGCTCCTTCCGTCGGCTTCTATTTCGTTAGTTCTGAGAACCCTAAAACGAAGTCCTATTTATACCCAGAGGATAAATAGCTTCTAGAAGAATCGCTATCCGCAGAAACCCCAAACGATTCGTCGGAATTCCACGGAACAGCATTCGTCGAGATTTCACGGGACAATCCGACGAATCCGACGAAACAGATCAGACGGCAACATTTGCCGAGAAAATGATCTCTGTAACAATTCGTCGAGTGTTCACGGGACAATTCGACGAATCCCGACGAATCCCGACGAATCCAGACAGACGACAACATTTTGCCGAATGAAGGGTCTCTGTAATAATTCGTCGAGTGTTCACGGGACAATCCGACGAATCCCGATGAATCCCGACGAATCCAGACAGACGACAACATTTTGCCGAATGAAGGGTCTCTGTAATAATTCGTCGAGTGTTCACGGGACAATCCGACGAATCCCGACGAATCCCGACGAATTCAATCCGTGTAAACTCGACGAATTCAAACAACAACATTTGCTGAACTTCCCCCATTCTATATATGGTGATTGGTAACTTTTACCAACACAGTCAATCTACCAACTTCTCCACATGCTCTTATGTGCGACCCTGCAGGCTCATATCGCGTTGGCAGTGAGATTACATGTTTGACCACTTCTAGATCACAATGGCAACTCCAACAATTTTGGCCAATTTGGTTGACCAATTGATGGGGCTTTTGGTCAATTTAGTCTCTTTTAGGGTTATGGACATAGTGATGAGGTCAATTTACACTTCTGAAATCAATCTTAGTTGTTTTGACCTAAGTTGACCTATGTACCATAGTGGACCCTATGTGAGTTCACCCTAACTAAATGAGTCCTAAGGTCACCACCATGCCTCAACTCACCATTCTCATCACATGTCATTCCCTAACATTATCATGGGGTCTAGTAGGATTAGGGATGTTACACGATCTCCCTTTAATTCCTATCAATATCCCCCGACCCCCGCCTTCACTACTCTTTTCTAACTCTTCTTCTTCCCCCATCCTTTTTTCTGATCCCGCTCCCTCGACGTGCTTCCTCAAAAAATGACAAAAAGGAAGGTTGGAGAGTCCGAGTCTGAGGGTCGCATGAAGTGTGTGGAGAATTTTTGGGACCACTTATTCCCCCACGGGAGGGTGTCGAAGGCGGAGTATCTCACCTTCAAATCGACATACGTGCTAACGGGGTATTCCGCTTGCCGTCCCTTGGCAGGCAAGGCCATCAATACCACATACCCCGATGAACTGGCCTTTATGCTCACCCACTTCGAGGCGGGGCTCTGTCTCCCCATCTAGCATGAAGTAAAACAATTCTTCAAATACTTCGGGCTCGTCCCCGCGCAGATTAACACCCGTAATCGCCATGCTTGCCGCGTTCACATGTTATATGCGCGAGGAGAGAATCAAATTTAGCTTGACCATTTTCCGCAAACACTTCACTTTCAGAGCGACCGGGGACGGTGTCGCTTTCCTTATGGGCTCATAACTGATGGTTCACGAGACGGTGAACATGGTACACCATTGGAGTCACAAGTACGTCATCATCTGTGGTGACTTCGCTCAACTGCTATACTCGCCAGTTCAGTAGGTTGAGGTGATCAACCACGCGCCTTGCCTGGATGGCGAGGCGGCTCTCCTCGCTGATTACTTCACGAGGAAGAAAATTGAGGTGGCTTATTTCCGGCGCCACCTCGACCAGCTTGCTCCGATTTTTCTTGGAGATGGTATGTCAAAACCTCACTGCTCTTCGTGCTCGCCTCTGCCTTTGTATTTACCCTTGGAGTCATCTGTAGGTGAGTGGGTGATCCCCGTCCACCCTTCTTACGCGAGCGGGGGTGAGCCAAGCACCCTAATGAAAGTCGCATCAACTGCGGTGGTTGCCTGTGCCCACACTCTGGGCTTGCCCGCCACGAGTGCGGATAACAGAAAATGTGGAGTCATCGACCTCGACTCTCCCACATCATTATCTCGAAAGAAACAAAGTTCTGCGACAAGAATGCGAGAGGCCCATGTCAAATGGGCCGCTCTCGAGATCACGGCCAAAGAAATCAAGAATTTGTGGAATCCTACTGGCCCAGGTAGGAACCCCAACTTTATAATGGGGTAGAAGGCCTCGGATTTCGCTGGAAACCCCTTGTTAATATGGGATGACTCTACGAGCCGGGTCACCATATCCACACTCTATCCCTCTTGGGAGAAAGGCGAGGGGATTGGAGAGCGCGCTTTCAGACTCCTATACGGGTTGTATGGCCGAGACGATGCCGCGGCTTTTAAGGGGATTACTTTACTTGAGCTCGCTCATCAAAGCTCTTCGGTGGCTCTCTTTGCAATCCTGCTTTCTCATGCAACTGCGCAGTGCGGTTTCGCCATCAACCAGGAGCACGCACAATGTGAGGATGTCATCCAGGTGGCAGAGGAGCAAGTCGGGGACCTCAAAGCTTGATCAGCTTGTCGAGCAGGTATTGTCAAAGTCCACCAATGGTATGGTAGGGTTTCTCTCCTCATTCCATTCACTGGTTGAACTCGCCCATTTCGTGTTTATGAGTTAGGAATTCTCAGCATCAGCGTCTGGACGTCATTGAGCAGTTGACCCACCGGGTCGACGAATTGGAGCAGGAGAACTCCACCTTGCATGAGCAGCTCGCCACAGCAGTTGGGGGAACATGTGCACTAAAGCACATCATGTCCTCCTCCCAGGATGCAAAGACCCTCCATTTCACACCGCGCCAGGTGGAGTGTGCTCGTTGAAAGATAGTTGCTCAAAATGTCGAGCTTGTGTCGTAGATCCTTCGCGTGCTCAATGCCCTGCATGGTTCCTTGGGTAAGGTGACCTCAAATATGCTCATCTCGGATGTCCTCCTGCTGTCCTCAGGCTCCTATCCATCTGGTGAAGAAGGCTAATCGCCAGCTCCAAACAGCGATCTGGGAGAGGACTCCCATGTCCCCGAGACTCCCTCTGCTTGAACGATGTTCCTTTCATTTCTTTTTTATCTATATTTTGTAAGGGGCGAGTCCCCAACTTTTGTAATCATTTTGACAGGAAATGAAATAATTGCCATTCCAAGCTTATTTTATGTTTTCTTACCTCGCCATGCGTATTCTCACCCCGCCAAGATTACAGGACATAGTTAGAGCATTCACTAGCCCAGTACTAGTTCGCCTCGGCCGCTCGTCGAGAAGCATTAGACATTTAAATTATAAGTCCTAGCTAGGAGTACTCGCTCGCCTCGACCTCTCGTCGAGAGGTATCATGAATCCAGATCAGCGACTCTCTTCTCGAGGCCTTAACCAAAATATACTTCTTTCGACTGCCACCCGAGTGAGGGGCCTGCCCTGCCAACTTGTAGGAGCCAAGCCGATGGTATCTTCTCCGTGGGCTTCCAACTGAAAAATATTTTTTTCCACTGCCGCCCGAGCGAGTGGCGTGCTATGCCAGCTTGTGGGAGCCCGGTCAGTGGTATCTTCTCGAGGGATTCCAACTGAAACATACTTTTTCCACTTCCACCCAAGTGATGGGCCTACCCTATCGTGTTGTTGGAGCTCGATCAGCGGTATCTTCTCGGAGGCTTCCAACCAAAACTAACTTTTTCCACTGTTGCCCGAGTGAGAGGCCTGCCCTGCCGGCTTGTTGGAGCCCGGTCAGCGGTATCTTCTCAGTGGCTTCCATCAAAAACCAACTATTTTCCACTTTCGCCTGAGTGAGGGGGCCTGCCCTACCAGCTTATGAGAGCCCGGACAGCGACATCTTCTTGAGGGCTTCCAACCAAAACAAACTTTTTTCCATGGCCGCCCCAGTGAGGGGCATGCCCTACCAGCTTGTGGGAGCCCGGTAAGCGGTATCTTCTCGGGGGCTTCAGACCAAAACCAACTTTTTCCACCTCCGCCCAAGTGAGGGGCCTGCCATACCAGCTTGTGGGAAACCGGTCAGCAGTATCTTCTCTGGGGCTTGCAACCAAAACCAACTTTTTTCCACTACCGTCCAAGTGATGGGCCTGCACCCTATCGGCTTGTGGGAGCTCGGTCAGTGGTTTCTTATCGGGAGATTCCAACCAAAACCAACTTTTTTCCATAGCCGTCCGAGTGAGGGGTCTGCCCTACCGTCTTGTGAGAGCCCGGTGAGTGATATCTTCTCGGGGGATTCCAAGCAAAACCAGCTTTTTTTCGATGTCGCCCGAGTGAGGGCCTGCCCTGCCGGCTTGTGGGAGCCCGGTCAGTAGTATCTTCTCGGGGCTTCAAACTAAAATAACTTTTTCCACTATCGCCCGAGTGAGGGGCGTGCGTTATCGTCTTGTGGGAGCTCGGTCAGCGGTATCTTCTCGAGGCTTCCAACCAAATCCAAATTTTTTCCACTGCCGTCCGAGTGAGGGGCCTGTCCTATCGACTTGTGGGAGCCCGGTCAGCGGCATCTTCTCGGGGGTTTCCAACCATGTAAATCTAGTTCTACATTGTAGTGTTATATGCACACCAAATTCCATTTTACATGCATGTGGAATACACCAACATGCAGGGGTCTAAATGACCTTAAATTTTTATGTGTGACTATTTATGACCTATTTAAAATGCCACCCAAGATTTGGGTCAATTTGAGTTAGTTTAGTCACATTAATTTTATTTATATGAATAATCATATTTTTAACAAAACTATAGAAAAATATCATCCAAATAATATGATTTTTGGGTGGTAGCTCCATCTAGGTTGAACTCAGGCATGGCCAAAATTTTAGGTCCATGCAAACAACCTAGGAAAGGTTATTCATAAAATATGGTCTAGGGCACCTTTAGGACACCCCTCAGTAAAACTGAGATTCTGAGGGTTACAGGGCACCAAATCAAGTGATTCAAAGTTCATTAGGAAGGTAAGACCATAAGCTATAACTTTGGTACTTTACACTTTTCCTAGACCTCCCCATAAGGGCCTTGATGGTAGCCTTGAAGACACTGTAATAATATGTGACAGATTTTATATTTAGTTAAACTCATATGGTCTGCATTTAGCAGATCTAGCGCAAATCTTGAAGCAATCGAACGCCCCTGCTCATCTCCTACCTCCAGCCAAGGGTTGGGAAGGTCTGAGTTGGGCCTCCTTCCTTACCCATTTCCCTGCCACCTAGTGGCCACCACTACCGACCATTACCAACACAACCTCCGTTGAGGTGGTGGTCGTCGATTGGTGGCGACGAGGCGGCCGGAAGCCACCTCTACTATGAACCCGAGCAAGCTCTATTTTACGGAAGTTACTCACTTACACCATATGGGATCGGGCTCAATTGAGCCTGATTTCTCTGCCTAAGGAGATAGAAAGCTAGCTTAGAAGGATAGGAGGATAAACAGACCTTTAATGGAGCTTGTCGATGGTGCAATCGTCTAGGTTCCATGACCTATCCTTGCTCCGATGACCCTTGTTGTTTCCTCGATTATCAGTCGATTTCTCCAATCCAAAGCAATAGTTCCACTCCTTAGGGCTCTCTGAAGGTGATGGTGAGGTTGATTTGAGCTGAGGAGGGGTATATCATGATGTTCCATTAAGACATGGTCGACCAAGGTTCAACTCAGCCCCTCTCCCTTCCATCTGGCTCCAATTCCTCAGGGAATTAATTGGAAAAGCTTTGGGCTACTCAGAGCTGAATCTTGGGAAGGAGAGTGGAGGTCATGTGGCACTAATTCCATCTTTCCTTCATTTGTCCCATGTGAAAATTGGGGAAAACCCCCAATTAGCCCCATGCATGCCTTTGCATGCAATTTTCAAAGGGCAGCTAGGGTCATTATACTCATGGGCTGCGGGATGGGCTAACCTTGAGGGCCTTAGCCCATGGGGATTAGGCTTGGCATCCAAAAATCTGATTTTGTTCAATTGTTGACCATGGTCAACTTCTAGGGTTGACTTGGTCAACTATTAAGGTGGATGAATCAATATGATGGTCATGGGTGCTATGACCCCACCCAATGTTTATTGGGTCATGGCGAGGTCAAGATTGGGCTAATTGATCCATAAGGTGTGGTTTTGACCAAGATTGATGTAGGTTTGACTTTGGACAAATTCGTTCAATTGATTGACCAACTGATGGGGATTTTGGTTAATTATACCTCTTAAAGGGTTTTCTATGTAGTGGTGGGGTCAATTTGGCCATATGAAGTCTAATTGAGCCCATTTGGCTTGAATTTGGCTATATTGACATAAGTTTGACTTTGGTCATTTTGGCCAATTTGGTTGACCAATTGATGGGGCTTTAGGTCAATTGAGTATCTTTTAGGGTTATGGACATAATGATGAGGTCAATTTATACTTCTGAAACCAATAAGGGCTGTTTTGACCTAAGTTGACCTATGTACCATAGTGGACCCTATGTGAGTTCACCCTAACTCAATGAGTCCTAAGGTCACCACCTTGCCTCAACTCACCATTCTCAGCAAATGTCATTCCCTAACATTATCTTGGGGTCTAGTAGGATTAGGGAATTTACACCATCTCCCTCCAATTCCTATTAGTATCCCCCGACCCCCGCCTTCACTACTCTTTTAGATTCTTCTTCTTCCCCCATCCTTTTTTCTGCTCTCGCTTCCTCAAAAAAGACAAAAAGGAATGTTGGAGAGTCCGAGTTTGAGGGTCGTATGAAGTGCGTGGAGAATTTCTGGGACCACTTACTCCCCCACGAGATGGTGTCGAAGGCGGAGTATCTCGCCTTCAAACCGACATACTTGCTAACGGGGTATTCCGCTTGCCGTCCCTTGGCAGGCGAGGCCATTAATACCACATACCCCAATGAGCTGGCCTTTATGTTCACACACTTCGAGGTGGGGCTCCGTCTCCCCTTCTATCCTGAAGTAAAATAATTCTTCAAATACTTTGGGCTCGTCCCCGTGCAGATTAACACACGCAATCGCTATGCTGGTCGCGCTCTCCTGTTATATGCGCGAGGAGAGAATCGAATTTAGCTTGACCATTTTCCACAAACACTTCACTTTCAGAGCTACCGGGGACGTTGTCGAATTCCTTATGGGCTCACAACTGAAGTTTCATGAGACGGTGAAGAAGATACACCATTTATGTGACAAGTTTGTCGTCATCTGTGGTGACTTTGCTCCATTGCTATACTCGCCAGTTCAGAAGGCTGATGAGATCTACCACAATCCTCTCGTGGATGGTGAGGCAGCTCTCCTCGCGGATTACTTCACGAGGAAGAAATTTGAGGCGGCTTATCTCCGGCGCCACCTCAACTAGCTTGCTTCGTTTTTTCATGGAGATGGTATATAAATACCTCACTACTCTTTGTGTTTGCCTCTGCCTGTGTATTTACCCTTGGAGTCATCTGTAGGCGAGTGGGTGATCCCCATCCACCCTTCTTATGCGAGCGGGGGTGATCCGAGCGCCCTGATTAAAGTGGCGTCAACTGCGGTGGTTGCTTGTGCCCACACTCTGGGCTTGCCCTCCGCGAGTGCAAAAATGAGAAAATGTGGAGTCCGCGACAGGAATGCGAGAGGCCCATGCCGAGAGGGCCGCTCCCGAGATCACAATCGAGGAAATTGCAAATTTCGGGAATCCCGATGGCCCAGGTAGGCACCCCAACTTTCAAATGGGGCAGAAGGCCTCGGATCTCGTGGGAAACCCCTTCTTAATATGGGATGACTCTATGAGCCGGATCACCATATCCACACTCTAGCCCTCTTGGGAGGAAGGCAAAGGGATTGGCGAGCATGCTTTCAGACTCCTCTATAGGTTGTACGACTGGGATGATGCCGCATCTTTTAAGGGGATGACTTTACGTGAGCTCGCTCGTCAAAGCTTCTTGGCTTCTCTCTTTGCACTCCATCTTTCTCATGCAACCACGCAGTGCGGTTTTGACATCAACCGGGAGCACGTGCAATATGAGTATGCCATCCAGCTGGCAGAGGAGCAAGTCGGGGACCTCGAAGCTTGACTTCAGCTTGTCGAGTAGCTATTGGCGAAGTCCACCAATGGTCTGGTATGATTTCTCCCCTTTATTCCATTCACTGGTTGAACTCGCCCATTTTGTGCTTACGACTTAGATATTCTCAACTTCAGGGTTCGGACGTCATTGAGTAGTTACCCGCTGGGTCGACGAATTGGAGCAGGAGAACTCCACCCTGCATGTGTAGCTCACCACAGTAGTTCGTGGAACATGCGCACTAGAGCACATCATATCCTCCTCTCGGGATGCGAAGACCCTCCATTTCACACCGCATGAGGTGGAGTGTGCTCACTGAAAGATAGTTGCTCAAAATGTTGAGCTTGTGTCAGAGATCCATCGCGGGCTCAATGCCCTGCATGGTTCCTTGGGTAATGTGACCGCAAATATGCTCGTCCGGATGTCTTCCTCCCGTCCTCAGGCTCCTCGCCATCTGGTGAAGAAGGCTACTCGCCAGCTCCAGACAACGAGGAGGGAGAGGACTCTAGTTTCCCCGAGACTCCCTATGCTTGAACGATGTTCCTTTCTTTTCTTTTTGATCTATATTTGGTAAAGCGCGAGTCCCAAACTTTTGTAATCATTTTGATAGGAAATGAAAGAATTGCCATTCCTAGCTTATTTTATGTTTTCTTACCTAGCAAAGTGTATTCTCACCCTGCCAAGCTTACAGGACATGGTTAGAGCTTTCACAAGCTTGGTACTCGCTCGCCTCGACCGCACGTCAAGAAGCATTAGACTTTTTGATTATAAGTCCTAGCTAGGAGTTCTGGCTCGCCTCGGCCGCTCACCGAGAGGTATCACGAAGCCTGATAAGTGAATCTCTTCTCAAGGACTTAACCAAAACATACTTCTTTCGACTGCCACCCGAGTGAGGGTCCTGCCCTGCCGACTTGTAGGAGCCAAGCTGGCGGTATCTTCTTGGTGGGATTCCAATTAAAAATACTTTTTCCACTGTCGCCTGAGTGAGGTGCCTGTTATTCTAGCTTGTGGGAGCCCGGTCAGCGGTATCTTCTCGTGGGCTTCCAACTGAAACAAACTTTTTCCGCTGCCGCCAGAGTGATTGGCCTACCCTACCGTCTTGTGGGAGCCCGATCAGCGATAACTTCTCGGGGGATTCTAACCAAAACTAATTTTTTCCACTACCGCCCGAGTGAGAGGTCTGCCCTGACGGCTTGTTGGATCCCGGTCTATGGTATCTTCTCAGGGGCTTCCAACAAAAACCAACTATTTTCCACTGCTACCCGAGTGAGGGGGCCTGCCCTACCGGCTTGTGAGAGCCTGGTCACCGGCATCTTCTGGAGGGCTTCCAACCAAAACAAACTTATTTCCATGGCCTCCCTAGTGAGGGGCATACCCTACCAGCTTGGGGGAGCCCAGTCAGTGGTATCTTCTCGGGGAGCTTCAGACCAAAACCAACTTTTTCCACCACCGCCCGAGTGAGGAGCCTGCCTTGTCATCTTGTGGGTGCCTGGTCAGCAGTATCTTCTCTCGGTCTTGCAACCAAAACCAACTTTTATCCACTACCATCCAAGTGAGGGGCATGCCCCGTACTGGCTTGTGAGAGTTCGGTCAGTGGTATCTTCTCAAGATCTTCCAACCAAAACCAACTTTTTTCCATGGCCGCCCGAGTGAGGGTTCTACCCTGTCGGCTTCTGAGAGCTTGGTCAGCGATATCTTCTCGGGGGCTTCCAAACAAAACCAACTATTTTTCCTTGTCGCCCGAGTGAGGGCCTGCCCTGCTGGCTTGTGGGGGCTCGATCAACAGTATCTTCTCAGGGCTTCCAACCAAAATAACTTTTTCCACTATCGCATGGGTGAGGGTCCTGCATTGTCGTCTTGTGAGAGCCCGATCAGTTGTATCTTCTCGGGGCTTCCAACCAAAACCATCTTCTTTCCCTTGCCGTCCGAGTGAGGGGGCCTGCCCTACCGGCTTGTGGGAGCCCGGATAGCAGTATCTTCTTGGGGGCTTCAGACCAAAACCAACTTTTTTCCACTGCCGTCTGAGCGAGGGGGCCTGCCCTGTCGTCTTGTGGGAGCCCAGTCAGCGGTATCATCTCGGGGGCCTCCAACCAAAACCAACATTTTTCCATGACTGCCCGAGTGAGGGGCCTATCCTGTCGGCTTGTGGGATCCCAGTCAGCGGTATCTTCTCGGGGGGACTTCCAACCAAAACAAACTTTTTTCCATTGTCGGCCAAGTGAGCGTCCTTCCCTGCCAGCTTGTCGAAGCCTGGTCAGCGGTATCTTCTCGGGGGCTTACAACCAAATCCAACTTTTTTTTCGTTGTCGCTTGAGTGAGGGGCATACCATGCTGACTTATGGGAGCTCAGTCAGCTGTATCTTCTAATGGGATTCCAACTAAAACTAACTTTTTTCTTCCAAATAGCCCAAAACTTTTGATTCATGGAATCCTGTCCCGACAGGGCAGAAGTCCATACATCACAAAGCAAGTCTACCAAAAGAAATTTTTTATTATTAACTAGGGATAAAATTGCTTCAGGTCGTTACCGCTCCAGGTGTTGCTAAGGGGAGATCCCGCAGTATTCTGGAGGCGATACCCTCCTGAATTTAATGCTTCTAAAATTACATAGGGGCACTCCCAGTTAGGGTGGAGTTTCCCAACTATCGCTGAGCTCCCCGCAACGTCGGCCTTTTTGTGGAAAAAGTTACCCTTTACAAACTGCTTGATTATAATATTCTTATTGAAGTTCCTTACCATCATGCACGTGATCTCTTCCTGGCGAATGGTTGTTAGGTCTCAGAGTTCCTCCATTATGTCAAGCGAGAGCTGCTGCTCCTTCTCATTCTCCACCCTCCACTTATCATTTCCTTCCCCCGCGACCATGACTTGAGGGGACCTCACCTCAAACACTGACAACACGACCTTGGAGCCATGAGAGAGTTTAAAAGTAGTTTCTCTTGTGGCCATGTGGGGTGTGGTTCTTAAGGCCCAAAGGACTGAGGGAAGCTGCTCCACCCAGTTTCCCTTCAAGTTTTCTACTTTTTTCTTTAACAGATTAAGGATGGTCTTATTTGCGGACTCTACCTGCCCATTGCTCTGAGGGTGATGGATGGAGGTAAAGCGGAGATCAATGCCCAACTAGCCTTAAAAGTTAGTGAGATCCTTGCTAGCCAACCACGACCCGTTGTCCGTGACTATCACGAGGGGGAGCCCATACCTGCAAATTATCTCCCCCAAATGAAATTTCTTACTACTGCGAGGTCATTTTTGCCAACGCCTTGACCTCTAGCCACATGGAGAAATAGTCAATCATTGCAAGGAGGAACCTTCTCTGCCCACTGGCCTGAGGGAATGGACCCACCAAGTCCATCCCCCAAATGTTGATGGGTCAGGGCGCTATGATAGTCCTGAGCCTTTGCGTGGGTTGGAGATGGAGCGGTGCAAAGAGCTGACATTTTTGACACTTCTTTGCATACTCCATGGTGTCTTTGTGGATTGTTGGCCAGAAGTACCTTTGCCTCAACACCCTCTTCTCTAGAGTACAGCTCCCAGTATGACTGATGCCTTTTTTAGGACTCGACAGACGTAGTTGATGGGCAACTGCTTCTTCCCCTCTTCTCGTACCAGGATCGAGCTTACCACTTTGGATCCCACTCTGAGATAAAGCAGCAAACCTTCTCCTTCTCTTGGTCCCTCATCAATGGGGCCTGCTTCTGTTGCTTCTTCAAGGCCTGGAAAGCCTCCTCACACTCTTGCGACCACTCAATCTTCTGACTCCCCCGTCAAAGCCTTGAAGAAGGGAGAGAACTTCTTCCCTACCCCAGAGAGGAACCTGCTCAGCCCATCCAGCTTCCCCGTCAACCTCTGAATCTCCTGAGCTCTTTTTGGTGACTCTAGGTCTAGGATGGCCTCGACTTTATTAGGATTGGGATCGACCGCCAGCGGGGTGAGTAAATAACCAAGGAACTTTCCTCTGCTCACCCCAAAAACACACTTCGAGGGGTTGAGTCTCATTTTGAATTTCCAAAGTATGGCGAAGGTTTCCGCCAAGTTCCGCAAGTGAGATCCCACATCCTTAATCTTTATGGTAAAGACATCTATGTATACTTCCAGGTTTCTGCCATTCTGCTCCTCAAAGGCTCGATCCATCATTCTTTGATAGGTCGCTCCTACATTCCTTTGCCCAAAGGGCATCATTCTATAACATTAGCACTCATCATCCTTGATTAAGGAAACATCCTTAACATCGGGTGGGTTCATTCATATTTGATGATAACCAGAAAATGCATCTAAAAAGCTTATTACAGGGAAACTGACGACTGAATCTACTTGTGCGTTGATTCGTGGCAAATAATAACAATCCTTAGGGCATAATTTATTCAACAGAGAGAAATCTACGCACATTCACCATCTCCCATCCCCATTCTTTACCATTATAACATTGAAGACCCAACCTGGATACTGGATCTCCTCTACAAAACTTACCTACAGCAGTTTCTCCACTTCTTCCCTGATCGGCCCGGCGAGGGTGGTTGACACGAGTCTCTTCTTCTGCCGAATAAGGCAGACACTTTAGTCGAGATTGAGGCGATGGCATGCCACATCTGCATTGATGCCTGACATCTCTACGATGCTCCAAGAGAAGACATCACATTCTCAATCATCGCCTGGATCACCAGTGCGTCGCAGAATGGGTCCTCGTGGGTCCGCATGTCCTTTGCTGAGAAAGTGTTTCTCTCCCCAGGGGGAGGGGCTCGGGAGGTAGAGACGAAACTCCGACGGTAGATGGTGTGAAGACTCTGTTGGATCGATAGGTTCCCTTAGAGGGGTGAATAAGGGAATACAAATTCTTTTTATATATTTAAGCAATTTACTAAATTGTTTTACAATAAAAGAGAGCAAAATAACAATTTAGCTAAAAGTAATTTGCAATATTAGAATTTATGCCAAATAAATGAAATCAAGTAAACACAAATAGAAACATGATTGTATTATATTAAAGAGTGTTTACATAAATTTGATTTCAATATCGCTTGAAATCGGAGGCATACAAATGCAAATAATTTTTCCTTTTCTATACCGACTCGTATCCCCACGAACCAGTGGCTTTAGCCTATCATTCACCGGATATGGCCTCAAGCCGCTCTAGCCAATACTTCCCCGGATATGGGCTCGAGCACTCCCTAGATCTAATCACCTAGACCTAGTCGCCAACACAAGCGACGAATTCCCACTAAGGCACGCAAGGACCTAGTCGCCAACACAAGGCGAGTTAACTACACAAATTCACAAGGATAATGAAATAACACAAATAAAAACTCCCTCTATGAGATTTCTAAAGTTGAAGATGAAGGATTATTGTAGCATAAGCGTGGTTGAAGCGATCATTCTTCGGATGCAGCGTGATGACGTACTCCTTCAGAAATATTCTTTAGCTTTGAGTGGGAGATCAACTTTCGGTAGAGTAACAACTATAGAAATTTGGCACTGGTATTCTCTCTGGGATATGTGTCCAAAATGAGAGAGAAAGCCCCATTTTATAGAGCTTGGAGATAGAGCCTGCGGTAGCTTTTAGCGCCTGTGGTAGCGGATGGTTAGAGATCGTCGAAGTGGGACGTTGTGGCACGAACTGAGGATAGTGCCTGCGGTAGCACTAACGCCTGCGGTATCACTAGCACTGACGGTAGTGCTTCAATTAAGAGGTTTTGGTTCCAAGCTGCTTTCTACCTATGGAGTATTGTACCTATAGTTCCTGCACACTATAAGCAAATGATAAGCAAGATCAAATACAATATGGGATTTGTTATTCTCAAACAAAGGGATGTGACACACATGTCCAACAATCTCCCCCTTTTGATAATAACAAATCCTATTAGCAAGAAATCAACAAAGGTGTTTATAGTATATGATAAGCAAGATAATAGTGCATACTATAGTATATGATAAGCATGAGAATAATGCACACTCCCCCTATCTTAATGCTCCCTTACATTCATAAATATAATTTAAGTTTTACTCCCCCTAAATTACATGAATTATGGTTTTACTCCCCCTTAATCCTCTAGATTTCTTCAATTAATCTCCCCCTTTTGGTATTATCAAAAGAAGGTGGGGTGAGGGAAATAAGGAGTCATTCTTTATAAATGATAAATAATGATCGATCTTTTGTAATATATGTAATGATGAAGAGATTAAGCATGATGTAAAAGAGATTTCAAATAAATAAATAAGAGTTTAAGCAAGCGGAAGAATATAAGAAACATCTTTTGGTAAGCATGAAAATCATAAGTATACATATGAGTTTAAGTTCAAAATGGAAAGATGTTTAACGTTTTTGAAATCTCATAGTTTTACATAAAGATACCAAGCAAGAAATGAACATATCAAAAAGAGAATATACTACAATGTTTCTTAATTTCAAGTTTAAGAGATACCAAACATCGTAGAGATCAGACTAGGTTATCTAGTGCATTTCTTATATAAAGAGTAGTATAGATAAAGCATTAGAATTCAATACTCATGAGAAGAAGTGTTATGAAAGATAATGATGTGCACATAAGTGTATTTTGAGCAATGTTCACAAGTGATTTAAATCACAAAATACAAGACATATGTAGAGTAAAGTGCACAATAAAACACAAGTAAATTAACTTTTACACACTTTAATGTACATATTTTAGAAACAGTGGTGTAATAATCAAGGTTTGCACAAGACACTTTACTATTCTTTTCAAGGTGCTCAACCTCACAATGCTTATAAAGTTCTAGTAGTGCTTGGTGGAGTTATATTTGTCTATTTTTATTTTTGTTCACTTTTGTGAGACAACATTCTCCGAATACACTTGTTTTGCAAACCCAATAAAATATTTAAACTCAACCACTTTTCTTAATTTCTTAAGTGCAATGCAAATGTAGTGTAGGTAATAAACTTATGCAAGTTTTAATTCATTGTACAATTACAATACACAAATAAGCTTTTTTAGATTTAAACACACATGCAGATTACCAAAATAAGTGATTGAAAAAGTATCATTATCAATCGCAAAACATATACTCATGCTTAGAGGCATGCTAAGCTTGGTTCTGCTCATATTTTTTAATACAATTGATGCACTTAATTGAGATATATCAAAGCATGATAAACAAAGACAATGTTCATAGTAATTTGAAGGAATAAATTTAGCATTGTAAATAATTCTAAATAATAGAATTCATACATGCTTGATATTAACAACAAAGATCATACAGTTTTTTGTTGTTTTGAAATTTTTCATGAAAGGAAAAAACAGAAAACCACAAAATATTTTTGTATTTTTTGAATTTTGAAATTTTGTAGTTGATTTTTCATTATATTAATAAAACAAAAATAACAAATATCAGAAATACAAAACTAAGTTGTACATATAAACTAACATAATTTAATTGATTTTTAGAAATTTTAAAAATAGGAAAATCGAACACCCATGCTAGCGTCGGCGCTAGTGCTAGCGCGACAAACAGTGATAGAAATCTTGAGAATTTTAAAATCCTGTTTTTTAATATTTATTAAGAGTCTTAAGAGTAGTCTTATGCAGAAATTTTGTAATTTTTGGAGATGTCTTGATTGTTCAAATTGCATAACACTTTATTTCTTTTCATATAACTCATCCTAAGATGTCTAAGACTCTGAATTCCAACCTTAACATTTGAAACCTTGCATCGGGAAGAGGTTTAGTGAATATATCAGCAAGTTGAGAGTCTGTGGCAATGAAACTTATACTAACATTTTCCTTTTTAATGTGATCTCTTATGAAATGATGGCGTACATCTATATGTTTGGATCTAGAATGGTGTACCGGATTATTTGTAAGATCAATGGCACTTTTGTTGTCACATTTTAATTCCATATTTTTTAGATGAAAACCAAAGTCCTCTAGAGTTTGGCTCATCCATAGTGATTGTGCACAACAACTCCCTAGTGCAATGTATTCGGCCTCCGTGGTGGAGAGTGCAATCCAAATTTTTTTCCTACTAGACCATGCAACTAATTAAGGTCCTAGAAAATGGCAAGTACCACTAGTGCTTTTTTATCAAGTGAACATCCGACGTAGTCTGAATCGGAATAGTCGTGAAGTGTAAATAAATTATTGTCCGGGTACCATAATCCTAATCTAGATGACCCAATTAGATATATAAAAATTTGTTTTACCGCTTTTAAATGAGATTCTTTTGGATTGGCTCGAAATCGAGCATATAAGCATACGATAAACATAATATCGGGTCTAGTTGTACTTAGATAAAGTAGAGATCCTATCATACCTCTATATAAAGTTTGATCAATTGAAATTCCCGATTCATCTTTTCCTAATTTTAGTGATGCACACATTAGTGTAGAAGTATGTTTAAGGTTTTCAAATCCAAAGCGTTTAAGCATATCATGGACATATTTAGTTTGACATATAAAGATACCATCATTTGTTTGTGATATTTGAAAATCGAGAAAATAAGAAAGTTCCCCTACAAGACTCATTTCATATTCATTTTTCATCACTAAAATAACTTCATTACACAACTCTTCATTAGTAGATCCAAAGATTATATCATCAACTTATATTTGCAAAATAATCAAATCATCATTGTTGTGCTTAATGAAAAGAGAATTATCCGCACTTCCCATAATATAATCGTGCTTTAATAAAAATGATGTAAGTCTTTCATACCATGAATGGGGTGCTTGGCGCTTTTTCTAGTTTATAAACATGATTGGAAAAAATTTCACTAATAAAACTGGGGGGTTGTTCAACATAAACTTCTTCTTTTACAAATCCATTTTGGAAAGCACTTTTTACATCCATTTGAAACAATTTTACTCTTTCAAAGCTTGCAAATGCTAGAAAAATTTGTATAGATTCCAATCTAGCAATGTGTGCACAAGTTTCATCAAAATTTATCCCCTCGATTTGAGAATATCCTTGTGCTACTAAGCGTGCTTTATTTCTAATGATTCTAGGCTCACCATCTAGTTTATTTTGAAAATCCATTTTACGCCTACAACAGGGTGATTAGATGGTCTTTCTACTAATTTCCAAACATTATTTCGCTCAAATTGTTCTAACTCTTCATTCATAGCCAAAAACCAAAATTCTCATTTAAAGCGGTTAAAATGGTTTTTGGTTCAATTTCGGAAACAAAAAATATATTTGAATAAGATTCATGAAGAGAAGAGCGAGTTCTTACCCCAATGGATGGTTCACCAATGATTAGTTCCTGTGGAAGATTCTTTGTAAATTTCAAGGCCCTTGGAGGCACATAATCATCTTCCTTGGCCTCCTCTTCCACTTCTTTGGAAGGTTCCTCATCAACATGCTCCAAAGGTGGTAAGAGATCATCTTCTTCGCCTGCGGAAAGTTTTCTACACAAGGAACAAGCTCATCAAATTTCACATTAATTAACTCTTCAACTTTACTAGTTCTTTTATTAAAAATTCAATAAGCTTTACTAGTTGAAGAGCATCCAAGAATAATTCCTTCATCGCATTTTTCATCAAACTTTCCCAAGCTATCTTTAGTATTTAAAATAAAACATTTACAACCAAAAACTTTGAAGTAAGATACGTTAGGTTTCTTTTGAAAACAAAGTTCATATAGTGTGTGATTAAGAGATGTGCGAAGCATGATTCTATTCATAACATAGCATGATGTATTTACGGCTTCGGCCCAAAAGGACTTAGGCAATTTATATTCACATAGCATAGTGCGTGCTAGTTCTCGAAGTGTCCTATTCTTTTTTTCTACAACACCATTTTGTTGTGGTGTGCGTTGTGCGGAGAACTCATGTTTAATTCCTAACATAGCACAAAAAATGTACACTTTTCATTTTCAAATTCTCCACCATGATCCGAGCGAATGCATTTAATTTTTAAATCACTTTCATTTTGAATACGAGTACAAAATTTTGAAAATTCACAAAATGCATCGGATTTGGATGAGAGAAATAATGTCCAATAACATCTTGAAAAATAATCTATTAAAACATATGTATATAATCAACCACCAAGACTTGCGGTGCTAATGGGACCAAAAAGATCCATATGAATTAATTGCCAGGTTCTTGTAGTAGAAATGATATTTTTACTTTTGAAAGAGGATTTAGTAAGTTTACCTTTTTGACATGGTGAACAAAGTGAAGGTAAAGTTCCATTTAACCTAGGCAATCCTCTAATTAAATCACTTTTGGCAATATTTACAATAAGCTTTATGCTAGCATGTCCTAGATGTCTATGCCAAAGTTCTAGTTCATCATTTTTGGTGATAAAACATTTTATAGATGATTTAGAAAGATCATGAAATGAAACTATATAAACATTATGTATTCTTGGTGCAGTTAGTAAAATATCTTTTGTAGTAGGATTAGATATTTTGCATAAGTTAGTAGAAGATTCAAATAAAACAACTAATCCTTTATCACATAATTGGATAATAGAAATTAGATTATGTTTTAGCCCTTTCACATAAAGAACATTCGATATCGTAAATGATTCGTTACCAATTGTACCAATTCCCATGATCCTTCCTTTTCCATTATCGCCAAACGTCACGATCCATCCAATCTTCTTTTCTAGGCTAAGGAACTTTGCTTTATTGCCCGTCATGTGCTTGGAGCATCCAGAATCCATGTACCACACGTCTTCATTGTCCTTAGCCTGCCTGCACATCTAGAAAGAAGATGAGAGTAAAGATCTGGATACCTAAGCGGTACCACCCATAGAATAAGTGGAAGCCTTAGGTACCCAGATTTTCTTTATAGTATTTAGTTTCACTTTCCTGCAAGAACTAGACATGTGACCCAACCTATGACAGTTTGTACATGAAATAAAGGGGGTTGAGACACCTTTCTGGAATTTTGTGTTATTCGTGCTAGAAGGAATCAGTTTTGTAGAAGAAAATGTTTTTGCAAAAGTAATTACTGAATTTTTATATGAGGTGCTAGCACCGGCGTTAGTGGCTAGCGCTGGGCGGTAGCCCTCACCTCGATATCTGAGGCCAAATTTTCCAAAATCGTAGCACTGGTTCTCTAAAATCATATCTAGTGATTTTTGGCTCATTCCAAATTTTTAATGGTCATGGCGAGATCATGAACTTGTGCTTTAAGTGAAGAATTTTCTTTCACAAGCATGATACACCTATTTTCAAAACCCTTTTTATTATTTTTAATTTGCAAAAGAGAGGCTTCTAATTTCCTTTCTAATTCCCCCTTTTCTTTTGTAAGAATTTTGGCATGGGAGAGGGCATTAGAAAGAGAATCTTCAACATCTCTTACCATTTTAATGGAGTGATCACACTTTGGCAAGAAACCTTTCTTTTTTCTAAAACAATTATTTTTTTGGAAAGCTTTTGATGTCTTTAATTAATGATTCATTTTCACGATTCAATAAAATATTATCTTTTATATTTTTATCAAAAGCTTTGCAAATTTCAAGAAATTTATTAAAAAGTGCATCATAAGTTGGAGGAATTACCACAGTGTCGCTAAGAACACTAGTGTCATCGTCGTCGACGTTTTCATGTCCCATGAGGCCTATGTTTACTTCCTCATTGTCGCTTGATGAAGACCCGCTTGATTCTTCGAAGGAGGAGGAATCATCCCATGTTAAAGCTTTTAATACCTTCCTCTTTTCTTTCCCTTTGTGCCATTTTTCCTTTTTCTCCTTCAAAAACATTGGGCACTAGCTCCGAATATGCCAGGTCTTCCTGAAATGATAGCATTCTGGTGGAGGTCTTTCTTCTTCATCGTCACTCTCCTTTTCCTTCTTTGAAGATGACCTTTTCCATTTTGCATCTTTTGGAAATATTTCCGGAAGGTGTTACTCCTTTTCGGATTTAGCATGAACTTTCGGACGTTCTTTACCAAGAGACTTTCTTCATCTTCATCCTCAGCCTCTTGGCACTCCTTCTTTGATTTTAGTGCCATCGCCTTCTTCTTTGGCTCCTTGTTGTATTCCTCGTATTGGAACTTGAATTCTACCTCATGGGTTTTGAGATTCCCAATGAGGCTCTCAACCTGGAGCATTCTTAGATTGTGCGACTCTAAGATAGCCATCACCTTTGGATTGAATTTTGGAGGAAGAGATCAAAGAATCTTTCGGATCAAGTCATTATTGTAGAAGGTATTTCCAAGAGCTTTGGAGGCATTGACGATCTTGGTGAAGTGCGTGTACATTGCATCAATATCTTCGTTTCCATCCATCCGGAACTTTTCATATTCTGACTCCAGTTGGAAAAGCTTTGAATCTTTAACCTGCGATGTACCTTCATGAGTAATTTCCAAATGATTCGAAATTTCATAAGCAGTAGTACATGCAAAAATTCTATTAAGTTCATTTCCATCTAACACACAAAATAAAGCATTCATGGCCTTGAAGTTATTTTTGCATTTAAGTTATCCCTATCATCCTATTTATCCTTAGGTTTTTCTAATGTTACCTCTCCAACTACAATTGTAAGAGGAGAGTATTCCTCTTCTACCATATTCCATACCTCAATATCTAGGGTCATAAGAAAACATCGTATTCTATTTTTCCAATAATTATAATCTGACCCTGTAAATAGTGGAGGTCTACTAATTCCCTGACACTCGGAAAAAGCGAGATCATAAGACGTTCCTATTTTTTAAACCAATTTGGAATAACCTGGCTCTGATACCACTTGTTGGATCGATAGGTGCCCTTAGAGGGGGTGAATAAGGGAATAAAAATTCTTTTTATATATTTAAGCAATTTACTAAATTGTTTTACAATAAAAGAGAGCGAAATAAAAATTTACCTAAAAGTAATTTGTAATATTAGAATTTATGCCAAATGAATGAAATCAAGTAAACACAAATAGAAACATGATTGTATTATATTAAAGAGTGCTTACATAAATTTGATTTCAATATCGCTAGAAATCGGAGGCGTACAAATGTAAATAATTTTTCATTTTTAATACCGACTCGTATCCCCACGAACCGGTGGCTTTAGCCTATCCTTCACCGGATATGGCCTCAAGCCGCTCTAGCCAATCCTTCCCCGGATATGGGCTCGAGCACCCCCTAGATCTAATTACCTAGACCTAGTCGCCAACACTCGGGGTGAATTCCCCCTAAGCCGCGCAAGGACCTAGTCGCCAACACAAGGCGAGTTAACAACACAAATTCACATGGATAATGAAATAACACAAATAAAAACAACCTCTATGAGATTTTTGAAGTTGAAGATGAAGGATCATTGTAGCATAAGCATGGTTGAAGCGATCGTTCTTCGGATGCAGCATGATGACGTCCTCCTTTATAAATCTTCTTTAGCTTTGAGTGGGAGATCAACTTTCGGCAGAGTAACAACTCTAGAAATTTAGCACTAGTATTTTCTCTGCGATGTGTGTCCAAAATGAGAGACAAAGCCCCTTTTTATAGAGCTTGGAGATAGCGCTTGCGGTAGCTCCTAGCGCCTGTGGTAGCGGACGATTAGAGATCGTGGAAGTGGGACGTTGCGGCACAAACTGAGGCTAGGAACTGAGGCTAGCGCTTGGCGGTAGCTCCTAGCGTCTGCGGTAGCGCTAACGCCTGTGGTATAACTAGCGCTGGTGGTAGTGCTTCAGTTAAGAGATTTTGGTTCCAAGCTGCTTTATACCTGTGGAGTATTATACCTATAGTTCCTGCACACTATAAACACACGACAAGCAAGATCAAATACAATATGAGATTTGTTATTCTCAAACAAAGGGATGTGACACACATGTCCAACAGACTCCCCTTGTGGGTGGCCTCGATCACTACACCCATATGGATCACTCTGATACCACCCAGGGTCCTAAAATCGGTCCTCTCTCCACACTAATCCTCCTCATCTTCTCTTGCTCCAGAACCTTCTAGTAACAACTACTGCCCCCTATTGTGGCCCTTTTTCTTTCCCTAACCTTCAGAAACTCGGGATAGGTGGTCGTTGCGTGGACCTCCTTCTGGTGAAAGCCATAGTATGACAATGTCATCCTCCCTCTCCCTCCTCTTATAGGACGGTTACTCCCCCCCCCCCCCCCCCCCTTCCGCCGTCGATCGCCCTGGCCTGCTGGGGCGGGGTTGAAATGCCCGTCGGGCCCAGTCTCCACACCGGAGGGTTAAACTGCCCTTTTACTGCTTGGAAATTCCCGCCCCCTGGAAATGGACTCTTCCCTGGCCTAAAGGGGGCCCTCCAGGCGGCCTCTAGATTGGTCGGTTGATGGGTGGTAGAAACCTCCACCCTGGCTCCTATCCCCGGGGGGGTCCTTGGAACTCCTACCACCTTGGCTCCTCCCTCTTCTTCTCTCTCTATTCCTGGGCTCTTCCATGCACCTTCCCTTCTTCTTCAGTCCACTTGGTCAACTTTGTCACAAACTCGTGGTTGGTTACCTCACTCTCAATCTCCCATCCTACTCGCTCCATCAGCTCCTCAAATGACAGACGAGGGTCCCATGCCAGCCCCATTTTGAACAACCCATATCGCAGCTCGATGGTGAACGCTAGCTGCAAAGTGTGTTCTGGCACCCTATGGACGAGGAGAACCTCTTCCTAGAACCGGTCGACATAACTTCCCAGGAACTCCTCCGGCCCCTGCCGAATCAAGAAGGGAGTCTTAGACCCCCTTCCTCCTCTTCATCGATATGGAGAACCTCAACAGGAAACTCTTACGCAGATCTACGAAACTATAGATGGTCCCTGCTGGGAGCAGGTGGAACCAATCCCTCGCATTTCCCTTAAAGGAGATGGCGAATAGCATGCACTTGAACGTGTCTGTCATCTGTGTGATGGAGATGACTCTTTGAACCACTTGGGTGTTGGAGGGGGTCATCCTTGTTAGTGTAGTTGGACTTGGAGGGCTCCATGAACCCCTCCGGAACTAGAGCTGAAATAATTAGCTAGCAGGAAGGGACCCCACACCCTGCCTGTCGAGTTGGGAGTGCACGCCCAGTCTCCTCACACGGGTAGCAAGCGCCCAGTGGACTAGGGAATAGTTAGCACCCACGCATGGAGGGTCTGCTCATCCTCCGCCATAGTTTCCTTCCTGGTCACCCAGCTGACGTTGCCTCGCCCAGACTTGGTGAGGCGAGCACGGGCACTACTAAAGTCGAGCACTCCCGTAGAGGGGTGAGTGTGAGGCACAAAGTTTCCAGGATTGACTTCCTAAACTGGTCGAAGTCACTTCTCCTTACGTACCCACCGGGAAGGGGCGAGTTCCCCAGTTCTTCGCTTCAAGTCATGGAACTTGCTTAGGATTTTCCTAACGACCCGCGATCCATGCTCACCACACCAAAAATGTTGAAACTAGAAAATTCGGCTCAACGGAGTTCGGACCTAGGGGCAAATCATTTTTACTTATCTTGAGCGAATTCCCAAGATCGGGCACTCAGAACCAAGAAACTCTCTCACTTTGGTGGCTAGCCTAAAATAGACCCCTTAAGCTGCAGCGAGGAGGTCCCACCACAAACCCAGAAAATTGAAGATCTCCCCCTCCCAAACCAAGATTGAGCTCAGAACCTAACAGAACCGAGGAGAGTACTAGGAAAGAAAGGGATCTCTTTTTATTTCTCCTCCCTAGAAGAAAATCCCCTCTTTTAAGGTGCTCATGGGGGCCTATGTATAGATTTAGAAAATGGCCTGCGAATAGCGTCCTCCGCCTTTCAATTTCTACTATTTGCAACCACATTTGCTCTGCGCATAGCGTGATCCCGTTGTTTGGAAATGATAAGGGAAGACCAAATTGACCTTGGGAGCAGATCCTACCCTGGGGTCGACTGCTTCCCATGCGGGGAGTATTTGCCCTTGCCATCAAGGGATAGGAGAGTGCCCTAAGGTACAAGGCACTCACATTCTTTCCCCTTACTACCTGGTGATTCCCTCTACTGTCGAGTGCTCGCCTCAAAATCTATCTCCCCTTCGCAAGTGCCTCCTATTACTGCTGTTCACCCAGAGTATTCCTCCTGACCGAGCACTCCTTGCCCTTGGTGCTCTCCCCTAGGCCAGGACTCTGCAATTCCGATCATACTCGCCTACTCCTACAAGCAGGTCTGGTCGCGTCCACTCGTCAAATATGGGGTTATACATATACATGTGTGTGTATACATACACACACACACACACACACACACACATCTACATATATATATATATATATGTTGGACATGTGTGTCACATCCCTATGTTTGAGAATAACAAATCCCATATTGTATTTGATCTTGCTTGTCGTGTGTTTATAGTGTGCAGGAACTATAAGTGCAATACTCCGCAGGTAGAAAGCACCGGAAATCATTTTCTGAAAGATACACTACTGCCAGTGTTAGTGATACCGTCTGGCGCTAGCACTACCGCCAGCGCTAGTGCTACCGCCTGGCGCTAGCTCAAGTTCGTGCGCACAATGCCACGTCACAACGGTTTCGTAACCGCTCCACACGAATGCTACCGCAGGCGCTAGGAGCTACCGCAGGCGCTATCTCCGTGTTCTATAAATTGATGGCTTCTCTCTCATTTTGGCAAGAGCTTCCAGAGATATTACTTGTGCCTAAATTCCAGAGTTGTTACTCTGCTGAAAGTTCATCTCCCACTCAAAGCCAAAGAAGTTTTTTGGAGAAGGAAGCCGTCACGCTGCATTGGAAGAACAATCGCTTCAACCTCGCTTATGCTACATTGATCCTTCACCCTCATCTTCAGAAATCACATAGAGGGAGTTCTTGTTATTTACTTTATTTCATTATTTTGAATTTTTGTAGTAAAATCGCCTTATGTTGGCTACTAGGTCCTTGCGCGGCTTAGGGGGTAATTCGCCACGTGAGTTGGCGACTAGGACTAGGAGATTAGATCTAGGGGGTGCTCGAGGCCATATCAGGGGTTAGGATTGGTTAGAGCGGCTTTAGGCCATATCTGGGGAAGGATAGGCTAAAGCCAACCGGTTTGTGGGGATACAAGTCGGCATAGAAAAGGAAAAGATATTTACTCTTGTGTGCCTCCGATTTCTAGCGATATTGAAATCAAATTTATGTAAATACTTTTTATATAATACAATCATGTCTCTATTTGTGTTTACTTGATTTCCTTCATTTGGCGTAAATTTTATTATTGCAAATTACTTTTTGCTAAATTGTTATTTTGCTCTCATTTATTCCTAAACAATTTAGTAATTTCCTTAAAATTATAAAAAGAATTTTTATTCCCTTATTCACCCCTCCCCTCTAAGGGCGCCTATCAATACAACAAGTGGTATCAGAGGAAGGTTATTCCAAACGGTTTAAAAACTAGGAATAATGGCGTCTTATGATCTCGCTATTTCCGAGGGACAGGGAATTAGTCGACCTCCACTGTTTACTGGGTCGGATTATAATTATTGTAAAAATAGGATGAGATGTTTTCTTATGACCCAAGATATTGAGGCATGGAATATGGTAGAAGAGGAATACTCTCCTCCTAGAATTGTAGTTGGAGAAGTAACATTAGAAAAACCTAAGGATAAGTGGGATGATAGGGAAAAACTTAAATGCAAAAATAATGCCAAGGCCATGAATACTTTATTTTGTGCATTAGATAGAAATGAATTTAATAGAATTTCCGCATGTACTACTTCATATGATATTTGGAATCATTTGGAAATTATTAATGAAGGTACATCGCAGGTTAAAGATTCGAAGCTTTTCCAACTGGAGTCGGAATATGAAAAGTTCCGGATGGATGAAAGTGAAGATGTTGATGCCATGTACACGCGCTTCACCAAGATCATCAATGCCTCCAAAGTTCTTGGAAAGACCTTCTCCAACGGTGACTTGGTCCGAAAAAATTCTTCGATCCCTTCCTCAAAAATTCAATCCAAAGGTAACGGCTATCTCGAAGTCGTACAATCTAAGAATGCTCCAAGTTGAGATCCTCATTGGGAATCTCAAAACCCATGAGGTAGAACTCAAGATACAACATGATGAATACAACAAGGAGCCAAAGAAGAAAGCATTGGCACTAAAATCAAATGAGTGGCAAGAAGATGAGAATGAAGACGAAGAAAGCCTTTTGTTAAAGAACTTCTGAAAGTTCATGAGAAATCTGGAAAGGAGAAACACCTTCCGGAAATATTTCCAAAAAGAAGGAAGATGGAAAGGGTCATCTTCAAAGAAGGAAAAGGAGAGCGACGATGAAGAAGAAAGACATCCACTAGAATGCTATCACTGCAGGATGACCGGGCATATTCGGAGCCAATGCCCAAAGTTTTTGAAGGAGAAAATGGAAAAGTGGCACAAAGGGAAGGAAAAGAGGAAGATGCTAAAACCTAGAACATGGGATGACTCCTCCTCCGAAGGATCAAGTGGGTCTTCATCAAGCGAAGATGAGGAAGCAAACATGTGCCTCATGGGACAAGGAAACGACAACGATGACACCAGTGTTCATAGCGACACTGAGGTAACTCGTCTCACTTATGATGAATTGTTTAATGAATTTTTTAAACTTGCAAAGCTTTTGATAAAAATATGAAAGATAATTTTTTATTGAATCGTGAAAATGAATCTCTAATTAAAGAAAATCAAAAGCTTTCCAAAAAATTAATTGTTTTAGAAAAGAGAAAGGTTTCTTGCCAAGAGTGTGATCACTCCACTAAAATGGCAAAAGATATTGAAGAGTCACTTTCTAAGGCCCTCTCCCATGCCAAAACTCTTACAAAAGAGAAGGGGAATTAGAAAGAAAATTAAAAGCCTCTCTTTTGCAAATAAAAAATAATAAAAAAAAGTTTTGAAAATAGGTTTGTCATGCTTGTGAAAGAAAATTCTTCACTTAAAGCACAAGTTCATGATCTCACCATGGCCATTAAAAATTTTGGAATGGGCTAAAAATCTCTGGATATGATTTTTTTAAGGGAACTAGTGCTATTGTTCTAGAAAATTTGGGCTCAGATATCGAGGTGAGGACTACCGCCCAGTGCTAGCCACTAACGCCGGCGCTAGCACCTCATACAAAAATCCAATGATTTCTTTTGCAAAATCTTTTTCTTCTGTAAATCCAATTTCTTCCAGCAAGAAAAAATTCCAGAAAAGGGTCTCAACCCCCTTTATTTCGTGTGCAAACTGTTATAGGTTAGGTCACACATCTAGATCTTGCAGGAAAGTAAAATAAAATACTTTAAAGCAAATCTGGGTACCTAAGGCTTCCACTTATTCTATGGGTGGTACCACTTGGGTATCTGGATATTTACTCTCATCTTCTTTGTAGATGTGCAAGAAGGCTAAGGAAAATGAAGACATGTGGTACTTGGATTCTGGATGCTCCAAGCACATGACAAGCAATAAAGCAAAGTTCCTTAGCCTAGAAAAGAAGAAGGGAGGGATCGTGACGTTTGGCGATAATGCTAAAGGAAGGATCCTGGGAATTGGTACAGTTGGTAACGAATCCTTTACGATATCTAATGTTCTTTATGTGAAAGGGCTAAAAAACAATCTTATTTCTATTAGTCAATTATGCGATAAAGGATTAGATGTTTTATTTGAATCTTCCACTAATCAATGCAAAATATCTAATCCAACTACAAAAGATATTTTACTAACTGCACCAAGAATACATAATGTTTATATAGTTTCTTTTCATGATCTTTCTAAATCATCTATAAAATGTTTTATCACTAAAAATGATGAATTAGAACTTTGGCAAAGACGGCTAGGACATGCTAGCACAAAGCTTATTGTAAAACTTGCCAAAAGTGATTTAATTAGAGGATTGCCTAGGTTAAATGGAACTTTACCTTCACTTTGTTCACCATGTCAAAAGGGTAAATTTACTAGATCCTCATTCAAAAGTAAAAAATTTATTTCTACTTCAAGACACTTGCAATTAAGTCATATGGATCTTTTTGGTCCCGTTAGCACCGCAACTCTTGGTGGTAGATTATATACATATGTTTTAATATATGTTTTTTCAAGATATTGTTGGACATTATTTCTCTCATCCAAATCCGTTGCGTTTTGCGAATTTGCAAGATTATGTACTCGTATTCAAAATGAAAGTGATTTAAAAATTAAATGCATTCGCTCGGATCATGAAGGAGAATTTGAAAATGAAAAGTTTACATCTTTTTGTGATATATTAGGCATTAAACATGAGTTCTCCACACCACGCACACCACAACAAAATGGTGTTGTAGAAAGAAAGAATAGGACACTTCAAGAACTAGCACGCACTATGCTATGTGAATATAAATTGCCTAAGTCCTTTTGGGCTGAAGCCATAAATACATTATGTTATGTTATGTTATGAATAGAATCATGCTTCGCCCATCTCTTAATCACACACCTTATGAACTTTATTTTCAAAAGAATCCTAACATATCCTACTTCAAAGTTTTTGGTTCTAAATATTTTATTTTGAATACTAAAGATAGCTTGGGAAAGTTTGATGAAAAATGCGATGAAGGAATGATAAGTAGAATTTTTATAACTTTTTAATAGAAAATTTTGTAAATATTTAATTTGTATTTTCCTTTTTATGTCATTTCTAGGTCATAAGTGTTTATTTTGAAATTTTGTTTCTAATTTAGCTTAATTTCAATTTTTGCAGAATTTTGGGATAAATTGGAGAAATTGACAAGTACACGCCCTCAGTCACGCCCGTGACCAAGGGCGTGTAACCTGAAGATCAGTCCAGAGTCGATGCCGCGCCAATTGAGCTAGTCCACAGCGAGTCACGCCCTCTGTCACGCCCGTGACCAAGTGTCACGCCCGTGACTAGGGGCGTGTAATTTTAGAATCGTCCCAGCTGGCTGCTGACGAGACGTGGAGATGCTGTCGAGAAGTCAACCTAAGTCACGCCCGTGACCCACATGTCATGGCCGTGACTTGCTTGCGTGACCTCTGCTTCACCGCCGCGCCGAACTCCAGCCCACGCCGCATTTAATAAAGCCGTCCAAAGTCACGGCCGTGACCCGACATGTCACGCCCGTGACCCGACATGTCACGCCCGTGACATGCCACTTTTCGCCGCGCCGTCCAGAAAGCCCACACCGCTATCAGATCCAATGTGAACAGTGCAGTCACGCCCATGGTCACGCCCGTGACCGAGGTCGTGTAATCTGAAATTTTTGCCTATAAATTCAGAGGCTCTCCTTGAGTCCAGGGTTCAGAATTTTGGAGTGGGGGAGGTGCTGTTAGAGCTGAGAGTGAGTTTTTCAAGTGCTTGTTCATGTCTTTTCTTTAGCTCTCATGTTCTCTTATTTCCTTTCATGCAATGTTTTTTTATTTTCATGTACTAGTTTTCTTAAGCTTGTAATCTTCATTTTCCTTAGCTTTGCACTTTTAAATTAAGGCTTGTAATAGTTTTTGATTTTCAATAAAAATTAGTTTCCTCTTTCATGTTCTTTTTCTCCTTAAGTAATTTCTTCCTTTCATGCAATGTCAATTTCTCTTTCCTTTCATGCAATGTTTGATCTTTTCATTTAGCTTGCAATTAGTTTTAATTTTAGTTAAGTAAAAACAAACCTCAAATTTTCGTCGATAAGATAATGGTGATTTTCCTCGAAGTAGAAGTAATCAACGCGCCCCGTGGAATACGACCTTGATATTCCTAAATATCCTATACTATAGACGATAAGGTACACTTGCCTTTATCGGATATAGTTTTGGAGAAAATCTCAAACCTTCACTAAATTTCAAAACTGCAAAATCAATATCAAGTTTTTGGCGCCGTTGCCGGGGAATTTGCGTGGATATTTTGAAAAGAGGATAGCTATTAATTTTATCATGCTTCTTTTTATTTTATTTTGCTTTTTCTAAAGTTTAAAAAGAAAAAAAATTCTTCTTCCTTTCTTCTCTTTTTAGTGTATGACCCGAGGTAGCACTTCGATTCTTCCTTTTGATCCGGAGATCGAGCGAACCCTTTTGAGGCACCGCCGTTCTCGTGATCAGGGAAATCAAGTAGAATCCGAAGAGTCGATCGGGGACACTAACACAGCGAATATGGATCATAATCTTAATCCTCCTAATCTTAACGAACCAAATCCTGATGAGGACGCGCAACGGACCATGTCCTATTATGCGCGGCCGAATTTGGAAGGCACACAATCGAGTATTGTTCGCCCCACGGTGGCGAACAATAATTTTGAGATCAAGTCCAGCATCATACAAATGGTGCAACAATCGGTGACCTTTGATGGTCAACCGGACGAGGATCCAAATTCACATATTTCTTACTTTCTTGAAATTTGCAACACTTTTAAGATCAAAGGCGTCGCCGATGACGCCATTCAACTACGTCTTTTTCCTTTTTCTTTGCGGTCTAAGGCCAAGCAGTGGCTGGGCTCCCTACCTAGGGGATCCATCACTACATGGGCCGAAATGGCGGAAAAATTTCTCAATAAATATTTCCCTCCTTCAAAGACCGCTAAATTGCGCACGGATATTGCATCGTTCATGTAAATCGACTCAGAGACTCTCTATGACACATGGGAGCGCTTCAAGGAGCTTTTGCGCCGATGCCCTCACCACGCACTTGCCACTTGGCAACAAGTGCAAATATTTTATAATGGCTTAAATCTCCAAACGAGGAAAATGATTGATGCGGCCGCCGGGGGGACATTAAATAACAAAACCCCGGTCGCCGCTCAAGAGCTTTTCGAAGAGATGGCCACAAATGCGTATCAATGGAACATGCCCCGAGCGCGGCCTAATAAGCCGGCCGAAATTTTTGAAATAGACGCTAACGCAAATTTGGCTTTACAAGTTGAGCGCTTAACAAAGCAAGTGGCGGAGATGTATGCTTCCTCCGCCACTCCTCCTTGGGCTAATAACCTTTTAATTGAAGAACATGTTGACTTCATGGGAAATCCGCCTCGGCCTTCCTATAACCCCAACACCGCTCCGTATAACAACACATACAATGCGGGTTATAGGAATCATCCGAATTTCTCATGGAGCAACCAAGGAAATGCTCAGCGTCCTATGAATTTAAATCAACCTCCCCCTAATCAACTTCATAACTTAACTCTGCCTCCAAATTTGATTTCTCAAAATTTTAATCCACCCGGTTTTCCACCGCAACAGCAAAAACTCTCTCCGCTTGAAGAGGTTTTTGCAAAATATGTTGCTACAAATGAAACGAACATCCGGAACCTTACCGGATCGATCAAAAATTTAGAGAATCAAGTGGGCCAACTCGCAAAGATAATTTCTAAGCGTCAGCAAGGAGCACTACCAGGGAATACTGAGCAAAATCCAAAGGAGAGCGCGCACGCGATTACACTCCGAAGCGGGAAGGAGGTGGTTCAAAAACAGGACGAACCCAAGGTAATTTCCTCTCCTCCTCCTCCTACTTATTCATCTTCGAATTTGCCCGCTACGATAGCTCCGCACACTTCTATTTTAAATTTGCGCGCTCCTACTTCTAATATTCCATATCCATCTAAATTTAAAAATGAAAGCGCCGAAAAAAATTATAAAAAATTTTTAGATGTTTTAAAACAAATCCATATTAATGTACCTTTCTGCGAGGCTATCTCACAAATGCCTAAATATGCGAAATATCTTAAGGAGTTGCTCTCCAATAAGAAAAAGTTAGAAGATATTTCGCATATTTCTTTAAACGCAGAATGCTCCGCGGTTGTACTCAACAAATTGCCTAAAAAAGCAAATGACCCGGGACAGTTTTCCATCCCATGTTTATTTGGCAATTCGTTAGTAAAACACGCCTTAGCGGATCTTGGAGCAAGCATCAACCTTATGCCATTTTCTTTGTTCAAAAAGCTAGGTCTAGGAAATCCAAGGCCCACTCGAATGAGTATCCAATTAGCGGATCGTTCTTTAAAATATTCGATTGGAATAGTGGAGGACGTGCTCGTCAAGGTTGACAATTCATCTTCCCGGTGGATTTTGTCATTCTTGACATCGAAGAGGATGCCAAAGTACCCCTCATACTTGGTCGCCCCTTCCTTGCCACCTCCCGCGCTATTATAGACGTAAGTAACGGAAAGCTCCTCCTACGGGTTGGAGACGATGAAGTTACTTTCGGCATAAATTCCTCGATGCGGAACAAGCTAGAAAATGACGATTCGTGTTTTTACTTGGAAGAGTGTTGTGAGTTCGATTCATCCCTCAAGTTAGTTTCATCGGCGAGTAGTGATTTCGAGCCCGTAGAGCTCTATTATGATGAAGAAGAAGTTTCTCACCCCACACCACCCGAACCATTACTTTTAGAAAAATTAAAAATCAAGACTTCTTATGAAGAACCACCCGAATTAGAGTTGAAACAACTTCCCCTCATCTTAAATACTTGTTTTTGGAAAAAGAGTCTAAGCTACCCGTCATCATTTCATCCGATCTTAGCAACTCAGAAATTTCTGAGTTGACTATTGTCTTAAGAAAGCACCGCCACGCAATTGCGTGGCAATTATCGGATATTAAGGGTATAAACCCATCTTTCTGCACTCATAAAATCTTTCTTGAAGAAAATTCCCGCAACTCAGTCCAGCCTCAACGACGACTAAAGCCGAACATGAAAGAAGTCGTTAAGGCCGAAGTTATAAAACTTCTGGACGCGGGAATCATCTACCCGATATCAGATAGTACTTGGGTTAGCCCAGTACAAGTCGTGCCAAAGAAAGGTGGTGTCATGGTAATCGCGAACGAAAATAACGAATTGATCCCAACCCGTACGGTTACGGGTTGGCGGATGTGCATCGACTATCAAAAATTAAATGATGCCACCCGAAAGGATCACTTCCCTCTACCATTTATCGACCAAATTTTAGAGCGCATTTCAGGTCACTCCTACTACTGTTTTCTCGATGGTTTGTCGGGATACTTCCAAATCCCGATTTCGCCCGACGACCAAGAGAAAACCACTTTCACTTGTCCCTTTGGCACCTTCGCTTATCGAAGGATGCCATTCGGTCTTTGTAACGCGTCAGCTACATTCCAAAGATGTATGCTGGCAATATTTGACGAGTTAATAGAGGAGGTGATTGAAGTATTTATGGACGACTTCTCCGTATACGGAAGTTCATTTGAAAACTGTTTAAAAAATCTCGAGCGCGTGTTGCAGCGATGTGAGGAAATGAATTTAGCGCTTAATTGGGAAAAATGCCATTTTATGGTCAAGGAAGGACTAGTCCTTGGCCATAAAATTTCGGGCAAGGGGATTGAGGTTGATAGGGCCAAGATTGAAGTAATTGAAAAACTCCCCCCTCCAACAAACGTAAAAGCTATTAGGAGTTTCCTAGGCCACGCGGGGTTCTATCGGCGCTTTATACAAAATTTTTCCAAAATCACAAAGCCGTTAACCCATCTTCTCGAGAAAGAAACATCTTTTCTTTTTAACGATGAATGCAATTTAGCCTTTCAACTTATCAAAGAGAAACTTATAAACTCCCCGATTCTAGTCGCCCCAGATTGGTCGCTCCCTTTTTAAATCATGTGCGACGCGAGTGATATTGCGGTTGGTGCCGTTTTAGGCCAACGGGTGAGTAAGTATTTTCACCCGATCTATTATGCGAGCAAAACACTCACGTCGGCACAAGCAAACTACACCACGACTAAGAAGGAACTTCTAGCAATCGTTTTCGCCTTCGATAAGTTTAGGTCATATATCACTCTCTCAAAAGTTATCGTCTTCACAGATCACTCCGCGCTTAGGTATCTCTTGAGTAAATCGGACGCCAAGCCTCGTCTTTTGCGATGGATCCTCCTCTTGCAGGAGTTTGACTTAGAGATCCGGGATAAAAGAGGAGCCGAAAACTTGACGGCCGATCACCTTTCTCGTTTAGAAAAACCCTCCTCGGAAGCATTAATAGAGGCCGACATTAACGATAAATTTCCCGAAGAGCGCCTCCTAGCTCTCGAAAATATTAATTCATCTTCTACGCCCTGGTTTGCGGATTTGGCTAACTATTTAGTAGCCCGGGTCCTGCCAAAAGAATTCTCGAGTCAGCAAAAGAAGAAATTCTTTTCTGATTTAAAGAATTACTTCTGGGAGGACCCCTTTTTATTCCGTGTATGTGCTGACCAGGTTGTGAGAAGATGTGTTTCAAGTGAGGAAGGCCTTAAAATTTTACGTCATTTTCATGAGGGACCCACCGGTGGTCATTATCATTCGAACTGAACCGCGAGGAAGGCGCTGGAGGTGGGCTTTTATTGGCCCACGCTCTTCAAAGATGCTCACACCCTTGTGAGTACTTGCGACAGCTGCCAGTGGTCGGGGAACATCTCTCGCCGGGATGAGATGCCCCAAAACATTTTCTTAGAATGCGAAATTTTTGACCTTTGGGGTATCGATTTTGTTGGTCCTCTCCCTCCCTCTTTTTCAAATAAATATATTCTAGTGGCGGTCGACTACGTATCAAGGTGGGCGGAAGCGCAAGCTCTCCCCACCAACGATGCGCGAGTCGTCGTTAATTTCTTAAAAAAGTTATTTTCTCAATTTGGCACGCCGCGCGCTATTGTGAGTGATCGGGGCACCCATTTTTGCAATAGTCAATTTACAAAAAATTTAGCAAAATATGGTGTCACGCACAAATTATCCACCGCATATCACCCACAAACGAGCGGCCAAGTCGAAGTTGTTAATCGAGAATTAAAACGGATTTTAGAAAAAACAGTTTCTATTAATCGGAAGGATTGGGCAATAAAGCTCGATGACGCGCTATGGGCCTATCGAACGGCGTACAAGACCTCTATCGGTTGTACACCATATCGAATGGTTTATGGCAAGGCGTGCCACCTTCCGGTCGAATTTGAACACCACGCATTTTGGGCGCTTAAATTTTTAAACCTCGATTCCACTCTAGCGGGAGAACAAAGAAAATTCCAAATGAACGAATTAGATGAGTGGCGAGCGAATGCGTATGAGAGCAATAAATTATATAAGGAGCGAACAAAGTTTTATCACGATAAGCATATACAATTTCCAAAAACTTTTTCGCCGGGCGATCTCGTCCCCCTTTATAATTCCCGCCTTCGCCTTTTTCCGGGAAAACTAAAATCCCAATGGTCCGGACCCTTTATTGTTAAAGAGGTTTGGTCCTATGGGACAATTTTAATTTCCCACCCGGAAAAAGGTACCTTCAAAGTTAACGGGCACCGCCTTAAATTATATCTTCCGGGAGAGTTAACTAATGAAAAAAGTGATTCGATTGTATTTCAACCTATAATATGATCGTCAAGTGGGTCAAGCTACGCGACCTTAAATAAAGCGCTTTTGGGAGGCACCCCAAAGTTATCTTTTTATTGTTTTATCTTGTTCTTTAACATATTTTGTAGGTAATCGTCGCTTCCCCGCGCAAACTTCAAAAAATCAGGGAAGCCCTTTCTCTTTCTTCCTTCTCTTTTATCATGCATTTCCTTTTTGTTTTGTCTTGCACTTTATTTTCTTTTACTTCATACTTAGTTTTAAACATTGGGGACAATGTTTAACTTTAAGTATGGGGGTGTAAATAGTTCTTTGTAAATAGTTGTTAAATTAGAAAATTTTCAAAACAAAACAAAAAATATTTTCTTATGTTTTCTTCTATTTTAGCACTTGTAAAACCCAAAAACTCAAAAAAAATTAGAAAATAGAAAAATTTAAATCTTGGAAAGGGACGTTTGGGACCTCGCCCCATCTCACCTCCTAGTACCGTGAGAACCCTTCACGGGGTATTATACCACGGGAAGTCCAAGAATTAACAAAAAAATTGTTAGTTTTTTAGCATTTGTTTTTGTTTATTTCTTATCAAAAATAAAAATAAAAATCAAAATTCAAAAAATATATGAAAAAAAAACTTAAAATACAAAAAATTTAAATCTTATGCCTCTCCTATTTGTTGTTTTTGTGATTTCTTAGAAATCTAGTTGAGAATGTTTATAAGCATATTTATGTTTTTAATTGGCTAAAATTTTGCTTATCATAGTTTGTTAATTTTAAATTTGAGGTAATCTTGATTTAAGAATCATCTTATGATTTTAAATTGATTAGAGAATTTATTTAGCATGACTTCTCTTTTTATTTTTAAATGGCTTCATTTTGTAGTGAATTTCCTAAACCTCTTTAAATTTCAATTATATTTTCTTCTAACTTTTTAGATCTTAGGAAATTTAATTTTACTAGAATTTGCTCTCAAAATAATTTAAAACTAGCTAGATTTATTTTCTCTACCCTACCCCTTTGAAGGCATAAAAAAAGTAGTATTTTAAAAGATCATATGTCATGGGAATAAGAGGATAAAATTCATTATTTCCTAAACATATGCACCCAAAATCATTTAAAAGATTATATGGCATGGAGTAAGAGGATAAAATTCATTACTCCTAAACATATACATTTTGGGTTTTTATTAGAAGAGAAAAAAAAAGAAAAAAAATCATAATGAGGATAAATTCCATTTCCTCCATTCAAAAATATCTCTTCTCATGCCAAATTTTATGAAATCCCCCTTAGCCAATTATCATTGTTCTAGTTTTAGTTGAAAATTATGGAGAGAGCAATATTTAGTAATTTACTTTTCCCTAAGTTTCTTTTAAGGTAGAGTTCTTATAATTTTAATTTAATTTAGTTTTATAATTTCTATAATTTTGTCAAACTAATTAATTTTCTTGAGAAGTTCTTGCCTAAACATTTTTCCTCTTTTCAAATCATCATCATAATTTAGGACTTAACTCCCCCTTGAATTTACTATTAATTTAACTTTTGGTTAAATGAAATTTTAGTTTTAAATTAAAAATTTTTAAAGGATATCTTATAAATTATGTCTCACACTTTTGCTCTGGAATAGCAAAACCTCAAGTATGGGGCTATTTGATAAGTAGTATTTTATAACTTTTTAATAGAAAATTTTGTAAATATTTAATTTGTATTTTCCTTTTTTATGTCATTTCTAGGTCATAAGTGTTTATTTTGAAATTCTGTTTCTAATTTAGCTTAATTTCAATTTTTGCAGAATTTTGGGACAAATTGGAGAAATTGACAAGTACACGCCCTCAGTCGCACCCGTGACCAAGGGCGTGTAACCTGAAGATCAGTCCATAGTCGATGCCACGCCAATTGAGCTAGTCCACAGCTAGTCACGCCCTCTGTCATGCCCGTGACCAAGTGTCACGCCCGTGACTAGGGGCGTGTAATTTTAGAATTGTCCCAGCTGGATGCTGACGAGACGTGGAGATGCTGTCAAGAAGTCAACCTAAGTCACGCCCGTGACCCACATGTCACGGCCGTGACTTGCCCGCGTGATCTCTGCTTCGCCGCCGCGCCGAACTCCAGCCCACGCCGCATTTAATGAAGCCATCCAAAGTCACGGTCGTGACCCAACATGTCACGCCCGTGACATGTCACTTTTCGCCGCGCCGTCCAGAAACCCCACGCCGCTATCAGAGACGATGTGAACAGTGCAGTCACGCCCTTGGTCATGCCCGTGACCGAGGGCGTGTAATCTGAAATTTTTGCCTATAAATTCAGAGGCTCTCCTTGAGTCCAGGGTTCAGAATTTTGGAGTGGGGGAGGTGTTGTTAGAGCTGAGAGTGAGTTTTTCAAGTGCTTGTTCATGTCTTTTCTTTAGCTCTCATGTTCTCTTATTTCCTTTCATGCAATGTTTTTAAATTTTCATGTACTAGTTTTCTTAAGCTTGTAATCTTCATTTTCCTTAGCTTTGCACTTTTAAATTAAGGCTTGTAATAGTTTTTTATTTTCAATAAAAATTAGTTTCCTCTTTCATGTTCTTTTTCTCCTTAAGTAATTTCTTCCTTTCATGCAATGTCAATTTCTCTTTCCTTTCATGCAATGTTTGATCTTTTCATTTAGCTTGCAATTAGTTTTAATTTTAGTTAAGTAAAAACAAACCTCAAATTTTCGTCGATAAGATAATGGTGATTTTCCTCGAAGTAGAAGTAATCAACGCGCCCCATGGAATACGACCTTGATATTCCTAAATATCCTATACTATAGACGATAAGGTACACTTGCCTTTATCGGATATAGTTTTGGAGAAAATCTCAAACCTTCACTAAATTTCAAAACCGCAAAATCAATATCAAGGAACTTTTCTTGGGTACTCTTCAACTAGTAAATCTTATAGAATTTTTAAAAAAAGAACTAGTAAAGTTGAAGTGTCGATTAATGTGAAATTTGATGAGCTTGTTCCTTGTGTAGAAAGACTTTCCGCGGGCAAAGAGGATGATCTCTTACCACCTTTGGAGCATGGTGACTAGGAACCTTCCAAAGAAAAGGAAGAGGAGGCCAAGGAAGATGAGTATGTGCCTCCAAGCGCTCTGCAATTTACAAAGGATCATCCACGTGAGCTAATAATTGGTGAACCATCTATTAGGGTAAGAACTCGCTCTTATCTTCATGAATCTTATTCAAATATTAATTTTGTTTCCGAAATAGAACCAAAAACCATTTATAACACTTTAAATGATGAATTTTGGTTATTGGCTATGAATTAAGAGTTAGAACAATTTGAGCGACGTAATGTTTGGAAGTTAGTAGAAAGACCATCTAATCACCCGGTTGTATGTGTAAAATGGATTTATAAAAATAAATTAGATGTCGAGTCTAGAATCATTAGAAATAAGGTACGCTTAGTAGCACAAGGATATTCACAAATCTAGGGGATAGATTTTGATGAAACCATTGCACCCGTTGCAAGATTGGAATCTATACAAATTTTTCTAGCATTTGCAAGCTTTAAAAGAATAAAATTATTTCAAATTGATGTAAAAAGTGCTTTTCTAAATGAGTTTGTAAAAGAAGAAGTTTATGTTGAACAACCCCCGGTTTTATTAGTGAAAAATTTCCCAATCATGTTTATTAACTAGAAAAAGCGCTTTATGGTTTAAAACAAGCACCCCGTGCTTGGTATGAAAGACTTACATCATTTTTATTAAAGCACGGTTATATTATGGGAAGTGTCAATAATACTCTCTTCACTATGCACAATAATGATGATTTGATTATTTTGCAAATATATGTTGATGATATAATCTTTGGATCTACTGATGAAGAGTTGTGTAATGAAGTTATTTTAGTGATGAAAAATGAATTTGAAATGAGTCTAGTAGGAGAACTTTCTTATTTTCTTGGTTTTCAAATATCACAAAGAAATGATGGTATTTTTATATGTCAAACTAAATATGTCTTTGATATGCTTAAACACTTTGGATTTGAAAACTTAAATAAGCTTTTACTCCAATGAGTGCATCACTAAAATTAGGAAAAGATGAATCGGGAATTTCAATTGATCAAACTTTATATAGAGGTATGATAGGATCTCTACTCTATCTAAGTGCAACTAGACCCGATATTATGTTTGTCGTATGTTTATGTGCTCGATTTCAAGCCAATCCAAAAGAATCTCACTTAAAGCGGTTAAACAAATTTTTAGATATCTAATGGGATCAACTAGATTAGGATTATGGTACCCGCATAATAATATATTAACACTTCACGGCTATTCCGACTCGGACTACGCCGGTTGCTCACTTGATAGAAAAAGCACTAGCAGTACTTACAATTTTCTAGGGCCTTCATTAGTTGCATGGTCTAGTAGGAAGCAAAATTTAGTTGCACACTCCACCATGGAGGCCAAATACATTGCATTAGGGAGTTGTTGTGCACAAGCACTATGGATGAGCCAAACTCTAGAGGACTTTGGTTTTCATCTAAAACATATTGAATTGAAATGTGACAAGAAAAGTGTCATTGATCTTACAAATAATCTAGTACACCATTCTAGATCCAAACATATAAATGTACGTCATCATTTCATAAGGGATCACATTAAAAAGGAAAATGTCAGAATAAGTTTCATTGGCACGGACTCTCAACTTGCTGATATATTCACTAAACCTCTTCCTGATGCATGGTTTCAGATGTTAAGGTTGGAATTAGGAGTCTTAGACATCTTAGGATGAGTTATTTGAAAATTGCTAAAGTTTTATGCAATTTGAGCAATCAAGACATCTCCAATAATTACAAAATGTTTGCATAAGACTACTCTAAGGACTCTTATTCAAGTTCAAAAAGTGAAAATTTAAAATTCTCAAAAAATCACTTACTGTTTTCCGCGCTAGCACTAGCGAGGCGCTAGCGTGGGTGTTCATTTTTTCTATTTTTTAAAATTTTTAAAAATCTATAAAAATATGTTAGTTCATATGTACTACTTAGTTTTTGTGTTTCTGACTTTTGTTATTTTTGTTTTATGTATATTATGAACTACAAAAATTCAAAATTCAAAATTCAAAAATACAAAAATATGTTTTTGTGGTTTTCTGTTTTTCTTTCATTAAAATTTTCAAAACAAAAAAATTGTATGATCTTTATTGCTAATATCAAGCATGTATGAATTATATTATTTAGAATTATCTACAATGTTAAAACTTGTTTCTTAATATTACTATGAACATTGTTTTGTTTATCATGCATCAATTGTATTGAAAATTATGTCTAGAACCAAGCTTAGCATGCCTCTAAGTATGAGTTAATGTTTTGTGATTGATAATGATACATTTCACTCACTTATTTTGGTAATCAACATGTGTGTTTAAATCTAAAAATGATTGCTTGTGTGTTGTAATTGTGCAATGAATTAAAACTTGCATAAGTTTATTACCTACACTACATTTGAATTGCACTTAAGAAATTTAGAAAAGTGGCTTAGTTTAAAAAATTGTGTTAGGTTTGCAAAACAAGTGTATACAGATAATATTGTCTCACAAAAGTGAACAAAATTAAAAAAAAGACAAATATAACTCCACCAAGCACTACTTGAACCTCCTGATAAGTCTTTATAAGCATTGTTAGGTTGAGCACCTTGGAAAGAATAGTAAAGTGTCTTGTGCAAACCTTGGTTAGTACACCACTTTTCTAGAAAAATGTGCATTAAAGTGTGAGAAAGTAAATATTCTTGTGTTTTATTGTGCACTTTACTCTACATATGTCTTGTATTTTGTGATTTAAATCAATTGTTAACAATGCTCAAAATACACTTATGTGCACATCATTATCTTTCATAACACTTATTCTCATGAGTATTGGATTCTAATGCTTTATCAATACTACTCTTTATATAAGAAATACACTAGATAACCTAGCATGATCTCTATAATGTTTGGTATCTCTTAAACTTGAAATTAAGTAACATTGTAGTATAATCTTTTTTTATATGTTCATTTCATGCTTAGTAACTTTATGTAAATCTTTGAGATTTCAAAAAGGTTAAAACATCTTTACATTTTGAACTTAAACTCATATTTATACTTATGCTTTTCATGCTTACAAAAAGATGTTTCTTATAATCTTCCGCTTGCTTGCAACTCTTATCTTTTTATCTGAAATCTCTTATATATACTATGCTTAAATTCTTTATCATCTCATATATTACAAAAGCTCGATCATGAATTCTCATTTATAAAGAATTCCTCCTTACTTCCCTTACCCCGCCTTCTTTTGATAATACCAAAAGGGGGAGATTAATTAAAGAAATCTAGAGGAGAAATCTAGAAGATTAAGGGGAGAATAATTCATTCATATAATCTATCATTTAGGGGGAGTAAAACATAAATTGCATTTATGTAGGGGAGCATTAAGATAGGGGGAGTATGCTCTTTTCTCATGCTTATCATATACTATAGTTGCAATATTATCTCGCTTATCATATACTATACACACCTTTGTTGATTTCTTGCTAAGAGGATTTGTTATTATCAAAAGGGGGAGATTGTTGGACATGTGTGTCACATCTCTTTGTTTGATAATAACAAATCTCAAATTGTATTTGATCTTACTTGTCGTGTGTTTATAGTGTGCAGGAACTATAGGTGCAATACTCCACATGTAGAAAGCAGTTGAAATCAACTTTCTGAAAGATACACTACCGCCAATGATAGTGATACCGTCTGGCTCTAGTGCTACCGCCAGCGCTATCGCTACCGCCTGGCGCTAGCTCAAGTTCGTGCGCACAATGCCACGCCGCGATGGTTTCGTAACTGCTCCACACGAACGCTACCGCAGGCGCTAGGAGCTACCGCAGGCACTATTTCCATGTTCTATAAATTGATGGCTTCTCTCTAGTTTTGGCAAAAGCTTCCAGAGAGATTACTTGTGCCAAAATTCCAGAGTTGTTACTCTGCCGAAAGTTCATCTCCCACTCAAAGCCACAGAAGTTTTTTGGAGAAGGAAGCTGTCACGCTGCATCCGAAGAACGATCGCTTAAACCTCGCTTATGCTACAACGATCCTTCATCCTCGTCTTTAGAAATCGCATATAGGGAGTTCTTGTTATTTACTTTATTTCATTATTGTGAATTTCTGTAGTAAAATTGCCTTGTGTTGGTGACTAGGTCCTTGCGCGGCTTGGGGTAATTCGTCGCGTGAGTTGGCAACTAGGTCTAGGAGATTAGATCTAGGGGGTGCTCGAGGCCATATCTGGGGTTAGGATTGGCTAGAGCGGCTAGAGGCCATATTCAGGGAAGGATAGTCTAAAGCCAACCGGTTTGTGGGGATACAAGTCGGTATAGAAAAGGAAAAGATATTTACTCTTGTACGCCTCTGATTTCTAGCAATATTGAAATCAAATTTATGTAAACACTTTTTATATAATACAATCATATCTCGATTTATGTTTACTTGAATTCTTTTATTTGGCGTAAATTTTATTATTGCAAATTACTTTTTGCTAAATTGTTATTTTGCTCTCATTTATTCCTAAACAATTTAGTAATTTCCTTAAAATTATAAAAAGAATTTTTGTTCCCTTATTCACCCCCCCCCCCCCTCTAAGGACGCCTATCAATCCAACAATATATATATATATACTAGCATCTTCGCACGGGCTTCGCCCATGCTCGATGCGTCACTGCGGGCTTTGCCCACATCTAGGCGGTCGCAGGTGGCTGTGCCCAGATCCAGGTGGGCTGCACCCGCATATTCGCAACTAAACTCATGCTTCGCCCGCAAATACACTATTTTTTTCATATTACATGAAACTCGTGCTCGCCGCTCATAGGAAATTATTGAATTGATCATGCGAATAAGCATCCTGTTGATATTATATTTATGCGGTGGATGAAAACCCGCTTTATATATTGATATAAATATAACTAATATTTGTGAGATAATAATATAAAAAGTAAAATCAAAAACAGATGTCCCACACCTCTCTCCCCTCTCTCTTCACTCTCTCTCTCTCTCTCTCTCTCTCTCTCTCTCTCTCTCTCTCTCTCTCTCTCTCTCTCTCTCTCTCTCTCTCTCTCTCTTCTCTCCCCCCACTTCTTTCGCAAGCTCTCATGACGTGGGTCCCAAGCATTTTTCGCCACTCTTTGTCTCTCTCCTCTCTCCCCCTCACCCTTTCTCTCTCTACTCTCTCCCCTCCCCCCAATTCTTCCGCCCCCTCTCTCCCTTTCTATTTCTTTATTTTTTAAACATTAATTGCTCTATTTAGATTAAATGTGGGCCCCACCCCTCTCTCCCCATCTCTCTTTCTCTCTCCATGGGTATTAGATCCAATGATCCATATTAAATGTTTGGTGCCTTTAAATATGTATATTCCTTTATATAATATAGATGTTCTTGCGGTCTACTCGAGGCTCCTAAAACCGGTCCGAAATTGACAGTCTTAGCCCGGGAGCGAACGAGCGCGCAAACAACCATAGAGAAGAGAGATAGCTGGCAAGGGATTTTTTTATCGTGGAAAACCCCAGAAAGGGATAAAAAACCACGTGGTTGGGACGGTGCCCGTTGGAACCAAGACTTGGCCTCAACGAGGAGATCGGACCCCTTATAAGGGGCAGGTAGCACTTACTTTTATCGCAGAAGGAAACATATCGAAGACTAAGAGCTAGACACTGACCCTTGGCTACAGCGCGGAGGTCCCGCTACACACCCGGAAGATCTTTAGAGCGCTTCCCTTCCCAAGCCAAAGCTAGACACCCTTGGAGAGCCCGAGGGGCTAACCAAAGAGCCTAAGGAGGAGGAAGCCAATGAAGTGCCCCCTCCAAAGATGCCCTTAGGGTCTATTTATAGTTTTTGCCTTCTGGTCTGCTAATAGCGGGAATCCGTCTTTTGGTTTTACTAATCGCACCCCAAATTGGTCTATTAACAGCCTAACTCCACTGTTCTGAAGGGCTATTGGCAGACCACCAAGGGTATCGGGGTAAATTCACCGGTCTACCCTTACTGGGCGAGTGGCCGTGAAGGCGCCACTCGCCTCTCTCCCTGCGAGCTGGGCTCGCGAGATCTCCTCTTGCGAGTAGGGGCAAGCCCCCAATCACCTTGCCATGTGCCATTCGTGAGTCCTTCCGCAAGCAAGGATCGCGAGATCCCCTTCTGCGAGTGGCCCGTGAGGGCACCGCTCCCTAACCCCTAGTGCCATAAACACTAGCCTGGCTCGCATGCGCGAGGCTGCGAGCCCGTCCTTTCCTTGCCACTGTTGAATGCACCCCAAAAGCGCCGAGCCCACAGCTGTTTCGCTCTCGCATTACACTCATGTGGATATCAGTCTGGCTCGAAGACCCCCTTGCAGCCCGCTCGCCATGAGGCGGTGATCCCTTGTATGCTTCACCCTCGCGGCCAGCTTGCCACGAGCCGGTGAGCCCTTGCCCACTTCTGGGGCCCTGCAGAGGCGCCAACCTAAGATCTTTGTTGAGCCAGCACCGTGTGAGATCCTCACTACTAGCCCTAAGTGGGCGAGATATTTTAAGCCGCCCTCGATCCTCTTTGATCTCGACGAATTATGGGTTATATACAATCCCGCTTTTTTCGGACTCGGCACGAGGTTGGAAAAAACAATGGAGAACCCATGGTTTGGAGAGATTGGAGCTAGACCACATACCACTTCGGGTGAGTGCCTGATGGAGCCGACACTCCCCTGCTTCCCTTACACCTCTGGGCGAGCTCCTGATGGTGCCGACACTCGCCGGCTTCCCTTTCATCTCCGGGCGAGTTCCTGATGGAGCCGACACTCGCCAGCTTCCCTTACATCTCCGGGCGAGTGCCTGATGGAGCCAGCACTCGCCTTCTATCCTTTTAGCCTTTGGGGTATGCCCATATTCTTTGCATCCCACCACCTAGTGCTGGCTCAAAGGCCTCATTCATCCGTCTGCCAATTTTTGTATAGCCATGCATGGGCCGAGACCTTGACCACCCGCCCTACTCAACTCGCCTTAAGTCGAATGGCAGACCTTATCGCTACTCACGCGAGACTCGCTTCCCACTCACCCAGCGGTACTATATTGGAGAGTGGGTGAGATCTCAGTCGGCGAGTAGCTCGCGATACTTCACTCACCCCCCCCCCCCCCCCCTTTTGCTCCCTTCCTGTGCTAAGTGAAGTTTACATATCCCTGAGTGATGCGCATCCTTTGGCAGCTATTTGAGAGCTTGGCCATCGGGTCTGCACCAAGCTAAGTACATTTTGAAGCTTTCCTTCCTCCGAGCGATCCTACGACCCTGCTAGCTTGGTGGGAGCCTGGTCAGCGGGTCTGCATTAGGGCTAAGTACCTTTTGAAACCTTCCTGCCATCGAGTGATCCTACGGCTCTACCATCTTGTTGGGAGCCTGGTCAGCGGGTCTGCGTCGGGGCTAAGTACCTTTTGAAACCATCCTGTCGCCGAGCGATTCTACGACCCTGTCAGCTTGGTGGGAGCCTGGTCAGTGTGTCTGCATCAGAGCTAAGTAACTTTTGAAACCTTCCTGCCACCGAGCGATCCTACGACCCTGCCAGCTTGGTGAGAGCCTGGTCAGCGGGTCTGCTTCGGTGCTAAGTACCCTTTGAAACCTTCCTTCCACCGAGCGATCCTACGACCCTGCCAGCTTGGTGGGAGCCTGGTCAGCGGGTCTACTTTAGGGCCTAGTACCTTTTGAAACCTTCTTACCACCGAGCGATCCCATGACCCTACCAGCTTGGTGGGAGCCTACTCAGCGGGTCTGCGTCAGGGTGAAGTACCTTTTAAAACCTTCCTACCACTGAGCGATCTTACAGCCCTGCCAGCTTGGTGGGAGCCTGGTCAGTGGGTCTACATCAGGGCTAAGTATCTTTTGAAACCTTCCTGCCACCGAGCAATCATATGACCCTGCCAGCTTGGTGGGAGCTTAGTTAGCGGGTCTGCGTCGGGGCTAAGTACCTTTTGAAATCTTCCTTCCACCAAGCGATCCTACGGCCCTACCAGCTTGGTGGGAGCCTGGTCAACGGGTCTACGTCAGGGATAAGTACCTTTTGAAACCTTCCTGCCACTGATCGATCCTATGACCCTACCAGCTTGGTGGGAACCTGGTCAGCGGGTCTACATCGGGGCTAAGTACCTTTTGAAACCTGCCTGCCACCGAGCGATCCTACGGCCGTGCCAGCTTGGTGGGAGCCTGGTCAGTGGGTCAGCGTTGGGGCTAAGTACCTTTTGAAACCTTCCTGCCACCGAGCAATCCTACATCCCTGCCAGCTTGGTGGGAGCCTGGTCACCAGGTCTACATCGGGGCTAAGTACCTATTGAAACCTTCCTGCCACTGGGCGATCCTATAGCCCTACCAGCTTGGTGGGATCATGTTCAGCGGGTCTGCATTGGGGCTAAGTACCTTTTGAAAACTTCCTGCCACCGAGCGATCCTACGGCCCTGCCAGCTTAGTGGGAGCCTGGTCAGCGGGTCTGCATCGGGGCTAAGTACCTTTTGAAACCATCCTTCCACAGAGCGATTCTACGGCCCTGCCAGCTTGGTGGGAGCCTGGTCAGCGGGTCTGCATCGGGGCTAACTACCTTTTGAAATATTCCTTCCACCGACCGATCCTACGACCTTGCCAGCTTGGTGGGAGCCTGGTCAGCGGTTTTGCGTCGGGGCTATATACCCTTTGAAACCTTCCTGCCACCGAGCAATCCTACGGTCCTGCCAGCTTGGTGGGAGCCTGGTCAGTGGGTCTGCGTCAGGGATAATCACATATCAAGTGTCGCTATCTTATAAATTGACACAATCCATTCATAAAAGAAAAACAAAGTTCGAAAGCACACATATTTACTGTTGAAATTCAAAGATAGAAATATTTCAAGTCCTCTTCGCTTAGCTCGGGATATCCCTTCTGCCTCCCATTCATCTCCTCCTCCTAGGCATGGTCCTCCTCAATCCTCATCGGTTGTTGTTGTTGCTGCATCCGATCCCTTGTCCCCCTCATTTCCAAAAACTCTGGGCAGGTGGCCATCACATGACCTTCCTCCCGGTGGGAGAGTAGGGTAACGCCACCCTGCCCCCTCCTCTTCCTCTTCTTTCTGCTTTTCTGGATCTCCTCCCTCTTCCCCTGCCATTCTCCATGGCGTGTTGAGGCGGGGGGAGGAGTGGCATAGGGCCCTTCCTCCACCCTGGCTCTAGAGCCCTCAGCTCGTCCCTCCTCCTGACTTCCTGTTGCCTCATCTCCGGCTCACTCAGCTTAGCCAACCTTTTTGCAAACTCCAGGTTGGCCGCCTCACCTTTGATTTCTTCTGTCGCCCTCTCTATCAATTCCTCGAAGGACAGAGGGGTATATTGCTTTAGGTTCATCTTGAAGAACCCCTCTCCCAGCCCCACTATGAAGGCCAACTAGAGGGTGAACCCAGGCACCTCCTACACGAGTAGGACCTCCTCCTGGAACGTATCCACATAATGGGCCATTGGCTCCCCTGGCCCTTGCTTAATTTTGAAGAGTGTAGGGAATATTGCCCTCAATATTCCCTTGATTTGAAGAGGCATCACACTCAATGGTAAGTATAATTTGTATTTGATAAACCCTATTTTGTAACATGCTAAAGCAGGGTTAGTTTATTCCAAGAAGTGGAATATGTTCAAAGGTCTAAATGCCAAAACCACTGAGACGACCTTTCAGTCAAAGCTGAACCGCTGAGACAAGGTCAGGTGCCGCTGAGAAGGAGTCTAGGTTTGCTGAGTTGCATATGGAGGAAAACCGCTGAGACGGTTGTCTGTCTCAGTGGAGCCGCTGAGACGAAGATAGATGTTGTCGCTGAGTCTGAAGGTTGTCTCAGCCCAACTGCTGACAGATTCAAATATGAATAAAGCATTGGCGCGATCTATTTTTGGCGCAAGTCGGGGAAAAGCAAGATACACTTTTGTCAGATGTCAATGATGTGTCAGGGGCTTCTAATAGCCTTTGAAAGTAAGGAGGAAGTATAAAAGAAAATGTTAGGTCAAAAGTAAGAGCATTGTTCCATTGCAAGAGCAGTATTATGTGCTGCAAGGCCAATCTTTTTCAAGCCTCATGAAAGGGCATTCTCTCAAGCTAAAGCTCAACACTGCTGGGAGATAAGATTGTTCTTCCTGAATCAATCAATAAGAACAAGTAGATCTTCAACTTTGTTGAAGGAGAAGATCAAGGAGAAACAAAACCTGTAGCTGCTGCTTCACATTCCTGTTTCAGCACAACAGAAGACAAGATCTGAAGGTTAACTTTATACAGTCTCTTGTTGTAATATTCACTCTATATTTATCAGTAAGGCCCTTGTGCATGAGTTGTAGGGCTGATTAGCCTGAGTGTAGAGATGTACTCCCAACTTGAGTGTATGATCTTTGTGAAGATCTGAGGTAGAACTTCTTGATAGGTCTGAGGTAGGAAATCGGGAGATTTTTGAGTTGTAGGAGTTGGAGAACTCTGAGCTTGTAGGGTTGTTGAGCCTGAGGTAAGGTTTGGAGAAAACCTGAGAGATTCAGAGGAATCTGAGTTGTAAGCTTTTAAAGCCTAGTTGGAGGTGTTGGTCCTGTCTAACTCATTGTTAGAGGGGTGAAGGGGGAAAGAGGACTACTCAAGACACCCTGTCTTGAGGAACCTTTATATATGTTTGTGTGTTTTCTGTGTGTTTTCTTATAATCTTTATATTCACTAAAAACAACTAGGTCAAAGAAGCAAGAAAAGAAAGAGGCGTATTCACCCCCCCCCCCCCCCCTAGGTGATCTAGACTGTTAGATCGGTAGGCGGAATTAGAGGGGGGGTGAATAAGGGTTTTTAAAAACTTTAGTGATATTTTGAAAAGCTTTGTAATAGTACAAGACAAAAGACAATAAGAAGTCAAGTAAAACAATTGAAATAAAGTAGAGACATGCTTTATTAATATCAAATACGGTTTTACAAAAATTTACTTCTATAACGCTAGAAATCGGTGGCGATGACTAGTAAACTCTTTTTGTTTTCTATCCCGACTCGCATCCCCACGAACCGATGGCCCTAGCCTATCCTCCCCGGATTCGGCCTCAAGCCGCTCTAGCCAACCCCTCCCCGGATGTGGCCTCGAGCACCCCCTAGACCTAGCCTAGATCTAGTCGCCAACACGAGGCGAGTTTCCCCCTAAGTCCTACCCAGACCTAGTCGCAAACACGAGGCAATTTCACTAACCGTTTACAAGAAAAATGAAATGAAAATAAATAAAAACTCCCTCTTGATGAACTTCTGAAGTTGGAGACGAAGATCCGCTGTAGAATAGGCGTTGTAGAAGCGGACTTCGTTTGGATTCGGCGTGATGAGATTCTCCTTCAGAAGTTTGCAGAACTTTGGTAGGACATCAACTTTTCAGCCAAGGTAGCCTCTGGAATTCTAGCACTCTATCTCTCTCTCTGATCTCTGTAATGTCTGTCTGAAATGAGAGAAGAGGGGTCCTTTTTATAGCCTCGGCGCTAGCGCCTGCGCTAGTGGTACCGCCGGCGCTATCCCATATTAGGACACATTCTGCGCGGCAGAATCTTCAATCCGAGGAAACAATTCTCCCTTGCCTACTGTGCTCCTCGCTATCGCCTGCGCTATCGGATATCGCCTGGCGCTATCTCCTTCTATAAGTTCTCCCGGCAATTGCGCTTAATCTAATATTTCGTCGAACGAGAATTCGTCGAACGCCGCTAAGAGTTTGTCGAACGAAAATTTCGTCGAACGAGATTTTGTCGAACGCCGCTAGGAGTTTGTCGAATGAAATTTCGTCGAACGCAACTATGAGTAATTTGTCGAGCGCCGCTAACAGTTCGTCGAACGGCAGCTAGCGCCTGCGCTAGTACTACCGCCAGCGCTAGTAGGTGTTTTGGATTTGATGGCTCAACTTTGTGGGTAACCTTCTTATGTAATCCTTGAGTCATGTGGACTTTGTTATCCTGCACACTTAAACACACAAGATCAAATACACATAGGATTTGTTATTCTCAAACCTAGGAGATGCGGAAGACCATGTTCCAACAAACTCCCCCTTTTGATAATAATAAATCCATTAATGATAAATCAGAGCATTAATATATAAGCATGAAGAAACATACTTGTGTGTGTGAGAGTGATGACTTAGGATAATTATCGATTTTAGCATATAGAATTGCTCCCCCTAAATACATGCTCCCCCTAAGTGAATGCTCCTCTAATATGTAAGCTATCATCTTAATTAAGCATGTTAGTTTTATATTTTGATAGCATATTATATTTATCATGTTAGTTATCCCCCTTTTGTTATTAGCAAAAGCGGGTAAGGAGGTACCACTTAAAAGTTGACAATAAGATAAAGGCATGATCGTGCTTGTAGAGAAGGAAATGATAAGGAGTTTTAGAATACTTTTAATTGAAATAGATCAGAGTTTTGAGTATCACAATATTTTCATAAATCAGAGTTTGTAGCATAAACAAATGTAATGATGTCCAAGTAACAAACTACCCAGGCAATATGTCTACACACTAGCCCCGTACTAAGTGACGGATGGGCATGAGGAGCTGCATACATGCCGTAGGTTGGGGTGTTAGTCCCATATGCAAACACTAGACACAACTCAACCTAGAACTCTTTCCCCCCAGTGCCTCGCAAGGCCCCACTGGAACCATCCCCGGTTAAGGACAAGACATGACTAGAGATAAAGGTTATCTAATGTCTACCACCATACGCCCCCGCTATGGTGAGAAATGAAGTCATGGATAATAATTATTGGAAGCATTTTAAATCAAATTATAATTTCATAGCCAATGGGTTTCAATATTTGAATTTTTTAAAGACAAGTTCACATAGCTAATCAATTAGTAAATCAGAGTTTTAGTATTACAATATTTTCATAGAAATAAATCAGAGTTTTTAGCAAAAAAAAATATTCATGTTTAGAGTAACCAATATAAAGTTTACCATGCAAGTCTACCACTTGTTGAAAGAAAGGAATTTTAAGATTCAAGTGATGATGCACACAAAATAAAAGATTTTAAATAAGCATGAAAGCGCAAGGTAAAATAATTATATGGTTATGATGCGGAAGACTTATAGAAATACAAGAAACATCTTATTGTAATCAATGATGATTCATAAAAAGATATATGAGTTAAATTTCAAAAAGAAGATGTTTTTGTAAATCTTTGTTCAAGTAAAATCTTTAAATTCAATGATAAAGTAACCAAGCATGAAATAATGTTATCAAAAAGAGAGTACTACAATGTTATGTTAATTCACAAATTCAAAACATACCAAACATTGTAGAAAGCATACTAGGTTATCTAGTGCATTTCATAAACAAAGAGTAGTATAGAGTTAGCATTAGGATCCAATACTCATGAGAAGAAGTGTTATGGAAGATAATGATATGCACATAAGTGTATTTTTTAGTAGAGTAAACAAATGTTTTAATCAAAAATACAAGTAATATGTAAAGTAAGAGTGAAAGTGCACAGTTTACCTCACTAGAATTCTCTAGAGGGGGGGTGAATAGAGATTAAAAATTATTTTGTGCAAAGTTAATATATATATGTGTATGATCACAGATTATAGCTTCCCACACATCAACAAGAATTAAACAAGTAAAGAAAGTAAATGCAAGAAAAGAAATCACAACACAACACAAGAAAATATAGTGGTTCCCCAAACTTTGGGTAGTCCACTCTTCTACCCCCTTGGTAGGAATTCACTATCTTGTACTGAGTCTTTTGATAAGGAGACTCTTAGAACCACCCTGAGTCTTTTGACAAGGAGACTCTTAGAACCAACTGAGTCTTTTGACAAGGAGACTCTTAGAACCAGTACACTAAATTTTTTGAAGAGAGATTCTAAAAACTCTTTTACAATGTTATAAGTAAGAAAGAAAGAAAGAAAGAAATAAGAACAAGAATGAATCTTCTTCCTAGCAAGAAGATTGGAAGCACAAAAAGTAGTGAATGAAAATCTCTCTTCTATAGTGAGAAGGAGATTGTAAAAACTTTTCTCTCTTTTGAGAGAACTTTCAGAGTTTGCAGTAGAATGGCTTCTGAAGAAGAAGGAGAAGATGAAGGCTTTTTCTCTGCAGCACACTATCTCTTTTCTCAGTTTTTCTCTCTATTCTCTTGGGAGCTTTTCCTCTATTTCAAATGTATGTGGTGGATCACTCAACTTGTTATTTTCTGCCGACCTCCTCTTTATTTATAGCTCTGTGTAAAAATAATGCTATAGGAGGATAATTAATTAGCAGTCAGAGAATTGGAAGAATAGAAATATTTCCATAATTAGCATACCAATAGAAGGAAAGAATTCATTCCAAATTCGAATAATATCCATAATGAGTTTTATCAGATTAGCCAAGAATCAAATAGAAGGAAAGAATGATTCAGAACGGCTATAAAATATTAACATTATTCCATATAAATTAGATCTACTGAAAGAAAAAAAGAGATCTGGCGCATATTTAAATCTGTCATATAAATCGACGTGCGTCGATTACCATTCGACGTAAGCGTCGAATTCATCCTGGCTGGACGTCGAGAGAAGAATAAGGAAGGTGCGTCGACTAAGGTGCGTCGACTTCTCTATATGCGTCGACTAGAAATCAGAGTAGCGTCGACAACACATACGTCGAAATCTTCCTAAAGTTACTTCGACTTAATCTGAAGGGAACGTCGACTACAGCTCGACGTTGCGTCGAATACTATTTGACGCATATTTACTTAACCTTGTTTTTCTTTCTTAGAATTCATATTCAACTTAATTCAAGGGGTTAAGAGAAATCATTTTCCCAACAATCTCCCCCTATTTGTCTTAACCCTATTTAGAGGGAAATTGTACTAGCATAAAATCAATCCAGAACAGCATTTGTATAGAAAAGAAATATATCAAATAATCAAAAAGTGAAATTTAGAAGAAGAGATCAAATGTTCCAGAATCATATAAATATATGTCTTGTTCATTCCAATTAGTACTCAAAAATATATCAGCATTGTTTTCAAATATTACTCAGGAGGGGTAGGAGGGGTCTTTCTCTTTCTCTTGAATACTACTGTTTTAGGAGAGGAGAGTTTCTCTTTCTCATTTGTAGGAAGTTCTCCTAGCTCCCCCTGGGTCTCAGCCATTTGCTCCCCCTGAGTCTCAGCTTCATTTATAAACACAGCTTCCAGCTCCCCCTGAAGTTCAGTTTCTTTATCTTTCTCACCATCTTCCTTTGCAGCCTCATTTTCTGCTCTGCTTCCCTCCCCTTGTAGTAGTGCCATTTGATTTGCAGCATCCCTTGCTATGTTGAGTACCTCTATTGTTTGTTCATCATTATGTAGCTCAGGTACTGTCTCATTCCCAAGGATTTTGTCAGATTTTGGAGGAGGGGACTTGTGAGAGAGAGATTTAGGATTGGAGGGTTGCTCTTCATCTAGATTCTCCCCCTTCTTGACCTTCTTGGCCAAGGAGGTTAAGAAAGACCTAGTCACTCTAGAGGAAGAGAGAGAAGATTTCAGATCTTGCACAGAGGCACTGACCCCATCTATTTGGGTGTGCATGTGAAGGATGGAGGAATGAATCTGGGAGCAATGCTCATCTAGCATTGCTTGGAATCGTTGAGCTGTGGATTGTATGCACTGGGTGATGAGAGCCTCAGTGGATTCAGATGGTTCATGGTGTGAGAGTTGATGAGGAGGTGATGGTGGAGGAAGAGGTGATAGAGGAGGAGGAGGAGATAATGGATGTGGAGAGGGGATTCTATCATCTTGAGGAGGTATATTTGATGGAGGAGGTGGAGGAATAGATGAGACTTGGGCATGTGATGGAGGTGGTATTTGTGATTGTGTGGATGATGAAGGTACAGATGAGAGATTTGTTGAAGGAGGAGGAGGAGGATGAGCAGGAGAGTTAGAGGGAGAGGGAGATCTTTCAGGGATGGAACCAGGCTTAGGGATTTGCCTGGTCCATTTAGAAAAGAGAGTAATTGACATCCTCTTCCCTGGAGGAATGGGGATTCCTTTTGACCTACATAGGTCAGGAAAGGAATGGAAGAGGACTTGACTCATGATTCTCATGTAGGCATTCTCTTTGTGAGAGTATTTAGAGCCTATCATCTTGAGTAGCCATGTGGCCCAGTCTACCTTCTTCTTCAACACAAGGGCCCCCATGATGTTCAGTTGTTGTTTTGGTACTGCATCATGTGCTGAGATCTTGCACAGTAGAACTTTCCCTACTATATCAGCCAGCAGCCTATATTCATCAGAAAAGTCTACCTTTTTCAGATGGATTGGTCTATCTTTTGAGAATTTCATGGTGGTGAGCAAATGCTTGATTTCATCAGGTGTGAGTTCAATGGATTCATCACCTATTAGGGGAATAATCAAGACTTGTTTAGTCATTCTTTTAGAGGCTCATTGTCTTTCCTTATTTCTTTTAAACTAAGATGATAGTAGGATATACCTGATGGAAGATCAAAGGTGGCCCTAATATGTTCTGCTGAGATTGAGACTGGTGTCTCATATAGTGTTCCCTGGATTTCTCCTTGTTCAGATATCTGAACATGAGTTATTAGCTCTGTGAGCTCTGATTCCAGGAGCTTGCACCTAGTGGAGATGAGTTTGTCCAGTCCTGCTTCAGTAAAGAGAGCAATGATGCTCTTGTAGTTTTCTGCGGCAGCTTGGAAGGACTCAAGGTCAATGTCGAAGCCTGAGTTGGTCTTGGGAGCCATTTTAGGTTAGTGAAGGAGAGAGGAAGAGATTAGCTGGTCTGAGGAGCACGAAGAATGAAAGAGGCAGTGTCGTGAAGGTTTCTAACTGAAGAGTCTTTTTAAGTCAGGTGAAGCCTCGAAACTGGACTCAATTCGAGGTTTATTCCGTACTTCAGTGGATGTGACCGAAAATAATTTAGCATTGCCGCTCGTTTTTATGAGGTCGACATTACGTCGAGTGGAATTCGACGTGAGCGTCGATTTTGTCTGCTTTGGGATGCAAGGGTTTCTTATCGACGTATGCGTCGATAGCAGTCGACGCATGCGTCGATTGTGCTTATTGATCTGAGTTATCGACGTTGCGTCGATTAGAAGTCGACGTGACTTTTAATTTTCCTGAAAAGTTCTGGGTGTTTATTTCTTTTTATCTCTTCTTAATCCTAAAGGTTTCTAAGGTGGCCTAGGACTGGGTTTTAAGACCAATTTGATTGATTATACCAACACTTTTTGGCAAGGTGGCCATTTTTGTTGCATATGTAACACTTGAGTATCTTACTTTTGTGAGAGTTTGAGTTTAAAGGTGAATAGAAGTGTTGACTAGGATACCAGTGTTGATTAGGATAGAAGGTTTCATTAGGATGGGAAGTTTGGTTACCAAGTTTTGGGTAAAAATTTTGGTTAGAATGTTGATTAGGATAGAAATTATGATCAGGATGAATGGGTCCTGAATAAGGGTTAGGATGAAAGACTTTTGGAGGAAAGATGTTTAAATTGTTCTGAATTTTTGTGCGTCGATATCCATTCGACGCATGTTGATAGTCACGTTGATTTGTATTCGGCGCTTTCTCCAGATGGTGTCGATCTGATTTCGACGCATAGAAAAAGTTACGTCGATTGGAAGTCGACGTGATTTTGTTCATCCATCTAGAAGTGGTCGAAGCATCTGAGAGATTGCGTTGAGTAGAAGTCGACGCACTATCGTGCATGCGTCGATATGAAGTCGACGCAACTGTATCTTCATAAATTTTCATTTTGCCTTTCTCTGTTTTTACTCCTTTATGTCTTGTTTTTCTTGGTTTGATTGTTTCTTCAGATGAAGTTTGTGAGTCATCAGCTGAATAATAAGATGTTTCATCAAATTCCTTTATTTCTTTGAAGGAGTTTTCTTCCTTATCTTTTGGGTCTTTTTCTTGGTTTGTCATTTTGACAGGTTTAGTGAATTTTACAGGGCTCATCCAAGCAGGTTTGTTGGATGGAATTAGGCTGATTGAGGGATCAGCCCCTAACCCAAGATGGTTGTGTCTTATTGTTTATTTTTCAGTGATTTCCTTAAGAGTTTTGCTTCTCATTTTTATTGATTCTTCAAAGGCTTTTGCCTGGGTTACTTTATCCTTAAGGAACTGATTTTCTATTCTAGCCCTTTCTATTTCCTTTTCTATTCTGCTAGCTATTGATTCATAATCTTTAGAGGATTTAATTTCTGTGTTTCTCTGGTTTTTAGCTACATTGATTTGTTCTTTTAGATCTTTAATTTCTTGTTTTGTTTTTAGTTGATCTAGGTACATTCCCATAAAATCATTTCTAAAATTATCACTTTGAAAATCTATTTCATCAAACATGCTTACCTCATCCTCATCCTCAGATTCCTCAATGAGAATGAGGTTCTTTTCTTTTTCATCATCAGAAGATATGTTTTCTTCTGATCCTGTTTCACTCCATGATTTATCATCATTCTTTGAGTCTTCAAAGGCCATCAAGCATAGGTCTTCTTGCCTAGATTCTTCATTGTCACTCTTAGAGGATAAACTATCCTCAGAGTTTGTTTCACTCCAGACTTCTGCAATGAAGCCTCTTTCTTTCTTCTTCCCCTTTTTCTTCAGATCTTTCTTTTTCAGATCCTTTTCTGTTTCAGCATTCTCTGGACATTCTGGGGCAATGTGTCCAGGTTTCCTGCAAGAATAGCAAATAATTTCTTTAGTGGGGGTTTTGTCATACCTTGGTTTTGACCCCCTCCTTTTTGATCCATCTGTCTTGACCCATTTCTTAAATCTTCTGGCCAAGAAACTGAATAATTCTTCTTCAGTGACAGGTGTTCCTTCTTCTGTTGCCTTTAGAGCAATGTTCCTGCTTTTTGAGGAAGTTGGAGTGTTTTCTCTTCTTTCCTTCTCCTCTCTAGTTTTCAGCAACTGCTCATAGGATCTGAGTTTTCCTAAGAGAGCATCTGTTGAGATCTCTTTTTGTCCTCTTGTGTCTCTTATTGCCCAAATTCTTGAGTCCCATGAACTAGGGAGACTCATTAGCAATTTGTCATTAATCTCAGTGAGAGAGATTTCTCTATCCAAGTCTCTTAGTTGATTGATGATTAGACTGAATCTGTCATACATTTCAGAGATGCTTTCTTCAGCCTTCTTTTGGAAGTTCTCATATTGAGAGATCAATAGAGCCTTTTTATCTTTCTTTTCATCAGCACTTCCTTCCACCATCTTTGTGAGAGCATCCCAAATTTCTTTGGATGATTCACAGTCAACAACCTTTTGAAAAATGTCATCTGAGAGAGTTGAGACAAGTATGTTCATGGCCTTTAGATCATATGTTCTTGCCTTCTTTTCATCTTCTGTCCACTCAGATCTTGGAACAAGTGTTTGTGTGACATTGCCATTTGCATCCTTTCTATAAGGCTTTGGGGGACCTGTCATAGTAATATCAAATAAGTCAGCATCAATGGAATTCATATAAATTCTAATTCTTGTTTTCCAAATTGCAAACTTTTCAAGATTGCACATTGGAGGTCTGGTGGAAGCATAATCTTTGATTTGTGCCATATGATAAAATAGTTTTGAAATATATATATATATGATAGGTAAGATCTTTTTGATCAAGGAGTTATCCTTTTTAGATCAACCTCGCTTTGATACCAATTGAAAGTGCACAGTTTACCTCACTAGAATTCTCTAGGGGGGGGTGAATAGAGATTAAAAATTATTTTGTGCAAAGTTAATATATATATGTGTATGATCACAGATTATAGCTTCCCACACATCAACAAGAATTAAACAAGTAAAGAAAGTAAATGCAAGAAAAGAAATCACAGCACAACACAAGAAAATATAGTGGTTCCCCAAACTTTGGGTAGTCCACTCTTCTACCCCCTTGGTAGGAATTCACTATCTTGTACTGAGTCTTTTGATAAGGAGACTCTTAGAACCACCCTGAGTCTTTTGACAAGGAGACTCTTAGAACCAACTGAGTCTTTTGACAAGGAGACTCTTAGAACCAGTACACTGAATTTTTGGAAGAGAGATTCTAAAAACTCTTTTACAATGTTATAAGTAAGAAAGAAAGAAAGAAAGAAATAAGAACAAGAATGAATCTTCTTACTAGCAAGAAGATTGGAAGCACAAGAAGTAGTGAATGAAAATCTCTCTTCTATAGTGAGAAGGAGATTGTAAAAACTTTTCTCTCTTTTGAGAGAACTTTCAGAGTTTGCAGTAGAATGGCTTCTGAAGAAGAAGGAGAAGATGAAGGCTTTTTCTCTGCAGCACACTATCTCTTTTCTCAGTTTTTCTCTCTATTCTCTTGGGAGCTTTTCCTCTATTTCAAATGTATGTGGTGGATCACTCAACTTGTTATTTTCTGCCGACCTCCTCTTTATTTATAGCTCTGTGTAAAAATAATGCTATAGGAGGATAATTAATTAGCAGTCAGAGAATTGGAAGAATAGAAATATTTCCATAATTAGCATACCAATAGAAGGAAAGAATTCATTCCAAATTCGAATAATATCCATAATGAGTTTTATCAGATTAGCCAAGAATCAAATAGAAGGAAAGAATGATTCAGAACGGCTATAAAATATTAACATTATTCCATATAAATTAGATCTACTGAAAGAAAAAAAGAGATCTGGCGCATATTTAAATCTGTCATATAAATCGACGTGCGTCGATTACCATTCGACGTAAGCGTCGAATTCATCCTGGCTGGACGTCGAGAGAAGAATAAGGAAGGTGCGTCGACTAAGGTGCGTCGACTTCTCTATATGCGTCGACTAGAAATCAGAGTAGCGTCGACAACACATACGTCGAAATCTTCCTAAAGTTACTTCGACTTAATCTGAAGGGAACGTCGACTACAGCTCGACGTTGCGTCGAATACTATTCGACGCATATTTACTTAACCTTGTTTTTCTTTCTTAGAATTCATAATCAACTTAATTCAAGGGGTTAAGAGAAATCATTTTCCCAACAAAGAGCACAATAAAACACAAATAATTTCACTTCCACACACTTCAATGCACAAAAAAATGTACAACTACCAAGGTGCTTTGCACACACAATGCTCATTAAGACTTATCAGGGCGCAAAGTAGTGCTTGGGGGATCACATATTTTATTTTATTTTAATATTGAAACTAGTGATCTGGTGTACTTAAGAATAAGTGGTTTTTATTTTGAAAGAAAGATTTGATTTGCACAAGATATTCTTTCCAAGGTGCCCAACCTCACAACGCTTATTAAGACTTATCAGGAGGTTCAAGTAGTGCTTGGTGGAGTTAGCTTTGTCACTTTATTTTATGAACTTTTGTTTTGAACAAAGTTCTTCGAATACACTTGTTTTGCAAACCAATATGATTTATGAAAAATATAACCACTTTTCTTAATTTTTAAAAGTGCAAATAAAGGAGTGTAGGTAAGATACTTGTGCAATTTTAATTCATTGTACTAATACATAACATACACAAGCATTCTTAGATTAAACACATATGTAGACAATGCCAAAATAAGTGAGTGAATAAAGATCATTATCAAACATAAAACATTTACTCATACTTAGAGGCATGCTAAGCTTAGTTCTACACAACTTTCACAATATAATTGATGCACATATTAATAGATATATCAAAGCATGATGAAAAACAATGTTCAAAGAGTTTGAAAAGATAAATTTCAACATTATAGAAGTTCTAAATAATAGATTAAATCATGCTTGATTTTCATAGGAAAATCCATACAGTTTTTTTTTGTTTTAATGTTTTATATTTTTGTATTGGATTTTTGCAAAAAATAAACTTTACACAAATGGCAAAAACAAAAAGGCAAAAACATAATAAATTTTTTTGTGATTTGGCTTTTGTATTTTTGTATTTGATTTTCGCATAAAAGATAGACTTTAAACAAAAAACAAGACATATTTTTTGTAATTTTATATTTGATTTTTGCATAAAAAAGATACTTTAAACAAAAAGGCAAAACATATTTTTGTAATTTGTGTTTTGTATTTTTGTATTTGATTTTTCAAAAATAAAATAGAATTAGAAGTGCAAACATAAATAGTGCATATAGATTAATATATTTTTAGGAATTTTTCAAAAATTTTAAAAATACAGAAAAATGAATAAGTGCGCTAGCGCCGGCGTTAGCGCTAGCGCGGGAAATAGTACACGATTTTGTAGGATTTTGAAATTTTTGATTGTTGATCTTGATTAAGTGTCACAATAGTAGTTTAATGCTGAAATTTCAGAATTTTAGGAGATGTTTTCGATGGATAAAAATTACAAAAAATTATGTGTGTGAATGTGTTTTAACTCGAAAGATCTAGGACACCTAACTCAAGTCATAATAATCGAAATCTTGCAACACTAAGTAGTACATATAGTGGAGAATAAATTCAGGAATCTTATAGAATTTTGTTTTCTTAAAAAATCAGAAAGGTGCAATATCGCATGCGCTAGCGATAGCGCTGGCGCTATCGAGCCTTTATTTAAATCCCCTTTACTCTTTCATTTCGGCCATTTCTAGTGACTCTCTCCCGAAAAAAACTAGAAGACGACCTAGCCCACGCATAGATCTGAGGTAAATCTTCATCTTTTCTTATGATTTTTGTTTTAAAAGTTGATTTTGATGTTAGAGATGAAGATATTTGAGGTTTTTAGGTGGTTTTAGAAGCTAGATCTACAATGGTTGATTCTTTTCTTCAAGAGTTTTGTTTTACATTTTTATGAGGATTTTGGTTTTGATTTTGGTTTGGATTATGTGTGTTTCTTGGATCTAGCAAGTTAGTATTTGAAAATATTTTATTTTAGGGAAATTTTTACCGTTTTTAGAGCAGAGAGCTAGTGCCGGCGCTATAGTAGGCGTTATTGATAACGCTGGGCGCTATTGAGTGTTGCTTAGTTTTAGTTTTTCTTGTAATGTGGCAGATGGCACCTGGATCTAAAGGGAAGAAGAGTGCAGATTTGGCTGTGGAAGCAGCAGTAGTGGGTGTTCCTTATATAGTGGAGTTTGACATGCCACGTCACCACCATATTATGCAGTTATTTGTTGCTTCCGAGGTGTTCAATTTATTTTCTCCTGATGGGTTTTGTTCAGAATTAGTTCGAGATTTTTATACGCACTTGGAGAACCCATCCCAAACAGAGCTGCATGGAGGTGTGCGGTCTTTGGTGCAGGGTCACGTGGTGATGATTACTCATGACCATCTGAGGGACGTGTTTGGATTGACACAGCATCCACATCGTTTGGAAATTGTTGAAAAATTTAGAGTAGATAGAGACTGGACTCAAGTGAATATGGTGCTGCACAATAAGGAATGCAGGAGTCTGATCTCCACAGTGTCGTCACTCACAGTAGACGCCTTGGTCATTCAAGATGTACTACGACACACAATCCTGCTAAAGTTGGGTGATACAGCAAAAGTCACCGCACAACTAAGTTATGTTACCTACTTCATTCTAGAGGAGGAAAAATTTGATGTGGCAGATTTGTTACTTTCCCTGATTCGCTATTCATACAAGTTGCGGCATCCATCCTGTCAGAGATATAACAACTTGCCTCTGGGTGGCATCATTCAACGGGTTATTCAGGTGATGTATCCTTCTATAGAAATGGGTTTTTACTTGATGGAATGCTTTCCTACAATTTATAGTACTTCACACTTACGAGCTACATCCCACCCGGATGAGCCATCGTCGTCTGCTCGACCACCACTCCAGCGAGGAGCGTCATCTCGAGGGGCTCGAGATGATTCATTTGAGTCTTTTCGAGAAGAGATGGGAGAGAGGATGACAAGAGTGGAGAAGGATGTTTCTGGTATAAAGAAGATGGTGAAGTTCATGATCAAGGCATTAAAGCTAAAACCATCTACACCGGAGCGGAGGGAGTGGGACAGCCCAGAACAGGATCCACCCCGTCATTCAGTTCGGAGGACTCGCAGAAGACAATCCCCAAGTCCAAGTGTGGAGGAGAACAAGTTTTTTTTGTAATAATACAGGTATTTTGACACATGTTCTTGGATGCTTGAAAGTTTATTTGATTTCTCTTGGTATTATTTATGAATTTTGAAGTCATGAAATGGAGATTTTTAGGCAATTTTAATATCATATGTAGTATATTTTAAAAGCTTATGGTTAGAGATTTTAATACCACATAGTAATTTTGAATTCAATTATTGATAAATGATGTATATATATGTAATGAATATAAGAATAATAGATAGTTCACAAAAAAAATTTAAATATGATTTTGAGTTTTGATTAATTTGATTTATAAATTCATTAAGTTAAAGCATATCATGAAGTAGAATAATTGATACTTTATTTTTTTGTTGATTTCTACTTCATGCATTTGGTGATACCTAATGAGTAAGAGATTTAGGGATCCAAAGGGGACCAAGAGTGGTGGTTCCTTTGGGTACCCAAATATATCGTGTATGTTTGTGGGTAGATATTGATGAATGGGTCCTTTCATGTGATGTTAAGGTTTCAGTTTTAGTTTTGGGCCTCCATTCAAACTTTGGTTTAATATTATAATTTTGCATTAAATTTCCATATTCATTAAATTTAGGCTTAAAATAGTGATGACATTTGAAATCATTTTTCATAGGAAATTTTTGCATATTTGAATTAACTTTATGAGATACATAATTTTGTAAATAATGGTGATTTTGATTTTGATTAACAAATTCTTTATGTTCTTTACTCCCATTATTAATCTTAGTTAAGATGTTCATATTCATATTCAACTTATTTTTAGATATAGTTTGATATTGAGAATTTTCTTTAAGATTTCCTTAAGCAAGATAATTTTAGTTTCTAATTCATTGTTCTTAAGTTTCAATTTATGTCTAGCTTTATTATAAGCAATTGTGCTATTTTTAAGAGTAGAAATAATTGAATCAATATGGTTTTGGTATTCATTTCTGTATTCCTCAAATGTTTCATCCATCTCTTCAATTTCAATTTTATAACTTTTGCATGTAGCACAATCACCTTTTAAAGATGAATTTTCTAAAGATAATTTTTCATTATGTTCTTTTATACAAATAATTTCTTTTTCAAGTTCCTTAAGTTTTTCCTTAATATTATTACAATCAAAACAAGGTTTTGTGTTTTCAAGTAAAGGAGAAGATGGTGAAACCACATCACAATTTGATTCTAAATTAACATTAGCTTTTAATCTCTTATTTTCTAAACGTAAATTTTTATTAGTAATTTTCAATTTCTTGATCTTACGTTTAGCCGTTTTTAGTATATTGAAACTAGAGATGGAAGTTATCATACAAGAAGAAGATTTTGACTTTCTTACGGAGCTTTTGGCAGAGGCAAAATGTGAGCATGAAGTTCCTTCGTTATCTTTTGGGCCTTCCTCCATCATAGATGAATTTTCATCTTCTTTTTCTCTTGATGTATTGCTCTCTTTTTCCAAGTTAGTTTCCATGATTTCCATGGCTTTGCTACGAGAGAGATCTTCTTGAATAGTAGTGGATGCTTGTATGTTCTTCTCCTCCTGTGTTTGTTATATACCTGCGAGAGGAAAATCATACATTTCTTCAAGAAATTGCCATACTTTGTATGCACTAGAAAAATAATATATTAATTTGAAAATTTCATTTGATAGAGCACAAAATAAATAATGTTTGGATTTTGCATTTAGTTGATGTTCCTTTTTATTTGATTCATCCGCAGGTATTATAATGGCTAAAGTCCATACTTCGACATCTAAAGTCTTAATAAATTTTTCAATTAAAATTGTCCATCCTTTATAATTTGTTCCTTCAAATAAAGGTGGTTTAAGAGATATTTCTTCTTCACAGAAATTTGCCCCACTAGTAGAAGCGAGATCATGAGACGTCATTATTCCCGATTGTTAAGCCGATTGGAATAAAACCCCTCTGATACCACTTGTTGGATCGGTAGACGCCCTTAGAGGGGGGATGAATAAGGGTTTTTAAAAACTTTAGTGATATTTTGAAAAGCTTTGTAATAGTGCAAGACAAAAGACAATAAGAAGTCAAGTAAAACAATTGAAATAAAGTAGAGACATGCTTTATTAATATCAAATACGGTTTTACAAAAATTGACTTCTATAACGACATAAATCGGTGATGATGAATAGTAATCTCTTTTTGTTTTCTATCCCGACTCGCATCCCCATGAACCGGTGGCCCTAGCCTATCCTCCCCGGATTCGGCCTCAAGCCGCTCTAGCCAACCCCTCCCCGGATGTGGCCTCGAGCACCCCCTAGACCTAGCCTAGATCTAGTCGCCAACACGAGGCGAGTTTCCCCCTAAGTCCTACCCAGACCTAGTCATCAACACGAGGCAATTTCACTAACCGTTTACAAGAAATATGAAATGAAAATAAATAAAAACTCCCTCTTGATGAACTTCTGAAGTTGGAGACGAAGATCCGCTGTAGAATAGGCGTTGTAGAAGCGGACTTCGTTTGGATCCGGCGTGATGAGATTCTCCTTCAGAAGTTTGCAGAACTTTGGTAGGACATCAACTTTTCGGCCAAGGTAGCCTCTGGAATTCTAGCACTCTATCTCTCTTTGATCTCTGTAATGTCTGTCTGAAATGAGAGAAGAGGGGTCCTTTTTATAACCTCAGCGCTAGCGCCTGCGCTAGTGGTACCGCCGGCGCAATCCCATATTAGGACACATTTTGTGCGGCAGAATCTTCAATCCGAGGAAACAATTCTATCTTGCCTACTGTGCTCCTTGCTATCGCCTGCGCTATCGGATATCGCCTGGCGCTATCTCCTTCTATAAGTTCTCCCGGTAATTGCGCTTAATCCAATATTTTGTCGAACGAGAATTCGTCGAACGCCGCTAAGAGTTTGTCGAACGAAAATTTTGTCGAACGAGATTTCGTCGAACGGCGCTAGGAGTTTGTCGAACGAAATTTCGTCGAACGCAGCGATGAGCAATTTGTCGAGCGCCGCTAACAGTTCGTCGAACGGCAGCTAGCGCCTGCGCTAGTTGTAACGGCCCAAAACGTGGACGACCCAAATGTATAATGAAATGAATAATAATATTCAATAATACTTGTGTCCCCTATGATGAAAACAGAAATCAGTGTCAACGAGGCGTCACTTTGACATTTGAATATGCGTGTCGTTGGTATTTTTGCGGCATTCAAAATGTTTTAGCGGAATATGAGTTTTTGTTTTAGATATATTGGCAATTTATATAAGGTTATATGTGGAATAATGTGAAGTTTTGGGAAGAGTAATGCACCCTTCATGATACCTTGGTGTGCTAATAGCAAGTGTTATGGGTGCTGATAATATTTTGGTAATATTCTTTATAATTGGTTGTTAAAGAGGCGGTGGAGAAGATATCTATGGCTTCTAATTTCCTATGTCTATTTCCGCTGCCGACCTTATCTCGCGCTCTCATCGATATCGCGGCTAGGGTTCCTGGAGCTGATTTTCTTCGATATTCTCCTACTCTCCCTCCCTTACTGATCGGAATTTCATTAGAGTCCTGAACTGTTGTTGGGGAACAGAGAAGGGCAAGGTTTCGTTTGTCCTGGACCTAGTCGGGCTCGTTTTGCGTGAGCTGAATTGGTTCCCAGCTTGTCTTAGCTGCACTGTGAGCCTTCTTTCTCCTTCTCTCTTATACTGATTTCTAAGATGGTTATAGCTTTATCAAAATTACTGGTTTTGGTGAAATTTTATGACATGCGACCTAAGAAAGCTCTACCTCTCTTATTTTAATCTCCTTGGCTGGCTAAAATTCTGGTAAAGGAATAGACTTTTTGTTCTTTAATGGGTCTGTAATGGGCCAGCTGCGGTTATTGTTCATGAGCATGCTTTGATTTAAGTTTTTGGGCTTTTCTATACATGATTTAAGTTGGGGGTTTTCTCTTTTTATGTTATATGCTATCCATTTTGGTATCCAGTTAACTGTTATAACTATTAAATTAGCATTGGAGGGGATTTCTGCCCTTGGGAATCGGCTCTGTTTGGGTTTGTCGTGATGTCTCCTGATGGGAACACTTCTGTATTGCTATGGGAGGGGGGGCTCTCCTTACAGTTAGCTGTTAAATGGGGGAGTTTGGACTTACCTTATTTTTCTGAGAAAGGATTTTTGTACTGAAAGCCTCCTCTTTATTTCTTCCTCTTCCTTCCAGCTATTGATTTTGGTCTAGTCATGCCCGGCTGGTTACATGATAAGTTTATCTCATGGAGTTTATTGAAAGCTTGCTTATGAGAAGGAAGCAATTCCTTGTTTTTGGGTGGGAATATCATACAATTCAAACAAAAGGTTGCTGCACAGATTGTGTAGGTGGGGGTTTCTCCATGTTGTTTCATACCATTACTAGCAGTATTGAGGGGGTTTAAACTTAATAAGAACTTTCATAAGTGATGGTGAAATAGGCTTATCTTACCTTCTGACCAGCTGTTGCTATATGTTTGCTACTGTTATCTAAAGGATTTTATTTATGATATTGTGCCGATATAACTTTTGCATTAAAGGTGGTGGAAGGTTGGAATGAGTTTTGGAATTATTTTGCATGTGTTCCTTTTATGGTTATGTAGCTTCCAAATGATGTCATCCTATAATGAATGTTATAGCTATAGCGAGGTGCAACCCCGATATAATTGACCCTATATGATACGAGTCCTATACAGATATCGTGATGGCTGGCATCTCAAAATAGACATAGCCGCGACATGAAATGCTAAAAAAAAGAAAAGAAAAGAACGACTGATGGTGAGAGCTACCTGTTTCATTTATGCTTTATGGCTTTACTTTCTTTTTACATGCGCACTCTTTTTATACTGATTGTTACATGCATAGTTGATATCACTGATATTTCATATCGCTTTAATGTATGGCCCCTTAAAGGCAAACAGGCGAATAAATTCTGAGGGGATTAATAAAAATGAATAACTCACTTCATGTAAACGTGTCGACACGAGGTTATATTACGGGCGAATGAACTGCTAGCACATGAATGAAATCTTACAGAAGAATTGCCAAACCAGTCGGCCGAAAGGCATAAACGCGTGTTGTACGTACTGGTTAGGACATTGATGACCCTTCGGGTGGGCCCAAAGCATGAAACATGATATGAATGAAACATGTACATGTACACTTATGGATTCAATCGCCCCTAATATTTCCTAAGAAATGAAACATTCAAAGAGATACTGATATGATACACTGATATGGCATACTAATACGATAAACTGATATACTGACATAGAAATACAGATATATGATTTATCATTGCTATACTGATATAGACATACTGACATATGATTTAGTACTACTACATTGATATGAGATACCGATTTACTTATACACTGTTTATTGCTTATACTGCTACATGGATACACTGCTTTACTGTTACATTGTTACATAATATGGTGATGATCCTATACTGCTCATATTATTTTATTGGTACTAATATGTTCATACAGTTACATGCTAAGTTCTTTACTGAGACAGACAAACAGTTAGTATGAAAAACATGTTTTAAAATGTGTGAGTTTTATTTTACTTAAATACAGCAATGAAAGAGGTTTATCCTCACTTAGTCATATTCGTATGACTAAGCCCGTCGTCAAATTTTGTAGGTAATGGACGTGACTTTGGATACGCAAAAGCAAAAAGAACTGATATGGTAGAAAAGGAAAAATATTCAACAAATAATACAAGGTACGAAAGTATATTTCTTATTGTGTGTTTTTATTCTGTATTTACTAGCCGCACTTCAACCTGGGACACATGTATGACCATAGATTAGATACAGAAGTATTTGGGGTCTACATAGGGACCTCACAATTTTGTATCAGAGCTAGGTTGCAAAGAAGTGTGGTTGTAGTGATTACGGAATAAGTGCACATGATATGTAAGTAAGAAAATTGGTCATAGCAATCTAGTAATTGAGAAATTGTTGTTAAATCGGAGTACGTCTAAGGAATAGTACACGAATAGAAAGCGAAATAATGTCAAATAAATCATGCTTGTCCCTATTGCACAAACCAAGTCAAATGTTTATTATAGGCAAATGAGTATAGGAAGAAAGATTAAATATTTAATAGCGTGATATCCTTTTATATTGCGAAGACGGAGGTATGTAAAATGAATGAACATGTAACAAAAGGGTATATAAACGATGGATATTAATTTCCTACAATTATCAATTGTTTATTGTTTTAAACATCCATAGAAAACATAAAGCAATAATGACATTAGAAGTTTCCTTTTACCTTAGTTAGCGTATATATTCAGTTTTAAGATCACGTGGTACACAACTGTGTAAACAGGAAACGGAATATAGTATCGAATCACGTCGAAAGGTTTTGGGAAAACTTCATGAAAAGATAGAACTTAAATGGATTTTACACGAACCTAAAGCGAAATGAAATCAAGTAGACATAAATATCGTTCTTATTGTACGAGTAAATGAAATGTTTCTGTCATTAGATAAATGAATATGGTGTAAAAAGCAAGAGATTTAAAATAAAGTCAGAATCATTTAAGTAAATGAGAAATCAAGAATGAAGTCAAAAGTAAGTCTATCTTCTATGGTATGCATACCATACACATATGCCGTAGTAAAATTATGTTATGCTTTCAATGAATGTGAAAATAAATAATGCGTGATGAATTATAAATGAAACTGAGAATGATAAATATGGACAGTCTACGAACATTAGATGTCATTGGAAGTAAGAAACGAAATTTCATATATGCAATTATATTCAAGTAAGGATGAAAGCACTGTTATAAAGTTATGAAGATCATATTTGAGATAACTATTTTGTTTCCAAAATTTGTTTCCAAAAACTAGTTCTTCTATGTATACCAGTATCTTCGCACAGCAGGTGACATGTTAAGACTGACATATTCGAGTGAAGATCCGTAAAAAGTAAAGTGGAAGTTGATTGTGTTACAAGCTTCACCTTCAATCTATCGAACAACAGTACCCAAAGGAAGGGATTTCTTCAAGTTAACAGTAATAAAGTGTATTAATGATTACAACAAGATTCATAAGGATTGCAAATTAAAGCAAAACCAAGAATGAAAAATATTGTGCTTAAAATAATGATATAGAAAAGAAAGGGGTAAATATCGTTATGCAAGTTAAAATGGTTGAATAGTAAAGAAAGAATAAGATATGAAAGTTGAACAACTAACGAGTGCCTAAAGAATACAGTCATTGGAAAAGTTAAGAAGCCTATATAAAGTTGAGCTAAGAATGATGAAATACTTATTACTACGAATCTTTGATACGTACATGGTTTTGCAAAAGGTGTTAAATAAAATACTATTAGAAATGTGAAGGGAAAGAAACAAGAGAAAGCATCGCAACATGGTAAATAATTTCTAACCCTTATGTCACAAACATTGTAAGTTGTAAGCAATAGTTAAGGAAAAGAATGTATCTTGAAATCTACCTTTATCTTCTCTAACCAAAATATTACACACACAAGTAAAATGAAAATGCAATAAGGCAATACATTCAATTGTTCATAACGTGCGTCTTTTCAATTCTATGTGATGACTTAAAGAAATGTGAAAATCAGTGAGACATTATAAGCTAAATGAAATCGAAATTGAGGTAAAGAAGAAACGATAAAAGGCATTTGCAAATAAAAACAACATGAATATGAAAGTATGATGCGACGGAAACGATAGGATAAGGACATACGAAATTAAACTAATGATTTAGGAACTCGACGCAGGATATTGCTATGAAAAACTGAAAGTCGTCATGGTAAGCGAGTGACTCGTAAAGAATAGAGGAAGTACAGGAAATTGCTAAATAAAAATGAAAATATGATAAGTATGTGAAGAAGATGAGATAAAAGCCATTTTGACCACAATGTGCATATCATGGTGATAGTATAATGTAGTTTACTTGTGGTAATAAATCATAAGGTACACCATCAATGTTCTGTTACTGTGAATGCAATAAGAAAGTGTTGTACGACAATGTTTTACTGAATAATGTACTGTAAAGTGAGACATGAAGATAACATAGAGAAGTTGTGGAAATAATAAAGTCATAATTATGCTTCGGGTGTCGAGTAATAGGACATGAGAAGTAAATGAAATTGCTACCAGACAATGAAAATGTGATAAACAAGGTATGTAATGGAAGAACACGAAATCAGAGAAAGCGAGTAAATATTTGATTTAATAGAAAAGTAATATAAATACGTCCTATTTTCGAGGACGAAAATTCCTATAAGAGGGGAAGAGTTTTGTAACGGCCCAAAACATGGACGACCCAAATGTATAATGAAATGAATAATAATATTCAATAATACTTGTGTCCCCTATGATGAAAACACAAATCAGTGTCAACGAGGCGTCACTTTGACATTTGAATATGCGTGTCGTTGATATTTTTGCGGCATTCGAAATGTTTTAGCGGAATATGAGTTTTTGTTTTAGATATATTGGCAATTTATATAAGGATATATGTGGAATAATGTGAAGTTTTGGGAAGAGTAATGCACCCATCATGATACCTTGGTGTGCTAATAGCAAGTGCTATGGGTGCTGATAATATTTTGGTAATATTCTTTATAATTGGCTGTTAAAGAGGCGGTGGAGAAGATATCTATGGCTTATAATTTCCTATGTCTATTTCCGATGCCGACCTTATCTCGCGCTCTCATCGATATCGCGGCTAGGGTTCCTGGAGCTGATTTTCTTCGCTATTCTCCTACTCTCCCTCCCTTACTGATCGGAATTTCATGAGAGTCCTGAACTGCTGTTGGGGAACAGAGAAGGGCAAGGTTTCGTTTGTCCTGGACCTAGTCGGGCTCGTTTTGCGTGAGCTGAATTGGTTCCCAGCTTGTCTTAACTGCACTGTGAGCCTTCTTTCTCCTTCTCTCTTATACTGATTTCTAAGATGGTTATAGCTTTATCAAAATTACTGGTTTTGGGGAAATTTTATGACATGCGACCTAAGAAAGCTCTACCTCTCTTATTTTAATCTCCTTGGCCGGCTAAAATTCTGGTAAAGGAATAGACTTTTTGTTCTTTAATGGGTCTATAATGGGCCAGCTGCGGATGAGCATGCTTTGATTTAAGTTTTTGGGCTTTTCTATACATGATTTAAGTTGGGGGTTTTCTCTTTTTATGTTATATGCTATCCATTTTGGTATCCAGTTAACTGTTATAACTATTAAATTAGCATTGGAGGTGATTTCTGCCCTTGGGAATCGGCTCTGTTTGGGTTTGTCGTGATATCTCCTAATGGGAACACTTCTGTATTGCTATGGGAGGGGGGGCTCTCCTTACAGTTAGCTGTTAAATGGGGGAGTTTGGACTTACCTTATTTTTCTGAGAAAGGATTTTTGTACTGAAAGCCTCCTCTTTATTTCTTCCTCTTCCTTCCAGCTATTGATTTTGGTCTAGTCATGCCCGGCTGGTTACATGATAAGTTTATCTCATGGAGTTTATTGAAGCTTGCTTATGAGAAGGAAGCAATTCCTTGTTTTTGGGTGGGAATATCATGCAATTCAAACAAAAGGTTGCTGTACAGATTGTGTAGGTGGGGGTTTCTCCATGTTGTTTCATACCATTACTAGCAGTATTGAGGGGGTTTTAACTTAATAAGAACTTTCATAAGTGATGGTGAAATATGCTTATCTTACCTTCTGACCAGCTGTTGCTATATGTTTGCTACTGTTATCTAAAGGATTTTATTTATGATATTGTGCCGATATAACTTTTGCATTAAAGGTGGTGGAAGGTTGGAATGAGTTTTGGAATTATTTTGCATGTGTTCCTTTTATGGTTATGTAGCTTCCAAATGATGTCATCCAATAATGAATGTTATAGCTATAGCGAGGTGCAACCCCGATATAATTGACCCTATATGATATGAGTCCTATACAGATATCGTGATGGCTGGCATCTCAAAATAGACATAGCCGCGACATGAAATGCTAAAAAAAAAAAAAAAACGACTGATGGTGAGAGCTACCTGTTTCATTTATGCTTTATGGCTTTACTTTCTTTTTACATGCGCACTCTTTTTATACTGATTGTTACATGCATAGTTGATATCACTGATATTTCATATCGCTTTAATGTATGGCCCCTTAAAGGCAAACAGGCGAATAAATTCCGAGGGGATTAATAAAAATGAATAACTCACTTCATGTAAACGTGTCGACACGAGGTTATATTACGGGCGAATGAACTGCTAGCACATGAATGAAATCTTACAGAAGAATTGCCAAACCAGTTGGCCGAAAGGCATAAACGCGTGTTGTACGTACTGGTTAGGACATTGATGACCCTTCGGGGTGGGCCCAAAGCATGAAACATGACATGAATGAAACATGTACATGTACACTGTCACTGAATATGGATTCAATCGCCCCTAATATTTCCTAAGAAATGAAACATTCAAAGAGATACTGATATGATACACTGATATGGCATACTAATACGATAAACTGATATACTGACATAGACATACAGATATATGATTTATCATTTCTATACTGATATAGACATACTGACATATGATTTAGTACTACTACATTGATATGAGATACTGATTTACTTATACACTGTTTATTGCTTATACTGCTACATGGATACATTGTTTTACTGTTACATTATTACATAATATGGTGATGATCCTATACTGCTCATATTATTTTATTGGTACTAATATGTTCATACAGTTACATGCTAAGTTCTTTACTGAGACAGACAAACAGTTAGTATGAAAAACATGTTTTAAAATGTGTGAGTTTTATTTTACTTAAATACAGCAATGAAAGAGGTTTATCCTCACTTAGTCATATTCGTATGACTAAGCCCGTCATCAAATTTTGTAGGTAATGGACGTGACTTTGGATACGCAAAAGCAAAAAGAACTGATATGGTAGAAAAAGGAAAAATATTCAACAAATAATACAAGGTACGAAAGTATATTTCTTATTGTGTGTTTTTATTCTGTATTTACTAGCCGCACTTCAACCTGGGACACATGTATGACCATAGCTTAGATACAGAAGTATGTGGGGTCTACATAGGGACCTCACACTAGTACTACCGCCAGCGCTAGTAGGTGTTTTGGATTTGATGGCTCAACTTTGGTGGCAACCTTCTTATGTAATCCTTGAGTCATGTGGACTTTGTTATCTTGCACACTTAAACACACAAGATCAAATACACATAGGATTTGTTATTCTCAAACCAAGGAGATGCGGAAGGCCATGTTCCAACATAGACTACTACCTATAAACTATCAAGAGGTATCCGAGCGAGGTTGGTCAAAAAGGACATAACTGTCTGACCAGATCCTATAAAGGAGTAGTCATATCTGAATCCAATGGCTTCCACTGGATTGCAGAAGGAGATGTGATCTATGAAGTTGCCCATATGCAACAAAGAAAACTTTGTCATATGAAAGCAAAGGGTAAGGGTGTTCATGGAAGACTCAGACCCTATGATCTATATTACTGTGAAGCAGGGTCCTTTCACTTTTCAAACATCCTCCACCATAGATCCAACTAGGAGAGTTTCCAAGCCTTTTGCTGACTTGAGTAAGGATGAACTTGCACTATTCACAATGGATAAAAGAGCCCAGAATATTATTGTGAATGCAATTGATGATTCCACCTTCAAGAACTTGGTTCACTGTACAACAGCCAAGGACATGTGGGATACACTTGTGGTGTATATGGAAGGAACTGCTGAAGTAAGGGATGACAGGAAATCTCTCCTCAATTAATAATATGAGGCTTTCAAACAGCTCAGCCAGGAAAGCATATCCATCTGCTATGAAAGGTCCTTCAGGATAGTCAATGAACTGAGGACCTATGAAAGGGTATTCACTGACTATGAGTTAAATAACAAGTTCCTAAGATCTCTAACAAGAGACTGGGACACAAAGATTTGTGCCATCAGGGAAGTGGATAAGCTGGGTGAAATACCTACCCACACATTGTTTGGGAAACTGCTCTTTTATGAGATACAGTTGTCTACAAGGAAGGAGGAGGACACATCCTCCATGCCTCATGCACGGGAAAGAATAGTGGCCATCAAGGCTGAGGGATCCAAGAAGAGCAAAGAAAGGATCCCTACTCCTCCAAGGAAGGATGCTGGATCAGAAAATTCTGAGTCCAGCCCATCTGAAAGCAGCTCTGCTGATGAAGAGTCCGTTGCCTTCTCAAGGCATTTCAAGAAAATGGTGAGGTGGAAGCAGTGGAAGAGCAAGCCTTCCTCCTCCTCACATTCTAGGAAGGATCTCACCAGATCAGACAAGCAGCACTCCAAGGGTGACAGGTATGACCCTAAACATGCTAAATATATTTCATCTAATGTTATATGTTACTACTGCAGCAAGCCTGGACATGTCATTGCTGACTATCCAGTCAAAAGAAAGGAGAAAGGTGATAAGAAACATCATCACCAAAAGGAAAGGAAAGGTGAAAAATCGTTCCTAGCAAAAAAGGAGAAGAGCTAGAGTGAATCTGAGTCCTCAACCTCAGATTCAGATGAAGAGGAGAAAGCTTACATTGGACTATTTGTTGCAGAAGAGGATGAAGACTTTCTTACTGCAAGGATTGAAATCAAGGCCCCTCAGTCACATTCAGACAGTGAGATAGAGGAGGATAAAGACATCCAAGAAGACCTTGGGCTGATGGCTCTAACAGAAGATAAGGACAGTCAAAATAATTCAGACAGTGAGCAGGTACTAATCCACTGCATTTCTTCTTCTAATTATGAGAGAAGACCAGAATCTGAAGCACCTTCATCTATTGGAGGAAGTGACTCAGAATCTGAAATTGACAGGTATGGTGCTCTCTTGGATGCTCTGAAAAAGAGCAAGAAGTTGGCCAAGAGGCAAGCCCAAGAAATTGCTTCCCTTAAGTTGGCTGAGAAAGAGTGCTCTGAGTAACCTATGCTGGTGGCTTAGATGTGTAGAGAGATAAGCCAACTCAAGGGGATAACAGTTGTTCAATTGAGCACCATATCCCAAAAGAACAAGGTCATCAAGGATCTTGAGGAGAAGCTTCTCAAAGAAAAGAGCCTAGTGGCTCAATTCTCCAAGCCCAAATTAGTACTTCAAATTATTGACACCTTTTCTTCTCAAACCAATAGAAGAGGACTAAAGTTCAATAAAATGGAAGTGGGAGAAGTGAGTGGAGAAAAGAGCAAGGCTAAGGCTAAGCCTCATACCACCTATCAAAAGGTGTTACTTCCCTCTAACAGGTATGACCATGACAACATGTATGGTCACTGGAAGAATGGAAGCTCCTATAGGAAGGAAAACACTCCCTCCCATAGTAGAAGAAATGGCATGGGTGTGAGTTCTATGAAGGCTCCCCATGAAGAAATTCAAATGGCCCAACCTGGACCATTTGTTTTTGGTACTTCAGCTCCATCATTCAAGAGTAAGGAAGCAAGCACTTCTAAGTTCATTCCAGCAAAGAACATGACTGTTGTCAAACCTATAGATAGGCCTGACAGCTCAGTGTCTGCTGCCATCCAATCTTGCCTAGCTTCCAAGCCAAGGCAAGCTGATGTCATTAAGACAAAGGCTGCTAAGACTGTCCACAGATTAACTTTCAGCCAGATCATTGCTGAAAGGAACAAGAAGAATGGTGTTGTCTCTCCTCCTAAACACAAGCATATTGATGCTCATTCCTCAAGAAATGTTCAGAAGAGGAGATACAACATTCATGAATGTTGGTACTGTGGTAAGGTGGGACACTTTGCCATATATTGTTGGCACAATCCCAATGTGCCAAGTGCAAAGAAGAGCCTTCCTGCAAAGTTAATTGGGCTCCTAAGGTTAATTAAATTCTATCTTGCAGGATAGTTCAAGTACCAGCCTTAAACAAATATGGTACTTGGACAGTGGGTGCTCAAGGCACATGACAGGTACCAAAACTTTTTTATGAGACTACACAGCTGCGAAGAATGGACCTAAAGTTACTTTTGGTGGATCTGAAAAGGGAGTCACCAAAGGATATGGTATGATCTCCAATGGCATAGTCTCAATCACAAGGGTATCTTATGTTGAAGGGTTGTAACACAACCTTGTAAGCATAAGTCAACTATGTAATCTAGGCTATGTCATTGAATTCCATAATGACAAGTGCTTGATCAAAAAGTCAAATGACTTAGAGACCATACTCTCAGGCACTAGGAGTGGGAATGTATATTGCTTAGATTTTATTTGCTATAATTCCATATCTCCTATGTGTCTTGTAGCTAATGAAAGTGGGTCTCTTTGTGTTCAATGGCATAAGAGACTTGCCCACATTAACTACAAGACAATGTATAGACTATTTTCTAAAAACCTTATTAGGAATAGTCCAAACCTAAAATGTATTAAAAGTGGCCCCTGTCATGCTTGCCAAATGGGTAAGCAAACTAGGGCCACTTTCAAAAGTATTGGCTCCAAAGACACTGGAAGATGTTTATATCTATTGCACATGGACTTGTTTGGTCCTTTGCCAATTCAGAGCCTAGGAGGGAAGTTGTATACCTTGGTGATTGTTGATGATCACTCAAAGTATACATGGGTATTCTTCCTAAAGAAGAAATCTGATACCTTGAATGCCTTTATAAATCATGTCAAGGCCATTCAGAATGATCTACAATGTATTGTGGTCAGGACTAGGACTGACCATGGCAAAGAATTTCAATCTGAGGCTATGACAAGGTTTGGTCAAGAATTTGGTATCACTCAAGAGTTCTCCTCCCCAAGGACTCCACAACAAAATGGTGTGGCTGAGAGGAGGAATAGGACCTTGATAGAAGCTGGAGAACATTGCTTAGTGACTCCTCATTCCCAGAATATTTCTGGGCTGAGGCAGTCAATACTACTTGTTATGTTCTCAATTGAGCTTCCATTAATAAGGTCCTTGGAATTACCCCATAAGAGATTCTGATTGGAAACAACCAACAATATCATACTTTAGAATCTTTGGTTGCAAATGCTATATTTTAAACAATGGAAAATCTCATTTGACAAAGTTTGCAGAAAAATGCAATGTGGGGGTTCTTGTAGGCTATAACTCACATAGTAGAGCTTATAGAGTATACAACAAGAAAACTCATGTTGTAGAAGAGTCTATGCGTGTAGTGTTTGATGAGACCAGCCTACTCTATAAGGGCAGGTCTAGTTCTTCTATTTTGTGACAGGAAGTGAACAGAAATTGGAAGAGATATCTATCCAAGACATTCCCAGCAGCAGCAAAGCTTATATAGATGTTGTTATTCCTGAAGATGAAGAAGTGCAGGCTGCTGAAGATCCTGCTGTTTCAGGAGAAGACTTGCAAATTGCTGTCAGGATGCATGCAACAACAAGACACTTGAGAGATCATCCAAGAGAACAGATCATTGGAGTTGAGAATCAAGGTGTAATCACAAGAAGTAGAGCACACAATGAAGCTCTATTCATGTGCTTCCTGTCACAATTGGAGCCCAAGAAGTTTGAAGAGGCCAATCAAGATACTTTCTGGATTCAAGCCATGCAAGAAGAGCTTCTTCAATTCAAGAGATGCAAAGTCTGGAAGTTGGTGCCAAAACCTCAAGGACACAACATCATTGGCACCAAGTGGATATACAGAAACAAGTTGGATGAAAATGGAATTATCATCAAGAACAAGGCAAGATTAGTAGCCAAGGGCTATAGATAAGAAGAGGGTATAGACTTTGATCAAAACTTTTCTCTAGTTGCAAGGCTAGAAGCAATTAGGTTATTCCTTGCCTATGCTGCCCACAAGGGGTTCAAATTATACCAGATAGATGTCAAGTCAGCTTTCCTCAATGGTGATTGAAGGAAGAGGTATATGTTGAACAACCATCAGGTTTTGTACATCCTACCCTTACCTCCTATGTTTAATTACTTAGAAAAGCTCTATATGGTCTAAAGCAAGCCCCTAGGGCTAGGTATAAGACATAGTCTAGCTTTCTCATCAAGAACAAGTTCTTGAGGGGAAAGATAGATATAATTTTATTCTTAGGGAAACAAAGGGCAACTGTCTTCTAGTCCAAATTTATGTTGATGAAATAATCTTTGGGTCTACAGATGACAACATTTACAAAAGGTTTGCCAACCTTATGCAGGGGGATTTTGGGATGAGCAGTATGGGAGAGCTCAAGTACTTTGTAGGCCTCCAAGTGAAGCAGTCTGATGAGGGTATATTCATCTCTCAGACTAAGTACACTAGGGAGCTTATCATGAAGCTTGGGATGGAATCATGCTCCACCATAAAAACTCCCTTGGGGTCCAACATTTCCCTGGACAAGGATGAGAAGGGCGAGGCCTTTGATGAATCCATGTACAGGTGCATTAATGGATCCTTGTTGTATCTAACTGCTAGTAGACCAGACATTATGTATTCTACATGTGTTTATGCTAGGTACCAAGCCTGCCCTAAAGAATCTCACTATTCAGCTGCAAAAAGGATTTTGATATACCTTAAAGACAGCCAACATCTTGGCCTTTGGTACCCTAAGAACAATGATTTTGAACTAACAGGTTTTTCAGATGCAGATTTTGCAGGATGCAAAGAAGATAGGAAAAGTACAAGTGGAACTTGTCAATTCCTAGGAAGGAGGTTGATATCATGGAGCAGCAAGAAACAAACCAGTGTGGTTATTTCCACTGCTGAGTCAAAATATATAGCTGCAGGTAGCTGCTGTGCACAACTCTTGTGGATGAAACATCAGCTAGAGGATTACAACCTCAAGGTAAGTCAATCTCCCTTATATTGTGACTCATCCAGTGCTATCTCCATTGCTAAGAATCATGTCTCTCATAGCAGGACTAAGCACATAAAGATAAGATATCACTTTATTAGAGAACATGTTGAATGTAAAGATATCTGCCTTGAATTTGTCCACACTAACAATCAAGTTGCTGATATCTTTACAAAGCCATTGGATGATGCCAAATTTAATGCTTTCAAGATTGAACTTCGTATGTTAAATATTTAATAATCATTGAATTGTCTTATTATCAGTCTACTATGATAGGTTGATTGTTATGCTCTAGTACAATATGTTATCACACCAACACACTTAGTGGCATGATTAGGTCATCAACAAATCCAATCAAAAAGGCTAAATATTAGTCTGTAAGTTCTGGTAAATCAGAAAACTTGGTTTAGCTGAACAGCTGAGACAGCTGGAAAAATTCCAGGCGAACCACTGAGACAACTAAAATGTCCCAGCGGTTGACAGTTCTCTGTCCCAGCGATTTAAATCGTCGTCTCAACTGTTACGTTGAGTCGGGTTGCCTAAAGTGATGTTTGTCAAAAGTTATCATTAAATGACCTAAAATCACTTAACATAATAAGTCCAATCAACTTTAATCATTAGGGCTAATCAAAACATTACCCAAACCTATATAAATAGACCAATGTGATTAAAGAAAATTACACAACCCTCACTCCCCAGCCGCTGAGATGAATCATCTTCTCTTTCGTCTCAGCGTCTCATTTTCTCAGAAATAATGGCGCCAAAGAGTTCTAAGGATCTACTGGAGGGGTATGAGGTAGTCAGAATTGGATTTGCTCATGATCTAGAAGAAATAAAGGAGGTGATTCAACTACTATATGCTCAAGGTCTGGAATACCTCCTGTCGGAACCCTTTGTCATTATCAGAACTGAAGTTCTGGAATGGTACAACAATGTAAGGATCTCCCAATCCAAGTCCACCTTGAATTCAAGAGTTGGAGATGAAAAGATTAAGAGCTCCTCCAAAAGAATAGAAAATGACCTGCATTTAACTGCATGCAGTCCTGATGAGGAAGAAGATATCTCAGATAAAGACAAGAAGAAAGCACTAGAATGGTGTAACTATGGTGATGCCCAAAAAGGCTCACTGAAGAGGAAATTCTTCAATCAGAGAGGCAAGCTCCTCTTTGACATAATTGGGAAGGCAATTCTTTATAAACTAGGCTCCCATGACACCATATCCCAGTTCATGTTTGAACAGATTACCAAAATTATCTTAAAGAAAAAGACATCCTGGGGATATGTGATCTTGCAAAGACTGAAAGAGTGCCTGCAAGCCCCCAACATGGGAAGATTTATATTCCTATACCTTCTGAACACTCATCCAGAGAAGTTTAAGAGATCAAAAGGATCAAATCTCCACTACCACAAAAGGATGGACATAAAAATCTTGGATAGGTTCACCAGGGTGCTCCCCATGAGCCAGCCCTCAGGGGCAAAGGACAAGAAGAATAATATGTCTAAAGGTCCCAATAAATCAAGATTGGTTGTCTCAAGTTCTGAGTCAGAATAGTCTGATAAGGATAAAGATGTTGGTGCTGATCTGGACTCTCACAGCAGTCCAAACAAAGATGCTCTTCTGGATGACAAGACTGAGGATACTTCATGTGATAAAGATGATGCAGATGCAACAAATATGCCTAATGATACTGTCAACCAAAATGACATGGAGAAAAATATCACCCCTGGTAATTAATCCTTCATCCTCAAATTACTAATAATGCCAAATAATCTTGACCAGTCCATTAATTAATCACTAATGATTCCTCAATAATATGAACTTCATATCCTCAAGGCCAATTGGATGCCCTAGTTGAGGGAGAGCAACCACAAGAGCCATCTGCAATGGATGTTGCTTATAATAATAAAAATGTTGAAGCAGACTCTGACAGGATTGATGAGGACAAAGTGCCCTCTCCTAAGGATATGCAAAGTAAGATTGACACCATCCTCTTAAACCTTGAAAGAAGAATTAACTTTAATCCTGATAATGAACCAGCTCTCTGGGATTCACTAGGTCACAAACAACCTGATGCCCCATCTGAGGGGGAGAAGACAAAAGACCCATCAGTAGAGATTAATGATTTACTGGATTTCTTGGACTCAACTGATTAAGAAAAGTCCAGTGCTTTATCAAAGGGGGAGGAGAAAGGAAAATTTGATGGTGATAATAATGATAATGATATTTTTGATGTTGGAGATGATGAGGATGATGATGGAGTCATTCCTGACCTAGTACAAGGGCAGATAACCCCCCCAGTGGAATCAATCCCTCCTCCAAATCTCCCTCAAGAGCTCAAAGAATCTGAAATGATTAATCAGCAAGCTTCATCCTCCATCCCTTCACAGTCAAATGTTCTCATTATTAGTATTATTCAACTTATGCTAGACACTCATTTTGCATCCATGAAGGATTATGCTGACAGGTCAGCCTCTACAGTGAAGAAGTATGTAGATCAGTCCATCTCAAATGTAAAGTTTAAAGTTATGGCTGCATTAAAACCCATAAAAGATGGAACTGTCTATCTGAATCAACAAATGACCAAGTGGTTTGTCATGGCTGAAAAGACTATAAATTCTCAATCAGAAATATTCGGATCCATCAACAATGTCACTAAAATGGCAGAATCTGATATGTGATATGTCAAAGACTATGTCAGCAAAGCAGATGGGATGCTTCAGAAAACAGCAAATCATATTGAGGAATATGTGTGCAAACTGCTACCCAAATGGATGTTGAGGCAGTAAAGCTGAAGGACGAGCTAAAAGTTGACATTGAAAATGTCTTCCAAACCCTCTCTGGCACAATCACAACAGCTAATCAAGATATTAATCAAAGAATAATTGAAGAAGCCAGAAAGGGGGGAGAATACAAATGTTATCACCAACTCTGAGCTAGCTCTCAAAGTTCTGCAAGAAACAAGGCTAGCCTTAAACCATCCCCTCCTGGACAGGTAGAGAGCAGAAGATTGGGACTTATCTAAACAAGAACAAATTGCTCAGAATGTCAGATTGGCAAAGAGAAGAGAAAGAGAACACAAGATGCTAGCTGAAGAATTCATGGCTATGCATAGGGATGAGCAGACAAAAGAACCAGACTTTGAATATTGGAGTGAAGACTCCAAGAGCATAATTCTAAATGCATGGCTATGCTATGGATAGGTCTGCAAAAGACATTGATAAAATCTATCCCTTTGAAGAATGGATAAAGCACTTGGAAAGAAACACAAAAAGGGATAGAATATTCAAGGCAAATCTAGTGAGAAAGGACAATCCAAGGAGGATGCCCTCAAGGTACATTCCAAAGCCATACATGTATTTCAAAAGGCAAGAAAACAGGAAGAAGATAGCTGAAATAGAAGCAGCAAATGCTGAAAAAGACACTGCTGCTACTCCTGCTAAAAACATGGGTGTTGCTACTGAAGATAAGGAGGCCTCAGAAAAAGGGAAAGAAGCTGTTGCAGACATTGTTGAATGCTCAACATTATATAAGAGGAGAAGAACTTAAATTATTGCATTTAGTTATTATCTTGAAAATCAAAATGTAATGTAAAACAATGTCTTAGCATTTTGACAAAAATGAAAATGAAAGTTTGGCTAAATCTATTGATTTGTGTTAGAGACTAATTTTAGTCTAAGCCTAGTAATAGTCAGTATCATTGCTATAAAGATTCTGTGATATCTAAACATAATGAATTAACAATGCTATTGTTTTGATATTGTTATTATGATTATCACAAATATTATCTGCATTGATATGATGTGTATTACCTAAGCTATGTCAACTGTTATATACTATGATTTCATAAATACTAGATAATTCATTGCATGATAAGTTTTCTCTTGTTGTGTACCTTAGCATTGGGGGTGTTCTGCCTTCTTCAAATAGGGGGAGATTGTTGAGAATATTGCCCTCAATGTTCCTTTGATTTGAAGAGGCATCGTACTCAATGCTAAGTACAATTTGTATTTGATAAACCCTATTTTGTATCACGCTAAAGTAGGGTTAGGTTATTCCAAGAAGTGCAATATGTTCAAAGGTCTAAATGCCAAAACCGCTGAGACGACCTTTCAGTCAAAGCTGAACCGCTGAGACAAGGCAAGGTGCTGCTGAGAAGAAGTCTAGGTTTGCTGAGCTGCAGATGGAGGAAAACCGCTGAGACGGCTGTCTGTCTCAGCGGAGCCGCTGAGACGAAGACAGATGTTGCCGCTGAGTCTGAAGGCTGTCTCGGCCCAACCGCTGAGACAGATTCAAATATGAAGAAAGCATTGGCGCGATCTATTTTTGGCGCAAGTAGGGGAAAAGCAAGATGCACTTTTGTCAGATGTCCATGATGTGTCACGGGCTTCTAATAGCTGTTGAAAGTAAGGAGGAAGTATAAAAGAAGATGTTAGGTCTAAAGTAAGAGCATTGTTCCATTGCAAGAGCAGTATTGTGTGATGCAAGGCCGATCTTTTTCAAGCCTCCTGAAAGGGCATTCTCTCAAGCTAAAGCTCAACACTGCTGGGAGATAAGTTCATTCTTCCTAAATCAATCAAGAAGAACAAGTAGATTTTCAAATTTGTTGAAGGAGAAGATCAAGGAGAAACAAGACCTATAACTGCTGCTTCACTGTCCTGTTTCAGCACAACAGAAGACAAGATCTAAAGGTTAACTTTATACAGTCTTCTGTTGTAATATTCACTCTTGTTGGGTCCAGCGTTCCTTCACTTGACCCGTAGCGCCTTTCCTACTTACTTAAAAGAAAAAGTAGCGCCTTTTCCAACAGTCCGGGCTTTTGGGAGAGTTGGTTGCGCTTGATCCTACAAGTGGTATCAGAGCTAGGTTGCGGGTTCGAGGCCGGGGGGCGCTGATTAAATCCTGAAATTTCTCTACCTGTGTGGGTCCCGGCGGGTCAGGCGGTCGCAGCCATGTGTCAAGCCACCTCTGAGCCATGTGGTGCGCCACCTCTGAGCCATGTGGAGCACCTCTGAGCTTGCGGGTCATGCTGGACGCTAGGGGGGAGGGGGATTTCTGAGTTGTAGGAGTTGGGAAAGGTGCTACTTTTTCTTTTAAGTAAATAGGAAAGGCGCTACGGGTCAAGTGAAGGAACGCTGGACCCAACAACTCTATATTTATCTGTAAGGCCCTTGTGCATGAGCTGTAGGGATGATTAGCCTGAGTGTAGAGCTGTACTCCCAGCTGAGGTAGAACTTCTTGATAGGTTTGAGGTAGGAAATCAGGAGATTTCTGAGTTGTAGGAGTTGGAGAACTCTGAGCTTGTAGGGCAGTTGAGCCTGGGGTAAGGTTTGGAGAAAACCTGAGAGATTCTGAGGAATCTGAGTTATAAGCTTTTGAAGCTGAGTTGGAGGTGTTGGCCCTGTCTAACTCATTGTTAGAAGGGTGAAGGGAGAAAGAGGACTACTCAAGACACCTTGTCTTGAGGAACCTCTATATATGCTTGTGTACATTCTGTGTGTTTGCTTATAATCTTTATATTCACTAAAAATAGCTAGGTGAAAGAAGCAAGAAAAGAAAGTGCCATATTCACCTCCCCCCCCCCCCCCCCCCCCCCCCCCCTCTAGGTGATCTAGACTAATACCTATAAACTATCAAAGAGCGCCTCTGTGTCCATCTTCCTCTTCTTCGAGGTCGAAAAGCGTAGCGACAAGCTACGATGCAGATCCTCGAACGCATAGATCGATCCTCTTGGGACCTGGTGAAACCAGCCCCTTGCCTTCTCCTTCAAGGTAGTTATGAAGAGACAGTAATTGAAGGCGCACGGCATGGGCCTGAGGGAGACCATGTCCTCAAACCACTACATGTGATGGATGGGGTCTTCCTTGTCGGTGTAGTACATCATGACTGGCTCCCTGAACCCTTCAGGGAGTGGTGCCAAGAGCACCAGCTCACAGAATGGGCTTCCTCCACCCGTCGCTCTCGCCTGCTCGACCCTTCCCACGAGATCCCTGACTTGACCTGCACTCGCCTGGATCCCACTCGTCGGGATCCCACTTGCCTGGATCCCACTCGTCGGGCTAGGGAAGAGTTCTCTCCCGACAAGGTCCTGCCCTGGTGCCTCACACGCTGTCTCCTTGCCTGCCCTCTGCCCCGGGGCATTCTCGCCGACTCCTGATGGTGGAACCGCCTGGGGAGCTGGGGTTGCAAAGTTGCCTCGCACCGACGCGAATGCGAGCTGGATCGTCTCGAGAACATCCTTCCAGAGATCCTCCAGCATCCCTGCCATCACCCGCAATCCAGATGGTGGCGAACCGCCAAAGCCGGCATCTCGCTCGTCCTCCCCTGTCATGCTACTTTCTTGGGAATTTCCTGTACTAAATACTGTCCAAGCTCACCGCACCATCAATGTTAGAACCAAGACTTGGCCTCAACGAAGAGATCGGACACCTTAGAGGGGTCAGGTAGCACTTACCGATCCCGCGGAAGGAAACAAACTAAATACTAAGAGCTATACCCCGACCCTTGGCTACAGTGCGGAGGTCCCACCACACACCCGGAAGATCTTTAGAGTGCTTCCCCTCCAAAGCCAAAGCTGAAGCTGGGCACCATTGGAGAGCCTGAGGGGCTAACCAAAGAACCTAGGGAGGAGGAAGCCAAAGAAGTGCCCCCTCCAAATATGCCCTTAGGGTCTATTTATAGTTTTTGCATTCTGGTCTGCTAATAGTGGGAATCCGCCTTTTGGTTTTACTAATCGCACCCCAAATTGGTCTGCTAACAACCTAACTCCGTTGTTCTGAAGGGCTATTGGCATCCCACCAAGGGTATCGGGTTAAATTCACCTGTCGACCCTTATTGGGTGAGTGGCCCGTGAAGGCGCCAACCGCCTTTCTTCCTGCGAGCTGGGCTCGTGAGATCTCCTCTTGCGAGTAGGGGCGAGCCCCCACTCGCCTCCTCATGCGCCACTCGTGAGTCCTTCCGCGTGCAAGGCTCGTTATATCCCCTTCTGCGAGTGGCCCGTGAGGGCACCGCTCGCTAGCCCCCTGGTACCATAAACACTAGTCGGGCTCGCTTGCGCGAGGCGGCGAGCCTGTCCTTTCCTCGCCACTGCTGAATGCACCCCAAAAGTGTCGAGCCCATAGCTGTTTCACTCTCGCATTACACTCACGTGGATATCAGCCTGGCTCAAATACCCCCTTACGACCCGCTCACCATGAGGCGGCGAGCCCTTATGTGCTTCTCCCTCGCGGCCCGCTTGTCGTGAGGCCCATCCTTTGCCCACTTCTGTTGCCCTGCAGAGACGGCAACCTGAGATCTTTGCCAATCCAGCACCCTGCGAGATCCTCCCTACTCGCCCCAGGTGGGCGAGACATTTTACGCCGCCCTCGATCCTCTTTGATCTCGACGAATTATGGGTTATACAGTGCCGACCAAACTTCACTATCAGTGCTTCTTTACAAGGCCTCGGTTGGAATCGAGGGCAATAGACCGCTCCTCGTTACAACTTGGGCATGAGAGAGAGAAGTGTTCGGAGGGTGACAGGCCACCACTCTTGAAGCTCAGTCTTCTTCTTTGCAGCGGTGGGGAGCACCGTGCTCTGGAACTTGGACGTGCTCTAGGACTTGGGCGTGCTCTAGAACTTGGCATGCTCTAGAACTTGGACGCGCTCTGGAACTTTGCTCGCTTTGGAACTTGGCGTGCAAGCTGATGGACGACCTTTGGAATGCTCGAAGGAGGGCAAAGATCTTCGTCCCTCTCCAAAGTGCTTGATGATTCCTTCTAGGGCGGCTTCGAAAAGGAGGGAGATCTTCAAGAGCTCTCTCTCTCTCTCTTGATCTTAGGAGGAAGGAGGAGGAGAATAAGATGGGAAAAAAGAGAATCCTTAGGGTTCAATTTATAGGCTCTAGGGGTGGTTACGGTGGTTATTGCGGATAATTGCAGACCGTAACCACCATAAATACAAAACGCAGGTCGATTCTATAAGAATTATGGTATGCATTAATTAGAAATTTCTCTAAGCGCAAATCAACGCAGTTTCGGATATCCGCACCCATCCACTACGGCTGGTTACACTGGCGGTTACCCGCAAATCAGAATGTGGAGAACGTGCGCGAATGATCGGGCGACAGCGGTTGAGGACCTGAACGATGACGAGGAAACTGCTCGTCGGGCGGGAATCGCCTGGCAAGAAGGCGCGGTCGGCCGAGGGCGGCCGACAGAGAGGGCCTCCTAGCCGCTTGCGGTCGGAGGCGGGGCCGTGATGCGTGGAGGAGGGGCGAGATTTATAGCCGAGTGGCCAGCCGCGGAGCAAAGGCCGGCTGGGCGGCACAGGCCGCGAGACCTCACCGTCGCGCGCCACCTACGCTCGGCCTCGGCCGACCACAAGCCTTGGGTGCGCGGCTAGGGGTGGACGGCCGGGTGGCCGACCATGAGGCCTCTTGTTTGCGCACCCGAGGAGCGCGACCAAGGGAGACTGGCCACCGGGGGCTGGCGGTCGGTGTGGCGGCATCCGGTTGTTGCGCTCGGGCGGCGATTGGTCCGACGGTTGGGGAAGGGATCATGCGCGTGATCACGCATGATGATCACGTGTGTGGCGGTTTTCCTTCGAACTCCCCACTAAGGGAGTGGGGGTCATGGGATTCCGGCTACTCACATCCTGGAATTCCAATATGACGAGGGAGACCCTATCATTTGCCCCCCAAGTCCCCGAAGTCTGGTGCCGGAGCGAGTCAAATTTGGGGACTTTTTGTGAGAGGGAGATGAGCGTGAGCATGGAGCCAGAAAACGTGGCGCGAAAGGGGGCGCGGGAAGAAAATCGGAAAGAGGTACACGTTAACGGAAGGTTGTGAGGAAGATGTGTGTGCAAGCAGTTGGAGCGTCGCGGGGCACTAGCGCGCGCAGCACGCGTGCGGGGCGCTTGCGCCCACAGCGCGCGTGGGGGTTCACCAGCACACGGAGACGTGCGCCCGGGTTTCTCCCCCATGCAGAGCGCGCCGGGGGTACGCCCGCACGCAATGCATGTGGCATTGCACGAGCACGGTCGCCTGTGCGCGCATGGGTGTTGTGTGTGTCGTGTGTGCATTGTGTTTGCGCTCGGGTCATTGATGTTGCAGATACTTATTTAATTTTTTCTGTAGGCTACGAGGCGGTGTGCGCAAGATAGGCTGATGCGATTGCGCTCCTCTTTGTATGTTGAGCATATTAGCGTCTGGAGGAAGCGGTACGGATTATCCTCTGATTTAGAAGCGAAGATCCCACAGGTTAAGGAACATGCACAAAATCCTCTGCGAGGTTGGATGACATTGTGCGTATCATCGCTGAGGTCTGGGTTTCGCTTGTCCCCCTGTGAGGAGCTAATCAAAATCTTGAAGCATTGTGGGGTGCCAGTGTCCCAATTTACTCCTGTTGGGATGATGTGAACTATGGGCCTGATCGCCTTCTTCAGAGAGCATGGATCGAGATTCACCCTAGATCTCGTCAGGCAGTGATGTGACGTGCGCTCGGATGGAGGTGGACAAATTGAAGTTTTCAGCAGTAAGCAATGGCTTGAGTTTGAGAACCGAATGAACCATCATCACAGGAATACTTTATTCGACTATGCCATGAATCCTTGGGGCTTGCCGGAGCTCTGGAAGTCACTCCCAGATCGCTGCCATTGTTTGAAGGTCACAAGCAAGAGTTTGTCCCGGTGTTGGGGTTCGTCGAGCCTCACGTGTTGGCGAACCCTTTGTTTGTCATTTTTGTGTTTGTCGAGGAGAAGCTTCTTCTACCGTGCGGTCTTTCCACTGATGTCGAGCGCTCTACGACCGTCCCATTGGATCGAGGCAGGAAAAAGAAATGGATTTTTGGGAACCATAGTTTGGATTCAGCGACTCGTCGCTCCAGCCGGCTGGGGGGGCATATTGACGAGGTGGCCCCGTGTAGCTCGAGAGTTGATGACGTTTGCATTGATCTCGATGTGGAAGTATTTGACTATATTGCCCCTTAGGTTCCCTCTACCCCCTCAGGGTCTCGAGGATGCTTCTGTTCCACCACTGATCAGTGCGAGGCGAGTTTCTTCTTCTTTAGAGGCTATGAATGATGCGGTAAGATTTGTGATTTTATCCTTGTTCGTCATTTGTCTTGTGATTAGCCTGATTTTCCTTTCTTTTTCCAGATTAGAGTTCAAACTAGCATTGCTCTTACATGGAACGACTGCCATGTAGGCCTAAAAGATAGTTACATCATTCTCCTGGAGGAGCTTCATGACCCACAAAGTTCTTTATCTGACTTGAAAGGGCGACAAGATCGCGATGTGCCCCGTTTTCAGCAGATCGAGGCTGGATTGCGGGCAGAGCTTGAGGAGTCTCGTGCTAAGGTTTGAAAGGAGAAAGCTCTAGTGGAGAGCACAGTTTGTATGGTGGAGGATTCACAGGCCACGACGGCTCATCTAGATGCTGAGTAGTTGTCTTTGGAGATGGATGTGGAGAGTCTCTCCTCGTTGGAGCGGACCGCTGAGTTTAAGGCTGCTAGAGTTGCTGAGTACAAAGCCTCTATCGATTATGTGAAGGAACATTCTCATATTTCAGAGGAAGTTCGCGAGGAGATATGGAGCAAGGAGGTAGAGCTTCAGCTTTAGGATGAGCGCGAGTTGGCTTTCATGTGTGGGATGGGGAAGGCCATCATCTTGGTCGTGTGGACACGAGGCTGTGACGTGTCCGGATTGGGTGTCAGAGATCTTTCCGAAGATGAGCGATCTGCTTCTGATGGCAAGGAGTAGTTTTCATTTGTATTTTGTATGCTTACGTTTTTGCATGTACCTTGTATCTGAGATGATATCTTTGCATCTCTGCATTTGTGGAACGTTATTTGCTGATTGTATAGCTGTTGGCGAATTGCGTCGCATGTGTAACTGTTCTTGATTTAAGCTATTTGCTTATATTAGTGATGTTTATATGGCATTTGAACCGACGTTTTGCTTGGCAAACTATGCTCTGCTTTTTTATGTTGGCATTTAGAGGACGAGACCCAGGTGGAGCTGAAACCAACTACGTTGGCGAAGGGCGGACGCTTCGAGCTGAGTAGTGTGAGTTCCGAGTTACCGACACGGGGAATGTCATTGATAGTAGTGGTGAAAGGCAGGTGCTTTGAACCGTTTGCGAGCGCGCGCGCGGGGGTGGGGGTGGGGGGTGGCCCTGGCGATGCGATTTAGAGGACAAGACCCAGGTGGTGTTGGAACCTTCTACGTAGGTGAAGGGCGGATGCTTCAAGCCGGTGAGAGGTCCGCGATACCAACCCAAGGGATGTTGTTGATAGTAGTGAAGGGAGGGCACCTATGAGCATTATGCGAGCGCGAGGGGCGCAGGCCCTGGCGAAGCGATTTAGAGGACGAAACCCATGTTGTGTTGGAACCTTCTACGTGGTCGAAGGGCGGACGCTTCGAGCCGAGTAGTGAGAGGTCCGCGTTACTGACCCGGCGGATGTCGTTGATAGAAGAGGTGAAGTGCGGATGCTTCAAACCATTTGCGTGTGTGAGAGGGGTAGGCCATGGTGACACAATTTAGAGGATGAGACCCAAGCAATGTTGGAATCTTCTACATGGGCGAAGGGCGGACGCTTCGAGCCGAGTAGTGAAAAGTTCACGTTACTGACCCAGGGGATGTCGTTGATAGTGGAGGACGAGAACCAGGTGGCGCTGGAACCTACTACATGAGCGTAGGACGGGCGCTTCGAGCCGAGTAGTGAGAGGTTCGCGTTACCGACCTAGGGGATGTCGTTGATAGAATCAGTGAAGGGCGGTCGCGTTGAACCATTTGCGAAAACGAGGGGGCCCTGGTGATGCGATTTAGAGGACGAGACTCAGGTGGTGTTGGAACTGAAAGATATGGGTTATCTATAATCTACACCTAGAGGGGGGTGATTAGGTGTTTTCAATATTATTTGCTACTTTAAAATTTAACTATCACAGCACAAGAGCAACACAGAAAATACACAAGATTTATAGTGGTTCCCTACAAGATAATGTGTCTAGAGGTAGTCCATTGTCCCTCCCACCTATCTAGCAATGTGCTATACTAGGCAACTTCTCCAAAACTCAGATCTTTTCCACTATACAGCAGATCTTAGAACTCAGTTCACAAAGGATCCTACCTCAGCCCTTCACACAGAAAAGCTTACACTCAGGTTATACAAACCTTGCAACAATTTTCTCAGACTTTACAAGTCTTACCAAGCACTCAGATCTGTACCAAAATCCTACCAAAACTGAGGCTCACACAGAATCCTACCAAGCTCAGGCTCACAAAGAACCAAAATATTTTTTGTAACAGAATTAGAGATTAGTCATTAAATGATGGTTTTCAATTAATTAATAACTAAAATAAATATTTGATCACTAAAAATATTTTTTTAGTGACCAAAATAATTTTACGTCACTAAAATTTATTTTTTAGTAACCAAATAATATTTTGTCATTAAATAATACTTGTTGGGGTCCCCCTAAAAGGGTTCAGGTTGAGTCGGACCAAGTGTTTCTCATCACAGCTGTCACAACCCGCATTTTCCCAAGAATATAATACGTATTATCAGAGCAACGAGAAAATACGCATCGTGATGTCACGCCTGCAGGAGACGACTACAGACACTCAGGCAAACACTCCTTACGATAATTTTATAAAAGACATTCGTGTTCGGATTAAAAGAGAAATTTTCATTTTTCAGCTTAAGACCGCGTCCCTCAGTTTGGTGGATCATCTAGTCCACAAGTAGAAAACTATACATACGCAGTGGAAAATAGGTTTGTTTCTTTTAGCCTACATGAGCAAGAAAATAAACATTTCCAGAAATGATATGCACATATCTAGGTTTAGTATAGTAAGAAAGGATTTTTCTACGAATTTCAAAGTATGCGATCTTTATTTAAAAGCATGATATGCAAGAACGACATTTTTTTATATCAATAAAGTAACTACTACATCTTAGCGAAAAGGCTTCCCAGAGAGCAAATAGGTAAAGTACTCAAAGTAACAGCAAAGCAAACAGTAAGTAATATAAACAAAAAGTCATACGGGCGCCAACAGCTGACACGAACCCGCAGGGAAGAAGGAAAAACAGCTAAAGGAGAGACAACAACTAAGCAACTGCCCCTTACCTAAGAGGGGAAGGGCCTCGACAGGAACACTGAACGACGCCGCTCTAACTCCTGCGGCGGCTAAAAACCTGAACCTGAGACATTCATAAGAAAAGAATGCCTCAGCCCAAGAGGGTGCAAGAAAACCAAGATTAGCAGTAAGAGAAATAAGAGAGTGCAGAAAGGAAAACTAAGCAGGTAAACATCTATAATCTTACAACAACCCGAGCCAGCTCAAACGAGTGCACTCGGTAAGAAGAAAAGCCTGCACCTGAAGGTAATAGTCAACACAATCAAAGCCCACCACGTGTCCGCCTTTGCGGCTCAGAGGTGATGGTCATACATATACTATCATAATACACATATATAAGCATATGTGCTTAAGAACTTGAGACTGGTCGGCTCGAGGGAAAAGCGTCCCCCAAAAGAAGGTACTGCGACGGTGGTATCTTCCACTAACGCCCGCAGCCCAAAACCGGGTCGTGGTCCTTTATCCACTGCCACCCAAAAACCAAATCTGGGTGGTGGTACTCTATCCACTGCCACCCAAAACTACCCACCGTGCAAGGCTTAAAACAAAGGTTCTAAATAATCAAATTAAGTTTCATTTAAGACACGGGACGTAACCCGAGATACCAGCACCAAAACACCCTAAGGATAGGGTCACAAAGAAATAAACACTACTCAACGATTCATTTGAAAACACTTGGTGAGTCCAAACTTGACTCCCAACGAACTTCTCGAAACAGTGCAATGAATTGGGCACGACAAGACACCATAAATGATCACTTTTCTGTAAGAATGAAAGTTTCAATAATTGGAACGGGTGAAGAGCTTGAAACCCAAAATGCAACCACACAACTATCCACATTAGCAATAAATGATTTCATTGTGTCATCGAGAACTAGCAAAAGAAATTCCCAGGGAGTTTAGCATCTAATTCCCCATACCCGTCGGGAATTAGGAAACAAAATCCCAGGAAATTTAACCGGCTAGACCATCAGAACATAGCCAACCAAAACCATCCAGATCTCACTCGAGGCGGCAATGTGGATCAATACAAGAGCCAAAAGATGACCACAACAGCTAGCCGACGCACAACTAATATAGCAGCAACTAAACAAATTACGGGACTAGCTTCCTAAGACGGCTTAAATAGTATCGTCCTAACTCCTATAAGAAAGATCATACGAACATAGCAACCCCCATATACAGGTTTAAACTCCCAACCGATAAATACATTTTATAAAGCAGCCCCCCCCCCCCCCCCCCCCGAACAGGATTCTATAAGTCAGCCCCCAACATAATAAATTTTTATAAAGCAGCCCCAAACCAAAGGCTATAAGGGAGCCCCAAATAGGATATATACACAGCATCCCCCAAATAGAGATAAGCACATAAGAGGCAGCCAACAAACTTACACCAAACTGAAGAAGCCGAGACTCTTGGATCTATAGGGGCGGAGGTAGATGTACAAGATGTAACTGGTCAAACACCAACCCATGAGGCAGTTATAATAGGTGACTTTAAAATGGAGGAAATACTTTTAAAGTATAAAGAGAATTCAAATACCAAAGATGCTACCAGCTGTACTGCGGTTCATTGGGCAATTATCGGAAAAGATGAAAAGTTAGCTCAGCTATTGATAGAAGAGGCTTATAAATTAAATAATAGTCTCTCTGATGACTGGTTACACCTTGATGTTGAAAAATGAGGTATTAAGTTAATTAAATTGCTCTTAGGTATGGGAGCTAACATAGAAGCACAAGATAGAAATGGCCAAACTCCGTTACATATTGCAACAGTACGTTTATTAGAAAATATAGAAAATTATACAGAAATAATTAATTTTCTCATAGCTAATAAAGCAAAACCAGATATACCAAATCATGAAGGTTACACGGTTAGAGGGATAATTATTTCAGAGGCACATAGCGATAATTTTGCTGATGGTGATAACCCTTATAGGAATATATTAGAAATTTTACCAACAAAATTCTAATCATGAGTCCTATATAATCCCCTCATATGTAGAACCAGCATTCACTGCCCCTCTTCCTGTTTCTGTATTAAACACCCAAGACATGGTAAGAGATGTTCAAACAAATTTTCCCTTGCTAGCTTCTACCAATAATATAGCATATTGTAACCATTACTCAATATTTGGGAATTATTATAATAGCAATAGCAGAGGAGAACAAAAGAATCTAATAGAATTAAATGAAGCAGATTGGGACCCAAGCATCGCCCACAAATAATTTGGTAAGGCAGCCCCCATAGTATACCAACATTAACCCGACCAGATTATATATTATGGCAGCCCCATCAACCAATCCAGTAATAAATTAAGAGGATAGCAGCCCCTAACAAAGAAAGAATCAGAATTTGCTAACTATATGAATTCTAGCAATGAAATGTGCAGAACTAGCATAAATATGTATTTTTTCCACCCTGATCTCCCATGAATGCACAGATTAAGCATGGATGTATACATTTTATCCATCCAGATCTTTAATGGAATGCACCGAGTAAGCATACATATATGTATATATATTATCCATCCAAACCTCTACTCATAAAATATGCAAGATTAGCCAACTGAATATGATTAGGAACTACCCCAATGAACCAAACATATACATTCAAGAAATTTCTGTGCATAGAAACCAGGATATTTCGGCATAGAGTTCAGGAATTTCTAGCACAAAAACTAGGGACATTTTAGCATATAAACCAGGGGAAATTTCAGCACAAAATCTAGAAATCTCTAGCATGAGAATCAAGGAAATTTTAGCGTATAAGCTAGGTAAAAACTGAGTAACAGGTAGGTCTTGCGTAATCCAACATCAGGCTCAAATTCGGTTAAGCAAAAGAAAAGAGGTGAAGGGAAGGAGGAGGAAAAAGGTTTCTTGCCTCGAAATCAACCGGGGAACCTCCGGATCGCGACAAACCCGCAGGAACCCTAGCCCCGGCGACGGAGGTGAGCCCCGGCCGTCTCCAGAACTCCTCTGACGGCCAATGCCACCGACGCCCGGCGACCCGGCGCGAACCCTAGCTCACCTCGACTCCTCCTCGACGGAACTAGCGGCATCGCGAAGGGAAGGAAATGAAAATCGCTGATCTTACCTCTCCTCCCCATCGGTAAACTTTATATGCAATAATAATATAAGTAAATAATATATATAAAAAGAAAAACTTTATTATATATATATATTTATATAACAATGCACATATATATCATGTATGTATATATATATATAAACTTTTTATACAACCTGTACACATGAAATATATATATATATAATGTACTCCTTTATATAAAACCTCTTTATTTTATTTTATTTTAGTTTTTTTTGCTTATGCATACCTATAATTATACGTATATACCTACCTACATACAAACCCTCCTATATGAATACATAAATATATGTTTGCCCATACATGTAAAAAAGAAAAGGAAAAACTTCATATAGGTACACACACACACACATATATATAAATATATATATATATTTGTATACACCTACCCGCACGAACCTTTACACATGAATATTTATATCTATGTCTGCGTATAAGACTCAATTAGGATTAACTCGCCGGACGACGACGACGACGGTTCCGAAAAGGTAACGCCCTTTCGCATCGACGCCCTGAATTAATATCTCGTTTTCAAATAATTATTATTAATTCCATATGTTTTTATTAAAATAATTATAAGAAAAACCCGGGGCGTTACATTCACCCCTCCTAACAAAAGTTTCGCCCCGAAACTTTGCAACAACAATACCAAACAAGGAGGAACACCAGAGACGAAGACTTACCATGGATACTAGCCGAAAAGATGAGGATATAACTCCTTCACCATAGGGATAGACTTTCTTCGCAACTCCCGCACTTGCTTCTCCAAGATACGAACAAGCTGGTCTACATAGGACAGATTTGGTTGCAACACTGGCACAAAAACTAGAACAAGGCGAGAGCACTCCAGGGCAAGGAACTAGGCCAGAAAAAGCCACACTGCAACCACTCATCTAACTGAGTGCGCAACTCTCGCAACGCACACGGGGCCAAAGGGTATGGTACCTTAGCAATAGGACGGGTACCCGGCTCAAGGTCAGAAACAAACTCCTCAACTCTCACGGTAGAAAACCAGGGAGACAACGACGAAGACATCAGCGAAATCTTGCACCACAGGGAAGATCTTCGATACACAACAAACTGAAAATGGTTTCTAGCGTAGAAACAAGGTAAGCAACGCCATTGAAAACTAAAGGCTCCGAGCACACCGCGGGAACAATCGGGGAAACATAGCGCGGAAAAACCAAACACGCTCGAGGGTTAACCGATGTCCAGCTTAAAGACCAAACGCTTTACCATGCGTTGGGATACAACATCAAACCTGGACAACCAGCCCAAACCCAAAATCACAACGAAAACTCCAGGTCTAGCATCTTTAGTTTAACAAAAGTTACGAAACCACCTATGAAGACAGGATAACCCTGAAAGCCCTGATTCGACACCACAAAAACAACAGAAGGGAAACTTACCACTAAGGGGATCACCAACCCGATCGAGGGTCAAACCATGACGCTCTACTAAAGTCCTAGCCACGCACAAGTGGGTAGCACCAGAATCGAGAAGGACGCGCGCCTAACGGTTCTTTACCTTAAATTCTCCTATAAAATTGGATACGCAACAAATCGAGCGAAAACAATCTAGTACAAACGCTGAAAGCTAAGAGTTAGATTAGAATCTAACCTGAAATCACCTGGGAAAAAAACTGCTCAACAATCGATAACCTAATGACGACCGCCTGCGAATCTCTATAGCCAAAACATCGAGTAAGACTCAAATCCAAAAGAAGGCACGCTCAACATCCTCTACCTTAACTCGCACAGTATTGAGATAACAAAATCCAAATCCACACTCGCAAGTCAACGAATAAACTAGGTCAAAACCTTAATCCTGAAAACACCTGGGCAGAAAAACTGCGCTTGTTTCACAACCATTTGCCTCGACAACGCCTCGTTACTCTGACGCAACTCTTCAATTACCGCTTCACTGCGCGCACCCAAAGGCTCACCCTCTGACTGGGGAGACGACTCTGACGCACGACGCTCTGGAGTCATCGACAGCAATTACGAACGAACACCACAATACACCCAGCTTAAGACACAACAGCTAGGAACTAGAATTTCCTAACTCGATAAAGATCGGAAAAGAGTAGATACTTGCTCTTGCTGTTATCTTGCTCTGGGAATTTATGAAATGATGTTATGCTTAACCTCGGATGATATATCATCATCCTATTAACTCTTGTGCAAATCATATGAATGCATAAATGATAAAATTTTATTTCAAATCATGGGTGTACGAGCGTCATCATGTATGTCTTTAGCTTGGCACGTGTGCAATGCTATGTTATGATGCATATGCAGTGCTATGCAATCTAAAAAGGCCTTAATGCATGCTATGAGCGGCGTACACATGCGATCTTATGCATCCCATACTACATATTATCGCATGCAACGAAAAAGAAAAACGAGCTAATGGACATCCATGGGACTGGCGTTATGCATCCCATACTACATAACCGTCGCATGTTGTCACCTATGAGGATCCATATACAAACACATATTATGCATCCCATACTACATAATATGCCCCGTATACTTTTAATTATGCTATGAGTGTAGTGTTCATGCTTCAGCCAAGACATACTGATGACCCTTCGGTGTGTATATGCAATGAATGACGATTCTCACCAGGCGGTTAACCGGGCAACCAAACTATCACAGCAACCCGGCTAACCTGGCTCTGATACCAACTGTCACAACCCGCATTTTCCCAAGAATATAATACGTATTATCAGAGAAACGGGAAAATACGCATCGTGATGCCACGCCTGCAGGAGACGACTACAGACGCTCAGGCAAACACTCCTTACGATAATTTTATAAAAGACATATCCGTGTTCGGATTAAAAGAGAAATTTTCATTTTTTAGCTTAAGACCGCGTCCCTCGGTCTGGTGGATCATCTAGTCCACAAGTAGAAAACTATACATACGCAGCGGAAAATAGGTTTGTTTCTTTTACCCTACATGAGCAAGAAAATAAACATTTCTAGAAATGGTATGCACATATCTAGGTTTATTATAGTAAGAAAGGATTTTTCTACGAATTTCAAAGTATGCGATCTTTATTTAAAAGCATGATATGCAAGAACGACATTTTTTATATCAATAAAGTAACTACTACATCTTAGCGAAAAGGCTTCCCAGAGAGCAAATAGGTAAAGTACTCAAAGTAATAGCAAAGCAAACAGTAAGTAATCTAAACAAAAAGCCATACGGGCGCCAACAGCTGACACGAACCCGCAGGGAAGAAGGAAAAACAGCTAAAGGAGAGACAACAACTAAGCAACTGCCCCTTACCAAAGAGGGGAAGTGTTGAAACCAGAAACTGGTCTCTTGTGGAGCTCGGGGCCCTCAACAGGTTGAGGGGCGACTAGCACTTACTTGTCTCTTGGGGAGAACAAGTCGGGGTTCCAGAACTCAACACAGAACCTTAAACTCAGCAGGGAGGTCCCACCGCACACCTGGAAGATCTTTAGATTGCTTCCCCTCCTAAGCCAAAGCTGAGGCCCGGGCACCTTGGAGAGCTCAGGGGAGTCTCGGCAAGGATAACCAGAGGAGAGAGAAGCTTCAGACCGGACCCTTCTCTCCAAAGGTGCCCTTTGGGTCTTATTTATAGTTTTTCTGAACTGGTCTGCGAACAGCGGAATTCCGCCTTTTAAACTTACTATACGCACCCCAATTTGGCCTGCCAATAGCCAAACTCCGCTGTTTGAAGGGGCTATATGCAGACCTCCAGGGGCAAGAGGGTAATTCTAGCTTCTAACCCTCCCTAAAAAAGGGTGGGGGGGGGTCTGCGGGACTACTCGAGTTTCTGGGTCTCGCTCGCTTTAAGCGAGAACACCTGCCCTCTCTGCGACCTCGCGGGTCTCGCAGAACCTGTGGAACGCGCCACGCTTCCCGTCAAGGATTCGGGCGAGACCGATGTTGGTACTCTGGTCTCGCCTCCTTATAGCTGCTGAGAACATATAAGTGGCAATCTCGCCTATGCTTCCTGGAAGACTGGCTTTACGAGTTCTAATGGGGGAGCCGGGCGAACCCCGGGTTGTACACAATCCCCGCTCTTTGCGAGTTTAACCTGAGCTCGCAAAGAATCATCCAACCCTAGGGTGTTCGTCTGGCGACAGCTGTCTTGTCAGGAATCTTTCTGTGGGTCCCATCGCCTGGCTATAAATACCACCCGAGCTGAAGTGTCTTCATTGTTCTTCTCCTCCCCATCCTTCTCTTTACTGTAGCTGTCCTCCGATGCCTCTCTCCAAGGAAATGGAAGCTCGCCTGAAGGCCTCCAAGGCACAGCAGATGGCGATGATGACGAAGCCACCGGCGTGGATGAATCGCTCGTCTCCCTCTCCTATGCCGAAACTGAAAAAAGAAAAAGCCGCTCGCCGATTGGGAGAAGATACTGTCGACATCGAGTCCTCGGCCAGCGAGAAATCCATCGAGAAGGTAGGGATTATTACTCTTCATGCGAGATCCTTCGACTGCTACTTCTAAACTTCGCCTCTGCAGGTCAGCGAGACTGTCAAGGACATTGGCGGGCCCTCGAACGAACCGCCCACTACCCCTCGGGTAAATGCGAATACTACTGGCGAGAATCCTCCTGGTACATTATTTGGTCTCGCCTCTTTTATTGGAATTATATTATTCGATGGCGTCTCCTTTCTCATCTTATCTTTTACTTTTTGATTGCAGCCTCGCCCCCAGCGAGCCCGGGGGAACAGGGTCAGCGAACTCCTTCCCCCAGACGCCGGGATGTGACAATCCCGGCACCAACCTTTGACCTTCTCGCCAATCGAGACTCAGGCGGCTCGCACGCGCCGAATGTTCCTCTTGCTGATGCAGCGAGATATCCCCTTGGAAAGGGAAAAACTCATCGACCTTACTACGGTACTTCTTTCGATTCCCCACCCGGTTCTTCTCGCCGTCCCAGAGGTAGACCTTCTCGCCTTTCCGCATTTTACTCTAACTTATCTTTCATAACCTCGCGTACGACCTTTCTTTGTTAGACGGCGAGATTCAGCTTACCGACTCCGAATTCGGGGACGACGAGGTGTCCCCTTTTCCCGAGCGGGTGGAAGATTTCCTGGGCGATGCGCGAGAACCCGAGGTGATGAGACGGCGGACTGCGGAACTATTCCAAAAGCAAAACCAGATGTTGCAGGACCTCAACATCCAGGCGAGAGTGGATAGGCTGGCTGCGGAGGAAAGACACGCATCCCTGATGGACGAATGCGACAAACTCCGTGCGGCGATACCCCACGACCCTGATGAATGCGAGGCCTCTCAGGAGACGCTCATAGCGAGGATCAGGGATCACGCCCAATTGATCGACCGCGACGCCCGCGCTGCTGCTGAATTCCACAATTCCCGGAGGCCGCCGAGGAGGGGGCCGCGAGGTGGTGGTAGATGGCAGTGGCTGCCCTACTGACCCCGCGATTTTAGGTTCCCTCTTTCATGAACAATTCGCTTCTGCTTTTATTGCAACAATCTCGCTAGGCTACGGTCTTTATTGATTCTCGCTCGCCACGAGCATTGGACAACTTATTAACTATGTTATCGCTCGCGGCTTTTATAATGCCGCTTTTCCTTTACCTTGTTCCCGCATGCCTGTGATATTTCCGCTTGCAAATCATTTTATTCTAGCTAATCCTGCAGATTGATCTCGCTCGCCAATGATTGGCGAAATAATTTTGTTTGGTGTGTCACGGTGATGTGACGTTTTGTCTGACAGCATCCCGGCGCTTGGGCTTCTTCCCGCCATTTTCATTTTTCTATAAATAGCCTCCCCATTAATATCATTCACCTACCGCCTTCCTCTTCTCCTAGTTGCAGAGCTCTCGTCAGCTTTGTTCTCGCCTCCTTCTACACTTGTTCTCGCAGGTACGCGTGATGGTGAAGACCTCGAAAGAGCTTCCTGAGGCGGAAGGCCGGCTGAAGTGTGCTTGGGCTTACTGCGAGCACGACTTCTTCCACTGTAATATGAGCGAGGAAGAGTATCTCTCCTCCATCGCCGACTACATTCCTACTGGGTTCACCGCCCGCCGGCCCGAGAAGGGCGAGGTGATTAACACCCTTCGGCCCGATGAGATCGCCATCCCGATCTCGCACTTCGCCGTGGGCCTGCGACTTCCCCTCTGGCCCGAGGTTCGCCAGGTACACCTCCTTCCCTCCTTCATCATTCTTGCGAGATTGATCTCGCTTGCTTCAATTTTCTTTACGTGGCTTTTTAGGTGCTTCGGCACTATGGAGTTGTTCTCGGCCAGCTCACCCCTAACGCGATGGCGGTGATCACGGGGTTCGCCTGCTTCATGCGCGAGGAGCGAATCGAGTTCAGCCTTCCGGTTTTCCGGAAGCTGTTCTCGTTTCGCGCCTACTCCGAGGGCACGGTCTTCTTTGTGGGGTCGGGCTGCAGGGTCATCGAGACCGTCAACAAGGCCCACTTCTGGGCCCAGAAGTTCCTCCTGGTAAAGGGGAATTTCGGCAACATCCCGATCTCGCCCATCCAGTATAACGACACCGTCTACCGTCCTCCACCTCTGGGCGGCCACGATGCCGACCTCTTCCAATTCTTCCAGAAGAAGAACTTCGAGGTGGTCCATCTCCGCCGCAACGTCGACAAACTTTCACCGGTTCTTCCCGGGGAAGGTAATGATCTCGCCCCCTTTTTTGCTTTAATTCTGATTTCCGCCATTCTTTCTAACACAACTCTTAACAGGTGAGCGAGACATCCCCCTCCACCCACCTTATGCGAGCAACATTAAACCCTCCGCCGATCTTGCTCTCGCAACCATGGGAGCGGCGGCCTGCCGAGAAGGTACCCCCCCCAACTGCTATCACCTCTAAGAAGAGGTCGGGGGCTTCAGGCAGCCAGCCTTCCCGCCAGCCTACTTCAAAGAGGTCCAAGACAAACGAGAGCCTGCGCGCCTCCGTAAAGGGAAAGCGTCCGGCCGAGCCCTCGGGTCCTGGGATCGACGATTCCTCACTCCCCGAGGATCTGGAGGTCGAGCAAGCCGAGGCCATCGCTAGGACCTCGGCACCGCCAATTCCGTCGAATCATCTGCATTTCGGCCTTGGCATGCGAGCCCGAGATGAAACCGGCGAGCGCCTGGTGCGCTGGAACGAAGAGGTCAACCGGATCGACGTCACCTCCCTCCTTTCTACTTCGGTAGAGGAGGGCGTAGCGACTTCCCACGCCTTCAATTTCTCCTTCGTCATGTATGGCCGCGAGGACGTCGCGGCCTACAAGGACGCAACCGCACGGGGTCTCGCCTACGAGAGCTCGAGATCTCAATTGCGGGCAATGGAACTTGCCCATATGACGAGCAGGAAATGTCTGGAGCTGGAGCGCGAATGCGCGGGACTGGCCGAATCCCTCAGGGTTTCCGAGGTGAAGGTCGACGAGCTAAAGGAAAAGTTGGCCACCGCCGAGACCGGAGTGGTGAGTCGTTCGTTCTATAATGTTATCCCTGACTTCCTAACTTCTTCTCATACTAAGTTCGTCTACAGGATGCCGAGATGGCTAGGCTCTCGGACGCTCGGGTCCTGAGCTTGGAGGGCGAGGTCGCCGCGTTGAAGGCACTCAACTGTGAGCTTGCTCGGGCTGCCGTTCCCCCTTCTCCTCGCCGGTTAAAGGAAGAGAGGCGAGATCGCGACGAAGCGCTTCGCGTAGAGTCCACGAATGCGGCACGCTTCGTCTTCCAGGCCATGAAAGGTGCTGGGTTGCTGGTTGCCGAGGCCGAGAGCGTGACGGTCGAGGATATCGTCCCGGAGCTCTTCAGGCCGCTCCCGCCGGTGAAGGATGGCGACGACGACGAGGGGTTCTTTGGCGAGGCCTAGAAGACGATCTTTATTTTATTTTTTGATACATAAACTTTTTTTTTTTGGGGGTTGGCGAGTTCGCCGCCCATTGTAACTAAAACTTCTTCTTTGGAAAGGAATTTTTGCGCCATGCTTTCTTACTTCGCTACGCATTCTCTCTGTTTTTGTTTTTACATCAGTTGATGCATGTGTCGGGGAATCCGTTTATTTTATAAGCGCCGAGGACTTTCCTTCTCGTCCAGCGAGAAGCCCCTTAAGCTTCAGTCTATACGTCTTGGGGATGAAAGTAGCCGTTCTCGCTCTAGTCTCGTGCCGAGGACTTTCCTCCTCGCTAGGACGAGAAGTCGCCCTCACTTTTGAAATATTTTAGTCCAAACACATTTTCCTCGTTATTTATGCCGAGGATCCCCCCTCTCGTCTAGCGAGAAGTCGTCCCCTTATTTTCGGAATATTTTAGAGACCCAACACTTTCTTTTATTATTTCGCGCGAGGACCATCCTTCTCGCCCAGCGAGAGGTCGCCCTCTCCTTTTCAGAAATATTTTAGAGACCCAACACTTTCTTTTCATTATCTCGTGCCGAGGACCTTCTTTCTTAAGATCCAACATCTTCCATCCCATCAGCCTCTCCGCGAGATCAACCGGCCCTACCAGCTAATGAGAGCCTGGCAGCGGGATCGTCCGGGGCAATCCAGCACAAAGAGTCGATCACCTCGCCAGCCTCTCCGCGAGATCAACCGGCCCTACCAGCTAATGAGAGCCTGGCAGCGGGATCGTCCGGGGCAATCCAGCACAAAGAGTCTATCACCTCGCCAGCCTCTCCGCGAGATCAACCGGCCCTACCAGCTAATGAGAGCCTGGCAGCGGGATCGTCCGAGGCAATCCAGCACAAAGAGTCTATCACCTCGCCAGCCTCTCCGCGAGATCAACCGGCCCTACCAGCTAATGAGAGCCTGGCAGCGGGATCGTCCGGGGCAATCCAGCACAAAGAGTCTATCACCTCGCCAGCCTCTCCGCGAGATCTACCGGCCCTACCAGCTAATGAGAGCCTGGCAGCGGGATCGTCCGGGGCAATCCAGCACAAAGAGTCTATCACCTCGCCAGCCTCTCCGCGAGATCAACCGGCCCTACCAGCTAATGAGAGCCTGGCAGCGGGATCGTCCGGGGCAATCCAGCACAAAGAGTCTATCACCTCGCCAGCCTCTCTGCGAGATCAACCGGCCCTACCAGCTAATGAGAGCCTGGCAGCGGGATTGTCCGGGGCAATCCAGCACAAAGAGTCGATCACCTCGCCAGCCTCTCCGCGAGATCAACCGGCCCTACCAGCTAATGAGAGCCTGGCAGCGGGATCGTCCGGGGCAATCCAGCACAAAGAGTCTATCACCTCGCCAGCCTCTCCGCGAGATCAACCGGCCCTACCAGCTAATGAGAGCCTGGCAGCGGGATCGTCTGGGGCAATCCAGCACAAAGAGTCGATCACCTCGCCAGCCTCTCCGCGAGATCAACCGGCCCTACCAGCTAATGAGAGCCTGGCAGCGGGATCGTCCGGGGCAATCCAGCGGCATTACTTGTTGCTTGGAACTCATGATCAGTATAAAAACAACACCAATACATAGGAATCAATATATTCAAGAACTTCATGGATAGAAACGTTTCAAGTCATCCCCACTCCTGGCTCGGCCGAGAGGCTCCCCTTCCACATCCCGGAGGTGGTAACCTCCCGACTTCAGCACTTCACTCACAATATATGGGCCCTCCCAGTTAGGATTGAGCTTACCCACCGCGGCTCCCCTTCCGGCCGCATCAACCTTTTTTAGTACCAAGTCCCCTTTCTGGAAATGCTTTACTCGTATATGCTTGTCAAAGTATTTGGCCATCCGCCTTTTTACTTCCTCCTGCCTGATGGTGGCCAAGTCTCGGAGTTCCTCCACTAGGTCCAAGGACAACCGTTGGCCTTCCTCGTTGTTTGCCATCCATTCTTCATCCCCTCCTCCTGCGGCGGCCACCCTAGGCGACTTGACTTCAAACTCCACCGGGATGACAGCCTCGGATCCGTGGGATAGTTTGAATGGGGTCTCTCCGGTGGCCGTGTTCGGGGTGGTCCTCAGAGCCCAGAGGACCGAGGGTAGTTGCTCCACCCAACTCCCTCTGAGGTTTTCGATCTTTTTCTTGAGGAGGTTCACTACAATTTTGTTCGCCGCCTCTACTTGCCCGTTACTCCTTGGGTGGTGGACCGACGCGAACCTGAGATCTATGCCAAGCTGAGTACAGAAACTGACGAACTCCTCGCTGGCGAATTGCGGCCCGTTATCTGTGACAATGGCTAGAGGAAGCCCGTGCCTGCAAATTATCTCACCCCAAACAAAGTTCCTTACTACTTGAGAGGTTACCTTGGCTAGCGCCTTCGCTTCGATCCACTTGGAAAAGTAGTCGATCATCACTAGCAAAAATCTCCTTTGACCGCTCGCCTGGGGGAAAGGTCCCACGAGGTCTAATCCCCAGACTGCAAATGGCCAAGGGGCCGTGATCGTTCTTAGCCTTTGAGCTGGGAGGAGTTGGAGAGGAGCGTAGAGTTGGCACTTAGAGCACCTCCTGGAGAATTCGGCCGCATCCTTGCTGAGGGTGGGCCAGAAATAACCTTGCCTCAGAACCCTTCCTTCCAGGGTTCTGCTTCCCGAGTGGCTGCCACATTCTCCCGAATGGATCTCCTCCAAGACCCTTGGGGCCTCCTCCTCCGAGACACAACGGGCCAGGAGCCCCGAGAGGGTCTTTCTATACAACACCCCTGCATGTAAGGAGTAGTAAGCCGATTTATACCTGAATCGCCGCTTGTCGACTTCTCCCTCGGGGAATCTCCCTGAGGCTAGGAAAGTAATGAAAGGGTCCATCCATGACGCCCGCTGATCCACCTCCATTACTCCTCCCTCCTCAATGGAGGGTCGGAAGAGTTCCGACATGGTCCCCCCAACCTGGGGACCAAACTTGGCCAGAAGATCGGCCTGGGTGCTTTCTTCCCTTGGGACATGCTTGATAGAGAAAGTTCGGAACTGTCCCACCACCTCCTTGACCTTCTCCAGGTACCGCTGAAGAGTTGGTTCCTTGACTTCGAACTCTCCCTTGACTTGGCAAGCAACAACCATGGAGTCCGTCGAGACCTCCACGTCTTGCACTCCCAGCTCCCGAGCCAAGCGGAGGCCTGCTATCACCGCCTCGTATTCTGCCTGGTTATTGGTGAGGGGGAAGTGGAAATGGATTGCTTGCTCTATCCTGGTCCCTTGGGGACTGACCAGGACTACCCCTCCCCCAAAAGAGTGTCTTCCGGACGCTCCATCTACCAACATTTTCCAAGACACCGGATAGGGTAGTTCCGACTCTTCTACCTCAGTAACGTAGTCAGCCAGGAAATCCGCCACTGCCTGCGCTTTTATAGACACCCTCGGTACATAAGAGATGTTGAATTCGCTTAACTCCACCGACCACTTGGCCAACCTTCCCGAGTGTTCTACACCCTCCATGATATTGCGGAGGGGGTGGTCGGTCACTACCCTTATGGAATGTGCCTGAAAATAGGGTCGAAGTTTTCGGGCCGACACCACTAGAGCGAAGGCCAGCTTCTCCAAGATAGGATATCTAAGCTCGGCCTTCCTCAGCACTCTACTTACGTAATAGATCGGTAGTTGTTTCCTCCCTTCCTCTCGGACCAGCACGGAACTCACAGCTTCCAACCCTACCCCCAGGTATAAAGACAAGTGTTCCCCTGACCTCGGCCCTTGCAGTAGCGGAGCCTTGGTCAGTTGTTCTTTCAACGCTTGAAAAGCCTTTTCGCACTCGGAGGTCCATTCAAACTTTTGATTACCCCGTAACACCTTGAAGAAAGAGGAGCATCTCTCCCCTGCCTTGGAGATAAATCTACTTAACCCAGCCAACTTTCCCGTCAAACGTTGGATCTCCTTAGCATTTCTTGGGGGTGCCAACTCGAGGATTGCCTTGACCTTATCCGGGTTGGGCTCCACTCCAGCCGGGGTGAGCATGTGACCCAAGAATTTTCCTCGACTGGCTCCGAAGACGCACTTCGACGGGTTGAGTCTCATCTTGAACTTCCGTAGGGTCTCGAAAGTTTCCTCGAGGTCGTGGAGGTGGGACTCGAGACCTCGGCTCTTGACCATGAGGTCATCGACATAGACTTCCAGGTTTCTCCCCTTTTGTTCACGGAAAACCCGGTCCATCATCCTTTGGTATGTAGCCCCCGCATTCTTGAGCCCGAAGGGCGTCATCCTGTAACAGTAGCATCCATCCCTCGTGATGAAGGAGACGTCTTTGATGTCAGGGGGATGCATGCGAATCTGGTGGTAACCTGAAAAAGCATCTAAGAAAGACATCATATGAAAACCGACGGCTGAGTCAACCAGCGCGTCGATTCTAGGCAGAGGGTAGCAATCCTTCGGGCATGATTTATTAAGTAAAGAGAAATCGATACACATTCGCCATTTACCTCCTCCTTTCTTTACCATGACGACATTGGAGACCCAGCCTGGGTACTGGATCTCCTTTACAAAACCTGCTTTCAGAAGTTTTTCCACTTCCTCGCGGATGGGGCCTTCCAGCTTGTCTGCAGTGGGCCTCCTCCTTTGGCGGATGGGGCGGGTGCCGGGCTCGAGGTTGAGGCGGTGGCAAGCCACATCCGCCTCTATCCCTGGCATCTCCGCGGCACTCCAGGCAAAGACGTCCACGTTCTTCTGGACGCAGGCGAGGATCTCCGCCCTCTCCTTAGGGTTGAGCTCTCCGCTGACCCGGACCTTCTCCATCATCCCCAGTCGGGTGACGACCTCCAGTTCGATGACCTCGTCTACGGCCTCCAGCCGCGACTGCTCCCCCCAAGGCCTCTCCTCCTCTCCTTCATTGGCGAGCTCTTGGGCTCCCCCTTCCTCCCCTTCCACCTTCGTCACCTCCTCCACCCTTCTCTCCTTAGCCTTCCCTCCCTTTTCTTCTCCTTCTTCCCTTCTCTCCGCCCAGGGTCCTACCTCGACCCCCTCCCGGGCATGAACTTCCTCCCCCTTTTCTCCCTCTTCTTCTTCATCTACCTCCATGTGCTCCCCTACCCCCCCTTCCGGGGTGATCTCTTCGTCTCCTTCTTTTCCTTCCTCCTCCTCGTCTCCCTTCTCTCCTCCTGCCTCGGCCACCTCCTCCATCCTCTTATCCCACTCCTCCGCTCCTTCCATCCAGGAGATGGTGTTGACAGCTGTCACGTAGCACTGTCTCGCCACCTTGGGATCTCCCCGGACCCGGACCTGGATTCCACCTGTGTTGAACTTTAGGCACTGGTGTAAGGTGGAAGGGACGCATCTAAATGCACTAATAAGAGGCCGACCAAAAATGGCGCTATAGCTGCTTGGGGCGTCCACAATCACGAAACGGCAGTTCCGCGATTGCCCCCCGAGAGTTACATGGAGTCCTACTCCTCCCTCCACCTCCTTTCTCTCTCCCGAAAAACCAAACAGGGGGCCATCCGAGGCCAACACCCTTCAGGCCTCTACCTTCATCTCGTCAAACGCTTTCTTGAAGATAACGTTGACCGAGCTGCCATTGTCTACCAGGATTCGTGAGACGGTAAAATTCTCGATGGCGGTTTGGATAACCAGCGCATCGCAGAACGGGTCTTCATGACCGGGCATATCCTTCTGGGAGAAGGTGATCCTCTCCACCGGGGGCGGGGCTTGAGATGTCGAAGCTACGCTCCGACGGTACATAGCATGGAGGCTCGCCTTCCGGGTTGCCTCGATCCCCACCCCTCCGTGGATCACCCCGATTCCCCCCCGGGCTCCCACGTCAACCCGATCTTCGCATCTTTCTTCTTCATCTTCCGGGGTGAGGACCTCCTCGATCCTCACTAGGCGCTGCTGCGGTTGTGGTGCTGGTCCTCTTACTCCCCTCATTTCTAGGAACTCCGGGCAAGTGGCGGTCGCGTGACCTTCCTCCTGGTGGAAGTCACAATACGGCAGCGCGGCCACCCTCCCCTCTCCTCCCACTCCTCTGTTCCTCTTCCTGGGACCGACTCCCCCGGCTCCCGCTCCCCTTCCTCTTCCTGCTCTTCCTCTTCCGATCTCCATCGCTTGATGAGGCGGGGGAGGGGGCGGCCTCGGGCCTTGCCTCCACCCCAGCTAGTGAGGTCTCCCCTGTCCTCCCTGGAAGTTACCTCCCCCATGGTGGAACCCCCTTCCCGGGCCCTGCATCCCACCACCTTGCTGCCTCCACCCCAACTCCGGGGCCCTGACTTCCTCCCTTCTCCTTCCTTCGGGATGCCTATTCTCCGGCTCGCTCAGCCGTGCCAATCTCTTTGTGAACTCGGGGTTAGCTGCCTCCCCGTCTACTTCCTCCGCCGCTCGCTCCATTAGTTCTTCATAGGAAAGAGGGACCCTTCTCTTGAGATCCATCTTGAAGAAACCCTCTCGCAGTCCCACCGTAAAGGCCAGCTGGAGTGTGTGCCCTGGTATCTCTTGAATGAGGAGGACCTCTTCCCTGAACCGCTCCAGATACTAGGCTAGGGACTCTCCTTGTTTCTGCTTGATATTGAAGAGAGACTCCGGGTCTTTCTTCCTCTTCTTCAAGGTGGAGAAACGCAGCAGAAACCCCCTACGCAAATCCTCAAAAGCATAAATCGAACCCGAGGGCAACTGGTAGAACCAGTCACTCGCCTTCTCTTTCAGGGTGGTGGCGAAGAGTCGGCACTTGAAGGCGTCCGACATGGGTCTGATCGAGACCATATCTTCGAACCATTGCAGGTGGGGAACGGGGTCGCTGTTCCCAACATACAAGGTCATGGCTGGCTCCCTGAACCCCTCGGGGAGTGGTGCCGAGAGTACCAACTCACAAAAGGGACTTCCCCCACTCACCCTCTGAACTGGCTCTACTCTTCCTGCAGAGCCTCCTGCCGAGGCTCCGCCTGCCGAGACCACTCTGGCCGGGGTCTCGCTCGCTCCCACTGGACTGGGGAAGAGCTCGCGACCCGCGAGATCTCGGCCTGCCTCCTGGACCGCTGCTTCCTTGCCTACTCGCTGGCCTGGGGCGTTCTCGCAGCCCCCGGATGGGCGAGCCATCTGAGGGGCCGGGGTAGCGAAACCACCCAGCGCCGAGGCGATGGCGCTCTGAAAGGCCCCAATCAAATCCCTCTTGAGCTCGGCCAGCATATCCATTGTCACTGGTGGCCCTGTGGGTGGCGAGCCTCCGAATCCTGCATCTCGCTCGTCCTCGCCCGCCATGCTTTCTCTTAAAGACTTTCCTGCACTAGTCACACTCCACGCTCACCGCACCAAGAATGTTGAAACCAGAAACTGGTCTCTTGTGGAGCTCGGGGACCTCAACAGGTTGAGGGGCGACTAGCACTTACTTGTCTCTTGGGGAGAGCAAGTCGGGGTTCCAGAACTCAACACAGAACCTTAAACTCAGCAGGGAGGTCCCACCGCACACCCGGAAGATCTTTAGATTGCTTCCCCTCCTAAGCCAAAGCTGAGGCCCGGGCACCTTGGAGAGCTCAGGGGAGTCTCGGCAAGGATAACCAGAGGAGAGAGAAGCTTCAGACCGGACCCTTCTCTCCAAAGGTGCCCTTTGGGTCTTATTTATAGTTTTTCTGAACTGGTCTGCGAACAGCGGAATTCCGCCTTTTAAACTTACTATACACACCCCAATTTGGCCTGCCAATAGCCAAACTCCGCTGTTTGAAGGGGCTATATGCAGACCTCCAGGGGCAAGAGGGTAATTCTAGCTTCTAACCCTCCCAAAAAAAGGGTGGGGGGGGTCTGCGGGACTACTCGAGTTTCTGGGTCTCGCTCGCTTTAAGCGAGAACACCTGCCCTCTCTGCGACCTCGCGGGTCTCGCAGAACCTGTGGAACGCGCCACGCTTCCCGTCAAGGATTCGGGCGAGACCGATGTTGGTACTCTGGTCTCGCCTCCTTATAGCTGCTGAGAACATATAAGTGGCAATCTCGCCTATGCTTCCTGGAAGACTGGCTTTGCGAGTTCTAATGGGAGGAGCCGGGCGAACCCCGGGTTGTACAGGAAGGGCCTCGACAGGAACACAGAACGACGCCGCTCTAACTCCTACGGCGGCTAAAAACCTGAACCTGAGACATTCATAAGAAAAGAATGCCTCAGCCCAAGAGGGTGCAAGAAAACCAAGATTAGCAGTAAGAGAAATACGAGAGTGCAGAAAGGAAAACTAAGCAGGTAAACATCTATAATCTTACAACAACCCGAGCCAGCTCAAATGAGTGCACTCGGTAAGAAGAAAAACCTGCACTAGAAGGTAATAGTCAACACAATCAAAGCCCACCACGTGTCCGCCTTTGCGGCTCAGAGGTGATGGTCATACATATACTATCATAATACACATATATAAGCATATGTGCTTAAGAACTTGAGACTGATCAGCTCGAGGGAAAAGCGTCCCCCAAAAGAAGGTACTGCGACGGTGGTATCTTCCACTAACTCCCGCAGCCCAAAACCGGGTCGTGGTCCTTTATCCACTGCCACCCAAAAACCAAATCCGGGTGGTGGTACTCTATCCACTGCCACCCAAAACTACCCACCGTGCAAGGCTTAAAACAAAGGTTCTAAATAATCAAATTCAGTTTCAATTAAGACACGGGACATAACCCGAGATACCAGCACCAAAACACCCTAAGGATATGGTCACAAAGAAATAAACACTACTCAACGATTCATTTGAAAAAACTTGGTGAGTCCAAACTTGACTCCCAACGACCTTCTCGAAACCGTGCAATGAATTGGGCACGACAAGACACCATAAATGATCACTTTTCTGTAAGAATGAAAGTTTCAATAATTGGAACGGGTGAAGAGCTTGAAACCCAAAATGCAACCACACAACTATCCACATTAGAAATAAATGATTTCGTTGTGTCATCGAGAACTAGCAAAAGAAATTCCCAGGGAGTTTAGCATCTAATTCTCCGTACCCGTTGGGAATAAGGAAACAAAATCCCAGGGAATTTAATCGGCTAGACCATCAGAACATAGCCAACCAAAACCATCCAGATCTCGCTCGAGGCGGCAATGTGGATCAATACAAGAGCCAAAAGATGACCACAACAGCTAGCCGACGCACAACTAATATAGCAGCAACTAAACAAATCACGGGACTAGCTTTCTAAGATGGCTTAAATAGTATTGTCCTAACTCCTATAAGAAAGATCATACGAACATAGCATCCCCATATACAGGTTTAAACTCCCAACCGATAAATACATTTTATAAAGAAGCCCCCCCCCCCCCCCGAACAGGATTCTATAAGTCAGCCCCCAACATAATAAATTTTTATAAAGCAGCCCCAAACCAAAGGCTATAAGGCAGCCCCAAATAGGATATATACACAGCATCCCCCAAATAGAGATAAGCACATAAGAGGCAGCCAACAAACTTACACCAAACTGAAGAAGTCGGGACTCTTGGATCTATAGGGGCGGAGGTAGATGTACAAGATGTAACTGGTCAAACACCAACCCATGAGGCAGTTATAATAGGTGACTTTAAAATGGAGGAAATACTTTTAAAGTATAAAGAGAATTCAAATACCAAAGATGCTACCAGCTGTACTGCGGTTCATTGGGCAATTATCGGAAAAGATGAAAAGTTAGCTCAGCTATTGATAGAAGAGGCTTATAAATTAAATAATAGTCTCTCTGATGACTGTTTACACCTTGATGTTGAAAAACGAGGTATTAAGTTAATTAAATTGCTCTTAGGTATGGGAGCTAACATAGAAGCACAAGATAGAAATGGCCAAACTCCATTACATATTGCAACAGTACGTTTATTAGAAAATATAGAAAATTATACAAAAATAATTAATTTTCTCATAGATAATAAAGCAAAACCAGATATACCAATTCATGAAGGTTACACGGTTAGAGGGATAATTATTTCAGAGGCACATAGCGATAATTTTGCTGATGGTGATAACCCTTATAGGAATATATTAGAAATTTTACCAACAAAATTCTAATCATGAGTCCTATATACTCCCCTCATACGTAGAACCAGCATTCACTGCCCCTCTTCCTGTTTCTGTATTAAACACCCAAGACATGGTAAGAGATGTTCAAACAAATTTTCCCTTGCTAGCTTCTACCAATAATATAGCATATTGTAACCATTACTCAATATTTGGGAATTATTATAATAGCAATAGCGGAGGAGAACAAAAGAATCTGATAGAACTAAATGAAGCAGATTGGGACCCAAGCATCGCCCACAAATAATTTGGTAAGGCAGCCCCCATAGTATACCAACATTAACCCGACCAGATTATATATTATGGCAGCCCATCAACCAATCCAATAATAAATTAAGAGGATAGTAGCCCATAACAAAGAAAGAATCATAATTTGCTAACTATATGAATTCTAGCAATGAAATGTGCAGAACTAGCATAAATATGTATTTTTTTTCCACCCTGATCTCCCATGAATGCACAGATTAAGCATGGATGTATACATTTTATCCATCCAGATCTTTAATGGAATGCACCGAGTAAGCATACATATATGTATATATATTATCCATCCAAACCTCTACTCATAAAATATGCAAGATTAGCCAACTGAATATGATTAGGAACTACCCCAATGAACCAAGCATATACATTCAAGAAATTTCTGTGCATAGAAACCAGGATATTTCGGCATAGAGTTCAGGAATTTCTAGCACAAAAACTAGGGACATTTTAGCATATAACTCAAGAACTCCTAGCATATAAACCAGGGGAAATTTCAGCACAAAATCCAGAAATCTCTAGCATGAGAATCAAGGAAATTTTAGCATATAAGCTAGGTAAAAACTGAGTAACAGGTAGGTCTTGCGTAATCCAACATCAGGCTCAAATTCGGTTAAGCAAAAGAAAAGAGGTGAAGGGAAGGAGGAGGAAAAAAGGTTTCTTGCCTCGAAATCAACCGGGGAACCTCCGGATCGCGACAAACCCGCAGGAACCCTAGCCCCGGCGACGGAGGTGAGCCCCGACCACCTCCAGAACTCCTGTGACGGCCTATGCCACCGACGCCCGGCGACCCGGCGCGAACCCTAGCTCACCTCGACTCCTCCTCGACGGAACCAGCGGCATGGGGAAGGGAAGGAAATGAAAATCGCTGATCTTACCTCTCCTCCCCATCGGTAAACTTTATATGCAATAATAATATAAGTAAATAATATATATAAAAAGAAAAAATTTATTATATATATATATATTTATATAACAATGCACATATATATCATGTATGTATATCTATATTAATAAGCCCCTTCCGTTCCTAAGGATTGTCAAGAAAGTCGGTCACAGTAAATGACCGTTTTGCCCCTGTAGGAACGAAAAAAAGTGGTGCGGCTGCGGCTTGGTCAAGCCGGATCCCGGGGGGTGGGCGCGCTCAGGCGACAAACAAGGAGGGATCACCACGTGTACTGTATATGGCGGCCAACCCTAAATGTCAAAAACGAAACATAAATTTGAAATCTGTCTGTCCGTCATTCGTCGAGACTTTACGTGAACATTCGACGAATTGACTTAGCCATTGAAAAATACTGATCAAAGCTTGAAAACTGTCTTCTGTTTTCATTCGTCGGAATTTGTCGGGAGTTCTCGAGAACATTCGACGAATTGACTTAGCCGCACATTTTCCTTCACAAGTCTGCCTTTTTGACTTCTGTCTGCGTACGTCGATATTCGTCGGGAGTTCATGAGAACATTCGACGAATAGACTTAACCGCAGAAATTTCTTCTTTAAGCTAGAAATTTGGCTTCTGTCTGGATTCATCGAGATTCATCGGAACTTCACGAGACATCTCGACGAATTGACTTAGCAAAAATTTCTTTTCTCCTGAAAACCTGCTCCACTCCTCAAACTTGAAAACCTTCAGTTATGAGTATATGAAGTACACCCCAATAGAGAGATTACACATGGACCAACACTTTGTTCTACACAATAAGGGATTACATTGTCTAGAACTGTGTTTGGTGATCCATTGCAACCTGACTTTGGTGTGCACTTAGCATTAGAGACCTGTCATAACACATCTAAACAGAAATCATCAAATACATCCTCAATTCTATTTAGTTCACTAGGGGACATCTTCAAATCCAGGTAATTGTGGATACAATACCCAACAATCTCCCCCTATTTGAAGATGTCATAACCCTATGCACTAAGTTGAATTGTACAGAAAATATAATGAATAAGAAGAGCACTAAACAGGCAGTAATATTTAAAGAAAAACTCAATGTTTATCTTAACACAAATATATATATATATAAACAAAGAAAACAACATGATTCCAGAACAGCTCAGCTCATGCTTGATCCTGCCTTTCTGCTTTCCAAAAATTCCTTCCACTGCTTCAGCTCTCTTTTTCTGTTCAGATTCCATTCTTTCAAAAAATGCCTTTGGCTTGGGCCAATATTTATCAGGAGAAATTTCTTTAGATCCACCTGTCTTGAAATGAATTCTCCTTTAAGTTGTTCTCTTTTTGAACTTGTCCCATTCATCCTGACTGTAATGATCACTGACACTTTCATGGTACTTACTGACAAGGTTGAAGGTTGTGAGAACAATACCTTTGGAAGTAGGACTCCAGCTTTCTTGGAAATTTCTTGGATGAGGCCTATCATAAAATTCTCTGAACTTCTTATGAGGATTGGACCTTTTAGCAGAAGGTTTATCACCGAAAAACTTCCTTTTTAAAGATTATTCAGAAGATTCAGGAACCTTGGAGCTTTCAAGCACTGGATCATCCCAGAACTCTTGGTAGGTGGAGGCTGGGATATCTTCTTCAGCAAAGTCAAAATCCTCAACAGGAATTGGAGAAGAACTTGGAGCACTTGGACCTGGAGCACTTGAAGAAGGAGCATCTGGCATTTTGTGTAAGACCCCAAATCAGGAAGGTAAATTTCTGGAGTTCTTAACGTTGTCGCCCAGGCGACAGTGGCTGTCGCCTGGCGATAGCGTTGTTGGGTGGTGGCTAACGCTGGCGACAAGGTGACTGGGGTCATGCAGCAGTGTTGCTGGCTGGTCAAAGTCGGTTCATAACGTTGTCGCCCAGGCGACAATGGCTGTCTCCCGGCGACAGCTCAAAGTTGGACTTTGTGGCCGAAATCAAGGGCATTGATTGCACTTTGACTTTGGGGGCTGGTTTTGGCTTGGGAGGCTCGGTGGGAGCATAGAAGGCCGAAATCCCCTTCTTCTTCATTATTTTCCTTAAGGGTTCTTAAGAGAGAGAGAGAGAAGAGCTTGGAGAAGAAGGAGAAATAGTAAACCCTAGCTTGGAGCTTGGGTTTGGAGGAGCTACACTCATTCGATCCCTTCAACATTGGTGGCTAAGCGTAGAGGAGGGCAAGGCGCTCCTTTCCATCTGTGCCAAAAGTCGAGCCATGGGCTCCGTTTAAGGGTAACGAACTCTTCTAACCCCATTTGGACATGTTCTAGTCCTTTCCCATGCATCGTTGAGGCACCTACCCAAAAGGGTGAGGTCGTGGCCTCCGACGGGTCGATTTGTGCTATCCCCGTCAAAGCTTGCATTCATGTAGAGTCCACGCGTGAGATGGACGTAGGCGCGCTGTGTGAAGCCCATCCGAGACGGTTCGTCCGGATTGGTGATACTTTTTAGGTATTGTGCGTGCCGGGGAAAACCCCCGTGTTGTTATACTTGCCTCGTAGGGCTAGAGGGTGCTACTGCATGCGCAGCAACGCCCGGGGGTGTGCCCCGGGGAGCACCCGAAGTTAAAAGGCAGAAATGGAGTTCTGTCCAGCTGTCGCTGGCGCGACAGTGACTGTCGCCTGGGCGACAGCTTCCCAGAATTGGGTTCTGGTGAATTTGGGTGTTCTGAGGCAGTGGGAATGCTACTGCATGTGCAGCAACGCCTGGGGGTGTGCCCCGGGAAGCACCCACAGCTAGAAGCCAAATTAGGGTTTTGTGACTGTCGCTGGCGACAGTGAATGTCGCCAGGGCGACAGCTTCCCAGACTGAGTTCTGGTGATGTTGTTGTGCCCACCTGTTGAGGGGACCTGAGGCCGGTGTACCCGACTTGTGCGGGTGTCCTGGTGGATGACTTAGCGGCCCGTGGAGCCGGGTAATTGAGAATACCTGGGCTGAAGGGACACCATACCCGCTTTTCGTGTTGTACAACGAGAGCTGTGAACAACGGGCATTTGGCAAACCTGAAACCGCACCATTGCAGCACCTGATTAGTAAGCCTCAGACAGCATGTCGGGAGGCAATGGGATAGAGTCTTCGGACTACGTTATATTCACAATTAAAGCACAGGGGAGCCCTGGTATTCGGGTCGCCGACTTTAGCCTCGAAGGGCAAAGCCATCAAGAGTGGATGGTGGTGGAAGGCGTAGTACACCAAAGAGTGCCTGAGTGCACGAGACGTGGAGGCCATTCCCACGTTTGTGTTGTTGCATATGTATGAAATGTTGTGGGCTCGTCTAGTCGCACTCTTATATATATATATATATGTTGTTGAGACTGTTTTGCAGGGACGTTTAGAACTGCCACCCCCTCGAAGGGGTGGGGTCGTTATAACCTGGTCAGCTTTAGCTGACCGTTGCCCTATTTTGCCACCGTCTTTCGTGAGCTTGTTGTACAGGAGCTGGACCGAGCGGGACCTTGGCGGGCTGAATCCCCTGCGCTGCTGTGGCCCTTGAAGGTCTTTTGTCCTTTCTTCTGTTTTCATGTATGGCCGGCCTGCGCGCCGATGTTGGTAAATTGTAAGGCCGTCGTGTCTCTTTTGTGTGTTGTAAAACATTTTATTCCAAGTTAATAGAAGTGGACATACCCGAGTTTGGGTCTTGTGGTTTATAATTCTGTCTCTCTCTTTTGCTTCCGCATAGAATGCTCTCAGTTAGGCTTCGTGGTATAGTGTCGTTGCATATTCAATTAAGTGACGTTTCCATTTGTTTTGTAGTATATGGCGTGGGGCCCCGACCGGACCTTCTGCTATATGCTTCTGAACGGATGGGGGTGTTACAAATTGGTATCAGCTTCTAGGGTTCCGTATCCTTCTAAGGAATTCGTGGGCGAATTCTTTTAAGGGGTGGTGAGCACGTGTGTGCGCTACCGTTGAGACGTAAAATAAACCCAAAAATGTCCACTTAGGAATAAAATGTAACAACAAACCAACAATAATTGCATGATTTTGGAACCTGAGTGTTCCTTTTGTTGTTAGTTGCGACTGTGCTGTCGCCTAACTGTGAGTTGCACTTGTGTAGGGCACTCGAAGTGCAGCGGGACCGTCGCGTCCCCGTGATGTGCATGAGAGTAGTGGGTCTGCTGAGGCCCCTACAGCTCCGTCTGCTCAGTTGGTTCGGCTAGTTACTAAAGCCGTTCTAGCTGCGTTGAATGGCCAGCCTGAAAGGCAAGGCAAACCGCCAGTGCAAGAGGTGGCCCCTGAGCCACTAAGAGTGGAGCAAGTCCCAGTGAGGCGTGCTCCTGAGCAACAGCTGAAGCACTTTCTGGGATTTCGACCTCCTCCGTTTACCGGGGTTGAATCCCCAACTGAGGCCGAAGACTGGTTGTCGCATGTGAAGCGAATTCTGACAGCGACACAGTCGGAGGAAGCGCAGAAGCTGACCTTTGCTTCTTTCTTGCTAGAAAAGGAAGCTAGGCGGTGGTGGGATGAGGTTGAGAGGCGCCAGTTCGCGGGAAGGCGACTGGTTGATGTGACGATGGAAGAGTTCTCGAGAATCTTCCTCGCAAGGTATGTGCCTCAGTCGCAGCAGATCGCGATGGAGAACCAGTTCTTGGCTCTAACACAGGGTGGTAGACTGGTTGATGACTACTTGCATGAGTTCACCCGCCTCGGGCGCTATGCTGGGACTACTTTCGATGATGAGGATAGAAGGGTGAATAGGTTTTATGGAGGTTTGCGTACTGAGTTGCGGCATCTTCTGACAGGGCCGTTGACGCAGGGTTTCACGACCCTCGTTGGTTCAGCCCGAGCCCTTGAGCACTACATGCTCAGGGAAAAGGGCAAGGCGGTTGTGGTCGAGGCAGTGCCGGAGGGCAAAGCGCCGAGTGCGACGAAGTTGCGGAGGTTGAGTCGCTGGAAGAAGGCTCGAGTATCTGGGCCAGCTCCCTCTGCTTCGGGCGCGTCATCTGGACGTGGCCCTCTTATTTGTTTCACTTGTGGCAAGCATGGCCATTTCTCTCGGGATTGCCGCAGTGGGCTTCCTAGGCCAGAGAAGAAGGCGGGGCCAGCTTATTCTGAGAAGGGGAAGGCAGCTGAGTCCACTACCTCCCGTATGGCTCCCCCGCAGCCCAGAGTTTTTAGTCTCGATCAGCAGGAGGCTATCAAAGCCAAGGACGTCGTGACAGGTACAATTTAAGATACAATCTTTACTGTTTATACACCTGTTTTAATGTTCATGCTAACCCTGCTTGGCGGCGTAGGCTATGTAAATGTTTTAGGCGTCCCTGCGAGAGCGCTTTTCGATACTAGGGCTTCGCACTCCTTCTTATCGTCGGACTTCGTCCAACGTATTGGTGCGCCGTCGATTGCTTCTGCAGATGGACTGGAGGTCCTACTGCCGAATGGATATTCGATGCGTGTGGAGAGGAGTTGCTGCGTAAAGGTTCTAGTTGGAAGTCGGGAGTATGACCTGAAGGCATCGTTACTCCCCCTGGTTGAGTTCGATGTTATCTTCGGTATGGACTGGCTGTCGGAACAGCGTGCGTGTATCGATTGCACCACCAAGGAGGTGAGGTTTGGGCAGGGTGCGGATCGGGAGATGGTCTTTGCGGGCATGCGTGGATCGAGCAAGACGCTGATGTCTGCTCTCCAGGTGTCCAAGGCAGTGTGACAGGGAGCAGAGTTATTCTTTGCTCTTGTGGAGGCTTCAATGCCGAGGCCCAGCCTAGCGGATGTTCCGGTAGTAGCAGAGTTCCCCGATGTGTTCCCGAGCGAGCTCCCCGGTGCTCCACCGCAGCGGGAGATAGATTTCACGATTGAGTTGGTGCCAGGCGCTAAGCCTGTGGCCCGCTCGCCGTATCGTATGGCTCCGAAAGAGTTGGCGGAGTTGAAGCTGCAGTTGTAGGAGCTGCTTGAGCAGGGCTACGTGCGTCCGAGTTCCTCACCTTGGAGTGCACTGGTCCTCTTTGTCAAAAAGAAGCACCGTAGCCTGCGGCTTTGCATCGATTATCGGGAGCTGAACAAGCTGACGGAGAAGAACAAGTATCCTCTTCCGAGGGTAGATGATTTGTTCGACCAGCTCGTTGGTTCGACAGTATACTCGAAGATGGACTTGAAGTCCGGCTATTATCAGGTGCGGATCAGGGAGTGCGATATCCCGAAGACTGCCTTCAGTACGAGGTACGGGCAGTATGAGTTCACCGTGATGCCGTTTGGGTTGTCTAATGCGCCTTCGATGTTTATGGACTTGATGCACCGGACTTTCCGAGAGTACCTCGACCGGTTTGTGGTCGTCTTCCTGGATGACATACTAGTCTACTCTCAGTCCGAGGAGGAGCACGGTGAACACCTGCGAGTAGTTTTGGAGGTTCTGAGGAGGAACCAGTTGTATGCCAAGTTCTCGAAGTGCGAGTTCTGGCTTCCTTCCGTGGCGTTCTTGGGCCATGTGGTTAGTGGTTCGGGTGTGGCGGTAGATCCGGTGAAGGTTTCGGCCATCAGGGAGTGGCCTGTCCTTTCTTCTGTAGCGGAGGTCCGTAGCTTCCTCGGGCTGGCCGGTTATTACAGGCGCTTCGTGGAGAACTTCTCCCGGATCGTGCTGCCTCTTACGACGCTGACACGGAAGATGCAGGAGTTCATTTGGACGCCCGCGTGTGCGCAGGCTTTCGAGGAGTTGAAGCGGCGCCTTACGACGGCTCCGATCTTATGTTTGCCTTGCGGCACGGAGGGCTACGAGATCTACACCGACGCTTCTGGGAGCGGCCTTGGCTGCGTTCTGCAGCAGCATGGCAAGGTTTTAGCGTATGGCTCTCGCCAGCTGAAGGTGCACGAGCGGAACTATCCGGTCCACGACTTGGAGTTGGCGGCCGTGATATTTGCCCTGAAGCTTTGGCGGCATTATGTGTATGGCTTGAAGATCAACATCTTCACGGACCATAAGAGCCTGAAGTACCTTCTGACGCAGAAAGGGCTGAATATGCGGCAGCAGAGGTGGATGGAGTTCCTGGGGGAATTCACCTTCGAGATCCACTACACTCCCGGGAAGGGGAATGTTGTTGCGGATGCACTCAGTCGCAGGGCTCCAGCGCAGGCCAACTGGATTCAGATGCATGATGAGCACCTGATACGTGACCTGGAGGCCTTGGGTATTTCTTGCGTAGAGAAGAGGAGCAGTGCCGGTGCCTGTTTGAGTTGGACTGAGGTGCAGTACGACCTCGCAGATAGAGTCCGCCGGGCTTTTGAACTCGATCCGAGTTTAAAGCGCTACGCGGAGGATGCTGGTGGTGGGCCGGATGCCCAGTTTCAGGTTCGAGACGGGTTGCTGTGGAGAGGTGACCGTTTGTGCGTCCCCAAGGTGGGTGAGCTGCGCGATGAGTTGATGAACGAGGCGCATCGTACCAGGTATTCAGTTCATCCGGGGAGCATGAAGATGTTTAAGGACATGAAGGTCCTTTTCTGGTGGCCGGGTATGAAGAGGGACATCGCTCACTACATGGCCAAGTGCCACACTTGTGCGCTAGTGAAGGTGGAATGTCAGAAGCCCGGTGGCTTTTTGCAGTCATTGCCTGTTCCGGAGTGGAAGTTTGATGACACTTCCATGGATTTCGTGCATGGGATGTCGAGATCGCAATGCGGGAACGATGCCATCTGGGTAGTTGTAGACCGGCTGACAAAGGTGGCGCACTTTATCCCCAACCGGAGGGATGACTCGGTGGAGAAATTGGCGAAGTTGTATGTTGATACTATAGTGCGACTGCACGGTGTGCCCCGTAGCATCGTCAGTGATCGTGATGGACGCTTTACTTCGAGCGACTGGAGGCTAGTCAACCGTCTTTTGGGTACGAAGCTGCAGTTTAGCACGGCCTTTCATCCTCAGACGGATGGCCAAACTGAGCGTACCAACAGGACGATGGAAGACATGCTCCGGATGTGCGTCCTGGATTTTGGCAAGGGGTGGGAAGATCACCTCTTTCTTGTTGAGTTCGCGTACAACAACAGCTATCAGACGAGTATTCAGATGGCGCCTTTCGAGGCCCTCTATGGCAGGAAGTGCCGCACTCCCTTAGCTTGGGCGGAAACGGGCGAGACGAAGCTCTTCAAGAGGAAAGACTTCGAAGAGGCGACTTCGACGGTGCGTTTGATCTGGGAGAGGCTTTTGGTTGCGCAGGATAGGCAGGAGAAGTACTATAATGCGAAGCACCGCGACGTCCAGTTCGCCGTTGGCGATTGGGTTTACTTGAAGAACAGGCCATTCAAGGGCGTGTCCAGGATTCGGCGCTTGAAAAAGCTGAGTCCGAGATACCTTGGACCTTTTGAGATCATCGAGCGCGTCGGCGAGGCGGCTTATAGGCTTGCGCTATCGGCGGAACTGAGCGAGCTACACGATGTATTCCACATCTCCGTATTGCGGAAGGCAGTGCAAGAGCCTACGCAGGTGGTCGCGGCGGTTCAGGTGCCCGTGGATAGTGGGCTTAAGACGGCGGTCAGGCCCGTTAGCATCGAGGATGCTGAGGTGCGTCAGTTGCGGAACAGGGAGATCCGTATGGTAAAGGTCCGTTGGGACAACTGCGGTCGCGAGGAGCTCTCATGGGAGCGTGAGCAGACCATGATGGAGGAGTTCCCCGAGCTGTTTCGGTGACGTTTATCTCTTTTTCCCCTTTGTGTAAAGACTTTTTGATATATATGTATATATGTGTTTTTATAAAATTTCGGGACGAAATTTATATAAGGAGGGGAGGGTTGTAAGAACCCAAATCAGGAAGGTAAATTTCTAGAGTTCTTAACGTTGTCGCCCAGGCGACAGTGGCTGTCGCCCGGCGATAGCATTGTCGGGTGGCGGCTAACGCTGGCGACAAGGTGACTGGGGTCATGCAGCAGTGTTGCTGGCTGGTCAAAGTCGGTTCATAACGCTGTCACCCAGGCGACAATGGCTGTCGCCCGGCGACAGCTCAAAGTTGGACTTTGTGCACGAAATCAAGGGCATTGATTGCACTTTGACTTTGGGGGCTGGTTTTGGCTTGGGAGGCTCGGTGGCAGCATAGAAGGCCGAAATCCCCTTCTTCTTCATTATTTTCCTTAAGGGTTCTTAAGAGAGAGAGAGAGAAGAGCTTGGAGAAGAAGGAGAAATAGTAAACCCTAGCTTGGAGCTTGGGTTTGGAGGAGCTACACTCATCCGATCCCTTCAACGTTGGTGGCTACGCGTAGAGGAGGGCAAGGCGCTCCTTTCCATCCGTGCCAAAAGTCGAGCCATGGGCTCAAAGCGGCGTTTAAGGGTAACGAACTCTTCTAACCCCATTTGGACATGTTCTAGTCCTTTCCCATGCATCGTTGAGGCACCTACCCAAAAGGGTGAGGTCGAGCCTCCGACGGGTCGATTTGTGCTATCCCCGTCAAAGCTTGCATTCATGTAGAGTCCACGCGTGAGATGGACGTAGGCGCGCTGTGTGAAGCCCATCCGAGACGGTTCGTCCGGATTGGTGATACTTTTTAGGTATTGTGCGTGCCGGGGAAAAACCCCGTGTTGTTATACTTGCCTCGTAGGGCTAGAGGGTGCTACTGCATGCGCAACAACGCCCGGGGGTGTGCCCCGGGGAGCACCCGAAGTTAAAAGACAGAAATGGAGTTCTGTCCAGCTGTCGCTGGCGCGACAGTGACTGTCGCCCGGGCGACAGCTTCCCAGAATTGGGTTCTGGTGAATTTGGGTGTTCTGAGGCAGTGGGAGTGCTACTGCATGTGCAGCAACGCCTGGGGGTGTGCCCCGGGAAGCACCCACAGCTAGAAGCCAAATTAGGGTTTTGTGACTGTCGCTGGCGACAGTGAATGTCGCCAGGGCGACAGCTTCCCAGACTGAGTTCTGGTGATGTTGTTGTGCCCACCTGTTGAGGGGACCTGAGGCCGGTGTACCCGACCTGTGGGGGTGTCCTAGTGGATGACTTAGCGGCCCGTGGAGCCGGCTAATTGAGAATACCTGGGCTGAAGGGACGCCATACCCGCTTTTCATGTTGTACAACGAGAGCTGTGAACAACGGGCATTTGGCAAACCTGAAACCACACCATTGCAGCACCTGATTAGTAAGCCTCGGACAGCATGTCGGGAGGCAATGGGATAGAGTCTTCGGATTACGTTATGTTCACAATTAAAGCACGGGGGAGCCCTGGTATTCGGGCCGCCGACTTTAGCCTCGAAGGGCAAAGCCATCAAGAGTGGATGGTGGTGGAAGGCGTAGTACACCAAAGAGTGCCTGAGTGCACGAGACGTGGAGGCCATTCCCACGTTTGTGTTGTTGCATATGTATGAAATGTTGTGGGCTCGTCTAGTCGCACTCTTATATATATATATGCTGTTGAGACTGTTTTGCAGGGACGTTTAGAACTGCCACCCCCTCGAAGGGGTGGGGTCGTTATAACTTGGTCAGCTTTAGCTGACCGTTGCCCGGTTTTGCCACCGTCTTTGGTGGGCTTGTTGTACAGGAGCTGGACCGAGCGGGACCTTGGCGGGCTGAAGCCCCTGCGCTGCTGCGGCCCTTGAAGGCCTTTTGTCCTTTCTTCTGTTTTCATGTATGGCCGGCCTGCGCGCCGATGTTGGTAAACTGTAAGGTCGTCGTGCCTCTTTTGTTTGTTGTAAAACATTTATTCCAAGTTAATAGAAGTGGACATACCCGAGTTCGGGTCTTGTGGTTTATAATTCTGTCTCTCTCTTTTGCTTCCGTATAGAATGCTCTGAGTTAGGCTTCGTGGTATAGTGTTGTTGCATATTCAATTAAGTGATGTTTCCATTTGTTTTGTAGTTTATGGCGTGGGGCCCCGGCCGGACCTTCTGCTTTATGCTTCTGAACGGATGGGGGTGTTACATTTTATCCACAATAGTGAATCCAAGCATGCCTGCAACTTCCTTGAACAGCCAAATAGTTGATTCATGGGTATACCAATTTACATCTTTAACATTTTGCAAGATGTTCTCCTGAAGCTCTTGCATTTTTGAAAATACATTTCCATCCAAATCATTCACTTTACCATCCAAATCATTCACTTTACTAGCACTCTCCTCTATCTTAGACACAATACTCTCCTCCCCCTTTATGACATCTTCATGTAGGAGGGCATAGAGTTTGGCCAGTTGCCTTTCAACTTGATCATCCAGAAAATTAATCCCTTGATCATGAGAAATTCTGAGAGCTGTTTGAGCAGTATTCAGATTAACAACATTTTCAGCAACCTGATGCAAGTTATTTAGAACATGCCCAACTCCCTTATTGGTGTGGTCCAATGCCTTTCCTGCCTTTGTCATCCAGGCTTCTTGATCACTTTTGAATTTGCCCATTTCATGCCTTATTTCAGTCATTTCCTGCCTCAAAGCACCATCAACAATATCAATCTTCTGATAGACTTTCTTGATAGACTTATCAAAATGCTCAGTTTGAGCTTGCAGCAAACTTGCAATAGACTTCAGCAGAGAAGATTTTGAGCTGTCTCCAGTTTCAAAATCTTCAGGAGAGGCTCTATCAGCTACAAAACCGGTAGACTGTGCTTGCTTATCAAGCACAGTTACTCTTGGAGATTGTCTAATAAGAACTTCTGGTGGGGGCAAAAGCAGCACAGAAGGAAGAACCTGAGGAACTGCAGATTCGTCCATGAATATATCTTCTTATTCTTTCTCCCCCTCACCCAAAGACATCCTCTTGGCAAACTCCAACTGATCACCAAAACTGCCCTTCTCCATTGAAGCAGATTTCTCAGAATGAACAGATGCAGGATCTGGCAAGTCTTCATTATCTTCTGAATTAGAAACAAACACTGCAGATGATCTCCTTGATTCTTCTAGCATAGCAGCTTCATCTATATCAGCAAATTTCCCTTGACCCTCCAGGTCATGAACAACATCAGGGACAGCAGTACTAACTGGATCAACAGGAACTTGATCAGCTTCACTGGGAGGAATTTCTTTTGTAGCAGCACCACTTTCAACATTGTCTCTTGGGGTTGGAAACTCCCCCTCAACATGTTCACCTCTTCCCTGATCAGGAGCTGGACTAGGTCCACTTCCCCTTGAGGGTTGACCTTCTTCCAGAAATCTGTCATCCCTCTGCAAGCCTGCTTCATCAGCATCAGCAGCTCTCTTCACTCCACCTTTTGGGATGACTCTTTCCCACTTGGAGAAGATAGATGAGGTAATTTTCTTTGTATGATGGAGTGGAGAGCCTCTTCCAAGATTAAACATATCAGGATTACTACCATTCAGTAGCAGACTAAGAATTCTGCCAAAAATTGGGGCTAGGAAACTTTCTTTAATTTTATCAAATATAACTTCACCAAAATTGAAATCTTTTCTACAGATAATAGCAGTGTGAATCTTAAAAGCTTCTTCAGATAGGTAGTCATGAGAGCCTACCTTGCACAATAAAACTTTTCCTAAAATATCACATAACAATTTACCTCCATCATTCATGAATTTCCTTCTTATTTTAGAACCTTCATCAGAGATGCCACAAAATCTCTTGGCTCTGAGAATGTCTTCAGCATATACTTCTTCTGATTCGACTTCAGGCATCCTCAAGATCCTGTTGATGCCACTGGCTTTCAAAACTATTTTACACGACCTGATGCAGCTCTTTATTTTCTTGCCTTGACTGGAAATTTTTGCATTCCTGTAGAACTCAAGAACATCTTGTTCTAAAATTTTAGCCGGCTCCTCCAAAACATAACTGAGCCCGGCGACATCAAGCATCATGATGATGTTTCTGAACTCATCTGAAGCCGCTCTAAACGCACCTCGCACTAGCTCTCCACCAGAATGTAGACCTGCTTTTGGCGTCGTTGAGCTTGACGAAATCGGGACGAAGAACAGTGATTTCTCGAGGGAGACGAAGAGACGAGAAGGGTTTTCACAGAAGGGACGCGTGGAATCACGTGTTTTCAATATTTATATATATATAAAAATTGGGCGCCGTACCTGATTTCACGGATGGCTCTTCGGATCCAATAAATTGTATTTAATAAAAAGATTTCACGGGAGACGTGTCCGAGAAGAGAAATATTTTGACATGTGAAATCCCGTGAAACTTCATGAAATTTTCTGATTTATCCAGTGAAATCCCGTGCAATTTCGTGAAATTCCAACAGTCCTGTCTTCAAGATTCCTTGTTAAGCATTCCAAGTTCCATTTTGAAGAAATTGAACTTGGTCTCGTCCAGAGGCTTTGTAAAATTATTGTAATTTGCTTGTCAGTATTAACATATAACAAATTTATATCCTTACTCTCAACATGTTGCCGGATGAAGTGGTAGCGAAGCTCGATGTGCTTTGTTCTGCTGTGAGAGACTGGATTATTTGCTATGGCAATAACACTTGAGGAGTCACAGAACATGGAGATTTCTGTGAGCTTTAAGTTATAGTCCTCAAGCTGATTCTTTATCCACAAGAGTTGTGCACAGCAGCTGCCGGCAGAGATATACTCTGATTCAGCAGTTGATATTGCAACACAATTTTGCTTCTTGCTACTCCATGAAACAAGCCTTTTTCCCAAGAATTGGCAAGTTCCTGAAGTACTCTTTCTATCATCTTTGCTACCTGCAAAATCAGCATCTGAAAAACCAATTAGTTCAAAGTCATTGCTTCTCAGGTACCATAAGCCGAGATTTGGTGTACCCTTAAGGTATCTCAAAATCCTCTTTGCAACGACATAATGAGATTCCTTACAGTTCACCTGATACCTGACACAAACACATGTTGAAAACATTATATCAGGCCTACTAGCAGTAAGGTAGAGCAAGGACCCAATTATGCTTCTGTACTTGGTTTCATCAAAAGGTTTACCTTTCTCATCCTTGTCCAGAGACATGCTTGAGCCCATTGGAGTCCTCATAGAGGTTACACTCTCCATTCCAAATTTCTTAAGGAGCTCTTTGGTGAACTTCGTCTGAGAGATGAAAATTCCATCTTCAGATTGGTGCACCTGGAGTCCTAAGGAATATTTCAGCTCTCCCATACTGCTCATTTCAAACTTACCTTGCATCAAGTTAGAAAACTTTTTGCAAAGTTTGTCATCTGTAGAGCCAAAAATAATATCATCGACATAGATTTGCACAAGCAAAATCTCGTCTTTCACTTCCCTAAGAAACAATGTCTTATCTATTGTTCCTCTTGTAAATTTGTTCTCAAGAAGAAACCTAGACAATGTCTCATACCAGGCTCGGGGTGCCTGTTTGAGACCATACAAAGCTTTATGTAAATAATATACATGATCAGGAAAGTTAGGATCTGCAAAACTTGGATGCTGAGCTACATATACTTCCTCTTTAAGGTCTCCATTCAGGAAGGCTGACTTCACATCCATCAGGAAAACCTTAAAGCCCTTATATGCAGCATAAGACAGAAATAATCTGATGGCTTCAAGTCTTGCTACTGGTGCAAAGGTCTGATCAAAATCAATCCCTTCTTCTTGCTTGTATCCTTGTGCAACCAGTCTTGCTTTGTTCTTTGTAATGATGCCCTTTTCATCAAGCTTGTTCCGGTAGACCCATTTGGTTCTAATCACATTTTGTCCTTTGGGTCTTGGTACTAACTCCCAAACTTTACATCTCTTGAATTGGTTGAGCTCTTCTTGCATAGCAAGGATCCAAGATGGATCGGTGTTTGCTTCTTCAAACTTCTTCGGCTCAATCTGTGAAAGAAAACTTAAATGTAAAACTTTGTTAGTTGTACCTCTTCTCGTTAGAACTCTGCTTGAAGGATCTCCGATAATCTGATCAGCTGGATGATCTCTTGAATATCTGACTCCCAAGTTACTTGCATTTTCAGGAGCAACTTGAGGTTCAGCCACCTCTGGAACATCTTCTTCTTCATGAACTTCTTGTTCATCTTCAGAGTGATCTGAGATCTCTTCTGCCAACTCTGGTGCATCATCTGTGGTATTTACTCCATCTTTCATAGTGAGTTCCTTTAGCTTTTCACCTATATCTTCAATGAACACACTAGACGAGTTGCTATGCAGCAGGCTCATCTCATCAAATACAACATGGACTGTTTCTTCTACAACCAGAGTTTTCTTATTAAAAATCCTATATGCCTTACTATGGCTACTATATCCTACGAAAATACCTTCAAAACATTTTTCACTAAACTTGGTTGTAGGATGTTTTCCATTGTTAAGTACATAGCATTTACTGCCAAAAATTCTAAAATATGAAATCTTTGGTTTTCTGCCCTTTAGAATCTCATATGGGGTCTTACGATGGTTCTTATTGATGAGTGCTCTGTTTTGCACATGGCAAGCTGTGTTGATAGCTTCTGCCCAGAAGTATTCTGGAAGAGCAGAATCACTCAACATAGACCTGCCAGCTTCTATGAGGGTTCTATTCTTTCTCTCGGCTACTCCATTTTGCTGTGGAGTACGTGGAGAGGAAAACTCATGGGAGATACCTTGACTTTCACAAAACTCTGTCATGGCCCCAGACTGAAATTATGTTCCATGGTCACTTCTGATTTTGACCACTGAACAGTTAAGTTCATTCTGAATAAGCTTGACAAATGTAGTGAATATGCCAAAGGTTTCTGACTTAAGTTTTAGAAAGAATACCCATGCAAACCGGGAATAGTCATCAATAATAACCAAGGTGTAAGCTTTCCCACCTAAGCTTCTAACTGACATTGGACCAAATAAATCCATATACAGCAGATGAAGACATCTGGTAGAATTATTGCCAATTATGCTCTTAAAGCTAGCCTTTGTTTGCTTACCCATTTGGCAAGCATGGCAAGGGCTTTCTTTAATGCATTTAACTTTGGGGGCATCCCTTACCAAGTTGTGAGAAAATAACATAGATATAGTTTTGAAATTAATATGTGCAAGTCTCTTGTGTCATTGGTCACAAAGAGATGCACTATCTTTGGCAACAAAACACACTGGGGTAGAAGACTGTAAACATATAAAATCCAAACAGTATATACCACTACTCCTAGAGCCTGTTAAAATAGTTTCTGCAGACACGGACATCTTTATCAGGCATCTATCTCTAAAGAACTCAACGGTATAGCCTTTGTCACACAGTTGGCTTATGCTAATCAGATTGTATTTTAATCCTTTCACATGAGCTACACGTGTGAAAATGACTGAGCCGTTGGTTATTGAACCATAGCCTATAATAATACCTCGTTCAGATCCGCCAAACTTTACTTTAGGCCCGTTCTCAACTGGAACATAATCCTGAAGTAATCTTCTTCTCCCGGTCATATGCCGAGAGCAACCACTGTCCAAATACCAGATAGGAATTTTGTCGGCCTTTGGACATTCCTGCAAACATGATCAATACCCCTTAGGAGCCCAAACATATTTGGGCCCTTGGTTCCTTGTTAGTGGAACACCACTTGGAACATTAACTTTGCAAGTGGTCGGTCTTGCACTGTTAACTCGTGAAGTTCTTGGCACAATATGATTGAACCAACAATCTATGGCAAAATGACCAATTTTGCCACAACACCAGCATTCAAATCTATTGTATCTCCTCTTTGTGTTCTGCTGAGCCTTTTGAACGGGTGGCTTTGCAGGAGGAGCAACCTTGGAGGTAGAAGCCTCGTTGGTGCAACATACACAATTCTTAGGCACTCGGAGACAGAGCCCTGCTTCTCCGGGAGCTTTCAGCCTTTAGAGCAATGGTCTTCTCCTTGCTAGAGCTCCTACTGCTTTCCTCTTCTGACTTCCTGATATTCAACTTCAGCTCATGGGAGAGCAGCTTCCCATACAGAATCTGTGGCTCTGTAGTAGCCAACTTACCATATTCTCTGATAGCTATCACCTTGGGGTCCCATTCCTTAGACAGGGATCTAAGGAATTTATCATTTAGTTCACCCACGGTGAATTCTCTTCCATAGTTTCTCAGACCATTTACAATCTTGAAGAATTTCTCGTAGGTGTCAGAAATTGTGTCTTTGCCTTGTTGCTTGAAGGCTTCGTATTCTTGGTTCAGCAAAGACTTCCTGTCATCTCGAACTTCTTCAGTACCTTCCATCAAAACCACAATAGAATCCCACATCTCTTTTGCATACTTGCAGTGAATCAGATTTTGTAGCATTGAATCAGCAATTGCACCTGCTATGATGTGATTTGCTTTCTTGTCCAGAGTGACAAGTGCAATTTCATCCTTTGTCATGTCCATCGGTTTCTTTGGCACTTGTTTGGTGGCATCAATGGTAGAAGCAACCATGGGAATATGGGGACCTTCCTTAACTATCTGGGAGATTCGGGGATTATTTGCTTCCATGTAGAAGATAACTCTTTCTTTCCACATGGGGAAATTCTCCTTAGTGCAAACTGGGAGCTTGGAGGAAACCCATTCCATGCCTCTGTCCGTAGATAGAGATCTTGACAACGTAGAAGGATCTTTAATCTAGGTGTTAACCTCTTAAAGATAACCTCGCTTTGATACCGATTGAAAGAAATCGTTCTCTACCTAAATCACCTAGAGGGGGTGAATAGGTGATCTCTACTGCGATTGCGGAATAAAAATTTTGCACATACACAACAAAAAAATCACAGCACAGAGACACAGATTTATAGAGGTTCCCCAAGGTGGGTACTCCTCTCTCCCGCTCCGCCTATCTAGCACTTCGGGCTAGCGTCGACAACTTCACCAATACTCAGATTTATCAACAAATCCTACACTCGGAGACAACGACTCCTACAAACTCGGAGTAAACAACTCCTACAACTCGGAGTAAACAACTCCTACAAAATAACTCGGAGTAAAAACTCCTACAGGAATTAAATAAAGTTTGAAACGAAACTTCTCTTGAATCTCAATAGAGATTAACTTCAGATCTGGAGAGACTGAATCTTCTTCTTCCTTTAGAGTGAAAGCTTGGATCTTCAAGGATTAGGAAGAATAAAGAATCAGCAAACCTGATCTGAGTAGGCCCTTTGATTAATTTGAAAAGATCTTCAATATAGAGAGCAGCAACTGGATCAAAGGCCTTCTTATCTGAGAAATCTCTAGCAACACTGAAGAACGAATCTTGAGCGGCGCACTTTAGATCTCAGAAACTTGTTCAGCAAGCGAGAAAGAAAACGGCTGCTTCTTCTTTTTCAATCGGGTGATTTATTTTTCTTCTTGGTTTGCCCTAAAAATAAAAGATTATTTATAGGGAGACCTCCAACGGCTCGGGCGACAAACAAGGAGGGATCACCACGTGTACTGTACATGGCGGCCAACCCTAAATTTCAAAAACGAATCATAAATTTGAAATCCGTTTGTCCGTCATTCGTCGAGACTTTACGTGAACATTCGACGAATTGACTTAGCCATTGAAAAATACTGATCAAAGCTTGAAAACTGTCTTCTGTTTTCATTCGTCGAAATTCGTCGGGAGTTCTCGAGAACATTCGACGAATTGACTTAGCCGCACATTTTCCTTTACAAGTCTGCCTTTTTGACTTCTGTCTGCGTTCGTCAATATTCGTCAGGAGTTCATGAGAACATTCGACGAATAGACTTAACCGCAGAAATTTCTTCTTTAAGGTAGAAATTTGGCTTCTGTCTGGATTCGTCGAGATTCATCGGAACTTCACGAGACATCTCGACGAATTGACTTAGCAAAAATTTCTTTTATCCTGAAAACCTGCTCCACTCCTCAAACTTGAAAACCTTCAGTTATGAGTATATGAAGTACACCCCAATAGAGAGATTACACATGTACCAACACTTTGTTCTACACAATGAGGGATTACATTGTCTAGAACTGTGTTTGGTGATCCATTGCAACCTGACTTTGGTGTGCACTTAGCATTAAGGCCTGTCATAACACATTTAAACAGAAATCATCAAATACATCCTCAATTCTATTTTGTTCACTAGGGGACATCTTCAAATCCAGGTAATTGTGGATACAATACCCAACACTTATTCATCAGGCTGATAGTCTTTCTTCAAGGCGATATCGTCTTGATCAGGCTGATAGTCTTTCATTACGCGGGTGGTTACCCGCAAATCAAAAGGTGGAGAACGCGCGCGAACGATGGGACGGCGACGGTTTATGACCCGAACAACGATGAGGAAAATCGCTCGCCAGGAGGGAACCGCCCGGCGAGGAGGGGCGAACGGCTTGGAGGCGGGCGGCCGGAGAATGGGCCGCGGCGGCAGCGGGGGGGGGGGGGGGGGGGGGGGAGTGGGCGGCCTAACGGCCGCCCGACCGAGGGAGACCGACCGGTCAGCCGACCAAGGGGCCAAGCGGCCACGGGGCGTTGCGGGCGCGCGGCCTGAGGCGATTGCGCACCGTGGCCGCTCAGGCAAGGCCGGCAGCGAGGCCTCACTGCCGTGCGCCCCCGGCGCACAGCCAGGGTCGGCCGCGGGCCTTGGACGCGCGACTAGGGGCCGGCGTCCGCGAGCCGCGGTCGGCGTGGCGGCGGCCGGTTGGTGCGCTCGGGCGACGATTGGGGCGTGGATCGTGCGCATGATCGCGTGCGTGGCGGTTTTTTCTTCAGACTCTCCACTAAGTGAGTGGTGGTCATGAGATTCCGGCTACTCGCAGCCTGAAATTCCTATATAATGAGGGAGACCCCATCAAATGTATATATATATATATAAAAAGAGAGGGAATATTTAAAAAATGGTATAAAGTAATGTTACCAAAAATAATCATTAATCATACTTTCAAAGTCCCAACATTAAACAATTAACAGTCTTCACAAAGGTTTGCCCGATTGAACGGCTTTCCCAATTAACAAATACCAAGTCACCCACTACTCATTCGTTTCTGTATATTAGAAAATTCAAAACATAATGATAAGCATGTCTCTCGTTGCCAACCAAACACATCGTCTTTCTCCCCAAAGTTCTTCCCCACCAACCCCCGGAAAATGGAAGGTCTAATTCCATTTCTTTTAAGAGCACTCAAAAGGAAGAAGGCCACGAGGTACTACAGGTGCCTCTCCTCCGGCGCTGCCGAAGGCACACGAGAAGAAGGCCGCGACTACTACTTTCTGCCGCTGGCTGATCAGAAGCGCGGGGAAACCAGAAAAGAGTTCCTTGGTGGCCACCGCCGTCATCGCTCCATGGAGGAACTTTCCGGCGAGCCCTTCGCGCCGGAGAAGCCTAGCCGGCTGAATAGGGAGAGCAGGTTTGGGAACCTCCCGTTGCTAGCATGCGTAAGAGGCCGTGCGTAGGTTCAAAATTAGTCTCTGCTATAAGCTTTTGCAGAAACTTTATTTTTACCCTTTGATGATTGCTGTTTGTAACGAAAGAAAAACAGAAATTGTATCAGAATTCAGGATATTTTTGATACCGTGAATAAAATATATTTGGTATAAGTTAGAAGAAGTTAATTAATATTATATTACACAAACATTTATGACTTCCATGCTCCTGCAACACCGCTCCGTCCCAGCAGCGAATTTTTTGGGTCCGAATCCCGGATCGAAATCTCGATCCAGGATTCACATCTCAGATACGTATAAGTTAGAAGAAGTTTTTGAACTAGGCGGGACATCTCGGCTGATTTACTGTTGTCTCCGAGATGTCTCCGAGATGTCACGCCCGAGATATCATGCCCGAGATGTCGCTGAGATGTCCTGCCTATTTCAAAAATGTATCTGAGATGTCCCGGGCCCAGAAAAATCTTTGTTCGGGACCCGGCCCCAAAAATCTGCCGTCCCAGCCATGGGGATTGATGGGCACTCGAGAAGTCGAAGTGGTCAAATCAGACCATCAAAACTATGATGTCAGACATCTCACAAGGAAGATTCCAACAGACCCAATTTCGAGTTTCTTTGACCCTCAAAACGAACATCTAAGGAGTTCATGGGGTTACCGATCTTACCCGGCCCCGACCTACCACCCAACCTAGCGCTAGGGGCTCGCGCCCTAGCGATCAGTCGCCGACCACTGCTGGTGCAGCAGGCTCCGACAGCCTTTCGCCGACCACTGCTGGTGCAGCAGGCTCCGACAGCCTTTCGCCGGAAAGGCTCAAGAGAGGCGCCACAACCGGTGGTGCCCTTGGACGCCCCTTTCCTCCCTCTCCTTCCTCGAAACCCATCAAATCATTATTATTTGCAGCTTGAATTCAAATCATTGGGAACCCATGTCTTCACAACCGATCGACCAAATTGCAATCTGAAAGCGGTATTAAATTGTTATAAAAATGTACTATGAGATATTTTATTCAATCAAAGGTTTTTGGTGGAGTTTTGACCGAGTCACTTCACACAAACACCTCTTTCGTTTGCGATTGTCGGAGCTCTAGACCTCCGATCGAGAAACCATAGCCAAAACAGACTAGTGACGACAAGAAGAAGCTTCCCTAAAATTTTCACCAAGATCCGAGCACATTTATTTATCGAGGGGTGCAGCCACTGCCGACGTCTGTCACCGCTCCAGTGAATCAAACCGAGATGCTAAGCTTCGTCGAGGGGCAAAGTTGTCTGACCATCAAAGTTGGCAATCCAAGAGACAAACTAGTCATTTTTATTCAACCACCGATTAATTGTCATGGCGAAACTCATTGAGCGCCCCTCATAAATTTACAAAGGGGGTCTACTCTATCATTTGAGGGGGACAATAATTGGAGGAAAAGTATGAATCTTGCGTCTTGTGCATTGCGACATCAAAAAACCACCAACGAGTGTCTACTAGCACACTCGTTCCCTGTTCTCCCATGCATGCTCACACACCCTACTTTCAGGAACATGCGCACACACTCCGCTCTACTGAACCCACTACACTTTTTAGTGCACATCCCCGTGCTCCACTCTCTAACGAGTGCCCAAGCGCTCTGCTCTCTAGAGCGCCTCGTAATCTTCTCTCTATTGTGCTCCATCGTCCTTCGTCATCCAGTCCCCCCTCCCCTATGCTCAACTCACATGTTCACACCATGCGCATTGATCTATAGGGCGCACCCCGCTCTGCTCTCAAGTGCGTGCCACCGCGCTCCACTCTGTAGTATGCACCCCACGCTCTGATCTTTAGTGCTCGTTCCATGCTCCCATGCCCCATGCTAGCACGCTCACACCACTCTCTAATTTGCGTCACACCGCTCCTCTCTCCAACGCGCGCCCCGCACTCCGCTCCCCAGTTTGCACCCCGACGCACCACTCTCCAGTTTGCACCTCTAATCTCCGCTAAGTGCGTGCCAATGCTATTTGTGTAACACCCCAAATGCATTCATTATATACTATGGGTCCGGATGGGCCCCCGCAACATACAACTCACACAAATACGACATTAAAAAGATGATACATATACCCATGTAGTCTATAAATCAGTGCATAAACTTGTAAAATAACACGAAGTAATTGAGTAAAATCAATAGAATGTCCACTACTAGCATCTAATAAAGGTCACACATCCACAAATTTTCCAAAACTGGGTCTTATGGACTTTACATCACGATGTCGAATATTCAAACTAAATAAGCAGAGCACGTGTGCCCACATACAAGAAAACATGAACAATTCTAAATGAAGGTTGAATATTTTCTTTAGCTAGCTCTTCTGGGTGATTGCTCACTATTCTCCCACTGCACTATGCTACCTACAACCAAATATACATGGGAGGTAATGAAATTACACAATGAGTCCTCTGAGTGTTCTCTAGAGGGGGGGGGGGGGGGATAGAATTTTAAAACTTTTCTATAAATTATGCACAGAACAATAAAATACTTCTAACAACTATGCATTCAGAATTCCAATCCAGAATAAAACAAGCACAGAATTGCAAAATAAAGAATGGACAACACAGATTGAGATAAGATCTATAGTGATTCCCCAAAATATGGGTACCCACTCTTCTACCACTTTGGTAGGAATACAATATCCAGTGCCCGAGTCTTTTGATAAGGAGACTCTCAGAACCAAGGTCTGAGTCTTTGTTAAGGAGACTCTTAGAACCAAGCTAGATCTTTTGATAAGGAGATCTTGAACCAAGGTCCGAGTCTTTTGTTAAGGAGACTCTTAGAACCAAGCTAAATCTTTTGATAAGGAGATTTTGAACCACTAAATCCTTTGAAGAGGGATTCTAAGGACTCTTTACTCAGTTTACAAAAGTGAAAGAAAGAGTAAAGAAGAAAAAGAGATGATGATTCTTCTGATTGAATCCTCCTGCAGCAGTCACTGAGGATTCAGACACTTAGTGTTTGTATGGATCTATGTTCAGTAGATGAATCCTTACCTGAGAGAGAGAGAGATGCAAGTATTATGAAATTCAAGATCCTGAAGATGATCTCTGTATCTCCGCATGTTTCTTGCTATGAGAGGAAGAAGAAGAAGAAGCCCTGTTGTGTTGCCCAGTAGAGAGATTTGTTCTATCTTTACAATAAAACCAGAGAACTGATGAAGAAGAAGACTGAATTATTGTGTCTCATTTGTTGTTGTCTATCTTCTTCTGTATACTTATTTTTTTATCGCATAATGATGAATTACTTTCCTCTTCTGTTATTTCCATAATAGGAATGTTCAAGAGGTAGTATTGTTCTCTTTCTATTTCTGTTGACAGCCCATCCAAATCTTTTTGAATAACTTTCAAATATTTCTTTATTGTGTCTCTGGAGTTCTTCTTTCCATTCTTGACTATGGACGACCCGTTATAGTTCAAATAACTTCCATTTATAACTTCTAAATAAGCTTCAAAATAAAATCCAGGAAGTATTCTAATTCTGTGTCTATATGTGACGTTGCGTCTAATACATTTGCCTTCTTATAGACGCACCTATGAGTTCTAATAGAAGCTGCTTCGACATCTTCCTCAGCTTTGAAATGAACTCTGATATCAACGTTACGTCAAGTCCTTATCATTGTATCCATCGAGATGAATACTTTTAGCTCTGACTTCTACGTCGAATGTAATTCTAAGTTGCGTAGACTTCAAAAATTACTTTGACTGACTCTGCCTTCTGCGTCGAATACATTTCAATGTTGCATAGACTTCAACTGATACATCGACTACCAGTCTGAGTTATCCTCACTTCTATTTGAAGTTACTTCGACTTGAAGTCGAAGCTGTATTGACTTCTAGTCGACGTAGAATTAACTCAATTGAATTTTTGCACTCTCTTGGATTGGTCTTTGTCACCCTAATATGAGTGTGACATCCTAAGACATCTAATGACCATATTACCCTCACTATACAACTTGGGTAATGAATCCTAGATGATGAAATCACTTTTACATAATTTGTAAGGTAAATCCAGAGGATGTTTTTCACAACAATCTCCTCCTATTTATCTTAACAAATTTTACAAATATTTTAATTGATTTTAATCATACTGTAAAATAAAGCAGAGTATATACAAGTATACTATAACAGAATGATATCATTCCATAAAGACATAGACTATAATGATATGATAAATTTCCAATTGTAATAGATATGATTGTCTACCATAGCTGTATCTGAAATATGTGCACTTAGAACTAATAATTGTTCATTTTTATATTTTTTGATTTTCACTGATCTTTTGGAGTAACTTTTCTTTTGTTGGAGAAGACATGTGTAGACAAATTTATTGGTGAAAAGATCAGAGGCTCATCCTCCTCTTCAGCAATTTTGTCATCCTCTTTGTGAAGCTCCCCCTGAGATAATGCAACATCTTTAGCTATTTGGGCAGCTTCTTAAGCAATTGTGGTGACATATTTTATAATCTGCTCATCAGTTATGAGGAGCTCCCCCTGGATTGATGCATGCATCTCCCCTGAGTTTGTGCTGGCCTCTCTTGATCAGTAACAATCTCATCCTCTTGAGCAATCAAAACTTGGTCTTGAGCAGTCTCCCTTTCTTGTAAAAGCTTTTCCTTCTCTTGGTCAATCTCCTCTTCTTGGGCAGACATTTCCTCCTCTTGAACTTTTTCCCCCTTATGAACCTTGCTGACAAGGAAGGTTAAGAAAGATCTTGTGATCTGTGAGGAGGAAAACAATGTCTTAATTGCCTGAATCGATTCCCTTGAATCTTTCAGTTTTGTCTCCATCTAAGAGTATTTTTTTTTGAAATTTCCTCATTGACTCTGTAATAGGACAACAAAAGTTCCAGTGGCCACACCCGCTACTTTAGTAATTGCTTGATCAATGTCAAAGGAAGGTGTATAATAGGAGGTAGAATCAGGACGTGTATTGTTGGAAAAAACACCCTTTGATATATCTTACAAATTATATACAAGTGATTTCATTTTCTCGGATGTATTACCCATGTTGTATAGAAAGTGTAATTTGTTCATTAGATGTCTAAGGTTGTCACACTCTTAGTAGAGTGTCAAAGAACAATCCAAAAAGTGTCAAAAACTCAGTTGAGTTAAACCTGCGTCGAATAGAAGTCAATGCAGCTTCGACTTCAAGTCGAAGTAACTTCGAATAGAAGTTACATTAACTCAGACTGAAGTTTAAGTTTACGTAACGTTGAGATGTACTCAACGTAGAAGACAGATTCAATCGAATAAGTATTAGAAGTCGACGCAACTTGGACTTATAATCGACGCAGAAGGAAGTGCTCTGAGTTCAAGATTTCAACTCAACGGGTAGGTTGATAACTATTTGACGCAACGTGGACTACAAAGATCATTTCAAATCTGAGGAGAATTTTGACGCAGGTTCCAGTAGAATTCAGAGGTGCGTCGATAAGAAGTCAAATGTATTCGACGCTACGTCGAATACAGACAGAATTAGTAATTCTCCTTTATTCTTTTCTAAAGTTGATTCAGATGTTATACATGGAATAGTTTGATCTCTAATGAGTCGATTATATCCAAGAATGGAATGAAGGACTACAGAGAGTCAATAAAATTATTTCTGGAAGATATTCTAAAAGGATTTGACGGGTCATAAAATTAGAAAGTAAACGAAATTATCCCATGGACCTTCCTATTAGGGATATATAAGAAGAGGAAAGAAATTCAAATTCTATTTGACAGAGGAATAAACATACTCATGATGATTGAGACAACAAGCATTCAGGAATTCAATCAGTTATCTTCTTCCTCCTATCTGAAGCTTCTTCTTCTCTACTCTTAGAAAGATATAGACAATCAGAGACCTCTGTACAGAATACATTAACAGAAAAGGCTTCTTCATCTTCTTCATCTGCTACACGCACCAGTCAGAAAGGATGCCAATGGATCTGTGACACAGGAAACTTTGCCTAGAGCTGAATGGACAGATGCTGAAAAGAAGCAGAAGGCATGTGATGCCAAAGCCATTAACATTCTGGTCTCTACAATGCTCGATGACATTTTCCAGAAGGTGGATGACTACAACTCAACCAAATAAATTTGGGAATCCCATTCCAGATTGGTTGGGGGAAGTTCTGATGAAAGAAAGGATAGAAAGTCCCTTATCATATCACAATATGAGAACTTCCAAAAGAAGTCTGAAGAGAATGTTGCTAAGATGTTTGAGAGATTCTACATCATTATAAATGAGTTGAAAGGACTAGACAAGGAGATATCTCTAACAGAGATAAATGACAAGCAAGAATCACGGATCTGGGTTATTAGAGAGTCCAGATGTCATAGAGAAATCTCTACTGATGCTTTTCTAGGAAAGGTCAAATCCTATGAGCTACTACTAAAGAGCAGGGATGAGATAGAAGCTAAGGAGAAAACCACAGCCCCTAAGGAAAGGATCATTGCTCTGAAGGGTGTTGAAGGAGAGCTTTCCACTTCTAAAGAGGAAATGTTCAGCCTCTTGGCCAGAAGATTCAGAAAATGGGTCAAGTCAGAAGACTCCAGAAGAAAGGTGTGGAGCTCAAGCAAACCAAGGTTTGATAAGACTCCAAAGCAAGAAGTGATTTGATTTGCCTATAGAAATCCAGGGCACATTGCTCCTGTGTGTCCTGAAGAGCAAATGGACAGAAGCAACAGTAAGAAGGAGCACAAGAAGAAGTCCTTCAGGAAGAAGGATAAGAAGAAGGGAAAAAGGTTTCATTGCTGAAACCTAGAATGACTCAGAAACTGAGTCAAGCTCCTCTTCATATGAAAGTGATGAAGAAAATGCTGTAAGAAGAAGCCTGCCTAATGGGTCTAGAAGATTCCTCTGAGGAAGATTAAGTATATATCTTTGATGACTTTGATTTTACTTCAGAAGAATTTAAAAATTGCATTAAGGAATTTTGCAATGATTATCTTAAGATTCAAAAAGAAATAGAAACAGTTAGGGAAGAATTAAAAGACTTTAAGAAACATGATTTATATTCAGCAAATTATGATTTGAGAAATCAGATTTATAAAAAGGAAACATAATTAACTAAGCTAACTAATGAAAATCCAACTTTATAAGAAGAGCTTTCAAAGGCAAAAGCCTTTGAAGACTCACTCAATGGGAGGAGTCAAAAGCTCAAGGATATTATACAAAATCTTTCTATAAGGTTTAAGCACCTAGGTTTAGGAGCAGATCCACCCACCAGCATAGTAATCCTTAGCAAACCTACTTGGAAAATCCTGCAGTGTTCATTAGATCTAGTGAGAATCAATCCAATAGTCACTTAGATCTATTGAAGAATCTAATAGCAACCCTAATAAGATCACTATATTCAATAAGGTAATTAGTAATGATCAAAAAGGAATTTAAGTAAGCATCCCTCAGAAAAATCAACCAAAAATTATCAAATTAGTAATAAAAGGAATTATGTGTCAAATAGAACTCGACGCACTTTTTAAGATGCGTCGAATGCAACTCAACACAGCTCTGCATATGCTTCGACATCAATTCGAAGTATGTATGAAGGTGCGCCGAATTACACTCGATGTAACCACTACTCTGCATTGACTGATTATCGACGTAACTATGCAGGCACGTCGAATTACACTCGATGCAACTCTAGAAATGAGTCGAATTATTCTCGATGCATGTTTCCGGCAAACAATTATAAATCATATAGACCTTTTTCTCCTACTTCTCATTATGCTTCAAGATGCTTTTATTATTCCAAAATTGGGCACAAGGCCAAACACTGCTGGCATAATAAACCAACACTTCTACAACTAAAGGGGTATCCTGAAAGACCAACCTATTCTTTCATGACTCCTTATGATGCTAGAAGGAAGGGACCCCAGCAAGTGAGGGTCTATACTAATGTTTAAATTTATGTGCAGAAAGGAGGCTGTTCTACCACTAACCAGCAGTGGTACCTGGACAGTGGATGCTCCATGCATATGACTGGAGCAAAAGAGGTTTTGGAAAACTTCAAGGCCAAGGAAGGCCCTAAGGTAATTTTTGGTAACTCCCACTCTGGTTTGAACAGAGGATATGGTTTGCTCAGAGTTGGAGAAATCTCTTTCTCTAAGGTAGCTTATGCTGAAGGACTTCAACATAACCTTCTTAGTATTAGTCAATTATGTGATGGTGAATACAAAGTTGTATTCACTAAGTCCTTATGTCATATAGTTAGTTCATAAACTAATCAAATAGTTTTAACATGACTTAGAAAAGGTAAGGTATATGTAGTAGACTTTGACTACACTTAATCTGAAATATGCATGTTTAATTCAAACTTAGAAAATAATGAGTTATGACATATGAGACTAAGTCAATTAAACTTTAAAACAATAGCTAAACTATCCAAACATAACATAGTAAGAGGCTTACCAAATGGTAAGTTTAAGAAAGACCATCCTTGTAGAGCCTGCCAACTAGGAAAACAAACCAAGTCATCATTCAAACCAATTGGTAAGAAAGATTCTCCTAGAACCCTTTACCTTTTGCACATGAATCTATTTGGTGATATCTCCATTCAAAGCATAGCATGCAAGTCTTATACATTAGTCATTGTAGATGACTTTTCTAGATTCAGCTAGGTGTTCTTTCTAAGAGCTAAGTCAGAAACCTTTAAGATCCTCTCATGATTCATTAGATAGATTCAATCTGAATTCAATACTCAAGTTGTTGATCAGAAGTGATCATGGTACTGAGTTTAAAAATCAGTTAATTTGTAGATTCTGAGAGGATGAAGTGATAAGACAAAGCTTTTTATCTCCTAGAGCCCCCCAAAAAAATGGGGTGGCTGAAAGGAAAAATAGAACTCTAATTGAATCATGAAGGATATTATTAGCTGAATCCAATTTACCAAAGTCCTTCTAGGCCGAGGCAATGAATACCACTAACTATGTTCTGAATAAAAGTGTCATCTACAAAACTAAGTTAAAGACTATTATGAGTTATTGAAGGGAAAGACACATATAGTCACATACTTTAGAATTTTTTGGTGTACTTGCTTCATTATGAATAATGGAAAGAGCCAACTTGCCAAATTTTGACAAGAAGGCTGATGATGGAATATTCTTGGGATACTTCTCATGAAGCAATGCCTATAGGTGTTATAATGCGAGCTCTCTCAAAATTGAGGAGTCAATATATGTAGTGTTTGATGAGACTAACATGTTCTCTAAGGGGAAGGAAACTTCCACCAATATGATCTTGCGGGAAGAAGACTAGCTGGCTGATCAAGTTGAAAGAGTCAGCATCCCAGATTATCAAGTAGACTGTCAAGACAAAGGGAAACAACCAACTGATAATGAGTCAAATGAAGATTCTTCTTCAGATGATAATGACATTCAGGCACCTGCTGTGCCAGATACAGAAATCATTCTAGAAAATGGAAATGGCGAACCCACCATCACGGAAGAAGAGGAAATCCATGAGGATATCAATCAACTGAACAACTCAACAAGAAATAGGATGACCCTCAAGGATCATACTCCAATTCAAGTTATAGGAGATATATCATTGGGAGTGAAGACCAGGAATCATATCACAAATGAAAATATGCTGCAGTTCTTCCTCTCACAGTATGAGCCAAAGAAGTTTGAAGAAGCAGATAGTGATCCGCACTAGATTGATGCCATGCAAGAAGAACTTACATAGTTTGAAAGAAACAAAGTCTGGTCTCTAGTTGAAAGACCAAGAAATTACCCAATCATAGGAAGAAAGTGGGTATATAAAAAATAAGATGGACTCATCTGGAGTCATAATTTGGAACAAAGCAAGACTAGTTGCTCAAGGATATAGGCAAGAGGAGGGTATTGACTACAATCAGACATTTGCTCAAGTGGCTAGACTGGAAGCAATTAGAATGTTCCTTGCCTATGCTGCACATATGAAGATCAAAGTATATCAGATGGATATGAAAAGTGCTTTCCTAAATGGAACTCTTCAGGAAGAAGTCTATGTGGAGCAGCCCCGAGGTTTTGTCAATCCAACTCATCCTTTTTTGTTTATAGATTAGAAAAAGCACTGTATGGTCTCAAGCAAGCTCCAAGAGCTTGGTATGAGACTTTATCCACCTTCCAACTAGAACACTCTTTTGTAAGAGGTAATGTGGACAAAACACTTTTCACAAGAGCACATAAAAATCACCTATATATAGTACAGATATATGCAGATGATATGATATTTGGCTCAACAGATCAAAGACCTTGCAAAAGGTTTCTTGACCTAATGTAGTCTAAGTTTGAAATGAGTAGCATGGGGGGGGGGGGACTGTCATAATTTCTTGGCCTCCAAGTTACGCAAAATGCAGATGACTTTTTTATATCCCAACCCAAGTATACCAAAGAGCTTATCAAAAGATTTGGGATGGAAAATGCTAGTGTCATGAAAACCCCCATGGCTACCAATACTGTATTGGATAGAGATGAAAAAGGTAAGTCTTTTGATCAAAAGACTTACAGAGCAGCCATTGGTTCACTTCTCTACCTTACAACTAGCAGGCCAGATATCATGTTTTCTATATGCACATATGCTAGATTCCAGGTTGACCCCAAAGAATCCCACATGAGTTCTGTAAAAAGAATACTGAGATATCTAAAGGGTACACCTAAACTTGGCTTGTGGTATCCCATAAAATCTGGATTTGATTTAGTAGACTATTTAAATGCAGATTATGCTGGATGCAGGCTTGATAGAAAGAGCACCTTAGGAACTTGTCAATTTCTGGGCGCTAGACTGATTTCCTAGTTTATCAAGAAGCAAACCTCAATCTCTACTTCTACAGCTGAAGTTGAGTATATAGCTGCAGGAAGCTACCGCACACAAATATTATGGATGCAAAATCAGTTGTTAGATTACAACTTTAGTCTTAAGAACTCCACAATATTCTGTGACAGATCTAATTCTATTTCTATAGCTTCCAATCATATTCTCCACAACAGAATTAAGCACATAGAGATAATACACCACTTTCTCAGGTATAATGTACAGAAGGGTAAGATTAATCTTCAATACATTTCCACTGATAAACAAAGGGCTGACATTTTCACTAAGCCACTTGATGAAAACAAACATAATTTCTTCATCAATGCATTGGGTATGCTTGACAGAGCACTTTAGGACACACTTATTTTGTAATAAGATCTATTTTCTATAGAAAGTTATTACTGGGAAAACAACAAGTATTTTGAGAAAAACATAACTATTTAATCAGAGCTGCGTCGAATATAAATCGACGCACAGTGGATTTTTACTCGACGCTAGCTTCGAGAGCTAACTGAGATAGTTAATTTGAATAGCACTCGATGCAGCATCGAATTCTTATTGAAGATTACATAGTCATTAAAGTCGCTGCTCTTATTAAAAGCCTTGTCGACTTCTACTCGATGCTACATCGACTTCTTATAACACGTGCAGACTTGATTTCTAGAAGCTACTTCGACATGTTTTGGCACACTAAATTCACCCCTTTTTGACGCTGCTTCGAATAAAACCCTAAGTTACGACGATTCGCCTTCTCAAAGAAACACAGTTGATAGACTTCATTGTGCATTCGAATTCTATCTCTCTCGCTCTCCTTCTTTTTTGCCTCTCTCTTTCCCTTTCTTTTCTTGCAGGAATAAGATGATACTCAATGGAGCCAACCAAAGATCAAAGAGATGTTTTGGATGCAGTCAATTTGGCCCTACATACATTGCTGTCTCAATTCTCTTCATTATATCTCAGCTTCTCAGATGAGTGCTATCTTAAACTGGGTATTCAACATCTAGGCTTCGATACCTCATTGCCCAGACCAAAGAAATTGAAGAGGAGTTAAGATTCTCAGGGCTTCTTGCTGAGGTCTTTATTTTTTTTTCAAAATATAAAGCAGGGGGAGAAGTGTGACAGCAGACCCCCTCCAGACATAATATACATTACAAATCTCCCCTCTACCAGTGCTTTTGAAGGAGAACCAACCATCACCTCCAAGATCCTTCTGATACCTGCATCATCCTCTCTACCTAGAACCTTGTCTTCAATCCAGGGGGAGCCATCATAACAATGGGAGGATGATCTTTTCTCAAATGATGATGATTACTAGAAAAGTCTGAAGGATTAATTAGAATGGTCTGATTCACCTATTCCTGAGACACCAGACTTCAGGCCTTATTCTGAAGAGTCAACAACAACAACACCTTCAGTCCAGCCTGATGCTCTTGTTCCTGACTCTGCTCTCTCTTCTACTATTTTCATACCTATCCAGCTCCCTCATACACCTACTCCAACACCTATTTTAATAATCCCCGCACCAGCTCCCAGAGGAAGACATCCATTCATAGGAAGGGGCTATGGAATAGATTACAGAGGAAGGGGAAGAGATTATAGAGGAAGGGGATATGGAATAAACATACCTGTTTGGGAAAGATATACAAAAGAACAGAGAAAATAGTTCAAGAAGGACATGTCATATTATAAAACCTATGAGAAGGTTCAAATAGCTAAAAATAAGATTGAGGTATATAATGATTCAAATCTTGACAGAGCCTTAGATGAAATCAAAGAAATGCATCGGTATGAATTTGATGCATCTCAAATAAAACTGGAAGAAAAGAGAAATTTATTCATTGAAAGGCTGAAGAATGGCAAAGAGAATGTGTAAAAAGAACAAGTAAAGGAGGCAATTCAGATTCCCAGCACTCTGCTTGTTTCCTCCAAATATCTTGCAAAGAATCCTCAAGCTAAAGTCCTGACAGATGTGGTACAACTCAATAAAAGGGGCCTTGGATGTAATCAAGAGATGAAGGATCAACCATATCAAAAGAAAAAGAAGATTGTATTCAAGACAGTTCCAACTTCTGAGAATCCACAATCAACATTCATTATACCAGACCTTGATTCAGAAGAGCTAGATTTGGTTGAATTAAATGAGATGACTGCAAAAATCATAAGCCTTGGATTTAAGATTCAAGATGTCTATCCTGATGCAGAATCTGATCTGGAAAAGCTATTCAAAGGACATGATAAAATTCAATAAAATCCTTAGAAGGCCAAACCAACAAATTTTAAGTATGTTGAAAGGAAGTTCAGGAAGGTGTATGAAGCTCTATCAATGTTTCTCAAAAAGATAAAGTAGAACATCTCTTGGGTAACTAACTCTGATGAATTTTCATTTATATTTATCAGAAATTCTAGTTTGGTGTCATTATTGTTCTTTTTATATTTTGTTGGGCCCAGCGTTCCTTCACTTGACCCGTAGCGCTTTTCCTACTTCCTTAAAGAAAAAGTAGCGCCCTTCCCATCAGTCCAGAATTTTAGGATAGTTGGTTGCGCTTGATCCTACAAGTGGTAACAGAGGAGGTTGCGGGTTTGAGGCTAGGGGGCGCTGATTAAATCCTGAAATTTCTCTACCTGCGTGGGTCTCGGCGGGACAGGCGGCCGCGACCATGTGAAAATCCACCTCTGAGCCATGTGGTGCGCCATCTTTGAGCCATGTGGAGCACCTCTGAGCTTGCTGGTCATTCTGGACGCGGTGGGGGGGGGGGGGGGGGGGGGGGGAGATTGTTGGGTCCAGCGTTCCTTCACTTGACCCTTAGCGGCTTTCCTACTTCCTTAAAGAAAAAGTAGCGCCCTTCCCATCAGTCCGGGCTTTTGGGATAGTTGGTTACGCTTGATCCTACATATTTGTTTGTATTAATTTTTTATGTTTGTGTATGTTTGAAATCACTTAAATAATTTGTAAAATTTGTTAAGATAAATATGGAGAGATTGATGGAGAAAACACCCATTGATTTATCTTACAAATTATATACAAGTGATTTCATTTTCTAGGATGTATTACCCATATTGTGAGAGGGTAATTTGGTCATTAGATGTCTTAGGATGTCACACTCTCATTAGAGTGTTAAAGACCAATCCAAAAAGTGTCAAAAACTCAGTTGAGTTAAACCTACATCAAATAGAAGTCGACGCAACTTCGACTTCAAGTCGAAGTAACTTCTAAAAGAAGTAACATTAACTCAGATTAAAGTATAAGTCGACGCAACGTCGATGTCTACTCGACGCAGAAGACAGAGTTAGTTGAAGCAGTATTAGAAGTCGACGTAGCTTGGACTTATAATCGACATAGAAGGAAGTGATCTGAGTTTAGGATTTCAACTCGATGGGAACGTCGATAACTATTCGACGCAACTTTGATTACAGAGATCATTTTAAATCTGCGGAGGATTTCGATGCAGCTTCTGGTAGAATTCAGAGGTGCGTCAATAAGAAGTCAAACGTATTCGATGCTACGTCGAATACAGACAGAATTAGTAATTCTCCTTTATTCTTTTCTAAAGTTGATTCAGAGGTTATACATGGAATAGTTTGATCTCTAATGGGTCGATTATATCCAAGAATGTAAAGAAGGAATACAAAGAGTCAATAAAGTTATTTCTGGAAGATATTCTAAAAGGATTTGACGGGTCATCGATTTAGAAAGTGAACAGAATTATCCCATGAACTTTCCTATTAGGGATACAATAGAGGAGGAAAGAAATTCAAATTCTATTCAACAAAGGAATAAACATACTCAGGAAGATTGAGACAACACGCATTCAGGAAGTCAATCAATTATCTTCTTCCTTCCGTCTGAAGCTTTTTCTTCTCTACTCTCAAAAAGATATAGAAAATCAAAGATCTTTGTACAGAATACATCAACAGAAAAGGCTTCTTCATCTTCTTCATCTGCTACACAGTAAGAAGCCTATAGATGACAAAGATTCTGTGGATCAAGCTTACACAGTCCTTGCAACTCCACTCTTTTAGCAAGGACTCATTTACTGCAATAAAGATGCATCTGCAGAACACAAAATGCCTTGAATCCTCAGTGATTGCTGAAGGAGGATTCATTCAGAAGAACTTTCTTCAATACTTCTTCTCTTTCTTACTCTTTCTGCTTCTTAATTATAACTTGAGTAATGAGTCCTAAGAATCCCTTTACAAAGGATTCAGTTGGTTTAAGATCTCCTTACCAAAAGAGCCAGTGCGATTCCAAGAGTCTCCTTGTCAAAAGACTCAGTAGTTGGGTCTAAGAGTCACCTTATCAAAAGACTCGGTGGTTCTAAGAGTCTCCTTATCAAAAGACTCAGATACTTGATAATGTATTCCTACCAAGGTGGTAGAAAAGTGGACTACCCACAAGTTGTGGGGAACCACTATAACTCTTGTCGTTATACTGTGAATTTTCTGTGCTGTCCACTTGTTTTATTTCTGCACTCTGTGATTACTTTATTCTGGATTAATCAACTAAATTCATAGGAATTAGAAATATTTTTATTATGTGTGCATTATATTATAGAAAAGTTTTAAAACTCTATTCACCCCTCTAGAGAATACTCAGAGGTTTCACTGTGCACTTTCATGTATTAACATGAGGTGTTGAGTGTCAACTTGAGGGGGTGATTGGGGATGATTTGATTGTCCAGAAAGGAGGACTGTGAGGTTATCTTCTAGAGGTGTGGTAGATGGTGGTCGTTATAGGGAGGAAATCTGTGCTGCAAGTTCTGTAGTTGTATCTAGTAGGGTTTGTTGGATCGGTAGGCTCCCTTAGAGGGGGGGGGGTGAATAAGGGTTTCAAAAACTTTAGATATATTTTGAATAACTTTGAAAAAGCTTTGATTATTAAACTAAAGAAGATCAAGACATATCAAGTGAAGTAAAAGTAAAGACATGATTTTATTAACTTGAGAAGCATGATTACAAAACTGATCTCTTATCGAAGCTAGAAATCAAAGCTAATAGAAATAGACTACTTTTTGTTTTCTATCCCGACTCGCTTCCCCACGAATCGGTGGCCCTAGCCTATCCTTCCCAGATTCGGCCTCAAGTCTCTCTAGCCAACCCTTCCCCGGATGTGGCCTCAAGCACCCCCTAGACCTAGCCTAGATCTAGTCGCCAACACGAGGCGAGTTTCCCCCTAAGTCCTACCCAAACCTAGTCGCCAACACGAGGCAATTTCACTAATCGTTTACAAGAAAAATATGAAATGAAAATAAATAAAAACTCCCTTCTGAAGTCGGAGGAGAAGATCCGCTGTAGAATAAGCGTTGTAGAGGTGGACTTCGTTTGGATCCGGCGTGATGAGATTCTCCTTCAGAAGTTTGCAGAACTTTGGTAGGACGTCAACTTTCGGCCAAGATAGCCTCTGGAATTCTAGCACTCTATCTCTCTTTGATATCTCTCTGATGTGTGTTTGAAACGAGAGGAGAGGAGTCCATTATATAGACTTAGGGATAGCGCCTGCGCTAGCGCTACCGCTGACACTATCCCAAATTAGGATATGTTTTGCGCGGCAGAATCTTCAATCCGAGGAAACAATTCTCCCTTGCCTTCTGTGTGCGTCGCTACCGCCTGCGCTATCAGCTACCACCAGCGCTATCCCATATTAGGACACATTCTACGCGGCATAATCTTCAATCCGAGGAAACAATTCCTCCTTGCCAATTGTGTGCGTCGCTACCGCCTGCGCTATCGGCTACTGCCAGGCGTTATCTCCTTCCATATGTACTCCCGGAATTGCGCTATCATCGCTAGCGCCAGGCGCTATGTGCTACCGCCGGCGCTAGTGGGAAACTTGGAATTGCTGGCTCAAAATTGGGGGCAACCATCCTTGAGTCATGTGGACTTTGATTTCCTGCACACTTAAACATACAAGATCAAATACACATAGGATTTGTTATTCTCAAACCTAGGAGATGCGGAAGACCATGTTCCAACAAACTCCCCCTTTTGATAATAACAAATCCATTAATGATAAATCAGATCATTAATAAATAAGCATGATGAAACTATATTTGTGTGTGTGTGAGAGTGATGACTTAGGATAATTATTGATTTTAGCATTTAGAATTGCTCCCCCTAAATACATGCTCCCCCTAAGTGAATGCTCTCCTAATATGTAAGCTATCATCTTAATTAAGCATTATAGTTTGATAGTAGATTAATATTTATCATGTTAGTTCTCCGCCTTTTGTTATTAGCAAAAGCGGGTAAGGAGACATCACTAAAAAGTTGATAATAAGATAAAGGCATGATCGAGCTTGTAGAGAATGACATGAGAAAGAGTTTAGAGTTATTTTCATCACAATATTATCATAAATCAAAGTTTGTAGCATAACCAAATAGAAGGTAAATGTAAAGTTGCGGAAGACTTAGAAAAACATCTTTTGTAAGACATGATAATTAAAAAATATAGGAGTTTAATTTTATAAAGAAGATGTTTTGTAAACATTTTAAAATCAGTAAGAAATTAACCAAGCATGAAATAATGATATCAAAAAGATAGTACTATAATGTTATGTTAATTCATAGTTTCAAAACATACTAAACATTGTAGAAAGCATGCTAGCTTATCTAGTGCATTTCATAAGTAAAGAATAGTATAGAATTAGCATTAGGATCCAATACTCATGAGAAGAAGTGTTATGGAAGATAATGATGTGCACATAAGTGTATTTTTGAGTAGAGTAAACACATGTTTTAATCAGAAATACAAGTAATATGTAAAGTAAGAGCACAATAATACACAAATAATTTTACTTCCACAAACTTCAATGCACGAAAAAAATGTACAACAACCAAGGTGCTTTGCACACACAATGCTCATTAAGACTTATCAGGGTGTAAAGTAGTGCTTGAGGGATCACCTAGTTTTATTCTTCAAGATTGTTTTTTATTGTGATCCGGTGTACTTAAGCATAAGTGGTTTTTATTTTGAAAGAAAGTTATGGTTTGCACAAGATACTTTACTATTCTTTCCAAGGTGCTCAACCTCACAACGCTTATTAAGACTTATCAGGAGGTTCAAGTAGTGCTTGGTAGAGTTATCTTTGTCACTTTATTTTATGATTATTGTTTTGTACAAAGTTCTCCGAATACACTTATTTTGCAAACCATTATAATTTATAAAAAACATAACCACTTTTCTTAACTTTTAAAGTGCAAATAAAGGTTGTGTAGTCAAGATACTTGTGCAATTTTAATTCATTGTACTATTACAAAACATACACAAGCATTCTTAGATTAAACACATAAGTAGACAATGCCAAAATAAGTGAGTGAATAGCGATCATTATCAAACATAAAACATTTACTCATACTTAGAGGCATGCTAAGCTTAGTTCTACACAACTTTTAAAAGATACTTGATGCACATATTAATAGATATATCAAAGCATGATGAAAACAATGTTCAAAGAGTTTGAAAAGATAAATTGCAACATTATAGAAGTTCTAAAGAATAGATTAAATCATGCTTGATTTTCATAGGAAAATCCATACAGTTTTTTTGATAGTTTGTGTTTTATATTTTTGTATTTGATTTTTGCAAACAAATAAAAGCATATTTTTGTAATTTTGGCTTTTGTATTTTTGTATTTGATTTTTGCATAAAAAAATGACAAACAAAAACAAAAGGAAAAACATATTTTTTGTAATTTGGTTTTTGTAGTTTTGTATTTGATTTTTCAAAAATTAAAGAAAAAAACAGAAGTGCAAAACCAAATAGTAAATATAGATGAGTATATTTGTAGGTATTTTTCAAAATTTTAAAATCACAGAAAAGCAAATATGCACGCTAGCACCGGCGTTAGCGCTAGCGCGGGAAACAGTACACGATTTTTTATGATTTTGAAATTTTTAATTATTGACCTTGATTAAGTGTCCCAATAGTAGTTTCATGCTGAAATCTCAGATTTGTAGGACATGTTTTCGATGTTTAAAAATTGCAAAATTGCATTTTGTGAATGTGTTTTAACACGAAAGATCTAGGACACCTAACTCAAGTCGTAATAATTGAAATCTTGCATCGGGAAGAGGTTTAGTAAATATGTCAGCGAGTTGAGAGTCCGTGCCAATGAAGCTTACTTTTACATGCTCTTTCTTAATGTGATCCCTAATGAAATGATGACGAACATCGATGTTTTTGGATCTAGAGTGGTGTACCGGATTATATGTGAGGTCTATTGCACTTTTGTTGTCACATTTAAGATCAATGTTTTTAAGATGAAATCCAAAATCCTCTAGTGTTTGACTCATCCATAAAGCTTGTGCACAACAGCTACCAAGTGCGATATATTCGGCCTCCATGGTGGAGAGTGCAACCGAAGATTGTTTTCGACTAGACCAAGCTACTAAAGAGGGTCCTAGAAAGTGACAAGTACCGCTAGTGCTTTTTCGATCTAGTGAACACCCGGCGTAGTCCGAATCAGAATAGCCGTGGAGTGTGAATGAATCATTGTGTGGGTACCATAATCCTAATTTAGATGACCCTAATAGATAATGAAAAATACATTTTACCGCTTTTAAATGAGATTCTTTTGGATTGGCTTGAAAGTAAGCACATAAACATAGGACAAACATTATATCTGGTCTAGATGCACTTAAGTAAAGAAGAGATCCAATCATTCCTCTATATAGCGTTTGATCAATTGAAATTCTAGATTCATCTTTTCCTAGTTTTAACGAAGCACTCATGGGAGTAGAAGCTTGTTTGAGACTTGCAAATCCAAATCGTTTAAGCATATCGTGAACATATTTTGTTTGACAAATAAAGATACCATCAGTTTGTTGTGAGATTTGAAAACCAAGAAAATATGATAGTTCTCCTACAAGACTAATTTCAAATTCATTTTCATTACTAATACTACTTCATTACACAACTCTTCATTAGTGGCTCCAAAAATGATATCATCAACATATATTTGTAACACAATTAGATCGTTATTATTATGCTTAATGAAGAGTGTGTTGTCGGCACTTCCCATAACATAACTGTGCTTTAACAAAAACGATGTAAGTCGATCATACCATGCACGGGGCGCTTGTTTTAAATCATAAAGCGCTTTTTCTAATTTGTAAACATGATTAGGGAATTTTTCATTTATGAAACCGGGGGGTTGTTCTACATAAACTTCTTCTTTTATAAACCCGTTTAAAAAGGCACTTTTAACATCCATTTGAAATAATTTTATTCGTTTAAAGCTCGCAAATGCCAAAAATATTCGTATAGATTCTAAGAGAGCAACGGGTGCAAAAGTTTCTTCAAAATCTACCCCCTCAATTTGAGAATAACCTTGAGCAACTAAGCGTGCTTTATTTCTTATAATCCTAGATTCACCATCTAATTTATTTTTAAAGATCCATTTTACACCAATAATTGGATGATTAGATGGTCTTTCTACTAGATTCCAAACTTTATTTCTTTCAAATTGTCCTAACTCTTCATTCATAGCCAAAAACCAAAATTCGTCATTTAAAGCGGTGGAAACGTTTTTAGGTTCGATTTCGGAAACAAAACATATATTTGAAAATGTTTCATGAAGAGAGGATCGAGTTCCTACCCCAGTAGAAGGTTCCCCAATGACTAGCTCTTTTGGATGATTTTTTGAGAAGTTCAACACACTTGGAGGTACATATTCAACTTCATTTGACTTCTCCTCCTCTTCTTTGGACGGTTCTTCTTCGTCGTGCTCCAAAGATGGCAAAGGTTCATCATTTGTACCTGTAGAAAGCATCTCTGCACATGGAATAAACTCATCAAATTTAACATTAATAGACTCTTCAACCTTACTCGATCTTTTATTAAATATTCTATAGGCTTTACTGGTTGAAGAATGTCCAAGGAATATTCCTTCATCACATTTCTCATCAAATTTTCCTAAAGAATCTTTCGTATTAAGAATAAAACATTTACATCCAAATACTTTAAAATATGATACGTTAGGTTTCTTTTGAAAATATAGTTCATACGGTGTGAGATTTAGTGATGGGCGAAGCATAACTCTATTCATTACATAGCATGATGTGCTTACGGCTTCGACCCAAAATGACTTAGGTAATTTATATTCAGATAACATGGTGCGTGCTAGTTCTTGGATTGTCCTATTTTTTCGTTCTACAACACCATTTTGTTGAGGTGTGCGTGGAGCAGAGAACTCATGCTTAATACCTAACATTTCACAAAAAGATTTAAAATTTTCATTTTCAAATTCACCTCCATGATCTGAGCGAATGCACTTTATTTTTAAATCTAGTTCATTTTGAATATGAGTACACAATTTTGAGAATTCGCAAAACGCATCAGATTTGGAAGAGAGAAATAAGGTCCAGCAATATCTTGAGAAATCATCTATTAGAACGAAGGTGTATATTTTACCACCAAGACTTGCGGTGTTAACGGGACCAAAGAGATCCATATGAATTAGTTGTAATGGTTTTGAAGTAGAAATTTCGTTTTTGCTTTTAAAAGATGATTTTGTAAATTTTCCTTTTTGGCATGGTGAACATAGTGAAGATAAATTTCCATTCAACTTAGGCAATCCTCTAATCAATTCCCTTTTTGCTAGTTTTAAAATGAGCTTTGTACTAGCGTGACCTAAACGTTTATGCCATAGTTCTAATTCATCATTTTTGGTTATAAAACATTTTATAGATGATTTGGAAAGATCATGAAACGAAACTATGTAAACATTGTGAATTCTAGGTGCAGTTAGTAACACATCTTTTGTTTTAGGATTAACTATTTTGCAAATATTAGTGGATGATTCAAATAATACGTCTAATCCTTTATCACATAGTTGACTTATAGATATTAAATTATGTTTCAAACCTTTAACATAAAGAACATTTGAGATAAGAAAAGATTCGTTACCCACTGTACCAACTCCCATGATCCTTCCTTTACCGTTATCACCAAACGTTACGATCCCTCCTTTCTTCTTTTCTAGGCTAAGGAATTTTGCTTTGTTGCCCGTCATGTGCTTGGAGCAGCCTGAGTCCAAGTACCACACGTCCTCCATTTCCTTAGCCTTCTTGCAAATCTAGAGAGAAGATGAGAGTAAAGATCCAGATACCCAAGAGGTACCACCCATAGAGTAAGTGGATTTCTTAGGTACCCAGATTTGTTTTAAAGAACGTTGTTTTATATTCCTGCAAGAGCTAGACGTGTGTCCAAACTTAAGACAATTAGCATACGAAATAAAGGGAGTTGAGACCCTTTTCTGAGTTTCTACGTTGCTCTTGTTGGATGATGTTTGAATATTAGAAAAAGCAGAAGATTTTTTTAAAACTTGAGCTACTGCCGGCGTTAGTGGCTAGCGCTGGGCGGTAGGGTTCACTTTTATATCCGACCCCAAATTTTACAGAACCATAACATTGGTTTCCCAAAATCATATCCAGGGATTTTTGACCAATCCCGAATTTTTTAATGGCTATATTGAGGTCATGATTTTGTTTTTTAAGAAAAGTATTTTCTTGTACAATCATAACACATTTGTTTTCAAATCCCTTTTTGTTATTTTGAATTTGTAAAAGAGAGGTTTTTAGTTTTCTCTCTAAGTCCCCCTTTTCTTTTGCAATAGTTTTGTTTTGTGAAAGGGCTTTAGAAAGAGAAACTTCAAGTTCTTTTGCCAAAAATAAAGAGTGCTCACACTCTTGACATGAAACCTTTCTCTTTTCAAGGGAATTCACCTTTTTTGTGAGTTTGTGATTTTCTTTGATAATAGATTCATTTTCACGATTTAATATAATATTATCTTTTATACTTTGATCATAGGATTTGCAAGTTAAAACAAATTCATCATAGAGTTCTTCGAAAGTCGGAGGAATTACTTCAGTTTCACTAAGAACACTGGTGTCGTCATCGTTGCTCTTCGCCATTAAGCATAAGTTTGCTTCCTCCTCGCTACTTGACTCAGACTCGTTTGACTCTTCAGAGGAAGAATCATCCCAAGTTGCGGCTTTTAGTACTTTCTTCTTCTCTTTTGCTTTGTGTTGTTCTTTTTGCTCCTTTTGATACTTTGGGCACTGGCTCCGAATGTGCCCAGTCTTTCTGCAGTGGTAGCACTCTGGTGGTGGTCTTTCTTCTTCATCTTCGCTTCCTTTTTCTTTCCTTGATGAAGAGGAAGATCCCTTTCGTCGAGTATCCTTTTGGAAGTATTTGCGGAATGTGTTCCTTCTTTCCGGATTCTTGATGAACTTCCTGAAGTTCTTCACTAGGAGACCCTCTTCATCATCATCATCATCTTCGATGCTCTCCTTCTTTGACTTTAGTGCCAGCGCCTTCTTCTTTGGCTCTTTGTTGTATTCATCGTGTTGAATCTGGAGTTCTACCTCATGGGTTTTAAGATTCCCAATAAGGTTCTCGATCTGGAGCGTTCTTAAGTTGTGCGACTCCGAGATGGCTGTCACCTTTGGATTGAACCTTGGAGGTAAGGAACGAAGAATTTTCCTCACCAAGTCCCCGTCTGAATAGGTCTTTCCAAGTGCCTTTGAAGCGTTGACGATCTTGGTAAACAGGTGTACATTGAGTTAATGTCCTCTTCGGTATCCATCCTGAATTTTTCATATTCAGATTCCAGTTGGAATAGCTTTGCGTCTTTCACCTGCGATGTACCTTCATGAGTTACTTCCAATTGATTCCAAATATCATAAGCAGTTGTGCATGCAGAAATTCTATTAAACTCAGTCCTATTTAAAGCGCAATATAAAGCGTTCATTTCTTTAGCATTATTTTTACATCTTAGTTTGTCATTATCGTCCCATTTATCTTTTGGTTTTGCTAATGTCGCCTCTCCTACTACAGTTGTAGGTGGAGAGTACCGAACTTCTACCATATTCCATACCTCTACATCCATGGTCATAAGAAAACACATCATTCGATTTTTCCAGTAGTTAAAATCTGACCCAGTAAAGAGAGGTGGTCGACTAACCCCTTGACCCTCCGGAAAAGCGAGATCATGAGACGCCATTATTCCCGGTTGTTACGCCGATTTGGAATAACCTAGCTCTGATACCACTTGTTGGATCGGTAAGCGCCCTTAGAGGGGGGGGGGGGGGTGAATAAGGGTTTTAAAAACTTTAGATATATTTTGAATAACTTTGAAAAAACTTTGATTATTAAACTAAAGAAGATCAAGACATATCAAGTGAAGTAAAAGTAAAGACATGATTTTATTAACTTGTGAAGCATGATTACAAAACTTGATCTCTTATCGAAGCTAGAAATCAAAGCTAATAGAAACAGACTCCTTTTTGTTTTCTATCCCGACTCGCTTCCCCACGAACCGGTGGCCCTAGCCTATCCTTCCCGGATTCGGCCTCAAGCCGCTCTAGCCAACCCTTCCCCGGATGTGGCCTCGAGCACCCCCTAGACCTAGCCTAGATCTAGTCGCCAACACGAGGCAAGTTTCCCCCTAAGTCCTACCCAGACCTAGTCGCCAACACGAGGCGATTTCACTAATCGTTTACAAGAAAAATATGAAATGAAAATAAATAAAAACTCCCTTCTGAAGTCGGAGGCAAAGATCCGCTGTAGAATAAGCGTTGTAGAGGCGGACTTCGTTTGGATCCGGCGTGATGAGATTCTCCTTCAGAAGTTTGTAGAACTTTGGTAGGACGTCAACTTTCGGCCAAGATAGCCTCTGGAATTCTAGCACTCTATCTCTCTCTGATATCTCTCTGATGTGTGTTTGAAACGAGAGGAGAGGAGTCCATTATATAGACTTAGCGCTAGCGCCTGCGCTAGCGCTACCACTGGCGCTATCCCAAATTAGGACATGTTTTGCGCGGCAGAATCTTCAATCCGAGGAAACAATTCTCCCTTGCCTTCTATGTGCGTCGCTACCGCCAGCGCTATCGGCTACCGCCAGCGCTATCCCATATTAGGACACATTCTGCGCGGCAGAATCTTCAATCCTGGGAAACAATTCCTCCTTGCCAACTGTGTGCGTCGCTATCGCCTGCGCTATCGGCTACCGCCAGGCGTTATCTCCTTCCATATGTGCTCCCAGAATTGCGCTATCATCGCTAGCGCCAGGCGCTAAGTGCTACCACCGACGCTAGTGGGAGACTTGGAATTGCTGGCTCAAAATTGGGGGCAACCATCCTTGAGTCATGTGGACTTTGATTTCCTGCACACTTAAACACACAAGATCAAATACACATAGGATTTATTATTCTCAAACCTAGGAGATGCGGAAGACCATGTTCCAACAGGGTTGTCTCAAGGTCTTGAGCTAGATGTTCACATGTGGTATCCGTTATGACTATTTCATGGTCTTTAGGAGCTGCAGATGAGGAGGTGAGGGTGGAGCTTGAACACGCTTCCGAATTTGCCTAGTCTATTTTGAGAAGTTCCTAATGTTGATTCATTTTCCAGGGGAATGGACAATCCTTTTGATTTGCCCACCGCTAGAGAGTAATGATATAATACTTGGCTCATGATTCTCATATATGCATTCTCATTGTGGGCCTACTTATGTCCAATTAATTTCAATAAACACTTTCCCCAGTTAATTTGTTTGTTCAGAACTAGAACACCCATTATCTGTAATTGTTGCTTTGGGATTGCATCGTGTGCAGAAATCTTGCGGAGTAAAACATTCCCTACTATATCGACAAAGAACCTATATTCCTCAGATAGCTCAATCTTCTTTAGGTTACTCACCTTCTCCTTGCTGTAATGCAAGATTTGAAGGGCATGTTGTGTTTCTTGTGCTGATAATTCTGCAGAATCCTCACCCATAGGTAAGTCAAATGTCAGGTACAATGATTCTTCTATTATATGGATGTCAGTATAAGAAATTTTTCCATGTAGAGACCCATCCTTATCGACACCGAGGGTTTCTTTTAGTTCGATTAATTCTATAATATGTACTTTGCTTCTTGTCAAAATTAGCTTTGTCAATCACGCAGTTTGGAAAAGCCCCAGAATTGCTTTTAAATTCTCAGCGGCAATAATGAATAATTTGATATCAACGTTGAATCCTGAGTTTACTTTCGGGGGAGCCATTGAGTCTTGCAGTTGTTCCTACAAAAAAAAATGACTAGAAAGAGAGAAAATGAGCGGGAGTAAGAATACAAGAAAGCAAAAGAATAAGAGAGCAAGAGAGAGAAAATTTGAAAGCTTGAATGATCTAACATCTGAGTTGCTTAAAAGAAGATGATTCGTCGTAGCTTAGGGTTACAAACAAAGCAACGTCGAGTGGAAATAGATGCATCGTGCCAAAATAAGTCGATATAGCTTCTAGAAGCAAAACTGTGTGCGCTTGACATTTTGATGTTGTGTCGAGCTGTAATTGATGTGACTTCGAGTTCTTGATACAACTCTTAAGTCAATGCCTTCGTCGATATGAATTTGACGCTACGTCGAGTGCCTTTCGAATTAACTAACCCAAGCAGCACTCGAAGCTAACGTCGAGTAGAACTCAATGGTACGTCAAATTCTATTTGACACAGCTCTGAATTAGCATATGCATTTTCTTCAAAGAAGTTTGTTGTTTTTTCAGCGATAATTTTTTGTTATTAAAAGTATCATTTATAAGATAATATGTGTAGATTAGAAAACATCATAGGGTTTAGATAAGAGATCACCACCCTCTTTGATTATTTGTTGTTCCACATTAAAGATTTTTAGTTCTCCCGTTCTCTATATTTTCTCCGAGGAAGGGAGCCTAAGTTTTCCTGCACATGTAATTCAAACATTAGAGGGTACCTGACTAGGTTACCTTGGGCCCTTTGCTTTTACCATTATATGGTGATAATAAATAGTAGAGTCGTCTTTCATTATATCCCTTTTGGATGATAGAAGATAGGTTTATCAAACCTAGATTTGCTACCTTGCTATTGGAAATTGGCATAGAATATATCTAGATATAATAAATCTGTAGAATGTCTAATAAATTTCTTTTGATTTTAGCTTTTTGATTGTGATTTGTTAGTTTCTCTGAACTGTTCTTGCCTAGAGCTCTCTTCTCATTATTAGGATTCACTTTATTAAATATTGTGAGTTTATTAGGATGGTTGTTTTGTTCTTTATACACTGAACTATTTTCATTAATTTGATAATCACTAGGTCTAACAAATATTACTGGATTTTTCCAGGCTGGTTTACTGGATATATTGTGATAGTTAATGAATATGCTCCTAGGCCAAGATATCTAGATCTCATAGAGAGATTTTGTGTGATATCCTTTAGTTTTTTCTCCTCCCATTGAGTGAGTCTTCAAAGGCTTTTGCCTTTGAAAGCACTTCTTTTAGATTTGAGTTTTCATTAGTTAGTTTGTTTATTTCTGTTTCCTTTTTATATATTTGATTCCTTAGCTCATAGTTAACAAATTATATATTATATTTCTTAAGATCTTCTAATTCTTCTCGAATTATTTTAAGTTCTTTTTGACTGTTAAGATAGTCTTGACAACATTCTTTAAGATAATTTTTAAAGTCTTCTGAAGTGAAGTCAAATTCATCAAATAAAGATACATGATCTTCTTCAGTTGAATCTTCTAAAGCCATTAGACAGACTTCTTCAGCAGCACATTCTTCATCATTATTAGATGAATAGGAGCTTGACTCAGATTTTGAGTCACTCCATGTTTCAGCTACGAAACCTTTCCCCTTCTTCTTGTCCTTCCTCCTGAAGGACTTATTCTTATGCTCCTTCTTGCTGATGCTTCTGTCCTTTTGCTATTCAGGACATTCAGGGGAAATATGCCCTTGTTTTCTCCATGCAAAACATATTATTTCCTGCTTTGGAGTCTTGTCAAACCTTGGTTTGCTTGAGCTCCTTTCCTTCCTTCTTGAGTCTTCAGACTTGACCCGTCTTCTAAAGATTCTGGCCAAGAGATTGAACATCTCTTATTCAAAAGTGGAAGGCTCTCCTTCAGCTGCCTTCAAATCTATAGTCCTTTCTTTGGGAGTTGATACTTTCTCCTTGGTTTCTGTCTCAGCTCTGCTTTTTAGTAGTTGCTCATATGACTTGAGCTTACCTAGCAAGACATCAATGGAGATCTCTCTATGGCAGCTGGACTCTCTGATGAACCAGATCCTTTAATCCCAAGTGCTTAAGAAGCATATGAGAAGTTTGTCATTGATCTCAGTTAGTGAGATCTCTTTGTCTAGACCCTTGAGCTCATTGATGATTAGGCTGAATATTTCATACATTTCGGCCACATTCTCTTCAGCTTTCTTTTGGAAGTTCATATTGTGATATGAGAAGGGACTTCCTATCCTTTCTTTCATCTGAGTTGTTTTCAACCAATCTGGACAAAGACTCCCAGATTTCTTTTGCCGAGTTGTAGTCAGCCATCTTTTGGAATATGTCATCTGACATAGTGGACACTAGGATGTTCATGGCCTTGACATCACATGCCTTCACCTTCTTCTCATCATTAGTCCATTCAGCTTTAGGGTCAAGTTCCCGTGTGATAGTCCCACTTGCATATTTTCTGAATGGTACTGGAGGACCTGATACAATGACATCAAATATGTCTTCATAAATAGAAATCATATAAAGTAATATTTTGGCCTTCCAGAGTGTAAACTTATTCAGATTACACACTGGTGGTCTTGTGGATGCATAGACTTTAGAACTTATTTTCTTAAAGTAGTTTTAAAATATGAGAGTTTGAAAGGGGATCTTTTGATCAAGGTGTTAACCTTTTTATGATCAACCTACCTCTGATACAAATTGAAAGTGGACATTGAGTCCTGTGAGTATTCTCTACGGGAGAGTGAATAGAGTTTTAAAACTTTTCTATAAATTTTGCACAAAATAATATAATACTTATAATAACTATGCATTCAAAATTCCAATCCAGAATAAAACAAACACAGAATTGCAGAAATAAAGAATAGACATCACAGAAAATTCACAGCATAGATTGAGAAAAGATCTATAGTGGTTCTCAAAAATATGGGTACTCCACTCTTCTACCACTTTGGTAGGAATACACTATCCAGTGTTTGAGTCATTAGATAAGAAGACTTTTAGAACCAGGGTATGAGTATTTTGTTAAGGAGACTCTTAGAACCAAGCCAGATCTTTTGATAAAGAGATCTTGAACCAAGGTCTTAGTCTTTTGTTAAGGAGACTCTTAGAACCAAGCAAGATCTTTTGATTAGGAGATCATGAACCACTGAATCCTTTGAAGAGGAATTCAAAGGACTCTTTACTCAGTTTACAAAAGTGAAAGAAAGAGTAAAGAAGAAAAAGAGAAGATGATTCTTCTGATTGAATCCTCCTGCAACAGTCACTGAGGATTCATGCACTTAGTGTTTGTATGCTTCTTTCTGTGAGAGGAAGAAGAAGGCCTGTTGTGTTGCGCAGTATAGAGATCTGTTCTATCGTTTCTGTAAAACCATAGAACTTATGTTTATCTTCTTCTGTATACTTATTTTTCGGTCGAATAATGATAAATTACTTTCCTCTTATGTTATTTACCTAATAGGAATATCCAAGATGTAGTATTTCTCTCTTTCCATTTCTGCTGACGTCCAAATATTTTTGAATAACTTCAAAATATATCTTTATTGTGTCTCTGGAATTCTTCTTTCCATTCTTGACTATGGACTACCGTTAGAATTCAAATAATTTCCATTTATAACTTCTGAATAAGCTTCAGAATAGAATCCATGAAGTATTCTAATTCTGTGTCTGTATTCGACGTTGCATCGAATACATTTGCCTTCTTATCGACGCACCTCTGAGTTCTAATAGAAGCTGCTTCGACATCTTCCTTAGCTTTGAAATGAACCCTGATATCGACTTTTCAGTGAGCCCTTATCGATGTATCCGTCGAGATGAAGACCTAGACTTTGAGGTCTCACTTCTGCGTCGAATGTAATTCTAAGTTGCGTCGACTTCAAATATTGCTTTGACTGACTCTGCCTTTTGCATCGAATACATTTCGACGTTGCATCGACATCAACTGATACATCAACTTCCAGTGTGAGTTATCCTTACTTCTATTCGAAGTAACTTCGACTCGAAGTCGAAGCTGCGTCGAATTCTAGTCGACGCAGAATTAACTCAACTAATTTTTTGCAATCCTTTGGACTGGTCTTTGCCACCCTAATATGAGTGTGACATCCTAGGAAATCTAATGACTGTTTGCCCGGAAAGCCCGCGATCTAGTCTTTACAATACAAAATGACGGTCTCAGCGGTCTTCGGATTTTGTGATCGCACAGATCGTCAACCTTCTGCCTAACCTGGTTTCCTATGTTACAAGCAGCTGAAGCCACTCGAGATCGCCAGTCCGAGCGGTCTGGGCTTTTTTCTATTTTTTACTATTTGTACCCCACTTCGCTGCCCCGGCTCTCCTGTATCCCGGGCAGCCCGTAGTTTTTCAGTTCTGCCCGTTTGGGCAGTCCCCTCGTCTATAAATAGAGGGGTAGGGGTACCAGAAAAGTGGACTTTTTCCCGAGGCTCTAGCTTACAACCTGTGTAAGCGGTCTCATTTTTTCGTGATCGCTTTTCCGTGATCGTTTTTCCCTCTCTTCCAGCATCTTCTATCTTAGTAACCTGCACTTCGCAGTTTTCTCCCATCCCCTTTTTTAGTGTGAGTTTTGGAGGTACCATTTTTGGCACCAACAGAACGAACACGCGACCTTCAGATCCGAAGTGTCAGGTGAATTTTAGACTTTCAAGATGGCTGATCGCCGTAGAGGTCGTCCCCTGCGATCTCCTAGCGTTCCCCCTTCCGATCACAACCCGTTGGAAGCGCTTGAGCGCCGTTTCGAGCTTCGTGTTGAGCAAGCTCTCCGCGAGGCCGCCCGAGCTAGGCAGGAGACCGCTTCTGTTCAGCAGGAGATCGCGCGGTCTCAGCAGGAGGCCGCTCGAGATCGGCAAGAAGTTGTCCGTACTCAGCAAGAGTCCGCAAAGTAGATTGAGGCTATGAACCAGGTTCTATCCGCGATCTTACAGAAAATCCTTCCTCAAACCACTCAGGTCGCCACTCCAGACCGCATGGCAGGCGGTCACCCGAGCGATCACCCCGTCTTCCAGCCCGCAGCTCCTCAGCGATCTCAGCATGAGGAGTTCGCCGCCCGTCGTAATTCTTTCCGAGCTGCAGCCCAGGGACCTCCGGCCCAAACCCTGAATTTTGAAGAAGGGTTTGCTTACCCTCAAGATCCTCTTGCCTCTTTTCTTCCTCCTCCAGGACCTTCTGTTTTTGGGGAGCCTTCCCCCTTTACCGATGAGATTCGTCGGGATCCGATTCCTCATGGATTCAGAGAACCTCACCTTCCAGTGTATACAGGAGAAACCGACCCAATGTGCCATCTTCAAGCCTTCGAGTCTGCTGTGGCTCTCAGGAACATTTCAGATGGAGTGAGGTGCAAGCTGATGGTCACCTCCTTCGATGGGTCAGCCATGGAATGGTTCTATAAGCTGCCTTGTCAATCTATCCCAAGCTTTGCTGCCCTGAGGCAAGAGCTCCTCCTGAGGTTCGCCACCGCAAAGAAGAGGAAGAGTGGTCCTGCGACCCTCTTCAAGATCAGGCAAGGGGACAACGAAACTGCAGCGCATTTCGTTGACCGTTTTCAGAAAGAGATCTTAGGGGTCAGAGACATGGATCCCGAGCTCTATATGGTGGCTTTGATCAGTGGCCTGCAGGAGGGTCCTCTGAAGTTCAAAGTCACAACCAAGGAGCCTAGCTCCTATCAGGAGCTGATCAGCATTGCCAATCGCTACATAGAAGGGGAGATCAACAACCCCACCTATGTGAGCAATCTGACAAACAAGGCCACTCAGAAAGGCTCCGCGGAATTTTATCCGGCTCCGTCTTCCTCTAAGCCCCGACAAGAGCTCCCACCTCCGGCTCCGAGAGGTAAGAATTACCGCAACAACCGCTTCAACCGAGGTAATCAATCCTTCCCACTTCAAAATTCATTTCTTCAAACTCCCGCTACTCCTGCTCCGCAAGTCACCCCCATCCACCAGATCCAGTATGCTCAACCTCCTCTTCTACCCATTCCTTCACTTTACAATGAATCCCAAGAGTCCTTCACAGACTTTGGCGTTTCTATGAGTGAAGTGCTTCAAGTCCTTCAGAAGTAGCCCTTTTTCAAAAGGCCAGCTCCGCTAAATTCTGACCCGAAAACCAGAAACCCAACTCTCTATTGTGAATATCACAGAGATAGGGGTCATTTGACAGAGGATTGTAGAGCTCTCCGCCTATTTTTAGAGAGACTATTAAAGGAGGGAAAGCTCCGCGACCTCATTCAAAAGAATGATTCTGCCAAAGCTTCAACCTCCAAGGCTAAGGAAGTAGCGGAAGTCCATTGGGAATGCGAAGAAGTGGATGATATTGGCCATCTCGGCAATATCGGCTTTCCCAATGAATGCGTGGATGCTGATGACGAAGGTGCCTTGGGCAATCTCTTCTGCATCCACGGAGGTGCAGGTCCGGAATCTTCAAGGAAGGCGAGTCTGAAAAGGGTTTATCAATCAGAGGTTGCTGCCACCTCTTCAGCCCCGGTCCGGGGAACGGTCACTTTCGGTGACGAAGACCTTCCTCAGACCGCGAATCCTTTTGACGACGCGGTTGTCATCAAAGCTGTAATTGAAAATTATACAGTAGAGAAGATTCTGATTGACACGGGAAGTTCAGTCAATGTGCTCTTCAAACCTGCCTTCGAGGCGTTGAAGACAGGTAAAACCCTCCTTTCAACTGAAGGCCCCCTCTATGGTTTTTCAGGAGAGAAGAAAGAAGTAGAAGGGCTCGTTACTCTTTCTGTGATTCTGGGAGGGATAGTGAAGTTGGTCAAATTTATAGTCGTTGATGCTCCCAGTAGCTACAACGCCATCTTTGGAAGACCCTTCTTGAATGCCTATCAAGCCATCGTCTCCACCTACCATCAAGCGGTGAAGTTCGCCTTGAACGGCAAACAACACCGAATCAGGAGCGACCCAAGGAAAGCCAGGGAATGCTATGTAAAGACGGTCAACATGATCGTATCCTCTCCTCCCCAAGAAATCATGATGGCTGAATCAATCGAAGCTCCTGAACAAGTCCAAGTTGCAGAGGAAATTGAGGAGGATGCAAGAGATGGAGTTCGCTTGGAACCTGCCCAAGCAACTCAAGAGGTCCGGATCAGCGAGGAAGATGAGAGCAAGAGCCTCTCCATCAACGCTGAGTTATCCGAAGCTGACAAGGGTCAGCTCATCTCTTGCCTTCTGTAAAATCTAGATATCTTTGCTTGGTCGGCAGATGACATGCCCGGAGTGGACCCAGATGTTGCTTGCCATCATCTCAATCTTGACCCAAACTTCATCCCGATCCAGCAAAAGAAGAGGTCTGTTGCAACTACTCTAGCACAGCCTATCCGTGAAGAGGTAGAGAAGCTCCTGAAGGCAAAGTTCATCCAACCAATTCAATACCCGGAATGAGTGTCAAACGTTGTAATGGTAAAGAAGTCGGGTGGAAAGTGGAGGATGTGTGTCGACTTTACTAAACTCAATAAAGTTTGCCCCAATGATTACTACCCCTTGCCTCGGATAGATTCTTTAGTAGATTCTGCGGTAGGTTATTCTTTTATGAGTTTTTTAGATGCTTTTTCAGGTTACCATCAAATCAGAATGCATAAACCAGATATACCCCATACTTCATTTATCACAAATGATGGTTGCTTCTGTTATCTCGTAATGCCTTTCGGGCTAAAGAATGCTGGAGCAACCTATCAGAAAATGATGGACACAGTGTTCAGAAGTCAAAAAGGAAGAAACCTCGAGGTATATGTTGATGACCTCTTGGTAAAAAGTAAACTGTTCTCTTCTCATCTTAGAGACCTCTCGGAAACTTTTGTAACCCTTCGAACTTTTAATATGAGGTTGAATCCGTTGAAGTGTGTTTTCGGGGCAAGTAAAGGAAAATTCCTGGGTCACCTCCTTACTCCAGAAGGGTTGGAACCCAATCCTGACAAAGTGAAAGCTATTCTGGAAATGCCACCTCCCAAGTCCCCAAAAGAAATTCAGCAGCTGGGAGGGAGGATGGCAGGCTTAAGTCGCTTTATCTCCCGTTTAGGAGATAAGAGTGCACCTTTCTTTAAAACCCTCCGGGGAGGGAGTAGGTTCGAGTGGACAAAGGAATGTGATGATGCTTTCACTCAGCTGAAGAAGCAATTGACATCAACTCCTTTGCTTCAAAGCCCGCGAGAGGGAGAAAATCTATTTCTGTATATGGGAGTCGGAGCCGATGCCATAAGCTCTGTTCTGGTTCGAGAGGAGAAAAAGAAGCAATTTCCAGTCTATTACGTGAGTCGAATCTTGAAGAATGCAGAGACTCGTTATCCTATTCTCGAAAAGTTGGCTTTAATGCTTATAACTTCAGCAAGAAGATTAAGACCGTATTTTCAAGCTCACTCGATTCTAGTCGTTACTGATCTTCCATTAAAAAGTGTCTTGGAGAAGCCAGAGCATTCAGGCAGGTTGGCAAAGTGGGCAATAGAGCTCGGTGAGTTTGACATATCCTATGTTCCAAGGATGGCAATCAAAGCTCAAGTCTTAGCAGACTTCATGGTGGATGCCAAAGAAGTTGAGTCGCAGAAGGGGGTCGGAGTGCCCCTTGCCTGGAAAATCTTCGTGGATGGAGCCTCAGGGAAAAATTCTTCCGGAGCAGGAGTTGTCTTAATCAACCCAAATGGAGTAAGACTGGATCAGGCGCTGAAGTTCTATTTTCAAGTAACAAACAATCAGGCGGAATATGAGGCTTTGTTAGCTGGTCTTAAGTTTGCCAGAGAGCTGGGGATTGATGATGTAAAAGTCTTCACAGATTCTTTAGTGATGGCTTCTCAAGTAAATGGGACTTTTGAAACTAGAGATAGAATTTTAAAGCAGTATCTAACTCTGGTAAAAATTGAGGTGGGGAAGTTCAAAAGCTTTGCTATCAATCATATTCCAAGAGGTGAGAACGTGGAAGCAGACAAGTTGGCAAAATTTTGACTTCTCTCAGGAGGAACAACTTCGGAGTTGTTTCGCCCGGCGATTGAAGAAGGAGAGGTCATGGAGATTGACCAACATCCGTCTTGGATGGATCCGTTTGTTCTATATCTCTCAACTGGGGAGCTCCATTCATCAATAAAGGATAGGAAAAGGTTTAAACGAAAAACGGCTAACTATTATCTTGTTGCAGGAGTGCTTTATAGAAGAACTTTCCTATCGCCATTAGCACGGTGTGTTTCGGAAGGAGAGATTCCAGCGATCCTTCAGGAGGTCCATTCTGGAGAATGTGGAAGTCACTCTGGGGCTAGAACTTTGGAGAAAAGAATTCTAAGGTAAGGCTATTTCTGGCCTCAAATGAGGAAAGATGCGGAAAAATTTGCCAAGAAATGTGTAAAGTGCCAAAAGTTTGCTCCTCTTCAAAATCAGCCGGCTCAAAAACTCAAGTCAATAGCAACCCCATGGCCGTTTGCAGTTTGGGGAATGGATTTGATTGGGCCTTTTCCTATGGCAAGTGGGCAGCGGCGATATATTATAGTCATGATTGACTATTTCGGCAAATGGATAGAGGCAAAAGCATTGGCCAAAATTACCACTCAAGTCGTGAAAAATTTTATTTGGGGAGAGATAGTATGTCGACACGGAATTCCAATGGCAATCATCACGGATAATGGTCCTCAGTTCAACAATTCAACTCTTATTAGTTTCTGCAAGCAAATTGGCATTGAGCTACGTTTTGCTTCCGTACATCACCCTAGAAGCAATGGGCAGGTAGAATCCGCCAACAAACTCATCATAAATCTCTTGAAAAAGAAGGTAGAAAATGTCAGGGGCAACTGGGCAGAACAACTACCTTCCGTCTTATGGGCCTTGAGGACAACTCCGAGTTCTGCTACTGGAGAGACTCCGTTCAAACTGTCACACGGTTCCGAAGCACTTATTCCGGTAGAATTTGAAGTAAAAAGCCCAAGAGTATTATTGGCACAACAAAATAAAATTGATTGGATGGAAGGAAATGATGAAGAGCTAAAATGCAGCCTTGATTTAATTGAGGAATTGAGAGATACGGCAATCATCAGACAAGAAGAGGTGAAAAGAAGGATGGCAAGGCTGTTCAATAAAAATGTAAGAACCAAAGAATTCGCTGTTGGAGATCTAGTCTTGAAGAAGGTAGATGCAGCAGCAAGAGCCGGTTCAGTTGGAAAGCTTAACCCAAACTGGGCGGGGCCGTTCGTGGTGAAGAATGTGCTTAAAAATGGTGCTTACCATCTCCAAACTTATGAAGGAGAAGAGCTGCCTCATTCATGGAGCGGAGATGATCTCAAGCTTTTCTTCTCTTGAATGTTCGTATCTGATTCATTCATTCCTTTTTTCCTCACTTTTCTTCTCTTGAAACATCACGCAGGTATTATCAAAGCATTCGCAATGCAAGTGATGGATGACAAATTTTAAAAATAAGTTGATTTTTGAAAAGCCAAAAAACCTGTCAAGTGAGATATCGATGAATCCTACTATCTTCCCCCTCGGCTTGTTATCTCGACGTGTAATTCTGCCAGGACCACAGATGTCGGGGAGATTTCGAATCTGTGTAGCAGTAGCTCGCCAAGCTCGAGCGGTGGAAGTTTAGGATATCGGGTCCTTGCTGACATCTGGCACACCTCAGCGTTTCAAGGAGGTCTAGGTGGCTGGCTCAGCTCTGTCATGCATTGAAAAGGACATTGTTACAATCTTAATGATCTTTCAGGGAAAGCAATGTCGGTGTAGCCTCCGCGGCATGACCACACCTGCCCTACCGATCATTTCGGTCTGTAACTCTCGAATACTCGTTGAAGCGTGGTTAAGTAAGGGACGGCCAGAAACATCTATGACCGTCGCCTGAACCTTAGATTGGCAAGTTTGAAGTAAATTCAGTAATCCTTTAAGAAAAATAATGTCGGTATAGCCTCATCGGCATGACCACACCGACCCTGCAAACTATTTTGAAATTCTCCTCTCCTTTTTTATCCTCCCTTTTTCTACAAATCTCATTTACTTTATTATATTGAGATCGGGCGGTCAGATCTTTTGAGACCGCATACTTTCCTCTCTTCAAAGGGTGATCAATATTGTTCATGGTTAATGGCTTGATCTTCTCCAGGATCTGAATAGGAGTGATCGCCAATATCAGTGTTTCATGGTCGCTAGGCGAGATTTTCTAAAAGAGACTTGGTTTTCAGGAATGGTATGAAGAGATCTTGGTTATTTACGGTCGCTAGCTCAATTTTCTCTTGGACTTGGAAGTAATTGCCGACCTTGGTTTTCAAAGATTGTTGGAAGAAGTCTTAAGTTGCTTGTGATCATCAGCTTCATTTTCTCCAGGAATGGGCAAAAGTGATCGTTAAGCAAGGCTTTTCAAAGAAGATTGGAATCGTTATTCAGAAATCTCTTAAATTGTCTTGATAGCGATCGGTCTGATCATACTGGGATCGCGATCTAAATTGTTCTTATTCAAAGATTATATGAGTGCTCATGATCCTTCAATCCCTATCAATTGATGGTGGTCCGATTATTCGAGATCGCAGAATTATCCCTTTTTATACAGTTTTGGATTTGTCAAATTTCTAATCTCCATAAATTAGAAAACGCCGAAACCTAAAGCATTGAGATCGAATGCTAAATCTATTACGCTATGATCGCATATGATAGAAGTCGTGATCGATTTGCATGAATAATATAGCAAAAACAAATACAGAAAAGAATCATTCACGAACAAAATAACTTTCCATTCATCTCAAAAATTACAATATCGGGCGCGGTCATTAACCGACAATTACATCATTTGTTGGGAAAGGGTAAGTCTAGTTCTTCTGTTTCTTTTTCCGCGGAGACCGCTCCTCTGATAAAGAAGTTGAACTCTCCGAGGACTCACTTTCACTATCAGTCTCCCTCGATCCAGAATCCGAGGCCGCTGCTGAGCTCATTTCCTCGCCGAGAAAAACACTTCCTCTAGGAGAAGCGTGATCGTCTTGACTTCCAACGATCTTGACAGATTCATCTTCAATGGTCTCAGCAGTCTTCGTTTCCTTAGCTTTTTTCTTTTCCGCCTCCTCGATCATTTCTGCGATCTCTGGAAAGAGATCGACAAAAGTCGTATCCCGAAAATCAGCAGTAAGGCCATCTTTTTCACGAAGAATAGCAATTATTTTGTTTGATGCATCCCTGACATGAGTGTATAGGGATCTGAGGTAGTCAGGGTTATGGATATCATATGCGGTCTTCTTGAAATCCTGTAAAGGAAGTATATCAGATCGAAGCGGCCAAGGTAAGATAATATTTAAAGATCGCATTTTCTTTGAATGCTTACATCAAAACGATCCTGCAGACGCTCCGCGTGCTGCAAAGATGCGCGAAGAGATCGCCCCATGTGGTGGTTCAAAACCGTGCTTCGGGCGGTCACCTGAGCGCATACATCAGGGAGATCGTCGGTCCTGATCCTCAGTGCTTCATTAGCATTCTTTTTTCCATAAAGGGCAGAAGTGACCGCAAAAGCATGATTCGAAAAACCTCCCTCCCCAGAAAGGAAGATCGGTTGACACCTTCAGAGACCTTCCGGTCTCACCCCATCTCAATAGAGATTTTCCTTTGATATCTTTTACTTTCTTTCCAAAACCCAACAAGGGAAATGGTCCCTCCTCCAGATCGCCCTCCTCGGCGATCTCCTTCGCTTTCCTCTGGCGATCTTGCTTCAGATGCTTTTCACGCTGGGTAAGGACTTCACCACTCAGCGTCACTGGGTCGACTTTTGGGATCGCGAATCCGGCTGAAAGAGAAAAACAGGTAAGAAGAAATTTCCAAATTCTATTAGAGAGACCGCTGGGAATCATAGGAAATTATAGCTTACTTTCTTCCAGTAAGACCGCAGCAACATCAGGCCAGATTGCCAGGTAATGATTCAGGTCGAATCGTTTCCCCGCCAGCCATTCCAAAACTGCAAGTTCTTCTTCTGAAACAAGTTTTTCTTTTCTAAATATTTTCTCTGCTCGCGGAGAGGGACGGCTGGCGAGACCGCCGAGATCGCCTTCAAAGATTAGATACCTCTCAGTCCAGAGAGGGATTTTATTCGGAAGATTTAAAACTTTTATTCCATTACCACTGAGATACAACAATCCTTTGAACTCTTCTTTATTCTGACCCTCTTTTAAAATCTTGACAGAAAATGTGCCTCGGAAAATCGACATTGTGAATTTTAACTTCACCGATCTCAAGTAATTAATAAAGACGCTCATCAGACCGATCGAGTTCGGCGGGATCTGGGCAAGAGCGAGACCGTAATAATCTATCACTTCTAACATTTCCCAAGGGATGGGAATTTGAAGACCATAAGCGAAGTGATCAATCGGGATGACATATTTATCTTCATCCCCAGAGTTCAAGCCTTCATCTTCGAATGGAATTCTGATCGTGATCTCGTCATCGATCTCATATTTTTCAATAAAGGAAGAGTATTCTTTCTCCGAGATTTGACCATACTTGTGATCGGAGTTCAAAAAGACCTCAGCAGCTTTGGAACGCGCGGACACCATTTTATGAGATCGCAGGGGTCAGTAAATTAAAAAAAACTCAAGAAGAATAAAATAATGATCCGGAAGAGCAGCTATTTATAGAAGGAAGAAGATGATTATGCAATGATTGTACTTCTTGAGATCGCCCTGCAGATAGGTCAGACCGCCAAAAGCTATATAGGCTCGAAAATAACAAACGCGCATAAAATTTTCCTCAGATAGATCGCAATACACATGATCCACAATACAAACACTATTTAATAAGATCGCATTCATGAAAGCCAAAGACCGTAAAATGAGTATCATAACGTTAAAGATAATACCATAAAGCAAAATCAAAAATATCTTACAGACCAGAAAATAACTAAGCAGTGTTTTTAAAGAGATCGCTAAATGAAAGAAAAAAGGGCTGCGGTCTCATCGCCTCTGATCCTTTCTCCTTCCAACGAATGCTGCCACATCCTGCATCTCGTTGACCGCAGTCCATGCAGATGCTAGGCTATGATTGGCAACCATGGCAGCCCTATGGATTTTAGACATTTCGCGGTCTACTTGCTCCATAGGGATTACCACGATTTCCGCCGATCTCTTTTCCGCGAGACCGCTGGAAGAGCCCGCCTTCATCGACATTTGAGGCCACCCCCGAAGAGTGGCGATCTCAGCAGCAAGTGCCGCGGCCTTCCCTCTGTAATAATCGGCATCCTTTTCGGCTTTCCGAAGTCTTTCTTCGAACTCGCCTCGAGCCTGCTTTTCTTTGACTTCAAAGCTTGAAAGAATTTGCTTCTCCTTAGCTTCAAAATTCGCGGTCTGGATTCGGAGGCGATCTTCTAGCATCCTCTCGCGATCTCGCATGACCCTCATATCGTCAAGCATCGGCTTAAGGAGATCGGCGAACTCTGGAGGGATTGAAACTTTTCTTGGTATCTCACCTTCTTTAGAAGCCGAGCTCACATTTTCATCTACAACCAGGAGAGAAAACGGTCAAAAATAATCAGCATTTGTTATCAAGAAGAAAGTAAGGATTTCGTGTGAAATACTTGACAGTGTAGAAAGACCGCAGTCAAGTAAGTTCTTTTCAGCATCTTTTGAGACCGCAGCATTGACGGTCAACAAAAGGCGGTCAGATCCCCTTAGGCATTCTAAATTGATTTTTTCTAATTGTCTTTTTCGCGACCGCTCGCCTTCTTTCCTTCTTCTTTTTAATTCAGCATTACTAACAAGAATGTCATCAGTTTCGATAATGACAATCTCAGGTCGCTTTCCAGGAGATGCAGGGCGGAAAGCAAGTTTGGGAAGTGAACCAATCGGTCTCGCGACCATCTTCGCCTTACCAGCCTTAATAAAGTCTAACGCAGCTGCGCGGTCTGCCGCCTCCGCATCCAGCTCTTTTTCCACTTCTAACGAAGCATCGCCGCAATCATTAGACGCAACGGTCTCATTTTTCTCCTTTCCTTTTTTGGCCGAGACCGCCTCTCCAGCGATTCTCTTTTTCTCTTCTTTCCTCTTCTTCTTTTTCTCCTTATCCTTCTTCTTCCCAGCAGCTAGAACTTCCTCTTTTTCTTTCCTTTCTTTCTCCACGGCCATAGAAATCATTTCTTTTTCTTTTCTCTCCCTCTCTGCTTTGGCGATCTCCTCCTGCTTTCTTTTCTCTTCTTCTCCCTTCTTTAAAATCTCAGTGATCGCCGCAAGCCTAGCGATCTCGTCCTCTTTTACCTTTCTTTCTTCTTCCTTTCTCCTCTCTTCTTCCTCTTCTTTCTTCCTTCTTTCTTCTTCCTTTCTCCTCTCTTCTTCCTCTTCTTTCTTCTTTCTTTCTTCTTCCTTTCTCCTCTCTTCTTCCTCTTCTTTCTTCTTTCTTTCTTCTTCTTTTCTCTTTTCTTCAGCAGCTTCTTCTTCGACGATCACTCTAAGTCGTTCAACTTCAAAAGGATCCACTGACTGTAATAATCAAGGAAAAATTAATAGAAGTCAATTTTGAAATAAGTACAAAATTTGAAATTTGATCGCTTACGCTTAAAAGATTCTCAACAGGGTTATCTTCTGAAAGATAAGTCTGAAGATCGATGTCACCAGCGGTCACAATTTGTCCAGTCTTTACCCTCTTAACAGTCCGATCAGGAGAAATAGCTTCTTTTCTTTTTAAGTCTCTAGCGGCTTTTTCTTTATCAGCGATCTGGCTTCTAAGGTTCTCAGCTAAAGTTTTCACCTGCATCATAGCAGCCTTGATCGACTCCACAGAAGCGGTCTCTCCAGAACAATCGGCAGGTTGATTGACCACTTCCGGGGTCATCTTAACAGCAGCTTCTGCGATCGTTAAATCAACAAGAGCCTTAGAAGCAGGATCATCTTTTTTCTTTGAACTCTTGATCGATTTCTCCTTGCTGGAATTGACGGTCTTCTTCGAAATAACTTTCTTTGTTTTCGACGCAGATCCTGGCGATTTTCGGGATCGCGGTGATATTTTCATCAAGTCTAAAGCATCCATCTCAAAGGGAAAATTCTTTCGCGATCTCAGTAAACACCGACCGCTCAAGGATCGGGATCTCTCAATATTGTGGAATCTGAAAATCTGAGGTGGTATTTATAGCTCAAGCCGCATTTATGACAGTCGCGGTCTCGGCGGTCAAAGTTTACATTTTCGAAGTTCCAGCGTAACTTAAAAATGTGCGGGGATTATGTTTGCCCGGAAAGCCCGCGATCTAGTCTTTACAATACAAAATGACGGTCTCAGCGGTCTTCAGATTTTGTGATCGCACAGATCGTCAACCTTCTGCCTAACCTGGTTTCCTATGTTACAAGCAGCTGAAGCCACTCGAGATCGCCAGTCCGAGCGGTCTGGGCTTTTTTCTGTTTTTTACTATTTGTACCCCACTTCGCTGCCCCGGCTCTCCTGTATCCCGGGCAGCCCGTAGTTTTTCAGTTCTGCCCATTTGGGCAGTCCCCTCGTCTATAAATAGAGGGGTAGGGGTACCAGAAAAGTGGACTTTTTCCCGGGGCTCCAGCTTACAACCTGTGTAAGCGGTCTCATTTTTTCGTGATCGCTTTTCCGTGATCGTTTTTCCCTCTCTTCCAGCATCTTCTGTCTTAGTAACCTGCACTTCGCAGTTTTCTCCCATCCCCTTTTTTAGTGTGAGTTTTGGAGGTACCATTTTTGGCACCAACAATGACCATATTACCCTCACTATACCACTTGGGTAATGAATCCTAGATGATGAAATCACTTTTATATAATTTGTAAGATAAATCCAGAGGATGTTTTTCCCAACAGGAAAGAGAGTTAACATATGCTGACCCACTACGTCTAACAACTCCCTCCCCCGATTATCCCAACGGACTGCGGAGCGTGCTATCTAAACCTTGTAAGTGCGTACAATGAACAAACATGCAATATGATATAAACAGATAGAGAAAATAAACTACTCTACTCATGCAAAGGCTCAGGCATCAAACACTTTTTAATTTAACATGTATACTAAAGGTGAGCCTATTATGCATTTTGAATGATGGTTGGGCTCCTTCAAGGACTCACTACAACCTCTAACACAATATCAGATCATTCTAGCATAACATCAAGCCTCACCCTTCTGTGGGTGCTCAAGACTGCATAGCTAACCAAACATTATCATTTCATCAAAGCCCAAACGGCATGTGTTTAATGCTCGTCAAGTGTGCATTTAGTGTTGGAGTCTTTGTGATCTAGAAGTGGTCAACGAATTAGACTCACTGCCAACATAATATGAGCTTATGAGGCCGCACTTAATAACACATGAGAAATAGGATAAGTGATCGGGGTGGCTTGACTCATATGAGATATGAGTGGAGAGCCAAACTTAGATGAGTAGGAGAAAATCGATGAGAATTTTCTGTGTTGTCTGGTCGAATTGACTAGAATGTCTAGCAAATTCAACTAGAAAAAGTCGACAAGACCTTTCTGTGTTGTCCGGTCGAATCAACTAGAAGGTATAACAGATTCGACTAGACAAAGTTGACAAGAACTTTCTGTGTTGTTATGCCGAATCAACTAGAAGGTATATCAGATTCAATTAGACAAAGTCAACAAGAACTTTCTATGTTGTCTGGTCGAATCAACCAGAAGGTATAACAGATTTTACTAGACAAAGTTGACGAGAACTTTTTGTGTTTTCTAGTCGAACTGACTAGAAGGTCTAGCAGATTTGACTAGACAAAGTCGACAGGAATTGTCTATGTTGTCTGGCCAAATAGACTAGAAAGTCTAGCAGATTCGACTAGACAAAGTCGACAAGAACTGTTAGTATAGACTGGACAAATCCGACTAGAAGAATTCATCTAGACTGTCTCAATATAGATTGAAAAAATTCGACTAAATGTTTAGCCGATCGACTAGATGGTCTAGCCGTTTGACTAGACAATCAAACATATTCGACTAGATACTGTCTTGACAGTTTATTCTTCTATTTTAAAACCCTGAACCCAGTTTGTTTTTTCTTAGGGTAATTCCTGTTGAAGCTGAACCCGGTTCACTGATAATTATATATAGATATAATTTCAGATTTGGGGATAAACATTCTTATTCTCTCGAGTTCTTCTCTGAAGCGTTAAGAGATAGGCGACCCCGAAGACAATGGTTTATTTTGCGAACTGGAACCCTAGCACTGACGATATTTCCAGCAATAGATCTTGCAAATTGTGGAGACAAACTTCCAGCCTGCTTCCGTTCGACGCAAGTGAGTAGTTTCTTGACGTTGGTGTGGATACTCGTAAAGGCCTGGATTTAGTTCTGCGTGAACTCAAGCAACCGTCGGGTCACTGATTTTGAATCAGACGCAGATTGAGGAAGCACATTGATGCAGATTCGGCAAGTGCACCGGTCGCTGTCAAGTAATAAAATTGGGAATAGCTTCCCCGAATATCGTCTCTCAAGGAATGCAGGTTCTGGTGAACGAAATGCGTGGTGAATCGATCGTTACACGAGCGAATAAAGTAAAAACAAGGGCATTGTGATTTGGTTCCTAAGCTAATGCGGAAAAGAGAGATGCGAGTCAAAACTCCGCTTTGCAAGGCGGGATGGATGCAACGGCCGCAATGCCGTGCTTCGGGAGGCGCGTGGATGGAAAGTAACTGTGACGGGTGAGGGTCGCACACACCTCTTCTCCAAGCATCACCACTAGCAATTGTTAGGGCTTCACACACAATGAACTCAGAAAATCACAACAAGGAAAATGCTATTCTCACACCACCGCATCATTGCACATGAACATCATACAAGATCTATGACATTAAGCTAATCAATAGTTCATTACAACAACACAAAGAAAACACAAGCATCAAGTTTAGAGAGGACCAATAGGAAGATGTCACCGCATCTTGGGTTCTCGGCCGGAATGAGAGGTTGTCGGGCTCTCTCCGGGCTCGGCCCTCAGATGGTGTGCGGACTCGATGGAGGCTGTCACTGCTCCAACGACCTACAACACTTCTATGGCTTCCCATGACGAGGAATGCTTGAACACTTGGTGGAGAATGCTTGCTAACGCCCCCGAATGGAAGAATGGTGGTGGAAATCGCCGGAAAATGGTCTCCTTGGTGGAGGAGGTGAAGGAGAAGCCTTCAGACCTCATAAATGGAGGGAAGGACCTGATTTCCCGCTCCCTGCAGAGCTCTCCCCGTTGACTGCGGCTTATCCTGCTTTATATACTAATCAGGCAGAAAAATGGTCATGCATGGACGAACGCACGACCGTGCGTGAACCGTGCATTATTAATTGATAAATTCTGACTTGAGGGAGACGCTGCGCCGCCCGTGCGTTTTACTCACGCACGGGCAAATCCGCCCGTGCGTAAAAATGCATGGGTAGATTCAGAATGACTAAAAATAGGAGGAAACAGGTTGACCGTGCGTTTTACTCACGCACGGGCAAATCCGCCCGTGCATAAAAACACACGACTAAACTCAGATTGTCCGTTTTCTGCCCAGATACAGACGCACGATCGCAACCGTCCGTGCTTCAAGGAAACGCATGACCGTGCGATATGCACAGACATACTTTAGGGGGAAAACGGGACGATCCAGCCACCTGCACATAAGACATACCAGCTGGGAATACACCTCCAGTACCAAATAAACACAGAAAAAGGATTGGGGATCACCATGTGCTTACCCCCAATAACAAGGGGCACAAATCCACACCGAAACGGGCCTAAGAGTGCACCTAGCAGTGAATAAAAAATATGATCGTAAACATGCCTAAAGTGTGGTGCATCGACTAGAAATACGGCCCGGATGAGTCCATAAATGTGTATATAAATGAGACTCATCAAACCCCCAGACTTAACCATTTGCACGTCTCGGGCAAACTACTCCGCTCTCCTATCGGAACAATTGGATGTTAGAGTATGATTGAGCGGTGGAGACTCATGCGAAGTCGCATGCTCACGGGCGTAGAAATACATTAGAATAGAATTTAACTCAAAATTATATTTAACTATTTCTAAAACAGTAATTTGTAATCTAATTTACTTGGATGGTGAATCCCGGTGAATCTTTCGGTCACACACAAAGGAAAATAGCGTGACTAATGAGTAGAGTATTACTTGAATCAAAGCTCGGGACAATCTCCTAAGAAATCCATCAAAGTCGGTGTCCATAGGCTTGCACGTTCACACTCTCTCTACTGCATGAGATGACTCCTATCTAAAGTCAATAGGACTTATAGGTTAAGATTTGGCTTAGGATGAGTTTAGGGTAGATAAGTGGAAGGACAATAGGAATCGCACTCAACATAACCTGAGCATTCAAGAGAATAAGAATCACCAAGGCAACACTTTCAAGAACTACACAACACCCCCAGACTTCAACTGAACACTAGGTGTGTGCTAAGCCAATCATACTTTTGTCTCTGTCGAGATAATGTAATTGAAAGTTCATTTTGAACAAATTTTCTTCTTTTTTTCTTTTTTTCTTTTCTCGACAGAATTTCTTTTGTAGGCACACCAAAAACTTCTCCTTCAGCTTTTTCAAAGCTATCATACAACACGGAGATGACACCAAACATGATTGATATATAAATTTCTATCAGCTCATTTGTTGGTGCGAAAATGGGCTTGGCTGTATGGCTTTGGTGACATTTTGGTGGAGCTAAACAACGAGGAAAGGTAGGCTCAAGTGGGCTTGCAAAGGTGATTACATTGGTAAGGATTTCAAAAGCACAAACAGATCATGAAATGGCCTATATCACACTTTATAATAAGTACTTCAACGCAATCGTTTCAAGAGTCGCCTAGTGCAAGTTCTAGCCACCGAGAAAGGTTGTCCTTCCTTCCAACCCTAGTAATAGGCTACTACTAGTCCAGCTACACTCGACCCTATGCTACCCTTGGATTCACCGGATTCACCACTAAAGTAAAATAAATTGCAGCCACTATAATAGAAAAACTTAAATTACAACATTGAATTTTATTATACCCTAATTGAATTTCTAGGCGTGACGGGAGAACTCGACTAGAGCACTACTCGAGTCGACATTTTTCTCCACCCTTCACTCCTACACTAACAATCCAATTCTTACGAGCGGGCAACCTCGCAGCAATACCCAATAAGCACGCGTGATCAAGTGCACGTGTACTAGGTGCAAGTGTACGCAGTGTGTGCAACAAAATGATAAATCCTAACTCAGCACATTCTAACATGCTATGCAAAGTGTGTGCATGTGCATAGCTCGATCCCTCCCCCAGACTTGATCAAAACTAAATAAAATAAGGAATTCTGGAATAAGGAGAATAGGGGTAGAGTGGACCTATGCTCATAAATGAGCAAGCCAGAAGTGCGGTAATTCCCTTTTTATTAAATTATCTCCTTCCTCATCCACCACGCGAGAGCTTTAACCTGCGATGTTAGCAAAAAAAAAAAATAACAGGACTAAAAGAAATAGACTAAGCAAACGGAACCGGGTGGTTCCCATGGGTTGTCTCCCAAGAAGCCCTTTTGTTTAACGTCCTTAAATGTGGACCAAATACCTGTATTACAGTTTGGTAGCAGCAGTTATAAAATTGTTCCATACTTAATAAAAACACAACACAACAATGTAATATAACAGAGCACAAAATCACACAGAAGAAATAGCACAAACAAAACCTGGAGACCCCATCACGCATCAACTGTGTGCTGATTTGTGGTGGTTCTCCCCAGCCATGTGAGATGGGAAGGAGGTGAAGGCTTTAGGGCCCAAGGAGGATGTATCCCCCTTGCCCCCAACCTCTTCCGTCTCACGCCGGAGGTCAGCAGAGCGTGCTCCACACAACAATATTTCTTGCTTCAGCTTCTCCACAGTTGGAGAGCGCCAACGTTGATAGTCTTCAGAACTTCCCACCTTGGTGGTCGGTGGAATCACTTTCGTTGCCGCCGTGACAACTAGATCAGCCCAATGGACCTGTTTAAAATGTTTACAGTGGTCATTATGACTCAAAAAATTGTTCATAATGCGCTTTGCTCCGCCTTCTCTCTCATCGTTCAGCGCTTGGGTCTCACCGCTTTCTCCTGCCTTTATCACCTCTTCATTCACGACCCGCAACTCCTCTTCTTTCTTCTCTCCTTCTAGCGTTCTTTTTTCTTTCCTTGCTTCTGCGTCACTAGATGATTCATCAGTGATAACAAGGGGAGAGCGGATTACTGCTTCGGAAACAATCTTGGGGTAAGTGGGGGGTGTTACCTTACAAGGTAAGACAACACACGCCTTAGAAAAAATCTAAGGTGGCACCGCTCTCTTTTAAGAATGGTACTCCCAAGATGGGAATAGATTGATTCTGACTTGGTCCCAAAACTTGGAAGTCGGCAACCACTATCGTCCCTTCGATTGTAAATTCCACATTCCTTACTTCTCCCTCTGCCTGAATGACAGTCCCATTAGCAAGCACTAGGGATTTTCGATCATCTGTGTTCATTTTAAGTTTTAATTTAGCAACATCCTGCAATGCAAAGATGTTGCGAGATGAACCGGAATCCCATAGGGCCGCGGTTTCAATATTATTAATGGAGCATGAGATCACCAACTCATTTGGGTCACTCACTCCCGCATCAGAGAGACTCTTCCCTTGGTCAATTGGATTTTTTTCAGTATTACTGGGAAGGGTCCCTTGCGAACGCTCGGTTAGCACTTGAGCCAATTGGCCCAATTGCGTGTCCAAGTTACGCATGGACGCGGTTTGGTTCGCCAAACTAGAGATGGCGGCTTCCATGAACTTCTCCATCATTTCTTCCAGATTACTTTTCTTTGGGGGGGCGCCTTGATTATAACCTGGATGAGGCGGCCTCGGCTGGCTTCCGGACGCTTGAGCATCGTATTGATGCTGGCTCGGTTGCCATCGTTGGCCTGCATTATTTTGATTCTAGGAAAAATTCGGGTGATTCCTCACACCCGGATTATTGGCATTTCTATAGGGTGCCCCCTAGCTTGGTTTCCTACAAAATTTACCGATTCATTTAAATTAAGCTGAGAGAATTCACCTGATAGCCCGCTACCTGGGCACTCGTATGCGTGGTGACCACCACCTCCACATCCTTCACAAGAAATGTTAGTTTCGGGCGCAGCAGTGAGAGGTAATGAGTCCACCATGAATAGTCCCCGAGCGCTTCTCGGCGCATTTCTCCCAGCGGTCCAGAAGGTGCTGTGTGAGGCAGTGTCCTGCAGAATTCTAAGAGCTTCCTCCGGCGTATGGTTCATCAGGGTCCCTCCTGCAGCAGCGTCAATCATTGCCCAGTGGTTGGGCTCGATGGCGAAGTAGAAGGTTTCCACGATGTTCCACGGTTGGAGCTCGTGATTTGGGCATTTGCGAAGGAGGTCACCAAGACGCTCCCAAGCTTCTGCGAGAGTTTCTTGCCGGAAAGTGGCGATCTCCCGCCGAAGGCTCACAGTTTTGTCCACCGGGTGGAATTTGGCGAGAAATTTGGACGCAAGCGTGTCCCAAGTGGCAGCAGTTCCTGGAGGGATAGAATGGAGCCAAACCTTGGCTTTGTCACGCAACGAGAAAGGGAACAGTCTCATCTTGACTGTTTCATCAGTAATTCCTGCATACCGGAAGGTACCGCAAATGTCGGTGAACTCCGCCAAGTAAAGATGTGGGTCTTCACTAGGCATCCCAGAGATCTGAGCGTTGTTGCGGATGATGTTCAGGATGGCCGGTTTGATCTCAAACTGGTTATTCATGATGTTAGGCCCAAATCCTGGATACACACTCCCAACTGTTGGAGTTGTATAATCTCTCATAGTCTGGGGCCTCGGTCTAACCGCCTCCTGCTCATCCCTTAGATGATTTTGCCCCATATGGGGTACTCCAGGATTCACTTCTTCCCGATCAATGGGTACTCTCGGCATACCTCCAAGTTCCATATTATCTCCCATAGCCGCTTGCACAGCTGCAACACGCCTTAGTGCGCGCGCAGTACGTTCAATCTCCGGATCAAAGGTTACTAATTCCCTTCCGGATTGCCTCTGCATAAACAAAAAGAAGACACAAAGAAAAACAAAAATAAAAAACAACTGCTCCTATAACAAGGATTCACAACACAAAGCGTTACATGCCTGCATTCCCCGCAACGGCGCCAAAAACTTGATGTGGATTCGGCAAGTGCACAGGTCGCTGTCAAGTAACAAAATTGGATATAGCTTCCCCGAATATCGTCTCTCAAGGAATGCAGGTTCTGGTGAACGAAACGCGTGGTGAATCGATCGTTACACGAGCGAATAAAGTAAAAACAAGGGCATTGTGATTTGGTTCCTAAGCTAATGCGGAAAAGAGAGATGCGGGTCAAAACTCTACTTCGCAAGGCGGGATGGATGCAACGGCCGCGATGCTATGCTTCGGGAGGCGCGTGGACGGAAAGTAACTGTGACGGGTGAGGGTCGCACACACCTCTTCTCCAAGCATCACCACTAGCAATTGCTAGGGCTTCACACACAATGAACTCAGAAAATCACAACAAGGAAAATGCTATTCTCACACCACCGCATCATTGAACATGAACATCATAAAAGATCTATGACATTAAGCTAATCAATAGTTCATTACAACAACACAAAGAAAACACAAGCATCAAGTTTAGAGAGGACCAATAGGAAGATGTCACCGCATCTTGGGTTCTCGGTCGGAATGAGAGGTTGTCGGGCTCTCTCCGGGCTCGGCCCTCAGATGGTGTGCAGGCTCGATGGAGGCTGTGACCGCTCCAACGACCTACAACACTTCTATGGCTTCCCACGATGAGGAATGCTTGAACACTTGGTGGAGAATGCTTGCTAACGCTCCCGAATGGAAGAATTGTGGTGGAAATAACCGAAAAATGGTCTCCTTGGTGGTGGAGGTGAAGGAGAAGCCTTCAGACCTCAGAAACGGCGGGAAGGACCTGATTTCCCGCTCCCCGCAGAGCTCTCCCCATTGACTGCGGCTTATCCTGCTTTATATACTAATCAGGCAGAAAAATGGTCACGCACGGTCGAACGCACGACCGTGCGTGAACCGTGCGTTATTAATTGATAAATTCTGACTTGAGGGAGACGCTGCGCCGCCCGTGCATTTTACTCACGCATGGGCAAATCCGCCTGTGCGTAAAAACGCACGGGTAAATTCAGAATGACTAAAAATAGGAGGAAACAGGTCGACCGTGTATTTCACTCATGCACGAGCAAATTCGCCCGTGCGTAAAAATGCACGACTAAACTCAGATTGTCCATTTTCTGCCCAGATACAGACGCACGATCGCAACCGTCCGTGCGTCAAGGAAATACACGACTGTGCGATATGCACAGACATAAACTTTGGGGGAAAATGGGACGATCCGGCCACCTGCACATAAGACATACCAGCTGGGAATACACTTCCAGCACCAAATAAACACAGAAAAAGGATTGGGGAGCACCATGTGCTTACCCCCAATAACAAGGAGCGCAAATGCACACCGAAATGGGCTTAAGAGTGCACCTAGCAGGGAATAACAAATATGATCGTAAACATGCCTAAAGTGTGGTGCATCGACTAGAAATACGGCCCAGATGAGTCCATAAATGTGTATATAAATGGGACTCATCACACATATTGGATTTGGATTCTGATTCAAGCATGGCATTTCCTGGAGCAGGTTTTGAAGACCGATTTTGTCGCAAATATTCATTCCGAAAAAGGTACTTTGCACTTGTTTTATTTATTTCTTGATCTATGGTTATCACAAGGTCCATTATTTCTGTTAAGGGATTTCTAGAACCTAATTCCACTGTGCACATATGATGTGTTACCACCCATGAAAACCCAACAGTTGTATACAAATCAGGTTTTGTGATTTCCATGTTTTAGAAATTGCTTCCCTTTTGTAGTAACCGTCCTTATATGTTAGTTTGTGAATCTATAAAAATAGAGAGACGATCTTGTCTACCGCCACAAGGAAGATTTCTAGTGCTTGCATCTAGTACATGTAAATTTGAAGATTTTGAAGTGTTCTAAATTATCAGATTTAGTCCAAAATATCAATAGCTGATTGTTGGGAAAAACCCCTTGTGATTTAACTTAACAAATTACTTATAAGTGATTTTATCTTCTAGGTTTATTACCCTCATTGTATATTAAATGTAATCTGGTCATTAGATGTCTTAGGATGTCACACTCAACTTAGAGTGTTAAGACTAGGTCAGGACAATCACAATCTGAGTTGAATCAAAACTTGCGTAGAATATAAGTCAATGCAACTTTGACTTGATGTTGACGAAACTCAGACTAGAAGTCCAAGCAACTCAATCTCTTTATCAAAGTATATCAAGTCGACGCTATGTCGAATAGGAATCGACGTAGATAAAGGAGCATGTCGAAGTTATCTTAGAAGTCTACGCAACCTCAACTTCAATTCAACGCAGAAGGAAGTGTCTGTCGAAGCGATCAGAAGTCGATGCAATGTCAATTACAATTCGATGTAGACAATGAAGCTCAAAAAGAAGTCATCAACTCGACGGTTATGTCGATAAGTAATCGACGTAATGTCGACAATGGAGTTCAACCAGAGCTAGAAGGAATTCGAAGCTGCTCTTACAAGAACTGGAAGGTGGTCGATAAGAGAGAGAATGAAGTCGACTCAGCGTCGAATACAGTCTGAAAAAGAAACCTTTTCAGCTATCCTTTTAGAACTCTCTCTGAAGGCCTACAACACTAAAGACCGTTATACAACGGCTTGTTTATTGCCTAGAATGGAGAGGAGCATTAAAGAAGATATGAAAAGCTTTCTTAGAAAGGATTCAAATAGCTGGCAGACGGGTCGTGAACAAATGAAGAAAGAAAGATTAATTGTCCAAGACTATGCCTTTTCAGGACAACCTAAAAGAAGAAAAGAATTCAAAATTAATCATGAACAATAAATAGGAAGAGAAGAGAGAAAAATACAGAGCAATGATCACTATCTGCTACAGTTTTGTTGATTAGGGGTCCCACTTCTTATTCTTCCTCCTGGAACCCTAGCAGAGAAAAATAGAGAAAACCAGTGCTCTCTTAGAATAGAAAATAGAGCTGCTTCATCATCTACATCGTATAACAACCAGATAGCAAGCAAAGATATACAAAAAGATCTGAAGAATATAACTATCATTAGCAGATCCATTGAAGGGAAAAACAGAAGCTGAAAGCTTCTACTGAATTCTGAGAATAGAATTCTTCTTCTCCATCTTCTTTCTTCTTTCAACTTCCTCAGTTTTATGAATCCCTCTTCCAAAGGATTCAGTGGTTCAAGATCTCCTTATCAAAAGATCTGATTGGTTCAAGATCTCCTTATCAAAAGATCTGAGTGGTTCAAGATCTCCTCATCAAAAGATCTTTGGTTCTAAGAGTCTAATTATCAAAAGATTCAGGCACATGTTGTGCATTCCTACCAGGTGGTAGAAGAGAGGTCTACCCATATTTTGGAGAACCTCTATAAACTCTTGTGTCTTCTGCGTGTGTTCATTTTCTGTGCTGTCACATATAGCTTATAGCCTTTCTGCTTTACTTTAACATCAATAGTTTTATTTTGTGTTAGGTATTGTTGAAGCATAACACTTATTGTTTTTATTGTGTGTGCACAAATAGGATAGAAATATTTTTAAATCTCTATTTATCCCCTCCATAGTATACTCAGAGGCACACCGTGCACTTTCAATTGGTATCACAACCAGGTTGATCATTAAAAGGATAACACCTTGATCAAAAAGACCTCCTACTCTTATTTCTCTACAATAAATTTATTTTATTAAGAAAATGAGTTCTAAGGATTATGCATCAAAAAGACCTCCAGTGTATAACTTGAATAAGTTTACACTCTGGAAGGCCAGAATAAAACTCTATATGAACTCCATTGATGAAGAAATTTTCAATGTCATCCTTACAGGTACCCCAGCCCAATAAGGAAAGATGATAGTGGGAAAGTCACACAAACCTCAGTCCCCAGAGCAGAGTGGACTAATGCTGAGAAGAAGGTCAAGAAATGTGATGCCAAGGCCATGAATATCCAGGTCTCAACTATGTTAGATGACATATTTCAAAAGGTTGCTGATCGCAACTCTGCCAAAGAAATCTGGGAATCTCTCTCCAGATTAGTTGAAGGCAACTCCGATGAGAGAAAAGATAAAAAGTCACTTCTCATATCCCAGTATGAGAACTTCAAGAAAAAGGCCGATGAAAGCATAACAGAAATGTATGACAGATTTAGCCTCATTATAAATGAGCCGAGAGGGCTTGACAAAGAAATTTCTCTGACAGAAATTAATGACAAGCTCCTCATGTGCTTCCCAAGCACATGGGACTCTAGAATATGTGCTATTAGAGATTATAGATGCCTCAGAGAGATATCAACTGATGCTCTGCTGGGAAAGCTCAAGTCCTATGAGTTTCTACTGAAAAGTAGGGCTGAGTTAGAAGCCCAACAAAGAATATCTACTCCTAAAGAGAGGACTCTTGCATTAAATACTGTTGAAGTAGAGCCCTCCACCACTGAAGAAGAGATGTTCAATCTCTTGGCTAAAAGATTCAAGAGGTGGGTCAGGATAGAGGACTCCAGTAGGAAAGAGAGGAGTTCAAGCAAGCCAAGGTTTGACAAAACTCCTAAATAGGAGATTATTTGTTTTTCTTGCATAAAACTAGGAAACATTTCCACTGAATGTCCTGAGGAAGTAAAGAACAAGAACAACAAGCAGAGGAAGGAGCACAAGAATAAATCCTTCAGGAGGAAGGATAAGAAAGGAGGGAAAGGTTTCATAGCTGAAACCTGGAGTGATTCCGACTCTCAATCAAGCTCCTCCTCATCTGATGATGATGAAGATTGTGGACTAGAAGAAGCCTGCTTAATGGCTCTGGAAGACTCCACTGCTGAGAATGAGATAACAATCTTTGATGACTTTGATTTTTCATCAAGAGATTTTAAAGACCACTTTAAAGAATTCTGGCAAGACTTTATTAACAAACTAAAGGAACTTAAAATAATTAGAACAGAATTAGAAAACCTTAGGGAAGATAACCAGTACTTAGTTAACTATGATCTGAGAGATAAATTATATAAGAAAGAAAAGGGATTATACATATTAGATAATGAGAATTCAGATCTAAAGAATGAACTCACAAAGGTAAAAGCCTTTGAGAAATCCCTCAATGGAAGGAGTCAAAAGCTTTAAGATATCTCATAAAATCTCACTAAGAGATTTGGTCATCATGCTCAGAAATCACTACCCTCCACTAGCACACCAATCCCTAGGAAACTTTCATGGGAAAATCATATAGCATTATTTAGGTCTAGACCGAATAATATTTTAGAATCATGTGGAGATCATAATAATAATAACCCTAATAAACTCACCATATTTAATAGGGTAAAATATTGGTAATCAACCAGGGATTTTAGGCAAACACCCTTTAAAAAAATCATATAAAAATAATAAAAATCTCAATAAAAAGAATCATACGTCGAATAGAACTCGACGCAATTTTAAAGATGCGTAGATTGTAACTCGACAGAGTTCAACATATGATTCGACATCAATTCGAAGCAAGTATGAGGGTGCATCAAATTATATTCGACGCAACCAATACTCTGCATCGAATTATTATCGATGGAACTATGCAAACACGTCGAATTACATTCGATGCAACTCTAAAGATGCGTCGATTTCTTCTCCACACATGTTTCCTGCAAAGATTTATCAAACATCTAGACCACTCTCTACCTTCATTCCTAGATGCTTATGTTGTTCTAAACTAGGATATATAGCCAAACATTGCCGGCATAATGATGCCGCACTTCTTCACCTTAAGGGGTATACTGAAAGATCTCATCACTCTTTCATAACTCCATATGATGATAGAAGAAAGAGACCCCAACATGTGTGGGTCTATACTAATGGTTGATTTCAAGTGCAGAAGGGAGACTGTTCAACCACAAACCAGCAGTGGTATCTGGATAGTGGATGCTCCATGCATATGACTGGAGCAAAAGAACAGCTGGAGAACTTCAAGGCCAAGGAATGTCCTAAGGTAATCTGTGGGAATTCCCACTCAAGCAAACCAAAGGATATGGCTTGGTCAGGATAGAGGAAGTCCCCTTTTCTAAGGTTGCTTATGATGAAGGACTTCAACATAATCTAATTAGTATCAGCCAGCTGTGTGATGGTGAATACAAAGTTGTATTCACTAAGTCTTTGTGTCATATAGTTAGCTCCAGATCTGACCAAATAGAATTGACTGGTCTTAGGAAAGGTAAGGAATATGTTGTAGACTTTGAGTACAAAAAGTATGAGATCACCTTATTCAACTCCCATCTAGAAAACAATGAGTTGTGGCATAGGAGACCTAGTCACCTTAATTTTAAGATCATTGCCAAACTCTCCAAGCTCAACCTAGTAAGGGGCTTACCAACTGGTAAGTTCAATAAAGACCATCCTTGCAGAGCCTGCCAACTAGGAAAGCAGATCAAAGCATCATTCAAACCAATTGGTAAGAATGATTCCCCCAGAATCCTTTTCCTGCTGCACATGGACCTATTTGGTCCCATCTCCACTCAAAGCTTAGCAGGTAAGTCTTACACTTTAGTCATTGTTGATGACTTTTCTAGATTCAGCTGGTTTTCTTTCTAAAAGCTAAGTCAGACACCTTCAAGACCGTCTCAAGATTCATTAGACAGACTCAATCTAAATTCAATACTCAGGTTATTGTGATCAGAAGTGATTATGGTACTGAGTTTGAAAATTAGTTAATGTTTAGATTCTGTGAGGATGAAGGGATAAGATAAAGATTTTTAGTTCCTAGACCCCCCCCCCCCAATAAAATGGGGTGGCTGAAAGGAAAAATAGAACCCTAATTGAATCAGGAAGGACATTATTGGCTGAATCCAACTTGCCAAAGTCCTTCTGGGCTGAGGCAGTAAATACTGCCAACTATGTTCTGAATAGGAGTCTCATCCACAAGACTAAGTTGAAGACTCCCTATGAGTTATTGAAGGGAAAGGCACCTATATTCACTTACTTTAGGATATTTGGGAGTACTTGCTTTATCCTCAACAATGGGAAAAGTCATCTTGCCAAATTTGACAAAAAGGCTGATGATGGGATATTCCTCATCAAACAAGGCCTATAGGTTCTATAATAGGAGCTCTCTCAAAATTGAGGAGTCTGTGCATGTAGTTTTTGATGAAACTAACATGTTTTATAAGGAGAAGGAAACTTCCACCAACACTATTTTGTAGGAAGAAGATCAACAAGCAGAACAAGTTAAAAGGCAAAGCATAATGGACCATCCATCAGTGTGTCAAGATAAAGGGAAATTGAAGATTGACACTGATTCAGATGAAGATTCTGCAACAGATGAAGATGAAATCACAGCCCCTGAGGTGCCAGCAACAGATATCATTCCAGTGAATGAGGATGAAGTCCCAACTGTCACTGAGCAAGTGATTCCTCAGGAAGAAAAGACTCTCCTAGATAACTCAACAAGATCCAGGATGGACCTAAAAGATCATCCTTCAACTGAAGTTTTAGGAGACTTGACAGTGGAAGTCAAGACAAGGAAACATCTCACTAGTGAAACAATGCTGCAATGCTTCGTCTCTCAGTATGAACCCAAGAAGTTTGAGAAGCAGATAGTGATCCTCACTGGATATCTGCTATGAAAGAAGAGCTAACCCAGTTTGAGAGTAACAAGGTTAGGACATTGGTTGAAAGACCAAAGAAATACCTAGTCATTGGCACCAAGTGGGTATTCAAAAACAAAATGGACTCAATAGGAGCCATAATCAGAAATAAGGCCAGACTTATGGCCCAAGGATACAGTCAAGAGGAGGGGATTGAATTCAACCAGACATTTGCTCCAGTAGCAATGCTGGAGCCCATCAGAATGTTCCTGGCATATGCAGCTCACATGAAGATCAAAGTCTATCAGATGGATGTGAAGAGTGCATTGAATGGAACTCTTTAAGAGGAAGTATATGTGGAGCAACCCCCAGGTTTTGTCACTCCAACTTTTCCCTCTTTTGTGTATAGGTTAGATAAAGCACTATATGGTCTCAAGCAAGCTCCAAGAGCTTGGTATGATACCCTATCCACTTTTCTTCTGGAACACTCCTTTGAAAGAGGGAAAGTGGATAAAACACTCTTCACCAGAGCACATAAGAGTCAGCTATCACTAATACAAATATATGTAGATGAAATTATATTTGGATCAACAGATCAATCTCTCTGCAAAAGGTTTGCTTACCTAATGCAGTCTAGATTTGAAATGAGTAGCATGGGGGAACTATCCTATTTCCTTGGTCTTCAAGTAATGCAAAATGCAGATGGCATTTTCATATCTCAATCAAAGTATACTAGAGAACTCATCAAGAGGCTTGGTGTTGGAACAACCCTTTTTACTGTTTTGGGCTAGGATCACTATGTACTGATTAGGATCAGTTGACCCCATTGTATAGTTTAAGGGTCAAGTCTTTAGGCTGATAAATTAGCTAGAACTTAAGATTAAATCTAAGGTTCCCAGCGTTCGACGAATGTCTAGCAGCGCTCGACAAATGGCATGTGTCATTCGACGAATGTCTAGCATCGTTCGACAAATTGTTCTAAGCAGACTGAAGTATTACAGCCAGTTACAGCACTCGACATTCACTGATCAGTGTTCGACGAACGGCTAACAGTACTCGACAGATGGCTCCCAGCGTTCGATAGTTTTTATTAACAGCGCTCAACAGTTTTCCAACCAGTGTTCGACATATTCTAGACAGCGCTCGACAGATGACTCCCAGCGTTCGACAGATCATTTATTGAAGACCAGATTTGTTATCAACTATATTCTATCTATCCTAACAGCAAAACGACGAATATAACAGATCTATTTAATATCCTTTGGACGTATTCTGACAGATAAGGAAGGATATTAAACTGAGTTAATATATTCTCTTCTTTCCTTTTTCCAAGGCAGCAATAGCCGTTGACATTTAATGAAAAGGGATCTTTTCACAGTCAAAAATAAAAGGACCTGCCAAAATCGTTTGAGTCGACAGAATTCAAACATCATTCTATTACAGAATAAAATGGATATATATATATAGTATTCAAAAGAAAATAAGACACGGTCAGACATCTCAGAAAGTTTTTCTTCTTCTTCATCTTCTTCTACAAGCAGCACAAAACTTCTGAGAACATCATCCTCAAGAACATTCACTCAGAATCTGCTGTAAATTTAGATCTTCTAAAAGAGCAACAAGAAAATCTGAAGAACCTGTTCTTCCAGATCAAACAGCTACAGGAGATCTTAGTTTTCAAGAGAAAGCTTCTTCATTTTCTGTCAAGCACTTCAATCTGACAGGGGGAGCTTTACAACAACATCCACTAGAGTCTTCTCTCAGCATCTTAACAGAGAAGAACACTATAAACCTTTTCCTTCCCATTTTGTACAGGGTTATAACTCCCTTCAAAAGTTAATCTCGGTGACAGGGCACCTTTTCAAAAACCTGCAGTTTGGTTAGAGCACCTTATCAACAGCTCACCTGGTGTGAGGGCACCTTATCAACAACCTCCTAGTGGATTCCTACAAAAGGTGGTAGAAGAGTAGACGTACCTAGACTTATTGGGGAACTACTATAGCTCCTTGTGTCTTCTGTGTTTGATTATTTCCTGTGGCACTGCTGTTTGTTTTGTGATTACATTTACTTAATTTTTCTGTTTATATAATCTTCACACTGCTTACACTTATATGTAACACTATTTTAATTCCGCTATAAAAACTAAGAAAAAGTTTTAACACTCTATTCACCCCCCCCCTCTAGAGTAACTTAAGATCTGACCTCCACTTTCACTTGGGATGGAAAATGCCTCAGTCATGAAAACCCACATGACTACTAATGCTGTTTTGGATAGAGATGAAAAGGGTAAGTCCTTTGATCAGAAGACTTACAGAGCAGTCATTGGCTCTCTTCTCTACCTGACAGCTAGCAGACCTGATATAATGTTTGCTACTTGTATATGTGCTAGGTTTCAGGTTGACCCAAAGGAATCACACATGAGTTCTATAAAAAGAATACTCAGATATCTAAAGGGTACACCTGTACTTGGCTTGTGGTATCCAGGTGAATCTGGATTTGAATTAGTAGGTTAATCAGATGCAGACTATGCTGGATGCAGGATGGACCGAAAAAGCACCTCAGGAACATGTCAGTTCCTGGGGGCTAGACTGATCTCTTGGTTTAGCAAGAAGCAAACCACAGTCTCCACTTCTACAACTGAAGCTGAGTACATAGCTGTAGGAAGCTGCTGCTCCCAAATATTGTGGATGCAAAATTAGTTGTTGGATTACAACTTTTCCCTTGACAATTCAACAATATATTGTGATAGCTCTAGTGCTATTTCAATAGCTTCTAATCCTGTTCTCCACAGCAGAACTAAGCATATAGAGATAAGACACCACTTTCTCAGGGATAATGTAGAGAAGGGTAAGATCAACCTTCAATACATATCCATTGATATTCAAAGGGCTGACATCTTCACTAAGCCACTTGATGAAATTACGCACAAGTTCTTCATCAATGCACTAGGTATGCTTGATGGAGCATTGTAGGACACACCTATTATGTATAATGATCTATTTTCTCTAGAAAGTTATTGCTAGGAAAAAGAGTAAAGATTTTGCAAAAAAAAAACAAAATTATTTATTCAGAGCTGCGTCGAATGCAAATCGACTTATCATCGACTTCCACTCGACGTCATCTTCGAGAGCATCCCGGGACAGCTTATTCGAATAGCACTCGACTTAACGTTGATTTCATATATACGCTTACGTTAATATTATTATTGACGATTTTATTTCAGAGCCACGTCAACTTCAACTCGACGTTCCATCGATTTGATAGAATGCGCGCATCGACATGTTTGGGCGCACTGAATTCAACTCTTTTCAACGTTGCTTTGAATATAACCCTAAGTTGCGATGATTCATCTACTCAAAGCAACTTAAGGATTCGATTCTATTATGTTTTTCGAATTTTCTCCCTCTTGCTCTCTTCCATTTTCCTTTCTTCATCTCTCTTTTTGTTTCAGTGCAGGTACCTACAGGACCTCAATGGCATCTCCTTCGCATCAATGAGATGTTATTGAAGCAGTCAATCTTTCCCTTGGAACATTGTTATCTCAGTTCAGCTCTCTATATCTTGACTTCTCAAAGGACTGCTATCACAAGCAATGTATCCAACACAGAAGGTTGCAAGACCTTACATCTGAAAATAAGTCTCTTGATGCGGATATGAGATTGGTAGTTGTGTCTGCCGATGTCTTTATATCTTTCTTCAATGATATAAAGCAGGGGGAGAAATGTATCACCAGGCAGCCTCCTCAAGACTCAGTGTACACAACAACAATCCTACTCTCCTTTATTTCTGAAGGGGAGTCAGCCATTTCATCTAAACTACAGCTTCAAGATTCAGCAACTCAAGGGGAGTCAACTCCTCCAAGGATCCCGCCTTCAACACAGAGGGAGTCCTCAATTTAGGCGGAGATTCCCCTATTCTCTAATGATCAAGTCTACCTAAAGACTCTGTAAGAGTTCCATGAAGACACAGAGCCATCTATTCCCGATGCACTTGCAATCAGGGTTTCCTCTGAAGATTCCAAATCATCACCTTCTCCGCTCAGGGTGGCTGATCAGGACTTTATAACTGCTCCATCTGATTCATCTTCTGCTCAGTTCTCAACTCCAGTTCAACCTCCACTGCTCCAATTCAAGTAGCTAAATCAATTCTCCCAACACTTGTCTTTAGAGGAAGACCTCCATATAAAGGTAGAGGAAGAGGAAGAGGGGGCAGAGGAAGACTGCCAATTTGGGAGTTATATACAAAGAATCAAAGGAAACAATACAAGAAAGACAAGTCCTATCATAAAACATATGAGAGGATTGAATTTCCAAAGAATACAATGGAAACTTACACTGATCCAAAGCTCTACAAAGCTTTAGAGGAGATTGGAGATAGAGACAGATATGAACATGAGACATCCCAAAAAGAGATTGAAGAAAAGAGAAACAGGTTCATTGATATTTTGAATAGAGGAAAAGTGGTTGCTGAACAAGAGGAGTTGGCAAAAGCAATCCCAATCAAAACCACCTTGTTTGACCCCACTAAATATACTGCAAGAAATTCTCAAGCTAAAATGTTGGAGGGAATAGGCCAACTTCACAGAGGGGGTATTGGATGTAATTCAGAGGATGCAGTGCAGCCTCCCCAGAAGAAAAAGAAAGGAGAGCAGCTACCTGTGAAGAAGAATATAATTATGTTCAAGACACCTTCAACTTTTGGCAAACCACAATCAACTTTTGTAGTACCAAATCCTGATGCGGACTCTAGGATAGATGATCTAGATTTGGAAGCCATAAACTTGATGACAGCTAAAGTTTTTGATTTGGGCTTCAATTTGAAAGATGTTCATCTTGAAATAGAAATTGATCTAGAAAAGCTGTTCAAGGGTCATGAAAGAATACAGAAGAACCCAGAGAAAGCCACTCCAGAAAATTTCAAATATGTGGAAAGAAAATTCAGAAAGGTCTATGAGGCCTTATCTACCTTTCTTAAAGGAAGGAAGTAGACTATTTCTTAGGTAAACTCTAATAAACACTTATTGTTATTAATCAGACGCTTTTCTGTTTACCAGCCCATTTTGTTGTTTATGGGGTGCTTTAATTACCTAGAGGGGGGGGGGGGGGTGAATAGGATTTTCTTTCGATATAAGCCCCTTTAGGATTTTCTTGCTACCTGGTTAATAGATCCAAGAAATAAAGAGCAAACCACAGAAAGCACACAACTATCTATAGAGGTTCCTCAAGACAGGGTGTCTTGAGTAGTCCTCTTTCCCTCTCCGCCTACCCATCAGTGTGCTAGGCTCGGCAAATGCCGCCAAAAACTTCAGGCCCTCAAGCCTTACACCTCGGACCCGCAAGTCCCAATAGCCTAGTACTGCAAGACCCTACTGCCCCCGAGCCCGCAAGATCGACACTCAGGCCCTCAAGACCTACAACACAGACCCGCAAGTCCGAACAGCCTAGGACCGCAAGCCCCTACTGCCCCCGAGCCCGCAAGCTCGACAGATCGCACCCGCAAGCGCACTGCCCTGGCCCTCAAGCCTCGCAGCTCTCCAGCCCTCAAGCTAGATAATGTCGGACCCGCAAGTCCACTGCCCTGGCCCTCAAGCCTCACAGCTCTCCAGCCCTCAAGCTAGACAAATTGGCCCGCAAGCCTTACAAGAAAATACAGTAAAGAAAGCTGTCTCTTCTGCCGGATGTTGATCGACAACTTAGCCTGATGGAGATCGGCTTCTTAGCCTGGTGGAGATCGGCTTCTTGAGTTGAAGAGGATGCTTCAGATCTGATCTTTTCAGCACGACTCCTTCTTCACTCCCCTCTCATAGCCGGATGATAAATGACTTCTTATCAGTCGATGAAGATGACTGATTCTTAAGAGAACACTTGATTATTTTTCTCTCCTTGTTCCTCCTCTTCTCCGCAGAAAGATTGTTCAAATGTAGCGGCGGGATACTTTCACGCTCTTATGTTCAAGAGAGTTCCTAGGGCACCCTTCATTCCTTTTTATAAAACAGAAAACACTGCTCAACGGTCATAATCAATGTCCTTTTCTGTCAGATGCCCAATTCAAAAGAGCACGCCATCATAGCTCTATTCCTTAGGTGCACGCGTTGATTGGACAATCAGGCGGCGGTATTAAATGCTGACAGCGCGCAGCGACGTTTGAATTCTGTCTCGACGATATGTACATCTTCACCTTGAACTTTAGCAGTCCTTCAAATCTTCTTGTCTTTGCCCCTGATGTTGGTATCTCGACGATACAAGATATCCTGGCAATTCTGTATATACGACGATCTTCTTTCTCTGACAGTGTCGTCGTGAGCTTCCTTCTTGCATCATGTCGTCGTGATCATGTATTCTCTCGATGATATGAGTTACACATGATGATGTCCTGTGACCTCTCTGCGTTTGACGAACAGCATTCTGCGATCGACGAACTTGCCATCCTTCGTTCGACGATCGCCGTTCTTTGTTAGACGAACGACATTCTTCGTTCGATGATCTCGCAATGTCTCAGCGGTCGATGAATACTTTGCCTCTCAGCGGCTGCAGCTCTGCCCGTTATTATGACGACAAGCACGCATTGTCGACGATATCGCCTGCTCTTTTCGACGATATGTACTTAGTAAAATAGCTAAGGTACATGACATATTGTCGATTCCTGCAAGCATGAACTAGATGGAATGTAAAATACAAAGTGAAGTATTATTGACTTGTTGACTTCTTCAAATCAGGAATCATGTGAGCAGGATTCCCAACAATCTCCCCCTATTTGAAGAAGTCAGAATCTCAATTCAAGACTACTTTCACTTGACAGTAATTATTATAATCTTGCATAGAAGGGTTTACTTATCTTTTGCTGAACATATGTGTACATCAATCTTGTGGCTCCCCCTAGATTGGATGCCTCCTCTTTTGTGGCTCCCCCTTCTTCTTGACATCTTTGCTCCCCCTATGTTTGAGGTCTTCTTGAGCATCTTAGTCTTGAGCATATTGATACCATTCTCCCCCTTTCTGACTTCTGTCCTCCACTTGAGATTTTCTTGAGTGAGTGACTCCCCCTTGATGTGATAACGCCCCTTGGATTAACATGGGGTTAGGATTCCTTTAGTCCAGAGTTGACCCTAGATCACTTATGGTCCATTAGCCTTGAGTGCTGCTGATTGGCTAAGTGGACCTCCCTGCAAAACGGATTTAAAATCCCTTAGGAACCCAAGATAGCTTGGGCCTAGGTTCTTGTTAGCATAATAAGGAATTCTTATGCTTACCTCAGCCTCTCCGGAAGGTCTCTTCTTTGTGCTGGGCACACTGGAGTTGTGCCAACAGTCAATGGCAAAGTGTCCTATTTTTCCATAGCACCAACAGTCAAACCTGTTGTATCTTCCCTTCTGTCTGACTGTATGAGCAGGGGTTCTTTGTGTGCGAACGACTGAATGAAGCAAAGAAGGTGAACTGTGCTGATGGTGGACATGATTTTTGTTGCTGTAGACCACAGTTATCCTTCTAGAGTCAGTCCTTTTTAAGGATTTCTTCTCTTCTCTGAGCTCAACCTGTTTTTGCCTCCTCACACCTTTCTGGGGTTCTTTGTAGATTCTAGGTATGATCTTGGATTTGAAGGAGCTTGCAACGGGCTTCACTTTAGTGGCAAACTTATCCTCCATTCTTCTGGTGTTGTCATTCTTGACCTTCAGGACATTGACCTTCAGGACATTGGGCTGCATTTTGTCCTTCTTGAGTTGACAAAACTCAACACTCTCTAGAGTTAGTTTTTTTGCTTTCTGTGAGAGCTCAAGATTTCTTGCTTGAAGAGAGGAGATTTTTGCATCCTGCTGCTTGCACAGCATCTTGAGAGTCTTGACCTCTTCTAGAAGATCGTTGTAAGATTTTGACCAGTCATTATCGCTGGATGAGCTTGACTCCGAATCTGAGTCGGAAGTTGAAAGAGGAGCCCTTATGCGCTTGGGACAAACCTCATCCTGATGACTCTCTTCTTTTGACGCAGATGAGACGATCAATCTTGGCTCATCCTGATGACTCTCTTCTTCTGACGCAGATAAGGCAGTCAATCCAAACTCATTCTGATGACTCTCTTCTTGAGATCCTTCCATAAGGACAGTTAGAGAGTTCCACATCTCTTTTGCTGTTATGCAGTGAGCCAGTCTCTGGAATGTGGAGATATTAATTGCACCAGCAATAATTGTTGGAGCCTATGTTCCGCATCTCTTGGTTTGAGAATAACAAATACCGTGTTGTATTTGATCTAGTCTTTTGTGTGTTTTTAGTGTCCAGGTTGTACAGGTTCAATGAGGAGACAAGTCCTCGTTCATGGGTGTTGGATATGTTATGACAGGTCTTAATGCTAAGTGCACACCAAAGTCAGGTTGCAATGGATCACCAAACATAGTTCTAAACAATGTAATCCCTCATTATGTAGAACAAAGTGTTGGTCCATGTGTAATCTCTCTATTGGGGTATACTTCATATACTCATAACTGAAGGTTTTCAAGTTTGAGGAGTGGAGCAGGTTTTCAGAAGAGAAGAAATTTTTGCTAAGTCAATTCGTCGAATGTTCTCGAGATGTCTCGTGAAGTTTCGATGAATCTCGATGAATCCAGACAGAAGCCAAATTTCTAGATTAAAGAAGAAATTTCTGTGGCTAAGTCAATTTGTCGAATGTTCTCATGAACCCCCGACGAATATCGACGAACACAGACAGAAGTCAAAAAGGCAGACTTGTGAAGGAAAATGTGCGGCTAAGTCAATTCGTCGAATGTTCTCGAGAACTCTCGACGAATTCCGGCGAATGAAAACAGAAGACATCACGACGAACAGCAGTTTTGCGCTGTCAGAATTCCGACAGCTAATATCGCCTAGGCGACAGCAGAGAAGTTACAATAACTTCCCGCACGACAACACGATGAACGACAGTTTTGCGCTGTCGGAAATCCAACAGTGATGTCGCCCAGGAGATAGCTCGGAAGTTATAGTAACTGCCCGCACGACAGCACTACGAGCGGCAGTTTAGCGCTGTCGGAAATTCTGACAGTGATGTCGCCCAGGCGACAGTGAAAATCTATATATTGGCTCATTTTTTTCGTGCATTCCAGAGCTTTGAAGATTCTAAGTTCCTTCCTGAGTGCATACAAACCAGAGAGCTCCAGAACCTCAAGAACTCCCATTTGTGCTGAGAAGGTTTGAAATTGAAGACGAGATCGGACGCGCTTTTACATCAACGATCATCTCGAGGCTTCAACCTTCCTTTCAAAGATCTGAATTTCTAGGGAGTTCTTATTTCATTTTGTATTTTCATTTATATACATTTTACTTTGTATTGGTAGGGAAAATCGCTTCCTTGTGCGGAGCGTCTAAGTCCTTGCGTGGCTTAGGGGAAAATCGCTTCCTTGTGCGGAGCGTCCAAGTCATTGCGTGGCTTGGTGGGAAATCGTGGCCTTGTGTGCTACGTCTAGATCTTGGGAAGATCTAGAGGATAGGATTGGGCTTGGTTTAGGGAGAGACAAGTGATAGCCTTCCGATCCTTGTGAGAAGGATTGGTAAACCCAAATTGTAAAAGGGTTATTATCATATTTGTGCCTTGATTTTAAGCATTGTTATGATCATATTATTTGTATGTGAATTTCATGATTATAAAATTATGACTTTTTCTTTAATTGCAAATATGGTTGTTTAATCTTTAACTTAGAAATTTGTGTTTGAATTAATTCAAAAAAAAAATTACATTGGTTTGAAATTTTTATAAGTAATTTTTAGAAAAGTAAAATTTGTTTTAAAATTCTTAAGTAAAAATCGTAATTTTTAAAAGGCCCTTATTCACCCCCCTCTAAGGGCGCCACAAGATCCAACACGTGGTATCAGAGCAAGGTTACTCCAAAACGGTTTTACCACCGGGAGTAATGGCGCACAACGATCACGCGTTCGTTGAGGGGCAAGGAATTAGTAGGCCACCACTTTTTACGGGCACGGACTATAACTATTGGAAAACCCGAATGCGGTGTTTTTTAATAGCTCTCGACATGGAAGTTTGGAATATGGTCGAGATGAGTTATACTTCCCCAACATTTGTTGTAGGAGATGTAACTATGGTCAAACCCAAAGACAAGTGGGATGACAATGATAAATTAAAATGTAAGAACAATGCAAAAGCCATGAATGCCTTATTTTGCGCACTAGATCGCACTGAATTTAATAGAGTTTGTGCTTGTGATACTGCATTTGAAATTTGGAATCTTTTAGAAATCACTCATGAAGGTACTTCGCAGGTAAAAGATTCAAAGCTATTTTAACTGGAGTCAGAGTTCGAAAAGTTCAGGATGGAGGTAGATGAGGATGTGGATACCATATACACAAGGTTCACTAAGATAGTAAATGACTCAAAAGTTTTAGGAAAAAATTTCTCAAATGGTGATTTGGTAAGAAAACTTCTTAGATCTCTCCCCCCTAAATTCAATCCCAAAGTGACGGCTATTTCTGAATCTCATGATCTTAAAGCTCTTAATATTGAAAGCCTGATTGGGAACTTGAAAACTCATGAAGTTGAATTGAAAATTCAACAACAAGAGTATATGGAGCCAAAGAAGAAGGGATTGGCTCTAAGATCTAAGAAGGAGGAAAGTAGTGATTCTGAGGAGGAAGAAGAAGATGAGGAAAGTTTATTTGTTAGAAAGCTTAGAAAATTTATGAAAAATCCAGAGAGGAGGAATACATTTAAGAAGTATTTTAAGAAGGAGACGTTTAGAAAGAAAAAAGGAAAGGAAGACGATGAGGAGGAAGAGAGACCGCCACCGGAGTGCTATCACTGCAAGAAGTTAGGACACATCCGAAGTAAGTGTCCAAAGTACATAAAAGAACTTAAAGAAAAGAAGCACAAAGGGACGAAGAAGGTGCTGAAGGCGGAAACATGGGATGATACTACTTCTGAGGATGCAAGCAGTTCAAGCTCAAGTAAAGAAGAGGAGGCCAACATGTGCTTAATGGGAAAGAGCGTCATATCTGATGATGAATGTAGTGTCCAAAGTGACACTGAGGTAACTCCTCCAACCTACGATGAATTATTTTCTGAATTTTTAAAGACTTGCAAATTTTTTGAAAAGAGTTTAAAAGATAACGATCTTCTTAAATCTGAAAATGAAATTTTGCTTAAAGAAAACAAAAAATTGTTATATGAAATTAAGACTATTGGAAAAAGAGAAATTTCTTGCCAAGAGTGTGATCACTTTTTGGGAAGAATTAAAGAACTTGAAGAATCTCTTTCCAAATCTCATTCTACAATAAAAATTCTTACCAAAAAGAATGAGATTTTAGAGAAAGATCTGAAATCTTCAATTTCCAAAGTCCATGAGGGAAAGAAATCTTTTGAACGCAGATGTGTAAATCTAGTATCCGAGAATACAGAAATGAGAAACCAGATTCATGACTTAACGCTGGCCATAAAAAAATTTGGAATGGGCCAAAAATCACTGGATATGATCTTGGGATACCAATGCCATAGATCTGGAAGGTTTGGACTCGGATACACGTCAGGAAGCTATCGCCCGACGACAACCACTGTCGCCGGCGACAGCAAAAAGTCCAGAAATTCTGTTTTTAAAAATTCTGAAGTTAGTAAATTGTCTAATACTGCATCCTCATCCAATAAAAGTCCAGAAAAGTTATACTCTTCTCAATACATTACATGTGCCAAATGCAATAGAGTTGGTCACACTACGGACTCTTACTAGAGGAAAGGAAAAAGTAAAATTAAACAAATCTGGGTCCCTAAGGCTTCTACCTATACTATGGGTGGAACCACTTGGGTAACCAGATCTTTACTCACCTCTTCTTTCTAGGTGTGTTGGCAGGCTAAGGACAAAGAATACGTGTGGTACTTGGACTCGGGCTGTTCAAAGCACATGACGGGCAATAAAGAGTAGTTCCTTAGCCTGGAGATGAAGAAAGGAGGAGTTGTTACATTCGGAGATGATGGAAAAGGAAAAATCTTCGGCATCGGAGTTGTGGGTAACAAAAAATTTTCAATTTCAAATGTTTTATTTGTAGAAGGATTAAAGCATAATTTGATTTCTATTAGTCAATTATGTGATAAGGGGTTAGATGTTTTATTTGAATCTTCTACAAATTTGTGCAAAATTATTAATTATAAAACAAAAGAAATTGTTTTTACCGCACCTAGATGTCATAATGTATATATGATTAAATTTCTTGATTTTTCAAATTCTACTTTAAAATGTTTTTTTATCAAAAAACGATGAATTAGAATTATGGCATAGGCGACTTGGACATACTAGTGCCAAGTTAATTACAAAACTTTCAAAAGATAAATTAATTAAAGGTTTACCATTGTTAAATGGAAATTTATCTTCTTCATTATGTGTGCCTTGCCAAAAGGGAAAATTTTCAAAATCATCTTTCAAAAGTAAAAAATATTATTTCTACCACTAGGCCACTTCTATTAATACATATGGATTTATTTGGACCAATTGAAATTTCTAGCTTCGGAGGTAGAAAATACACATTTGTATTGATTGATGATTATTCTCGTTTTTGTTGGACTTTATTTCTAACCTCCAAATCCGATGCATTTTCAGAATTTTCAAAATTATATTTGCGTATTCAAAATGAATTTGAGTTAAAAATTAAACGCATACGATCGGATCATGGAGGAGAATTTGAAAATGAAAAGTTTATTTCTTTTTGTACGGAGTTAGGAATTAAACATGAATTTTCCGCTCCACGCACACCACAGCAAAATGGTGTAGTGGAGAGGAAAAATAGAACTCTTCAAGAGTTAGCCCGTACGATGCTATCTGAATTTAAATTACCAAAATCTTTTTGGGCTGAAGCGGTTAGTACGACATGTTATGCAATTAATAGAGTAATGCTTCGCCCTATTTTAAAATTAACTCCTTCTGAATTAATTTTTAATAAAAAACCAAATGTTTCTTATTTCAAAGTTTTTGGTTGTAAATGTTTTATTTTGATTTCTAAAGATTCCTTAGGAAAATTTGACGAAAAATGTGATGAAGGTATTTTTATTGGCTATTCTTCAACTAGTAAAGCTTATAGGATTTTTAATAAAAGAACAAAAATAGTTGAAGAATCTATTCATGTTAGGTTTGATGAGTTTGTTTCATGTGTAGAAAAGAAAATTATAGGAAAAGAAGATGAACCCCTTCCTTCGGTGAAGAATGATGATGAAGAACTTGGAGAAAATGAAGAAGAAAAAGAAGAAGAAAGAGAAGAAGAAAGAGAAGAAGAAGATAGAGAAGAAAAAGAAAGAGAAGAATATGTGCCTCCAAGTGAATTGAGATTTTCAAAGGATCATCCAAAGGAGCTTATCATTGGAGATCCGCAAAAAGGGGTTTGTACTCGTTCATCGTTACATGTTTTATTTTCAAACCTTTGCTTTGTCTCTGAAATAGAACCAAAAGATGTTTCCACCGCTTTACATATATTCTCGCCTGCATCCTACACAAAATTCTCTAATTCTTATATAGGTAAAAAAAGAATTGGATTTAAGTCATCTTATTTGAATTTCAATTCATCCTTTCAAGTACAGAACATAGAGCTGATATCGAGTCGAGTTCGAGCGATTTTGGCTTGGCTCGAGAAATGGCTCGATTCCAAGCTGGCTCGAAATCGAATCGAGCTGTCTCAAAATCGAATCAAGCTGGCTCGAAATTGAGCAATTTTTCTCTTTATTCATAGTTGACTCGAAATTAAATTGGGAAACATCTAAATTTAGCAAATGAATATTTTTATTTAGGTTTAAAATTTAGTGTTTTTTATTTTAAAATAATAATTTATTAATAAATACATAATATTTTTAATCAATTCGAGTTCATTCAAATAATTTTTCGAGCGATTCAGGGCTGACTCGAAATCGACTCGAAATCATATTCGAGTCAAATTGAATCGACTCAAATTGTGTCGAATCAATTATAACCGTTTCCGATTCGGCTCAATATTCGAGCGATTTTTGATGATGAATTTTGGTTTTTAGCTATGAATGAAGAACTTAATCAATTTGAACGTAATAAGGTTTGAAATCTTGTAGAACGACCCAAAAATCATCCTGTAGTTGGAGTTAAGTGGATTTTCAAAAATAAATTGGATAATGAATCTAGAATTGTTAGAAATAAAGCTAGATTAGTTGCAAAAGGTTATGCACAAATTGAAGGGGTAGATTTTGATGAAACTTTTGCACCCGTAGCAAGATTAGAAGCGGTTAGGATATTTCTTGCATTTGCTTGTTTAAAACAATTTAAATTATATCAAATGGATGTCAAAACCGCATTTTTAAACGGGTATATAAAAGAAGAGGTTTATGTAGAACAACCCCCTGGTTTTGTAAATGAGAAATATCCAAATTATGTTTATAAATTAGATAAAGAGCTTTATGGATTAAAACAAGCGCCTCGTGCTTGGTATGATCGATTAACTCAATATTTGTTAAAGCACGATTATAAAATTGGAAGTGCCGATTCTACACTCTTCATTAAGCAAATTGATCATGATTTAGTAATTTTGCAAATTTATGTTGATGATATTATTTTTGGAGCCACAAATGAAGAATTGTTTAACAAAGTAGTTCAAATTATGAAAAATGAATTTGAAATGAGCATGGTAGGAGAACTTTCATATTTTCTTGGTTTTCAAATTACACAAAAACATGATGGTATTTTTATATGTCAATCCAAATATATTCATGATATGTTAAAAAGATTTGGATTTGAAAATCTTAAGCATGCAAACACTCCTATGAGTGCTTCACTAAAATTAGGAAAAGATGAAAGTGGAGTTTGAATTGACCAAACCCTTTATAGAAGTATGATAAGATCCTTATTATATTTAACCGCATCTAGGCCTGACATTATGTTTGCCGTTTGTTTATGTGCTAGATTTCAGGCTAATCCTAAAGAGTCACATTTAAAAGCGGTGAAATGCATCTTTCGATGTCTTTTAGGAACATCTAAATTAGGATTATGGTATCCTCATAATGATTCCTTTATTTTACATGGCTTTTCGGATTCAGATTATGCGGGATGTTCTTTAGATAGGAAAAGCACTAGTGGCACTTGTCATTTTATCGGCCCTTCACTTATTTCATGGTCGAGTAGGAAACAGAATTCTCTTGCCCTCTCTACTACCGAGGCCGAATATATTGCACTAGGTAGTTGTTGTGCCCAAGCTCTTTGGATGTCACAAACATTAGAAGACTTTGGCATGCAACAAAGTAGTGTAGAATTAAAGTGTGATAATAAAAGTGCTATAGACTTAACTAATAATCCTGTATTACACTATAGATCTAAGCATATAGATGTCCGACATCATTTTATAAGGGATCATATTAAGAAGGGAAATGTAAAAATCAACTTCATAGGAATGGATTCACAACTAGCGGATATATTCACTAAACCGTTACCAGATTCCCATTTTTCTATGCTTAGGCTAGAATTGGGAATCCTAGACATTTCACAATGATTATATCACTACTTATGACCTATAATATTAAAAATATCTTCAATTTTGGTCTCTTTATAATACAAATGAATTGAGAAAAATATTTTTCAAAACATCAAGAAATGCAGTTCTATTTTGGCGTTAAGAAGTTAATGCCTGGCGTTGGCTCCTTTGCTCCAAAATATTTTTGTTGTCTTGAATTATTTCTGGTATTATTTTAATATTTTGTGTGTTTGTAAAAAGTTTTCTATCTTTTTATTCCTTTTAAAACAAAATTTTATTTCTTTTAAATATATATATATATATGTATTTTCTCATACATTATTATTGTTTATTTCTCTGGCATAGAATATCATTTACTGAAAGGGCTATTAAAGACTTCTATGATTTCCAGAGAATATATATAAAAAAAAACAAATACAAAATTACAAAACAATTTCAAAGAACAAAAATATGTTTTTCTTTATGTGTGTTTATTGGTTTGTGCATATATAAAAAAAAATTCAAAAATTTATTAAAAAAAACTGATTGTTATTCATTGCCATTGTCAAGGATGGATGATTAATTATATCAATTAAAGATTAAATACAATGTTTAATTTAACTTTCAAGTTTCATAAAAAACATTATTTTGTATTTGTCATGCCTTAAAAATTATCTTGTTATGTGCAATGAAATTGATTGTAGATAAACATGTGTAGAAATGTTTAGCATGCCTCTAAGTATGAGTAATGTATTATGTTTGATAATGATTCATTCACTCATTATTTTTGATAACCTGCATGTGTTTACAATCTTATTCTTACATGATTGTGTAGTGTAATAACATAAATAATTAAAATGCCTAAATAGATTACCTACACAACATTGAATTGGTTATTACAATTCTTTGTCTTCATGCACTTATTCTTTAGAGAAATGTGGTTTAAAATGCTATGTTTGCAAAATAAGTGAATTCGGGGTCCTTAGTCACTAAACTAAAAGCAAATAATAAATGATAAGGAAAACTCCACCAAGCACTACTCACCCTCCTGATAAGTCTTAATGAGCATTGTGAGGTTGAGAACCTTGGCTAAGAATTGTAAAGTGTCTTGTAGCAAACAATTTATACATCACTTCTCTTTAGTACACCGGATCACAAAAAAATTGAAAATAAAGCTAAAAAGTATAAAAGTGATCCCCAAGCACTACTTTGCACCCCGATAAGTCTTAATAAGCATTGTGTGCAGAGCGCCTTGGTAGTTGTACTATTTATTCATGTGCATTGAAATAGTGTGGAAGTAATATTATTTGTGTATTTTAATGTTGTGTTATTTCATTATATATGTCATGTGTTTTTGATTGATTCACTTGTATACTTTATCAAAACACAACTTTGTACACATCATTATCTTTCATAAAACTTCTACTCATGAGAATTGGATCCTAATGCTCATCTACTCAAATCTCTATAAACTTAAGTAAATGCACTAGATAACAAAGCATAACGGCTACAATGTTTATGTTTACTTGAAATGCAAATTTTATTACATTGTAGTTTGTGTATCTTTTCTTGATATTATGAAATCATGCTTGCAATTTTTTTTATCTTAATGGAATAGCATCTCTTCAATCTTTAACTCAAACATCAACTTTTCAAATGTAAAACTCATTATCCTTTATATGGTTTTATCTTCTAAAATGATGTTTATGATTAAGAGTGCTTATTATTTTTAACACCGTGTTTTCCTTTAAGCAAGTGGTATCTTACAATAGAATGCTTACTTTATCATGTTAGCTATGTTGCTTACTACTTTATGTTACATCATGCTTATATTTTTCTCAACAAGTAGTATTTAACAAGCTTTTGATTGCATCCTATTTTTCTTCTCGACATAAAATATATTACTCCTTATTATACATACTCACTCATAAACCCTCTTTTGATTCTACCAAAAGGGGAGATTAAATTGCATAAATCTAATATTTAGGGGGAGTGCATTATAATGATATTAAACTCAAAAAAATGGGTATATTTGTAGGGGGAGTAATCATATAGGAGGTGCATACACTATCATATGCTCGATCATGAAAATCCTTCAATAAATGGTTCCTTACCTATCTTAGAAGATATACACTCATCCCTACCCACTTTTGTTAATAACAAAGGGGGAGAAGAAATTGAGAAATCTAGTAAAATAGATATTTAGGGGGAGTAGTTTATAAGAGACACTAATGTAGGGGGAGGACATGATCGCTTTCAATTCTATCACGCTCTTAATATGTTATTCATGCATATCTTATTACCGCACTTATCTATAAACACAAATTGTCTTAATCTCACTAATTTCTCATATGAGTATTTGTTATTATAAAAAGGGGGAGATTGTTGGAGCCTATGTTCCGCATCTCTTAGTTTGAGAATAACAAATTCCGTGTTGTATTTGATCTAGTCTTTTGTGTGTTTATAGTGTCCAGGTTGTTCAGGTTCAATGAGGAGACAAGTCCTCATTCATGGGTGTTGGATATGTTATGATAGGTCTTAATGCTAAGTGCACACCAAAGTCAGGTTGCAATGGATCACCAAACACAGTTCTAGACAATGTAATCCCTCATTATGTAGAACAAAGTGTTGGTCCATGTGTAATCTCTCTATTGGGGTATACTTCATATACTCATAACTGAAGGTTTTTAAGTTTGAGGAGTGGAGCAGGTTTTCAGAAGAGAAGAAATTTTTGCTAAGTCAATTCGTCGAATGTTCTCGAGATGTCTCGTGAAGTTCCGATGAATCTCGACGAATCCAGACAGAAGCCAAATTTCTAGTTTAAAGAAGAAATTTCTGCGGCTAAGTCTATTCGTCGAATGTTCTCATGAAATCCCGACGAATAACGACAAACGCAGACAGAAGTCAAAAAGGCAGACTTGTGAAGGAAAATGTGTGGCTAAGTCAATTCGTCGAATGTTCTCGAGAACTCTCGACGAATTCCGACAAATGAAAACAGAAGACAGCACGACGAACAGCAGTTTTGCGCTGTCGGAATTCTGACAGCTAATGTCGCCCAGGCGACAGCAGAGAAGTTACAACAACTTCCCGCACGACAACACGACGAACGACAGTTTTGCGCTGTCGGAAATCCGACAGCGTTGTCGCTTAGGCGACAGCTCGAAAGTTACAATAACTGCCCGCACGACAGCACTACGAGCGACAGTTTAGCACTGTCGGAAATTCCGACAGTGATGTCGCCCAGGCGATAGTGAAAATCTATATATTGGCTCATTTTGTTTGTGCATTCCAGAGCTTTGAAGATTCTAAGTTCCTTCCTGAGTGCATACGAACCAGAGAGCTCCAGAACCTCAAGAACTCCCATTTGTGCTGAGAAGGTTTGAAATTGAAGATGAGATCAGACACGCTTCTACATCAACGATCATCTCGAGGCTTCAACCTTCCTTTCATAGATCTAAATTTCTAGGGAGTTCTTATTTCATTTTGTATTTTCATTTATATACATTTTACTTTGTATTGGTAGGGAAAATCGCTTCCTTGTGCGGAACTTCTAAGTCCTTGCGTGGCTTAGGGGAAAATTGCTTCCTTGTGCGGATCATCCAAGTCCTTGCGTGGCTTGGTGGGAAATTGAAAGTGCACAGTTAACCTCACTAGAATTTTCTAGAGGGGGGGGGGGTGAATAGAGATTAAAAATATTTTGTGCAAAGTTAATATATATATGTGTATGATCACAGATTAGAGCTTCCCATACACACCAACAAGAATTAAACAAATAAAGAAAGTAAATGCAAGAAAAGAAATCACAGCACAACACAAAGAGATATAGTGGTTCCCCAAACTTTGGGTAGTCCACTCTTCTACCCCCTTGGTAGGAAATTCACTATCTTGTACTGAGTCTTTTGATAAGGAGACTCTTAGAACCACCCTGAGTCTTTTGACAAGGAGACTCTTAGAACCAACTGAGTCTTTTGAAAAGGAGACTCTTAGAACCAGTACACTGAATTTTTTGAAGAGAGATTCTAAAAACTCTTTTACAATGTTTAAGTAAGAATAAGAAAGAAGAAAGAAATAAGAACAAGAATGAATCTTGTTCCAAGCAAGAAGATTGGAAGCACAAGAAGTGAATTAAATCTTTCTTCTATAGAGAGAAGAAGATTTGTAGCTTTTCCCTCTTATGTGAGAGCTATCAGAATTTGCAGCAGAGTGACTTCAGAAGTAGGAGAAGAAGAATGCTTGAATATTGTGCAGGGCTATTTCTCAATTCTCTCTTTATCACTTGGGAGCTTTTCCTCTTTTTCAATGAGTAAAAATGGTGGATCCCTCCTTGTCTTTCTCTACCGACCTCCTTAGTTATTTATAGCTCTGTTCATTAAAATAACACTATAGGAGAGTAATCAATTAGCAGGTAGAGTATTAGAAAGAAAGAGAAATTTCCATAACAGTTATATCCATAGAAGGAAAGTATTCAATCTGATTTCAAATAATGTCCATAAAGGATTTAATCAATTTAGCCAAGAATCTATTAGAGGTAAGAATGATTCAGAACGGCTATAAAGAATAAATTGATTCCATATAAATCAGATCTATAAAAGAAGGAAAGAGATCTGGCGATTTTTGAATTAATTATATAAATCGACGTGCGTCGATTACCATTCGACGTAGGCGTCGAATTCATCCTGGCAGAGCGTTGAGAAGAGAATAAGGAAGGTGCGTCGACTCGGGTGCGTCGACTTCTCAAGATACGTCGACTAGAAGTCAGAGCTACGTCGACATAGGATACGTCAAATTCTCCTTGGAGCTACTTTGACTCATTCTGAAAGGAACGTCGATATAACTTCGACGTTGCGCCGAATACTATTCGACGCATATTGACTTAACCTTGATTTTCCTTTCTTAGAATTCATATTTAACTCTTTTGCAGGGGTTAAGAGAAATCATTTTCCCAACAGAAATCGTGGCCTTGTCTGCTACGTCTAGATCTTGGGAAGATCTAGAGGATAGGCTTGGGCTTGGTCTAGGGAGAGACAAGTGATAGCCTTCCGATCCTTGGGAGAAGGATTGGTAAACACAAATTGTAAGAGGTTTATTATTATATTTGTGCCTTGATCTTAAGCATTGTTAAGATCATATTATTTGTATGTGAATTTCATGATTATAAAATTATGACTTTTTCTTTAATTGCAGATATGGTTGTTTAATCTTTAACTTAGAAATTTGGGTTTGAATTAATTCAAAAAAAAAAAATTACATTGGTTTGAAATTTTTATAAGTATTTTTAGAAAAGTAAAATTTGTTTTAAAATTCTTAAGTAAAAATCGTAATTTTTAAAAGGCCCTTATTCACCCCCCCTCTAAGGGCGCCACAAGATCCAACAATAATGTCTTTGGCTTTCTTATCCAAGTTGTCTAGGATTTTCTTGGACACTGTCTGAGAGAATTAAGCCCCTTCTTGAACAACTCCGAACATTCTAGGATCTATTACCTTCATGAATATTCTTACTCTTACTTTCCATTGGGCAAAGTTCTCCCTGGAGCATTCAGCTATTCTTGATTCCATAGCCTAAGGTACTAAGACACCCCCTGACAGATCTGTTCAAGCTGTTATGCTTTTCTTTGAACAACCTGGCTCTGATACCACTTATTGTTTATGGGGTGTCTACTTTAATCACATAGAGGCGAGGGGGGGGGGGGGGGGGGTGAATAGCATTTTCTTTCGATATAAGTCCCTTTAGGATTTTCTTGCTACCTGGTTAATAGATCCAAGAAATAAAGAGCAAACCACAGAAAGCACACAACTATCTATAGAGGTTCCTCAAGACAGGGTGTCTTGAGTAGTCCTCTTTCCCTCTCCGCCTACTCAGCAGTGTGCTAGGCTCGGCAAACGCCGCCAAAAACTTCAAGCCCTCAAGCCTTACACCTCGGACCCGCATGTCCCAATAGCCTAGGCCCGCAAGCCCCTACTGCCCCCGAGCCCGCAAGATCGACACTAAGACCCTCAAGCCCTACAACATGGACCCACAAGCCCGAACAACCTAGGCCCACAAGCCCCTACTGCCCCCGAGCCTGCAATCTCGACAGATCGCACCCGCAAGCGCACTGCCCTAGCCCTCAAGCCTCGCAGCTCTCTAGCCCTCAAGCTAGACAATGCCGGACCCGCAAGTTCACTGCCCTGGCCTTCAAGCCTCACAACTTTCCATCCCTCAAGCTAGACAAATTGGCTCGCAAGCCTTACAAGAAAATACAGTAAAGAAAACTGTCTATTCTGCCGGATGTTGATCGGCAACTTAGCCTGATGGAGATTAGCTTCTTAGCCTGATGGAGATCGACTTCTTGAGTTGAAGAGGATGCTTCAGATCTGATCTTTTCAGCACGACTCCTTCTTCACTCCCCTCTCATAGCCGGATGATAAACGACTTCTTATCAGTTGATGAAGATGACTGATTCTTAAGAGAACACTTGATTATTGTTCTTTCCTTGTTCCTCCTCTTCTCCGCAGAAAGATTGTTCAAATGTAGCGGCGGGATACTTTCACGCTCTTGTGTTCGAGAGAGTTCCTAGGGCACCCTTCATTCCTTTTTATAGAACCAAAAACACTGCTCAACGGTCATAATCAATGTCCTTTTCTGTCAGATGCCCAATTCAAAAGAGCACGCCATCATAGCTTTATTCCTTAGGTGCACGCGTTGATTGGACAATCAGGCGGCGGTATTAAATGCTGACAGCGCGCTGTGACGTTTGAATTCTGTCTCGACTATATGTACATCTTCATGCCTTGAGCTTTAGCAGTCCTTTAAATCTTCCTGCCTCTGCCACTGATGCTGGTATCTAGACGATACAAGATATCCTGGCGATTTTGTATATACGACGATCTTCTTTCTCTGACAGTGTCGTCGTGAGCTTCCTTCTTGCATCATGTCGTCGTGATCATGTATTCTCTCGACGATATGAGTTACACACGATGATGTCATGTGACCTCTCTGCGTTCGACGAACAGCATTCTGCGATCGACGAACTTGCTATCCTTCGTTCGACGATCGTCGTTCTTCGTTCGACGAACGACATTCTTCGTTCGACGATCTCGCCTTGTCTCAGCGGTCGACGAATACTTTGCTTCTCAGCGGCTGTTGCTCTGCCCGTTATTACGACGACAAGCACGCATTGTCGACGATATCGCCTGCTCTTTTCGACGATATGTACTTAGTAAAATAGCTAAGGTACATGACATATTGTCGATTCCTGCAAGCATGAACTAGATGGAATGTCAAATACAAAGTGAAGTATTCTTAACTTGTTGACTTCTTCAAATCAGGAATCATGTGAGCAGGATTCCCAACACATTTATTTATATTTTTTCTAGCATCTTATATATAAGTTGCTTGTTTTAAGCTTTATGTAAAAGAATGTGTAAAATCACTTCAAAACAATCTGTAAAATTTGTTAAGATAAATAGGTGGAGATTGTTGGGAAAAACCCCTTGTGATTTAACTTAATAAATTACTTATAAGTGATATTATCTTCTAGGTTTATTACCCTCATTGAGTAGTAAGGGTAATCTGGTCATTAGATGTCTTAGGATGTCACACTCAACTTAGAGTGTCAAGACTAGGCCAGGACAGGCACAATCTAAGTTGAATCAATACTTATGTCGAATATAAGTCGACGCAACTTCGACTTGATGTCGACGTAACTCAGACTAGAAGTCCAAGCAACTCAATCTCTCTGTCAATGTATATCAAGTCGACGCTACGTCGAATAGGAATCGATGTAGATAAAGGAGCATGTCGAAGTTATTTTAGAAGTCGATGCAACCTCAACTTCAATTCAACATAGAAGGAAGTGTCTGTCAAAGCCATCTGAAGTCAACGCAATGTCAATTACAATTCAACGCAGACAATGAAGCTTAAAAAGATGTCTTCAACTCGACGGTTACGTCGATAAGTAATCGACGTAACGTTGAAAACATAGTTCAACCAGAGCTAGAAGGAATTCGAAGCTGCTCTTACAAGAACTTGAAGGTGCGTCGATAAGAGAGAGAAGTCGACGCAGCGTCAAATACAGTCTAAAAAGAAACCTTTTCAGCTGTCCTTTTAGAACTCTCTATGAAGGCCCGCAACACTACTTGTTTATTGCCTAGAATGGAGAGGAGAAGACCAGAAAAGCTTTCTTGGAAAGGATTCAAACCGCTGACAGTCGGGTCATGAACAAATGAAGAAAGAAAGATTAATTGTCTAAGACTATACCTTTTCAGGACAACCCAAAAGAGGAAAAGAATTCCAAATTAATCATGGACAATAAATAGGAAGAGAAGAGAGAAAAAATACCGAGCATTGATCACTATCTGCTACAGTTTTGTCGATTAGGGTTCCCACTTCTTCTTCCTCCTGGAAGCCTAACAAAGAAAAATATAGAAAACAAGTGCTCTCTCAAAACAGAAAGTAGAGCCGCTTCATCATCTACATCATATAGCAGCTAGATAGCAAGCAGATATACAAAAAGATCTGAAGAATATAACCCTTGCAAAACATCACAGTCATAAGCAAGGGTTCATTATTAACAGTCCATTGAAGGGAAAAATAGAAGCTGAAAGGTCCTACAGAATATTAAGAACATAATTCCTCTTCTCCATCTTCTTTCTTCTTTCAACTTCCTCAACTGTACAGAGTTTTAAGAATCCCTCTTCCAAAGGATTTAGTGGTTTAAGATCTCATTATCAAAAGATCTGAGTGGTTCAAGATCTCCTTATCAAAAGATCTGAGTGGTTCAAGATCTTCTTATCTAAATATCTTTGGTTCTAAGAGTCTCCTTATCAAAAGACTCAGGCACAGGTTGTGCATTCCTACCAGTTGGTAGAAGAGAGGACTACCCAAATTTTGTGGAACCTCTGTAAAATCTTGTGTCTTCTGTTTGTGTTCATTTTTTGTGCTGTCCCATATAGCTTATAACTTTTCTGCTTTACTTTAACAGCATTAGTTTTATTCTGTGTTAGGTATTGTTGAAGCATAACACTTAATGTTTTTATTTTGTGTGCACAAATAAGATAGAAATATTTTTAAATCTCTATTCACCCCCTCTAGAGTATACTCAGAGGCGCACTGTGCACTTTCATTGATGATTTTCTTTACTGTGCATCTGGAATGTTTCTGGATTGTGATTATTGTAATTATTTTCATGATTATGAAAATGTGTGCACAGTTACTAAATATTAATCCTGATTAAGTGTTATTAAAATATCATGAAATCCCTTAACCAAATATTAAGTGTACAGATGCCTTTCGGTGGATGACACTCCTCCTGCCTCGATTGATTAAGTGTGGGCTTGCCAAAGCAAGGTGCATTAATCTATCTTGGTAAAGGTGCAAGTGGATAATTATGATATCCCATTGTCGACATCAGGTCCAACTTAACTACGTGACCTCTACGGTTGAGTGTCTAGAGGCATATGATTGGCATGCACCATTTGATTGATGCGAATAAAAATTATTTACCAACCATACAACAATTGCATGGTGATGCAATTAACAAAGGTTGTCTACCTAAATAACCACATTTTGGGTGATCAACCAAAACTGACTATGATGGGGATGAAATACGGATCTTGGCCCCTAGAAAGTATCTCATATTAACTCTCTGAATTGATATTAAGGGTTATCAATTTGAAGAAAATAGTGGGAGTATTTAATAAAAGTCCTTACTAAAATAAAATGTGTTTTGAAATATAGTACTAAAACAATTTTGCATTATTCTTGTAGAATTTCCATGGCAAGTGGTTCACACTCCACCTTGTCCATGAGAGCCATCCTTGAGAAGGACAAGATCAACGGGATGAACAATTTCACTGGTATAGGAACCTGTGGGTTGTCCTCCGGCAAGAGCATAAGCTCTATGTCTTGGAAGAGGATCCCCCCGCAGAGCCAGCCGGGAATGCACCCCGAGTAGATAATGATGCTTTCAAGAAGTATCGTGACGTCTCCATGGATGTTGAATGCCTTATGCTTGATAACATGACCTCTGAGCTTCAGAAATAACATGAGAGCATGTGTTTCTTATGAGATAGTCGGCCACCTCAAGAAATTGTATAAGGGGCAAGCTTGTCAAGAGAGGTTTGATATATCCAAGACATTATTTCAGTGAAAATGGGAGCTTAACAGCCAGTAGGGACTCATGTGCTCAAGATGATTTGGTATATTGAGAACCTTGAGAGACTGAGTTTTCCCCTGGTCCAAGCGTTTGCCACTGATCTGATCTTGCAATCATTGTCGGACAGTTATGAGCAGTTTGTCTTGAACTACAATTTGAGTGAGATTGACAAGACACTGTCCGAGCTCCTTGGCATGTTGAGAACTTCCAAGAACAATATGAAGAAGGCCAAGCCTGTTATCCCCATACTGATGGAGCATAAAGGCAATGTGAAGGCCAAGGGATCTAAGAAGACGAAGATAGGATCTTAGTCTTATCTTGATTTCAAGTCTTCAACACTGAAGAAAAAGGGACTGACTGAGGAAGGGAGATGCCACCATTGTGGTAAGGCATGTCATTAATGGAGGAACTATCCCCTCTATATTGAGGATTTGTAGAATAAGAAGGGAAGTAAGACTTTCGCTTCATGTATTTATGTTACAGAGATAAATCTTTATGCTCCTTCATCTTGGGTATTGGATACCAGATATGGTTCTCATATTTGTACAAATGTATAAGAACTAGGAAGGAGGAGAATGCTGGGTAAAGGAGAGACGGATCTTTGTGTTGGAAATGGAGTAAGAGTTGCTGGCATTGCCGCAGGAATTTACCATCTTTCTTTGCCCACTAGGCTTGTAATAGAACATGATAATTATTATTATGTTCCATCCAAACCTAGAAACATTATATACATTTTATGTATTGACATGAAAGGTTTTTCATTTATAATTAAGAACTATTGTTGTTTAATTTTTATGAATGATGTGTATTATGGTGTAGCTCAAATGTTTAATGTATATGTTTTGAACTTACACGAGTCGATCTATAACATAGAAAATACTAAAAGACTAAAGACAGATGACTCGAATCCTACATACCTTTGGCATTGTCCTTTAGGCCATATAAATGAGAAGTGCATATCTATGCTCCATAATGATGTAATGATGGACTAATTTGATTATGAATCATTTGAGAGATGAGAATCTTGCTTATTAGGCAAAATGACGAAAGCCCCTTTCACTGGTTATACTAAGAGGTTTGATGATCTTTTGGGTGTCCTACATAGTGATGTTGGATCTTAAGGCGCCCTTAGAGGGAGGGATGAATAAGGGTTTTGAAACTTTTATTTTTAATGGAAAACATTTGATATTTTAGATGAACTAAAAAGTAAAGTGCTAGATATAGAAAACCAAATAAATTTTATTGAACAAGAAAAGACATGATTATCATTTATAAAATTGATAATAAAATTGGACTTCTATGATGCTAAAAATCAAAGCGAATATTAACACATTTGTTTATTTTCTATACTGATTTTTCTCTTAAGAACCAGTTGACTTTAGCCGATCTTTCGCTAGATACGACCTCAAACCGCTCTAGCCTCCTTATCCCCAGAAAGGACTCGAGCACCCCTGGATCTAAGCCATAGACCTAGTCATATTATGGCGAATTCCACCTATGTCGCACACGGACCTAGTTGCCAACCACCGCATCAAATTTACGAAAAGATCACAAAGATGAGTGTAATACAAAATATGAAATACAAATTTAAAACTCCATGAGGAAATCTGAAGGAGACGACGAAGGATCGCTGAAGGTCGATGAAGTCGAAGAATGCGTTCTTCGTATTGAGTTAGCATTGATCCATGTATCCTTCAATTCCTTCTCTTGAGATTGAATGAGAGATCCTTTCTGGTCTGGAAATACGACCTCAAAAAATTCAGAGTGCTGGAATAGGGCTCCCTGAGATGTGTAAACTTGAATAGAACGAATGCCACCTATTTATAGGAGAGCAATCTAACACCGACGTTTGGGCTTATGCCTAGCGTTGACTCTGTATAGAAATGTTTTGATGGATCGAATCCTCATTCCAGGAAGGAGATATTGCATCTTTGGAAACATTTCATTTTGGGCAACCCTAACGCTGGCATTAAGGCTAGTACTAGCATTAGTTCAGATCATTCCCAAAATGCACCTTCAATCACGACAGCTTCCCTTCATACTATTTTCATGTTGGTGAGATCGAGGGTCAACGCCGACGTTGGCTCTGATGTCTGGCGTTAGGCTACAACATTTCTTTTCAGTACTTGAGCAATTCCAGACCAACACATAACATCCTAGTGTCATCTTTGTTCAATCTTGCATACTGAAAACACAATGACAAATTAGATCAAATACAAGTAGGATTTGTTATTCTCAAACCAAAGGGATGCATAAAAACGTGTTCTAACAATTTCCCCCTTTTGATAATAACAAATCCAATTAAGATAAATCAGATTTCAAAAGGGTAAATGATGTGTTTTTAAAAGAGCTACGACCTTATGCTACATAGAAATTGTTATGAAAAATATTCTTTTTATAGAAATGCGCCCCCTATTTAAGTGCTCCCCCTTAGTGCGTGATCCCATAGAATAGATTTATGCTCCCCGTTAATCTAGTGAATCCTACTCCTTAATCATTTAAGATTTATCATTTTATTCTCCCCCCTTTTGTTATTAGCAACAGTGGGTGGAGTGAAACAAAACAAGACTATAATAAGGTAAAAAAAAGTTGGGACACCACAAGAGGGTTAAGAGTTTTGTTTTATAATAGAGGAAGTTATGATCGAGCATAGATGGATGTAATGTAGCGGAAAAACATATGATAAGCATGTAAGTAACAAAATACCTTGTACTTTACCAAACAAGTTTACCACTTATTGAAAAAATGAAAAAGTGTTGAAAATACAAGTGATGAAAAGACTTCAAAATTTATACTTGAGATGAGCATGATAAAGTACGGTAAAAAAAACCAAATCAATGGTGCAAAAAAACAAAGTAATCAAGATAATCTTTTTTATTTTTAGAGAAGGTTTCTTGATTTTTAGTTTTGGATTATGAAAAGAAAATGCAAAACAATTTTTCTAGAATTTTCACATGTAATGAGCATTAACCTTGAAAAATTTTTCAACAACTAAAGCCAATCATGATTTGACATTTTCAAAGAGATAATAGCTACAATGTAACTAATTCATATTTCATATACAGAAAATATTGTCGAGATTATGCATTGTAATATAGTGCTTTTACATAAGTTTTTTAGAGAATTTATTTAGATGTGCATTAGGATCCAATTCTCATGAGTAGAAGCTTTATGAAAGATAACGATGTGTGCAAATAGTGTTTTAATAAGAGTATACAAGTGAGATAATCAAAACACAATAAATGCAATGTAGTAAAATAATATTAAGAAAGTAGTCTTAGAATTACTTCTACACATCAATTCTAGAATTATATTTCAAAGTACATAAAAAAGAGCACAACTACCAAGGTGCTTTGCCCACACAATGCTTATTAAGACTTATCAGGGTGCGAAGTATTGCTTGGGGATCACATACGCATTTGATATTTTTTGAGTGATCTGATGTACAAATAGAAGTGATACAAACAATGTGTTTGCACAAGACACTATACAATTCTTTCTGAGGTGCTCAACCTCACAATGCTCATTAAGACTTATCAAAAGACTACGTAGTGCTTGGTGGAGTTATCTTTGTCATGCTATTCATATTTTTTGTCTTTTATTTAGGACAAAGGTCTCCGAATTCACTTGTTTTTAGCAAACAACAAAATTTTTGATAACTCATTTCAATATGTGTAAGAAATTGATGTTTGAAAAGAACGTGTAGGTAATTTAGACATACAACTCAACATGTTAAACTATTAGACTACACAATTATGCAAGAGTAAGATTATAAGCACATGTTGATTACCAAAAGAGTGAGTGATTAAATCATTATTTAGCATAAAAGCATTACTCATATTTAGAGGCATGCTAGGCAATCTTACATAATTTTCTATAGTCTATTTCATTGCATATAATAAGATTAAGATCAAGGCATGACAAGACAAAACAATGTTTAGGAAACTTGAAATGAAAATTAAACATTGAAGAAAATCCTAAAGAGTATGCCTAAACACTCTTGACCATTTAAGATAGTAGCATATGTGAAATCCAAGAGGCAAATAACAAATCATATATATTTGTTTTTGAAAATTTGTAATACAAAAAGAAAGTAGACACAAAATATATTTTTGAAGAGTTTTGATTATTTATTTATTGTGGATTTTTGAATAAAAAAAATGAATAAAAAAATATAAGAAGAAAACATATCCCTAAATGTTTGAGAATATAAAACAAAAGAAAAAACATGTTTTTGAACATTTTTGATTGAGTGAATTTTTCGTTTGATTTTTGAATAAAGAACAAAAAAATTAAAGGAATTTAATATTTTCAAAAAATAGAGAAAGAGATGTGAAAATATGCATTCGAGAATATCAGAGATTTTTCAGCATTAAAATATTTGAATTTGGAGCACAGAAGGCTAACGCTAGGTGTTGAGTTTTAACGATGGTGTTGAAGCCTAACGCTGGCGTTAGGAGTTAACGCCAAAATAGTAGACTATTTGTTGAGTTTTAAAAAAACTTCTTTGATTTAGAGTTATTGTATAGAGACCTTCTTAGTTTAGAAATTTCAGACATTTTAGAGATCATTAGAAGGCTCTTTAAACATGTTTTTGATTAATTAATCATGATTGTACATTTTATGGGGTTTTGTTTAAGAAAGATAAAAAGATGCAAGCATTATAGAATAGCAGAGTATTTTATTGTTAGGAGAAGTAGCATTTTATAGGTTTTAATGGGATATATCTAAGACACCCAATTCTAACTTAAGAATATTGAAACGAGCATCCAGGAGAGGTTTGGTAAAGATGTCCGTAAGTTGGGATTCCGTGCCTATCAAGCTAACTCTCATATGTTCTTTCTTGATGTGATCACTAATGAAGTGATGACGCACATCTATGTGTTTAGACCTTGAATGATGAACGAGGTTGTTAGTTAGATCGATTGCACTTTTATTATCACATTTTAATTCAATATTGTTTAGATGAACCCCAAAGTCTTCTAGTGTTTGACTCATCCAAAGGGCTTGTGCACAATAACTTCCTAGTGTGAAATATTCAGCCTTGGTTGTGGAGAGGGAAACAAAATTTCATTTCCTACTCGACCATGCAACAAGTGATGGGCCTAAGAAGTGACATGTACCACTTGTGCTCTTATGTTCAAGTGAACACCCTACATAATCAGAGTCAGAATATCCATGCAATATAGAGGAATCATTATAAGGATACCAAAAGCCTAAACTAGATGATCCGATTAAATATCTAAAAATTTATTTAACAGCTTTTAAATGAGATTCTTTAGGATTAACTTGAAATGTAGCACGTAAGCAAATGACAAACATAATGTCGGGTCAAGAAGCACTTAGATATAATAATGAACCAATCATTCCTCAATATAACATTTAATTAATAGAAATTCCGGATCATATTTTCCAAATTTTAGAGATGAACTCATATGAGTGGATGCTTATTTTAATTTTTCAAATCCAAATTTTTTCAACATATCATAAACATATTTAGATTGATTAATAAATATTCCATCATTTCTTTGTTTGATTTGAAAACCTAGAAAATATGTGAGTTCTCCTACCAAGCTCATTTCAAATTCTTTTTGCATTACAAACACAACTTCAATACACAACTCTTCATTAGTGGCTCCAAATATTATGTCATCTACATAAATTTGTAATATGATCAAATTTTTATTAACATGCTTAATAAAGAGTGTGTTATCGACACTTCCCATTACATAACCGTGCTTTAATAAAAAACAAAGTTAATCTTTCATACCAAGCACGTGGTGCTTGTTTTAAACCATAAAGCATTTTATCTAGTTTGAATACATGATTTGGAAATTTTTCATTTATGAAATCGGGGGGTTGTTCAATGTAGACCTCTTCCTTAAAAATCCCGTTTAGAAAAGCACTTTTAACATTGATATGAAATAGTTTAAATCTTTTGAAACTCGCAAATGCAAGAAAAATTCTAATGGATTCTAAGCGTGCAACCTTTACAAATGTTTCATCAAAGTCTACCGCCGTTTTGTTCCCAGTAATCCTAGATTCATTATCTAATTTATTTTTGAAAATCAATTTTACTCATACTATCGGGTGATTAGATAGTCTTTCTACAAGTTTCTAAACCTTATTGCGTTCAAATTGTTCTAATTCTTCATTCATAGCTAAATACCAAAATACATCATTTAAAGCAGTTGAAATATTTTTTGGTTCTATTTCGGAATCAAAATAAAGGTTTGAAAAAGATTCATGTAGGGAAGAACATGTCGTTACCCCTTTCGATGGCTCTCCAATGACAATCTCCCTTGGATGGTGTTTTGTGAACTTTAGCATGCTAGGAGGCACATACTCCTCTTGCTTTTCTACTTCTTCCTTGTTCTCCTCTTCCTTGTTCTCCTCTTCTTGTAACTTATCATTCTCATTCTCTAATGTGGAGAGGGGTTCCTCTGCATTTCCTGCAATAATATTCTCAACACAAGTGTTGGGAAAAGCACCCTTGTGATTTTTCTTACAAATTATCTACAAGTGATTTCATAATCTAGGATGTATTACCCATGTTGTATAGAAAGGGTAATTTGGTCATTAGATGTCCTAGGATATCAAAGTCACACTAGAGTGTCAAGACCAGTCCAAATCAAGCACAAAATTTGGTTGAGTTAAACTTACATCGAATAGAAGTCGACGCAACTTTGACTAAAAGTCGAAGTAACTTTGAATACAAGTAGAAGTAACTTAGACTGTAGTCGAAGTATAGTTGAAGTCGATGCAACGTTGAGATATAATCAACTCATAAGACAGAGCCAGTCAAAGCAGTATTAGAAGTTGATGCAACTTTGACTTGAATCCGACGCAGAAGATGAAGATCAAAGTTCAAGTCTTCAACTCAATGGATATGTCAATAAGGATTCAATGCAACATCAATATCTGAGTTTATCCAATGCTGAGAAGGAATTTGAAGTAGCTTCTATTAGAACTCAGAGGTGCGTCAATTAGAAGGAAAAAGAATTCGATGCTACGTCGAATAAAGACAAACATAGAACATTTTTTGCTGTCATTTTCTGATGCTTTTTCAAAAGGTATCCCTTGATGTAATTCAAATTCTAATGGTTCATTTATTGCCAAGAATGGAATGGAGTACTCTAGAGAGATGACAAAGAAATTCTTGAAAGTTATTCAAATTCAGATTGACGGATCGTGAATAGGAATAGAAAGAAACATTCATTATCCAATAGACCTATCTTCTGAGTAAAAAATAGAAGAGGAAACAAAATCAATCACTATTCGACAGAGAATAAGAAGACAGAGGAAAAAACATAATAATTGAAGCAATTCAGTCTTCTTCCTGCTCAAGCTCTCTCTCTAAGAAAAGAACAAGGAGAATATCTCTATGCAGGAAAACATAAAGGCTCTGCTGCTGCTTCTTCTTCTCCACATACAATAGGAAGCCATCAAGAGTACAGAGAGATCATCTGAATCACAAGCTTATAACCCTTGCATTATTTTCTACCTCAAGCAAGAGTTCATCAAAACAGATCCTAAAGAACAACAACAGAAGAAACATCTTTACATCTTCTTCTTCTTTTCTCCCTATCACATTCTGTAACATGAGTAAAGAATTTTTAGAATCCCTCTCCAAATGATTCAGTGGTTCAAGAACTCCTTATCAAAAGATCTAGATTGGTTCTAAGAGTCTCCTTATCAAAAGACTCAGTCCTTGGTTCTAAGAGTCTCCTTATAAAAAGACTCAGTAGTTGGTTCTAAGAGTCTCTCCTTACCAAAAGACTCAGTGGTTCTAAGAGTCTCCTTATCAAAAGACTCAGACACTGTTTAGTGTATTCCTTCCAAGGTGGTAGAAGAGTGGATGTACCCATATTTTGGGGAACAACTATAGCCTTTGTCTTGTACTGTGAATTTTTGTGCTGTCTCATTAAATTTTCATTTTAGTAATCTGTGTTTCTTTTATTCTGAGCTGGTATTCTGATTGCATGGTCATTAAAAGTTTTTATTCTGTGTGCATATTTAGTGTAAATTTTTTAAATCTCTATTCACCCCCCTCTAGAGAATACTCAGAGGTTACACTGTGCACTTTCAAATGATATCAGAGCTAGGTTGATCATAAGAAGGCTAACAGCTTGATCAAAAGATCTCCTCACTCATATTTCTACTTTGATGTCATTATTACAGGTCCCTTAGTACTAGTCAAAAAAGATGCCTATGGATTTGTAACTCAGCAAACTGTGCCTAGAGCTGAAAAGAAGCAGAAGGCATATGATGCAAAGGCCATGAACATTCTAGTCTCTACTATGTCTGATGACATTTTCCAGAAAGTAGCAGACTACAACTCAGCCAAAGAAATATGGGAATCCCTTTACAGATTAGTTGAGGGAAGTTTTGATGAAAGAAAGGACAGAATGTCCCTTCTCATAACCCAATATAAGAACTTTTAGAAGAAGGCTGAAGAAAGTGTTGCTGAAATGCATGAGAGATTCAACATTATTATAAATGAGCTAAAAAGTCTGGATAAGGATATTTCTCTGAAAGAAATCAATGATAAGCTTCTCATGTGCTTCCCAAGCTCATGGGACCCAAGAATCTAGGCCATCAGAAAGTCCAGATTCCATATAGATATCTCCACTGATGCTTTGATTAGAAAGCTCAAATCCCATGAGCTACTACTGAAGAGCAGGGCTGACACAGAAGCCAATGAGATAGTCTCAACTCCCAACCAAAGGAGTATTGCTCTGAAGGTTTCTAAAGGAGAGCCTTCCACTCCTGAAGAAGAGATGCTCAGTCACTTGGCCAGAAGATTCAGGAAATGGGTCAATACAAAATACTCAAGAAGAAAGGACTGGAGCTCAAGCAAACCCAAGTTTGATAAGACTCCAAACAGGAAGTGATCTACTATTCCTATAGAAAACTAGGGAACATAGCTCCTGAGTGTCCTGAAGAGCAAAAGTACAGGAGCACCAATAATAAGGAACACAAAAAGAAGAAGTTCTTCAAGAAAAAGGACAAGAAGAAGGGAAAGGGTTTCATTGTTGAAACCTAGAGTGACACAGAATCTGATTCAAGCTCCTCTTCATCAGAGAGTGATGAAGAAACTACTGCTGAAGCTGCCTGCCTGATGCCCTTGGAGGCCTCCTCAGGTGATGAAGAAGATTAGGTAAGTCTTTTTGACGACTTTGATTTTGATTCAGAAGAATTTAAAAATTGTTTTAAGGAATTTTGCAATGATTACCTTAAAGTTCAAAAAGAAATAGAAGCAATTATGGAAGAGTTAGAAGACTTTATGAAAAATGATTTATATTCAGTGAATTATGATTTGAGAAAACAAATTTATATAAAGGAAATATTAATAACTAATCTAACCAATGAAAACTCAAAACTAAAAGAAGAGCTTACAAAGGCAAAAGGCTTTGAAGACTCACTCAATGGGAGGAGTCAAAAGCTCAAGGACATTACAAAAATCTCTATATATGATTTAAGCACCTTGGTTTAGTAGAAGACCCATCTACCAGCTCAGAAGTCCCTAGTATACCTTCTTGGAAAATTCCAGTCACCTTTGTTAGACCTAATGATTTTCAAATAACTGAGGCCAGACCATTAATTGAAATTCTAGATAACAATAACTTTGAAAAACTCACTGTAGGGAAAAATAATTCAGAGAAATCAGCGAATCTAAATCAAAATAATAAAGTCAAAAGTAGAATCATTAGGCATTCTACAGATTAATTATATCAAGACACATTTTATGCCAATATCCAATATCAAGATAACAAATTTAGACCAGATAAACTAATCTTCTGCCATCCAATAGGATATAATAATAGACCAACTTATTCATGCATATCATCCTATAATGGTAAAATCAAAGGGCCCAAGGTAACCTGGGTACCTTCTAATGTTTGAATTACTTGTGCAGGCAAATGTAGGGTTTTGCCCTTAGAAATAATGAAGGGAAAGGAAGAATTAAATCTTCAATATTCAAAGGGAGTGATCTCTTCTCTGTTGGAACATGGTCTTTCGCAACTCCTAGGTTTGAGAATAACAAATCCTATGTGTATTTGATCATGTGTGTTTAAGTGTGCATGAAACAAAGCCATATGACTTAAGGATAATATAAGAAGGTTACGCCCAAGTTTGAAGCCAAAACTCCAACACGACCACTTGCGCCAGCGGTAGCCTTTAGCGCAGGCGCTAGACTTGAATAGAGCAATTCTAGGAAGCAGTTATAGGAGGAGATAACACAGGAGGTAGCGACTAGCGCAGGAGGTTGTTCGATGCGCAAGAGTAATCTCAGCCAGCTTTCCTTGGAATGAAGATTCTCACACGAAGAATATTTCCTAAACCGAGATAGCGCCATCGGTAGCGATAGCGCCGACGGTAGCTCCAACTCTATAAAAAGGACCCCTTGGCTCCGTCTTCATCATCCTCTTACAACCCTAAATTCTAGAGCTTCGTGCCACAACATATAGAAGTACTTTTAGAGAGATACTCCCATAAATCCATGAATCCTTAAGGAGATCAGTGGAGAAGATTTCAACATGCTTCATCATCATGACAAAAGACTGCATCGACTACGATCAAACTCTACAGGTCTTCGTCTACTTCTTCAAGAGATCCACATAAGGAGTTTTTACATTGTTGTTGTTTCATTTCTTTACTCTTTTGTACTCGTGCAGTTAATTTGCCTTGTGTTGGCGACTAGGTCTAGTTAGGACTTTGGGAAGAAATTTGTCTCGTGTTGGCGACTAGGTCTAGGGTGTAGATCTAGGGAGTGCTCGACGCTGTATCTGGGGGAGGATTGGCTAGAGCGGCTTGAGGCCAGATCTGGGAGAGGATAGGCTAAAGACACAAGTTCGTGGGGATACGAGTCGGGATAGAAAACCCAAGAGTCTTACTAGTCGCCTCCGATTTCTAGCGTTATAAAAATCTATTTTTGTAATCATTTTTATTCATAGTAATCATGTCTTTCTTTGTGTAATAAAATTGATTTGTTCTTCATTTCTATAAATAATTTATTATCCTCTCTTTCATTATAAGACAATTTAGATCTTTATTCAAAATCACTATTTTGATCTACTTTGTTTTCAAGTCTCTACAAAATATAATAAAAGTTTTAAAAACCCTTATTCACCCCCTCTAAGGGCACCTACTAATCCAACATTCTCTAAAACTCTATGATGTCCTTACAGTTCATAAAAATAATCCTAAAAATGCTAATTTCAATAAACACAATTGCTTGGAAAAATTGTAGAAATTTTCTAAAGAAATACAACTATATATTCAGAGTTGCGTCGAATAAATTTCGATGCACCGTCGAGTTCTACTCAACGCAGTTTCGAGAGCCACCTGGAATAGATTATTCAAATAGCATTCAGCGTAGCGTTGAATTCATATTGACGCATGCATCAAATTAATAGTTGCTGTACAAAATTGTAATCACATTGATTACAAATCAACGCAACGTTGACATGTCAAGCACGCACAGTTTTGCTTCTAGAAGCTGCTTCGACATATTTTGGCATGCTGAATATTAATCCTTGTTGTTGTTACCCTAGTTTTGATTTGAGTTAGGATCCATCTTTATGGTCTAATAACACATCTTATATAAACCTAGATCAAATCTCATTAAGACAGAAGACACAGAAAAGAATATAAGTTAAATCTGCGATCGACAAAATGTCTCTGAAGCTGCGTTCGACGAAAAGCTAGCTGCGCTCGATGAAATATCAAGGAAGCTGCGATCGACGAAAACCAAGCAACACTCGATGAAAAGCTGCGTTCGACAAAATTCAAGCAGCGCTCGATGAAAGTTCATCCAACAGTTATTCAATGATCAGATCGACAAACGTCGAGCTCAGCCCGACGTACTTCAAGCTGAGATCGAAGAAATATTATCAGCTAAATAAAATATCATTTCTCAGCTCGACTAAAGTTCTAGATCTTATAAAGCAATATTTTGAATAGTTTCTATTTATATATTGCTGCCCTTCTTTTGTTTATACTATCACTGCCTCACATTAATGATATAGCCGTTGTAGAACAAATTAATGATATAGCCGTTGCAGAACAATTAATGAGATAGCCATTGCAGAACAGCTTAAATTAAAGATGGTAGTTTATCTTCTCGAGGAGTCCAGTTAATAAAAAGAGACTTTATCTCTTCCCTTTCTAGCAAGATAGAAGAGTGAATAACTCAAGATAAGAGAGAGGTTCTCCATATTACACAAAGACAGAGAAAGCACAAAGAAGATAGAGACACAGAGAATAATATATTATTATCTATCTTGTTTGCTAACTCTTTTTCGCAGATCATCTTCATCCTGAGACACTTAATCCAGATCATTTGCTCAGGATCTCAACTGCAGAAGAAAAAGAAAGGAGTTACTACATTCTAGAGAAGAAGCTTCCTCACCTGATCATCAAACCCTAATCAAATCAGGGGGAGCTCTTCAACATCATCAAGGATCCACTAGAGTCTTCTTAGAAAGAGAAGAACAATATATTTTTGTTTTCTTTTAACTATATAAAGGGTAATAATTCCCTTCAAAAGTTACAGCCATTGGTGGCAGGGCACCTGATCAAAAACCTGTAGTTTGGTTAGATCACCTGATCAAAAGCTCACATTGTGTGTGGACACCTGATCAAAACCCCCTTGGTGGCAGGGCACCTGATCAACAACCTGTAGTGGAATCCTACCAAGTGTGGTAGAAGAGTAGACGTACCCAGGTTTAGTGGGGAACTACTATAAAATTCTTGTGTCGTCTGTGTTGTGTTTATTTTGCTGTGGTGTGTGCTGTGTTTCTTTATTTGTTTTATAACTCACTCAGTACACACATATATATATATAACACTATTTTAATTCTGCTATATAATTAAGTGAAAAACCTTTTAAAACTCTATTCACTCCCCTCTAGAGTAAATCTAAGATCTAACCTCACTTTCAATTGGTATCAAAGCATGGTTGATTGTATCAACTCACTTTCAACTGATATCAATTCACTTCCAATTGGTATCAGAGGTTGGTTGATTGTATAACAGGCTAACACCTGAATCAAAATATTAATTAGATCTTAAATTTATTTTAGAGTTTTTACTGTTTCATAGCACAAGAAGAATTTTCAAGTATCAAACCACCAATCTGTAATCTGGATAAATTTTCTTTATGGCAAGCTAGAATTAGATTATATATGAATGCAATAGATGAAGAAATTTATAATTCTATACTGACAGGACCTCCAACTTCACCAACATCAACATGTGCTCAAAAGAAGCTGAAAAGTGCTGATGCCAAGGCTATGGATATATTAGCTCAATCAATGTCCAAAGACATTTTTCAAATAGTTGCTTATTGCACTTCAGCAAGAGACATTTGGAACTCCCTCACAAAGATGGTAGCTGAATCTTCTTCCACCTCAAGTGATTCAGATACAGAATCATCATCTAGTTCAAGTGAATAAAAAGAAGAACAAAAAGCTATAGAATTATGCATGATGGCCATAAATAGATCAAACCACAACTCAGATGCAGAATCTGAATCTGTTGAAGATGAGGTAATTTCAAGTTTTGATTTTACTCCTAAACAATGCCAATCAGATTTTAAATTGCTATGTACAGATTCAATAAAATCTGAGAAAGAAATTAAATCTCTCAGAAAAGAGTTAACAGAAATAAACAGTTTAACTTCAAAAAATACTAAACTTAAAGAAGATTTGAAAACATCAGAAGAGCAAATTAATTCTTTGAAAAATAATTCAATTAAGGCTGAAATGTTAGAACAATCTCTTAATGAGAAAAATATCAAGATAATGAATATCACAAGCACTAAAAATGCCAGATTAAATGGCAGCAAACTTGGCTTAGGATTTTCATCTAATCTATCTAATATTCAAAAGAAAAATACTCTAACTACATCTACAAAATTTGTCTCTGCTAAAGAAAAAGAAGTAGCATAAGACTTAATAGAAATTGCTAAAATTGTTTGTGTTCAACAAAATTCGTCGAACCAAGATCGACGAAATCAAATGACTTCGTTGAACGATGATCGATGAAAGCCGAACACAGAAATCAAGCATAATTTTCTTGTGATCAGAGCTCAATGAATCAGAGTTCAATGAACTCTGAACACAGAGAATAAATATAAGTATTCCTTAATCAGAGATCAACGAAATCACTGCACATTGTCAACTCGAGATCGACGAAATCAGAATAGTTTATCAAACATATATTTTAATGATTATCAAAGAAAATTTCAATTGGTAAAACACTTAACATATACAAAGGCCAATATAACTATAAGGCAATGCTTAACCTATTATAAATCTTTTAACTCAAATTATAATCAACAAAAAGTTATAAGATTCAATTGAATTTTCTATCTTAAAAACAAAGTCAGATACCTTTAAATGTTCTAACAGACTTTCTCAGGTCCATCAAGATTTGAGTACTCTACTTTAGTTGCATTGATCAGAAGTGATCATGGCACTGAGTTTGAATCTCTTCTGATGAAAGAATTTTGTAAGAAGGAAGGTATCAGGCAATGTTTTTCTGATCATAAAAATTCCTTAGAATCCATTAACAGCTGTTGCAACTCATCATATTAATGGAATCATATTGAAACAAAATCTAGGAATCAGAATTGCTTATATTCCCATTTACCCTTCTTCTAGGGGTCTTGATCCAGGGTTCCCTGAATCAAGACAGGTGGAGAAATTAAAAGAAGAAGAGAAAATTTAAAAGTAGAAGAAAATTAAAAGAAGAAGAAATTTAAAAGAAGAAGAGAAATTAAAAGAAGAAGAAATTAGTAATTAAATGTTTTCAAAAGAACAATTAATTTTACTATTTGTATATCTCCTAAAAGCTTTATAATATCTACTGAAATAATTTCATATGCTTTGAGTTATTCTATTTTCTCTTGCTTAGCATCCTAACCCAAATAGCGGGAGATTGTTGGATCACCAGTATTGATTTGGATTAGTATCCCTGTATGTTTTAATTAGGATCCCTGTATGCTTTACTTAGGATCCTTGTATGTCTTATATTTCAAATCTGTATCCCAACTCAAATAGGGAGAGATTGTTGGAACCCTAGTTTTGATTTGAGTTAGGATCCATCTTTATGGGCTAAGTTTCTATCATAACACATCTTGTATAAACCTAGATCAAATCTCATTAAGACAGAAGACACAGAAAAGAATATATGTTAAATCTGCGATCGACGAAATGTCTCTGAAGCTGCGTTCGACGAAAAGCTAGCAGCATTCTACGAAATATCAAGGAAGCTGCGATTGACGAAAACCAAGCAGCGCTCGACGAGAAGCTACGTTTGACGAAATCCAAGCAGCGCTCGACGAGAGTTCATCCAGCAGTAATTCAATGATCAGATCGACAAACGTCGAGCTCAGCCCGACGTACTTCAAGCTGAGATCAGAGAAATATTATCAGCTATATAAAATCTCATTTCTCAGCTCGACTAAAGTTATAGATCTGATAAAGCAATAGTTTGAATAGTTTCTATTTATATATTGTTGCCCTTCTTTTGTTTGAACTATCACTGCCTCACATTAATGATATAGCCGTTGCATAACAAATTAATGATATAGTCGTTGCAGAACAATTAATAATATAGCCGTTGCAGAACAACTTAAATTAAAGATGGCAGTTTATCTTCTCAAGGAGTCCAGTTAATAAAAAGAGACTTTATCTCTTCCCTTTCTAGCAAGATAGAAGAGTGAAGAACTCAAGATAAGAGAGAGGTTCTCCAGATTACACAAAGACAGAGAAAGCACAAAGAAGATAGAGACACAGAGAATAACATATTATTATCTATCTTGTTTGCTAACTCTTCTCTGCAGATCATCTTCATCCTGAGACACTTAATCGAGATCATTTGCTCAGGATCTCAACTGCAGAAGAAGAAGAAAGGAGTTACTACATTCTAGAGAAGAAGCTTCCTCACCTGATCATCAAACACTAATCAAATCAAGGGGAGCTCTTCAACATCATCAAGGATCCACTAGAGTCTTCTCAGAAAGAGAAGAACAATATATTTTTATTTTCTTTTAACTGTATAAAGGGTTATAACTCCCTTCAAAAGTTACAGCCATTGGTGGCAGGGCACCTGATCAAAAACCTGTAGTTTGGTTAGAGCACCTGATCAAAAGCTCACTTGGTGTGTGGACACCTGATCAAAACCCCCTTGGTGGCAGGGAACCTGATCAACAATTTGTAGTTGAATCCTACCAAGTGAGGTAGAAGAGTAGACGTACCCAGGTTTAGTGGGGAACTACTATAAAATTCTTGTGTCATCTGTGTTGTGTTTATTTTGCTATGCTGTGTTTCTTTATTTTATTTTATATCTCACTCAGTACATATATATATATATCACTATTTTAATTCCGCTATAAAATTAAGTGAAAAACCTTTTAAAACTTTATTCACTCCCCTTTAGAGTAAATCTAAGATCTAACCTCACTTTCACTTATCGATGTTACTTTGAATACAACCCTAAGTTGCGACGAATCATCTTCTTTTAAGCAACTTAGATGTTGAAGTTATTACGCTTTCAAATTTTCTCTCTCTTGCTCTCGTGCTTTCTTTCTTTCCAGTTTGCTCGTGTTCTTGCTCTCGTCTGTTTCTCCCTCTCTCCTTCTTGCCTTTACTTTGTAGGTAAGATTCAATGCGACATCTAAAAACATCAAGGCCATTTTTGTCTCTTCCTAACTGCTGGGTTGACCAAGTTGATTTCAACAAGATGCAAGATCTATGATATTGAGTTGACAGAGCTTAAAGATAACATTCAAATTGGATATGATGGATCACTCCATGGGAGAATTTCTGGGAATGATATAACATCACAGAGGAAATGTTATGTCAAACCATTGATCTACCAGCTGGTAGTGATTCAAATGAACCTACACTGGCAGAGACAACCAGTGCATTACAGATAATGAAAATCAGTAAGGAGAAGCCCATCAATCTGAAGAAGAATGATGCGTCTGAAGAATATAGGTGCTTGGCAGACATTGTGGGAAAAGTGTTGTTATGTAAAATCCCAGCACATGATGCCATCCCTAAGCAACAGCTGCAGATAATGGAAATTCTAGTGCTCAACAATAAAATACATTAGAGGAGATGACTCCTGAAGCTGATTGGCCACAAGTACTCTCATAAGGAGAATGCATATATGAGAATAATGAGTCAAGTGTTGTACCATCATTATCCAATGGTGTGCAAGTTAAAAGGAGTGTCTATTCCTCCTGGTTAAAGAATGAACATAGGCATTTTTTCTAAATGGACAAGGCAAATTCTGAAGCCTGGTCAAGTAGCACCCTCTCCTCCTCTTTCTCCCACTCCTCAAGATAATGAGGCAATTCTAACAAACCTCCCAGGAGATGTTCCTAGTCAAGACCCTCCAGTTCACTCTACCTGCTATAACACCAGAGACTGCACCTCAGACTCTCACCCCACAACAACAACAACAACCATATATCACCCCATTTGCTGAAAATCTCCCAGACCTCCATGAAGATAATCAAGGACATTCCCATATCAGCCAAAATCTCCCAGACATCCATCCTACTCTCCCACTACAATATCATTCTCAATCACCCCCTCCAGTTATCATATCCACACCCCCAGTTGACACTTCTCCTGCTTCTACCTCTCATTTTATACATCCATTTGAAGCTGATCAAATAAACTCTAAAGCAGTGGGGTTGGCCATTAGGACATTTGTTGATTTTCTGGTGACTCAAGCCAGAGAATTCAACAGAAAATATTCTAAAATGGAGATTGAGTTACAAGAATCAAAGGAGTCTCTTCTAGCACTCAAAACTCTTGTGTCCTCCTCAATGGTAACAAAATCTTTCTTAACCTCCCTTGCTAGTATGGTTTAGAAAGGGTAGAATATCCATGAGGAGGAAGTGTATGATCAAGAAAAGGAGAGTGGCCAGGAGAAGGATAAGAATGCTGAAATTCCTGCACTAGAAAATGAAGTCTTTGCCGACCCTAATAGAATCACAGTATTCTAGAAAGGAATAGTCCAGGGGAGCTCCCTGCACAAACTCATGGGGAGATGCTTGATGGAACCCAAGACTAGCTCTTAGAAGAAGATCAGCTCTTGGAAGAGGTCTCAAAGATTGCTAGAGAGGCTGCTCAGACTGCTGAAAAGGAAGCACAAAATCAAGGGGAGCCTCCCAAAGAAGATTACTCTCATCAAGAAGCCAACAAGACAACTGAAGAGGAGGATGAGCCTCTGGTTTTTGCACAAAGAAAGTTGTCACCACTGGCGTTCTCAACAAAGAATAAAACTCCTCCAAAGGAATAGAACAACGCAGGTGAACAATTTCTATAATAAATTCTTAGTAAACATATTTGAAGTTATATAATTATGGAAGACAATCTGGTCAATTGGAAGTTTATCATGTTGATCTATGCTTCTGTGTAATGATGTCATTCTGTCAATGTTATATTTGTATGTATTTTGTTCTTAGTATGAGGAGATTGTAGGGAAAAACACCCTTGTGATTTATCTTACAAATTATCTACAAGTAATTTCATAATCTAAGATGTATTACCCATGTTGTATAGAAAGGGTAATTTGGTCATTAGATGTCCTAGGATATTACACTCACACTAGAGTGTCAAGACCAGTCCAAATCAAGCACAAAATTTAGTTGAGTTAAACTTGTGTTGAATAGAAGTCAATGCAACTAAAACTAAAAGTTGAAGCAACTTTGAATACAAGTAGAAGTAACTTTAATTGAAGTTGAAGTCGACTCAACGTAGAGATATACTCGACACAAAAGACAGAGCCAGTCAAAGCAGTATTAGAAGTCGATGCAACTTTGACTTGAATTTGACGCAGAAGATGAATTTCAAAGTCCAAGTCTTCAACTCGACGCATACATTGATAAGGATTCGATGCAATGTTATATCTGAGTTTATCTAATGCTGAGAAGGAATTTGAAGCATCATCTATTAGAACTCAGAGGTGCGTCGATTAGAAGGAAAAAAATTCTACTCTACTTCGAATATAGACAGACATAGAACATTTTCTGCTGTCCATTTTTGATGCTTTTTCAGAAGGTATCCAAGGATGTAATTCAAATTCTAGCGGTTCGTTTACTGCCAAGAATGGAATGGAGTACTCCAGAGAGATAACAAAGAAATTCTTGGAAGTTAATCAAATTTAGATTGATGTATCATGAACAGGAATATAAAGAAACATTCATTATCCAATGGACATTCCTTCTAATTATAGAACATAAGAGAAAACAAATACAATCAGTATTTGATAGAGAATAGGAAGATAGAGAAAATAAACAACATAATAATTGAAGCTATTCAGTCTTCTTCCTGCTCAAGCTCTCTCTAAGAAAAGAACAAGGAGAATATCTCTATGCCAAAAAAAACACAAAGGCTATGCTGCTTCTTCTTCTTCACTTATAGTAGGAAGCCAAGAAGATATAGAGAGATCATCAGGATTACAAGATCAAAACCCTTACATTCTTTTCTACCTTAAGTAAGGGTTCACCAAAATAGATTCTAAAGAACACCAACAGAAGAAACATCTTTACATCTTCTTCTTCTTCTTTTTCTTCTTCTTCTTCTTCTTCTTTTTTTCTCCCTGTCACATTCTGTAACTTGAGTAAAGAGTTTTTAGAATCCCTCTGCAAAGGATTCAGTGGTTCAAGATCTCATTATCAAAAGATATAGATTAGTTTAAGAGTCTCCTTATCAAAAGACTCAGTCCTTAGTTCTAAGAGTCTACTTATCAAAAGACTCATTAGTTGGTTCTAAGAGTCTCCTTACTAAAAGACTCAGTTGTTCTTGTTGGAGCTTGTGTTCCACATCTCTTAGTTTGAGAATAACAAATCACACTATGTATTTGATCTTGCTTGTTTTTATAGTGTGCATGTACTATAGTTAAATATCCCTATGAATAGGATGCTGATTGATGACAATTCTCTGAAAAGAGAGCTAATGCCCAGCGTTAGAAGTTAACGCCCCACGTTAACTTATTGTTGAGATGGGATGACGTTGAGAAGGGAATGACGGGGAGAAGAAATAATGTCAAGAAGCTAGAGACAACGCCAGCATTGGAGTTAATGCAGGCATTGAGTCCATGATCTGCCACAATCTTGTTGGTTGCACGATCTCAGTCATGACCGTACATGATCGCTAATGCTGGTGTTAACTTCTTAACTCCCGACATTAGCTCCCATGCCTATTTAAAGAGCTAATTTCATTGCTCAAATATTGATCTTTTAAGCCCTCATTCCAATCTTCTGTGAGAGCATTTCATCCCCAAATTCAGGGAGCACTCCCAACACCACCATTGAGGAGCAAGAGTGAGAAGGAGATTTCCAATGGTCAAATTTGAAGAAGGATGCTTGCTTGAACTCTGATGATAGTCATTGCGCGTCTTCAACATCCCCTTCAGTGCTCTTCAATATATAGAGTCTTTATTCTGAATATACTTTTATCTTTTCATTATTTTCTTGTAACATAAGTGAATTCGCCGCCTTGCATGTGGAGACTAGGCCGGGTTTGGTTTAGGGGAAATTTTGCCACCTTTTGTGTGGCGACAAGTCAAGGGCAGATCTAGGGAGTGGCTAGAGGCGTTATCTAGGGAAAGATATGCTATAGCCAACCGGTCCTTGGGAGAAGGATCGGTGAAGGAACAAAAAGTGATTTTTACCTTGTCGCCTTTAATTTCAAGCGTTATTGAAATTTTATCTTTGTAATTCTCTTTGAAATATAATATTCATTTTCATTATCTCTATTTTTCTAGAATTGTATTTCATTTAAGATTTCATATGTAAAATAACTTTGACATAATTCTATGAAGCATAATTTTCTGGAGAGCTAAAGCCCAGCGTTAACTCTTAACGCCAGCATTAGCAACAGAATCAAAAAGTTTTAATTTTCTATAAATCTCTCAGTTTTACTCAAAAATTTGTAAACCCCTTGTTCACCCCCCTCTAAGGGTGCCATACAATCCAATAAGTAGTATCAGAGGGAGGTTATTCCAAAATAGTTTTGGAACTGGGAATAATGGCGCATCATGATCATGCTTTCGTTGAGGGTCAAGGGATTAGTAGACCTCCACTATTTACAAGTACTTATTATAATTATTGGAAAACAAGAATGCATTGTTTTTTTAATTTCTTTAGATAATGATGTGTGGGGTATGGTGGAAAAATGCTACTCTCCACCAACATTTGTTGTTGGAGAAGATACTTTGGCAAAACCAAGAGACAAATGGGATGATAACGACAAGTTAAGATGCAAGAATAATGCTAAAGCTATGGATGCTTTATTTTGTGCTTTGGATAGAACAAAATTTAATAGAACTTGTGCTTGCAATACTTCTTATGATATATGGAATTTATTAGAAATCACTCATGAAGCTACTTCGTAGGTTAAGGATTCAAAGCTTTTCCAACTTGAATCCGAATACGAGAAATTCCGGATGGAGGAAGATGAAGACATAGATTATATGTACACAAGGTTCACCAAGATCATCATTGACTCAAAAGTACTTGGAAAGGTGTTCTCCAATGGCAACTTGCTGAGAAAAATTCTAAGGTATCTCCCTCTAAAGTTCAATCCAAAGGTGGCGGCTATCTCAGAGTCGCACGATTTGAAGAAGCTCCAAATTGAGAGCCTCATTGGGATCTCAAGACACATGAAGTTGAACTCAAAATTCAACAACAAGAATACAACATGGAGCCAAAGAAGAAGGCTTTGGCCTTAAAATCAAAGAAGGAGGCTGACAGAGATGACGATAAAGAGGACGAGGAGATCCTTTTTGTGAAGAAGTTCAAAAAGGTTCATGAAGAAACCCGAAAGGAAAAACACCTTCCAAAAATATTTCATCAAGAAGGGATCCTCATCGAAGAAAGGAACAGGTTGCGACGAGGGCGATGATGAGTGACCACCATCGGAGTGCTACCATTGCAGAAAGATCGGACACATCCGGAGCTAGTGCCTGAAATATCTGAAAGAGCGTAAAGAAAAGCGGCACATGGGAAAAGAGATGAAGAAGGTCCTAAAAGCTGCTACATTGGATGACTCCTCCTCTGACGAATCAAGCAACTCATCCTCTAGCAGTGAAGAAGAAGCCATTGTGTGCCTCATGACAAAGAGCAACACACTATGCGATGATGAAAGCAGTGTCCAAAGTGACACCGAGGTAACTCTTCCTACTACTTATGATGATTTAAATATTAATATTTTACAAACATCCAAATTTTTTTGTAAAAGTTTAAATGATATTAAGATTCTAAATTCTGAAAATAAACTTTTGTTAAAAGAAAACAAAAAATTATCTAAACTATTAGGGATAGAGAAAGTATCTTGCCAAGAGTGCAATCACTCCTTGGCAAGAGTGGAAGAACTCGAAAAAGCTCTTTCTAAGTCCCACTCCAATATCGAAATTCTTACTAAGGAGAAGGGGAATTTAGAAAGGAATTTAGAAGGAAAGAAAAGTTTTGTGAATCAGTGCGTTATGTTAGTAATGGAAAACATCGCTCTCAAAGCTCGTATTCATGATTTAAATATGGATATTAAAAAATTCGGTGTTGGGCAAAGATCTCTATACATGATCTTGGCCAACCAATACCATGGTAGTGCCAAATATGGCCTTGGATATGTTACTGGGAGCTATCGCCCAACGTTGACCCTTAACACTGGCATTAGCAATAAATCCAGAAATTTTTTTTCTGTTAATAAAAAATCATTTCAAAATTCAAATGTTATGTCATCTTCCTGCAAGAGATTATCCAAAACTCTGAAAAGGGTTTCATCCACTTTTATATCATGTGCCAAATGTCATTTATTTGGACACACCTCAGACTCATGTAGGAAAAAGGGTTGTAGTGCTATAAAGCAAATCTGGGTGCCTAAGGTTTCCACCTATTCAATGGGAGGAACCTCTTGGGTATCCAGATCTTTACCCTCATCTCCTTTTTTAGGTATGTTCGCAGGCTAAGGACAAAAAAGACGCATGGTATTTGGACTCAGGATGCTCCAAACACATGACGGGCAACAAAGCAAAGTTTCTTAGCTTTGAGATGAAGAAAGGAGGGTTGGTAACATTTGGAGATAACAGAAAAGGATAGATCATTGGCATCGGCATAGTGGGTAACAAATCATTCTCTATCTCTAATGTTTTATTTGTAGATGGCTTGAAACATAATTTAATATCAATTAGTCAATTATGTGATAAGGGTTTAAATGTATTATTTGAATCATCTACAAATCTTTGCAAAATCATAAATTCCAAATCAAATGATGTCATACTCACCGCACCTAGAATTCATAATGTTTATATGATTTCCTTTAATGATCTTTCACAATCATCTTTAAAATGCTTTATTTCTAAAAACAATGAATTGGAACTTTGGCATAGGCGTCTTGGTCAATCTAGCACCAAGCTTATTTTTAAATTATCAAAAGATAAATTAATTACAGGTTTACCTATGCTTAATGATAATTTATCTTCTCTTTGTACGCCTTGCCAAAAAAGGAAACTTTTCAAAAAATTCTTTTAAAGGCAAAAATGCAATTTCTACTTCTAGACCACTTCAATTAATTCATATGGATTTATTTGGATCGGTTAACACTTCTAGTGTAGGAGGTAGAAATATACTTTTGTAATAATTGATGATTATTTTAGATTTTGTTGAACTTTATTTCTATCTTCCCAATCTGATGCATTTATTGAATTTACTAAACTATGCATTCGTATTCAAATCGAACTTGATTCAAAAATTAAATGTATACGCTCGGATCATGGAGAAGAATTTGAAAATGATAAGTTTTCTTCTTTTTGTAATGATTTAGGAATTAAACATGAATTTTCCGCTCCTCCCACCCCACAACAAAATGGTGTAGGGGAGTGGAAAAATAGAATCCTTCAAGAGCTAGCACACACTATGCTTTGTGAATATGGGATGCCTAAATCATTTTGGGCCGAAGCAGTTAGTACTTTATGTTATATTATTAATCGTGTCATGCTTTGTCCTATTTTAAAATTAACACCTTATGAGCTTTATTTTAAAAGGAAACCTAATGTATCTTATTTTCAAGTTTTTGGTTGTAAATTATTTATTTAAATGCTAGAGATGCATTAGGAAAATTTGATGAAAAATGTGATGAGGGAATTTTCATTAGTTACACTTCAACTAGTAAGGCTTATAGAATTTAAAATAAAAGAACTAAAATAGTTGAAGAGTCTATTCGTGTAAGATTTGATGAGAATGTTACTTGTGTAGATACTAATCATACAGGAATCAAAGATAAACCCCTTCCCCTTTGGAACATGAGGATGATGAATCGCTTGGAGAAAAAGAAGAAGAAAAAGAAGAGAAAGAAGAAGAGATAGTAGAATATGTTCCTCCAAGTGTGCTACAGTTTTAAAAAGATCATCCAAGGGAGCTTGTTATTGGAGAACCATCAAAATGGGTAAGTACTCATTCTTCTTTACATGAGTCTTTTTCAAACATTTGTTTTGTATCCGAAATAGAACCAAAAAATGTTTTAACCGCTTAAATGATGGATTTTGGTTTTTAGCTATGAATGATGAACAAAATCAATTTGAATGTAATAAGGTTTGGAATTTAGTAGAGAGGCCATCTAATCATCCGGTTATAGGTGTCAAATGGATTTTTAAAAATAAACTAGATGATGACTCTAGGATTACAAGGAATAAAGCTAGACTAGTTGCACAAGGATATTCATAAATCGATGGGATAGATTTTGATGAAACTTTTGCACCCGTTGCTCGCCTAGAATCAATTAGAATATTTCTTGCATTTGCGAGTTTTAAAAGATTTAAATTATTTCAAATGGATGTTAAAAGTGCATTTTAAACGGGATTTTAAAAGAATAAGTTTATGTAGAACAACCCCCCTGATTTTGTGAGTGAAAAATTTCCTAATCATGTGTATAAGTTAGAAAAACCGCTTTATGGATTGAAACAAGCGACACGTGCTTGGTATGATAGATTGACATTATTTTTAATAAAGCACGGTTATAAAATAGGAAGTGCAGATAATACATCCTTCATTAAGCATGTAGATAATGATTTGATTATATTGCAAATTTATGTTGATGATATTATTTTTGGAGCCACTAATGAAGAGTTATGTAATGAAGTAGTTTTAGTGATGAAAAATGAATTTGAAATGATCTTGGTAGGTGAACTCACTTATTTTCTAGGATTTCAAATCTCACAAAGACAAGATGGTATTTTTATTTGTCAAACGAAATATGTTCATGATATTCTTATAAGATTTGGATTTGAAAAACCTAAAACAAGCTAATACACCAATGAGTGCATCACTAAAGTTAGGAAAAGATGAAGCCGATATTTCTATTGATCAAACATTATATAGAGGAATGATAGGCTCATTGCTATATTTAAGCACATCTAGACCCAATATTTTGTTTTTCATTTGTTTATGTGCTAGATTTTAAGCTAACCCAAAAAAATCATATTTAAAAGTGGTTAAATGTATTTTTAGATATCTAATCGTAACATCTAGATTAGGCTTATGGTATCCTCATAATTATTATTATTATTTACACTATTTTCTGATTCGGACTATGCGGGATGTTCATTAGATCGTAAGAGCACTAGTGGCACGTGATATTTTATAGGCCCTTCACTCATATCATGGTTGAGTAGGAAACATAATTCTGTTGCCCTCTCCACCACCGAGACCAAATATATCGCACTAGGTACTTTTTGTGCACAAGCCTTATGGATGACCCAAACATTAGAAGACTTTGGTGTTTATCTAAATAACATAGAATTAAAATGTTACAACAAGAGTGCTATCGATCTTACAAACAATCCCGTACATCATTCTAAATCTAAACATATAGAAGTCCGACATCATTTTATTAGGGATCATATCAAGAAGGAACATGTTAGAATTAGCTTTAAAGGGACTGACACACAATTTGCCGATATTTTCACCAAACCTCTACCTGATGCACATTTTAACATGCTTAGGTTAGAATTGGGCATCTTATAAATATCTCATTAATCCTTATAAAATGCTATCAATTTTTTTTGTCTATATTTATATTTGTTTGCATTAAAAAACCAATAAAAATGTAAAACAGTTTTTTTTTTTAAAAACACCAAAAACATGCTAAAAGAGCCATCAAATCAACTCTAAAATCTATGAAATTCCAACATTAAGAAGACCCTTTCCTCCAAATTTTTCAAAAAATCAAGATTTGCAGTTCTGATTTGGTGTTAAGAAGCTAATGCCTGGCTTTAGCCCCTTTGCTCCAATTTTTTTCTGTCTTTTTGAAATATTTATTGTATTATTTATTGTCTTTTTTAAAAATTTCAGGTTTTATTTCTCTGTTTTAAAAGTTTTCTATTCTTTATTTTTTTTTTAAAAATGATGAAAAACATTTATGCTTAAATGCTTAAATCAAGGATAATTATATTTATTACTTAAAGATTATTTACAATGTTTGATTTTATCTTTCAAGTTTCTTGAAAAACTTTGTTTTGTTTTAGTGATGCCTTGAATATTATCTTAAATGTGCAATGAATTTAGTTATAGATTACATGTGTAGAAATGTTTTTACATGCCTCTAAGTATAAGTAAAGATTTATCTTTAATAATGATCTTCTCTCTTACACCTTTTTGTTAATCTATATGTGTTTTTAAATCTTATTTTTGCATGATTGTGTAGTATAAGAACATATCAATTTTGAAATTCATAAATAGTTTACTACTCAACATTGAATTCATTATTGCAATTATTTGTTTTTCATGCACTTGTGATTAGAGAAATGTGGTATTTCAAATAAAAATTTCTATGTTTGCAACAAGTGAATTTGGAGTCATTTGCAAAAAAAAAAAATCAAAATAAAAACATAAGGAAAACTCCACCAAAAATTGTAAAGTGTCTTGTGCAAACAAATTTTTGGCCACTTCTCCTTACAAATAAAAATCTTTATGTGCATTGAAATTTGTGGAAGTAAAGTTGTTTTTGTTTATTTTAAGTTATGTTCATAAAATACAAACTTTCATGTGGTTTGATTTATACACTTGTATACTTTATCAAAACTCATTTATTGCACACATCATTATCATTTATAACACTTCCACTCATGAGAATTGGACCTAAAGCTTATCAACACTATTCTCTATAATCTTGAGTAAATGCACTTGATAGAAAATCACGATCTTTACAATGTTTATGCATACTTGAAATGCAAATTTATTTAGATTTTAAATCCTATCTTTTCTTAATATTTGTAATCTTGCTTGCTAATTTTCTATTACCAATATTAAATATAATTACAACTTGTGTATCTAAATTATAAACTTCTACTTAATTTCTTTAAACGCTTATTAGGTTTTGTACTTACAAATTCTTAAAGATGTTCAATATTGCTTTCACTGCGTTCACTATTTTTCAAAATGTTGCTATTATATCTACATGGTGCATATCATTTCATCTTGCGACTACTCTAACCTACCTCTTTTTGATTATAACAAAGGGGGGGGGGGGGGGTAAATTGAAGAAATAAATTGTAGATATAAATTGAATATATCTATTATTTAGGGGAGTAAAATAGAAAATGCATTTATGTAGGGGGAGTATGCATATTTATCACGCTTATCATATACTATAAACACTACTCAAAATAAAGTTTATTTCTTATTAGTGGATTTGTTATTATAAAAAGGGGGAGATTGTTGGAGCTTGTGTTCCACTTTACTTAGTTTGAGAATAATAAATCACACTATGTATTTGATCTTGCTTGTGTTTATAGTGTGCATGTACTATAGTTAAATAACCATATGAATAGGATGGTGATTGATGATGATTCTCTGAAAAGAGATCTAATGCCCCGGGTTATAAGTTAACGCCCAGCATTAAGTTATAATTGAGATGCGATGACGTCGAGAAGGGAATGTTGGAACATGGTCTTCCATATCTCCTAGGTTTGAGAATAACAAATCCTATGTGTATTTGATCTTATGTGTTTAAGTGTGCAGGATAACATAGTCTAGATGACTCAAGGATTACATAAGAAGCTTGCCCCCAAAGTTGAGCCAACAAATCCAAAACATCTCCTAGCGCTGGCGATTGTACTAGCGCAGGCGCTAGCTGTCGTTCGACGAACTGTAAGCGGTGCTCGACGAAATGCTCATAACGGCGTTCGACGAAAATTTGTTCTACGAACTAAATGCGGCGCTCGACGAAATTCTCATCACGGCGTTCGATGAAACTTCGATCGACGAAATCTTAGCTGCGTTGGACAAAATTCCGATCGACGAAATATTTACTTAAGCGCAGATGCCAGGAGAACTTATAGAAGGAGATAGTGCCAAGCGATATCCGATAGCGCCGGCGATAGCGAGGAGCACAGTTGGCAAAGGAAAATTGTTTCCTCGGATTAAAGATTCTGCCGCGCAGAATGTGTCCAAAATGGGATAGCGCCGGCGGTACCACTAGCGCAGGCGCTAGCGCTATGTCTATAAAAAGGACATCTTGGCTCCGACTTGAAAAGCCTCTTTTTAGATCCTGAATTCCAGAGCTTCGTGCCATAGCATAGATAGGAAGGTTCAGAGAGATACTCCCACAAATCCATAGAGACTAAAGGAGATCCATGGAGAAGATTTCAACAGGCGTCATCATCGTGACGAAAGACCGCATCGACTACGATCATACTCCGCGTCTTCGTATACTTCTCCAAGAGATCCACATAGAGGGACTTTTACATTATTATATTTTTATTTCTCATCTTTTCTATAATCGTTTAGTAAATTCACCTCGTGTTGGCGACTAGGTCTGGGTAGAACTTAGGGCAGAAATTCGCCTCGTGTTGGCGACTAGGTCTCGGAAGTAGGTCTAGGGGGTGCTCGAGGCCATATCCGGGGAAGGGTTGGCTAGAGCGGTTTGAGGCCGTATCTGGGGAAGGATCGGCTAAAGCCAACCGGTTCGTGGGGATACGAGTCGGTATAGAAAACAAAAAGAGTCTTTCTATTAGATTTGATTTCTAGCTTCGATAAGCGATCAAGTTTTGTAATCATGCTTCTTAAGTTAATAAAATCATGTCTTTACTTTTACTTCACTTGATTTGTCTTGATCTTCTCTAGTTTAATAATCAAAGCTTTTTCAAAGTTATTAAAAATATAATATAAGTTTTTAAAACCCTTATTCACCGATTTTCTGCTGGCGCTAGCTCGAGTCTCCGATTTTCTGAAATTTTAAAATTCTAAAAAATCAATAAAAATATGTTATTTTTTATGTACTACGCATTGTTTGCAATTCTGCCTGTACTTGTTTTTGAAAAATTAAAATACAAAATTACAAAAGCCAAATTACAAAAAAAATATATTTTGTTTTGTCTTTGGTTATTTGTTTGATTTCTATTCCTATATGCAAAAATCAAATACAAAAATATAAAACAAAAACAAGTATCAAAAATTATTATTTTTGAACTTAACTTTTCTATTTACAAGTATCTTGCGAAAGGGTGATTTGGGCTATCATCCTATCATATCACTTAGTATCGGGCGAACCTCTCACAAGGTAGTCCTCAGGAAGTCCAAGATCAATCTTATGAGTTCAAACTTTAAATAAAAATTATTCTTAAAAAATATCAAAAATACTATATGGACATCATTGAGAAAATCAAGCATGACTTAATCTATTATTTAGAACTTCTATAATGTTGCAATTTATCTTTTCAAACTACTTTGAACATTGTTTTCATCATGCTTTGATATATCTATTAATATGTGCATCAATTATAGTGTAAAGATTGTGTAGAACTAAGCTTAACATGCCTCTAAGTATGAGTAAATGTTTTATGTTTGATAATGATTTTTATTCACTCACTTTTTGGCATTGTCCACATATGTGTCTAATCTAAGAATGTTTTTGTATGTTATGTATTAGTACAATGAATTAAAATTGCACAAGTATCTTACCTACACTCCTTTATTTGCACTTTTTAAAAGTTAAGAAAAGTGGTTATCTTTTTCATAAATTATATTGGTTTGCAAAACAAGTGTATTCGGAGAACTTTGTACAAAACAAAAAACATAAAATAAAGTGACAAAGATAACTCCACCAAACACTACTTGAACATCCTGATAAGTCTTAATAAGCGTTGTGAGGTTGAGCACCTTGGAAAGAATAGTAAAGTATCTTGTGCAAACCATAACTTTCTTTCAAAATAAAAACCACTTATTCTTAAGTACACCGGATCACAATTAAAATAAATATTGAAGAATAAAATTATGTGATCCCCCAAGCACTACTTTGCACCCTGATAAGTCTTAATGAGCATTGTGTGTGCAAAGCACCTTGGTAGTTGTACATTTTTGTGTGCATTGAAGTGTGTGGAAGTAAAATTATTTGTGTTTTATTGTGCTCTTTACTTTACATATTTCTTGTATTTTTGATTAAAACATTTGTTTACTCTACTCAAAAATACACTTATGTGCACATCATTATCTTCCATAACACTTCTTCTCATGAGTATTGGATCCTAATGCAAATTCTATACTACACTTTATTTATAAAATGCACTAGATAACCTAGCATGCTTTCTACAATGTTTGGTTTGTTTTGAATTTGTGAATTAAAATAACATTGTAGCAATCTTTTTTATAACATTATTTCATGCTTGGTTACATTATTGAACTTAAAGATTTTAATTGAACAATGATTTACAAAAACATCTCCTTTTTGAAATTTAACTCATATATCTTTCTATGGATCATCATTGATTACAATAAGATGTTTCGTGTATTTCTATAAGTCTTCCGCATCATAACCATATAATTGTTTTACCTTGCACTTTCATGATTACTTAAAGTCTTTCATTTTTGTGTGCATCATCACTTAAATCTTCAAATTCCTTTCTTGCAACAAGTGGTAGACTTGCTTGGTAAACTTTATATTAGTTGCTTTTAACATGAATTTTTGTTTAAACTCTGATTTATTTCTATGAAAATATTATTACGCTAAAAACTCTGATTTATTAATGGACTTCAAAATAGCTATGTGAGTGTTTTCATAAATTCAAATAAAAATATAAATCCATAGGCTATGTCATTAGATTTAAAACGTTTAAATGTTTCCAATAATTATTATCCATGACTTCATATCTCACCATAGCGGGGGCGTAGGGTTGTAGATATTAGATGACCTTTATCTCTAGTCATGTCTTGTCCTTAACTGGGGAGGGTTCCAGTGGGGCCTTGCGAGGCACTGGGGGGAGAGAGTGCTAGGTTAAGTTGTGTCTAGTGTTTGCATATGAGACTAACACCCTAACCTATGGCATGTTTGCAGCTCCTCATGCCCATCCGTCACTTAGTACGGCGCTAGGGTGTAGACATATTGTCTGGGTAGTTTAGTTACTTGGAAATCATTACATTTTTTTATGCTTAAAACTCTTATATAAAAAGGAAAAACTAACATGATAATATTGAGTACTTTAAGCTAAAAACTCTGATCAATCTCTATAAAAATAATTCTAAAACTCCTTATCATTTCCTTCTCTACAAGCTCGATCATGCATTTATCTTATTATCAATTTTTAAGTGGTGTTTCCTTACCCGTTTTTGCTAATAACAAAAGGGCGAGAACTAACATGATAAATATAATCTGCTATCAAAATATAATGGTTAATTAAGATGATAGCTTACATATTAGGGGAGCATTCACTTAGGGGGAGCATGTATTTAGGGGGAGCAATTCTATATGCTAAAATCGAAAATTATCCTAAGTCATCACTCTCTCACACACACAAGTATGTTTCTTCATGCTTATATATTAATGCTCTGATTTATCATTAATGTATTTGTTATTATAAAAAGGGGGAGTTTGTTGGAACATGGTCTTCCACATCTCCTAGGTTTGAGAATAACAAATCCTATGTGTATTTGATCTTGTGTGTTTAAGTGTGCAGGATAACATAGTCTAGATGACTCAAGGATAACATAAGAAGCTTGCCCCCAAAGTTGAGCCAACAAATCCAAAACATCTCCTAGCGCTGGCGGTTGTACTAGCGCATGCACTAGCTGTCGTTCGACGAACTGTAAGCGGCGCTCGACGAAATGCTCATAACGACGTTCGACAAAAATTTGTTCGATGAACTAAATGCGGCGCTCGACGAAATTCTCATCACGGTGTTCGACGAAACTTCGCTCGACGAAATCTTAGCTGCGTTCGACAAAATTCCGATCGATGAAATATTTACTTAAGCGCAGATGCCGGGAGAACTTATAGAATGAAATAGCGCCAGGAGATATCCGATAGCGCCGACGATAGCGAGGAGCACAGTTGGCAAGGGAAAATTGCTTCCTTGGATTGAAGATTCTACCACGCAGAATGTGTCCTAATATGGGATAACGCCGGCGGTACCACTAGTGCAGGCGCTAGCACTTTGTCAATAAAAAGGACATCTTGGCTCCGACTTGAAAAGCCTCTTTTTAGATCCAGAATTTCAGAGCTTCGTGCCACAGCATAGAGAGGAAGGTTCAGAGAGATACTCCCACAAATCCATAAAGACTAAAGGAGATCCGTGGAGAAGATTTCAACACGCGTCATCATCGTGACGAAAGACCGCATCGACTACGATCATACTCTGCGTCTTCGTCTACTTCTCCAAGAGATCCGCATAGAGGGAGTTTTACATTATTGTATTTTTATTTCTCATCTTTTCTGTAATCGTTTAGTAAATTCGCCTCGTGTTAGTGACTAGGTCTAGGTAGGACTTAGGGCAGAAATTCGCCTTGTGTTGGCGACTAGGTCTCAGGAGTAGGTCTAGGGGGTGCTCGAGGCCGTATCCGGGGAAGGGTTGGCTAGAGCGGCTTGAGGCCGTATCCGGGGAAGGATCGGCTAAAGCCAACCGGTTCGTGGGGATACGAGTCGGTATAGAAAATAAAAAGAATCTTTCTATTAGCTTTGTTTTCTAGCTTCGATAAGAGATCAAGTTTTGTAATCATGCATCTCAAGTTAATAAAATCATGTCTTTACTTTTACTTCACTTGATTTGTTTTGATCTTCTCTAGTTCAATAATCAAAGCTTTTTCAAAGTTAATAAAAATATAATATAAGTTTTTAAAACCCTTATTCACCCCCTACTAAGGGCGCCTACCGATCCAATAGGGAATGACGTGGAGAAGAAATAGTGTCGAGAAGCCAGAGACAATGCCAACGTTGGAGCTAATGCAAGCGTTAAGTCCATGATCTGCCACGATCTCGACGGTTGCACGATCTCAGTAAGTGTTGACCGAGATGTTTCTTGGTTAACGCAATTCTAGTTTGATCGTCACCTGTGAGAAGAATGTCATCAACATAAACGGCAAGAACAACAAGACCCTGGGAGGTTGTGTGAATGAATAGAGAATGATATGCACAACTTCGTGTAAAGCTAATGATTTGAACAATGCTACTGAACTTTTCAAACCACGCCCGAGGACTTTGTTTAAGACCATAGTTAGCTTTCCGCAACTTGCATACACGTGTCTCCCCCTGAGCAACATACCCAGGAGGTTGCTCCATATACACATCTTCTTGAAGATTTCCATAGAGGAAAGCATTTTTGATGTCGAGTTGAGACATAGACCAACCCCTGTTGATGGCTACCGAGAAGAGGACCCTGATAGTGCTGATGCGAGCGACATGAGAGAATGTGTCAAAAAATCTACACCATAGGTCTGAGTGAATCCTGGAGATAAGACGAGCCTTGTAGCGATCCACACTACCATCAGGATGGAACTTCACAACAAAGACCCAGCGGCAGCCAACGACATCCGTTCCTAGAGGAACCGGAACAAGGGTCCAAGTACCTCTCTCATTGAGGGTTGCCATTTCTTCATCCATAGCAGCCTTCCATTGAGGAATGGTAAGAGCTTCTTGGTAAGAGCGTGGAGTGGCAGTGGCAGAGAAAGCCAAGGCAAAATTCCTGCAAGAGGGCATAAGACGAGCACAGGAAACCACATCATTTATCGAATGTTGCGTACATGTCCGAACTCCTTTGCGAAGGGCAATATGAACATCCAAATCGGCTTGTTCATCAACATCCGGTGCATCCATTGCAGAGAGTGCTGGCCTGAGAGATGGGAGAGGCTGCCTCAGAGGGGAAGGAGGAGATTCGAGGGGAAGAGACGGGGTCGGGGGTGGTGGCGGTGGTAACGGGTTATTGTTAGTGAGGCTAGATGGCATGGGGAGAATAGGAGGAAGATCAGTCAGAGCAATAGATGAGTCTTTGGAGAAATAGGATACGTCTTCAAAGAACGTAACATCGTTAGAAACCACTTGTTTACGAAGAATGGGGTCAAAATAGCAATAACCCTTTTGAGAAGTAGAGTAGCCCAGAAAGACACACTTTTTGGCATGCGGTGAAAGCATGTCACGAGTAGCAGATGGAGAATGAGCAAACGCCATACACCCAAAAATACACGGTGGAAGAGAAAAAGCTTCCTTGCCCGGATATAGGATAGGGAACGGTGTTTGACCATGAAGAACAGAAGAGGGGATACGTTTGATGTGGTGACAAGAAATGAGAACGACATATCCCCAATATGAGCGAGGAACATTCATTTGAGATAGAAGAGTGCGAGCTACATCAAGAAGGTGACGGTTCTTGCATTCAGCCACGCCGTTCTACTGAGAAGTATAGACACAACTTGTTTGATGAATAATACCATTTTGCATACAAAAGACAGAGAAATCATTACTAATATATTCTTTTGCATTATCAGAACGAAGAATTTTGATAGAGACCCCAAACTGGGTTTTGATCATTTCATAAAAAGTACTCCATACAGAGAATAATTCAGAGCGATCTTTTAAAAGATACACCCAAGTACATCTAGAGAAATTATCAATAAAGGTTACAAAATAAGAGCTACCCCTCCCAACAGTGGGAGTAGGGGAAGGACCCCAGATGTCAGAGTGAACAAGATCAAAAAGACTGGAAGATCCACGTCCTTGTTTAGCTGGGAAAGACGAGCGATGATGCTTGCCAATCTGACATGCTTCACAGTTGAGGGGAGGAGCATTCTTAGGTAGATGAGGTAGAATTTGACAAAGAAGTCGTTCAGGAGGATGACCAAGATGAAGATGCCATTGCAGAAGACTGTTGGAAGACGAAGAGGAAGTAGAGGGAGCTGATACATTGTCCAAGAAGTAGAGGCCGCCGCTCTCAGTCCCAGTAGTAATCATCTGCTTGGAGCAGGATCCTGAAAAGAACAAGTAGTAGGGGTGAATGTTACAGAACACTATAGCTGCTTGCAGAGAGAAGTAACAGATAGTAAGTTGCACGGGAATTTGGGAACATATAGAGTATCTTCCAGGCGAAGAGACGGAGTGACCTGGACGATACCCGTACCATTTATCGGAGAAGGAGAGCCATCCGCAATGAACACCAGGGGCAACCGATCATGTTTCTCCAATAGAGAGAAACATTGAGGATTACCAGTCATATGATTTGTAGCACCTGAATCAATCAGCCATTTACCTTGAGTGACTACATGGACACTACCTGAGGAAGTGACCACCGAGGCTGATTGCTTGGAGGTAGAGGCGGAAGAGTCACCGATAGGGAGAAGGTGGGGATGCTTGAGCCAACATTGAGCAACGGAGTGGCCTATCCTCCCGCAGTGAGAGCAAAGATACTTAGAAGGTGCACGCCCTTCAGGATGGTTGTTCCGACCTCTAGTGTTACCCCTCTGAGTCTGATGAGCATAGTTGTTAGGTAGAGGCGGTGAGACCAACATCGGTCATTGGAGAAGAGTGGTAGCAGCGACAATACGGGCAATAGTAGCATCCAATGTGGGAGATTCAGTCTCTCCAAGAATCTGTTGACGGATCATGTCATATGATTCTGGGAGGCACAAAGGATAACACACGACCAGAAGTTCCTGGAAGTGTTTGTGTTGGTCGGCCAGATCAGCGGAGAAGGGTCTATTCAGAAGAATTTCAGCCCCAAGGGCCTGAACTTGTTGGTAAGAAGCATCAGGAGTCATGGAGGGGCGAGCAAACAAGTCCACATATAGGGTATATATGCAAGATGTTTGAGCTCCCTTTGAGTAAAGGGCAGCAAGGTGAAGCCAAGCAGCTTTTACAGTTTCATCATGCCTGATAACAGGGAAGCACTCATCTGAGAGACTGTTAGCTAGCCAGGTGCGAACGAGGGCATCGCTAGCATCCCAATAATCAAAGGTAGCATAAGTGCGAGGCAAAGGGTCATCAGTAAGATGATGACGCTTGCGTTGCGAGCAGAGAAGGAAGGTGAAAGAGACACTCCAGTCGGGATAGTTGGGACCAATAAGTTTGGAGACGGTGCCAAGGTTGCCTGAAGGAATGGGAGGAGAGTGGTGGGTAACAACAGAAGGTGTGGTGGTAGTGGAGGTAGAGTCATCAGAGACCGCCATAGAAAAGGGAGACCGCGGGAACACAGGAGGGAGATCGCTTGAGCAGAAGAGGTCGCGCGAATAGAGGAGGAGACCACGCCAAAGAAGAGGTCGCGCCAAAGAAGAGACCGCGTGAACGGAGAAGAGGTCGCGCTAAAGGAGACCGCGCGAACAGAGAAGAGGTCGCGCCAAAGAAGACAGCGCGAAAGAAGAGGTCGCGCCAAAGAAGAGACCGCGCAAACAGAAAAGAGGCCGCGCCAAAGAAGACCGCACGAATAGAGAAGAGAATCGTGAGTGATCACAACGAAAGACCGTTATCGCTCAGATACCATGTGCGAACAAGAAAAATAAGACCAGAAAAATGGAGAATAACAATTTTTATTTCCAAAAAACTTGATTATTACAAATATATAACCTCCTTTATATAGAATGGAGGAGAGAGAAGAGATTACAAATAAACAATGTGGGAATAAATACTGTACAAGATAAAATACAGAACTGGGCAGTCAGACATTGGGAGACCGCCGAGACTGCTCGATCTGAGATAACAGACCTCGCTCCTGAACCCTCCAGAGAACAAGCGGTCTGTAAAGGAGAGACCGCAGGAAGCAGGGCTATACCGCCTGTCTTCATCTCCAACCCGCCAAGCCTTAGAGAGCGCGCGGTCTGAAACAAACAGACCGCCAAAGAGAAAAGGAACCCAGACCGCCCGGTCTCAATACTTCAACAAGACCGCCCGGTCTCCAGACAGACCGCCCGGTCACTACACTTCAACAAGGGCTAACTTGGGAGGATTAACTCGACTCGTGACTATCCCCAACTAATGCACTGATAGAAAGTAAAACGCTCGTTAGAGCAGGGCCCGGGCTTAAAGATGCAGAAAGAGTAAATTGCAATAAATAAGTGCGGTAAGAGAATGCTGCTAAATAAACTGTAAAATTGAAGTACTGAAATAAAGTACTGGAGTAAACTGCAGTAAGTAAATTCTAAACTGAAATGCTGGAATGAAGTGCTAAAAGGAACTGGATCAGTACTGAACTAGAATAAAAGAAATACTGAAGGAAAGTCTGAAATCTGAAATAAAAAGAATTAAGAAAGTTAGTAGTCTTTCAGTTCCATCTCCATCACAGGAGGCAAGTTCAGTTCTCTCTGTTCCCAGGAGGCTTCTCCGTTCCAAGGAGGCAACTCCGTTCATAGGAGGCCTCTCCGTTCCAAGGAGGCAAGTTCACAATTCTGCGGCGAGTTCTTAGTATTTTACAGAATTGGGGTCCGCCGGTTTATTTGAATCCGATAGTGACTTTAGTTGCACATGTTACAACATTTTATCAGATTTTGCGTTGATCTGCTTCATTATAATTTCAAGTCCTCTAGTTATATACACTCGATTTAATTATCGAGAATTTGATTCTCTGCAAGAGGTCCAACACGAGATCTTTTAACCTCAATTGCTTGCACCAGGGCGAATCAAGCTATTGTATTACGACCAATATTAATTCTTCCAATTTAAACTTCTTTTGTTCAACAAATACCAAGGAGAGTCAGAAGTTTAATAAACTTGAACCAGATGTTGTATTGGCCCTAACAGAATACCCATAATTTTCTCAAATCATTGTAAGTTTGTTTTGGCCTCTGATAAATAATTCGCCTCGAATAAACCCTTATATTAAAATACCAAAAATACTTTTGCTAATCCAAACATTGCCAAATATTGAATGAGGGTTTATACTAAAATATGGAGGCTTCCATAATTTTATCATACTCATTTCACCAAGTAGGGGTTCTCTGGAATATTTAAAAAAAAAAGATCACAAATTATTTTTTCAAAAATAGATAACCTTTCAATAAATCACCAAACTTTTTCAGTATTTAATCACTAGATCCATTGTTATCTAGAGATTTTTTTAGATTTTTATAACAAAGTTAAAAGCCTCTGATATTATTAAACCAGTAATTTCTATATCATTTAAATATTCAAATATATCAAGAATACATAATAAAATATGATTATTTTTCCTAGGTTGTTCCATACTCTAGTACACATCATATAAAAATTTCAGTCATGTGGGTCATGAAAATCTCCCCCGGGAATTTTTTACAAGTAAAGCGTTGGTGTTTACAAGGTGATCTCAAAGTAATCAAACAGTTAGTTTTACTGCGAACGCAATTTGAGCCTATAGGGCCGCACATAACAGTGTTGGAGAAGTTGGAAGAAAGATTGTGTTGGCCTTACTCATATTGGATATGAGTGGAGGACTAATCCTATGACTGATTGGAGTTGCGCCGAGAACTTCTCGATGGGAAGGAAAGTACACGACGAATCATCGAGAGTGTCTCGATGAATCGTCGAATTGTCTCGACAAAATATGTGATAATTCATCTCGTCGAAATGTCTCGACGAATTAGATATACTCTACGAATCTTCGAGATTGTCTCGACGGAACACGTATTGATTCGTCGCGCCGAATCGTCGAATTGTATCGACGAATTATATTTTACTCGACGAATTTGTCGAATTGTCTCGATGAATTTGGTCTACTCGAAAATATTTGTGTTAACTCCAATAAAGTCTCGTGTCTGCAGATAACGTGTTTTATTCATTGGGTATAAAAGAAAGCGATTAGGTTTCCAACAGTTATGACTTCTTCCTTTTCTAAACTGAGAGAGTCAAAATTGAAAGGGTTCTGCGTAGGCTTCGACAGTTCCGTCCGCATTCCGCGAGATCGCCACCGTCTCTCCCCGTCGTCGGATCTAGCAGTCCGTGGGAGACGAAGAGGGCATTCTTTCTCCATCCCAGATCTTGTTGGACAAGAGTCGTGGGGTTCTCCTTCACTCGTGTGGACTTCTATAGAGGCACCGATCGATTTTTGCGCTTGGGACTCTAAGTTTGTCTTCGAGATTTCTTCTTGGAGCATCTTGGTTGAGTGTTGACTCAATCCCCTTAAGGTACTTTATTGTTGTTACCTTTCTTATTTCTTGACTCATGAAATCGTAAGATCCTTAAACTCTTTTTGGTTGTTCTTGTTTGTTATTTCCGCAGCACATAGATGATATGTTGTTCATTTGATGTATAGAAAATCCAACATAAAGGACACAACTTATTAAATCCTTGAAAAATATCATTACTTAATATAAAAATCCTATTATTTTTCCTAGGCTATGTCATACTCCAGTACACATTATATAAAAATTTCAGCCATATGGGTCATGAAAATCTCCCCCTGGAATTTTTACTAGGACCTCGATTGATTAAATCCATAAATTATCATAATTACTTCTGAAAATTCTCAATTATTTACCACAGATGTACAAGGGCTCTGAGAATATTCCATATTTATATCATAATTTTATGATCTAATTTGTTCCCTCTGAAAATTCAAAAACCCAAATATTTGATGTTTTTTAATTTCTAAAAATACTTAGATTCTTCCAACAATTATGAAATTTTTACAGCAGGTAGCCTTTGACAAGATGCGCAACTTTTGGGTTTAAAGTTTTTTGCTTAGGGTTTCCTATATGGCCCAGAAAAATAAAATGCTATAATAATTAAAATTTTATAAAATATAAAATTCCAATACATTTCCTGCGTACCTCCGCCCCTTGCGGGCTCTCCCTGTCGGCGTCCGGCAACCTGCCGGCCATGGCTCCGCCCCCGGCCGAGTCTAAGGGGGCGGGCACTCCCTCCGACGGTGGTCCGGTGGCCTGCCTCCACCGGCCCCCGCCGGAGCTATTTTTTTTAAATGAACGAAGGGGAGGGGGGACGACGGCGGTGCTCCAGCCGCCGAAATTTGCATGTGACATGTCCGGATGGTAGGGAGGAAGGAGAGGAGAAGGTCCCACCTTGGTTGGGGTCCTCCGGGAGCCCTCTAGTGAAGTTGCCATGGGAGGGTGGTGGAGGTGGCGGAGCTTGGCTCGTGTTTTTCTCCGAGGTGGAGCTCTGGCAGGGGGTGGCTTAGGGTCAACTGGGAGGTATGTGTCCTTCTGAAGGTGGAGGGGGGGGGGGGGTCCTTTTATAGCCAAGCCGAGAGTTCTTCCCCCTCATTTCTCTTCTCTCTCTCGGGTTGGTTTTCATCCAACCATGGCTTGGTGGAGGTAGCAGCTGGCATCATTAGAGTGGAGGGGAGACTGGAGAGGTGTACTTGGCTGGTTAGAGGAACTGGGGTTGGGTTTGGCTAGGCTTGGGAGAGAGTGATGGTTGGGATTTAGCCTTGGATATCCAAGCCAAATAAAAGATCTAGCTCCACTACTTGCCATCTTGGGATTAGTGCCCATTATAATAAGATGAAAGGGATGGCTTGGGGTGAGTGAGCTTTAGTGGGAAGGATTTTAAGATCCAAAAATTCACCTCTTATAAGAGGGTTGACCAAGGTCAACCCTAAGTGGGTCCCCCATGTGGGTCAAAGTCAACATAGGTCTGCGTCGTCAAGTGTCGGGTCATCAATGATGTGATGGGGTTGAATTTGAACATTCACATATCTCGAGGTGTCGAATAATTTTACGCCATTAATTTTTTATTTACTCGACTAAATTTCATCGGAATTGAGCGCAACATTATCTATTGAACTCATATTGTCTATTCGAGTCTAACACAACTGACAAAATTCAATTCGTAGCTTGTATGCTCACTATACTAAAATAACATCGTTGTGACGCGTTACGGTACTCAAAATAGTCACTTTCACCAAATGACCTCGGATTGGAACAAAATGAAATCCGTTGCACATGTATCGACCATACGAGTCTAACGTAACTGACGGAAGTCGATTTGGAGCACATATGCTCAGTATACTAAAATAACGTCATTGTGATGCGCTTGTTGGTATTTCCAAAGTGATCTCAAAGCAATCAACCAGTTAGTCTCACTGCCAACGCGATATGAGCCTATAGGGTCGCACATAAGAGTGTTTGGAGAAGTTGGAGAAAGGATTGTGTTGGCCTTAATTATATTGGATATGAGTGAAGGACCAATCCTATGACTCACTGGAGTTAAGTCAAATTGGCTAAGTGGTGCATAATATCGTCTTGATTGTCAAGACGATATTTTGGTCTTCAAGACGGTATCGTAGAGATTGTCTCGACGATATAGGTCTTCAAGACGATATCGTCGAGATCGTCTCGACGATGTATATGTCTTCAACATGGTATATGTCTTCATGACGATATAGGTCTTCAAGACGATATCATCGAGATTGTCGCGACGATATAGGTCTTCAAGACGATGTATGTCTTCAAGATGATATCGTCGAGATCGTCTCGATGATATGTGTTATCACGACGATATCATCAAGATCGTCTCGATGATATTTAGTGATTACTTCGATGCTAACTGAATACTCCTATTAAAGACTGTGGTTTGCGGATATCTAATTTTATGCCCTGAGTATAAATAGGGCAGCGATTAGTTTTTCCCTGATCGATCTTCCTTTTGAGATAGAGGCGGAACTGTTCTGCTAAGTTTTCCGCGAGATCCAGTCTGTCGTCGCCGCCTCTCCCTTGTTCGGATCTAGAAATCCGTGGGAGATGTTGGGGGCACTCCTCCGACCCAGACCTTTTTGGACAAGAAGTTTGGGGTTCTCCTTCGCTCGTGTGGGCTTCTATAGAGGCGCGGATACACTTTCTGTACTTGGAACTCAACCGCTAGTTTCTGGATCATATTTTGTAGCACCTTGATTGAGTATTAACTCAATCCCTCCCAGGATATTGCAATGTGTTGCTTTATTTATTTCTTGATTCATAAAATCGCAACTTCCGAAACTCTTTTTGGGTTGCTCTTGTTTCTTTCTTTCCGCTGCGCGCATCTGATGTGTTATTATAGAAAACCCAACAGTGGTATCATAGACAGGTTGCGATCTAGTGCATGTAAATAGCAAATTTAGAAGTGTTCTAAATGTCTGGATTTCTTCCTGGATGTGAGGATTTTGATGAAGTTTTCTAAATTGGAATCCCACCAGGAACACTTGTGATTGCGTTGTGATTTCATTGTTTGAAAAATTATTTCTCCTTTGCAGTAACCGTCCCTTTAAATGGTTTGTGAAACCAAATGTCTTAGATTTTGAATCTGACATTGAGAGACGAGCTTGTCAACTGCAAAAGTGGAGTTGTTATTCATTGGTACAATGCATGTAAATCTGGATATTTAGAAGAGTTCTGAATGTTCAGATTTATCCTTTTTTATCAAAGTGTTGATGATTTTATTTTGTGCACTGGGATGCATTTGGATTGTGAATGTTGTAATTTTAGTTTTTGTGAATGTGCACAATGATTAAGTGTTAATCACGATGAAATGTTCATCGATTGAATCATAAAATCCCTTATCCAATATTAAGTATACAGATGCCTATCGATGGATGACACTCTTCCTGCCTCAATCGATGAAGTGTGGGCTTGCCAAAGCAAGCTGCATTAATCTATCTTGGTAAGGGTGCGAGCAGATTATTGTGATTTCCCACTGTTGACATCGGGTCCAACTTAACTAGGTGACCTAAAATGTCGAGTGCCTAGAGGCATAGGGTTGGCATGAACCATATGATGGATGCGAATAAATAGTTATTCACCAACAATACAAGAGTTGCATAATGATGCAATTGACAAGTATTGTCTACCGAAATAATCACATTATGAGAGGAACGCCAAAGCAGACTCGTTATGTTGGTGAAATATGGATCTTGTCCACTAAGAGAGGAGCTCGCATAAACTCTCCGAATTGATATTAAGAGTTATCAGTTTGAATAAAATAGTGGGAGCTTTTAATAAAAGTCCTTATTAATATAAAATTTATTTTGAAATACAACACTAAAAGTTTTGCAAATTTATTGTAGAATTTCCATGGCAAGCACATCACACTCCACCTTGTCCCTGAGAGCCATCCTTGAAAAGGACAAGCTTAATGGGACGAACTTCCATGACTAGTATAGAAACTTAAGAATTGTTCTTAGGCAAGAGCGCATGCTCTATGTCTTGGAAGGGGAAGCCCCTACAGAGCCAACTGGAAATGCTCCTCGAGCAGATCGAGATGCTTACAAGAAGTATCAAGATGATACCCTGGATGTGGAATGCCTCATGCTTGCTACCATGTCCTCTGAGCTTTAGAAGCAATACGAGAGCATGTGTGGTTATGAGATAATCGAGCACCTCAAGAAAATGTTCGAGGGGCAAGCTTGACAAGAGAGATTTGACATATCCAAGGCATTGTTTCAGTGCAAAATGGGAGCTCGAGACTCAGTAGGGACTCACGTACTCAAGATGATTGGGTATATAGAGAACCTTGAAAGACTGAGTTTTTGCTTGGGCCAAGAATTGACCACTGATCTGATCCCCTGCAATCGTTGCCGGACAGTTATGAGCAGTTCATCTTGAACTATAACATGAATGAAATAGACAAGATACTGCCAGAGATACTAGGCATGTTGAGAACTGCCGAGAACAACATGAAGAAGGTCAAGCCTGCTAGCCCCATACTGATGGTGCATAAAGGTAAGTGCAAGGCCAAGGGATCGAAGAAGACAAAGATAGGATCTAAGTCTTATCTTGATCCCAAATCTTCTACACTAAAAAAGAAAGGTATGTCGAAGGAAGGAAAGTGCCACCACTGCGGTAAGGCAGAGTATTGGAGGAGGAACTGTCCCATCTATATTGAGGATCTGCAAAAGAAGAAGGGAAGTGTGACTTCCACTTCAGGTATTTATGTTATAGAAATAAACCTTTCTGCTCCTTCATCTTGGGTATTGGATACTGGATGCGGTTCTCACATTTGTACAAATGTGCAGGAACTGAGAAGGAGAAGAATGCTGGGTAAAGGGGAGGTAGACCTGCGCGTAGGAAATGGAGCAAGAGTTACTGTCATTTCCGTTGGCGTCTATCATTTTTCTTTGCCCACTGGGCTTGTAATAGAATTAGATAACTGTTATTTTGTTCCAGCCCTAACTAGAAACATTATATCCATTTCATGTCTTGACATGAAAGATTTCTCGTTTATAATTAAGAACAATTATTGTTTGATTTTTATGAATGATGTTTGTTATGGTGTAGCCCAATTGTTTAATGGTTTATATGTTTTGAACTTAGACCATCCGATCTATAATGTAGAAAATATTAAAAGAATAAAAACAAATGACTCGAATCCTACATATCTCTGACATTGTCGTTTAGGCCATATAAATGAGAAACACATATCCAAGCTCTATAAAGATGGACTATTGGACTCATTTGATTATGAATCATTTGAGAGATGCGAGTCATGTTTATTAGGCAAGATGACGAAAGCCCCTTTCACTAGTTGCAGTGAGAGGGTTGATGATCTCTTGGGTATAATACATAGTGATGTATGCAGACCCATGAGCTCTATGGTTAGAGGTGGGTACTATTACTTCGTTACATTTACTGATGATTTCAGTAGATACAGATATATATATCTTATGAATTGTAAATTCGAAACCTTTGAAAAGTTTAAAGAGTTTAAGAATGAAGTAGAGAACCATAATTGGAACCTGAGCAAGGACTACAAGAAGTTGTAGCTAGAGAGCCTGCTCAAGAAACATGAGTCCTACATAGATCTGGTAGACCAAGATTTGAGTCTGAGAGATATGCATTTCTCATGTCTCAGATAGGTAATGTTTTGCTTATGGATCATGATGATGAGCCTGCAACCTACCAAGATGCTATGAATGGACTAGACTCTGAGAAGTGGCTTGAGGCCATGAAATTTGAAATGGACTCCATGTATACAAACCAAGTTGGGACCTTGGTGGAACAACCTGAAGGGGTACGACCCATAGGGTGCAAGTGGGTCTTCAAGAAGAAGACTGGCATAGATAGGAATGTACATACATTCAAAGGCCGACTGGTGGCTTAGGGTTTCAGGCAAATTCATGTTGTTGACTACGATGAGACCTTTTCCCCTGTTGCTATGGTCAAGTCCATCCGAATTCTACTTGCTATTGCTGCGTATTATGATTACGAGATCTGGCAAATGTATGTCAAAACGGCTTTCCTTAATAGAAACCTCCTTGAGGAAGTGTATGTGACACAAACCGAGGGTTTTCTATCTCCAAGTGAAGCCACTAAAATATGTAAGTTGAATCGATCCATTTATGGATTGAAACAAGCTTCTCGAAGTTGGAATTTACATTTTAATGAGAAAATCAAAGAGTTTGGTTTCATCAAGAACGAAGATGAGCCTTGTGTTTATAAGAGGATTAGTGGGAGCATTGTTGTCTTTTTGATATTGTATGTAGATGACATACTGTTGATTGGGAATGACATTCCGACCCTGCAAGTTGTTAAGAAAAACCTAGGGAGCTGCTTTTTTATGAAATACTTGGGCGAAGCGACTTATATACTTTGTATTAAGATCCATAGAGATAGATCGAAGAAGTTGCTGGGTTTGACCCAAAGTACATACATTGAGAAGGTGCTGAAGCGGTTCAGCATGCTTGAGTCCAAGAAGGGATTCTTACCCATGTCTCATGGTGTGAGTCTCTCTAAGGACCAGTGTCCTAAATCTTTGGAAGATAAGGACGGCGTGAAGTTGATTCCATATGCTTCAGCAATTGGATCAATCATGTATGCAATGTTATGTACACGATCCGATGTATCTTATACTTTAATCATGACGAGCATGTAACAGTCAGATCCTGGTGATGGTCACTGGATAGCCGTGAAGAATATCCTAAAGTACTTGAGAAGTACTAAGGATATGTTCTTGGTGTTTGGTGGAGAGGAAGAGCTCGTTGTAAATGGTTACACAGATGCTAGCTTCGAAACTGATAGGGACGATTCAAAGTCCCAGTCAGGTTTTTGTATTTTTCCTTAATGGAGGAGTTATAAGTTGGAAGAGTTCTAAGCAAGAGACAGTTGTCGATTCTACGATAGAAGCTGAGTATATTGCTGCAGCAAATGCAGCGAAGGAGGCTGTATGGATTAGAAAATTCATCGACATGCTAGATGTAGTTCCTAGCATTGTTGATCCCGTAGTTCTCTACTGTGACAACAATGGTGCAATTGCCCAAGCTAAGGAACCTAGATCTCATCAGCGTTCCAACGGAAGAGAATATTGCGGATCCACTGACAAAGCCCCTTGCACAGAGAAAACATGATTGTCATACTAGATCAATGGGTATTAGATACCTGAATGATCATCTCTAGTGGGAGTCTTGTGGATTATATTTGTGTTGGTTGTTATTCATGTGATGAATATAGTACTTTTATATTTCATTTTACATTTATGACAAATTCTTTTACTATGTCAATTGTTTCTATTTGATAAATTAATTAGCATAATAAATGTCCTTAGAGTGTTTGCTTCTATGGGAATTCAAGTGCGTGACTTGAATGTGAGGGCCTATATTTAAAAGAAGCGTCATTCTTAAATGGTCCCTGGTCGAGGTATCATCCTAGAAATTAGGGTGAGGATGAGACCATTAGACTAGCATGTGCGTTGACTGATGACCGATTCTCACAGGTCATGATATTGTGATATCAAGTCATCACATGGGTACTTGGTAGTGAACAAGTTATACTGCACAAACCCACCTTGAGGCTACTTTGTGGATTGTTATACGAACGTGTCACAAGTAGATCACAACTGGCAATGGTGTTTGTGGTTCTTTGACCTGAAGTCACATCATTCGTCAAGTAAGGAAGAGCATTCTTTGATGCCATCAAAAGTCTTCCTTAAAGAAGGTTGATGATAATGGTGGTTATTGGGTATGCTACGATTCATTTGGGTGTTTGTGTGTGGACAGATATGGGATTTGTCCTCCTATTTGACAGGAGTTACATCAAAGGGCCCCTTGATGGAATGAGACTAAGAAATGCATGGCCATGCTTGGTTGAGTCAGTATATGATATTGAGCTCACCAACTTGAAACAGTCTATTCTAGATTAGGAAACAAGGATTGAACGATCATGAGGGTTGTTGGAACCTTAGTTTTGATTTGAGTTAGGATCCACCTTTAGTGTCTAAGTTTATATCATAACATATTATATAACTTAGATTAAATATCATCAAGAAAGAAAGCTAAAAATATATATATTTAATAGACAGAAAATAAGAAAGAAATTAAAAATAACATATATTCTCTGCGTTCGACGAACTGCTATCGACGTTCGACGAAAGGCATTCTGCGCTCGACAAATGGCGTGCATTCTGCGCTCGACGAAATCCAACTATCTCAGCGCTCGATGAAGATCTCTTATCTCAGCGATCGACGCTCCCGTCTCAGCGGTCAAAGAATTTGCTCAAGCTCAGCGCTCGACGCTTTCATCCAAGCTCAGCAGTCGATGAAATCCTGCGTTCGACGAACGGCCACCTGCGTTCAACACACAGCTCAATACTTCAGCGGTCGACGAAATCATTCAAGCTCAGCGGTCGACGAATCCTTCCGTTCGACAAACTCAAGTCTGCGTTCGACAAATATTCAGCAGAAGTTCAGACACAGTAAATCACATGTTCAGGTCGACGAATAAAATGATGATCTCGACGAACGTGAACCTCAGCTCGACGAAATTTATGCAGTATTATATTTCTTATTCTAATATGCTGTCAGACTTTATTAAAGCAATATTTTATTTATTCAATTTTATATATTGCTATATATATTGCTGATCTGACATTACAGCGTGAAGCATTAAATGATATAGCCGTTGGGAGCAACGCATTAATTACTGTAGCCGTTGCAGCAAGCTAAACACGACAAGTTATCTGCTCGAGGATCTGGGAAATGAAAGAGATAATAGAATATATTAACATTGTTGTACAAATATTAGAGAAAAGCAGCTAGCAGCAGAAGATATTATATTTGCTGTACAGGAAAAAGAGAAAAGGAAGAAGAAGATAAAAAGAAGAACAGAGCAAAAAGAAGAAGCAGATCAAATCATATTATCTTCTTTTTGCTAAACGTCTTTCTTGCAGATCTTCTATACATATCCTGAGACACCAAACCAATATTACTTGCTCAGGATCAAAATTGCAAGAAGAAGAAGAAGTGTTATTGCAATCTAGAGAAGAAGCTCCATATCCAAGGCTGTCATCTAAACTAAATCAGACGGGGGGAGCTTTCTTCAACATCTTCAAGATCCAAACTGAACATCTCATCAGGATCATCAAGATTCTTCTCAGCAAAAGAGAAGAACACTATAAACTTTCTGTTTTCTTTATTTCTCCTTCCCATCTTGTAAAGGGTTAAAACTCCCTTCAAAAGTTTACTCCCGGTGACAGGCCACCTTAGCAAAAACCTACAGCTTGGATATTAATCACCTTATCAAAAGCTTATAGGTGAATTGGGCACCTGATAAAAACTCCCATTGGTGTGTGGACACCTTATCAAAATCACCTTGGTGTGAGGGCACCTTATCAACAACCTCCAGTGGATTCCTACCAGTGGGTAGAAGAGTAGATGTACCCAGTTGAGGGGAACTACTATATGTTCTTGTGTCATTTGGATGCTTGTTTATTTTGTGGTTTGCTTGTTATGTGCTTTGTTTTTATTACTGATTTGTGCTGTGATTTTTATATGCACTCTTACTGTTTGACTTTAATTAATCATACAACAAACATATATATATTTATATATATCATTTACTTTGAAAGTAAAACCTTAATCAAGATCTTTTAATAAGATAAATAAGAACTAAACTCTCCTTTCAATTGGTATCAAAGCTAGGTTGATTATTCACACAGGCTAACGCCTGAATCACAAAGATCACTTAGTTCTTATTTTGGTTTTACAAAGGTTTTTCCAAATGACACATTCAGATTTTTCATTTTCTGATCCACCTTTATGTAATTTGGATAGATTTGATTTATGGCAAGTTAGGATTAAACTATATATGAATGCCATAAATGAACGTATTTACAAATCTGTTTTGATAGGAACTTCATCTTCAACTTCTTCAACAGATGATCAAGAAAAGTTGATCAGTGCTGATGCCATGGCCATGAACATATTGGCTCAATCAATGTCAAAAGACATTCTTCTCAAAGTGGCTGATTGCACTTCCGCAAAAGGCATTTGGAACTCCCTCTCAAGGATGGTAAATGAATCCACCTTTACTTCTTCCTCTAACATCATTTTTGATGCAGAACCATCAGTTACTCTAACTGAAGAAGAAGACAAGGAAGAACAAAAAGCCAAAGCTTTTTGCATGTCGACAATTTATGGCTCAAACTACATATCAGAATCTTAATCTGATGCAGAATTTGATGAAGAAAAGGTAGTAGAGGTAACTTCACATTTTATTTATACCTCTGATTTTAGATCTGTTCTCACATCACCTTGTGCAGGTTTAAAATTTTTTGAAAACAGAATCAGTAAAAAGCTATTAATAAACAAATTAATTTCTAATAAAATTAAAGAAGATTTTAAAATAACAGCAGAACAATTTATTTGTTTAGAAAATAAGTTCATTAAAGCTGATAAGTTTAAACAGACTTTTAAAGAAAAAGAAATTATGCATGTTCAACAAAATCAGCTTAATTTTTCAAATTTATACTTTAATGAGATAAAAAGGCCAAAAATATATAATTATAAAACATTTTCTATTAAAATTTTTATAACTAAATAAGCAATTATAATGATGCTTTTGAATTTTCTGTCTCAAAAACAAGTCAGATAGACTTCACATTATTACAGATTTTTTCTCCAAAATCAAGTTGAGCATTCTACTCAGATTGCATAGATCAGAGCACTAAGTGTGAGTCTCTTCTGATTAAGGGGATTCTATAGAAAGAAGCTATCAGACTTTGTCTTTTTGATTTTAAAATTCTTAGAATTTAATAAACAGCCAGCAATTCATTTTATTAAATTCCTATTTAAATCAAAATTTAGGAAATCAGAAATTGCTTAGTTTTAAAAAGAAAAATAAATAATCTCTAACCCTCAAGCTTTAAAGACTTTTTATGCTTAGGAATCCTAAACCAAATAGGGGGAGATTGTTAGAACCTAGTCTTAATTTGGATTAGGATCCCAACTCAAATAGGAGGAGATTGTTGGAACCTTAGTTTTGATTTGAGTTAGGATCCACATTTAGTATCTAAGTTTATATCATAACATATTATATAACTTAGATTAAATATCATTAAGAAAGAAAGCTAAAAATATATATATTTAATAGGCAGAAAATAAGAAAGAAATTAAAAATAACATATATTATCTGCGTTCGACGAACTGCTATCGGCGTTCGACGAATGGCGTTCTGCGCTCGACAAATGGCGTGCATTCTGCGCTCGACGAAATCTAGCTATCTCAGCACTCGACGAAGATCTCTTATCTCAGCGCTCGACGCTCCCGTCTCAGCGGTCGAAGAATTTGCTCAAGCTCAGCGCTCGACGCTTTCATCTAGGCTCATCGGTCGACGAAATCCCGCGTTCAACGAACGGCTACCTGCGTTCGACGAACAACTCAATACTTCAGCGGTCGACGAAATCATTCAAGCTCAGCGGTTGACGAATCCTTCCGTTCGACAAACTCAAGTCTGCGTTCGATAAATATTCAGCAAAAGTTCAGAAACAGTAAATCACATGTTCAGGTCGACGAATCAAATGATGAGCTCGACGAACGTGAACCTCAGCTCGACGAAATTTATGCAGTATTATATTTCTTATTCTAATATGCTGTCAGACTTTATTGAAGCGATATTTTATTTATTCTATTTTATATATTGCTATATATATATTGCTGATCTGACATTACAGCGTGAAACATTAAATGATATAGCCGTTGGCAGCAACACATTAATTACTGTAGCCGTTGCAGCAAGCTAAACAAGGCAAGTTATCTGCTCGAGGATCTGGGAAATGAAAGAGATAATAGAATATATTAACATTGTTGTACAGATATTAGAGAACAGCAGCTAGCAGCAGAAGATTTTATATTTGCTGTACAGGAAAAAGAGAAAAGGAAGAAGAAGAGAAAAAGAAGAACATCAAAAAGAAGAAGCAGATCAAATCATATTATCTTCTTTTTGCTAAACATCTTTCTTGCAGATCTTCTATACATATCCTGAGACACCAAAGCAATATTACTTGCTCAGGATCAAAACTGCAAGAAGAAGAAGAAGTGTTATTGCAATCTAGAGAAGAAGCTCCATATCCAAGGCTGTCATCTAAACTAAATCAGACCGGGGGAGCTTTCTTCAACAACATCTTCAAGATCCAAACTGAACATCTCCTCAGGATCATCAAGAGTCTTCTCAGCAAAAGAGAAGAACACTATAAACTTTCTGTTTTCTTTATTTCTCCTTCCCATCTTGTAAAGGGTTAAAACTCCCTTCAAAAGTTTACTCCCGGTGACAGGCCACCTTAGCAAAAACCTGCAGCTTGGTTTATAAGCACCTTATCAAAAGCTTATAGGTGAATTGGGCACCTGATCAAAACTCCCATTGGTGTGTGGACACCTTATCAAAATCACCTTGGTGTGAGGGCACCTTATCAACAACCTCTAGTGGATTCCTACCAGTGGGTAGAAGAGTAGATGTACCCAGTTGAGGGGAACTACTATATGTTCTTGTGTCATCTGGATGCTTGTTTATTTTATGGTTTGCTTGTTATGTGCTTTGTTTTTATTACTTATTTGTGCTGTGATTTTTATATGCACTCTTACTGTTTGACTTTAATTACTCATATAGCAAACATATATATTTATATATATCATTTACTTTGAAAGTAAAACCATAATCAAGATCTTTTAATAAGATAAATAAGAACTAAACTCTCCTTTCAAGGGTGACACGGTCCATGCTTCTAGTTCTATCCGGATATAAAGGACAAAGAGACATGACAACACTGAAACATTGGCCAGAACAGGCTTGTTGAGTTATGAACTCTTATTGCTTGGGTAGCAATGATGTATTTCTAGATGCCGCTCATTGTTTGTGAGACTTTTGTTGGTACTTTGTGATCAAGTTGGAGACTGTTGGTATTTCCAAGTGATCTCAAAGCAATCAACCAGTTAGTCTCACTGCCAACGCGATATGATCCTATAGGGTCACACATAAGAGCATTTGGAGAAGTTGGAGAAAGGATTGTGTTAGCCTTAATCATATTGGATATGAGTGAAGGACCAATCCTATGACTCACTGGAGTTAAGTCAAATTGGCTAAGTGTTGCATAATATTGTCTTGATTGTCAAGACGATATTTTGGTCTTCAAGACAATATCATCGAGATTGTCTCGACGATATAGGTCTCCAAGACGATATCATCGAGATTGTCTCGACGATGTATATGTCTTCAATACGGTATATGTCTTCATGATGATATATGTCTTCAAGATGATATCGTCGAGATTGTCTCAACGATATAGGTCTTCAAGACGATGTATGTGATCAAGATGACATCGTTGAGATCGTCTCGAAGATATATGTTATCACAATGATATCATCGAGATCGTCTCGACATTATTTAGTGATCACTTCGATGCTAACTGGATACTCCTATTAAAGACTGGGGTGTGCGGATATCTAATTTTATGCCCTGGGTATAAATTGGGCAGCGATTAGGTTTTCCCTGATCGATCTTCCTTTTGAGATAGAAGCGGAACTGTTCCGCTAGGTTTTCCGCGAGATCCAGTATGCCATCGCCGCCTCTCCCCTGCTCAGATCTAGCAATCTGTGGGAGACATTGTGGGCACTCCTTCTCCGACCCAGACCTTGTTGGACAAGAAGTTTGGGGTTCTCCTTCGCTCGTGTGGACTGCTATAGAGGTGCGAATACACTTTCTCTGCTTGGAACTCAACCGCTAGTTTCTGGATCAGATTTTGGAGCACCTTGATTGAGTATTAACTCAATCCCTCTCAGGTATATTGCAATGTATTGCTTTATTTATTTCTTGATTCATGAAATCGCAAGTTCCGAAACTCTTTTTGGGCTGCTCTTGTTTCTTTCTTTCCGCTGCGCGCATCTGAAGTGTTATTATACAAAACCCAACAACGCTATGGTACTCAAAATGGTTTCCTTCACCAAATGACCTCATATTGGAACAGAACGAGTTCCGTTGCACTCGTATCGACCATACGCATCTAACACAACTGACAAAACTCAATTCAGAGTCCGTATGCTCAAAATACAAAACTGCGTCGTCGTGACGCGCTACAATACTTAAAATGGTCATTCTTCATATGACCTCGGATCAAAACGAAACGAATTCTGTTGCACTTGTATCAAGTATACGAGTCTAATGCAATTGACAGAATTCGATTCGGAGTATGTATGCTCAATATACAACATGGGTCACCTTCTAGCTTTATGGTACTATACCCGTGGTCTGGTCACTTTTATTGGGTCATCTAGGGTCCTACTGGCCCAATAAAAGTTGGGATGTTACACCTTGGATCCACAAACTCAGCCACGTGGACAACTGTCCCCGAATAAGCCCGCATGGAGGCAGGAAGGGGTGGAAGGTGCTTGCAGCATGACAAACAAGTCGGTCCCCGTTAATATGCATGCCCCTCACTTAGGAGTCGCTCCTCGCAACCCCGTGAATGAGCCAAGATCCTTCGAGGTACATGCCCCATGCCTCAGCCTGCTGAGCATCAATGCAATGATTGGAGAACCCCCCCCCCCCCCCACAGAGATAAGTCAAATTTTGGTCGACGACGACGTAACCGTCAATGTGCTATTCATGTTAACTCTACTACGACTCAGGCTCGCTAATGGAAGCATCAAACTAGAGGTAGCTAGCGCATGTGTCGCAGACAACTCCCCATACCAATTCTGGGAACCGTCATCCTTCCCGTAACTCCAGGGAAGCCATCCGTACGAGTGACCTATAATGTACAGTTCATCGCCATACAATCCGGCTCTGCCTACAACATCGCACTCCAATGACCACTTCTAAACACATTCCTGGCTAGTGACCGCTACTACCATTCCCTCCAAAGACAACGTTGAACCCAGGAATAAAAATCGACAGGGAGTTCTCCATCCAACATCCTCACAATCTGGGTGACATGTATCTATTTTACTTTTAAATGTATTACAATTGTTTCTAACTTTACAAACTAGAGTAAGGTCGTGCTATTAATTCGAACACATTAAGTATATGCCCCGCCATCGTCAGGGCCTCCACCATCGCGGTCAGTGCTAATAAACTCAGGTAAGATCGCGCTATTGGTTCGAACAGGAGAGTCATTCATCAACACAACAACTCCACGCCCTGCCATCGCTAGGGCTTGCTGTAACTCCCCATTTTCCCAAATTGGTGAAAACCAAATTACTGGGATTGCAGTAAGTTCTCTGCCTTGTTTCTTCTAGTGGTCTCGACAACACATCCAGAAGAGGAGTGTCGTCGAGAGCACTCAGTGACACCAACTCTGTGTCGTCGAGTGGACTCGATGATACAGCCAGGAAAGGCATGTCATCGAGACCACTCGACGACATAGTCGGGAGTGTGTCATCGAGAGGACTCGACGACGCACACAAATCTATGTCATTGAGTGACTCGACGACACAGTCATAAGCATCATTTTTGTCTAGTTCATTTTGACGGACAACGCTTGTCTATTTTCACGTGGGCTTTAAACCTAATGTTGGGGTCTTGGTTCGTGCTATATAAAGGCACTTGGAGAAAAAGATTAGGACACCTTTCAACAGACTCTCTCTCTCTCCATGCTCGAGATTGAAGAAAAATGGGGAAGATGAGAAGGACTATTTCTGCCATTACTGGAGCTCCAGAGCTCCAAATCGAGAACCATTTCTAGATCCACGGAGAGTAGCCCAGTGTGGTTCTTTCTATCTAACTGAAATCTTGGATTCTCATGGCGCCAAAGAGACCAACAAGGGTAATGACCCTTCCTCCCAGTCTTAGGACATGTTTTAGTCCTTTCATCCCTTTTCTATGTTTTCATAGGGTTGTCTCTTTCACTAATTAGTGAAGTGTTGGACTCCCTTTAGTACTTTGGAACCCCGGGTTGATTGTGTCCGCCCCCGGTATTTATTACATGTAGAAATTTGGTAGTCGTACGGATTTAGACATTTTGTGTGAAGCCTACAAGTGGCCGTTAGCCCGGATCGATGATGCTTCATTTGTAACGTTGCATTTAGGTTAAGCCTAGAATTTATGCCGGAGAATAACTCTGTGAGATATGTCATTTTAAATGCGGGACTTGAGTTTTAAGTGTCTTTGGGAGAGCCTAACAGAATCCCCATTCTTGGATTATGGTTAAACGCATACCTTCACCATGAGTTTTGAAGTGTAGTTGTCTTGTATCTCCTTCGTTGGTTATATTTGTGAGCCTATGTCCTTTTGTAAGGATTAGGTGCGTAGCTTATATTTTGAGTAGCACTTATAAGTGTTAAACCCTTACGGGCCAATGCGAAGCCGTACTCGCATCATGCAGATGGATCACGACTACTAGAGCACGGGAAAGCTGAACCAAACCTATTTCCATGCAGATCGGTGAGATGTCTTAACCTCTTGTATGTCGTACGATCATGGGAGAGGCAGTGGAAGGTGTTCACCTAGACCGTCCAAAATCTCTTTTCCCACCTAAGGTTGTGTATCTTAGGGTGGTGTTGGTTCTCGTGAAGGAGTACTTTGGAGGCATACCCAACCAACATCATGTGCATACCTAGGTTGTATAACTTAGGGTGGTGATTGTGCTTGAAACCTCACCTTGTGTAGAGTAAACACACTTTCTTTATTATATTACATGTTTCATGTACGACTTCCATGCAGGTTAGAGGTGCCCCGCCCCTGAACCGACTAGAATGGCCAGGGAGTGGGATCGTTACATGGTTTATGGTCAACCTATAGTTGACCCTCGTTTACCTCTTATTTGTGGATGGTGTAGGTACTGGTGAGCCGAGCAAGAAATAGCGGGCTGAAGCCCACAGTTAAGTTGGCCTTTGAAGGCCAGCCTATTTTATGGCTTTACATGTATTGTCGGCATGCATGCCGATGTATGTTCTTAAGTTAATTATATTGTTGAATGTAAGACTTTAAGGCCATAACTTGATTGTGACATTCCTTAGTAGGTGAACATCTTATATTGCTATTTTAATGAAAGCTTCCGCTTACCCTTGGTATATACTCTCGTGTAATTTTTTTTGTTTATCATCTTATTAACGTTTAGCTAGTGTGTTCAATATGGCGTGGGGTCCCAGCCGGATCTATTATTATATTGTTTGTACTGACATAGTGTTACAATTTGGTATCAGACTTTAGGAGTCGATCCGTAGTTTAGCGAAGTCGAGGCCAAATTCCTATTTAAGGGGTGGTGTGCACGTGATGTGCGTTCACCTAAACGATAAATACTAATAAGAATGTCTATTTAGGAATGAAAAAGTTACTTGTTTGCGGAACTTGAGTGTTCCATGGTAGTTTGTTTGCTATATTTTCAGTCACTAAATTGTGCGTTACACGATTATAGGTGACTAGGAGTGGTGTGGGCAGTCTCAACCCCGTAACACTGTCGAAAGTAGTGCATCTGCTGAGGTGCCAGTGACCACTCCTTCTGATGAAATGATTAGATTAGCCACTGAAGCATTCTTAGCGATGATCAATACTCAGCCAAGACGACTTGCACAACCTACTACTCCTACTGCGGATGTGGCCCTAGTGCTTGTTACTGTAGTGGAACATACAATAGAGCCTAGGGTGGAACATAGAGTTGAGCCAGTAATTGTGGGACAAGATTGTGACCAGCAACTGAAGCACTTTTTGAGCTCCCATCCTACAACCTTCTCAGGGACAGAATACCCAACAGAGGAAGAGGATTGCCTGTCAAGAATAAAGAGAACTTTAATGGCGACAACATTTGAAGAAGCTATGATGGTCACCTTAGCCACCTTCCTTCTGGACGGAGTGACAGTGTTTTGGTGGGAGGAACTAGAAGTGCACAATTCAGTGGTAGAGAGATTATTGACATCTCGATGGTAGAATTCTCATAACTATTACTCCAGAGGATAATCCCCTCTGCCCAGCGCAATGTGTTGCAAAACCAGTTTCTACGTTTAACTCAGGGTGATCGCTCTGTAGATGACTACATGCATGAGTTCACCAGACTGGGTCGCTATGCGGGATCTTTGGTAGAAGATGAGGAGATAAAGATGAATAAGTTCTACGAAGGACTTCATAATAAGTTGAGGCTACTTCTAGCAGGCCCATTGACATTTGGATTTCATGTTCTGATACAAACGGCCAGATCTACGGAAATGGATATGCAGAGGGTGCAACGCACGAAAGGCCTCATTGCAAAGAAGTCAGAGTTTCACGTGCTGACCTCTCAGTGAAAGTCTGAGTTCAGAAAGAACAAGAGGAAGTCTAGGTTCGCGGAACCAGCTCCCTCTAATGTATTGGGATCAACTACTGCACGGGGTCCCTTAATGTGTTTCACTTGAGGATAGGTGGGACACAAGGCCCGAGCGTGTCAAAGTGGTCTTCTGAGGGGAAAAATGAGTAATGGACTATGCTCATGCAGCAAGTTCAACTTATGTGGAGAAAGACAAAGCTGCGGAGTCTTCTGTTTCCCAGCATCCTCCGACCTAGCTGAGGGTCTACTCGCTTGGACAACAGGAAGCCATCCGACAAAACGATGTCGTCACATGTATGAATTATAATTTATCTTTTACATCTTGACGTGAGTTATATTTCTTGTGCGACTATACATTTTATTTGTGTATGTAATTAGTTTTTTTTTTTCCAATTTTCAACTATCTGGTGAGAGCTCTTTTTGATACTGGAGCATCGCTCTCCTTCCTGTCTAAGGATTTTGTAGTGTGAATCAGAGTGCTGTCTACCTTGGTAAATAATGTATTGGAGGTAGTGCTGCCCAATGGGTCTCAAATGAGCGCGGATAGGAGGAGCTGTGTAAAGGTGCAGATTGGGAATCAAGATTTTGACCTGGAAGCGTCATTACTACCGCTTGCAAAATTTGACTTAATCTTTTGCATGGACTGAATCTCGAAGCTACGAGCATACATAGATTGCAAACTGAAAGAGATTACTCTGGAAAAGAACACCGGAGACGAGACCTCATTTGCTGGTATGCGAGTAGCGGGAAAGACGCTGATGTCTGCTCTCCAAGTGTTTAATGAGGTGAGGAAAGATGCGAAGTTGCTCTTTACTTTGTTGGAGGCTTCGGAACCTAAGCCCAGTTTAAGTGATGTCCTGGTAGTAGCGGAGCATGCCTATGTGTTTCCAAACAAATTCCCTTGGGCTCCATGATCGATTTCTGTATTGAGTCGTGTCAGGTGTCAAGCCCGTGTCACGCTCACTGTACCGAATAACGCCAAAGGAATTAGCAGAACTAAAAGTTCAGTTGCAGGAACTGCTAGAGCATGGCTATGTGCATCCAAGTTCATCCCCATGGAGTGTACCCATCCTCTTTATGAAAAAGAAGGACGAGAGCTTATGACTATGCATTGATTATCGAGAACTGAATAAGATAACAGAGAAGAACCATTACCCGATTCTGAGAATCGATGACTTGTTTGAAAGTGGAGTTATAGTTCTAATTTATCTTATTAAAAGATCTTGATTAAGTTTTGCTTTCAAAAATAAATGATATAAATGATATAAATATATATATGTGTTTGCTGTATAAGTAATTAAAACAAACAATGTGAGTGCATATCACAAAGAAAAACATAAAATAATAAGCAAACCAAACAATCCAGATGACACAAGGAAATATAGTAGTTCCCCTCAACTGGGTACATCTACTCTTCTACCCACTGGTAGGAATCCACTAGGAGGTTATTGATAAGGTGCCCTCACACCAAGGTATTTTTGATAAGGTGTCCACGCACCAAGTGAGCTGTTGATAAGGTGCTCTAACCAAGATGCAGGTTTTTGCTAAGGTGCCCTGTCACCGGGATTAACTTTTAAAGGGAGTCATAACCCTGTACAGGATGGGGTAAGGAAATAAAAATGAAAACAGAAATTATATTGTTCTTCTCTGTATAAGAAGACTCTTGGAGATCCAAATGTGGTGTTGAATGGATCTGATGTTGAAGAGATCCCCCTGTCTGATATGGTTTGATGACAGTTCTGGAGGCCTCTTCTTTTAAACACTTCTTCCTTCTTTTGTAGTGATGATCCTGAGCAAGTAGTTGTGATTTGTGTCTCAGGATGTTTGTAATCTGCAGGAAGATGTTAGCAATGAAGAACAATTGATTTTCTCTTTATTTCTGTCATGTGTTCTCTATATTGCTTTCTCTGTAACTGTCTTTTTATAATCTGAGAACCTTTTCTCTTAATTTGAATTCTTCTCTTGGGAAGAAGGAAAGAGCTGGGGTCTCCATCAATGCTTTGACTCCTCGAGAAGATAACCTATCATTTCTTTTCATTAAAGCTATTCTGCAACGGCTAAAATATTAATTGATCTGCAACGGCTAAGAGGAATAGTCAAAAACAAAAGAGAGATAGAGATATAAGATATTAAAATGATTCATAAGGGAATTCGTAGACCGCTGAGATGGCTGGATTGAGTTTGTCGAGCGTCGTTCAGAGAATGCCTGGCCGCTGAGATTATTCTGACTGAATTCGTCGAGCACAGTTCGCCATTTGTCGAACGCTATTCTGATGAAGATTTGTCGAGCGCTGGCTGGCTGGAATTTGTCGAGCGCCGTTCGACATTCGTCGAACGCAGAGAGCTTGTATTATTTTCTTATGTATATTCTCCGATTCGATCGCATCATATTTAATTTATGTTTCCTTAGTTTTCTTAGACGAATTATTAACAAAATGGATGGATCCTAACTCAAATCAATAGCTAAGGTTCCACAATCTCCCGCTATTTGAGTTGGGATCCTAAATCATATTAAAACTAGTGGCTTGGTGGTCTCCCCCTATTTGGTTTAGGATGCCGACAATTTTAATTTTAATTTTCTCCTTTTCTCTCTCACTTGGTTTCTCTGAATTTCTCATTTTCTCTCTCACTTGGGCTTTTTGTTCTTAAATTATTTGAGCAACTCTGCTTTCCTAGACTTTGATTTCTAAGGATTAAAATTTTCAATTGCAGCAACCTTTAATGGATTTTTAAGGAATCTTTGTCTGATACCTTGCTTCTTAAGAATCCCCTTATCAGAAGAGACTCACACTCAGTGCTTCTGATTATTTCTAATCAATGTAACTACAGTAGAATGCTCAACATAATTTGGAGAAGGTCTATAAGAATATTGAAGTTATCTGACATTAATATTCAAATGAGTTTTATGCTTGCTTATTAGGAATGGAGTTTAATGGTGAAAAAATTTTTAATACCATTTGAAAGTTATTTTTAGAAATATATGTCTTAAGAACTTTAAAATCTGATTTTTGACACTAATTGAAAGTTTTCTTTTGTAGTCGTTAAAATATATGTTTGAAATGATTTTAAAGTTATTTTGACAATTTTTAAGCAATTCATCCTTAATTGATTTATTTTGTGCTTTTGATTTTTCTTCAGTTTTATTATTCTCAGAAGTTAAATACTTTATGCTTGTTAACTTCTTTTTAATTTCTTTGTCTATTGTTATTGAATCTGTGAGTGTTAGTTTAAAAATAGTTTTAGAGGTAGAGTTTTGATTTGATTTTACCTCATTTACCTTTCCTAACTCTGCTTCTGCATTTGGATTTTGGTATGATCCATTTATGGCCATCATGCAGAAAGCTCTAGCTTTGTGCTCCTTTTCTTGTTCTTCTTCACTCAGATTTATTGATGGTTCTGCATCATAAATACATTTAGTTAGAGTAATGGAAGAAGAGGGTTCATTTACCATCCTAGAGAGGGAGTTCCAGATTCCTCTTGCAGAAGTGCAGTCTTCAACTCTTTGAAGAATGTCTTTTGACACAGATTGAGTCAAGATCTGCATAACTTTGGCATCTGCATCTGTTGAGTAGTCTGAAGATGGGGATGGTTCTTTATGTTTATCAGTCTGCCCATCATCAGTACCAGCTTTGAATTTATCTGGCTTCATTTTGCAAACACGGGCAGTGACATCAATTTCTTTGTTGGTAGTCTTCTTTGAAGAAGATATATCAGCACCAACATAAACATGCCCTTTCATTGCTCTCAAAGGGGACAAGAGACTAGTGGAACTAGGTAATGCAGGTGTAGCTGCCTTTGATGATATGAGGGGAGGTCCTGTCAAAATAGATTTGTAAATTTCTTCATCTATAGCATTCATATATAATTTAATTCTAACTTGCCATAATGAGATATTATCTAAATTACATATGGGTGGATCTGAGAACAGAAAGGTTTCTTGTGCCATTTTGAAAACCCTAAGAACTAAAAGTGATCTTTGTGATTTCAGGTGTTAGCCTGTGTGAAAAAAATCAACTCCTCTGATACCAATTGAAAGTGGAGTTTTAGTTCTAATTTATCTTATTAAAAGATCTTGATTAAGTTTTGCTTTCAAAAATAAATGATATAAATATATATATGTGTTTGCTGTATAAGTAATTAAAACAAACAATGTGAGTGCATAGCACAAACAAAAACATAAAACAATAAGCAAACCAAACAATCCAGATGACACAAGGAAATATAGTAGTTCCCCTCAACTGGGTAATCTACTCTTCTACCCACTGGTAGGAATCAACTAGGAGGTTGTTGATAAGGTGCCCTCACACCAAAGTGTTTTTGATAAGGTGTCCACACACCAAGTGAGCTGTTGATAAGGTGCTCTAACCAAGATGCAGGTTTTTGCTAAGGTGCCCTGTCACCGGGATTAACTTTTGAAGGGAGTTATAACCCTATACAGGATGGGGGTAAGGAAGTAAAAATGAAAACAGAAATTATATTGTTCTTCTCTGTATAAGAAGACTCTTGGAGATCCAAATGTGGTGTTGAATGGATCTGATGTTGAAGAGCTCCCCCTGTCTGATATGGTTTGATGACAGTTCTGGAGGCCTCTTCTTTTAAACACTTCTTCCTTCTTTTGTAGTGATGATCCTGAGCAAGTAGTTGTGATCTGCAACGGCTAAGAGGAATAGTCAAAAACAAAAGAGAGATAGAGATATAAGATATTAAAATGATTCATAAGGGAATTCGTAGACCGCTGAGATGGCTGGATTGAGTTTGTCGAGCGCCGTTCAGAGAATGCCTGGCCGCTGAGATTATTCTGACTGAATTCGTCGAGCGTAGTTCGCCATTTGTCGAACGCTGTTCTGATGAAGATTTGTCGAGCGCTGGCTTGCTGGAATTTGTCGAGCGCCGTTCGACATTCGTCGAACGCAGAGAGCTTGTATTATTTTCTTATGTATATTCTCCGATTCGATCGCATCATATTTAATTTATGTTTCCTTAGTTTTCTTAGATGAATTATTAACAAAAGGGTTGGATCCTAACTCAAATCAAAAGCTAAGGTTCCAACATTGTTCAAACAACTGGTTGGCTCGACGGTGTATTCTAAACTAGACTTAAGGTCTAGTTACTATCAGTTGTGAATAAGGGAATGTGATATTCCAAAAACGGCGTTCAATACCCATTTCAGGCACTACAAGTCCACGGTTATGCCGTTCGGTCTTTTCAATGTACCGTCGGTATTTATGGACTTGATGAATAGAATGTTCCGAGAGTTCTTGGACTAGTTTGTGATCATCTTCATTGAGGACATGGTATACTCTCAGTCTGAAGAGGAGCATGCAGAACATCTGCACGCAATTTTGAGCATATTGAGGAGGAGTCAGCTATACGCCAAGTTCTCCAAATGCGAGTTTTGGATACTGTTAGTAGCGTTCCTTGGTCATGTTGTTAGTGGTGAGGGAATCACAGTCGATCCGTCAAAGATAATGACAATCTGAGAGCAGTCTGTGGTGAAAAATGTGACGGAAGTCCGAAGTTTAGCAGGACTCGCCGACTAATATAGGCGCTTCGTGGAGAACTTTTTGAGGATTGCACTTCCTCTCACTAAGTTGATTAGGAAAGATCAGAAGTTTGCTTGGTCGCCTGAGTGTACACGAGCTTTTGAGGAGCTGAAGAGCCGTCTGACCACGACGCGCATCTTATGCATGACATGTGGTATGGAAGGCTACGAGATATATAGCGACACCTCAGGGAGTGGCTTGGGTTGCGTCCTGTTGTAATTTGTAAATGTGATTGCTTATGGCTCCCATTAGTTGAAGGTACATGAGAACACGTTCCACGACTTGGAGTTAGCGACCGAGGTATTCACACTTAAGAAATGGCGGCATTACCTATATGGCGTAAAGATTGACATCTTTACGGACTACAAGAGCATAAAACACCTGTTAAATCAGAAAGACTTGAATATGCGGCAGAGAAGGTGGATGGAGTTCCTTGGGGACTACACCTTTGATATTCATTACACTTTCGTGAAGGGAAACATTGTTGTAGATACGTTGAGTCGATGGGCTCCTGCACAAGCAAATTGGATTTTATTGCATGATGAGCATCTGATCCGTGATCTAAAATCCTTGGAGATCGCTTGTGTTGATAGGAGAGTGTCTACTTCAGCATGCTTGAACTGGACATAGGTTCAATATGACCTGGGCGGCCGAGTTCGGAGCCAGATGAAAGCATGAAGTGCTATAAATAGGAGACAATAGTTGGGTCTAACGCTGAATTCTCCTTCGAAGATGGTCTAACGCTGAATTCTCCTGCACAAGCAAATTGGATTTTATTGCATGATGAGCATCTGATCCGTGATCTAAAATCCTTTGAGATCGCTTGTGTTGATAGGAGAGTGTCTACTTCAGCATGCTTGAACTGGACATAGGTTCAATATGACCTGGGCGGCCGAGTTCGGAGCCAGATGAAAGCATGAAGTGCTATAAATAGGAGACTATAGTTGGGTCTAATGCTGAATTCTCCTTCAAAGATGGTCTTCTATGGAAGAATGCTAGACTGTGAGTCCCAAAGGTTACCAAATTATGGGTGATGTACGAGGCTCACCTAACCAATTACTCGATCCACCAGGGGAGCACAAAGATGTACATGGACATGAAGAAACTATTTTGGTGGCTGGTTATGAAGAAAGACATTGCTCTCTATGTGGCCAAATTCATACTTGCGCGTTGGTGAAGGATGAACATCAAAGACCTGGTGGATTTCTAAAGTCTTTGCCGATTCTGTAATGGAAGTTCCACAATATTTCAATGGATTTCATGCATGGATTGCCGAGATCGCAACATGGAAACATCGTCATTTGGGTGATCGTAGATTGTTTGACGAAAGTATTGCACTTCATTCTGAATATGAAGGATGATTCTGTGGAAAAATTAGCCAAGCTATACATTGACAATATTATGCGATTGCACAGAGTTCCCTATAGCATAGTAAGTGATCGAGATGAGCGTTTCACATCAAATGAATGAAAGTTGATTCACCAACTATTAGGTACCAAGCTAAAGCTTAGCACGACCTTCCACCCACAAATAGATGGGCAGATCGAGAGGACCAATAAGACAATGGAAGACATGCTCCAGATGTGCGTATTCGATTTCGTAAAGAGATGGGAGGACCACCTCAATATGATTAAAATTGCCTACAACAACAACAACTACCAGGCAAGTATTAAGCGTAAAGACGTGGATGAAGAAAATACATTAATTCGGGCAATACGAAAGTGGTTGCTAATAGCACAGGATAAACATACAAAGTATTACAATGCAAATCACCGGAACATCCAATTCGATGTTGGTGACCGGGTATACTTGAAGATAAAACTGTTTAAGGGAGTATCAAGGATCCGGCGCTTGAAAAATCTAAGTCTAAGGTACGTAGGTCCGTTTGAGGTCTTGAAGCGCATCAGTGAAGCTGCCTAGTGGCTTGCTCTATCTACGGAGCTAAGCGGTTTGCATGATGTATTACACATTTCAGTGTTGAGAAAGCTGTGAAAGAGCCTACAAATATTATTACGGTCGATGAAGTGTCGGTAGATAGTGGGCTAGCGATGAAAGTCAAGCTCATTTGCATCGAAGACACCGAAGTCAGAAAGTTGCGGAACAAATCCATCATGATGGTAAAGGTCCGTTGGAATAATTGCGGGAGAGAGGAACTCTCTTGGGAAAGAGGGTAGATCATGCTTGCGGCCGAGTACCCCGAGCTATTTCTCTCGGATATAATTTAACTTAGTACTTTACAATGAAATTTTGGGACGAAATTCTTTTAAGGGAGGTGGAATTGTAACACCTCATTTTCCCAAAATGGTGAAAATCCAAGTTAGTGGGCTTGCATGAAGTTATCTGCCTTGTGTCATCGAGTGGTCTTGACGACAAAACTAGGAGGAGTGTCGTCGAGAGCACTCGACGTCACCAGCTCTGTGTCATCGAGTGGACTCGATGACATAGCCAAGAAAGGCATCTCATCGAGACCACTCGACGACACATACGTGAGTGTCGTCGAGAGGACTCGACGACACAGACAAATTTGTGTCGTCGAGTGACTCGACGACACAGTCACAAACATTTGTCTGGTTCATTTTGATGGACAACGACCCTCAACTTTCATGTGGGATTTAAACCTAATGTTGGGGTCTTAGTCCATGCTACATAAAGGAATTTGGAGAAAACGATTAGGAAAATTTTTATCCGACTCTCTCTCTCTCTCCATGCTCGAGACAGAAGAAAAACAGGGGAGTTGAGAAGGGTTGTTTCTGACATTACTGGAGCTCCAGAGCTCCAAATCGAGAACCATTTCCAGATCAAGGGAGAGCAGCCTGTTGTGGTCCTTTCTATCCGACTGAAATCTTAGATTCTCATGGCGCCAAAGAGACTGGCAAAGGTAATGATCCTTCCTCCCGGTCTTATGACATGTTTTGGTCCTTTTATCCCTTTTCTATGCTTGCATAAAGTTGTCTCATTTACTAATTAGTGAAGTGTAGGCTTCCTTTAGTTCTTCAAAACTCCAGGTCGATTGTGTCCGTCCCTGGAATTTATTGCATGTAGAAATTCAGTAGTAATATGAATTTAGGCATTTTTTGTGAAGCTTACCCGTGGGCGTTAGTGTAACACTTTTTTGTTACATAGAATATAACAGCAGGTCCAGCCGGGACCCCACACCAAATTAAACGAACAGTAGAGGGAGTTATGTATTAGTTTTTAAAATAGTTTTAGAAAAACCATCTCATCATTCACAGAGTTATACAACAGAAGCATTTATTTATTTAAATAAAAACCAGATTACATATCTCCACTTTACTACAACAGGAATGAATGTACATCCATAGTTCATTATTTGAAATGTTTAAAATAACATGTGGTTTACTAACATCGGCACACAAGCCAGCCACATATAAAAAAAGTAAACACACACTTGGGCCTTCGAGGGCAAGCATAGCACATCAACTGGGGCTCCAACCCGCTATGTCCCGCTCGGCCCGCCAACACATGTAGAAACACATTCCACCAAAACGTGAAAAACAAGTACCGGTCAGCTTTAGCTGACCAAGATTTATAACGACCCCACCCCATTCTCGGGGAGGCGGTACTCTTTCCCTGCAAGCACATATTAACAACAAATATCTCGAAAGTGCGTCTAAGTACTGCAATCATCATCAATGTAGGCGCTCACAACCACACATTTTGTGTGCTCATGACACTCTTTCAGTGTACTCCCTAAGTTACACCACCATCCTAAGCCCTGTTTAACGAGATAGTTATGTGCTTTACCATCAAGGTCATCATACCTTACAGTTCTTTTCCCAAAATTTCTTCAGTGCACCGATGGGCGACCTCTTCACTGACCAGCTATGGGAGGAGTTCAGTTCAGCTTTGCCCGTGCTCACATCGTCGAGATCAACTCTGCCCGACGCGGGCACGACTTCCCCTTGTTCTCGATGCCGATACATAAGGTCAACGAAGCTAGGCCCATCGGGCCCTTCTGCTTCACAATCTGCTCACTAGAGCTACCACCTAGTAGTATCGACAGAATACACATCTGCCCTCAGCTATGCTCTGCAATTGCATGCTGTTATTTATTGGGTGTCAACTATCTCACCTAGGGGGGGGGGGGGGGGGTAAATAGGTTTTACAAGTTATATTATCCCCTTTTAGGTGATCTTGATTTCTGGTTAATAGATCTATAAAATAGAAAGCACAACGCAGAAAACACACAACGATCTATAGAGGTTCCTCAAGACCGGGTGTCTTGAGTAGTCCTCTGTCCCTCTGCGCCTACCCAGTAGTGTGCTAAGTTCGGCAAACACCGCCAAGAACTTCAGGCCCTCAAGCCTTACAACACAGACCCGCAAGTCCCAACAGCCTAGGCCCACAAGCCCCTAGTGCCCCCGAGCCCGCAAGCTCGACACTCAGTCCCTCAAGCCCTACAACACGGACCCGCAAGTCCCAACAGCCTAGGCCCGCAAGCCCCTACTGCCCCCGAGCCCTCAAGCTCAACAAATAGCACCCGTAAGTGCACTGCCCTAGCCCTCAAGCCTCACAGCTCTCTAGCCCTCAAGCTAGACGGTTTGGCCCGCAAGCCTTACAATAAATTACATTAAAAGAAACTATTACTTTTGCCTGATGGTGATTGGCGACTTCAGCCTGATGAAGATTGGCTTCTTTAGGTTGAAGAAGATTCTTCTTGATCTGGAGATTCAGCACTGGATCTTCTTCAGCCTTCACTTCTTTTTGCCTGGTGTTGATCGACTACTTTTCAGTCGATGATGATGACTGATTCTTCAGAGAGCACTTGATGCTTGCTCTCTACTTGATCTTCTTCTTCTCCGCCGAGAGTACTATTCTATTAAAGTATAGCGGCGGGATTCTTTCGTTTTCTTTTCCTTTCTCTTATTTTTCGATCGATTGATTGATACCGTGTTAGGGAAACCTCTTATCTCTTTTATAAGACTGCGAGGTCCCCAACGGTCTTCTGAAAAAGTGCCTTAAGTGTCAGACGCTCCTTTCCTTAAGAGCACGCGCTGATTAGACAATCAGGCGGCGACATTAAATGCTGACAGCGCATCTGCAACATTTGAATCTGTCTCGACGATATTTCCATTGTTACGGTGACATGGAAACTATCTCGACGACAGAACTTTGTCGATCCCTTTAACCTTGGAAGATCTTCAACTCTTCTTGCTTCTGCTTCTGAAGCAGGTATCTCGACGATACGGGACATACTGGCGATTCTGCATATACGACTAAATACTGCCTCTGATTGTGTCGTCGTAATTATCTTGTTCTCTCGATGACATGAGTGATGTTATGTCGACGCTCCAGCAGCTGCTAGTCTTCAGCTTGTCTTTCTTCAGACGACATGCTTTCTTTTATTCTTCTCGACGACAAGGCCACTTTGGTGAAGTCGACGATACCGCGTCTTCTCTGCGTTCGACGATCTTGCCAAGTCTCAGCGGTCGACAATCTTCCTTCTTAATTCGACAATCTTGCTTCTGCGTTCGACGAACGCACCAATTCTCAGTGGTCGACGATCTTCCTTCTGAGTTCGGCGATCTTGCTTCTGCGTTCGACGAACACGCCAAGTCTCAGCGGTCGTCGATCTTCCTTCTGAGTTCGACGATCTTGATTCTTCTATTCCGTCTCAGCGTTCGACGAACTCCATTCTGCGTTCGACGAATCTTGTTTTTCTATCTTCCTGAGATTTATAAGCTAGAGAAGCGATCAAATACAAAGTGAAGTTTTCTTGACTTGGCGACTTCTTCAAATCAGGAATCATGGGGGCAAGATTCCCAACAATCTCCCCCTATTTGAAGAAGTCAGAATCTCAATTCAAGACTACTTTCACTAGACGATGAATATTATAATCTTAACTTTGAGCATGGAAGATTGTACTTATCTTTGCTGAACTCTCTGAGTACATCAAGCTTGTTGCTCCCCCTACTTCTTTTCTCCCCTATCTTTGAGGACGACTCCTAGAGCATCCTGTCTTGAACATTTGATGCCCTTTCTCCCCCTTTCTGACTTCTTTTCTGGAGCACTTATTTTAGGAGACAATAGTTCAAGGCTCCCCCTTTCTCAGTTATAGTTCATCCAAATCCTGAAAGGTTGTCCAACCAATCATCTAGAAAGGGATTAGTGAAAAATAAGTAGAGAATTATTCGAAGTTCAACATTCCCAGTTGGAATTTGAAGAAGTTGAACTTAGCTTCATCTAGGGGCTTTGTAAATATATCAGCCACTTGTTTGTCTGTTGGGACAAACTCAAGGGTGATATCTTCATTTTCCACATGCTCCCTGATGAAGTGATACCTGATCTCAATATGCTTAGTCCTGCTATGAGAGACAAGATTCTTAGCAATTGAGATTGCGCTTGAAGAGTCACAAAACATGGGTGTTTTTGTCATCTTTAGGTTGTAATCTTCCAGTTGATGTTTGATCCATAACAGTTGGGCACAGCAGCTTCCAGCCGAGATATATTCTGATTCTGCTGTTGAGATTGCCACACTTATCTGCTTCTTACTGCTCCAAGAGATCAGTCTTCCACCAAGGAATTGACATGTCCCTGATGTACTTTTCCTGTCCTCTTTGCACCCTACATAATCTGCATCTGATGTCTAGCATTGACCCATGTATGATATTTTGCTAGCTAAGCACATAAGGTGCAGGGCACGTTATCAGTTATCAGCAGGCAATAACTAGATATAGCAGTAATTGCATTTTTATGAATACCATGCACATTAAGAATAACATGCCACAATAATATCACAGGCATATGCCTTATAAGCAGGCATATATAAATGTTCTTATACTAGAATTGTTCATATATAAGACTGGTCGTTTAACTGGACCAAATGTTATTTATGTAATATTAACTTAAGAAATGACTGTCGTTCAATCATTTTTTAAACGTGATGTCTTCTTATTCCTTGCTGGAGCTGGCTTCCTTTGCTTCCTTCTTCTTCTGTCTTCTGTAGAAGTGCATCGGCTTTGGAATCTTCTTTGGAGGAGGAGGGGACCATGGGGAAAAGCCATCTTATGTCTTGTTCTTTCTTCCAGATCTTTCATGTGACGATTCCATTCAATGGAGGAGTACACTCTCTCATGGTCCTTCTGACCGTGTCCAAACGCTATCCAAGATTCAGTGATGATTTCGTTCGAGCGAGGACTCCACCGGCTAGAATCTGGGTCCAGTTGGACCTCATCTACTCTTTTCTTCCTGTACTTTTCGCAGGAGATTTTCCTTTTCTTTCTGGTTGTTGCGGATTCACCCGATTCAGTTTCAGAGTCGGAGCTGGTGGAGAGTTCAGTGGGTATGCATTCATAGGGGGTAACTTGAAGCGCTTGCTTTACTTGATTACTTACCCATTTTGCTTGATGCGAGCAAGTAGCGATGCCTCCCTTGATTTCATCCTGAATTTCTTCTCTAATCATCCTTTCCCCGTCTTGAATTTCTTGCGTTACAGACTCCTTCAGTTCAAATATCTGTTCAGGAGTTTCTTGATCCCCAACATCAATAAAGTTTCTTAGTTCCAGAAGACGAGCGTCTAGGGTTTGCTCGTGGTTGGTGAGTCTGTTCATGATGAGGACTATGGACTCCGCATGTTGAGTTTGCAGTTGAGTGATGTCCTCCTTTATTGATTTTACTTCCTCCTTCATATCATCCCTGATTTTGTTTACTGCTTTTTCTATAAGAGCTTCCATTGGCTAAACAGAATCTCGCCTGTTCCTTTTTTGGTTGACATTGTTCCTGGGAAGACGATAGATCGGAGACGAAGAGGTGGTTTGTCGAGGGATGTATTAGGGCAAATGAGCTCCAACCTAGACATTCACTCTGCTTATAGTGGGAGTAGGTGAAGGGGAGTGCACTCATTTTTGAGTTTATCGAGGAGGAATCGATGTATGCTGCATCGAGCGGCTCTGATTTATCTAATTTAATAATATTTATGTTATTTAGACGCTGTTCCGACGATACTATTTTGTCGTTAAAACACGTCTAGGATACGCATTCTTCCTAACGCGTCTGCCTAAGGCATTCTTCCACCCTGCTTGGGTGTTGTCTTTTGGTACCAACCCTGCACTAAGATTGTTAGTGTGCTAATTTTGCTGTTTTGCTGATGGGTCATAACAACCACCTTGTCCAAGGCCCAGATTTGCTTCTGGTGGGCACTTGGACTACCTGCAAGACAAGATTACAATCCCTTAGGAACCCAAATGAATTTGGGTCCTTGGAATTTGTTAGCATTAATAGGCATACTGGATTTAATTACTCCAGGGTATACATAGTTGTAATGAATAAAGCGTTTTGCAGGCTTAACATTCGTTACCTTTGGAGCAGTTGGATTGTACCAACAATCGATTGCAAAGTGGCCTATCTTGCCACAGCGCCAGCATTCAAACCTGTTGAATCGCCTTTTCTGACTGACTTTGTGAACTGGGGTTCTTTGTGTGTGAACAAATGAATGAAGCAAAGAAGGTGAGCTGTGCTGATGGTAGATGTGATTGTCACCATTCACAGTTTCCCTTCTAGATTCATTCTTCTTTATTGATCTCTTCTCTATTCTGAACTCAGCAAGTTCCTGCCTCCTCACAACTTTCTGGGGTACCTTTGAGGTCTTGGGCATGTTCTTTTCTTCACTTGTGGAGCTCCATTTTTTGAGATTCCCAAGATTGGGTTGCCCAGCCTTCCTGATGGAGGGTAAGTTTACCTTCCTCAAGTTAGCCTTCATCCCGCAGGGTCTGTCTGATCTTTCTTCCTTAATGCATTCCAGCTCCCTTCTTTGAGTGGAGCAGCAACCATTAACCAGTGGAGGGGAGGTCTTTGGTTTGAAGGAGCTTGCTACTGGGTTTCCTTTAATGGAAGATTTGTCCTCCATACTTCTGACTTTATTAACCATCGTCTTCAGGAAGCCCGCCTGATTTCTATCCTTCTTTAGAAGCATAATCTCCTTGGTGAGAGAGTATCATGCTTCCCTGCTATCTACCAGCGCCTTCATAGTTTTTCCAAATTTGTACATCAGGTCAAGGTTGGAGTTTGCATTGTAGTCTCTCTTGAGCTGGCAGAAATCTGCGTTCTCTAGTGTCAGCCTTTCAGCTTTTTCTGAGAGATCGGAGTTTCTGGCTTGAAGGTTTAAGATCTCATCAGCTTACTTCCTGCAGATCTCCTTGCTCCTTCTGAGTTCTTCAAGAAGATCCTCATAAGTTTCTGAGGGACACATTTCATAATCTGAATCAGTATTAGATAATGGAGCCCTTATGCCTACCTGTTCTGGTGTTGTTTCATCCTGAATTTCTTCCTCTGATTCAGATAGGTCAGTTAGTCCAAACTGAGCTTCCTCCTCTGCATCTGAGTTGCTTGAATCGCTATCACTCAGGATTTTATTCTTCCCCTCAGCTGCAGTACTTCTAACTTCGGAGGATCCTTCCATGAGGGCTGTCAATGAGTTCCACATCTCCTTAGCTGTTGTGCAGTGGATCAACTTTTGGAGTATAAGAGTATCAATTGCATCAACTATGATGTTTCTTGCTTTCTTGTCCAAGTTGACTAGAAGAGTCTCATCATTCAACATTGTCATGGAGCGACCTTCTTGAATAATCAAGAACATTCGGGGATCCATTGCCTCCATGTATATTTTTGCTCTTATTTTCCAAAGGGCAAAATTCTCCTTAGAACAGATAGCTATTTTTGAATCCATAGCTATGATATTTGGACACCCAATGGCAGATCTGTTCAAGCTATTAAGCTTTTCTTTGAACAACAACGCTCTGATACCACTTGTTGTTTATTGGGTATCAACTATCTCACCTAGAGAGGGGGGGGGGGGTGAATAGGTTTTACAAGTTATATTATCCCCTTTTAGGTGATCTTGATTTCTGGTTAATAGATCTATGAAATAGAAAGCACAACGCAGAAAACACACAACGATCTATAGAGGTTCCTCAAGACCGGGTGTCTTGAGTAGTCCTCTGTCCCTCTGGGCCTACCCAGCAGTGTGCTAGGCTCGGCAAACGCCGCCAAGAACTTCAGGCCCTCAAGCCTTACAACACGGACCCGCAAGTCCCAACAGCCTAGGCCCGCAAGCCCCTACATCCCCCGAGCCCGCAAGCTCGACACTCAGGTCATCAAGCCCTACAACACGGACCCGCAAGTCCCAACAGCCTAGGCCCGCAAGCCCCTACTACCCCCGAGCCCGCAAGCTCGACAAATCGCACCCGCAAGTGCACTGCCCTGGCCCTCAAGCCTCACAGCTGTCCAACCCTCAAGCTAGACGGTTTGGCCCGCAAGCCTTACAATAAATTACAGTAAAAGAAACTGTTACTTTTGCCTGATGGTGATTGGTGACTTCAGCCTGATGAAGATTGGCTTCTTTAGGTTGAAGAAGATTCTTCTTGATGTGGAGATTCAGCACTGGATCTTCTTCAGCCTTCACTTCTTTTTGCCTGGTGTTGATCGGCTACTTTTCAGTCGATGATGATGACTGATTCTTCAGAGACCACTTGATGCTTGCTCTCTACTTGATCAACTTCTTCTCCGCCGAGAGTACTGTTCTATTGAAGTGTAGCGGCAGGATTCTTTCTTTTTCTTTTCCTTTCTCATGTTTTTCGATTGATTGATTGATACCGTGTCAGGGCAACCTTTTATCTCTTTTATAAGACTGCGAGGGCCCCAACGGTCTTCTAAAAAAGTGCCTTAAGTGTCAGACGCTCCTTTCCTTAAGAGCACGCGCTGATTAGACAATCAGGCGGCGACATTAAATGCTGACAGCACGTCTGCAACATTTGAATATGTCTCGACGATATTTCCGTTGTTACGGTGACATGGAAACTATTTCGACGATAGAACTTTGTCGATCCCTTTAACCTTGGAAGATCTTCAACTCTTCTTGCTTCTGCTTCTGAAGCAAGCATATCGACGATACGAGACATACTGGCGATTCTGCATATATGACTATATGCTGTCTCTGACTGTGTCGTCGTAATCATCTTGTTCTCTCGACGACATGAGTGATGTTATGTCGATGCTTCAACAGCTGCTAGTCTTCAGCTTGTCTTTCTTCAGACGACATGCTTTCTTGTTGTCTTCTCGACGATAAGGCAACTTTGGTGAAGTCGACGATACCACGTCTTCTCTGCGTTTGATGATCTTGCCAAGTCTCAGCAGTCGACGATCATCCTTCTGAGTTCGACGATCTTGCTTCTGCGCTCGACGAACGCACCAAGTCTCAGCGGTCGACGATCTTCCTTCTGAGTTCAATGATCTTGCTTCTTCGTTCGACGAACGCGCCAAGTCTCAGCGGTCGTCGATCTTCCTTCTGAGTTCGATGATCTTGATTCTTCTATTCCGTCTCAGTGTTCGACGAACTCCATTCTGCGTTCGACGAATCTTGTTTTTCTATCTTCCTGAGATTTATAATCTAGAGAAGCGATCAAATACAAAGTGAAGTTTTCTTGACTTGGTGACTTCTTCAAATCAGGAATCGTGGGGGCAAGATTCCCAACACATGCTTATAGCTTTCTGGTGTTACACACTTAGTCCCCAGGACCTAGGCTTCACACCCACCATGAAAGGCTCACTGGTTTCGACAGGAGCTATCGCCAGGCTACCGCCAATGGTAGCTCTACCGCTGGGTGGTAGAAGACAGAGCCATGATTTTGTCCCCTTTTTGAGTATTTTCTGGAGTTTGCCTCCAAAACTCCCTACAGTACACCACAGTACCTAGAACCTGAAAACACAGCATATATACACGGAGTCTTCTTCGGAATGCAAAAAATAATATAAGCATCACAAATCCATACCAACTTGTCTGGGTGGGTTTCACACAACATGCCTATGTCCGCACAACGATCTGAACTCTACATGCAATTTCTATAGGGGATATTCCATATCGACCCATCAGAAGAATCTTATCCACGAATTAGTGGAAATCTTCCTACTATGATGCTAATCAAAGGACTAGCATGTCCAGATATTCATGAGAAGAGTAGTTACCCTTGAAGCTCATTTTGTTGCCATCGTATTATAGTTGAACCGGATGAAGGCGTTCGAAGCACCTTCCTCTTCTTCCTTTTCTCCTTCTTCCTTTACTTAGCCTTCTTCTTGAAGAGAGAGAGAGAGAGTGAGAAAGATAATGAGTTATCTCCAAAAGCCTCTCTGACCTTATTGAATTCGAGACTAACCTCAGCCACAGGATCTCCAAACCAAAGACAATGGATGACCATGATTTAAAGTAACAAATCTGATCCCAGCTGCTACCTCCCCGTGGTAGTGGATTAGATGGTGGTGCTTATCCACTCACCGCTTAATTCATCTTGACGATACGAGGCTCATCCCGCCAATATAACTACCGCCAGCGTTAGCTCTAACGTGTGGTGTTAGCGTCACGTCGACACAAAGCTCATCACGTCGATACAGAGATCATCTCGACGATACATAACTCATCATGTCGACACAGCTACCGCCGCAGTATCACTATGGCCTGGCATTAGCTTGATAATCGTCGAGACCACTCGACGACAGCAGGACCTTCACATCGACAAGGTAAAGTCATTAAGTCAACATCCCTACCGCCAGTGGTAACACTAACGCCTGGAGGTAGATCATACTACCAGATTGCTTTGCTTTCTTCAGTTGGGAAAACTGGGGTGTTATAATTAGCCCGGATCGGTGATGCTTGATTTGTAACATTGCATTTAGGTTAAGTCTAGAATGCGTGCCAGAGAATGACTCCGTGAGATATGTCATTTTAAATGAGGGAATTGAATATTAGGTGTCTTTTGGAGAGCCAACCAGAAGCCCCATGCTTGGGTTGTGGTTGAACGCAAACCTTCACCATGAGTTTTGAATTGGAGTTGTCTTGTACCTCCTTCGTTGGTTATGTTTGTGAATCCTATGTCCTCTTGTAAAGATAATATACGTAGCTTATCTTTTAAGTAGCACTTAAATGTCTTAAACCCTTACCGGCCAAAATGAAGCCTTACCCGCGTCGTGCAGATGGATCACAACGACTAGAGCACGGGCAAAGCTGAACCGAACCCATTTCCATGTAACTCGGTGAGATGTCTTAACCTCTTATACATAGTCGATCATGGGAGAGGCTGTGGAAGGTGTTCACCTAGACCGGCCAAAAGCACTTTTCCCACCTAAGGTTGTATAACATAGGATGGTGTTGGTGCTCGTGAAGGAGTACTTTGGAGGCATGCCTTATGTGCATGAAATGTGTGCTCGTGAGTACCCACATTTGTGTTGCGATGGATTGATGTTATGTTAGCCTCATGTGTTTGCTTAGACGGTTGTGGGGATCCTCCGAGTTAACCCAACCAACATCATGTGCATACCTAGGTTCTGCTTTTTTTTGTTGCTCAACCTAGAAGATTGATTGTGCTTGAAACCTCACCTTGTGTGAGTAGACGCACTTTCTTTATTATATTACATGTTTCATGTACAACCTGCTTGAATGTTAGCGGTGCCTCGCCCCTGAGCTCGCTATAATGGCCGCGGGGGGGGGGGGGGGGGGGGGGGGGGGGGGTGGGGGGGGAGGATCGTTACGCAGTTTGTGATCAGCTCATAGATGACCCTCATTTACCTCTTATTTGTGGATGGTGCATGTACTGGTGAGCCGAGCGGGAAATAACAGGCTGAAGCTCACAATTGAGTTGGCCCTTGAAGGCCAACCTATTTGACTGCTTTACATGTAGTGTCGCCCTGCGTGCTTATGTATGTTTTTAAGTTAATTATATTGTTGAATGTAAGGCTTTAAGACCATAATTTTATTATGACATTCGTGAGTAGGTGGACATCTTATATTGATATTTTAATGAAAGCTTCCGTTTACGTTTTGTTTACTCTTGTGTAGTTATTCTCTATTTATCATCTTATTAACGTCTAGCTAGTGTGGTCAATATGGCGTGGGATCCCTACCAGGTCTATTGTTATATTGCGTTTACTGGCATGGTGTTACACTTGCCCCCTCGCGGTCGATGCCAACAAACTTGAGTAAGGACGCGCTATTAGTTCGAACGATAGAGCCCTTCACCAAAAATAAGTATATGCCCTAGCATTGCCAGGGCCTGCACCCATGCGGTTGGCACCAACAAACTCGGGTAAGGCCGTGCAGTTGGTTTGAACGGGAAATCCCTTCACCTTCACAACAAGTCTACACTCTACCATCGCTAGGACCTGCAACCTCGCAGTCGGTGCCAACAAACTCGGGTAAGGATGCACTATTGCTTTGAATAGGAGAGCTTTTCACAAGCACAACAAGTCTACACCCTGCCATCACAAGGGTCTACCCCCCTCACGGTCAGCGCCAACAAACTCGGGTAGGTCACGCTTTTGAGTTGAATGAGAGAGCCCTTCACCAACACAACAAGTATACGCCCTACCATCGCCAAGGCCTACCACCTCGCGGTCGGCGCCAACACAATCGGGTCAGGCCTTGCTCTCAATTAGACAAGTTGAAATGTTCCTACATTGACATAGTATGCATGCATCTCGCCACTGCGCAGCTTGGGCATCACACCACCGTGCTGCTTGGGCATCCTTCTACCACACTACTTGGGCGTCCCGATCCCCCGTTGCTTGGGCATCACTCCACAGCGCAGCTTGGGCATCATGACACCGCGCTGCTTGGGAATCACGACACGACGCTTCTTGGGCATCTCGCCACCATGCTGCTTGGGCATCACGCCACTACGTTGCTTGGGCATCACGCCACAACGCTGCTTGGGCAATTCGCCATCACGTTACTTGAGCATCCTGCCATCTGGCTTCTTGGGCATCTCGCTCTTGCACTGCTTGAGCATCCTATCACTGTGTTGCTTGAACGTCCCACCCTCGCGCTGCTTGGGCATCTCGCCACCATATTTCTTGAGCATCTCACTCATGCACTGCATGAAAATCTTGCTTCTATTTTGTCTAAGCAACGTGCTGTCGCACTACATGTACGTCCCTCTCATACACTACCTGACCTCCCTCTCTAGCGCAACTTATCTCAAAAAACAAATCTCTGATGCAACAATCTCAGCAACCCTCAGTAAGGCCGGACAAAGGTTCCCTACACAAGAACCAAGCGCCGCCCTTCATTACCAGCGCCGAGCGACAACTTCTGGTGCCAACGCTGAACAACAGTCTACGACGCTGGTGCCAAGCGATAAGCTCGCGACGATCTTCGATGCTAATGCTAAGCGACAAGCTCACAAATAGTAAGGGTGGACAAAGCTCCCCTACGCTAGAACCAAGCACCTACTACCAGCGACAACGCCGAACAACAATTTCCAGTGTCAATTGTTGGAACATGCATTCCGCAACTTCTTGGTTTGAGAATAACTGAAAGACTTAAATTAAGGGTAGTTAATCACCTAGAGGGGGGGGGGGGGGTGAATAGGTTATTTAAGAACTATTGCAGTTCTTGATTATTACCAAAATGAAACTGATCAGAGCTTTCAAGAATAAGAACACACACAGAAAAGACACACAAAATTTTATAGTGGTTCCCCTTATCTTGGGTAATCCACTTTCCCCCTTCTCCCCTTCTAGCAGTGTGCTAGATAGGGTTTATAGCTCCTCCAGATCTCAGACCACAAACAGGTCTTATAGCTCAGATCACAATAGATCTTACAGTCTCAGATCTCATAGATCTTACTCTCTCAGATCTCAGCAGATCTTACAAGCTCAGATCTCACAACTCCTACCTCAGCCTTTATAACTAGGCCTACAGCTCAGATTCACCCCTGAATCCTACAGCCCAGATCACACCTGATCTTACAACTCAGATCCTTGACAGATCCTAAACTCAGATTTGACAACTCAGATCCTACAGGAATTTATAAAGAGAATAACAAATACTTAGACTCAGATTCTTCAGATAGTTGAGTCTTCTTGATCTGCTTGAATGATCAGACATAAATCTTCAATAGAACAGCAGCAGCAAATGATCTTCTTGATTCGACAGGCTGTGAAGACTGTTCTTCTTCTTAGGAAGACATATTCTTCCTTCTTGATCTTCTACTTTCAGAAAGATGTATCAGCACCAGATTGCTGAATGAAACCTTCAAGTTAGATTGGTTCTGAAAGAGAAGACGACTTCTTCAGATTCTTTCTCAAACTTTCCCTCAAACTGATGGAGACGATAATGGCTTTTGAAAGATAGGAAAAACTAACTACACAACCCATAGGTCATGCCTTCTATTTATAGCCCGCCATCCGCAACGTCTGTTACGCTCCTCCACGTCAGCACGACGTTAAGTCTTCAACGGTCTTCAATGTCTTCAAAAGAAACAAAGGCTCAGCTAGCTGTAGAAGATATTCATCAGTTCAGAGTATTTATAGAAGAGGCGTTGAGCACTGAGAATCTCTGTCGATGCTTTTTCAATTAGGCGTCGAGCGATATGTAGATACTCGACGCATACTACTTAGACTGAAGCTCTCGACTCCTCCTTTTATAGGTGTTGAGCAATCATCAGTTAGTCGACGCTTTTTATCTGTAGAAATTGAGCAACGTACAGGGGCTCGACGCTTTTTAACTATGCCTTCATATCTCGACTCTTCTTGTTTGCGCTGAGCTGACTGAAGTTTAGTCGACACTTCTCTTTCCACGGCGTCGAGTGATATAACTTGGCTCGACGCTTCCAAACTTGGTCTCATAGCTTCAGCGATGACCTTGTTTATTTGAGCAATGGACATGAGTCAACGCTTCTGGGTTATAGGCGTCGAGCGATGTATGATGTCTCGACGCTTGTGAACTTGAATGAATTCCATGAACATTTTTCCTGACCCGATCTCCTGTACATTGATTCTAGAGAGTATATCAAATACATTCTGAGATATATCTTTGAGTTAGGAATGGACTTCTCCAAATCTAGAACATTGTAGGCAATGATCCCAACAATCTCCCCCTATTTGAAGAAGTCATAATCTCAGTCAATGATATATCTCTCATTTCAAAGATAATCAATATTTTCTAATTTCTATATAGGTAATCAAAATGAGTAGTATAATTCCTTATAAAATTGGATTACCAAAACATCTATCCACAGAAATTATCTCAGACATGATTTCTCATATAAGCACGAAAACATAAGCAATTCAGAATAAGACATGTATGAAGAGAGAAAGAATCACATCACAGGCATATATATATATATATATATATATATATATATATATGATCATGAAAAATAGTTAGCATTGGGAACTCAACAAGATTGTTCAAAAATATTTCAATTGCATTCTTCTGAAAATACTTAGTAAAAATTAAAATTTCTAAAGCTGCTCAGGATCCTTGAATTCAATTCCTCTTTTGGCTCTTTTGGAAAGTGCTTCAGCAACTTCTTTTCTTCTCTTGAAATAGCCAAATTGTTTTGGAAAGTATCTGATTGGCTCCATATCTCCTGCCTGAACCTTCCCAGCCATTTTGTCAGCCTTGAATTTGATCTTCAGTTCCTCTTGATCCCTATGCTTTAACCATTCAGCTTCAAAATACCACTTTCCTCTTTCCTCTGGGTTACCTTTCACAACTTCCCATGCTGACAGAATCAATTCTCTGGAAGAGGGAGACCAATGTTCTAAATCAACCCTTGATTGAACCTCCTCTCTGAACTTTCTTTTACTAGATTCAACCTGCTCACTAGTAAAGTGCTCTCTTTTGCTCTTATCTTCAGGACTATACATTTTAGCAATTTGCTTTTGAACCTGAGTAAGAGAAGCTGGCCTGGTCTCAGAAACTTGATCATTCTCATAATCAATGGGAGGATATCCAAGAGTTTCTCTTATAGAGTTTGAGGTCCACACAGCATGCGCAGAGCTGGCTTGAATCATTGACCTCTCCCCCTTTAGGACTTCTTCAACAATATGATCTCTTATAATATTTTTCTGAAATTTGACTTGACCTTCCAAGTGATTAATTCCACTTTCAATGGTTTTCTTTACCTTAAAGAGATGGTCATCTATGGTATCCGCATGCAACTTTGCTTGATCTTTCAGAATTGTAGAGCTCTCATCAATTTTGGCCAAAATATCAGTATTCTGCTATTGCAGTCTAGCTTCAATCTTATTTGTACCTGTAAGGACTTGTGCAACCTGTTCCTTATACAGAACTTGCATGTTATTACATAGAATTCCTTGATTTATCTGAACATCATCCACTGTTTTTGTAATTCCTGCCTGAGACTCTGTAAGAACCTTTGATGTCTCTTTGATTGCATCAAGTTGTTCAGCTGTATAATCTACTGAAGTACCAGCTCTTTTGAAAAACTTGACCATTTCAGTTCTCAAAGCAGTCATCTGATGATTGACTTCAAATCTAACCAATTTCATTTGGAAATCTACTTCATTTTTCATTTTTTTTATTATTCTCCTCAATATACTGTTCTAATAATCTTCTTTGATTATTAAGCAACACCTCCAGCTGAGGTAGAATAGAACTAAGATCCACATTGATTTCCTTTTCAATTTCAACACCTCTACTGCTTTCTTCTCTCATGAAAGAGTCATTTCTCTGGCTCATATGAGAGCTAAAGGATTCTATATTGATTACCTTCTCAACAGGTTCCTTTGTTGCTCCAGGTTCTCCTTCTACATCCATAACATCAGCTACAGAATTCTCTTTAGAAGGGATCTCAGCCTGAGACTCCCCCTCAAATGGTGCATTGTCTTCAGCTGGAATTCCATCTTGAGGCACCCCCTCAATCTCTGCATTGATCAGATCAATTTTGTCCTGAGCAGGGATCTCATCTTGAGCCTCTCTCTCATTTTGAAAAATCCCTTCAAGTCTAGCAGGGGATGCATGAAGACTTCCTCTTTCTTCTTCTCCTTTCTCACTCCCATCCTTTTCTTTCTCATTCTCATCCTTTGGTGTATCAGGAGTACATCCCTTGAATTGTTCCCTTCTTCTTCTTCAGATGTTGTGAGGTTAGGATCATGAATTGGAGAGGATCTAGATCTTCCTTTGGAAGAGGATGAGCTTGATGAGCTTGAAGTAGCCTTCTTCTTCTTATGCTTCTTAACTTTCTTCTGCTTGGGAGGAACATCTGCTGGAGGAAAATTTGATAGAACTCTGTCCCATCTCTCTATCATTCTAATATCCATTTTCTTCATGTGGTTTATCTTGGATCCAAGCTTGTTATTTAAAGAGTCTGGAATGACTTTTACTAAGTAAAGAGATAATATCCTACCCATGTTGGGTACTTGGATACATTCAATTATCCTGTCAAATACTACTCTCCCCCAATCTGTTCTCAGAGAATGAATGATCCTGGTTAGTAGAATAAACATTTTTCTGGAAATTTTGTCATGAGATCCAGTCTTGCACAACAGGCCCTTTCCTATCACATCTGTTAGCAATTTTCCTTTTGAATTCATTCCTTTTCTAAGAATACTTCCTGTGATTTCTCGCGATGTTTCAATTCCGCACCAGATTTGTGCTAATTTAATCTGTTCTGAGGTCACTTCTTCTTGTTCATTGCTTTTTAACCTAGGAAGTTCTAGTGCCTTAGCGAGTCTGGATGGAGTGATCTTAATCTTCTTACCATTCACAGTGGTCTTAAGCTTCAAATTGACGGAGTCTATTACGATATTGGAATAAAGTTCTAATACCTCTCTTTTCCAGATAAGGGACGATTCATATAGTACGAATTCTAATCCAGCCTTGTATATTAGCTCAATGGTTGATTTGATTTCTTCTGGAGCAGATTGGAATCCATTGCGTACAAGATCGCTTCCTTCATAAAGGTAATCACTACTCTTGGGAGGCATTGTGGTTGATGTTCGAAGAGAGAAAGAATTGATGGAGAAATTTTCTAGGACAGCCAATTTCGAACTGAGAGAACTACGACACATGCAATAACGAAGTGTCTTCCCTATTTATAGAAGTTCTAATTCAAGAAGATGAATAGCCGCGCGCCGAACTTGTTTGACAAGATTGATCTAATGGTTCAAATTTACCCTGTCGAGACGGCCTAGCTATGTTCGCACAAGCATTGAGATCGCTCGACGCCATTTATCTTCAGTCGACGCCAGGAATCTTCTCGACGCCAGCTATCTTCTCGACGCAGTAATCTTCTTTCGACGCCAGGAAATTTCTCTCGACGTCAGGTATCTTCTTTCGACGCCAGATAACTTCTCCACTCACTTTTTAGGACTCAATCATTATTTTCATTTATTTAATTCAAACAACTTTAATCCATTTTTAACATACCTAATTCAATTTTAAAGTTATTGAATTTTGTTTCATCCAAGGGTTTAGTAAATATATCAGCAACTTGTTTTTCAGTGGGCACATATTCAATTGAGATATCTCCATTTTCTACATGTTCTCAAATGAAATGATATCTAATTTCTATATGCTTAGTTCTGCTATGTGATACAGAATTATTAGCTATAGCAATAGCACTAGTTGAATCACAATATATAGGAGATTTACTTAGCTGAACTTTGTAATCTTGGAGTTGGTGTTGAATCCATAGTAGTGTTGGATCGGTCGGCGCCCTTAGAGGGGGGGGGGGGGTGAATAAGGGTTTTCAAAAACTTTATATTTTATTTAGAAAACTTTGGAATATTGCAATAATAAAACAAGAAGTCAAGTAAAACAAAACGAGAGACAAGCTTTATTGATATTAAATAAGTTTTACAAAACTTGATCTCAATGACGCTAGAGATCGGAGGCGAATAATAAAAACTCTTTTTCGTTTTCTATACCGACTCGTATCCCCACGAACCGGTTGGCTTTAGCCGATCTCTCCCCAGATACGGCCTCAAGCCGCTCTAGCCAATCTATCCCCAGAAAGTCCTCGAGCACCCCCTAGACCTAGCCTAGATCTAGTCGCCAACACGAGGCGAATTTCAGCCCTAAGTCCTACCCCAGACCTAGTCGCCAACACGAGGCGATTTCACTTAAACGATTACAAGAAAAGATGTGAAATGAAAAAGACAATAATATAAAAACTCTCTCTATTTGGATCTCTTGGAGAAGTAGACGAAAACGCAGAGTATGATCGTAGTCGATGCGGTCTTTTGTCACGATGATGAAGCGTGTTGAAATCTTCTCCACGGATCTCCTTAAGGCTTTATGGAATTGTGGGAGTATCGCTCTGAATCTTCCTCTCTCTGCTGTGACACGAAGCTCTGGAGTTTGGGATTGCAGGAGGATGAAGAATAAGGAGCCAAAGCATCCAATTTATAGCCTTCATGCTACCGCCGGCGCTAGCTCGGATTAGGAAACATTTTGCGCGGCAGGATCTTCAATCCGCGACAACATATTGCTCCATGCCTCTTGTGCGCCATGATACCGCCAGCGCTAGTAGCTACCGCCGGCGCTATCCCTGATTAAGAAACTTCTTGCGCGGCAGGATCTTCAATCCGCGTCAACCTTGCTTTTATTCCTTCTGTGTTCATCGCTACCGTCGGCGTTATCCGCTACCGCCAGGCGTTAGCGCCTTCTATAACAGCTCCTGGAATTGCGCTATTCATCGCTAGCGCCCGACGCTAGTTGCTACCGCCGGCACTAGTGATTCTCTTCGAATTTTGGCCTCAATTTTGGGGGCAGTCATCATGTGTACTCCTTGAGTCATGTGGACCTAGTAAACCTGCACACTTGAACACACAAGATCAAATACACATAGGATTTGTTATTCTCAAACCTAGGAGATGCGGAAGACCATGTTCCAACAAACTCCCCCTTTTGATAATAACAAATCCATTAATGATAAATCAAAGCATTAATAAATAAGCATGATGAAACTCTACTTGTGTGTGTGTGAGAGTGATGACTTAGGATAATTATTGATTTTAGTATTTAGAATTGCTCCCCCTAAATATATGCTCCCCCTATGTGAATGCTCCCCTAATATGTATGCTATCAACTTAATCAATCATGTTGGGTTTGCATTTTGATAGCGGATTATATATTTATCATGTTAGTTCTCCCCCTTTTGCATTTTATCATGTTAGTTCTCACCCTTTGTTATTAGCAAAAGTGGGTAGGGAAACAAAGCACTAAAAAATGTGTAAATAAAAGAGAAGGCATGATCGAGCTTTTTAAGTAAATGATAAGGAGTTTTAGACTTGTCTTTCATTGAAAATGATCAGAGTTATGACTTATTTTATCCCTTTTGTTTGTAGTTCTCCCCCTTTTATATATCAGAGTTTAAGCAAAAAATAATGATTTCCCCTTTAAATAAGAGTTTTAAGCCTAAAAACAATCATGATTTCCAAGTAACCAATCTACCCAGACAATATGTCAACACCCTAGCCCCGTACTAAGTGACGGATGGGCATGAGGAGCTGCAAACATGCCATAGGTTGGGGTGTTAATCCCATATGCAAACACTAGACAAAAAACTTAACCTAGCACTCTTTCCCCCCAGTGCCTCGCAAGGCCCCACTAGAAACCTCCCCGGTTAAGGACAAGACATGACTAGAGATAAGGTTATCTAATGTCTACAACCCTACGCCCTCGCTATGGTGAGAAATGAAGTCATGGATAACAATTATTGGAAACATTAAGCATTTAAATCTAATGGGAAATATCATAGCATATGGGTTTATATTTTTATTTGAATTTTTGAAATAAAACTCACATAGCTATATTGAAAAGTTTGAGTATTGCGGAAGATTTCGAAAAAGAAACATCATAATACTAAATAAGAGTTTAAGTTAAAAAAAAGATGTTTTATAAGCAATATTTCACTTGTTGGAGGAGTGTTTAGAATAGAAATATATCAGAGTTATAAGCAAAAAAAATTCAACCAATATAAAATTTACCAAGCAAGTCTACCACTTGTTGCAAGAAGGGAATTTGAAGATTCAAGTGATGATGCTCACAAGATGAAAGATTTTAAATAAGTATTAAAGTGCAAGGTAAAACAATTATATGGTTATGATGCGGAAGACATATAGAAGTACAAAAAAAATCGTATGGTAATCAATGATGGTTCATAAAAAGATATATGAGTTCAATTTCAAAAAGAAGATGTTTTTGTAAATCATTTTGCATTTAAAATTTTTGTTTTGACAATACAGTAACCAAGCATGAAATAATCTTATCAAAAAGAGATTACTACAATGTTACTTTAATTCACAATTTCAAAACATACCAAACATTGTAGAAAGCATGCTAGGTTATCTAGTGCATTTCATAAATAAAGAGTAGTATAGAATTAGCATTAGGATCCAATACTCATGAGAAAAAGTGTTATGGAAGATAATGATGTGTATACAAGTGTATTTTGAATAGAGTAAACAAATGTTTTAATCAAAAATACAAGTAATATGTAAAGTAAAGAGCACAATAAAACACAAATAATTTTACTTCCACTCACTTCAATGCACAAAAAAATGTACAACTACCAAGGTGCTCTGCACACACAATGCTCATCAAGACTTATCAGGGTGCAAAGTAGTGCTTGGGGGATCACATAGTTGTATTCTTCACGATTGATTTTTATTGTGATCCGGTGTACTTAAGAATAAGTGGTTTTTATTTTGAAAGAGAGTTATGGTTTGCACAAGATACTTTATTATTCTTTCCAAGGTGCTCAACCTCACAACGCTTATTAAGACTTATCAGGAGGTTCAAGTAGTGCTTGGTGGAGTTATCTTTGTCACTTTATTTTATGATTTTGTTTTGTACAAAGTTCTCCGAATACACTTGTTTTGCAAACCAATATAATTTATGAAAAAAGATAACCACTTTTCTTAACTTTTAAAAGTGCAAATAAAGGTTGTGTAGGTAAGATACTTGTGCAATTTTAATTCATTGTACTATTACAAAACATACACAAACATTCTTAGATTAAACACATAAGTAGACATTGCCAAAATAAGTGAGTGAATTGCGATCATTATCAAACATAAAACATTACTCATACTTAGAGGCATGCTACGCATAGTTCTACACAACTTTTTCAATATAAATTATGCACATATTAATAGATGTATCAAAGCATGATGAAGGAAATGTTCAAAGTAGTTTGAAAAGATAAATTGCAACATTATAGAAGTTCTAAATAATAGATTAAATCATGCTTGATTTTCAATGAAGTTCATACAATATTTTTGATATTTTTAAAGAGTAATTTTTATTTAAAGTTTGAACTCATAAAATTGATCTTGGACTTCCCGAGGGCTACCTTGTGAGAGGTTCGCCCGGTACTAGGTGATATGATGGGATGATAGCCCAAATCACCCTTTCGCAAGATACATAGAAAAGTTGAGTTCAGAAGAATAATTTTGATACTTGTTTTTTGTTTTGTTTTATATTTTTGTAGTTGATTTTTACAAATAAAAGCATATTTTTGTAATTTTTGCTTTTGTAATTTTATATTTGATTTTTGCATAAAGATGAACTTTAAATAAAGGAAACAACACAAGCGAAAAAACAAAATATATTTTTTGTAATTTGGTTTTTGTAGTTTTGTATTTGATTATTCAAAAAATAAAGAAACACAGAAGTGCAAAACTAAGTAGAAAATATAGATTTATATATTTTAAGGGATTTTTAGAAATTTAAAAATATAGAAAAATGAACATGGACGCTAGCGCCTGCGGTAGAGCTAGCGCGGGAGACAGTGAACGATTTTTTAGGATTTTAGAAATTTTGATTGGTGGTCTTGATTAGGTGTCCCAATAGTAGTTCCATGCTGAAGTTGCAGATTTTTAGGAGATGTTTTGGATGGTCCAAATTGCATGAAACGTAAGCGATTTCTTATATGACTTGACAAAATAATCATTGCATGAGATATATTTACTTATGTTTTCATTTTGACTTTTTTAAAGACTTGTGCTTATAACTTAAAAAAAATAGGAAATGAAAACCCAAGATATCATGTTTGAACAAATCAAATATGCATGGTTTCGGTGAACAAGGAGTAATGTTCACGCAAATAGTAACATGGATATGCCCTGACATATAAAACCTAACGTAGATATAAATATTCTTTAGGTGACAATGTTAGTATGATAAATTTAAGATTATTGTTTTGCCAAAGTTTGATTGTGTTTCAACTTAGAGACTTAGAATGGAGTGACAATTCTATTTGATTTGATATCAAAATGATTCAAAGGTCTAAACTAGAAATAAATCACAATACACACATAATATACCAACCATAGTAAGTAATTATAATACCAATTGTCATTATATAAAATGTGATAGATGATTCTTGATATGAATTATGATTTTAGAGAGTTTTAGCAAAAGATATCAATAGATCATGGTGGTGCGTATGGCATCAATATTTATGACAATTAATCTTTCAATATGTCTTATGTGTTTTTTTTAATTTAGATAAATATCGCATAGCAAATTCAGAATTTTATCCACTTGTTGGTGAAGGCTAAAAAACTAATAACCGGAATTAATTTGAAATATCTTATACCAAATTTAGACTTTGATTCATATGGATAATATAAGATATTTAGAAGCAATGAATATGAGAATAAAAGATGGGTCATCAAAATAAAATATGGTTTGGAATTTTGATCAATTTGATTTTATAAACATATTGAGCTTTTAAGAGATAAGATCATATTTTCAAAATTATATAGGATGACCATGACATGATAGTTTAAAAGAACACAAAAAGAGAAAGATAGAAAAGACATTAAAGCACATCATGAAGTAGAAATTTGTGTATTTCATTTTAATTGATTTCTACTTCATGCAAATGATGGGATACTAATGAATAAGAGATTTAGGTATCCAAAGAGGACCGGGAGTGACGGTTCCTTTGGTTACCCAAATACATCGTGTTTTCTTTTGGGGAGATATATTTGAATGGGCCCTTTCGTTTGACATTAATGTGTCATTCTTAAGTATGGGTTTCCATTCGAACCATGAAAAAAAATGTAATTTTTGTTTTTCAAATTTCCATAATCATTACTCTTGAATTTATTATATAATGGAAATTTGTTTTCATTTGAATTTAAGTTGGGAAACGAATGTGATGAATGGATACTTGCATTTAAGTTTTCATTTTTGCTTTTTGGTCTCCATTCAAGACTTGGTTTACTATTATTCTTATTTATCAAATTTCCATGATGATTTTGCAAAACATTCTTTATAGGAAATTTGTTTATCTTTAAGTTTATGTTGGGAGAGTGGTTATTTTGTAAGTGATAATGATTTGGAATTTTATTTTCAAGCATTTGATATTTTTTATTTCCTTTGTTGGATTTATCAACATTTTGAGAAATTATATTCAACTTGCTTTTAGATATACCTTGAGATTGTGAATGAATGTTTTGAGCGTTTTTCTTAATGATTTCCTTAAGCAAGTTGATTTTTGATTTTAGTTCATCATTCTTGATTTTTAAATTTTGTCTAGCTTTATTATAATTTATTGTGCTATTTTTAAGAGCGGCAACAATTGAGTCAATATGTTTTTCATATTTATCCCTATACTCATCAAATGTTTCATCCATCTCTTTTATTTCAATTTCATAGTCCTTACACTTAGCACAATTAATTTTTAAAGATGAATTTTCTAAACATAATTTTTCATTTTGTTCTCTTATAAAAATAATTTCTTTTTCAAGTTCCTTAAATTTTTCTTTAATATCATTACAATCAAGACAAGGTTTTGTATTTTCAATTGAAGTGACATGAGTAAAGCTAGATAAATCGGATTTTGATACTACTTTAACTTTTGCTTTTAAATTTTTATTTTCTAAGCGCAATAGTTTATTAGCATTCTTTAATTTCTTAATTTTGCGCTTAATATTTTGTAACAATTGCAATGAAGAGATAGAAGTACAAAAGATAGAATTTGATTTCCTTACATTGCTTTTGGATGAGGGAGGATTTGAACATATTGTTCATTTGTCTTCTTCTTGGCACTCCTCTTCCAAAAGTAAGATTTCTTCTCCTTTTTCTCTTGGTGTATTGTTCTCCTTTTCTATTTCAATATTCTCCATGGCTTTGCTCCGAGAGAGATCTTCTTGAATGATAATGGATGCTTGTACGTTCTTTTCCTCCTGTGTTTGTTCCATACCTGCGAGAGGAAGATCATACATTTCTTCAAGAAATTTCCATACTTTATAAGCACTAGAAAAGCAATACACAAATTTGAAAACTTCATTTGAGAGACCACAAAATAGATATTGTTTAGCTTTTGCATCTAAATGAAGTTCCTTTTTATTTGATTCATCCACACGTCTTATAATTGCTAAGTTCCATACTTCGATATCTAAAGTTTTAATAAGTTTTTCCATTAAAATTTTCCATCCTTTATAATTTGTTCCTTCAAATAAAGGTGGTGCAAGTGATTTTTCCTCTTCACAAAAATCTCCCCCACTAGTAGAAGCGAGATCATGAGATGCCATTATTCCCGGTTGTTAAGCCGATTGGAATAAAACCGCTCTGATACCACTTGTTGGATCGGTCGGTGCCCTTAGAGGGGGGGGGGGTGAATAAGGGTTTTCAAAAACTTTATATTTTATTTAGAAAACTTTGGAATATTGCAATAACAAAACAAGAACTCTAAGTAAAACAAAAAGAGAGACAAGCTTTATTGATATTAAATAAGTTTTACAAAACTTGATCTCAATGGCGCTAGAGATCGGAGGCGAATAATAAAAACTCTTTTTCGTTTTCTATACCGACTCGTATCCCCACGAACCGGTTGGCTTTAGCCGATCTCTCCCCAGATACGGCCTCAAGCCGCTCTAGCCAATCTATCCCCAGAAAGGCCTCGAGAACCCCCTAGACCTAGCCTAGATCTAGTCGCCATCACGAGGCGAATTTCAGCCCTAAGTCCTACCCCAGACCTAGTCGCCAACACGAGGCGATTTCACTTAAACGATTACAAGAAAAGATGTGAAATGAAAAAGACAATAATATAAAAACTCCCTCTATTTGGATCTCTTGGAGAAGTAGACGAAGACGCAGAGTATGATCGTAGTCGATGCGGTCTTTCGTCACGATGATGAAGCGTGTTGAAATCTTCTCCACGGATCTCCTTAAGGCTTTATGGAATTGTGGGAGTATCGCTCTGAATCTTCCTCTCTCTGCTGTGGCACGAAGCTCTGGAGTTTGGGATTGGAAGAGGATGAAGAATTCGGAGTCAAAGCATCCAATTTATAGCCTTCACGCTACCGCCGGCGCTAGAGCTACCGCCGGCGCTAGCCCGGATTAGGAAACGTTTTGCGCGGCAGGATCTTCAATCCGCGGCAACATATTGCTCCATGCCTCTTGTGCGCCATGCTACCGCCAGCGCTAGTAGCTACCGCCGACGCTATCCCTAATTAAGAAACTTCTTGCGCGGCAGAATCTTCAATCCGCGGCAACCTTGCTTTTATTCCTTCTGTGTTCATCGCTACCGCCGGCGTTATCCGCTACCGCCAGGCGTTAGCGCCTTCTATAATAGCTCCTGGAATTGCGCTATTCATCGCTAGCACCCGACGCTAGTTGCTACCGCCGGCGCTAGTGAGCCTCTTCAAATTTTGGCCTCAATTTTGGGGGCAGTCATCATGTGTACTCCTTGAGTCATGTGGACCTAGTAAACCTGCACACTTGAACACACAAGATCAAAAACACATAGGATTTGTTATTCTCAAACCTAGGAGATGCGGAAGACCATGTTCCAACAAGTAGCTGAACACAGCAGTTTCCAGCTGAGATGTACTCAGATTCTGCTGTAGAAATAGCCACACTGGTCTGCTTCCTGCTACTCCAAGATATTAGTCTTTTGCCAAGAAATTGACATGTTCCTGATGTACTTTTTCTGTCCTCCTTGCATCCTGCAAAATCAGCATCTGAAAAGCCAATTAGTTCAAAGTCATTTCTTCTAGGATACCAAAGGCCAAGATTGAGATTGCCCTTCAGATATCTCATGATTCTTTTGACAGCAGTGTAGTGAGATTCTTTAGGGTTCACTTGGTATCTAGCACACACACATGTTGAGAACATAATGTCTGGCCTGCTAACAGTTAGATAGAGCAATGAGCCAATGATGCCTCTGTACAAGGTTTCATCAATAGGTTTCACTTTGTCATCCTTGTCCAGTGACATATTTGTTGCCATAGGTGTCTTCATGACAGTGGAATTTTCCATTCCAAACTTCTTGATAATCTCTTTTGTGTACTTGGTCTGAGAAATGAAAATTCCTTCCACAGACTGTTTCACTTGGAGCCCTAAGAAGTATTTAAGCTCACCCATGCCGCTCATTTCAAATTTCCCTTGCATAAGGTTTGAAAACCTTTTGCAAATGTTACTATCAGTTGAGCCAAAGATTATATCATCTACATATATTTGTACTAGAATAATGTGACCTTTAACTATCCTATGAAACAATGTCTTGTCTATCTTTCCTCTTGAGAATTTGTTCTCAATTAGAAACCTAAATAATGTCTCATACCAGGCTCTAGGTGCCTGTTTCAGACCATACAATGCTTTTAATAAAAGATAAACATGATTTGGATGAGTAGAGTCAATAAAACCTGGGGGTTGTTCAACATATACTTCCTCCAATATTGTTCCATTAAGGAATGCTGACTTTACATCAATTTGATAGATTATGAATCCAGTGTGTGCTGCAAATGCCAGGAATAGTCTGATTGCCTCCAATCTTGCCACAGGAGCAAACACTTGATCAAAATCTATGCCTTCCTCCTGTCTATATCCTTGGGCAACCAACCTTGCTTTGTTTTTGATGATCACACCATTTTCATCCAGCTTATTCCTGAATACCCATTTGGTCCCTATGACTTTGTGTTTCTTTGGTCTTGGAACCAATATCCAGACTTTGCACCTTTCAAATTAATTTAGCTCTTCTTGCATAGCTGATATCCATGAAGTGTCCTTATTTGCTTCATCAAACTTCTTAGGTTCAATTTTGGATAGAAAGCTGTGATGCAAAGCCTCATGTATTGAGTTTCCTCTTCTAGTTTGCACACCATCATTTGGATTTCCTATGATCTGTTCTTTTGGATGATCCTTCAGATGTTTGGTTGCATTCCTCCACCTTTCATTTTCCCTTTGAGATTCTGGTGCATCTGTTTGAATAGGTTCTTCTAGAGGTTCTGGATGAGGTGGTTCTTCAACAGCAATAGGTTCTTCATAATTGTCTTCTGCTTGAGGTTCATCCTCTCTAGTTACAATTATAGTCTTATTAGTTTCTTCATTATCCTCATTGTGCTGTTCATTGATATTCATCTCCTTCAATTTCTGTGTAGAACCTGCACAACTAGATAAACTTCCCAGATCCTTATAAATAAGGCTGGTTTCATCAAATACAACATGTATAGATTCTTCTATCCTATTAGACTTTTTGTTGAAAATTATAAAGGCTCTACTTTGAGAGCTATACCCAACAATAATTGCCTCATGTGCTTTTTCAGCAAATTTTGTGAGATGGTGCTTTCCATTATTTAATACAAAGCATTTACTCCCAAATATTTTGAAATAGGCTAAAGTGGGATTTCTACCTTTCAACAACTCATATGGGGTCTTATCCAGTCTTTTGTTTATAAGAGCCCTATTCTGCACATGGCATGCTGTGTTTACAGCTTCAGCCCAGAAATACTCAGGAAGAGAAGAATCACTCAGCATACTCCTGCTAGCCTCAATAAGGGTTCTATTTCTTCTCTCAGCAACCCCATTTTGTTGGGGAGTTCTAGGAGATGAGAACTCTTGAGAAATGCCTTGATTTTCACAAAATTTGGTCATTGCACCTGACTGAAATTCAGTCCCATGATCACTTCTAATTTTGGCTACAGGATTTCCTATTTCATTGGTGATTTGCCTAACAAAACTGGTAAATATTTCTAAAGTGTCTGACTTATGTTTAAGGAAGAATACCCAAGTGTATCTGGAATAATCATCAACAATTACAAGAGTGTATGACTTTCCTCCTAAGCTAAGGATTGACATTGGTCCAAATAGGTCCATATGAAGTTGGTATAGACATCTAATGGAATCCTTCTCACCTATTAGTTTGAAGGAAGATTTGGTCTGCTTACCCATTTGACAAGCATGGCATGGACCCTCCTGCACACACTTCCACTTAGGTCCAGCTCTCACTAGGTCTTTTGAAATAATCTTATTTATAGTCTTATAGTTTATGTGAGCTAATCTTTTATGCCATTGAACACTACTAGAAACTTTATTTTCTGCTACTAAGCATATGGAATTAACTTGTTCAGAACATATAAAGTTTAGACACTAAATGTTGCCACTCCTAGTGCCTGAGAGAATTATCTCATTCTCTTTCTTAATTAGGCACTCATCCTTGTGGAATGAAATTTTATACCCAATATCACACAATTGACTTATGCTGATGAGATTGTGTTGCAATCCATCAACATGAGCAACTTTGGTGATGGTGACAATTCCATTTGTGATATTACCATAACCTTTAGTTTTACCTTTTTCAGACCCTCCAAATATAACCTTTGGTTCATTCCTTACAGGAGTGTAATCATTCAACAGACCTTTTGTTCCTATCATGTGCATAGAGCACCCACTGTCCAAGTACCAGATTGGAAGTTGATTGATCTTTGGACAACCCTGCAAAAAGAAATTACCTTTTCTTAGGAGCCACACCAAGTTGGGTCCTAGAACCTTGTTAGTATGAGCTGGAACATTTAGTTGTTGAATAATCCTTGGTGCTGTGAGAGTTGCCATAGGTCTGAGTACTGGTCTCCCAGAGTTGAATCTTGGAACAGTTGGATTGAACCAACAGTCAAGAGCAAAATGTCCAACCCTTCCACAGCACCAGCATTCATATCTGTTATATCTCCTTGGAGGTCTTCTTACTTCTTTATGTTAACTTATATTTTGCTTAATTGCCTTATTCAAAGGAGCTATGTAAGTTGTTTTAGCAACTTTTACTGGTTCTGTTTTCTTGACAACAGTGGTTTTCACTTCAGGTCTTAGTTCCTTTCTTTTGGATTTTGTGTTTGCTTTAAATACAAAGGAGTCATGATGAGTTAATACTTTTTCTTTGCATAGTGATTTGGCATTATTGTTACTTGGTTGAATTGAATCATCTTTGCTATTAGAACATTCACCCTTATAAAACTTATGCACACCTTTTTGATCATGCCTATTTGTGATAGGCATGGCTTTGTTAAATTTTATAGGTTGCATAGGTGCCTTGTCATTACTTTTAGGGTTATTATCTGCATACCTATCATATCCTATGCCAGATCTGTACTGTGCAGAAAATGTGTCTATTATAGGAAGAATAGTTTGTGGTTTTGAGAACTTTGCTACTAGCTTCCTTTCTGCTAGGAGTTTTGATTCCAGTTCTTTTATTAGCTTTTCCTTAGTGCATAAAGTCTGTATGTGAATAATAGACATGACTTTTAGTATGCTAAGTTCTTTGCTTGTCTGATTCAGCCTCTCAGCTGTCTCAGAGTTTTGAGAATCAGTTTGCTTTAATTCAGATATTTCTTTTTGTAACCTTTTATTATGCCTTTTGCTCTTCTTAAGTGCTTTGAGAAGTAATTGATATTTTTCAATAATTTCATCTACATGAAGTTTAGATTGTGAGTCATTTTCATCAGAAGAGAATGAATCTATTTAATGTTCAGAATCAGAATCAGATAGAGGAGTTTTATCAAGTACCTTTATATCAGTAGTTGTCTCCTGATCTTCTTGATCACTCAGTGCCATAAATCATGCATTTTCTTCTTCATCCTCTTCACTATCAGACCTTGATAGGGGGCTCTTATTGTAGATCTATGATTTAGACTGTCTTCACTTTCATTTGCAGCCATCAGAGCTATGAGTGCCTCCTCACTATCTGAGTTTGATGAATGAGATTCACTGTCACTAAGAGTGACTTTGCCCTTCTTGGCTATTAGACTCTTCTCATGTCTCTTGTCAGATTTGTACCTCCTTTCATCAGATTTCTTGTTGTTCTTTCTCTTTGAAGGACAATCAGCAATCATGTGTCCTGATTTCCTGCAACCAAAACACACAATTTCTTCTGAGTTAATTTTATTGTGTTTAGAGTTGTACCTGTCCTTCTTGGAGTCTTGTTTGAATCCCTCTGAAGAATTTGAGTGCTTCTTAGATTTGGATAACTGAGAGGGTCTAGTTTTCCAGTGTTGTTTTCTTCTCAACATTCTTTTTAGCTGTTTGGTAAAGAGTGCCAATTCACCATCTGATATTTCAGAATCAGAATTACTGGTTTCTGATTCTTCTGATTCAGATGGAATCCTGGGGGATAATGACATTCTTTCTTTGCTTTTCTTGGAGCTTTCTGCTTTCAGAGCAATAGGATTTTCCCTGCTGTGACCTTCCTCAGCTTTTCTGGTGTTCAGATGAAGTTCATGGGACAAGAGTTTCCCATATAAATTTTGTGGCTGAATGTTTCCCAGATTTCCCATTTCTCTGATTGCACAGATCTTGATATCCCATTCTTTGTTCAATGATCTTAAGAATTTATCATTCAGCTCATAATCTGTGAAAGTTCTTCCATAAGTTTTTAGACCATTTACAATTTTGAAGAATTTTTCATAGCAGACTGCTATTGAATCTTTCTTGTCTTGTCTGAAGGCTTCATATTGCTGATTTAGAAGTGACTTCCTGTCATCTCTAACTTCTTCAGTCCCTTCCATATAGACAATGAGAGATTCTCACATTTCTTTGGCAGTTTTGCAATGGACTAAGTTTTGGAAAGTTGAATCCTCAATTGCACTAACAATGATGTTCTGAGCTCTCTTATCCATGGAGGCCAGAATCACTTCATCTTTGGTCATTTCTGAATAAGTTTTAGGGGTCTTGATACTTCCATCTGTAAATGAAACTTTCATAGGAACAAAAGGTCCCTCTAGAACAGTTATGCAAATCCTAGGATCAGATGCTTCCATGAAAAGTCTGACCCTTTCTTTCCAAATCCCAAAGTTTTCTATTCTGCAAATTGGAAGCTTCATAGATGTGAATTCTTTGCTTCCTTCTGTATTAGCCATCATGACTTCAGAAATCTACCCTTAGAAGATCTTATTCAGGCTGTTAAACCTTTTCTTGAACAACCTCCCTCTGATACCACTTGAAAGACTTAAATTAAGGGTAGCTAATCACCTAGAGGGAGGGGGGGGGGGGGTGAATAGGTTATTTAAGAACTATTGCAGTTATTGATTATTACCAAAATGAAACTGATCAGAGCTTTTAAGAATAAGAACACACACAGAAAAGACACACATAATTTTATAGTGGTTCCCCATATCTTGGGTAATCCACTTTCCCCCTTCTCCCCTTCTAGCAGTGTGCTAGATAGGGTTTATAGCTCCTCCAGATCTCAGACCACAAATAGGTCTTACAGCTCAGATCACAACAGATCTTACAGTCTCAGATCTCATAGATCTTACTCTCTCAGATCTCAGCAGATCTTACAAACTCAGATCTCACAGATCCTACTTCAGCCTTTATAACTAGGCCTACAGCTCAGATTCACCCCTAAATCCTACAACTCAGATCACACCTGATCTTACAACTCAGATCCTTGACAGATCCTACACTCAAATCTGACAACTCAGATCCTACAGGAATTTATAAAGAGAATAACAAATACTTAGACTCAGATTCTTCAGATAGTTGAGTCTTCATGATCTGCCTGAACAATCAGACAGAAATCTTCAATAGAACAACAGCAGCAAATGATCTTCTTGATTCGACAGGCTGTGAAGACTGTTCTTCTTCTTAGGAAGACAGATTCTTCCTTCTTGATCTTCTACTTTCAGAAAGATGTATCAGCACCAGATTGCTGAATGAAACCTTCAAGTTAGATTGGTTCTGAAAGAGAAGATGACTTCTTCAAATTCTTTCTAAAACTTTCCCTCAAACTGATGGAGACGATAATGGCTTTTGAAAGATAGGAAAAACTAACTACACAACCCATAGGTCATGCCTTCTATTTATAGCCCGCCATCCGCAACGTCTGTTACGCTCCTCCACGTCAGCACGACGTTAAGTCTTCAACGATCTTCAATGTCTTCAAAAGAAACAAAGGCTCAGCTAGCTGTAGAAGTTATTCCTCAGTTCAGAGTATTTATAGAAGAGGCGTTGAGCACTGAGCATCTCTATCGATGCTTTTTCAATTAGGCGTCGAGCGATATGTAGTGTAACATCCCCAGAACAATTAGACCCCTGAAGTGCATTTTGTCATGTCAAGGTCATGACATTCCTCTAAGAGACCAAAATGGCCTTAAGAACCAAGGTGAATACGTGAAAATAAACTTGGTGTGCAAATAGAAATGGAAAGTTGCCTAGGATGGATCAAGTACACAGAGTGGGCCAAGGAGGCCCCATGAATTCCATAAGTTAAGGAGGAATACACATTGGTGTGCGTTTAGCAAATTTTGATGTCCTAGCTCAGAGGTGACCAAAAGACTCCAACAAATCAACATAACCTCATCATGACCCCTATGACCATCCAAGGAGGTGAGTAGACCACTAGGGACCCTTGGGATAACCCAACTTTGGAGAATTGGGCAAAATTTCTAATTTGCCCAAAATTACACCTTATGCCCTCTATGGTTTAAGTGGCCCCAATTGGCCAATTTGGCTTGGCACCACCCTCCACAACACCAAGGAGATTAAATGAGACCTAGATGAGCCAAAGTGCACATTCAATCTTGGAGGATTAGGGCAAGATCACCAAAATACCCAAATTGCCCTTATAGGCAAATAAATGCAATCAAGCCCCATTTGACCCCACCTTGACTCAATTCCTCATGGGATGAGTTCATAGTGCCTAGGGGAGCAATGTGGCTCAGTCACATTAAATGGTGTGAGCTTGGGTCAAACCCAAACCCAAAAGCCCCAAATTGCCCAAAATTAGACCCATGAAATTTTTGAACCCTAAGAATTCAGAAATTCATAAAAATTGGGATGAATTATTTGGGGGAAAAGACAAAGAGGGAACATGGGAAGAGGAAAATGGGTTTGAGTGACAACTGGCACTCAATTCCCCCTTCCCAAGCACCCTTCAGAGCTGCTCCATCAATTCCCCATATTTTCCCCGAAGTTGTGCATGCGATTCCATTGGCTGCCATGGGAGGTTCCACCTTGGTCGACACCCATGTAATGGAAAAATTGGATTAAAGCTACCCCACTCCAAATGAATGGCGGCAATACCTTCAGGGAGTAGAGAGGAAAAGAAGCCCCATGGAAAGTACAGAAATCGGGCACTAGAAGGGGAGATCACCATGGGAGCTCAAGAAAATTTCGGCCATGGCAAGCTCGAGCTTCCTTCAATCTCAAGCCAAATAAAGGCAAGTTCCTTCTCTCCTCCTCTCGTGCTAGATATCTCCTCTATCCAATTGCAAAATTTGTGGATGAATGGTGGAATCACCATTCCCGTTTTTCTTGTTCCTAACCGCGAAAACGAAAATGACGGGAGAGCTTCTCCGACCACCTCCGGCCGAACTCTCACCGTCGGTCGATAGCCCTACCCCGGACGGAGGTGGTGGCTTGGGTGATTGGCCGGAAACCTCTTGTGGTGGCCGGAATCCATGGAAGAAAACGCTCCAGGAAATGGCGTTTTTCTGTTTTTTTTTGGACAGGGATGATGAACAGTGCCTTTAATAAATATCTTAATTATTTCATAAATCTGTCACACTTATTGGCCGACATTGTAAGCTGAAATTGAAGCTCTTAGAGGCCATATTTGCAAAACGTGGCAGAGATGACTTTTGTAGCCCTATGCGTCTACTTTCATTTTCCACTTGAATCAAACGATTTGGTGCCCTGTGGACTCCAAGGCACTCATTTTCCTAGGGCTGCTCCTTGTGAAGGGCAGAAACTAAAAATGCTATATCTTTTTAATGGCTTAACAAAATCCCTTGAAATTTCTAACATGCTTGCATGGTATGATGACACACCTAGGGTTTAAATTTGAGAGCTTTTGGATGTATATCCATTGAGATATTTCATTTATTAGCAAAAGTAAATATTTGGTATTTATGGAGTTGTACAACTCCAAACACCCCCAAATTTGGGTGGTAAGCTATTTATATATATCTATATCTCTAGTAGAAATTTGAGGCCATTTGGCCTTGTGCATGTTTGGTATTTCGCTTTCACATGCATGCAAGTAGGGTATGGAAAAATGGGGTGCATTTAGTATAAAGGTGGAGTTTGAAGAATCTCTCTCAATGGCTCCATACTTGGCAATGAGATTTTGTCCATGCATGTGATGTGAATGAATGCATCACTTTTAGGTGTGTTGTAAATTGTGGGTTCATAATATCTAGGTTGTTTAATAGTCCCACTTTTGGCCACCTTTTGTTTATATGTGTAAATGTACTTTGTATGTAAACATTGTGTACAACCTTGCATGTTGATTTCACTTTGGCTAGGATCATTTATGGAGAAAATAATCAACATGAACACTGTATCCCTTTAGGTTACCTTTAAAATGCCACTGACTTTATGTCATTTGGATAAGTACAACTCATTCTACACCATTTTTGGTGAGACATGTCCATAGTAGGTTTTGTTATGTTAATATGTTGTACATCACTTGTAAGTTAATTCCACCTAGGTTATGTTTACTTCTGGAATTAGTAATCAACATAAATATTGTAGGTATTGGGGTTACCTTTAAAATTCCACTAACTTTATGTCATTTGGATAAGTACAACACATTCTACACCATTTTTGGTGAGACATGTCCATAGTAGGTTTTGTTATGTTAATATGTTGTACATCACTTGTAAGTTAATTCCACTAGGTTATGTTTACTTCTGGAATTAGTAATCAACATAAATATTGCAGGTATTGGGGTTACCTTTAAAATGCCACTGACCTTATGTCATTTGGATAAGTACAACTCATTCTACACCATTTTTGGTGAGACATGTTCATAGTAGGTTTTGTTATGTTAATATGTTGTACAGCACTTGTAAGTTAATTCCACCTAGGATAAGTTTACTTCTGGAATTAGTAATCAACATAAATATTGTAGGTATTGGGGTTACCTTTAAAATTCCACTGACTTTATGTCATTTGGATAAGTACAACTCATTCTACACCATTTTTGGTGAGACGTGTCCATAGTGTTTTGTTATGTTAAAAATGTTGTAAAGCACTTATATGTTGAATCCACCTAGGTTAGGATCATTTCTGGGGGAAATTATCAATATGAATTCTGTAGATATTGATGTCACCTTTAAAATGCCTCTGATTTCGCGTCATTTGGCTAAGTATAGCTCCTTCAATGCTATTTCTAGTGTGACATGTGCAAATCCGTAAATTGTTAAGTTAAACATTGGGTGCATTTAGCAAGAATGTAATAAAAGGTAATTAAAGTCAAATACATCTTGGATTAATATGAGACTTAGGGTTGGTAGTTTTAGAACAATATTGAATTACAGTAATTTTCCCAGAATTTAACGAAGCCTTAGCCCAACACTTGTAGTGTAAACTCTTATATGCACACCAAAAGTAATAAATAATAAATAAGGTCAAGTAATTCTTGGAAAATGGGGGACCTGGGGTTTGAGGTTCCTAGACCAATACCATGTTAAGGTAAAATTATTAGAACTTATAGGGATATCTAATTGATACTCAAGGTACAAAACCTTGTCTGCACACCGTTCATTCTAAATAGAGTTTATGAGTAAACACCTTAGAATATTATGAAGTCTGATATCTGAGTTTTGGCTAGTCACCCATTAAGAGCCTATGGCCAAAAACTAGGAACTCATTTAGACATGATAATCTTAAGATCTCACCATAGGAGTCAAATCTAGTGCAACCTCAATTTGGTCTACGAGTAGCCAACCTGATCTATATGAAATAGACCACCACTAGCCTTCATACATAGAACTATTAGCTCTTTGAATATTACGAAGTTACAGATTATTAGGGAGAGCATCTCTAAGGCCATCTTGGGAAATAAGGTTTAAGTGTGCATTTAGAAACTATAAGGTATGAATTCACCGTGATATGAAAAGGAGGTTAGACCTCATTAAGGGCCCACACACAACTCATCGGTACTAAGTGATTATATGAAAGTAGAACTGCCCTTAGCCGGGTGAGCCATCTTAAGGTAAATACTCAAGGGCGAAGTCGAGAAGTATCTAAGGCAAACCCCGGATTAAGGATGACGAAGAATAGGAGTGTGGGTCCAAGCAAGTATGAGAATTATGGGTGTATGTGTATAGTCCATAGATGAAGAAGGGAGCATGAGCTTAGAATGTGACGACGGGAGAGTCAGCACCCGGTCACAGTTGGTGGTGTTGGAGCTCAAGTGAACTCCCCCACTCCTAAGTGCCAATTTAACTCATCTTAGAGATTTAATGTAATTGGAGAGGAAAATAGGGATCAAGTAAAAAGGGGTAGATACCAACAAGATTAAGTGCCTTGGGAAGAGGGAGTTCGGGGTGTCAGCCCATCATACTGCCCAGTACCGCAGCGAGCCCCTCACCGGGTAACCCTCCGGAAGTCCAAGGCTAACCCTAAAGCTTCTAAGATCAACTAAATTATAAACAAGACTAGTTAAGTAGGAGAACATGACAAGTTAGCTTCCATCCCAAACCGGAACATTTTATAAGGAAGGACTGGGATAGTCCTGCGAGGGGTAGGCTTGGGTTATAAGGAAGGACTGGGATAGTCCTGTGAGCGGTAGGCTCGGGTTATAAGGAAGGACTGGGATAGTCCTGCGAGCGGTGGGCTCGTAGTTTAAAGATAAGACTAGTGTAGTCTAGCGAGCGGTAGGCTCGTAGTTAAATATAAGACTAGTGTAGTCTAGCGAGCGGTAGGCTCGTAGTTTAAATATAAGACTAGTGTAGTCTAGCGAGCGGTAGGCTCGTAGTTTAAATATAAGACTAGTGTAGTCTAGCGAGCGGTAGACTCGTAGTTTAAATATAAGACTAGTGTAGTCTAGCGAGCGGTAGGCTCGTAGTTTAAATATAAGACTAGTGTAGTCTAGCGAGCGGTCGGCTCGTAGTTTAAATATAAGACTAGTGTAGTCTAGCGAGCGGTAGGCTCGTAGTTTAAATACAAGACTAGTGTAGTCTAGCGAGCGGTAGGCTCATAGTTTAGATATAAGACTGGTATAGTCTGGCGAGCGGTAGGCTCTACTTTATAAATGTTGGTATAGAATTGCGAGCTGGAAGCTCGGATGTAAATGGCTAATACATGTTGCTTGTGTATATGATGTGGTGGGTCTTCGGATCTGTCTTAGTCATCACACCGACAACAGTTCCTTGACTCGGCAGTGCTAGTGGTTTTATCGGGGCCAGGTTGTCTTACAGCGCGTCCGACGGGACGAATTCCCTAAACCCTGCCTGGCTAATTCAGTTTAGTACGCAGGAGCTCGTGAGTACCGGGTACCGGTATCACAACGTACGTTTGGGCCTAGGTCTGGTAGTGTGACTTACCCACCTAGGTGAGGAGACGCCCGCTCCTCTGCCACCGTTTGACCACGACGGGAGGTGCCCGAGAGGTTAGCTACCTCCGAAAAGTGGGAACTAAAGGTCTGTACGTACAGAGTCGTGTGGGTGAGTTGCATGTGCATGAAATAATAATACAAACATTGCATCATTGCATTGCATATCATAGCATAGCATTTCTGCATAAACAGAGACCTCATCGTATAAATCAGTATGGGCTCTTTTATACGATGAGTGTATTTCTTGCCAGATCCCTTAGCTTATGTGCCCTTGTGTGTGCATATAAGTAAAGGTTACTTTCGTAGCTGCTCTTAATTATTATACTTGCTCCTTATATTGCATTGTCTTTTACGTATTGCATAAATAAAGACCTCATCGTAAAAATCAGTGTGGGCTCTTTTATACGATGAGTTTATTTCTTGCCAGATCCCTTAGCTTATGTGCCTTTGTGTGTGCATTTAAGTTAAGGTTACTTTCGTAGCTGCTCTTATCTATTATACTTGCTTCTTATAATGCATTGTCGTTACTTATTGCTGTCACACTTTACTCTGCTAGCGTAGAATCGTTATCATTTAATGTTCTATAATTATAAACTCTTGCTAGATTTACCACTTGTCACCTGCTTCTTGAATCACCCCTTGTTTGTCCTCCGCTTCTTCCTCCCGCACGGTGCCTAGGAGTCGCGGGTGGAGGCGGTGAGGAATATGCTGAGTCTTTTAGACTGACGGTCAGTGGACCATATCATTTTAGGGATGATGTGCCGGAGCAGCAGGACCCTGTTCAGGAGACAGGATAGGAAGACGCGGTGGAGCAGAATATCCACTAAGCGTCGTCGCAGCAGCAGATACAGATGTTTGAGGACAGAATTGATTGCTTCCGCTTAAAAGTAGAATGAGAGTATTGATGCATATATTTGAACATGTCATGGGCATATGCCTTCTTTTACTTAAATCTCATCATGGACATTGTATCATGTAATTTATTTATTTAATGTGATTTATGGATTGGTTGCTTCTTTTATTGCTTCTATTACTGTGAATTGTGGTTGGCCTGGATGATGTTATTAGCCGGCAGGATCGGCGTGTTGGGGTGACGACCATTTGGCATAATGGTCTCACCGCAAGACGGCGGTTCTAGGCGGTAAGACCCGGTTTAAAAGCAAAAAAAAGAGGGTCTTACAAACTGATATCAGCTTAGCCGACTTTCGATCCAAGTAAAAGAAGTCCACAAACCCTAGCGCAACCCCCGCTCGAGTTAGTTTGAGGACAAACTAGCAGCGGAAGCAGTGGTGTGCCCATACGGGAAATCACATATTTTTGCCCACTTAATGATGAGATTAGGCCAACCCGACTAGTACACCGTATTGGTTTGACTTAGCAAGACTTCTCATAAGGTATGCTAGTCCGACATCAACATCAAGTATATTTTGAGCAAGTAGTAGGATACCCCAAAGTGACTAAAAGAAGGAGTTAAAAGCGTGTGTGAGTGTTCAGGGCTTACTCTCCGATATACCCACATCACTTCCTAAGTGATATTAACACTCCTCAAGCAAACAAATAGGACAATCTTAAGTGGTTTTTGTGTTTGTGATTATACTATTGGATTAGTATGAGACTCGTAAGGCCTTACTTGTGTGCTTAAAAGCTAATACTGCACACTCCCACCCTCGGAAAACCATCACAAAGAAAGGGTGTCAAATGTGGAACGAGAAGCCCAACTTAGAGAAGACCATTGGATAGGCACACGATCCTTGGGAAAGAATTACGACAAATGGCATTTTGAGGGTAGAGAACCTTACCATATCCAAATCACAAGAACTGTATACCCATAGGGATTTTATGCATACATGGAGAGCCGATATTTTCGGATATAAGAAACTCATCACAAGATTACGGGAGGCTAATCTTGTTTCTTCGTTTATTGGGCCACTAAAATATTGACTTAGCTTGTCTTAGAAACATAAAAGCCTCTGCAATATAACTCCCTGGGCACCTATTTTAGTGCAGGGTATATAAAGTGAACCCTAGACCCAAAGCGGTGCACCCCCACCATCCGACTTATCTAAATGATCTGAATTTTACAGCGTGCATGTAAATTTAGTATGATACACATGTTGTTCAAGAATCAAACTTTTGGAGATAAAGTTATATGTGTTTGGAAATAATTTTGTTATGTACGATTGTGGTAGACCTAAGGCTTAATGAAGACTAATGTAGCTTCGGATAATACCCTTGTTGTTACACACTTAGAGGTTTATGGATAATAATTATTTCCTTGGTCAACTCTTGAAATCCGAAACATGCACTTATTATCAAGAGATCCTTCATCCCTGAAGGAATCAAGACTTTGAGGATTGAGTTCCATAGGAATTGGGGTTTGTGAACTCTTGTTACAGTAAACATTATTGAGAATTCCAGGGCCAATTTTCCCTGGATCATTATGAAAATCTAGTATATTACAGAAATGAGTAGATAGACTTGTAGACTCCATTGAACCTATAAATTTTTTAATATACTTAACTTTTGATTAGTTATCGTACTTCTTTCACGAAATGGGTTTTGTACCCTTAACCACACAATTAATCTTCTAGAATTATTTTAAGGAGGAAAACTATGAACTTCTGCTGAACACTGTCTTGGATCATGATTAGTCTCTGAAAATTCTGTTAAACCTACTGGCCCATGATAACTGATACTTGGGGTACAAATTGGAGACCCCATAATTATGAAAAGAAATAGGAATGAGGCCAAAACAAATATGACATTATGAAGAGTTGAAATCACGTACAAGACTTGGGAAATGATTTAGAGATCAATTCATGACATCATATCTTATTGATGGTTGATCCGTAAGTGGTAGGCCTCGTGCAATATTTGAGACCGGATCGAGAATGGTATACTTACGAAGACATCATACTATAGATTATAGGGCTCGATTGAGTTACACACTCGCCTTGCGAATGTGTAAATTCACTTCAATCTATGTCTTCCCTCCTCTACTTGTACACATCAACTGAAAATTACTTAAGAACCCCCGGGAAGAAAACCTTGGTTACGGGCATAGTAGGATTTAACGAAAGGCACATCGGAGAAACTGAGGATTAGGTGATGTGAACTAGACCTACCATCTCCAATATTATCCGGGAGCCATACTGCATTAAAACTACTAATTCATCTAGGAATACCCTGAACTCTAACTCCCGTGGACCTGAACCTAAATTTCGGGGACGAAATTGTTTCTTCGTTTATTGGGATTTGTAACATCCCCAGAACAACTAGACCCCTGAAGTGCATTTTGTCATGTCAAGGTCATGACATTCCTCTAAGAGACCAAAATGGCCTTAAGAACCAAGGTGAATAGGTGAAAATCAACTTGGTGTGCAAATAGCCATGGAAAGTTGCCTAGGATGGATCAAGTACACAGAGTGGGCCAAGGAGGCCCCATGAATTCCATAAGTTAAGGAGAAATACACATTGGTGTGCGTTTAGCAAATTTTGATGTCCTAGCTCAGAGGTGACCAAAAGACTCCAACAAATCAACATAACCTCATCATGACCCCTATGACCATCCAAGGAGGTGAGTAGACCACTAGGGACCCTTGGGATAACCCAACTTTGGAGAATTGGGCAAAATTTCTAATTTGCCCAAAATTACACCTTATGCCCTCTATGGTTTAAGTGGCCCCAATTGGCCAATTTGGCTTGGCACCACCCTCCACAACACCAAGGAGATTAAATGAGACCTAGATGAGCCAAAGTGCACATTCAATCTTGGAGGATTAGGGCAAGATCAACAAAATACCCAAATTGCCCCTATAGGCAAATAAATGCAATCAAGCCCCATTTGACCCCACCTTGACTCAATTCCTCATGGGATGAGTTCATAGTGCCTAGGGGAGCAATGTGGCTCAGTCACATTAAGTGGTGTGAGCTTGGGTCAAACCCAAACCCAAAAGCCCCAAATTGCCCAAAATTAGGCCCATGAAATTTCTGAACCCTAAGAATTCAGAAATTCATAAAAATTGGGATGAATTATTTGGGGGAAAAGACAAAGAGGGAACATGGGAAGAGGAAAATGGGTTTGAGTTACAACTGGCACTCAATTCCCCCTTCCCAAGCACCCTTCAGAGCTGCTCCATCAATTCCCCATATTTTCCCCTAAGTTGTGCATGCGATTCCATTGGCTGCCATGGGAGGTGCCACCTTGGTCGACACCCATGTAATGGCAAACTTGGATTAAAGCTCCCCCACCCCAAATGAATGGCAGCAATACCTTCAGGGAGTATAGAGGAAGAGATGCCCCATGGAAAGTACAGAAATCAGGCACTAGAAGGGGAGATCACCATGGGAGCTCAAGAAAATTTCGGCCATGGCAAGCTCGAGCTTCCTTCAATCTCAAGCCAAATCAAGGCAAGTTCCTTCTCTCCTCCTCTCGTGCTAGATATATCCTCTATCCAATTGCAAAATTTGTGGATGAATGGTGGAATCACCATTCCCGTTTTTCTTATTCCTAACCGCGAAAACGAAAATGACGGGAGAGCTTCTCCGACCACCTCCGGCCGAACTCTCACCGCCGGTCGATAGCCCTACCCCGGACGGAGGTGGTGGATTGGGGGATTGGCCGGAAACCTCTTGTGGTGGCCGGAATCCATGGAAGAAAACGCTCCAGGAAATGGCGTTTTTCTGTTTTTTTTGGACAGGGATGATGAACAGTGCCTTTAATAAATATCTTAATTATTTCATAAATCTGTCACACTTATTGGCCGACATTGTAAGCTGAAATTGAAGCTCTTAGATGCCATATTTGCAAAAAGTGGCAGAGATGACTTTTGTAGCCCTATGCGTCTACTTTCATTTGCCACTTGAATCAAACAATTTGGTCTCCAGGACACTCATTTTCCTAGGGCTGCTCCTTGTGAAGGGCAGAAACTAAAAATGCTATATCTTTTTAATGGCTTAACTAAATCCCTTGAAATTTCTAACATGCATGCATGGTATGATGACACACCTAGGGTTTAAATTTGAGAACTTTTGGATGTATATCCATTGAGATATTTCATTTATTATCAAAAGTAAATATTTGGTTTTTATGGAGTTGTATAACTCCAAACACCCCCAAATTTGGGTGGTAAGCTCTTTATATATATCTATATCTCTAGTAGAAATTTGAGGCCATTTGACATTGTGCATGTTTGGTATTTCGCTTTCACATGCATGCAAGTAGGGTATGGGAAAATGGGGTGCATTTAGTATAAAGGTGGAGTTTGAAGAATCTCTCTCAATGGCTCCATACTTGGCAATGAGATTTTGTCCATGCATGTGATGTGAATGAATGCATCACTTTTAGGTGTGTTGTAAATTGTGGGTTCATAATATCTAGGTTGTTTAATAGTCCCACTTTTGGCCACGTTTTGTTTATATGTGTAAATGTACTTTGTATGTAAACATTGTGTACAACCTTGCATGTTGATTTCACTTTGGCTAGGTTCATTTATGGAGAAAATAATCAACATGAACACTGTATCCCTTTAGGTTACCTTTAAAATGCCACCGACTTTATGTCATTTGGATAAGTACAACTCATTCTACACCATTTTTGGTGAGACATGTCCATAGCAGGTTTTGTTATGTTAATTTGTTGTATAGCACTTGTAAGTTAATTCCACCTAGGTTATGTTTACTTCTGGAATTAGTAATCAACATAAATATTGTAGGTATTGGGGTTACCTTTAAAATGCCACTGACTTTATGTCATTTGGATAAGTACAACTCATTCTACACCATTTTTGGTGAGACATGTCCATAGTAGGTTTTGTTATGTTAATATGTTGTACAGCACTTGTAAGTTAATTCCACATAGGTTATGTTTACTTCTGAAATTAGTAATCAACATTAATATTGTAGGTATTGAGGTTACCTTTAAAATTGCACTGACTTTATGTCATTTGGATAAGTACAACTCATTCTACACCATTTTTGGTGAGACATGTCCATAGTAGGTTTTGTTATTTTAATATGTTGTACAACACTTGTAAGTTAATTCCACCTAGGTTATGTTTACTTATGGAATTAGTAATCAACATAAATATTGTAGGTATTGGGGTTACCTTTAAAATGCCACTGACTTTATGTCATTTGGATAAGTACAACTCATTCTACACCATTTTTGGTGAGACGTGTCCATAGTAGGTTTTGTTATGTTAATATGTTGTACAACACTTGTAAGTTAATTCCACCTAGGATAAGTTTACTTCTGGAATTAGTAATCAACATAAATATTGTAGGTATTGGGGTTACCTTTAAAATGCCACTGACTTTATGTCATTTGGATAAGTACAACTCATTCTACACCATTTTTGGTGAGACGTGTCCATAGTGTTTTGTTATGTTAAAAATGTTGTAAAGCACTTATATGTTGAATCCACCTAGGTTAGGATCATTTCTGGGGGAAATTATCAATATGAATTCTGTAGATATTGATGTCACCTTTAAAATGCCTCTGATTTCGCGTCATTTGGCTAAGTATAGCTCCTTCTATGCTATTTCTAGTGTGACATGTGCAAATCCGTAAATTGTTAAGTTAAACATTGGCTGCATTTAGCAAGAATGTAATAAAAGGTAATTAAAGTCAAATACAGCTTGGATTATTATGAGACTTAGGGTTGGTAGTTTTAGACCAATATTGAACAACAGTAATTTTCCCAGAATTAAACTCTTATATGCACACCAAAAGTAATAAATAATAAATAAGGTCAAGTAATTCTTGGAAAATGGGGGACCTGGGGTTTGAGGTTCCTAGACCAATACCATGTTAAGGTAAAATTATTAGAACTTATAGGGATATCTAATTGATACTCAAGGTACAAAACCTTGTCTGCACACCGTTCATTCTAAATAGAGTTTATGAGTAAACACCTTAGAATATTATGAAGTCTGATATCTGAGTTTTGGCTAGTCACCCATTAAGAGCCTATGGCCAAAAACTAGGAACTCATTTAGACATGATAAGCTTAAGATCTCAGCATAGGAGTCAAATCTAGCGCAACCTCAATTTGGTCTACGAGTAGCCAACCTGATCTATATGAAATAGACCACCACTAGCCTTCATACATAGAACTATTAGCTCTTTGAATATTACGAAGTTACAGATTATTAGGGAGAGCATCTCTAAGGCCATCTTGGGAAATAAGGTTTAAGTGTGCATTTAGAAACTATAAGGTATGAATTCACCGTGATATGAAAAGGAGGTTAGACCTCATTAAGGGCCCCACACACAACTCATCGGTACTAAGTGATTATATGAAAGTAGAACTGCCCTTAGCCGGGTGAGCCATCTTAAGGTAAATACTCAAGGGCGAAGTCGAGAAGTATCTAAGGCAAATCCTGGATTAAGGATGACGAAGAATAGGTCCTGGATTAAGGATGACGAATAATAGGAGTGTGGGTCCAAGCAAGGATGAGAATTATGGGTGTATGTGTATAGTCCATAGGTGAAGAAGGGAACACGAGCTTAGAATGTGACGATGGGAGAGTCAGCACCCGGTCACAGTTGGTGGTGTTGGAGCTCAAGTGAACTCCCCCACTCCTAAGTGCCAATTTAACTCATCTTAGAGATTTAATGTAATTGGAGAGGAAAATAGGAATCAAGTAAAAAGGGGTAGATACCAACAAGATTAAGTGCCTTGGGAAGAGGGAGTTCGGGGTGTCAGCCCGTCATACTTCCCAATACCGCTGCGAGCCCCTCACCGGGTAACCCTCCGGAAGTCCAAGGCTAACCCTAAAGCTTCTAAGATCAACTAAATTATAGACAAGACTAGTTAAGTAGGAGAACATGACAAGTTAGCTTCCATCCCAAACCGCAACATTTTATAAGGAAGGACTGGGATAGTCCTGCGAGCGGTAGGCTCGGGTTATAATGAAGGACTGGTGATGAGTACTTTTTGCACTCATCTTTTAGTATTATTTTAATATAGTTTTAAATTGAATTTATATAATTTTTATGTATTTTCTTATTTAATCTGTTCCTTTTTAATCTCTTCAACTAATTTAAGCTTATTTTATGTTTTGCAGGTTTTCTGGGCACTTTGAGTAAAAATCCAAAGTACACGCCCAAGGTCACGGGCGTGACTAAGGGCGTGACCCAGTGTCACGGCCGCGACTCGCCACAGCATCCAGAGCACGCCTGCCCCGTCACTTAAAGTTACACGCCCCAGGTCACGGGCGTGACCTAGGGCGTGACATCAGGTCACAGGCGTGACTCGCCCCGCGCTTCTTCCCGCCAGAGTTTCCCGCCAGCAGCACTATTTCAAGATTACACGCCCCAGGTCACGGGCGTGACCTAGGGCGTGACACGGCCGAAACACTCGCAATTACTCCAGAAGGCGCCCTCTCCGCTGCTGCTTCGATCACGCCCCTTACACGCCCTTGGTCACGGGCGTTACCAAGGGCGTGTAACCTCAACTTTTCAGCTATATAAAGGGAGCTTCTCCAGATCTTCAGGGACGAATTTTGGGAGTTCAAATCTCCATTTCTTATTTTATTTTCCTGTTTTAGTAGTTCTTGTATGTCATTTTTCTTATTAGCATTTGTAGTTTTCAATTCAATAGTTGTAACTTTCAATTCATGTCTTGTAATTTTTCTCCAACAATTTAATAAAATAGTTCTTTTCTTCTTTCAATCTATTCTCTTTTTTTTCATGAACTCTTCTATTTTCTTTAATTCTTCTATCTCTATGAGTAACTAAATTCCAATTAGTACCCGACCGAGATGATCTGAGGAGAATATAATTTATGGTTTAGATTCTCTTTCTCTTCTTTAGAATGCTTTTGATTTATTCTTGAACTTTTATTGGATTGAGATTATATTATCGATATATAACTCTCATCTTTGTTTTCGGAATCTAATAATCGAGAGGTTTTGATTTTGAATCGATCATTTCAAGAATAAAAATGAGTAGAATGCAATCCTCGAGAGAGGACGACGTTACCCTTCCGGATTGGAGTAAAAGCCAATAGCGGGTTTCACTTCGATAAGGCGAGTTTTAGGGGTTTCGATTCTAGAACGAGAGTTCGATTGATCAACCTAAACTCAGTTGAGCGCATCCTCGAGAGAGGTGCGTTCATAATTCGGGAATCTCCACGGTCAAAGCTATTTTATTAAGAGAATGCGCTTTTATTTCTTTGTTCTTATTTTTGTCTCCAAGGTGATTCAAAGATCGAGTGCTAATCGTTCTTTTAATTCTTATTTTAATTCTCCATTTGCAAAACCCACCTCAAGTTTTAATTGATAAGATAATAGAGATTTTCTTGAAGTAAGAGTACTCAACCGCCCCGAGTCTAATACGACCTTGGTTTTTATAACCTATACTACATTCGATACGGTACACTTGCCGTTGTCGTTTGCAAGCATAGTTTTGCGCATCAAGTTTTTGGCGCCGTTGCCGGGGACACGGTTGATATTTCGAAAAAAGAAATATTTATTAATTTTATCGTTCTCTTTCTTCTCCCCCTTTTTCTTAAAAAAAAAATTAAAAAGCGCAATCTAAATTATCGGAAAGGACGCTTTGGGCTTGAATTCCCATCACAGCCTCTAGTACCTTGCAAACCCTTCACCAGGTAGATCTTGGGAAGTCCGGGACTAATTTAACCCGCTTTTTCAAAAATATATATATAATAAAAATAATTTTTAAAAAAAATTCCATTCATTTGAGTAAAGGTTGTTACTTTTTTATTTTTTATTATGAGAGAATCTGAATTGGCTGTTAAGGTTGCCAAGCTTCGAAACCAACTTTATCTCTTATAAGCCGCGCGAGAACGCCAATTTAGTTGTCATTATTGTGGTGCGCCTCATCAAAGTGAGAAATGTTATTTACATTCTTATTATCAAAATAATTATTATAAAAATAATTTTCCTCAATATTATGCAAATAATTTTGATAGTAATTACGATCATAATTTTTCCACTTTTAATGAGAATAATTTTTCAAACTTTGATGAAAATAATTTTTCTAATTATAATGAAAACAAAATTTTGGCATTTAATAATTGTTCTTCTAGTTCCAAAGTTGATTATTCTTGGTGGCAAGCTCACCCGGATAGTTCCCGGAGCAACGAAGATAAATCTTTAGATCCGAATTTTTGTTTTTCTTCTTATACACCGCAGTCTTCGTTCTCTAATTTGGGGGAAATTTCGCAGATCCAAATAGATAATTCCCCCCAAAATTTAGCGGAAAATAATTTTTCTAATTTTCACGAGAATAATTTTTCGGCCTCTAAAAATTTGTCTTCTAGCCCCGAAGTAGATTATTCTTGGTGGCAAGGTCACCCGGATAGTTTACGGGGCGATGAAGATAAATCTTTAGAACCGAATTCTTGTTCTTCTTCTTTTGCGCCGCAACCTTCGTACTCTAATTTTGGGGAATGTCCGCCGATTCAAATAGATACTACCCCCCAAATTTTAGAGGAAAATTTTATTTCTACTAGTATTTTTTCTCCACCTTTGGATGATTTAGTTATGGAGGAACATGTGGTTTCATGTAATCCCATAACTTCTTTTACCGAAGATGAAGAAAAATTACTTTACCAAGAATTTCTTTGTCATGAATATTCGCGAATTTCTTCTATCCAACCAAAAATTCATGAAAATTTTGTGTCCGAAAATTTTATTCCGCTTGGTAACGCACTAGATTTCTCAAATGAAAATGTTATTCTAGAAAAGGAACAACCGGAGCTTGATTTTATAATTTCGCAAGCGCCACCTCCTTGCGAAAATTTTTCTGACTCGTTTATTTGTGATTCGCTTTATTCTAATAATTTTTAGGTTAAGGATGAGTCGCTGCCACCCCAAATAATCAATGATCCATATGCCGCTCATCTTTATAAATTCAAATCACCTCAGGTATGTATAGGTGATTTGGATTTACATATTCAAGTTCAAGGACAAAAGGAGAATCACAAGCTAAACGGAGGAGTAGCCGGGCGACTGACGCCGGCACATTCGGCTCAGCGCAAATTAAGGGAGTTGCCTGTCCACCTCTCTTTTAAATTTCCTTTTTCCTAACAATAACCGTCTAGCTTAAAGACGGGAAAAAGAAAGCGCTCTTGGGAGGCACCCCTTGCTTATCTTTAATTTCAGTTTTACAAAAATTTATTTTCAAGTGTTCTTCATACTTAGTTTTAAACATTGGGGACAATGTTTAATTTTAAGTATGGGGGTGTAGCTTAGCTTTTCTTGTATTTTTATTTAAATATATATATATAACTTATAAAAATCTAATTTCTTGGAAAGGGCGCTTTGGGCTTGAATTCCCATCACAGCTCCTAGTACCTTGCAAACCCTTCACCGGGTAGCCCTTGGGAAGTCCAAGAAATAATAATAAAAATAATAAATACGCCTAGCCTTGTTGTTTTTAATTTCTAGAAATTTAGTTTGAGGTACGATTATAAGAATTCCTACATTTTTAATTTAGCTAATTATTTTATTTGATCAGAATTTGTTAAATCTAAATTTGAAGTAATTTAGTTTTAAGAAACACTTTATGTTTTTAATTCGATTAGAGAGTTAATTTAGCACTACTTCTCCGTTTAATTTTAAATAGCTTCACTTTGTGGTAAATTGCCTAAACATCTTTAGATTTTTTTTGTTATATTCACTTTTAACTTTAAGATCTTAGGAAATCTCATTCCACTAAAATGTTGCTCTCAAAATAGTTTAATTTATAAACTAGAAGTATTTCTCTCCCCTCACCCTTTGTTGGCAAAAAAAAATGTAGAAAAAGATCATGTCATGGAAATAAGAGGATAAAATTCATTATTTCCTAAAACATATGCACCCAAAATCATTTAAAAGATTATATGTCATGATGTAAGAGGATAAAATTCATTACATCTAAAACATATACATTTTGGGTTTTTGATTGAAGAGAATTGTTAAAAGATTATATGGCATGGAAAATAAGAGGATAAAATTCATTATTTTCCTAAACATATACAATTTCGTATTCAAATGAGGTGAGAGGATAAAATTCATCACCTCTATTCAAGAACTCTTCATTTGCCAATTTCATTGTTTCTAGTCCTAAACTAAATTATTAAGAGAGCAGTATTTTAGTAGGTGTCTTTTCCTTAAGCTTCTTTTATGTTAGAGTGTCTATAATTTCAATCTAATTTTGTTTGAAAATTTCTATAATTTTGATTGCTAAATAGTTATCTTGAGAAGTAGTTAGCTAAATAAATTTCTCTTTTTAAATTATCAACATAACTTATGACTTAATTCTTGAATTCCTAAAATTTGCCTTTAACTTATTCATGGTTTAATAAAATTTTAGTTAATTAGAAATAATATCGATGTCTTGTAATTCTTTCCTCACTCTTTTGCTCTGGAATAGCAAAAACTCAAATATGGGGGTGTTTGATGAGTACTTTTTGTACTCATCTTTTAGTATTATTTTAATATAGTTTTAAATTGAATTTATATAATTTTTATGTATTTTCTTTATTTAATCTGTTCCTTTTTAATCTCTTCAACTAATTTAAGCTTAATTTATGTTTTGCAGGTTTTCTGGGCACTTTGAGTAAAAATCCAAAGTACACGCCCAAGGTCACGGGCGTGACCAAGGGCGTGACCCAGTGTCACGACCGCGACTCGCCACAGCATCCAGAGCACGCCTGCCCCGTCATTTAAAGTTACACGCCCCAGGTCACGGGCGTGACCTAGGTCGTGACATCAGGTCACGGGCGTGACTCGCCCCGCGCTTCTTCCCGCCAGAGTTTCCCGCCAGCAGCACTATTTCAAGATTACACGCCCCAGGTCACGGGCGTGACCTAGGGCGTGACACGGCCGAAACGCTCGCAATTACTCCAGAAGGCGCCCTCTCCGCTGCTGCTTCGATCACGCCCCTTACACGCCCTTGGTCACGGGCGTGACCAAGGGCGTGTAACCTCAACTTTTCAGCTATATAAAGGGAGCTTCTCCATATCTTCAGGGACGAATTTTGGGAGTTCAAATCTCCAATTCTTGTTTTATTTTCCTGTTTTAGTAGTTCTTGTATGTCGTTTTTCTTATTAGCATTTGTAGTTTTCAATTCAATAGTTGTAACTTTCAATTCATGTCTTGTAATTTTTCTCCAACAATTTAATAAAATAGTTCTTTTCTTCTTTCAATCTATTCTCTTTTTTTTTTCATGAACTCTTCTATTTTCTTTAATTCTTCTATCTCTATGAGTAACTAAATTCCAATTAGTACCCGACCGAGATGATTTGAGGAGAATATAATTTATGGCTTAGCTTCTCTTTCTCTTCTTTAGAATGCTTTTGATTTATTCTTAAACTTTTATTGGATTGAGATTATATTATCGATATATAACTCTCATCTTTGTTTTCGGAATCTAATAATCGAGAGGTTTTGATTTTGAATCGATCATTTCAAGAATAAAAAAGAGTAGAATGCAATCCTCGAGAGAGGACGACGTTACCCTTCCGGATTGGAGTAAAAGCCAATAGCGGGATTCACTTCGATAAGACGAGTTTTAGGGGTTTCGATTCTAGAATGAGAGTTCGATTGATCAACCTAAACTCAGTTGAGCGCATCCTCGAGAGAGGTGCGTTCATAATTCGGGAATCTCCACGGTCAAAGCTATTTTATTAAGAGAATGCGCTTTTATTTCTTTGTTCTTATTTTTGTCTCCAAGGTGATTCAAAGATCGAGTGCTAATCGTTCTTTTAATTCTTATTTTAATTCTCCATTTGCAAAACCCACCTCAAGTTTTAATTGATAAGATAATAGAGATTTTCTTGAAGTAAGAGTACTCAACCGCCCCGAGTCTAATACGACCTTAGTTTTTATAACTTATACTACATTCGATACGGTACACTTGCCGTTGTTGTTTGCAAGCATAGTTTTGCGCATCAACTGGGATAGTCCTGCGAGCGGTAGGCTTAGGTTATAAGGAAGGACTGGGATAGTCCTGCGAGCGGTGGGCTCGTAGTTTAAAGATAAGACTGGTGTAGTCTAGCGAGCGATAGGTTCGTAGTTAAATATAAGACTAGTGTAGTCTAGCGAGCGGTAGACTCATAGTTTAAATATAAGACTAGTGTAGTCTAGCGAGCGGTGGGCTCGTAGTTAAAATATAATACTAGTGTAGTTTAATGGGCGGTAGACTCGTAGTTTAAATATAAGACTAGTGTAGTCTAGCGAGCGGTAGGCTCGTAGTTTAAATATAAGACTAGTGTAGTCTAGCGAGCGGTAGGCTCGTAGTTTAAATATAAGACTAGTGTAGTCTAGCGAGCGGTAGGCTCGTAGTTTAAATACAAGACTAGTGTAGTCTAGCGAGCGGTAGGCTCGTAGTTTAGATATAAGACTGGTATAGTCTGGCGAGCGGTAGGCTCTACTTTATAAATGTTGGTATAGAATTGCGAGCTGGAAGCTCGGTTGTAAATGGCTAATACATGTTGCTTGTGTACATGATGTGGTGGGTCTTCGGATCTGTCTTAGTCGTCACACCGACAACAGTTCCTTGACTCGGCAGTGCTACTGGTTTTATCGGGGCCAGGTTGTCTTACTGCGCGTCCGACGGGACGGATTCTCTAAACCCTGCCTTGCCAATTCAGTTTAGTACGCAGGAGCTCGTGAGTACCGGGTACCGGTATCACAGCGTACGTTTGGGCCTAGGTCTGGTAGTGTGACTTACCCACCTAGGTGAGGAGACGCCCTCTCCTCTGCCACCGTTTGACCACGACGGGAGGTGCCCGAGATGTTAGCTACCTCCGAAAAGTGGGAACTAAAGGCCTGTACGTACAAAGTCGTGTGGGTGAGTTGCATGTGTATGAAATAATTATACAAACTTTGCATCATTGCATTGCATATCATAACATAGCATTTCTGCATAAACAGAGACCTCATCGTATAAATTAGTATGGGCTCTTTTATACGATGGGTGTATTTCTTGCCAGATCCCTTAGCTTATGTGCCCTTGTGTGTGCACATAAGTAAAGGTTACTTTCATAGCTGCTCTTAATTATTATACTTGCTCCTTATATTGCATTGTCTTTTACGTATTGCATAAACAAAGACCTCATCGTATAAATCAGTGTGGGCTCTTTTATATGATGAGTTTATTTCTTGCCAGATCCCTTAGCTTATGTGCCTTTGTGTGTGCATATAAGTTAAGGTTACTTCGTAGCTGCTCTTATCTATTATACTTGCTTCTTATAATGCATTGTCGTTACTTATTGCTGTCACACTTTACTCTGCTAGTGTAGAATCGTTATCATTTAATGTTCTATAATTATAAACTCTTGCTAGATTTACCACTTGTCACCTGCTTCTTGAATCACCCCTTGTTTGTCCTCCGCTTCTTCCTCCCGCACGGTGCCTAGGAGTCGTGGGTGGAGGCGGTGAGGAATATGCTGAGTCTTTTAGACTGACGGTCAGTGGACCATATCATTTTAGGGATGATGTGCCTGAGCAGCAGGACCCCGTTCAGGAGACAGGATAGGAAGACGTGGTGGAGCAGAATATCCACTAAGCGTCGTCGCAGCAGCAGATACAGATGTATGAGGACAGAATTGATTGCTTCCGCTTAAAAGTAGAATGAGAGTATTGATGCATATATTTGAACATGTCATGGGCATATGCCCTCTTTTACTTAAATCTCATCATGGACATTGTATCATATAATTTATTTACTTAATGTGATTTGTGGACTGGTTGCTTCTTTTATTGCTTCTATTACTGTGAATTGTGGTTGGCCTGGATGATGTTGATTAGCCGGCAGGATCGGCGTGTTGGGGTGACGACCATTTGGCGTAATGGTCTCACCGCAAGACGGCGATTCTGGGCGGTAAAACCCAGTTTAAAAGAAAAAAAAAAGAGGGTCTTACATGTAGATACTCGACGCATACTACTTAGACTGAAGCTCTCGACTCCTCCTTTTTAGGTGTTGAGCAATCATCAGTTAGTCGACGCTTTTTTTCTGTAGAAATCGAGCAACGTACAGGGGCTCGACGCTTCTTAACTATGCCTTCATATCTCGACTCTTCTTGTTTGCGCTGAGCTGACTGAAGTTTAGTCGACACTTCTCTTTCTACAGCATCGAGTGATATAACTTGGCTCGACGCTTCGAAACTTGGTCTCATAGCTTTAGCGGCGACCTTGTCTATTTAAGCAATGGACATGAGTCAACGCTTCTGGATTACAGGCGTCGAGCGATGTATGATGTCTCGACGCTTGTGAACTTGAATGAATTCCATGAACATTTTGCCTGACCTGATCTCCTGCACATTGATTCTAGAGAGTATATCAAATACATTATAAGATATATCTTTGACTTAGGAATGGACTTCTCCAAATCTAGAACATTGTAGGCAATGATCCCAACAATAACAAATCTCATCATGTATTTGATCATGTTTGTCTTGTGTTTATAGTCTGCAGTAATTAACATGTATGACAAACTGAAGCGGCGAATTGAACAGACCGAAGAATTGGACCATCACTCTATTCTCAGGGTCCTACTGCGATACGGTAACACCTACAGCTGACGGAAGTGTTCAATTTTGAGGCGAGCACCAAAATGCATTCAGATGAGAACACTAGCGAGAGCAAAGGAGCAACAAAGGAAAGAATCTAGGGCGGTGTGATACCTTAGCATGTCGCGGTAGGTGTTGCCTAAAATGAAGAGTGCCTAAAATAAAGAAAATTTCCTACCATGTCTACTCGATCTGGCGCATCAATATGTTTCCTAAAGGTCTACCGCGGGGTGGTAGGTCCTACCGCAGGCGCTAGCTCTCAGTACTGTAAATAGGACTGATTCGTTCCTTCTTTAATATCGAATACGAAGAGAGGAATATTGCTCCAACACTCAGAATTTCCAGAGCCTCTTCTCAGATTTCTATAGCAACTCCTGTGGTAAAATTCCAAGATCAAAGGAGAACTTAAAGGGGAAGCACTTCAATGATGATTCCACTCGAAGGTCGCGCATCAACAATGACGATTCCGCTTGAGCCTTCAAATTCACCATCAAAAGTTCTTCATAGATTACTACACTCGAAGGGAGATGATGATATCTTCATAGGATACTCAACATCTAGCATGGTTTATAGATATTACAATAAGAGAACACTTAAAATAGAAGAATCAATCCATATAACTTTTGATGTAACTAACATGCTAAATGAAGGGAAAAACTTCTTCACTAATTATGATTTTGAGATAAAGTTAATAACCAATCAAATGGAAGATTTGGTAGTGAATAAGACCAACATTTTAAGAACCGGACCATCCGGTTCGACCGGTTGGATCGCCGACCGGTTCCCTGTGCAGTCCGGTCAGGTTCCTAAAACGGCTTCGCCGAAAACTGGCCAGGAACCGGTGAATCAGAAACCGGGCCGGTTATTAGGCAACCGGGCGGTTCGAATAACAAACCTTGATACTTGACCAGACGCTGCAGATTTGTTAGGATTTAGGTTTTAACTTTAGATCTTATAACCTATTTTCTTTCATCCCGCCTCTGGAGATGAAGTGCCGACGGGAGGAACTCGAGGGCTTCTAATCTTCTTCCTCATGGCGACAGTGAGCACGCATCCTCACGACAACGACAATCCCGTATCCTCACGGCGACAGCGAACACGCATTCTGTTCATCTACCTTGCGACGCAGACATCAACATAATAGATACACACGACACTCGGTATTCTTCTTCATCCCTTTCTTTAGGGTTTTAGGCTCCTCATTCTGCGGCATGTTTAATTGTTTACGGTAACTTTAAATTTTGATGTTTGCTTCTTGCAGCTTAACTACCTGAAGAGTGTAAGCTACATGGAGGTATGGGTATAGGCGTATAGTACATTTCAATGATTTTTTATGTCAAATTCTTTTAATAGTTGATATTATTTGATATCATCAGACAAGTATCTACTGAATAGAATAGCTTTTTATTCTAGCGTCAAAATTTAATCTTAGCGTGTAAATTTAGTACATTTTGGAATCAGTGGTGGAACTAGTATTTTGGCGCAGCACGGGCACAATAAATTTTAACATACAATAATTGTTGAAAATATTAATTAGTTTTTTTTACTCTTTCCAGAATGCAAAATGGAAACATACAAGATCAATTAAATTGTTACAAAATCAAAACATACAAGTTATAAGAACAAAATATCACAAAAATTTACATATCAACAAGATACTTTGCGCTGACACGGGCTCTGGAAACATGAAATAATTGTTTCAATTGTAATTGTATCTGTAACATATTTTTCAATGTAAGCTATCAAGCAATCATTCATCCATTCATCCCCCATTCTGTTTCGCAAACGGTTCTTTATTATCTTTATTGCAGAAAACATTCTTTCAACACTAGCCGTCGCAACTGGTAAGAGACATGTCAACTTCAACAGTCTAAAAACTAACTGATAATGATCTCGCTTTTTTTAATTCCACTAACTTTCTAAGTAATCCATTGATTCCTTTAACTTTGGAAAATGTATCCATCGGTGTAGAGCGCATGTCAAAAATATATGTATAAAGCTGAACTTCAAGTAACTACAACTCTGTCGAAGTAAAATCATGTGGATATAATTCAGCAAGAAGAAGTAATTTTTGTTTATCATATGAACAAAATTGATCCATTGGGTCTAGACAAGCGGCACATAAAAGTAATTCCGTGTTTACTTCGTCAAAATGATCATTTAACTCATTAAGCATCCAATCAAGCAATGTATTAAAAATTTCAATCTTGAAATAATGTTGATTGGCAATCTCACGTGCATTGCATCTTCATCTACTTGGCCAAACAAACTTATCTTTCATATTCGGAACTTCTATGATATGTTTATTACAGAAAGTGGAGACTTCAACCATGCAGGATACCACTCAACTTCATCATTTCTCATCATTAATAATAACAGCTTTGACAATTTTACAAAATGCATTGCGTTCAAAATGTCCCGATCTTTCTTTTGTAAGACATGAGATAATTCGTGTGTTTTGGCCAAAATATTTTTCATTAAATGAATAACAAAGGCAAATTTAAAAGTCAAGATAACTTGTAAAAGTGCGCTTGTCATTCCTCTTTGGTTTCCATCTGCCTCATCAACAATGATAATCTCAAGAACATCAATAATAGACGAAAACATACGAATAAAATTTACTACTGAACCATAATGTGAACTTCATCTCGTGTCTCCAGCTCTTTTAAGCTCTAAAGGTTAATTGAACCCTCGAATATTTTCTATCTCACCACAACCAAGCTCTCTAGCAATTCGATCAACTTCCAAGCCTCTGAGAGAATCACACCTTTTACACAAGCCACCAACAATATTCAATACCGTGCTAATAAGAGTGAAAAGCTCAGCAATATTAGAATTCCCTTCCGCAACAGCTACCCATACCAATTATAGCTGATGGGCAAAATAGTGAACATAGAATGCGCAAATATTTTCTTTCAAAATTAGAGCTTTTAAACCTTTAAACTCACCCTTCATATTGTTGGTTCCATCGTATTCTTGTCCACGCAACTTTGAAATAGTAAGACCATATTTCATAAATAAACAATCAATAACAGTTTTTAGTGATAATGCAGAACATGAACAAAACCAAGAAGATGCTCTGTAATCGTGCCGATGAAATCAACATATCATAATACAACAGACATCTGCTCTTTTGTTGATACATCACGAGATTCGTCCACTAAGATTGTAAAACAAACTTCTCCAATATCATGAACGGTTCGTTTTGTTGTCACCACTGCAATTACTGATACTATTTCTTTCTGAATCTTTGGCGATACAAGTTGACAATTGTTAGGAGCATTTTGTAAAACAACTGACTTGATGTCATCATTATGTGATGCAAGAAATTCCAGCAGCTCAAGGAAGTTCCCTCGTTTGATAGACTCTTTAGTCTCATCATGACCACGAAAAGATAATCCTTGACGTAAAAGAAATTGAACACAATCAATCAATGCGCATAACCGAGCACGATCGTCTATACTTTGTTGTTCTTCTTGTCTAGCAAATGCAATTTGAATATCTTATTTTTGGTTCATCAATGCCTCATACATCTTTCTAGAAATATTATGTGGAGTCGTGTGATTTCCAACATGTTTGTCAAGTACCATTTTATCTTTCCAATATCTAAAATCTCTACTAACAAAAGTAGGCTCACACCCTCTTTATGGAAAAATATAACAATAGAGGCAAAATACTGTGTCTTTTTCTAGACTGTACTCTAACCAGCCTTTAAAGTCATTATACCAATTCTTATTGAAATGATGAGCTTTCTGTCAGATTTCTGTTTGAGGAAAAGTTTCTAAATGAGGTTGGCAAGGACCTTTCTGTAAATAATATCTTCTTATTGAGTCTTGAAGATTGACATCATAGAAGCTTATTGGATGACTAAGACCAGGATCTAAAGGTAAATCTTCTATTCGTTGTCTTTTACCCATTGAACTCAATTTTTGCAAATCCATAGAACATTGACATACCCCTTTTTTTGAAACAAACTTCTCCATTACCCAAATTAAACACATTGCATAGAATATTCCATATAAAATGTCCTCACAAATATATAATTAAAACACTTAAGATGCATAAATTTAATATTGAAGAATATACTAACTACTGAATAATAATACTACTAAATCATATCAGAGGAATGTATATTCTAGCCAATATTTGGATTGGAATCCAAACAAATTCCAATTTAAATAGGAATTGAAATAGAAAAAAATTATGCATCCAGTTCTAATTATATAAAACCGAACAGAGCTTACGATTTTTAAAGAAGTCCTTACACTTTTCAAAATTGATTTACAACTCAATTAATCAGTATGATGTCTTGTAGATCATAATTCAATATTGAGGAATCTATGTGAAATTAAGCAGCCGTCCCATTTAAAAAACAAACTGAAAGTAATGGAGTCAATTGTTGCACCTTCCCAGTTCCCTCCCACTCAAAAAACTCAATCCTTGCTAATTGATATTTTCATATCTCCATCCGTCAAAGCCTAATTTTGAACACCCCTAGCATGTACAGTTAACTGCATTGCTATTTTCTCGTCTCAATCCGTCAAAGCAATTGACTCCATTATAGGGATTGAGGGTGTGTTTGGTTGGGCTGTTGCTGATGAAAAGTTGTTGATCGGAAATGGAGTTTTGAAAAAAACGTTGTTTCCGAGAAATTGAGTTTTGTCAGAAAAACTGTTTGGGTTAAATGAAGTTTTCAGTGCTGATTGAAATAGAGTTTTGAAAAAACTGTTTGGAAAGCAAATGAAGTTTTGATGTTTTATTCTTAATAAAGTACGCAATACACGTTTTGTTTCTCGAAGCTGTAGCTCGGCATATCCCGTAACACAACAACATATAACACACACATATACACAACATAAACATGTAAGAAACAATATCATCATATATAACAAAGAAAATCAAACAAACAAAATCAAACCAATTCTTAAAAATAGACAAGCAAACAAGGAGGACTTACCCCATATATGGATGAAGAGCTTGTCACCTAAGGCAGATGGTATATGGATGAAGAGTTTTTGCATTTTCCCAGATCGAGGACTTACCGGCGACGTTGGCGGTGGCGCTGTGCATCAGCGACACCAAAAAAACCGGCGAATCGAGGCTAAAATCCTCTGCGTCGAGGAGAATCGCCGAGCAAAACAAGCCGTTGCAAGGAAATATAACACAGGAACCAACCTCCGGCGACTTGATCGAGAGGCGGCGTGCTTCCGGCGACGAAACCCACCAGCGGGATAGTGGACGACGGGAAGCGTCGAGGAGATTTCCTGGAGGCGAGAACGAAGACCTAACCGCGGCGTCTGGACTGGGCTATCGGGGTACGTCTGGAGTATTAAAAGAAACGGCGGTTTTAATTAACCGTCGTTTGCTCCGAAACAGGAAGCCAAAAGTCACGTTTGCCCAAAACGCCGTTTTGGGCCAGTCGCACCGGAGGCTATCCGCCGAACCAAACGCACCCTGAGTTTTTGACTAACTGTACGTGATAATTTTGAGCAATTTTGAACACAAGCATGAGTCCATTCTAATGGAGAAATTAAAAGCTCTAATTTTGAAGAAATACAAAATGGAGTCAATTTCTGTGATAAACGCAGGCATAGCAGTAATAGAGTCATGGAGAAACCAGAAATGGAGAAATAAAAAAACTAACCTTTGCAGTTTTGCTTCTAGTTCAAAATTGCACAGATTCGCTGATGCATGCGTAGATGCAAGAAACTGGACAGATTTGCCGGAGAATGGACCGATTCGCCGAAGAACTAGACACCTTCGTCGTCGACCTAGCCCCGTCGTCTGTCGCCCGTCGGCCGTCACTCTAGATGCTGATGGCCGCCGGATTCGCCTGAAGCCGCAGGGAACGAGAAAGGATTAGGGCATGCCGTATGCGGTTCGTCTTTGGATCTCAGCGATATTTCCGCGATTTTACACTCCTCAACGCGGTTTCCGCGATTTTAGGCTCGGGCACATGCCCGTGCGTGTCCGGGCTTGGGTCCGCCCGTGTTTGAAACATACAACAAGGACTTTGTATAAATTGATTGCCATATTTACTTTTGACAAGATTTGCTAATCAGAAAAGTAGAATTTTTCAAATTGCTTTGGAAAGCGAAGTATCAAATAGACAAAGTAGATAAGGCTCATTTGGCTAATTTATGCCGATCTTGAAGCATTTGGAGCGAATCATTTGATAGATATAATTTCAATAATATACTATGACCACTCTTGTTTGCACTAATATTTTGTTGGTGTTGATTTAACTTTTGAAAAAAATATTTATGCTTTAAGACATTGAATTTTGTAAGTCTTTTATTTCATGAATTTGTGTGTGCTATTATTGAATTATGAAGGTATAACATTAGTTGAATTAAATATATAGTTCTGACAGTGACGTCACGGTTCAACCCCGATTCAATCAGCTGAACCTTGATTCTTCCACCGGTTTCGTGTCCGGTTCCTAAAACCTTGGTTAAAACTTAGCACAATGAATTGGAAAACACAAAGCATGTTGGTATTGCATGCTATTGCTAGGATACCTTTCCAAAATGAAATGTTAGTAAAATATAGCTTACTAATTTAATTACACAAGGAATAATTATTTTATATGTGCATTACACCAGAATTTTACATTTTACTAAAAATGATACGAGGTTCTTTGGCACTTCAAAGTGATACATCTGTTCTACCAGATATATATAGAAGCGCCATCAACATAATCTTGTGGCATGCCGGTCAATAAGGTTGAAAAAAGAGAGTTGCATGGCGGCGCACCACGTACAAGAAATTAACCCATAAAATTGATAGAATAATGATGCTGCCCGCCGGATGCTGTGCATTGAGAACGCATGCCTGCAAAATTAACGATACATAAGTTGGGAAAATATCGGTGCAAAATTTAGGAACTCACGCCACTTTAGTTCCTGCCGGTTATTTTTAAACTATTGGACTTTGATGGTAGTGGCTGAAAAAAGAATTAACTAAATTATTTTTGTGTTTGTCATTGTTTTTGTAATTGGTGAACGCGTCCAATTTCTTTTAGTACACCAGACTTGTGTGTATAGGTGCCTCACTTGTGACACTGAGAGCAATGGGCTGCTGAGTACAACATCTACCCAGAGACCCTGAGTATGATCATACTGTCTATGATGTGAGTATATTATTATTATAGGGTAGTTATATGGACTGACCTATTACTGCTATTGACAAATCAAGAATTTTAAAAATAACTAGTTTTTTTTTCACCTCCTCATTTCCACTAGTGGCAGCCCCATTCTTTCTCCCGATGGAAGCCATAACCCGCCCCTTTTAGCGATCTACTCCGTGAATCCTCGCCGCAGCCCAGAGCTTCCTCCCGGATGGCATCTCCGACCATCCTGCATTTGCTTCCATCGAATAACCTTCATCTGCCTGATGGTCCTTCCTCTACGACGATCCTTCCATCGAAGATCCTTCCTCTCCGACCACCCTTTTCTTTCATAGCCATCTCCGACCTTGTCAGAGTTTGATGATGTGCCTCTCCTTGAAGCCGCGCCGCTCCCTGAAGCCCCACCTTTGCCCGACGCCGCTCCTCCACCTGATTCGACGGGAGAGAAATCTGAGGCCTCCTCTTCCTTCAATACAACAACAGGTATATAGAAATCCATCAATGCTACAATTTTTTCTCTGGTTTGCCGCTCATCCACCGGAGTAATTATTCTGATTTGAATGCATAGAAGATACATGGGTGTCCTAATTTTTCTGGTTTTCAATGCATAGAAGGTCTTTTTTTTTCAAATTTAGTTATGAGTTTGAGTTGAAATTAAGTTTCTTCATAAATAGTTTGAGTTGAAATTATGAGTTGAGTTGAAATGAATACTCAAACCTGTGTTATTTTGAATTAATAATTTTTTATTTTATTTTATTTTATGCAGTGTGAATCCTTGCCAATGATAATATTTTGAAATTTTTGTGACTAAAATGGTGTTTTTTGTAATTTAAATAACAACTATGAACTTTATATTTGATTTCACATATTTAGTTAAATTTTAAATTTTCATGTTGCTGTGTTAATAATAATTTGTTTGGACATTAAAAATCTCGATCTGATATTAATATTTTTGGTCTGTCATTAACTTTGAGCTGTCATTAGCTAAAATAAGTGTCCATAACACCACTTTTATTATATTCAGTGACATGTCTATCCAATATATATTATTATTATATTCAGTATGATATGTATACACAACTAAATTATCTGTGCGGAAAATGTATATGGAGGATTGTGCGGGAAATCCATTTATCTGGTATATTTTTCATTTTTTTCACAAAATATGTCACGGAATATTGATTCATGTATTTTTTACAGTCATTTTAAGTACTAATATGTATATATTTTGCGGTGAAAATACACTTAGAAAAATTAAATTTTTTGAACTATTTTACAACTGTAATTTACAACTGAAAATATAGTGCATTTACAACTGTAAATAACGTTACAACTATAATTTTGCAAGAAAAAAGATCCCGCAAATTTCTCTCTGTGCTGAACGCACATAAAATTTGCTCATGTATACACTAAGATGGTGTGGATACGAAGATGTGAAGAATGCTCACAACTTGGAGCACGCGGTAAATGCTTAGCCCCACTAATAATTTTTTTTCTTAAAAATCATAAATATAGTGTACTATAATTGGGGGAAAATATTTAATGATGAAATATGGTGTAAGTACTTCGAAAACTCAAGCTTCCACACATTATTATAAGGGTGGTGTTAAAGGCAAACCAGAATTGGCTATTGGCAAACCAATTTCTATGAGTTATTACGCGCATTTTGAAAATACGTTTTGTACATGCATTTTTAGGAAAAGTGTTCAACACGAAAATTGTAGATCTCGTCAGGATCTACAACTTTCGTGTTGAACACTTTTCCTAAAAATGCACGCACAAGGCGTATTGTCGCCCTGATCGTAACTATAGCGATTTTTTTGAAAATACGCCTTGTGCGTGCATTTAGGAAAAGTGTTCAACACGAAAGTTGTAGATCTCGACGAGATCTACAATTATTGTGTTGAACACTTTTCCTAAAAATGCATGTACAAAGCGTATTTTCAAAAGACGCGTAATAACTCATAGAAATTGGTTTGCCAATAGCCAATTCTGGTTTGCCCTTAACACCATCCTATTATAATCGCTTGTATCTTGAAAACACCATTTTTGGTGCGTCAGATGCTCACACTTCTATATGCGTCATTGACAATTTTATGCATCAAAGTATATTTTTAGACTTCTGAAAAACAATTTTACAAGAAAATCACAAAATGTTAATGTTGGTATTTTTACGATCATTTTATGTATCAAATTATACATATTTTGATGATTACTGGAAAAATACGACCGTAAATCATGCATTACGATCGAAAAATAGCATTACGATCATAAAATAGCATTACGATCGTAAAATTGCCTTTGCTCAAGTTCCCAGCCTGCTCTTTAGGGAATGAATCAACTTCGCTACCACTCGCCTCTTTCAATCGGGGATGACCAATATAGTCTCATTCTCATCTCTACCTGATTTCTCATTTGTCAGCCTTCTTGGATCAGAAACAGAGCCAAGAGGTGCAGGAATCAAAGTGAAGTTATTCACCTTATTTTGGCTTAAAGTGACTGGAGAGAAGAGACTTTAGGAAAAGAAAGCAGTTTTTGGGTATTTGCTCAGAGAGAATGGTCTGTGGGCCCTTTGAGAGAGGAAAGACGGGAGGGGAAAGGTTGGATCATGAAGATTGTAAAGTGGCTGGATTACAAAGAAGTAGGTCCGAGGAAGCGACCAGAACAATCAATCAAAGAAGGAATGACCCGGTCTTTCTCGATATGCTCTCTCACAGCATGAATGCTTTGGCCTCTCTCATCTCCTCTTTTGATTCGATTTTCTTTGAAAGAGCTAGGCTACTAAGCTAAGTGAATGCATTAACCTAGAGTGACGGACAAGAGTCTCCTATAATATAGTATTTCATTCTTACTGCTATCGTGGCATCTCATCACCCTTTCTTTGTTCTCGAAGGTTGTGTAGAAGCCAACTCCCCTTTTTGCTTCCATAAAAAAGAGCAAGATCTTCGACTTGGCTCCCAAAGAGAATCCGAGTTTAGGGTATATAAAAAGAATGAAAGGGAGATAAAGTCCTAACTAAATCACCACACAAGAACCTCAACCGTCTACCCAGCCGCTTATTATTATGAAAGGTGCCAAGTGGAAGTGCAGTGATGTATGCAGCTTAGGCATCCTAACAAACCGAGAGATTTGAACATTGTTCCCACACGACCTAATCAATTCGATCAGACACTCGTCATCTATTTTCATTGTTCAACTGTTTGACAACATGAAAAACCCAATCTCTCTATCGGATGAAAGGGCAGAGGTCTTTGGCGTCCCTTCTGATGGCGCAAATCTTAGCACACTGCTATAGGCGGTAGTAAGACTGCGGCACAAAACGGCAGTGTACCGATCGTTCAAGTAATATAAAATGGGAATGAATCCCCAAGTATCGATCTCAAATGAACACAGTAATGTGGAGTTTACTATTGAGGCAAGACTTGAGATTGAAGTCCTTTACGTCGGATGGATGCGGAAACGGGGGATTTGGATTGTGAAAAATAAAGGAAAACAACTATAAATACTCCTATGCAATGCCGCTATGCAATGCTTCGCTTGGCGGGATGGAGACTAGGCAGGCCTTGAGCGCACTGCGTCGCAAGGGCGGATGGACGAGTAGGCAAGCGGAATCGAACTGTGCAGGCCTTGAGCGCGCTGCTTCGTTAGGCGAATGGATTATACGGGCCGCTATGCCACGCTTCGCTAGGCGTATGGAAGAGTAGGCATACGGATGAGGGTCGCAAGCACCTCGTCGACAAGCACGCCACTAGCAATTGCTAGTGCGGCACACGAACGTGACGGCGGGATGGAGGATGGAATGGGGCGCTCCTCACTTGCATAAACCACACATATCAATTTCACATAAACATGAAATTCAAAAATAACATAATAAGATTTAAGCAAACATTGTTCATACACCCAAAATATAAAGGAAAACAATACTACAGTATAAAGGGGGTTTAGATTACAACCAAAGCACGGAGACTCATCGGAGGTTCACGGCCGGAATCTAGGGTTGTCAATCCTCGTCCGGGCTCGGGCTCCAACTGCCGTCCGGGGTCCGGAAGAGCTGTCACCTTCTTCTATTATACCTGTCTTCTCCGTCAATCTTCTCTGGTCACGATCTCACCGGAGAACTTCATATATGCAGCAGGAAATCCCTCGAAATGGAGCTTTGGAGGTGCAGGATCAATGGAGGAGGCCTAGAGGATGCTCCAGCTTGAGATTTGCAAGAGAATGGTGGCCGGAGCTCATCCCGAAGGTGTGCGGCGATGGACGGCGAAAAGGGCGCGGAACTGGAGCTCTGGGTGCGGGAAAAAAGGACGATCTCTAGAATTGGGCAAAACCTGCGGCTTAAATAGAAATTCTGTCAGAAAATGGTCACGCACGGTCGAACGCACGATCGTGCGCAGACCGTGCGTTATTAAATGATAAAATCTGCCTTGGGGAAGACGCTGCGCCGCCCGTGCGATTTGTTCACGCACGACCAACGCCGCCCGTGCGTTAAAACGCACGGGTAAACTCCGACGCTCCGAAATCAAGAAGACACAGGTCGACCGTGCGATTTGCTCACGCACGGGCAAACCGCCAGTGCGTAAAAAAGGCACGAGTAAACTCCGACGCTCCGTTTTCTGCCCAGAGACAAACGCACGACCGCAACCGACCGTGCGTCAAGGAAACGCACGACCGTGCGATATGCACAGACATTACTTCTGTGGAAAACAGGACGATCCGGTCACCCGCATACAAAGCAAATAAGCTGGGAATACCTCCCGCACCAAATAAACACAGAAAATAGATTGGGGAGCACCAAGTGCTTACCCCCAATAACAAGGAGCGCAATTGCACACCGAAACGGGCCTAAAAGTGCACATAGCATGGAATATCAAATATGAACGAAAACATGCCTAAAGTGTAGTGCATAAACTAGATAATCGGCCCAGATGAGTCCATAAATGTGTATATAATTGAGACTCATCACACCCCCAGACTTACCTGTTTGGGCGTCCCGAGCAAACTACTCTCGGCGGACGGGAAAAACAAGGGTTAAAAAGGTGATTGTGGCTAGGAGTAATATGCGAAATCAAATAATCATGTGCATAAAGCTCTCGTAGAAGAAATTTCTACTATGCAAAGTAATTTACAAATATCTAAAATAGTAAATAAGAGATTAGTTTACTCAAAAGCTGAACCAAGTGTGATCTGCCAGTCACGTGTAGGGAGAATGTAGAGACGCGCTCAGACGAGTATTTCGAAAAATACGGGATACGGAACTAACTCCACCGAAATCCATCGGTGTCGGGAGCCATAAGCTCGCACTTTCGCACTCTCTCCACAACATTAGGTAAAACTATACACTAGTCAATAGGGCTTTCGGGTAAATATGAGGCTTAGGTTGTGGTAGGATATACAATGATAAACTCGGAGGCTATCGCACCTAACACATTTGAGCAATACAATTTGTAAACCCCGACAACAAATAAAGCTGATGTGTTCATCGCCTACACCCAATATACAGTAATTCCTATCAAACAATTCAGAATTTCTGAATTAGAACATAAAGCTCAAATTTTTTTTCTTTTTTTTTTCTTTTGGAGCGCTAATCTTTTCAATTTTTCAGCTCACTAATACTTTTTTATTTATTTTTTTTTTTTTTTCAACTTAAGCAATTCAAATGTGTATCCATAAATAACAGCACATCACAATAATCAATTATAAGATAAAGCTCAAAACACGTGCGCATACAGGTTTGGAAATCTTGGCTTAAGCGAGAGTGGTGGAGCTAAATAGAAATGGTGAGATAGCCTCAAAATTGGTAGCAAGGGTGAATTTTCGGTTTTGGCTCAAAACTCAAACGGTCCAAAGAATGGCCTACATCATGCTAATGTGTTAGAACTACCCGGTGCCTATGTTTCGAGAGTCGCTAGGGGCGAGTTCTTAGCCACCGAGAAAGATAACTCTTTCTCCCGACTCGAGAAATACGAATCTAGCGTTCAATACCAACTCACCTACACTACCGGTAGATCGGCACAGGTTCATGCTTTGAGTAAAATAAAACTCTAATTACTAGATTAGATAAGAGTAAAGATACAGAGCATGAAAATAGAAATAACTTCTACACAAAATTATATGCAAAACATGAGTATTCGATTAGAACACTACTGGAGTCAACATCGTACTCCAAACTACAATTCCTAGCTAACACAATTGACTTCCCGGCTCCATTCCAAAAGGAAATTTGGCACGGTAGCACTCGCAAGTAAGTGCGTGTATAGTGGGTGCAGTGTGTGCGTGCTACAATATGAAATAAATAAAAATATACTTCTGGTAAGCTAAAATGTGTACACGTGTAGTGAACACTCGGTACACTCCCCCCCAGACTTGAATTGGACAATCACATAAATTATGACAATGAGAATAAAGAAATGCTAAGGAAGAGGGTACCTATGCTCAGATATGAGCATACCAGAAGATTGGCGTTAATACTGCGAAGGGAATCCAAGTCCGTCACCAAAAGATCACCACCCTACAAAAAGGACGCACCAAGCAATAGCAAAAATAATATATTAAGGCATTAGCGGATTAGAAAAATAAAAATAACAACCAAAACAAGGTTGTCTTCCAGTAGCGCTTTTGTTTACCGTCCTTAAGCTGGACTAAATACCTGTATTAAGCAGTTTAAATGATTGTCTAAGCATAAAAGCAAAAATTAATAAATCCTAATTATTATTACATGCTCAGCAAAATAATCAACTATAAGTTGATTTAAAGTAGTAACTGCAAATAAAAGAAATGGGTCCAAAGACCCAACAACAGCAGTCAAGAGGATGAGGAGCTTTCCATCTCCAAATTTCATCTTTCTTCATCCTCTTCCTCTCCTCCAATCTACGGTCATGGATGAAGTAGCGTTTTCCACCCTGCACCTAGTCTTTCAAGGAAAAAGCAGGCAATGATGATGAAGTGGAATAGACGATTGAATTCATCATTGCCAACTGCTTTCCCTGCCAAGACTGCCTCTCAAAATTTTCCAAGAATGGGTCTATAAATTCAAGCGCCTGCAGAGGGATAAATGAAATATCAGACATTAATGCAAGAGGGGAAGCAGGAAGGATGAACTTATCAGTATAATCACTAAAAGAAAGAGGATTAGGAAATAAACTAGATGAAGAACTAAAAGAATTAAACAAAGGAGGAGTGATCCCGGTTTCACTCCTGGCAGGATCCAAGCACAGATCACTATCGGTATCATATGAGTCGTAACGAGGGGAACCCAAGAGCTCGGGGTCCTCGGTGGTGAGCTGGATGTCCCCATCCAATAAGTAAGTAAATACCTCCTCCTCGGAAAGAGAATCCTCCTCATCCCACCGCGGTGCGTCATCGTGTTCAAAGGTATCACACTCCCCATCAGAGAGAATGAAATCCTCGTCCCACTTTGGCGCAACCTCAGGCGCCGAATCAACCACCCGCACGACATCATCAGCCGACTCACTAAAGATAAGAGTAGATGACTTTTGCAAGGAATGCGAGGGAACCGGACTGCTCTCATGATTAGAAAATAAATGAGCAGTCGCCTCCGCGAAAATATCCACAGACGCCTCCCCGCAGGAAGAACCAGAATCTGCACACCATACTGGTGCATTCATGAGTTCCCAATCCTCTCCCTGTTGACCATCGAATGAGTGCACATCGTCACTCAAGGGAAGCTCATAAAAGGGGATTGAGGGACCCATGAAAGAGCTATACGCGGTGAGAGATTCCTCAGTAATCTCCAAGGGCAAAGATCGAGCAAGATGTGCGATGTCAGTGTAGGGGCCAGGCAACACTCTGGTGGGCTTGTCCGCAGTAGTCTCCCGTAAATGGGGGGATGCTGCGTACACGTCCTCAGAGGGGGAAGGATCGCACAGACGAGGGCAATCCTTCAACATATGGCCTAAACCTTGACATAGCAAGCACCTAATACAATGCTCAGCGTTTAAAGCAGTCATGGCGTCGATGTATCGACGCAAAGTGTCATAGAGGCGACACTCGGCTTCAGAATACATCACAGAAATATGTGAATAAAACCAAAATCAACAATTCCTTGCAAAATAAAACTACACGCAACCAGAATTAAATGAACTCCTGCTATAGAAAAGCCGAAACTAGATAAAGAAAGAAATGAAATAGAAATATCAAATTTTAACACTAAAATAAAAAAAAGAAATGGTATAAACAAATGGAGAAGAGCTACAATCTCTCGACTCCCTCTCCAACAACTCACACGTCTGTGTTCCCCGGCAACGGCGCCAAAAACTTGATGGCGCAAATCTTAGCACACCGCTATAGGCGGTAGTAAGACTGCGGCACGAAACGGCAGTGTACCGATCGTTCAAGTAATATAAAATGAGAATGAATCCCCAAGTATCGATCTCAAAGGAACACAGTAAGGTGGAGTTTACTATTGAGGCAGGACTTGAGATTGAAGTCCTTTACGTCGGATGGATGCGGAAACGGGGGATTTGGATTGTGAAAAATAATGAAAAACAACTATAACTACTCCTATGCAATGCTGCTATGCAATGCTTCGCTCGGCGGGATGGAGACTAGAAAGGCCTTGAGCGCACTGCGTTGCAAGGGCCGATGGACGAGTAGGCAAGCAGAATCGAACTGTGCAGGCCTTGAGCGCGCTGCTTCGTTAGGCGAATGGATTACACGGGCCGCTATGCCACACTTCGCTAGGCGGATGGAAGAGTAGGCATACGGATGAGGGTCGCAAGCACCTCATCGACAAGCACGCCACTAGCAATTGCAAGTGCGGCATACGAACGTGACGACGGGATGGAGTATGGAATGGGGCGCTCCACACTTGCATAAACCACACATATCAATTTCACATAAACATGAAATACAAAAATAACATAATAAGGTTTAAGCAAACATTGTTCATACACCCAAAATATAAAGGAAAACAATACTACAGTATAAAGGGGGTTTAGATTACAACCAAAGCACGGAGACTCATCGGAGGTTCAAGGCCGGAATCTAGGGTTGTCAATCCTCGTCCGGGTTCGGGCTCCAACTGCCTTCCGGGGTCCGGAAGAGCTGTCACCTTCTTCTATTATACCCGTCTTCTCCGTCAATCTTCTCTGGTCACGATCTCACCGGAGAACTTCATATATGCAGCATGAAATCCCTCGAAATGGAGCTTTGGAGGTGCACGATCAATGGATGAGGCCTAGAGGATGCTCTGGCTTGAGATTTGCAAGAGAATGGCAGTCGGAGCTCCTCCCGAAGGTGTGCGGCGATGGACGGCGAAAAGGGCGCGGAACTGGAGCTCTGGGAGCGGGAAAAAAGGTCGATCTCTAGAATAGGGCAAGACCTGCGGCTTAAATATAAATTCTGTCAGAAAATGGTCACGCACGGTCGAACGCACGATCGTGCGCAGACCGTACGTTATTAAATGATAAAATCTGCCTTGGGGAAGATGCTGCGCCGCCCGTGCGATTTGTTCACGCACGACCAACGCCGCCCGTGCGTTAAAATGCATGGGTAAACTCTGGCGCTCCGAAATCAAGAAGACACAGGTCGACCGTGCGATTTTCTCACGCATGGGCAAACCGCCCGTGCGTAAAAAACGCACGAGTAAACTCCAACGCTCTGTTTTCTGCCCAGACACAAACGCACGACCGCAACCGACCGTGCGTCAAGGAAACGCACGACCGTGCGATATGCACAGACATTACTTCTGGGGAAAACGGGACGATCCGGTCACCCGCATACAAAGCAAATAAGCTAGGAATACCTCCCGCACCAAATAAACACAGAAAATAGATTGGGGAGCACCAAGTGCTTACCCCCAATAACAAGGAGCGCAATTGCACACCGAAACGGGCCTAAAAGTGCACATAGCATGGAATATCAAATATGAACAAAAACATGCCTAAAGTGTAGTGCATATACTAGATAATCGGCCCAGATGAGTCCATAAATGTGTATATAATTGGGACTCATCACCTTCCAGTTAAGAATTGGAGCCTCACAATCACCAGACAATCTTTCTCTCATGCCATTCCTCATTCATGGTTCGATATTCTGGTGTCCTAGGTGTAAAAGGAACCACACTAATCCATCCCCTGTTGAAACTCTACTGTGGTGACAATACTGTAGGAGGTCTTGCGAAAAAACAGCTTGACGCCAAAATGAGAGAAAAAGCTTAACACCTCTTATTTGACTTTTCATCTTGCTCTTTCAAAAAGTCAACAACAACACGAAAAAGTACATGTTGGACTGATCTTATCATATGTGAAATCCAATCCTTTCGCCTCTTAGAAGCGAGAAAGGGAGCAGCAAACGTAGGCTTCAACAGTGCATTTTTTGGTGCTAGTACTGAAATTTGGAGCTTCAAAACTAAGGGCGTTAGCTATGGATTTGATGCTGGAGTCTGCTGGCTTTAAAGTTTGAAGTGAATCTACGAGTGGAGCGTCAAAAGGTGAAGTGGGCCGCACTACTGTTCTTTTTCTCGAACCTTTTTTAGATGTCCACCCCGAACTGAAGGGTTTAGGTTATGTAAAGGAGCACAACCCTTTCTCCGCTTGTTTCCTGAGTGTTTCACATTAAGCTCTTTGATTCTGCCTTGCGCCTCGCTAGGCTTCGCTCATGGCTGGTAGTTTTCTCTATGTAGTGAGTGGTCAGCCAACTAAAGTGAAGCTTCACCATAAGCGAAAACATCAACTCTACGAAGCGATCTCCCTTCGCTATGCCATTAGATCTATGAGTCTGAACATGTACATAACCACGCGAAGCATCGCTACGCGACCCAAAGGATGTGATCTTATAGAAAGAGGCTCATAGATCATATTAGCGCGGAGCAAAGTTTCATAGTGAGTTTCTTTTGAAGAAAAGAGCTTTTCTCATGAGCGTCTCAAGAATCAAAGAAAATCTGGAAAAGGAATTGTAGTTTTCTCGCTTTACACTGGGATCGCAAGAATTGAGAAGCCTTATGGATAACATGGGAAAGAAAATGGTCGGCTGGATTGGCAGGAGGGAGGGTGGCCTCACCCTGAAACAAAGGTGCGAAGCAACAGAAAGAACTTGTGATCATCGATCTCTTCCTTCAAGATTGAGATGAATCGATGTCGGTCGATGGTGTGAAAACATTTCCTTATGTCGAGTTCCAAAAACCAGTGAGAGGTTCCCCACTCTTCTTTGATCCGTCTTAGGGTCGAGTGGCAGCCTTGACCCGAGTAGGGCCTAGTATATTGCGATGTGTCTGGAAATTCGGGTTTGTAAATGGATCCGGGTACCATTCTGATCACCTCTTTCATGATCTTTTCTATGGGTAGAACTACTGCGAGTGGTCTTAATTTCGACCCTTCTTTCTTAATGAAAAAAAGGGGAGCAAAGTTTTTTTTGCCTCCTTTATTGATAGATATGGTTCCCTCCTGCCGACCTAAATGAAAGGCTCCTTCAGGAACTAGTCCCATCACCCTCGGGCTCGGCGCCAACCAAGAGGAGGCGGGGCTCTCTCCATCATCCTTGAGTTCTCTTGGTTTTCATTCCTTTCTAGATAAGAAACCAATTGAGCCTTAAGGTATGGATTGAAAGGAGCGCCTCCCCTAACCATAATTCAAGTGGTAGTAGAGGACAATCCCACATGGCCTTTTCCCCCTACTGGTTGATTTGCGATTGAAGGAGATGTGGCCAACCGACTAAGAGTCATCTAACCCTCACAACAACATGAAGCAGAGAATGTTTTTACAGAATACTTTTCCCTTGTGCCATAGAGACAGAAAGGGTGAGAATAATGAAATAGACAACGAAGAGAAATGGGCGATAACTCCACTATCAAGTGATCATGTCTCTTAGAATCTTTTTCATTCTCCTGAGAAACACTAAGTTAATGTGGCACATCGACATATTTGGATAAGCAAAATATCTACATTTAATAGACTGTAATGTTCCAAGAATCTGAGATTCATAAGTTTCTTCAACCATAAAATATCATAAAGCCTGTCTGAATATGTCTAGATTTTCATCTTTTAAATCCTGATTCTGACGACAGGAACTTTGAATAAGAGATCTTCTAAAGTCACCAAAGGATAAAGAGCAACCCTACTATACATCCCACGGGGCGGTAAGAGAGCCAACTTTTCATCCAATGAAAGATCAGAGTCCTTTCTCATAACTCCCTCTCCAAGTCCTCATAACGTCAATAGTTATCAGGAACATCTCTCAGATCTTTAGGTTTGAGCACTGACTTGTACTCTACCAAAAGTGTTGGAGTTTCTATAGTGATCCGGAAGTTATCAAGTAGTTAGTCATATTGTCAACGTGATATGAGCCTATAGGGTCGCACATAAGAGCGTTTGGAGAAATTGGCGAAAAGGATTGTGTTGTCCTTGCTTATATTAGATATGAGTGAAAGGACCAATCCTATGTCTATGTGGAATATAATTAGTTGAGAAAGACTGCTCTTTAGATATTGTGAATATTGTATGAAGTGTTGTTTATTGGGTGTCAACTTATCACCTAGGGGGGGGGGGGGGGGTGAATAGGTTTTTCAAATTATTTTATCCCCTTTAGGTTTCCTTGATTTCTGATTAGTAGATCTATAAATTATAAAGCACAACACAGAAAAGCACACAAGAACTTATAGAGGTTCCTCTCACAACCCGCATTTTCTCCAAATTTAAGAATATCCGAGTAAGAGAAAATACACGTCATGATGCCACGTCATACATGAGACAACTGCAGACGCTCAGGCGGGAACCTATTACTTAACTAAACTAAACATGATTATATGATAAGTCATCATTTGAAATCATTTATTAGGGGTTTTGAGGTAAGAACTATGTCTCTCAGTTCGTGGATCAACTAGTCCACCGAGAAAGTATATATAATTGCAGCGGAAAGTACATAATTTAGTTTACTTAAAGTCCTAAATGTATGCAAACGACGAAGCATAAGGTAAATGATATGCACATAACTAGGTGTATTGTAAGAGTAGAAAATACCTTTAAGCAACTTTAAAGTTAAGAGTTTCAGTTAGAAAGAATGCAATGAGGATGAAGAAAAAACAATTTTATAACTATAGTGCACCTAACATAAATCGTTCCCAGAGAATAAGATACACAAGATCTAAAAGTAGTGGCATTTAACTGGAAGATAAACTATAAAGTATAAAAAGGGCACAATGGGCGTCAACAACATGACGCTAACCCATTGGCACCAACTAGTATGTCTGAGCACAAGAAGAAACTAAAAACAACTACCTCGCAGCAGCGGGGTGAACAACTACTAAAACTATGAACTTCAGGCTACACCACTAGCCGCTACGGCTCTGAACCTGAGGCATTCAATAAAATAAAGAACGCCTCAGCAAGGAATTACAAGTGGCAGAAAACTAGCAGAAAAGTAAGCAAGGCATAAGGGATACCAACCCAAGCCAGATTTACCGGAAGAAAAGCTCTAAACAAAGAACTAACAAGCACCGAGTGCACTAAAAAGAAAGTGCTAAAAAGAGGAACAAGCAAGTTTCATTTATCTTGTTTCATTATTTAAAGAGAATTAAACGGGAGCGGTTGCCTACTTCCGCTACCCAAAGCCCAAAACTAGGTGGGGGTACCACTAGACCCAACCACCCCAAACATGACTACCGTGCAAGGCTATAACATTTCCCCCACTGTCCCCCAAACACAACTACTGTGTAAGGCTAAAGACAACGGTTCTTATTAATTAAATTTCAATTAAACACGGGACGCTGCCCGAAAGGATAATCACTAGAATGCCCTAAGAGATAGGGTCACAACAAAGTAGACATTTCCCAATACTAATCACAAGAGAACCCATAAGTTGTTTTAACCACAACGGGTACGAGATTTCAAAGAGAAGAAGTAATCATGATCAAGGGCACAAACAGGCACAAACAAAACTTGCACACTCTAGAAGATTCAACTGCTTCATGAGGGGAAGAGGGGTCCAAGACATAGGTATAAGATTCCTTGAGAAACAACTAAGAGAGAGAGAGAGAGAGAGCAAAACTGGGAAAGTTCTCGAGAAGGGTAGGGTTTCTCGAAAACTTAGACAGGGATTTCCCGAGAGCAAGGCAAGTTTTCTCGAGGACAGGACAGAACAGGATAAGGACTTCTTGAGAACAACAAGGATTTCTCGAGAGGGGCAGGGGCCTCTAGAGAAACAGATCGCAAAAGGGCTCTCGAGACGATACACAAATTTCTCGAGAGAAATGAGGCATTTCTCGAGAGCTCGAGGGGGCTTCTCGCAAGCTGGGCTAAGGCGACTTCTCGAGAACAACAAGGACTTCTCGAGAACGGCTAAGACTTCTCAAGAGAGACAAGGATCTCTCGAGACTGGGCTAAAACGACTTCTCGAGAACGACCGGGACTTCTCGAGAAGGACCATTCAGCGGCTAAACCTGGGGACGTCGGTGCTTTCCGGGAGAAATTTCCTGACACTACGAGGGGGGGGGGGGATTTAGGGTTTCTATCTATCAAATAAGACGCTCGAAATACTAGCCAACAGCTCACCAAGCATTTATCAGGAGGAAAACCAAGATTTAACCAAACAAAGAGGAGGAGGAAGAAGCCACTTGCCTTAACCTTACAAACCCGAAGAACTCTGCTCCGAACGCTAAGGATCGGCTAAGAGGACACACGAGCACAGATTCCTGAAACTTTTCGGGTCGAAAGAAGGGGTTAGGTCACTACCCTAACTCCAAAAATTCCACAAAACGGGAAAAGCTTACCGCTAAGACGAAGATCTCGCCGAGAGCTTTCCAAATCCACTCTCCAAACACGATTCCGACTACTACAGCCCTAGAAATCGCTAGCCGAACGCTCCACGAAGCTCCGCTCTCATTCTTTCGCTCGGCGGCTGCTTTTGATCGAGGAAGAAGGAGATGAATAGGGGAAGAAGATTTTAGGCTTTATATATAACCTAAATCATTATTTAATTAATTAAATAATTAATTCCCCAATTTACTTAAACTGCGAGGGCGACCAGAACAACTCGGATTACTACGAAAATCACACCTTAACTGAAACACGGCGCTACGAATCCAACGACGAAGTCAGAATTCAATTACGACGAGCCAAACTCAGGCAAAAGCTTCCCGAAGCTAAATCCTCAATACTACACAAAATCTCCTATACAAATCAAAATGATGCGGAAACTCGTACGCTCGATTTAAATTACAAGCTTTAACTAAGCTAAGGCTCAAAACTAAACCTGACGAGCTGGCGTAATGCCCTAACGCCAAAATTACGTCACAGCGGCTACGCAAAATAATTAACGAAAAACTCAGGGGCCTTACAGTTCCTCAAGACAGGGTGTCTTGAGTAGTCCTCTTTCCCTCTGCGCCTACCTAGCAGTGTGCTAGGCTCGGCAAACTCCGCCAAATCTTCAGGCCCTCAAGCCTTAAAACACGGACACGTAAGTCCTACAGTCTAGGCCCTCAAGCCCCTACTACACCCGATCCCACAAGCTCGACACTCAGGCCCTCAAGCCCTACACAACACAGAACCGCAAGTCCTGTGCCTACAGCCTAAGCCCGTAAGCCCTTACTGCACCCAAGCCCTCAAGCTAGACAAGATCGGACCCGCAAGTCCACTGCCCTGGCCCTCAAGCCTCACAGCTCTCCAGCCCTCAAGCTAGACAAAGTTGGACCCGCATGTCCACAGCCCTGGCCCTCAAGCCTCACAGCTCTCCAGCCCTCAAGCTAGACGGTGTCGGACCCGCAAGTCCACTGCCCTGGCCCTCAAGCCTCACAACTCTCCAGCCCTTAAGCTAGACACTTAGGCCCACAAGCCTTGCAACAATAAAGGTTTTGCAATAATAAAAACTGATTCTTCTGCCTGATGAAGATCGGCAACTTAGCCTGATGGAGATCGGCTTCTTAAGGTTGAAGAAGATGTTTCTGATTCAGATCTTGAAAGCACAGTTCTTCTTTAATCTCTTTTCTTAGCCTGATGAGGAACGACTTCTTATCAGTCGATGGAGATGACTGAGTCTCCTGAGAACACTTGATTCTTGTTCTCTACTTGTTCTTCTTCTTCTCCGCTAAATGTACTGTTGTATTGAGAGGCAACAACGGGATTCTTTCTTTTTAATTCTTGTCTCTTTTTCGAAGATTACTTTTTCTAGGGCATCACTGTTCCCTTTTATAGGACGGAAGAGCCACTTAACGGTCACATATAATGTCCTTTAATGTCAGACGCCCATTCCTTTAGAGCACGTGCTGCTTGGACAATCAGGCGGCGACATTAATTGTTGACAGCGCATCCGCAATATTTGAATTCCGTCTCGACGATATTTCCAGCTTTATGATGATACTGATAGCTTTACGTCGATATGGAAAATATTTTGATGATAGGAAATTGTCGATGCCTTAGGCCTTGGAAGATCTTCAAGTCTTCTAGCTTCTGCCTCTGACATTGATATCTCGACGATACGAGATATTCTGACGTTTCTGCATATACGACGATATGCTATCTCTGACTATGTCATTGTGATCTTCTTTCTTATAGACTGTCGTCGTAATCACTTTGTTCTTTCGACGACATGAGCGATATCATGTCGACGTACTATGCTTTAGCAACTGCTTGTCTTCAACAGTCCTCGTTCAGTCTTCTCGACATCACGCCTTCTTTACGATGATATCTGTTCTTCTCGATGACAAGGCTTCTTTGATGATGTCAACGATACTGTATCTTCTCGACGACATTCCTTCCTCTTGAATCTGTCTCAGCGGTTGGGCTGAGATGGCTTCCTCTTCTTAGCGGATTCGTTAATCTGTAGAGAAGTTTCTGCGTTCGACGAACTGCATTCTTCGTTCGACGAACAGCATGCTGCGTTCGACGAACTTCGTTCTTCTGTCCAGACCCTGAGTTCGACGAACTTCACTTTGTTCGATGAATAGCATTCTGCGTTCGACGAACTCGCCAAGTCTCAGCGTTTGCTTCTGTCCTGTCTTTGCGTTCGATGAACTTCATTCTTCGTTCGACAAACAACATTCTGCGTTCGACGAACTCGCCAAGTCTTAGCTTTTGCTTCTGTCCTAACTTTGCGTTCGATGAACTTCATTCTTCGTTCGACGAACAACATTCTGCATTTGACGAACAACATTCTCTGCGTCCGTCGAACTTCATTCTGCGTTCGACGAACTTCATTCTTTGTTCGACGAACAACATTCTGCATTCGACGAACTCGCCAAGTCTCAGCGTTTGTTTCTGTCCTGTCTTTGCATTCGACGAACTTCATTCTTCGTTCAACGAACAGCATTCTGCGTTCGACGAACAACATTCTCTGCATCCGACGAACTTCATTATGCGTTCAACGAACTTGCCAAGTCTCAGCTTTTGCTTTGCTCATCATCATGACGACAAGCATACTTTGTCGATGACATCTCCTATTCTTTTCGATGATATAGTACTTAGTGAAATAACTAAAGTACTTGTCATATTGTCAATTTCTGCAAGCATGAACTAGATGCAACATTAAATACAACTTGCACTTATCATTGAGATGAGCACTTCTTCAAATCAGGAACACTGCTGGGCACTAGTCCCAACAATCCCCCCCTATTTGAAGAAGTCATAACCCACTCAATGATAAATGCCACTCAAATAAAAGGTTTTAAAATTTTAAGCAAGCAAGCATATAATGATGACATTACAGCTATAGTTGAGTGAACACAGAATTTGACAAATATTACTTCAATTATAAATAGTGCCAAATGTTTTCAAAAGTTTTGACATTTCTATATTTATCCCCTACATGCTTAGTCATCTATATTTCTAGTGCCCTCATAGCAGCTTCACCCTTTGCTTTCTTGGCACTGGCTTCCTGTTCCTTTTCAGCTTGTCTGATGAAGTACTCAAACGGTTTAGGATGATACTTTAGAGGTCCAGGAGTGTTAGCTGGAATTCTTCCTGCTTGCTTATCCCTTCTGTATTCTCTCCTTACTTCTTCTTGATCTTCATGCTTAGCCCATTCTTGAGGACTGTATACTTTGTACCCCTCACCTTTATTAGCTTTCACTTGCTCCCATGCTTTTAGAATGATGGTCCTGAATATGGGACTCCATCTTTCATAGTCATCCTTTTTCTCCATTTCCTCCCTGTACTTTCTCTTTCTCATTTTTATTTCTTCATCCTCCAGTGCTTCCTTTTCTTTACCCTTATCAGTATCAGGAATATCTGTATGTTGCTCTTCAGCATGCTCGTCATAATGTAGAGGAGGGAGATTCATTGCTTCCCTGATGGTGTTTGTGGTCCAGATGGCATGATCACCACTGGCCTTTATCATTGATCTCTCCCCCTTTATGACTTCTTCAGATATCCCCCTTTAGAGATTCTCCTCAGAGGCCAATATCTTATTTTTGAGCATGTGGATACCTGCTTCCAAGTGATTCTTGGTCTCAAGCAGATGACTGTCTAGATCTTTATTATGGTGATCTAGACTTTCTTGGAGATCAGTTTTGTGTTCAGCCATATTCTTGGTGGATGCGATGTAGGCCTTTTCTATGCTGCTGACAATCAATGTCTGATTAACCCCTAAGTTAGATATTCCCTTTTGGGTATGAGCAGTGTATTCTTGCAGATTTTTCACATCATTTCTTAGGATTGTCATTCCAGCAGACAGTTCCCTTCTTAACTCATTGATAGCAGAGGTGACATAGCTTTCAAGTTTTAATCTTTGCTCTTCCAGGAGCATCTTTATTTGAGATAATAGTGAGAGATCCACTAGTCTATTCTCTGGATGTGAACTAGCTTCTTCTTGTTCCTCTCCTTCACCCCCTTCAATTATTGGAGATAAAGATTTTCTTATGGGTGAATGGTTTGGCTCATTTTCCTTTTCAGGATTTGTTGATCTTTGCTAGTCTCATCAGCAGGATTCTCTTGGTTGACCTCTTGCATTGCTGGTTCAGAATGACCAGCATCCTCAGCCCCTAAGATCTTATTGATCAATTCTTTCACTTGAGCAGGGAGCTCACTGTTCTTCTCCCCCTTAGTTTCAGCATCCTCTTGCTCTGTTCCTGCTGTTACTATTGTCCCGAATCCCGAACTTAGAGTAGAGGTCTGGAGAGCTATTATCCTTGTCTCCATAGGTACTTCAGAGTCAGACGGAGGTGAGCTGTTGCCTGACTCACTTTCTTCAGACTAGCTTTCTCCCGTCCTCTTCATATCTTCTGTTGTCTTCAACTTCTTGGGAGGCTTAGTTAGAGTTTTCTCCCATCTGTCAAGGATCTTGGTGTCCATCCTTCTCATGTGATTAATTTTTACTCCATACTTTTTGTTAAAGCTTTCTTGTATCCTCTTGAAGATTTGCTAACCCCAGTTTGTCCTTTTACTTAGGATTATCCTTGCCATTATCTCGAACATGGGCTTGGATATCCTATCATGAGACCCTACTTTGCAGATGAGAGCTTTACCTACTATATCTTCCACAAGTTTTCCTTGTTGATTGAAGCTTTTCCTTTCCAGAGACACATAGGTCCTGCTGGAGTGTCCTCACCATTCCAGAGCCTTGTTGAGGTCTTCCTGGGTGACCTTTTCATCTTCCTCCCCCTTGACAAAGGCCAGCAATTGAAGAGCCCTGTTCAATCTCTTGGGATTCACCTTGATCTTTATCCCGTTGATTATGCTCTTCACAGATGTTCCTTTTGAGCCACCCTTGGCACTCGAGTAGAATTCCAGCACTTCTCTTTTGAGAATCACTGTTGGTTCGGAGAGGGCAAATTCTAGACCGACGACGTCCAATAGCTTGATAGCATTTTGAATCTCTTCAGGTCCTTCCACGAAACCATTCCTCACCAGTTCACTTCCTTCAAAGAGGAATCCTTCCTTCTTTGGCGCCATCTTTTGCTTGATCCAGTAGGATTCCAACACTGTCGACTCGTCCACTCTTATAAGGCGTGGAGAACACGATGACTTTGTAGGGCTAATGAAGAGAGTGTTTTAACCTTAAGACATTTGACCTTATTTATAGTGTCCGAGTTGGAAGTCGAAGTGTCATTGGTTAAATGTCTGATTAACTCGAGTTTAGCTATAATGATTGAGCTTAGGTCTAATTAAGAGACCGCTGATGATTAGATATCGTCGAGATGCAAATCGAGGAGTCATTTCGACGATACCATTCATCGTTTCGACAATATGGTTTTGTTTCATTCTTTTGTATGACCAGAGCAATGCTTTTATCAGTGCCATACATATGTGCTCCTTGAATTACAGCTTTTACTTACTTCAGTGAAAACTACTTTTACAAAATGATAAAGATGAGGTTATGTATTGAGCATCAACATAATTACCTTTACCTTAGCTTTTAAGTCTTCTTGAGCTAATAGCTCCCCCTTGATGGGATGTCCACTTATCTTTACTTTTAGCTCCCCCTTGATCAGTGCACCTTTGCAAGTGGTGAGTTTTTCTTAGTCCAGAGTTGAGTCTGGAGCACTTATTGTCCATTAGCCTTGTTTGCATTTTATTGGCTAAATGGACTACCCTGCAAAACAGGTTTTAATATCCCTTAGGAACCCAAGGTTACTTGGGTCCTAGGTTCTTGTTAGCATAATAGGGAATTCTTTTACTCACCTCAACCCATCCAGGAGGTCTCTCCTTTGCACTAGGCACACTAGATTTGTGCATACAGTCAATGGCAAAGTGTCCCACTTTGCCACATCACCAACATTCATGGATGTTGTACCTTCTTTTCTGAACAATTTTTGAAGCATGTTCAGTCGAGAAGGTAGCATCATTCTTCTTACCTTTCACAGCCAAGAATTGACTAGCTTCTCTAGTATAATTGTTTCTTCTTGACTTTATCTGTTTGTCAGCAACAGATGTCAGCTTGGTAGCCGACATGGTGTTGATGGCATCAGATATAATCAAGTGAGAATTGATTATACTAGGGCTAAGAGTCTGCTTCTTATCTGGAAGAGATTGAGAAGATGTTGCTCCTTTATCCTTGAAAGTGGGGGCTGGGACACCAAACACAAATGGTCCATGATGGGCCATTTGGATTTCCTCATGGGGAGCCTTTAATGCACTCATCCCCATGCCCTTTCTCTTCCCATAATTAGGAGAATTTCCATGATTAATGGAGCTTCCATTCATCCAGTGACCATGGACACTGTCCTGATCATACCTATTAGAGGGAAGCACAACCTTCTGAAAGGTGGTATGAGGCACTGCTCTAGTTTTGCCCCTTTCTCCATTCCCAGCATCTATTGCCCCTTCATTGTAAACCAATCCCCTCCTATTTCCATAGGAGGAAAAGGTGTCAATGATGGGCACTACAGTTTTGGGCTTAGAGAATTGAGCCACCAAGCTTCTTTCCTCAAGAAGGTCATTCTCAAGTTTCTTGATAAGTTCTTCCCTTTGGCTTCTTTCATCATAAAGCTTGTCTATGATTTTCTTGAGCTCGTAGGAGTTGGTTCCCTCATTAGGGGACATACCCATTTACTTATTCATCTCAGTCTTAATGGGCCTGAGTGATTTTAGCTCCCTAGCTTGCTTATTAAGAAGCTTCTCGCTCTTTCTCAGAGCTCCCAAGAGATCACCAAACTGTTCTATTAGATCAGCATGGTTCTTATTATTGCATGATGAGCAGTCTTCTGCATCATCTTCAGAGGATGAACAATCACCTGATGCACTCTTGGTTTTCTTAATTGAAGCAGGTAGTAAAGGCGTGTGAGTGATGCATACATGATCATAATGTGATTCATCATGATTTTCTTCATCTGAAAGAGCCATCAGCTCATGAACCTCTTCATCCTCAGAATCACAATTTGTGAGAGTCAAGGTTGCTCTTATTCTTTCTCCTACTCCAGAGCATTCTTCATCATCTGATTCACTGTCTGAAGTAGTCAGTGGAGCTCTGATGCATACATCTTCATGAGGGGTTTCTTCTTCAAAATCTTCCTCCGACCCTTCCATGAGGACTCCTAGGGAGTCCCACATGTCCTTTGCTGTTGTACAATGACTCAGCTTCTGGTGTGTTGCTAGATCTACTGCACCAGCTAGAATACTTCTGGCTTCTTTGTCCAAGCTGGCTAGAAGAGTTTCATCTTTTAACATTGTCATGGAGGGCCCTTCTTGAACAATTAAAAACATTCTTGGATCCACTTCCTCCATGAATATTTTAGCCTTTACTTTCCAAAGGAAAAAGTTCTCTTTAGAGCAAACAGCTATTTTTGATTCCATAACTATAATGAATGAACACCCAAGGGCAGATCTGTTCAAGCCGTTAAGCTTTTCTTTGAACAACCTCCCTCTGATACCACTTGTTGTTTATTGGGTGTCAACTTATCACCTAGAGGGGGGGGGGGGGTGAATAGGTTTCTCAAATTATTTTATCCCCTTTAGGTGTCATTGATTTCTGATTAGTAGATCTATAAATTATAAAGCACAACATAGAAAAGCACACAAGAACTTATAGAGGTTCCTCAAGACAGGGTGTCTTGAGTAGTCCTCTTTCCCTCTGCGCCTACCTAGCAGTTTGTGGCTCGGCAAACTCTGCCAAATCTTCAGGCCCTCAAGCCTTACAACACGGATCCGCAAGTCCTACAGCCTAGGCCCGCAAGCCCCTACTGCACCTGAGCCCGCAAGCTCGACACTCACGCCCTCAAGCCCAACACAATATAGACCCGCAAGTCCTGTGCCTACAGCCTAAGCCCGCAAGCCCTTACTGCACCTAAGCCATCAAGTTTGACAAGAACGGACCCGCAAGTCCACTGCCCTGGCCCTCAAGCCTCACAGCTCTCCAACCCTCAAGCTAGACAAAGTCAGACCCACAAGTCCACTGCCCTGGCCGTCAAGCCTCACAGCTCTCCAGCCCTCAAGCTAGACGGTGTCGGACCCGCAAGTCCTCTGCCCTGGCCCTCAAGCTAGACACTCAGGCCCTCAAGCCTTACAACAATAAAGGTTTTACAGTAATAAAAACTGATTCTTCTGCCTGATGAAGATCGACAACTTAGCCTGATGGAGATCGGCTTCTTAAGGTTGAAGAAGATATTTCTGATTCAGATCTTGAAAGCACAGTTCTTCTTCAATCTCTTTTCTTAGTGATGGTGCAAATCTCGCACACCGCTATAGGCGGTAGTAAGACTGCGGCACGAAACGGTAGTGTACCGATCGTTCAAGTAATATAAAATGGGAATGAATCCCCAAGTATCGATCTCAAAGGAACACAGTAAGGTGGAGTTTATTATCGAGGAAGGACTTGAGATTGAAGTCCTTTACGTCGGATGGATGCGGAAACGGGGGGTTTTGGATTGTGGAAATAAAATAAAAGCTATCAACTACTCCTATGCAATGCCGCTATGCAATGCTTCGCTTGGGGGGATGGAGACTAGACAGGCCTTGAGCGCGCTGCGTCGCAAGGGCGGATGGACGAGTAGGCAAGCAGAATCGAACTATGCAGGCCTTGAGCGCGCTGCTCCGTAGGGCGAGTGGATTACACGGGCCGCTATGCCACGCTTCGCTAGGCGGATGGAAGAGTAGGCATACGGATGAGGGTCGCAAGCACCTCGTCGACAAGCACGCCACTAGCAATTGCTAGTGCGGCACACGAACGTGACGACGGGATGGATAATGGAATGGGCCGCTCCTCAAATCACATAAACCACAAAAGTATTTCACGTAGAAATGAAATATATAGAAATACGAGCAAGTTTAAGTGCAACTTCATCTTAATACATAGATCTAACTACATACACACATCAATAAGAGAAGAATAAGGCAAGAAATCGACCGAATCCGAAGGCTCGTTGTAGATTCACGGTTGGAATCGTCGGGTTGTCAATCCGCGTCCAAGCTCGGTCCGCAACTACGTCCGGGGTAGAGAGAGCTGTCACTACTCTCCAATGAGCCCGTCTTCTTCGTGTCACGATCCGGTAGAGGTTGCAAACTTCCTCTTGCTTGATGGCGATGGCGGCTAAACCTTCCTTGAAGCTCTTGGATGAAGGAGGAGGCCGAGAGGAAGCTCCAGCTCAAGATTGGCGTGAAGAACAAGCCCGAAGCACCTCCCGATGGTGGGCGGCGATGGAGGGGCGAAATCGGGCGGAACGACGGAGCTGGGCGAGAAAAACGGCGAAGGATCTGACCTAATTCGCAAGCAGGAACATTTATAGGCGCTGGAATAAACAGTGCACACGGTCATTGGCGCACGACCGGTGGTCATGCGCGCTGGAATCCTGTGATCGTGCGCCTGCCTGGGTGGAGCCTGCAATGGAAGAAATTTACAAAATACCATGTTCGCACGACCAGTGGCGCACGACCGGTGGTCGTGCGCACTATCGTAGGTGGTCGTGCGCACTGGTCGAAACAGACCTCATAAAATTGATGTTAAGTGCGCACGAATAGTGGCGCACGACCGGTGGTCGTGCGCACTATCGTAGGTGGTTGTGCGCACTGTCCGAGACAGAACTAAAAAAAAAGGGTTAAGTGCACACGATCAGCGGCGCACGACCAGTGGTCGTGCGCAGTAGAACCAGTGATCGTGCGCAGTGTTCCTGTACAGAATTGCACCGGGGACACCTGCACGACTCCTGTTCCAGCACAACCACGAATCCATCCACTGAAAGTGGCACTTAACAATGCATGAAAACTGCTAAAGAAGAAGAACATGAAATAACACCAAAAATGGGCCTAGAGGTGCACTTAGCATGGAGTATCAAATATGAGTGAAAACATGTCTAAAGTGAAGTGCATAGACTAGAAAATCGGCCCAGATGAGTCCATAAATGTGTATATATTTGGGACTCATCACACGTCCAAGCTCGGTCCGCAACTACGTCCGGGGTAGAGAGAGCTGTCACTACTCTCCAATGAGCCCGTCTTCTTTGTGTCACGATCCGGTAGAGGTTGCAAACTTCCTCTTGCTTGATGGCGATGGCGGCTAAACCTTCCTTGAAGCTCTTGGATGAATGAGGAGGCCGAGAGGAAGCTCCGGCTCAAGATTGGCGTGAAGAACAAGCCCGGAGCACCTCCCGATGGTGGGCGGCGATGGAGGGGCGAAATCGGGCGGAACGGCGGAGCTGGGCGAGAAAAACGGCGAAGGATCTGACCTAATTCGCGAGCAGGAACATTTATAGGCGCTGGAATAAACAGTGCACACGGTCATTGGCGCACGACCGGTGGTCGTGCGCGCTGGAATCCTGTGATCGTGCGCTGTTGGGTATTGTAGCTACAATTACCTTGATTTGAAGAAGTGTTCCTGTGAACTAAGTTGAATTGAGATGTATTTGATGTTGTTCGTACTTCATATACTCATAACTGAAGGTTTTCAAGCTTGAGGAGTGGAGCAGGTTTTCAGGAAAAGAAAAGAAATTTTTGCTGAGTCAATTCGTCGAGATGTCACGTGAACTCCCGACGAATCTCGACGAATCCAGACAGAAGCCAAATTTCCAGTCTGAAGAAGAAATTTCTGGGGCTAAGTCAATTCGTCGAGATGTCACGTGAACTCCCGAAGAATCTCGACGAATCCAGAGAGAAGTCAAATTTCCAGTCTGAAGAAGAAATTTCTGTGGCTAAGTCAATTCGTCGAGATGTCACGTGAACTCCCGACGAATCTCGACGAATCCAGACAGAAGTCAAAAAGACAGTCTTGTGAAAAAAATCTGCAGCTAAGTCCATTCGTCGAATGTTCTCGTGAACTCCCGACGAATCCCGACGAATAAAAATAGAAGGTGTTTTTCACGGGTTGTTCAGTGTTTTTCTGTGGCTAAGTCAATTCGTCGAATGTTCACGTGAAGTCTCGACGAATGACGGACAGACCGATTTCAAATTTCAGTTTCGTTTTCCAAAATTAGGGTTGGCCGACATGTACAGTACACGTGGCGACCCCTCCTTGTCTGTCGCCCGAGCCGTTGGAGATTTACCTATAAATAGTCTTTTATTTTAGGGCAAATACAAGATATCTCTCGATTGTTAAAAAGAAAAAGAAGAAGCCAGCCGTCTTCTTCCTCGCGTGCTGGAGAAGTTTTCTGAGATCTAACTTCTGCGCCTCTCAAGTTTCGTTCTTCAGTGGTGCTAAAGATTTCTCAGATAAGAAGGCCTTTGATCAAGTTGTTGCTCTCAATATTGAAGATCTTTTCGATTTAATCAAAGGGCCTACTCAGATCAGGTTTGCCGATTCTTCATTCTTCCTAATCCTTGAAGATCCAAGCTTCCTCTCTAAAGGAAGAAGAAGATTCAGTCTCTCCAGATCTGAAGTTAATCTCTATTGAGATTCAAGAGAAGTTTCATTTTAAACATTATTTAATTTCTGTAGGAGTTGTTTACTCCGAGTTATTTCTGTAGGAGTTGTTTACTCTGAGTTATTTTGTAGGAGTTGTTTACTCTGAGTTGTAGGAGTTGTTTACTCCGAGTTGTAGGAAGTTTATCTTCCGAGTTGTAGGAGTGTTGTCTCTGAGCTTGTAGGAGCCGTTGTCTCCGAGTGTAGGATTTGTTGATAAATCCGAGTTTTGGTGAAGTTGTCGATGCTAGCCCGAAGTGCTAGATAGGCGGAGCGGGAGAGAGGAGTACCCACCATTGGGGAACCTCTATAAATCTTGTGTCTCTGTGCTGTGATTTTTTTTTGTGTTTGTGCAAAATTTTTTTATTCCGCAATCACAGTAGAGATCACCTATTGACATCCCTCTAGATGATTTAGGCCGCAACTAGATACTTTCATGCGCCTGCCTGGGTGGAGCCTACAATGGAAGAAATTTATAAAATACCATGTTCGCACGACCAGTGGCGCACGACCGGTGGTCGTGCGCACTATCGTAGGTGGTCGTGCGCACTGGTCGAAACAGACCTCATAAAATTGATGTTAAGTGCGCACGAACAGTGGCGCACGACCGGTGGTCGTGCGCACTATCGTAGGTGGTCGTGCGCACTGTCCGAGACAGAACTCAGAAAAAAGGGTTAAGTGCACACGATCAGCGGCGCACGACCAGTGGTCGTGGACAGTAGAACCAGTGATCGTGCGCAGTGTTCCTGTACAGAATTGCACCGGGGACACCTGCACGACTCCTGTTCCAGCACAACCATGAATCCAGCCACTGAAAGTGGCACTTAACAATGCATGAAAATTGCTAAAGAAGAAGAACATGAAATAACACCAAAAATGGGCCTAGAGGTGCACTTAGCATGGAGTATCAAATATGAGTGAAAACATGTCTAAAGTGAAGTGCATAGACTAGAAAATCGGCCCAGATGAGTCCATAAATGTGTATATATTTGGGACTCATCACTTAGCCTGATGAGGAACGACTTCTTATCAGTCGATGGAGATGACTGAGTCTCCTGAGAACACTTGATTCTTGTTCTCTACTTGTTCTTCTTCTTCTCCGCTAAATGTACTGTTGTATTGAGAAGCAACGACGGGATTCTTTCTTTTTGATTCTTGTCTCTTTTTCAAAGATTACTTTTTCTAAGGCATCACTATTCCCTTTTATAGGACGGAAGAGCCGCTTAACGGTCACATATAATGTCCTTTAATGTCAAATGCCCATTATTTAAGAGCACGTGCTGATTGGACAATCAGGCGGCGACATTAATTGCTGACAGCGCGTCCGCAATATTTGAATTCCGTCTCGACGATATTTCTAGCTTTATGACGATACTTATAGCTTTACGACGATATGGAAAATATCTCGACGATAGGACTTTGTCGATGCCTTAGACCTTGGAAGATCTTCAATTCTTCTAGCTTCTGCCTCTGACATTGATATCTCGACGATACGAGATATTCTGGCGTTTCTGCATATACGGCGATATGTTATCTCTGACTATGTCGTCGTGATCTTCTTTCTTGTAGACTGTCGTCGTAATCACTTTGTTCTTTTGACGACATAAGCGATATCATGTCAACAGACTATGCTTTAGCAACTGCTTGTCTTCAGCAGTCCTTGTTCAGTCTTCTCGACGTCACGCCTTCTTTACGACGATATTTGTTCTTCTCGACGACAAGGCTTCTTTGATGATGTCGACGATACTGCATCTTCTCGACAACATTCCTTCCTCTTGAATCTATCTCAGCGGTTGGGCTGAGTTGGCTTCCTCTTCTCAGCGGATTCGTCGATCTGTAGAGAAGTTTCTACGTTCGACGAACTGCATGTTGCGTTCGACGAACTTCGTTCTTCTGTCTAGACTCTGAGTTTGATGAACTTCATTCTTCGTTCGATGAACAACATTCTGCGTTCGACGAACTCGCCAAGTCTCAGCGTTTGCTTCTGTCCTGTCTTTGCGTTCGACGAACTTCATTCTTCGTTCGACGAACAATATTCTGCATTCGACGAACTCGCCAAGTCTCAGCGCTTGCTTCTGTCCTGTCTTTGTGTTCGACGAACTTCATTCTTTGTTCGACGAACATCATTCTGCATTCGACGAACAACATTCTCTGCGTCCGATGAACTTCATTCTGCGTTCGACGATCTTCATTCTTCGTTCGATGACAGCATTCTGCGTTTGTCGAACTTGCCAAGTCTCAGTGTTTGCTTCTGTCCTGTCTTTGCGTTCGACAAACTTCATTCTTCGTTTGACGAACAACATTCTGCGTTCGACGAACAACATTCTCTGCGTCCGACAAACTTCATTCTGCGTTCGATGAACTTTCCAGGTCTCAGCTTTTGCTTTGCTCATCATCATGACGACAAGCATACTTTGTCGACGACACCTCCTATTCTTCTCGATGATATAGTACTTAGTGAAATAACTAGAGTACTTATCATATTGTCAATTTCTGCAAGCATGAACTAGATGCAACATTAAATACAACTTGCACTTATCATTGAGCTGAGCACTTCTTCAAATCTGGAACACTGCTGGGCACTGTTCCCAACATGAAGCATGTCGATGAGGCCTTAAGATGATATTGTGAATATCATCGAGAAGACTTCAAGATGACATTGTGAATGTTGTCGCGACAGATAGCTAGTAGTCGGGATCACAAGCTGATATTGTGAATATCAACTCATGATCGATGTCATCAAGAACGTCTTGACGACATAGACTATCTTGAAAGCGTGCCTCAACGAATTCGTCGAGATATCTCGACAAATTAGTCGAGATCGTCTCAACGGAATGATCTGTTGCTGGTTGGATTTGTCGAGAATGTCTCGACGAATTCATCGAAATTGTCTCAATGAATTCGTCGAGATTGAGACTGTCTCGACGAATTCATCAAGGCTGAGACTGTCTCAGCGGATTCATTAAGATGTCTCGACGAATGAAGAGTTCCCGATGAGACATTATATATATATATACATATATATATATATATTCTATTTTACTCTGGTCTGCGGATAACAAAGCTTTTGTCTGCCTTACTGCCATGGGTATAAAAGGGAAAGAGACATTAGGTTTTGAGAGAGCTTTTGCGATAGAAGTCCCGAGAACTGACAGGCGATCCTGTGCGACCTCAAATCAGAGTGCGACTCTGTACTCATACATCAATCAGAAGGTGTTCTTGGAGAATAAAGAGAAAGTGTTCCTGTCGATCTCGCCGCTATTCCAGAAGACCCATCGCCGCCTCTCCTTATCGGATCTAGCAATCCATGGAGACATAGATGGCTCTCTTTCTCCGACCTAATCCTTGTTTGACAAGGACTTAGGGTTCTCTGAAAGCTCGTGTGGACTTATGTAGAGGTGTGGATCCATTTTCCACACTTACTCCTTCAGACGAGCTTGTGATCTCAATTCAACAACAAGAACGAGGAAGAAGAAGAGTCGAAATAGGAATACAATTCCTAGGAGAATTTTTCTTGGAGCATCCGATTGAGTTGTGACTCAATCCCGAACATGCAATTTATTTATTATTGCAATTTATTGATTCATAGTTTCGGCAAGATCCATTTTTGAAACTTTCGGGTTGTTCTTGAATATTCTGCTGCGCACATTTGATGTGTCTACCCCTGAGGAAAACCCAACAGTGGTATCAGAGGTAGGTTGAGCCGATTTCCATGTTTCAGAAATTATTCTCTTTGCAGTAACCGTCTTTCTCTATTTTAGTTTGTGAAACTATATCATAAAGATACGAGCTTGTCTACTGCCATAAGGGTGTTTGCATGTGCTAGCATCCAGTACATGTAAATCCGAAGATTTAGAAATATTCTGAGTATTCAGGTTTAATCCATATCATCAAGTGTTGATGGTTTTGTGCATCTGGAATGTATCCGGGTTATGCTTGTTATTTCTTTCATGATAGTGAATTATGTGCACATTGGTTAAATGTTAATCAAGATTAATTGTTAATCAAATATCATGAAAATCCCTTAATATGAATATCAAGTATTCGGATGCCTTCCGATGGATGACACTCTTCCTGCCTCGATCGATGAAGTGTGGGTTTGCCAAAGCAAGGTGCATTAATCTATCTTGGTAAGGGTGCGAGCGGATAATTGTGATATCCCACTGTCGACATCGAGTTCAACATAACTAGGTGACCTCAAAGGTTGAGTGCCTAGAGGAATAGGGTTGGCATGCACCATATGATGAATGTGAATAAAGAGTTATTCACCAACCATACAAGAGTTGCATAGTGATGCAATTGACAAGTGTTGAATACCTAAATAGCCACATTGAGGGTGATCAGCCAAAGCTGACTTATGATGGCGGTGAAATACAGATCTTGTCCACTAAGAGAGTAGCTCACATAAACTCTCCGAATTGATATTAAGGGTTATCAATTTGAATAAAATAGTGAGAGCTTTTAATTAAATTCCTTATTAAAATAAAATGTATTTGAAATATAGTACTAAAATATTTTGCAAATTTATTGTAGAGTTTCCATAGCAAGTACATCTCAATCCACTCTGTCCCTGAGAGCCATCTTTGAGAAGGACAAGCTCAATAAGATGAACTTCCTTGACTAGTATAAGAACATGATGTTGGAGCATGCGTTTCGCACTCCTCCGGTTTGATAATAACAAAGTCCCGTTTGTATTTGATCCTATTTTTATTAATGGTGTGCAGGTAACAGGTATGAGATGTTCACATTTATGCTGGAGCTCAATTTGAGTGTAGGAAAATTTCACTGTCGGAAAATTCCGACAGCTGATGTCGCCCAGGCGACAGCAGAGAAGTTACAACTACTTCCTCCCACGGCAGCTCGGAGGTTACAATAACTGCCCACGACAGCACCACGACCGGCAGTTTTGCGCTGTCGGAAAATCCGACATCGATGTCGCCCAGGCGACAGCTCGAAGGTTACAGCAACTGCACGCACGACAGCACTACAGCGGCAGTTTAGCGCTGTCGGAAATTCCGACAGTCGATGTCGCCCAGGCGACAGCGAATTTCTATAAATTGACTCCTTGTACTCGTGCATTCCAAGTATTGAGAATTCCAAGTCCCTTCCTGAGTGCATACGAACCAGAGAGCTCCAGAACCTCTTCAACTCCCATTTGTGCAGAGAAGGATTGAAGATTGAAGACGAGATCGGGCGCGCTTCTACATCAACGATCATCTCGAGGCTTCAACCATCCTTTCAGAGATCTGAAATTCTAGGGAGTTGTTCTTTTCATATTGTATTTTCATTTACACACATTTCATTTTGTATTGGTAGAGAAATCATCGTCTTGCGTGCGGCGTCTAAGTCCTTGCGTGGCTTAAGGGAAAATCGCTTCCTTGTGTGGAGCGTCCAAGTCCTTGCGTGGCTTGGTGGGAAATCGTGGCCTTGTGTGCTACGTCTAGATCTTGGGAAGATCTAGAGGATAGGCTTGGGCTTGGTCTTGGGAGAGACAAGTGATAGCCTTCCGATCCTTGGGAGAAGGATTGGTAAACCAAAATTGTTGAATTTTTTATTAACATAATTGTGCCTTGATCTTAAGCATTGTTAAGATCATTTTTATTGTATGCAAATTTCGTGATTAATATAATTATGTCTTTTTCTTTAATTACATATTTGGTGGCATAATCCTTATCTTAGAAATTTGTGTTTGGTTTAATACAAAAATTGCATTGGTTTGAAAGTGTTTATAAGTAATTTTTTAGTAAAGTAAAATCTGTTTAAAAAATTATTAAGTAAAACTTATATTTTAAACACACCCTTATTCACCCCCCCCCCCTCTAAGGGCGTCATACGATCCAAGAAGTGGTATCAGAGGGAGGTTACTCCAAAACGGTTTTACCACCGGGAGTAATGGCGCACAACGATCATGCGTTCGTTGAGGGGCAAGGCATAAGTAGACCACCTTTATTCACGGGCACAGACTATAATTATTGGAAAACACGTATGCGTTGTTTTCTAATTGCGCTGGATATAGAAGTCTGGAATATGGTAGAATCTAGTTACACTTCTCCAACATTTGTTGTAGGAGATGTAACTATGGATAAGCCCAAAGACAAGTGGGATGACAATGATAAATTAAAATGTAAGAACAATGCAAAAGCCATGAATGCTTTATTTTGCGCACTAGATCACACTGAATTTAATAGAGTTTGTGCTTGTAATACTGCATTTGAAATTTGGAATCTGTTAGAAATCACTCATGAAGGTACTTCGCAGGTAAATGATTCGAAGCTATTTCAACTGGAGTCTGAATTTGAAAGGTTCAAAATGGAGGTAGATGAAGAGATTGATACAATGTACACACGATTCACAAAAATCGTGAACGACTCAAAGGTGCTAGGAAAAGTGTTCTCAAATGGAGACTTAGTAAGGAAAATCTTAAGATCACTTCCCCCGAAGTTCAATCCTAAAGTGATTGCAATTTCCGAGTCACATGATCTTAAGACCTTACAATTGGAGAGCCTCATTGGGAACTTGAAAACTCATGAAGTTGAATTAAAAATTCAACAACAAGAGTATATGGAGCCAAGGAAGAAGGGATTGGCTCTAAGATCTAAGAAGGAAGAAACTAGTGATTCTGAGGAGGAAGAAGAAGATGAGGAAAGTTTATTTGTTAGAAAATTTAGAAAATTTATGAAAAATCCAGAGAGGAGGAATTCGGTTAAGAAGTATTTTAAGAAGGAGACTTTTAGGAAGAAAAAAGGAAAGGAAGGCGATGAGGAGGAAGAGAGACCGCCACCAGAGTGCTATCACTGCAAGAAGTTTGGACACATCCGAAGTAAGTGTCCAAAGTACTTGAAAGAACTTAAAGAAAAGAAGCACAAAGGGTCGAAGAAGGTGTTGAAGGCGGAAACATGGGATGATACTACTTCTGAGGATGCAAGCAGTTCAGACTCAAGTAAAGAAGAGGAGGCCAACATGTGCTTAATGGGAAAGAGCGTCATATCTGATGATGAATGCAGTGTCCAAAGCGACACTGAGGTAACTCCTCCAACCTATGATGAATTATTTTCTGAATTTTTAAAGACTTGCAAATTTTTTGAAAAAAGTTTAAAAGATAATGATCTTCTTAAATTTGAAAATGAAATTTTACTTAAAGAAAACAAAAAACTGTTAAAGGAAATTAAGACTATTGGAAAAAGAGATATTTCTTGCCAAGAGTGTGATCACTTTTTGGGAAGAATTAAAGAACTTGAAGAATCTCTTTCGAAATCTCATTCTACAATAAATATTCTTACTAAAAATAATGAGATTTGAGAGAGAGATCTGAAATCTTCAATTTCCAAAATCCATGAGGGAAAGAAATCTTTTGAACGTAGATGTGTAAATCTGGTATCCGAAAATACAAAAATGAGAAACCAGATTCATGACTTAACACTAGCCATGAAAAAATTTGGAATGGGCCGAAGATCACTGGATATGATCTTAGGATACCAACGCCATGGATCTGGAAGGTTTGGACTCGGATACACGTCAGGAAGCTGTCGCCCGGCGACAACCACTATCGTCGGCGACAGTGAAAAGTCCAGAAAATCTACTTTAAAAAATTCTAATGTTAATGAATTGTCAAATACTGCATCCTCATCCAGTAAAAGTCCAGAAAAGTTATACTCTTCTAAATACATTACATGTGCCAAATGCAATAGATTTGGCCACACTACGGACTCTTGCTGGAAGGAAGGAAAAAGTAAAATTAAACAAATCTGGGTGCCTAAGGCTTCTACCTAAACTATGGGTGGAACCACTTGGGTAACCAGATCTTTACTCACCTCTTCTTTCTAGGTGTGTTGGCAGGCTAAGGACAAAGAAGACGTGTGGTACTTGGACTCGGGTTGTTCAAAACACATGACGGGCAATAAAGAGAAGTTCCTTAGCCTGGAGATGAAGAAAGGAGGAGTTGTTACATTCGGAGACAATGGAAAAGGAAAAATCATCGGCATCGGAGTTGTGGGTAACGAAAATTTTTTAATTTCAAATGTTCTATTTGTAGAAGGATTAAAGCATAATTTGATTTCTATTAGTCAATTATGTGATAAGGGTTTAAATGTTTTATTTGAATCTTTTACAAATTTGTGAAAATTATTAATTCCAAAACAAATAAAATTGTTTTTACCGCACCTAGATGTCATAATGTATATATGATTAAATTTCTTGATTTTTCAAATTCTACCTTAAAATGTTTTTTTATCAAAAAATGATGAATTAGATTTATGGCATAGGCGACTTGGACATACTAGTGCCAAGTTAATTACAAAACTTTCAAAAGATAAATTAATTGAAGGTTTACCATTGTTAAATGGAAATTTATCATTTTCACTATGTGTGCCTTGCCAAAAAGGAAAATTTTCAAAATCAACTTTCAAAAGTAAAAACATTATTTCTACCACTAGGCCACTTCAATTAATACATATGGATTTATTTGGGCCAATTGGAATTTCTAGCTTAGGAGGTAGAAAATACACATTTGTATTGATTGATGATTATTCTCGTTTTTGTTGGACTTTATTTCTAACCTCCAAATCCGATGCATTTTCAGAATTCTCAAAATTATGTTTGCGTATTCAAAATGAATTTGAGTTAAAAATTAAACGCATACGATCGGATCATGGAGGAGAATTTGAAAATGAAAAGTTTATTTCTTTTTGTACGGAGTTAGGAATTAAACATGAATTTTCCGCTCCACGCACACCACAGCAAAATGGTGTAGTGGAGAGGAAAAATAGAACTCTTCAAGAGTTAGCCCGTACGATGCTATCTGAATTTAAATTACCAAAATCTTTTTGGGCTGAAGCGGTTAGTACGACATGTTATGTAATTAATAGAGTAATGCTTCGCCGTATTTTAAAATTAACTACTTATGAATTAATTTTTAATAAACAACCAAATGTTTCTTATTTCAAAGTTTTTGGTTGTAAATGTTTTATTTTAAATTCTTAAAATTCCTTAGGAAAATTTGATGAAAAATGTGATGAAGGTATTTTTATTGGCTATTCTTCAACTAGTAAAGCTTATAGGATTTTTAATAAAAGAACAAAAATAGTTGAAGAATCTATTCATGTTAGGTTTGATGAGTTTGCTTCATGTGTAGAAAAGAAAATTACAGGAGAAGATGAACCCCTTCCTTCGGTGGAGAATGATGATGAAGAACTTGGAGAAAATGAAGAAGAAAAAGAAGAAGAAAGAGAAGGAGAAAGAGAAGAAGAAGATAGAGAAGAAGAAGAAAGAGAAGAATATGTGCCTCCAAGTGAATTGAAATTTTCAAAGGATCATCCAAAGGAGCTTATCATTGGAGATCCGCAAAAAGGGGTTAGTACTCGTTCATCGTTACATGTTTTATTATCAAACCTTTGTTTTGTCTCTGAAATAGAACCAAAAGATGTTTCCACCGCTATAAATGATGAATTTTGGTTTTTAGCTATGAATGAAGAACTTAATCAATTTGAACGTAATAAGGTTTGGAATCTTGTAGAACGACCCAAAAATCATCCTGTCATTGGAGTTAAGTGGATTTTCAAAAATAAATTGGATAGTGAATCTAGAATTATTAGAAATAAAGCCAGATTAGTTGCAAAAGGTTATGCACAAATTGAAGGCATAGATTTTGATGAAACTTTTGCACCCGTAGCAAGATTAGAAGCGGTTAGGATATTTCTTGCATTTGCTTGTTTTAAAAGATTTAAATTATATCAAATGGATGTCAAAACCGCATTTTTAAACGGGTATATAAAAGAAGAGGTTTATGTAGAACAACCCCCTGGCTTTGTAAATGAGAAATATCCAAATTATGTTTATAAATTAGATAAAGCACTTTATGGATTAAAACAAGCGCCTCGTGCTTGGTATGATCGATTAACTCAATATTTATTAAAGCACGATTATAAAATAGGAAGTGCGGATTCTACACTCTTCATTAAGAAATTTGATCATGATTTAGTTATTTTGCAAATTTATGTTGATGATATTATTTTTGGAGCCACTAATGAAGAGTTGTGCAATGAAATAGTTCAAATTATGAAAAATGAATTTGAAATGAGCATGGTTGGAGAACTTTCATATTTTCTAGGTTTTCAAATTATACAAAAACATGATGGTATTTTTATATGTCAAACCAAATATATTCATGATATGTTAAAAAGATTTGGATTTGAAAATCTAAAACATGCAAACACTCCTATGAGTACTTCCCTAAAATTAGGAAAAGATGAAAGTGGTGTTTCAATTGAACAAACCCTTTATAGAAGTATGATAGGATCTTTATTGTATTTAACCGCATCTAGACCTGACATTATGTTTGCCGTTTGTTTATGTGCTAGATTTCAAGCTAATCCTAAAGAGTCACATTTAAAAGCGGTGAAACGCATCTTTAGATATCTTATAGGAACATCTAAATTAGGATTATGGTATCTTCATAATGATTTCTTTATTTTGCATGGTTTTTCGGATTCAGATTATGCGGGATGTTTTTTAGATAGGAAAAGCACAAGTGGCACTTGTCATTTTATCGGCCCTTCACTTATTTCATGGTCGAGTAGGAAACAGAATTCTATTTCCCTCTCTACTACCGAGGCCGAATATATTGCACTAGGTAGTTGTTGTGCCCAAGCTCTTTGGATTTCACAAACATTAGAAGATTTTGGCATACAACAAAGTAGTGTAGAATTAAAGTGTGATAATAAAAGTGCTATAGACTTAACTAACAATCCCGTATTACATTCTAGATCTAAGCATATAGATGTCCGACATCATTTTATAAGGGATCATATTAAGAAGGGAAATATAAAAATCAATTTCATAGGAACGGATTCACAACTAGCGGATATATTCACTAAACCGTTACCGGATTCCCGTTTTTTTTATGCTTAGGCTAGAATTGGGAATCCTAGACATTTCACAATGAATATATCACTACTTCAAAACATATAAATTTAAAAAAAAAATCATCACAAAACTTATACATTTTCAAAAGAAAAACTAAAATATTAAATCAAACCATAGAATTTGAAATGACTTAACAAAGATTCACACATCATTAATATTACATAAAATTTGTTCCATAAAATAGTAGAATTCAACAAAAGTTTAAGTTCATTAACAGAATACGAAATCTGAAGAAGTTCACTGTCGCCCAGGCGACAGTGGATGTCGGAAATTTCCGACATCAGACAGAAGCAGCAGCCTGATGAAACTACTCAGAATCCTCAAAACCAGCCCCGCTGCTCTCTGGACAGTCTTCTGGAGGTCCTCGTCTTACGGCCTTACCACGTCAAGTCCGCCTCACTGATTGGCGTGGCGGTTCTTCGTCTGGAACTTGCCATTCGACCTCTTCCTCCAGAGTGGGCTTTAGCTTCAGACCTTTCACAAGAAATTTCATAAACTTTTGCATTCTACTACGATCCTTCTTCACTTCCTTCTTGTGATCCTCTAGTGAATCACGAAGATCGTCTATAGACTCTCGTAGTGATCCTGCCCTAGGCATTGGAGGCTCTCTAATCTCAATTCCAGGATGGGCCTTTTTATGCCTCTTCTTCACTTTCATGGTACCCGTATAATATATCTCAGGAAACCAATCATCAAAATACGAATCTTGAACTATCCATCCATACTTCTTATATAGTATACGCTGAATTATAGCCCCCATTGGGAGAGTATGAACCTTCACCCATTTTGGATGCTTTAATCTAAAAGCATACCGAATCTGGGAGAGTATGAAGTCCGCTACATCAAAAGGTTCCTCCTCCATAATAAAGTAAGTAATGAGGGTCAACTGTGCCGTGATACTCCTTGTATCTCCACTCTTTAACATAACTGAGTTCCTTAATATATCTTGAACTAAATATGCATCCGGAGTGAGTGACGTAACTTCAGTGGTTAGAGTCTTCTTTTGACTCCCATGTAAACTCATGTTTACAAGGGTCCAATCTCTATCCTTTCTATAACTCTCCACTATATCCGGCATATTTTCACTCATAAGAAGACCGAATTCCTCTCTTAGATCAACATGTGTTATTTCCACATGTTGACCCTGGATTCTAGATCTCACTCCCCCATCCAATTCAGTATAACTCCGATCTTCCAAATGATTATAAAATTCTCGAATCAAAAAGGATGAGAATGAATCTGCTGTGATTACTGAAATTATACCTGCATTCGCAAGACGATCATAGATATGATCGTGCTTCGGCGAATCAAATTCAACATATTTCGCTACTCCAACTATGGCTTTCTCCACCCCAGGGTAAACTTGATACGAACTATGCGCATCTTCAGACGTACTCCTTCTCGCTTTAGAACTGGAAGCCATTCTGCAAACAAAACATAACAAAAATAAATTAAACAAGTCCTGTGCTTTGGAAAATTCCGACAGTACTCCAGTGAAATTTTCTTGAAATTTTTTTTACACTTCCGGATCTACTCAAAATCAAGTTTTATTACAACATCAAGTTAAAAAAAAAACAATATTTAAAAAAAAAACTACATCTTCTAACATCTCCTTTACTATTCATCTTCTTCACAATCTTCAAAAGGAATGCTTCAGTTTTTCCAATTCAACCATGTCAAAAATGCAAAACTTCAACCACAAGAATCACAAAATCAAAACATTTTTCCCCAAGATCCAACAAAATCCACTTGCTTTACACTAGATCTACACTTTTAAAACACAAAACTTCAAAGATCTAAACCATTCATCAATAGTAAAATGAAAACCACATTTTCCTTCTTCTCTACTTTCAAAAATCACAAATCCATAAAAATTTTTGAATCAAAAACTTAAAAATCCAAAAACCATACCTTAGATCTAGGTTGTCGCCGAACGCCGACAGCTTTCTCTCGCCCTTCAGACGAGAAAAATGATGCACAATAGGGTTTGACTCAGTCTAAAGCCGTATTTATATTTTTAGCTGTCGCCTAGGCGACAGTGACTGTCGGAAATTTCCGACAGCTCCCGATTTGCTTAATCTTCAATTTTTGGTCCCTTTGATGCTTTCCAATAGTTATATGTCATTATTAATGCTTCAACTCATGACTTGATGACAAACCATGTGCTTTTTATTTTTAAAAAGGGCTCTTACATGATTATATGATTTCATTTCCAAGCTATCATCGTGTTGACACTCCTACTTAGTTAATTAGACCATTGGAAATTGTTTTCGCATGCCTCTAAGTATGAGAAATTGTTTATATATCATAATGAACTTTCAGGTTCACTTCTTTTGATCAATACGTATGTCTTTCTATTTAATATATACATGAATCATATTTGCTTTAACATAATACAAAAGCACTTAATAAATACTACTTTCAACCTTGATTTGTTAGCACATCAAAATATACACCATCTTTTGCGATTCAAGTGAATTCGGAGATCCTTGGTCAATTAAAAAATTATAAATATCTCAAAATTAAATATCACAACATATGTGATCAAAATATTTAAAATAAATACAAGGATACTCCACCAAGCACTACTTACCCTCCTGATAAGTCTTAATGAGCATTGTGAGGTTAAGCACCTTGGAAAGAATTGTAAAGTGTCTTGTGCAAAAGAAAAATGGTATTCTATTCTTATTATGCTATATCTTCAAGGTCAAAGTTGTCTTTATATGCTTATATTATGTTCTCCATTTCGATGATCATGTACATTAAATAACTTCATATGTTTGATCTAAGTATCACATGTACACATCATTCTGTTATATAAACATTAATCTCATGAGAATTGGACCGAAGATATTCCAAATTTCTATACACTATTGTGTCTTTCTATGATACTTTCAAATGACCTTAATCATGTATAAGTTATTTTATTTTATTACTTCATATGCCTGTACCACCTCTTCATGAGTTTATTCAATATTATGGCATATTACTATTAATTCGAGACCTTCAATCATTTTCCCAGCAAGTGCTTCCGCTTACTCTTATTTTCTACATCTTATTTCTTCCCTTACGAGCTACTCATTTGTCTCATATTATCTTTTGCTAATACCAAAAGGGGGAGAATTATAAGTATATTCAAGAAATCAAAAAACTATTACACCTAAATATTCCACCTAGACAATACATCATTTCAACTTACTTTAACATTTAGGGGGAGCATTAATTTAGGGGGAGCATTCATTTAGGTGGAGCATTCATCTAGGGGGAGATTATTCATTTTAAGAGGAATATATCATGTGCACACACCATATGTTGAAAATCAACAACCTAAATAGACATGATTTCTTTTTATATGGATTTATTATTATCAAAAGGGGGAGATTGTTGGAGCATGCGTTTCGCACTCCTCCGGTTTGATAATAACAAAGTCCCGTTTGTATTTGATCCTATTTTTATTAATGGTGTGCAGGTAGCAGGTATGAGATGTTCACATTTCTGCTGGAGCTCAATTTGAGTGTAGGAAAATTACACTGTCGGAAAATTCCGACAGCTGATGTCGCCCAGGCGACAGCAGAGAAGTTACAACTACTTCCCCCCACGGCAGCATGACGAAAGGCAGTTTTGAGCTGTCGGAAATCCGACATTGATGTCGCCCAGGCGACAGCTCGGAGGTTACAACAACTGCCCACGACAGCACCACGACCGACAGTTTTGCGCTGTCGGAAAATCCCACATCGATGTCGCCCAGGAGACAGCTCGAAGGTTACAGCAACTGCACGCACGACAGCACTACGACGGCAGTTTAGCGCTGTCGGAAATTCCGACAGTCGATGTCGCCCAGGCGACAGCGAATTTCTATAAATTGACTCCTTGTGTTCGTGCATTCCAAGTATTGAGAATTCCAAGTCCCTTCCTGAGTGCATACGAACCAGAGAGCTCCAGAACCTCTTCAACTCCCATTTGTGCAAAGAAGGATTGAAGATTGAAGACGAGATCGGGCGCGCTTCTACATCAACGATCATCTCGAGGCTTCAACCATCCTTTCAGAGATCTGAAATTCTAGGGAGTTGTTCTTTTCATATTGTATTTTCATTTACACACATTTCATTTTGTATTGGTAGAGAAATCATCGTCTTGCGTGCGGCGTCTAAGTCCTTGCGTGGCTTAAGGGAAAATCGCTTCCTTGTGTGGAGCGTCCAAGTCCTTGCGTGGCTTGGTGGGAAATCGTGGCCTTGTGTGCTACGTCTAGATCTTGGGAAGATCTAGAGGATAGGCTTGGGCTTGGTCTTGGGAGAGACAAGTGATAGCCTTCCGATCCTTGGGAGAAGGATTGGTAAACCAAAATTGTTGAATTTTTTATTAACATAATTGTGCCTTGATCTTAAGCATTGTTAAGATCATTTTATTGTATGCAAATTTCGTGATTAATATAATTATGACTTTTTCTTTAATTACATATTTGGTGGCATAATCCTTATCTTAGAAATTTGTGTTTGGTTTAATACAAAAATTGCATTGGTTTGAAAGTGTTTATAAGTAATTTTTTAGTAAAGTAAAATCTGTTTAAAAAATTATTAAGTAAAACTTATATTTTAAACACACCCTTATTCACCCCCCCCCCCCCCCCCCCCCCCCCCTCTAAGGGCGTCATACGATCCAAGACATGAGGATCGTCCTCAGGCAAGAGTGCAAACTCTATGTCTTGGAAGAGGAAGCCCCCAAAGAGCCAACCGGGAATGCTCCCCGAGCAGACAAGGATGCTTACAAGAAGTATCAGGATGATACCCTGAATGTTGAATGCCTCATGCTTGCTACCACATCCTCTAAGCTTTATAAGCAACATGAGAGCATGTGTGGTTATGAGATAATCGAGCACCTTAAGAAAATGTTTGAGGGGCAAGCTCGGCAAGAGAGGTTTGACATATCTAAGGCAATGTTTTAGTGCAAAATGGGAGCTCGAGACTCAGTAGGGACTCACGTACTCAAGATGATTGGGTATATTGAGAACCTTGAAAGATTGGGTTTTCCCCTAGGCTAAGGTTGGCAACTGTCTGATCTTGCAATCGTTGTCAGACAGTTATGAGCAGTTAGTCTTGAACTATAACATGAATGAGATAGTCAAGACACTGCCCGAGCTCCTAGGCATCTTGAAAACTATCGAAAATAACATGAAGAAAGCTAAGCCTTCTAGCCCCATACTGATGGTGCATAAAGGTAAGGACAAGGCCAAGGGATCAAAGAAGATGAAGATAGGATCTAAGTCTTATCTTGATCCCATGTCTTCAGTGTTTAAACCAAGATTCGGCCGAACGAGGAGTTCGGACCCCCAAAAGGGGCAGCTAACACTTACTAATCCCGCAGAGGAATCTGGCCGAAGGCTTAGAACTAAATACCGACCCTTGGCTGCAGCGTGAAGGTCCCGCCACACACCCAGAAGATCTTAGAGCGCTTCCCTTCCTAAGCCAAAGCTGAAGTCGGGCACCTTGGAGAGCCTAGGGAGCTAACCAAAGATGTCCTAAGGAGGAAGAATCCAAAGATCTGGATCCTCTCCAAAGGTTCCCTTCATGGTCTATATATAGTTTTCCTCTACTGGTCTGCTAATAGCATAAATCCGCCTTTTGGTCTTACTAAACGTAACCTAAACTGGTCTGCTAACAGCCAAACTCCGTTGTTCTGAAGGGTTATCAGCATCTTACAAAGGGTATTTAGGTAAATTCGCCCCTAGACCCTCACTGAGCGAATGGCCCGTAAAGGCGCCACTCGCCAATCTTCCCGCAAATGGGGCTCGCGAGGTCTCCCTATGAGAGCAGCCCGTGAAGGCACCACTTGCTAGCTCCCTGAAGCTATAAATACTGGTCTGGGTCGCCTAAGCGAGGCAGCGAGCTCTCACTCACCTCGCCATTGCTAAATGCACCCCAAAGCGACGAACTTGCACCTGCCTCGCCCTCGCACCACGCTCCTCGCAAAGGTAAATCTGGCTCGCCTCGCCCTCGTGACTCGCTCGTTGTGAGTCGGCGAGCCTCTACCCGCTTCGCCTATGCCCGATTCTCCATTTTACCCATCAGTGAACAAGTGGTTGTACACAATCCCCGCTCTTTGCGAGATTATCCTAATCTCGCAAAGAAACGTCCAACCCCTGGTGTTCGCCGGAGGATGCTGACCTGGCGGGAATATTTTGGTGGGTGATGAGTCCCTATTATATACATATTTTCGGACTCATTTAGGCTAGTTTTCCTGCATTTGTACTTCAGTCTCGTCAATATTTCTTCCATTCATGCTTTTATTTGAAGTACATGTCTATGCCTATTTTTGTGTGCAATTGCGCACTTTGTTGTTGGGGGTAAGCACTTCGTGCTCCCCATTGTATTTTCTGTATTTCTATGTTGCTGGAAGTATTTCCCCAGTTTGTGCTTGGGCTGTAGAATGAGGGTTGTTCCCCATTTGCTAGAATTCATTTCTGTATGAATCGCACGGTCATGCGTTTTCTTGGCGCACGGTCAGTTGCGGTCGTGCGTTCATGATGCCCAGCAAAATGGAGCCTCAGAGTTTACTCGTGCGTTTTAACGCACGGGCGGGTTTTCCCGTGCGTGAGTAAAATGCACGGGCGCATTCCTTCTTCTCCTGCACGCCTGCTGCGCTTAAGTATCGCAAAGTCCACGCACGGTCGTGCGTTCGACCGTGCGTGACCAAATTTCTGATGTTTTCCTATAAAAGCTGCAGCTTCAACCTAAAACGATGATTCTGCACCGCCGTTTTCGAGTCCTGTTCGCCTCTTCCGCCCCCTGCATCATCTTCCACCACTAGGAGCTGCTCCGGGCTTGTTCTTCACGCCAATCTTGAGCCGGAGCTTCCTCTCGGCCTCCTCCTCCATCCTAGAGCTTCAAAGGAAGATCTAGCCGCCATTACCATCAAGCAAGGGGAAGTTTGCAACCTTTACCGGATCGTGAGACGAAGAAGACGGGTTCATTGGAGAGTCGTGACAGCTCTCTCTACCCCGGGCGTAGTTGTGGACCGAGCTTGGACGCGGATTGATAACCCGGCGATTCCAACCGTGAATCTACAACGAGCCTTCGGATTCGGTCGATTTCTTGCCTTGTTCTTCTCTTATTGATGTGTATATGTTATAGATCTTTATTATTATGATGAAGTGGCACTTAAACTAGTTTGTATTTCTATATATTTCATGTCTATGTAAAATGTTTTGGTGTTTAAGTTGCTTGAGGTGCGCCCCATTCCATCCTCCATCCCGCCGTCACGTTCGTTTGCCGCACTAGCAATTGCTAGTGGCGTGCTTGTCGACGAGATGCTTGCGACCCTCATCCGCTTGCCTACTCGTCCATCCGCCTAGCGAAGCGTGACATAGCGGCCCGTGTAATCCATTCGCCTAACGAAGCAGCGCGCTCAAGGCCTGCACAGTTTCATTCCGCTTTCCTTCTCATCCCTCCGCCCTTGCGACGCAGTGCGCTCAAGGCCTGCCTAGTCTCCATCCCGCCAAGCGAAGCATTGCATAGCGGCATTGCATAGGAGTAGTTGTAGTATTTTCTCTTTATTTTCCACAATCCAAAACCCCCGTTTCCGCATCCATCCGACTAAAGGACTTCAATCACAAGTCCTTCCTCGATAGATAGCTCCACCTTACTGTGTTCCTTTGAGATCGATACTTGGGGATTCATTCCCATTTTATATTACTTGAACGATCGGTACACTGCCGTTTCGTGCCGCAGTCTAGCTACCGCCTATAGCGGTGTGCGAGATTTGCGCATCAAGTTTTTGGCGCCGTTGCCGGGGAACACAGACGTGTGAGTTTTCTGGAGAGGGAGAATCTGAGATTTAAGCCATTTCCATTTGTGTATTGCATCCTTTCTTTATTTTATTTCTTGTTATTCCTTTTTCCTGTTTTTTATTAGGTTGCTTAGTAAATTATTGTTGGGTGTAGCATTTTGCACAATAGTATTTTTATTTTGAATCATTTTATCTTCACACTATGTGGGCTTCATTCAATATTCATTGTCGTTGGTGTGGAGATATTTCTCATGCTAGTGATAGATGCCCAAAGGGAGATAGTAGCCCTAGCACTCCCAGCCCAACATATGGAGCACCGACTTCGTCTGGTACTCCATATGGTGCGCGGAAGTCTTATGGCTATTCTGCCACGCCTTTACCTTCATACCTCTTTTCGGCTTCAGCACCCGCAGTGCCAAAGAAGCCCGCAAGGCAGTGCTTGTTTTGTCAAAGCACGGATCATGCCTTGAAGGATTGTGCTGCATTCCTTCGCCAATTGGACAAGGACGACGAGCCGGATATCTGGATCGTCCAGACTCCTACTTCTAGCAGCACACCTTCAACATTCGGTTTTGTGTCCATTTCACCTTCAAGTTTTGAAGGGTATGATGTGGACACAGTCACCAGATGTGTGGCTGATCCAGGCTCTGACATGACTGAGCCCATCTCCCCTGTACATATATCACCATGCATAGATTCGATTCTTTGTGAGGAATCGGTGCTTGATTCTTTTTCAAGCCATATCCATTCCCCAATTGTGCATTCTATTACATTTATCTCTGATAACATTGTTGAAGATGCATCGCTAGAGGAGGCTGGCGATCTTTGTGTTGTGCCCATTCCAATGGAGGAGTACAACCTTCTAGGTGAAGAGGATTTTTTCTCAACACCGGTGGAGGAAGTGCAAATCCTGGAGAAGGCCACCATTGATCCCACCGAACCTTGCGGGATTGTCAACAATGCGGACATTATTTTACTTCCCCAATCTGATGGGAGTGAGACCGGGACCACTCCCCCGCTTGATTTTTATTTAAGTCATTCTTCTTATTTATTTCTTGATCCCCCTTCTTCATCTAAGCTTGTACAGGTTGAGTCTTCACATGTACTTCAGGAGGACTTGGAGCATTATGCTCAAGTCAATGATGAGAGCATCCTCTTATGTGAGGAGGTTGATCCCCCCTCCGTAGAGGAAGCTCCACTCATTGCTTTCTCCCCCTGCTGCCTCCCTGGAGATGATACCTTGCTGGGCAAGGATTTATTTTGTGGTGAGACGAGTGAGGACCAGCCTTCCTCCTCTTCTTACTTCCTATTTCCTCTACCTGTGTTAAGCAAGTATTATTATTTAGGTAGAGGGGTAACTGTTCTGTCTCTATATCGGTACCCGCTACCGACATGCATATTAGAACAGTTACCTGTTCATTTTCTCTTTCATACGCCCATTAGCTAGAACTGTTATGTTTTTAAATAAGTCGTGCTGGGATGACAGTAACCCCAGTAGTTATCTTACTTTTTCTTGTCTTTTATTTTATCGCCCACTCTAACGAGTTAGTTAGGTGTTATTTTAGTTTTCTTGTGCGAAGACCACCCTTTGCAGGTATTTTCTATTTGTGAAGGCGGTGGTCGTGATTCTTCGTAGAGCTTCACTATAGGCTTCCAGAATGCTTACTTGCTAGCATTGGGTACCCTCTTCCCTTAACTTTGTTTTAGAATATCTTAATGCATAGTTTAAGTCTGGGGGAGATATTTTTGTGTACCCACTCACGTGCACATTTATTCAGCATGCTAGAAGTCTTATTTCAAATATTTTTGTTCATTTTGTCTGCACACAATGCACCCACTTTTGAGCGAGCTAACTTGTATGTGTATTTTCGTTCATACTTATTTTGGTTGGACTGTGAAATAGGATGTTAGCTTAGGAATTGCAATTCAGAGTATAATGTTGACTCTCATAGTGCTCTAGTCGCATCTGCATGCTTCCATAGAAATTTGAGTAAAATTAGACTATCTCTATGCTTTTAATTTACAATTAGTATTCTTGCGTAATCTTAAATTTACTTTACTCATTTGGTGAATGTGACTGAAATTTACGGTAACACTGTGTTGTGTGTAAGCGAGCGCTAGTTGTGTGTTGCTCGAGTCGGAAGGAAGGTTTACCTTTCTCGTGGGCTAAGAACTTGCCCCAAGCGACTCTTGAAGCATGGGTGAGAACAACTCATCTTGTTAAATATGATGTAGGCCTTGTTTTGGCTAGTTTGAGCCTTGTTTTCCATGACCCATGCGCTTACCTTTGCAAGCCAAGTTTGTGCCTACCCCTCCTTTGTTTCAGCTCCTCTTTCAATCACCAAAGCCTGAAACTTATCCAATTATCGCAACCAAAATTGTGTTAACTGAAATTACATTTCATATTTGGATGTGATGCTTGGAACCTTTGCGATGTGAAAGAATGATCTATATTATTTGCTGAACTTCTTTTTGTAAACCAACCGGGGATAAAAGAAAAAGAAAAAAAAAATGAAGTTAAAAGAAAAAAAATAAAAAAAAAGATTTAGAATGAAAAGAAATCCCCTTGAGCGTAATAGAAAATTCAGTTGGTATTTGTTGGAGTAGGCTGTGTGCACACCCAGTTTTCAAACTAAGTCTGGGGTGTGTCACACTAGCATCGCTTGTGGTCTTGTTTTGGGTTCAGCGTTATCCTTAGACTCAATTGGGTTGCGTAGCCGTCTCGTTTATCATTGAATATCATACCGTAACCTAAGCCCCATTATAACCATAAAGCCCTATTGATTTAACTTGTGAGTTTGCTAGCACCGTGGAGAGAGTGTAATAGGGCAAGCTTATGGTTCTCGTCGTTGATGGATTTCAGCGAAGTTATTCCCTAATTCTGGTCTTTCGCAACACCCTCCTGAGTGGCTTGTTTACTTTCACACCGGGCACGACCGCATAAATTCTTCACGAATTACCATCTGAGTACAAATAAATCTCTATTTACGTATTTTTACTTTTGTAAATTTGTTAGTATAGTTAGAATCTTATCTTACAGAATTTTTATGTGCATATGTATGATACTTCGCGTCTTACTCTGTCTTTGCAATTTTCTACTCTAGCTACCTTTTTCATACTCCGCCGGATTTGTTTGCTCGGGACGCGCAAACAGGTAAGTCTGGAGGTGTGATGAGTCCCTATTATATACATATTTTCGGACTCATTTAGGCTAGTTTTCCTGCATTTGTACTTCAGTCTCATCAATATTTCTTCCATTCATGCTTTTATTTGAAGTACATGTCTATGCCTGTTTTTGTGTGCAATTGCGCACTTTGTTGTTGGGGGTAAGCACTTCGTGCTCCCCATTGTATTTTCTGTATTTCTGTGCTGCTGGAAGTATTTCCCCAGTTTGTGCTTGGGCTGTAAAATGAGGGCTGTTCCCCATTTGCTAGAATTCATTTCTGTATGAATCGCACGGTCGTGCGTTTTCTTGGCGCACGGTCAGTTGCGGTCGTGCGTTCATGATGCCCAGCAAAATGGAGCCTCAGAGTTTACTCGTGCATTTTAACGCACGGGCGGGTTTGCCCGTGCGTGAGTAAAACACACGGGCGCATTCCTTCTTCTCCTGCACGCCTGCTGCGCTTAAGTATCGCACGGTCCACGCACGGTCGTGCGTTCGACCGTGCGTGACCAAATTTCTGATGTTTTCCTATAAAAGCTGCAGCTTCAACGTAAAACGACGATTCTGCTCCGCCGTTTTCGAGTCCTGTTCGCCTCTTCCGCCCCCTGCATCATCTTCCACCACCAGGAGGTGCTCCGGGCTTGTTCTTCACGCCAATCTTGAGCCGGAGCTTCCTCTCGGCCTCCGCCTGCATTCTAGAGCTTCAAAGGAAGATCTAGCCGCCATTACCATCAAGCAAGGGGAAGTTTGCAACCTTTACCGGATCGTGAGACGAAGAAGATGGGTTCATGGGAGAGTCGTGACAGCTCTCTCTACCCCGGACGTAGTTGCGGACCGAGCTTGGACGCGGATTGACAACCCGGCAATTCCAACCATGAATCTACAACGAGCCTTCGGATTCGGTCGATTTCTTGCCTTGTTCTTCTCTTATTGATGTGTATATGTTATAGATCTTTATTATTATGATGAAGTGGCACTTAAACTAGTTTGTATTTCTATATATTTCATGTCTATGTGAAATGTTTTGGTGTTGAAGTTGCTTGAGGTGCGCCCCATTCCATCCTCCATCCCGCCGTCACGTTTGTTTGTCGCACTAGCAATTGCTAGTGGCGTGCTTGTCGACGAGGTGACCCTCATCCGCTTGCCTACTCGTCCATCCGCCTAGTGAAGCGTGGCATAGCGGCCCGTGTAATCCATTCGCCTAACGAAGCAGCGCGCTCAAGGCCTGCACAGTTTCATTCCGCTTGCCTTCTCGTCCATCCGCCCTTGCGACGCAGTGCGCCCAAGGCCTGCCTAGTCTCCATCCCGCCAAGCGAAACATTGCATAGCAGCATTGCATAGGAGTAGTTGTAGTATTTTCTATTTATTTTCCACAATCCAAAACCCCCGTTTCTGCATCCATCCGACTAAAGGACTTCAATCTCAAGTCCTTCCTCGATAGATAGCTCCACCTTACTGTGTTCCTTTGAGATCAATACTTGGGGATTCATTCCCATTTTATATTACTTGAACGATCGGTACACTGCCGTTTCGTGCCGTAGTCTAGCTACCGCCTATAGCGGTGTGCGAGATTTGCGCATCAGTGGGCCCCATCCCTAGCGCTATAAATACCTCCAATCATGGGTGGTGGTAACCCTGAAGCCTCTCCGTCTTCCTTCGCCACTTGCTACTATAGATGTCGAGATGCCTCTTTCGAAAGAAGCACAAGCTCGCCTGAACGCATTGTGGGCGAATGAACATTCCATCACTGTACAACTCACCCCTTGGCTCGCCCAACGGGCCCCTCCGGCCTTCCCCAAGAATAAGAAGGCGAAGACGGTCCAGCGACATCCAGGGGAGGATGGGTCCTCACTCCCAGATCCATCGTCCAACACTAGGCTCACCGAGCAGGTACTACAGTTGACAGGTCGGTCCCCCACATAATTATGTTGCTAACACTACTTCCTTTTTCGCCGAGCGCGCTCCTAGAGGGGACCATTGCGAGCGAGGCCCTGGTGGGCACTCTCCTTCCCTCCCCTGGGAGGATCGGCTCGGCGGCCGTGGATGCGGACGTCGCCAACATGCGTGCCCCCTCGTCGGGGCCTGGTGAGCTTCTTGTATTCCTTATCGACTAGTTCCTTGACCTGACTATTGCATCTTGAGGCGCCCTTAGTGGGGGGAGGGTGAATAAGGGTCTTAGAAAACTTTAAGTTTTTATAAAAAACTTTTGATATTTTATTTGAATAAGAGTGAATCAAAAACAAAGAGTTGTAAATCAATTTTATTAAATAGAAAAAGACATGATTATCATTAATAAAATTTGGTTACAAAATCTGATTTCAATAACGCTAGTAATCCAAGGTGAAATATGAAATACTCTTTTTGTTTTCTATACCGACTCTTCTCACTAAGAACCAGTTGGCTTTAGTCGATCTCTCCCCAGATACGACCTCAAGCCGCTCTAGCCCTTCTATCCTTAGAAAGGCCTCGAGCCCCCCTAGATCTACTCTCTAGACCCAGTCGTCAACAAGAGGTGAATTCCTCCCTAAGTGCTTCCCAGACCTAGTCGCCAACACGAGGCGAATTCACGAACCGGTTATAAAGATAAATATAAAAGACAAATATAAAAACTCCCTATGAGGTAATCTGAAGGAGACGACGAAGAATCACTAAGATCGTTGAAGTCTAAGCGTGCGTTCTTCGCGTTGAGTTAGCATGTTGATCCAAGCCTCCTTTGATTCCTCCTTTTGAAATTGAGTGGGAGATCCTATGTGTTCGGGAAATATGGCCCTCACAAATAATTCAAAGTGCTGGAATAGAGATCCTTTTCATTGGTAGTTGAAGAAGACGAAATCCACCTATTTAAAGGACTGGAAGCTAATGCAGGCGTTAAGGCTAACACCTGACGTTGAACCAGTATTGAAATGTTTTGATGGCTCGGATCTTCAAAATAGAAGGAGATACTGCACTTTAGGAAACATTCATTTTAGGCAACCTTAATGCTGGCGTTGAGGATAATGCTGGCGTTAGGTCAGATTATTCCTAAAGTGCTCCTTCAATCACGACAACTTCCCTCCTTGCCATATTTGTCTTGGTGTGAATGAGAGTCAACGTCGGCGTTAAGTACTGATGAGTCTGGTTTATATAGTAATTTTCGGGCTCATCTGGGTTGTTTATCTTTCCTTTGCACTTCATTTACTGCTCATCTGTGCTTATATTGATAACATTTCATATTCTCAACTATAGTGCATTCCCTACCCTCTTCATGGCGTGATTTCGTTATATATTACTTTATGCATGTTCTGTGTATCCTGTGGTGTGCACGGATCAGTGGTCTAGTATGTTTTTCATGCAGGTAGATGGATCATGTGAACGCTCAGAATGGATTGGGGGAAATTTTGGCCTAAAAAGCCATTGATCGTACGTTTTCCTTCACGCACGATCAGGCGCACGACCACTGGTCGTGCGTTAATTCCCCTTACAAAATAGAGAAGTTCGCACGATCATAGGACTTCTTCGCGCACGACCACTGGTCGTGCGCCACTGACCGTGCATTATTTTCCTATCTTCCCCTCTGCTACAGGTTGACCACGCACGATCACAAGCATTCCTTCTCGCACGACCACTGGTCGTGCGCCAATAATCATGCGCAATGTTTACTCTGCTCCGTATTTAAAGACCGGCTCCGTGATTCTAGGGCATAGAGCACAGTTTTGGGCGCGAGTTCTTCCGCAACCTTCCGCCGTTTTCCCTCTCCAAGCTCCATCCATCCATCTCCTTCCTTGGGAAAGCTTCATCCATCGATCCTAAGCTCCATCAAGTGTCCCGGAAGCATTCCCCGCCATCTACAACAAGTATTTCAAGGTGTGGCATCTCCATTGGGCTAAGTGGAAGAGACCCAACTCTGAGAAGAATACGGATGACGTTTGGAGGTTGTGACAGCCCCTGAACCCCGGAAGCAACCAAGGACTGAGCTCGGAGGAGGCGTGACAACTCCCCATTCCGGCCATGATCTACGGCGAGGCTTCTCATCCCGTGGTTTCCTCTACCCTCTCTCTTTTTGGAAATGTATTCTTAACTGTTGTAATGAACTGGATTAATCTTTATTTATCTATGAATGGAAGCTTATTCTTGTTTTATTCTTCACTTGATGCTTTGCTGTGATGTGCTCTGCCCCCACTCCACTTCCATACACACGTTCTAGCTAGCCATCTAGCAATTGCTGGTAGTGATGTTGGCGAAGAGGTGAATACGACCCTCACAAAACCCCGCACTGTGACCATTTTACCCACATACCGAAGCGAGGCATCACGACCGCTGCACTCACCCCCACTTTGCGAAGCGGTGCTTTCGACCCGCATTTCTCTTATTTCTGCAATAGCTTAGGAAACCAATCATAACGTCCTTGTTTTTACTTTCTTTTATTCGTCGTAACAATCAACTCACTGTATTTTCTTGTCACCACAACTTGCATTCCCTAAGAGATCGATATTTGGGGAGTTGTCTCCCAACTATTACTTGTATGTGATCGGTGCACTACCGTCGTACCGCATTTCGTGCTTGCTAATTAGCGGTGCTGAAATAGCGCATCAAGTTTTTGGCGTCGTTGCCGGGGAGTGGAGGCGTGATGAGATTTTGGTTGTGAATCGATTATTTTTGATTGAGTCTTTTATTCTTTTTAATTTATTCTTTATCATGCTATTTTCTTCTTCTGTATCATGTGGACGCATTTGAATATCCGATGTCGTTGGTGTGGGGACACATCCCACTCTAGTGATAGGTGTCCCAAAGAGTATGGTGTTGTTCAGAAACCGTACAGAGCTCATAAATCTTTTGGCTAATTTACTACGCCTCCGTTGTCGCACTTTTACGCGGCTGCCACACCTTTGGTGCCGGCGAAGCCGGTAAAGCAGTGTTTATTTTGCAAAAGTAGAGAGCATGCCTTGAAGGACTGTGCTGATTATCTTCGCCAATTGGCGGATGGCGATGAGCCGGATATCTGGATCATCCCATCATCGAATTCTGCGAGCACAGCTCCTTCCTCTGATTACGTGTCACTTCCACCTTCACTTCTTGAAGGCTCTGGAATCAACACATTCATCAGTGTCCCTCGTGACTCTGTTTCTGATGCGACCCCCCATACCTCTTCGGTTCATGTACCACTTTGCGTGGATTTGTGCCCTTGTGTGGAGAGTGAGCCCGAACTCTTAAGAAGCACGTCTTCTCCCACTACACACGAAACTACATTTATTTCTGATGTTATCATTTAGGTCAATTTGCAGGATGTTGCAGACCTGCGCAGTGTCGTGCCCACTCTCATGGAGGAGGACAGTCTCGATTGTGCTGAAGCAACCGTTTCGGTCCAGTGCGAGGAAGTCCAAGTTATAGAGGAGGTCATATCGTGCGCTGTTGAGTCTAGTGTAATCTTCGATGATATCATCAGTTTGTCATTGCAGCACCCTATGGGGGATGAAGCCGAGATTATCCCTTCAGATGAGATTTCTTTTAGTTTTTCTTCCAATTTATTTCCTGACCCCCTTTCTTTATGTACAAGGATGCAGGATGCCCCTCCTCCGGTTGATCAGACCTTATGCATGGAGGAGCCGAAAGCCTGGCGGGATGAGGAAGGTACAGTGAAGGAACATCTTGTTTCCTCATCATCGTTGGTGCTTCCCCTTGAGGATTGGTTAGAAGGGGCAAGCGGTTTTTCTTTGAAGACATAATACTGGAGGAGAAGAAGAGAGCGAAAAAGGAAGAGATTTGGGGTTGGAGGCTGAGCATCCTACTTAATTCCCACCCCTACTACCGAGTCCCCGGACCTTTTTCTTTCATTAGTTGCTACTACTTCAAATCTGCTTATAGCTGATTTGTTTTGAGCTTGTAATAATAATTAGGATTTATTGACTTTTGCTTATTCCTAGACTTTATAAACTGCTTTATACAGGTATTTGGTCCACCTTAAGGACATAAAACAATAGGGCTCTTGGGAGACAACCCAATGGAACTTCCTAGTTCCACTTGCTTAGTTTATTATTCCAGATGTTCTAGTGTTTTGTTTTTGCTAACCTTTCAGGAGCTCGGTTGATTGTTGCGGAAGAGATTCTTAACTCCAATTCTTCCGGTATGCTCACTTCTGAGCATGGGGTACACTCTCCATTTTCTCCTTAGTTTAATGTTTAAAGAATCATATTTTAGATTATGCTTTCATGTAAGTCTGGGGGAGAGTGAGAACCATGCACGTGCACGCACGCACGCATTCCGGTAGTGTTATTATTTTAGCTTTCAGTTTATTTCAATTTATCAAATTTTTATGTGGCACGCACACACTGCACCCACTATGCACGCACTTACTTGCGAGTGCTACCATGCCAAATTTCCTTTTGGAATGGAGCCGGGAAGTCAATTGTGTTAGCTAGGAATTGTTGTTTGGAGTACGATGTTGACTCCAATAGTGTTCTAATCGAATACTCATGTTTTGCATAGAATTTTGTGTAGAAGTTATTTCTATTTTCATGCGTTGTATCTTTATTCTTATTTAATCTAGTAATGAGTTTTATTTTACTCAAAGCATGAACCTGTGCCGATCTACCGGTAGTGTAGGTGAGTTGGTATCGAACGCTAGATTCGTATTTCTCGAGTTGGGAGAAAGAGTTATCTTTCTCGGTGGCTAAGAACTCGCCCCTAGCGACTCTCGAAACATAGGCACCGGGTAGTCCTAACGCATTAGTATGGTGTAGGCCATTCTTTGGACCGTTTGAGCTTTGAGCCAAAACCAAAAATTCACCCTTGCTAACCAATTTTGAGCCTATCCCACCTTTTCTATTTAGCTCCGCCGCTCTCGCTTAAGCCAAGATTACCAAACCTGTATGCGCTCGTGTTTCGAGCTTTATAGTATATCTGATTATTGTGTTGTGCTGTTATTTATGGATACACATTTGGATTGCTTAAGTTGAAGAAAAATAAAAAAAATAAAAAAAAGTATCAGTGAGCTGAAAATTGAAAAGATTAGCGCTTCAAAAAAAAATCTGAGCTTTATATTCTAATTCAGAAATTCTGAATTGTTTGATAGCAATTACTTTATATTGGGTGTTGGCGATGAACACATCAGCTTTATTTGTTGCCGGGGTTTACAAATTGTATTGCTCAAATGTGTTAGGTGTGTTAGCCTCCGAGTTTATCATTGTATATCCTACCGCAACCTAAGCCACATATTTACTCGAAAGCCTTATTGACTTGCGTGTAGTTTTACATAATGCTGTGGAGAGAGTGCAAAAGTGCGAGCTTATGGCTCCCGACACCGATGGATTTCGGTGGAGTTAGTTCTGTATCCCGTATTTTTCAAAATACTCATCTGAGCGCGTCCCTACATTCTCCCTACACATGACTGGCAGATCACACTTGGTTCAGCTTTTGAGTAAACTAATCTCTTATTTACTTGTTTAGATATTTGTAAATTACTTTGCATAGCATAAATTTCTTCTACGAGAGTTTTATGCACATGATTATTTGATTTCACATATTACTCCGAGCCACAATCACCTTTCTAACCCTTGTTTTTCCCATCCGCCGAGAGTAGTTTGCTCGGGACACGCAAACAGGTAAGTCTGGGGGTGTGATGAGTCCGGTTTATATAGTGATTTCGGGCTCATCTGTGTTGTTTATCTTTCCTTTGCACTTCATTTACTGCTCATCTATGCTTATATTGATAGCATTTCATATTCTCAACTATAATGCATTCCCTACCCTCTTCGTGGCGTCATTTCATTATATATTACTTTATGCCTGTTCTGTGGATCCTGTGGTGTGCACGATCAGTGGCCTAAAAAGCCACTGATCGTGCATTTTCCTTCGCGCTCTATCAGGCGCACGACCACTGGTCGTGCGTTAATACCCCTTACCAGACAGAGATGTTCGCACGATCATAGGACTTCTTCGCGCACGACCACTGGTCGTGCGCCACTAACCGTGCGTTATTTTCCTATCTTCCCCTCTGCTACAGGTTGACCATGCACGATCACAAGCATTCCTTCGCGCACAACCACTGGTCGTGCACTACTGATTTTGCGCAGTGTTTACTCTGCTCTGTATTTAAAGACCATCTCCGCGATTGTAGGGCATAGAGCACAGTTTTGGGCGCGAGTTGTTCCGCAATCTTCAGCCGTTTTCCCTCTCCAAGCTCCATCCATCCATCTCCTTCCTCGGGAGAGCTTCATCCAATGATCCTAAGCTCCATCAAGGGTCCCGGAAGCATTCCCCACCATCTACAACAAGTATTTCAAGGTGTGGCATCTCCATTGGGCTAAGTGGAAGAGACCCAGCTCTGAGAAGACGACAGATGACGTTTGGAGGTAATGACAACCTCTGAACCCCGGAAGCAACCAAGGACTGAGCTCGGAGGAGGCGTGACAACCCCCCATTCCGGCTAAGATCTACGGCGAGGCTTCTCATCTCGTGGTTTCCTCTACCCTCTCTCTTTTTGGAAATGTATTCTTAACTGTTGTAATGAACTGGATTAATCTCTATTTGTCTATGAATGGAAGCTTATTCTTGTTTTATTCTTCACTTGATGCTTTGCTGTGATGCGCTCCGTCCCCACTCCACTTCTATACACACGTTCTAGCTAGCCATCTAGCAATTGCTGGTGGTGATGTTGGCGAAAAGGTGAATACGACCCTCACAAAACCCCGCACTGTGGCCATTTCACCCACATACCGAAGCGCGGCATCACGGCCGCTGCACTCACCCCCACTTTGCGAAGCGGTGCTTTTGACCCGCATTTCTCTTATTTTTGCAATAGCTTAGGACACCAATCACAACGCCCTTGTTTTTACTTTCTTTTACTCATCGTAACAATCACCTCACTCTATTTTCTTATCACCACAACTTGCATTCCCCGAGAGATCAATATCTGGGGAGTTGCTTCCCAACTATTACTTGCACGTGACCGGTGCACTGCCATTGTACCGCATTTCGCGCTTGCTAATTAGCGGTGCTGAAATAGTGCGTCAAGTACTAACGTCTGGCGTTAGACATCATTCCATTTTTCATCTTGTGGGCAGGTCCAGACCAACAATGTTGCATCCTAGTGTCATATCTATTCCAGCCTGCATGCTAAAAGCACAATGGCAACCATGATCAAATACAAGCAGGATTTGTTATTCTCAAATCAAAGGGATGCGGAAAACCATGTTCCAACAATCTCCCCCTTTTGATAATAACAAATCCAATATAGATAAATCAGATTCATATATAAGTGAGATGTGTTTGTAGAAGGATATATGACACTAATCAATATAGAGACATTAATAATACTTATAGATTGTTAAATTTGCTTCCCCATACTTAAGTGCTCCCCCTTAGTGTATGCACCCATGACTAGATTGTTGGATCAGTAGGCGCCCTTAGAGGGGGGGGGGGGGTGAATAAGGGTTTTCAAAAACTTTAGCATTTATTTAGAAAAACTTTGGAATTGTGCAATATTAAAACAAGAAGTTAAGTAAAACAAAAAGAGAGACAAGCTTTATTAACATTAAATAAGTTTTACAAAACTTGATCTCTACGACGCTAGAGATCGGAGGCGAATAATAAAAGCTCTTTTCGTTTTCTATCCCGACTCGCTTCCCCACGAACCGGTGGCCCTAGCCTTCTCCTCCCCGGATTCGGCCTCAAGCCGCTCTAGCCAATCCTTCCCCGGATGTGGCCTCGAGCACCCCCTAGACCTAGCCTAGATCTAGTCGCCAACACGAGGCGAATTTCAGCCCTAAGTCCTACCCCAGACCTAGTCGCAAACACGAGGCGATTTCACTACCATTTACAAAGAAAGATAAATAAAATAATAAAAACTCCCTTAAGATGAACTTCTGAAAGTGGAGGCGAAGATCCGCTGGAGAATCAGCGTTTGTCGAAGCAGACTTCATTTGGATTTGGCGTGATGGAATCCTCCTTCAGAAGTTGGCAGAGCTTCGCTGGGACCTCAAATTTTGGCCAAGACAAGCCTCTGGAATTCTAGCACTCTCTCTCTGAGGTGTATACAATAGGTGTCTCGAAAACAAGAGGAGAGGGGGTCCTTTTATAGCCAAAGCGCTACCGCCGGCGCTACTGCTACCGTCGGCGCTATCCCTAATTAAGTAATATTTTGCGCGGCAGGATCTTCAATCCGCGGCAACATTTTGCTCTATGCCTCTTGTGCGCCATGCTACCGCCAGCGCTAGTAGCTACCGTCGGCGCTATCCCTGATTAAGTAATGTTTTGCGCGGCAGGATCTTCAATCCGCGACAACATTTTGCTCTATGCCTCTTGTGCGCCATGCTACCGCCAGCGCTAGTAGCTACCGCCGGGCGCTAGCTCCTTCTATATAAGCCGTCTGAATTGCGTTAATCATCGCTAGCGCCAGGCGTTATCGCTACCGCCGGCGCTAGTGGCCATGTTGGAATTCTGGCCTCAATTTTGGGGACAACCTTCCTTGAGTCAGGTGGACTTTGTTTTCCTGCACACTTAAACACACAAGATCAAATACATATAGGATTTGTTATTCTCAAACCTAGGAGATGTGGAAGACCATGTTCCAACAAACTCCCCCTTTTGATAATAACAAATCCATTAATGATAAATCAAAGCATTAATAAATAAGCATGATGAGACTATACTTGTGTGTGTGTGAGAGTGATGAATTTAGGATAATTATTGATTTTAGCATTTAGAATTGCTCCCCCTAAATACATGCTCCCCCTAAGTGAATGCTCCCCTAATATGTAAGCTATCATCTTAATTTGTCATGTTGGGTTTTTGATAGCGGGTTATATTTATCATGTTAGTTAGTTCTCCCCCTTTGTTATTAGCAAAAGTGGGTAGGGAAACAAAGCACTAAAAATGTGTAAATAAAAGAGAAGGCATGATCGAGCTTTTTAAGTAAATGATAAGGAGTATTAGAATTGTTTTTCATTGAAATAGATCAGAGTTATAAGCATTACAAAATTTTTCATAGAAGGAAATCAGAGTTTTTAGCATACAAAAGTAATGATTTTCCCTTTATATAAAAGTTTTAAGCATAAAAATAAGGATTTCCAAATAACCAATTACCCAGACAATATGTCTACACCCTAGCCCTGTACTAAGTGACGGATGGGCATGAGGAGCTGCAAACATGCCGTAGGTTGGGGTGTTAGTCCCATATGAAACACTAGACAAAACTCAACCTAGCACTCTTTCCCCCCAGTGCCTCGCAAGGCCCCACTGGAACCCGCCCCGGTTAAGGACAAGTCATGACTAAAGATAAGTTTATCTAATGTCTACAACCCTACGCCCCCGCTATGGTGAGATATGAAGTCACAGATAATAGTTTTTTGAAACATGAAGCTTTTAAATCTAATGGGAAGAATCATAATTGAATTTTTTTTTGAAATAAAACTTACTTAGCTATATTGAAATTCATGAATGTATCAGAGTTTGAGCATTGCGGAAGATTTCGAAAAAAAAACACCATAATACTAAATAAGAGTTTAAGTTAAAAAAGGAGATATTTTTGAGTTTCAAAACTAACTTTATAAAGATAAGAGTTGAAGCATTTTGGAAGAAAGAAACAACATCCTTTTAGCAATGTTTCACTTGTTGGAAGAGCGTTTAGCATACATGTTTATATTGAAATAAATCAGAGTTTGTTACTATAAAAATGATATGCGTGTTAGAACAACCAAAATAAATTCTACCAAGCAAGTCTACCACTTGTTTTTAAGAAAAAAATTGAGATTTAAGACTTGATATAAGCATGAAAGTTCAAGGTAAAAGTTATATGATGATGATGCGGAAGACTTGTAGAAATACATGAAACATCTTATTGTAATCAAGAATAATCCATAAAAAGATATATGAGTTTAATTTCAAAAAGAAGATGTTTATGTAAATCATGTTTCAATGAAAATCTTTTATGGTTGACAAAAATAACCAAGCATGAAATAATATTATCACAAAGAGATTACTACAATGTTATTTCAATTCACAATTTCAAATCATACCAAACATTATAGAAAACATGCTAGGTTATCTAGTGCATTTCATAAGTAAAGAGTAATATAGAATTAGCATTAGGATCCAATACTCATGAGAAGAAGTGTTATGGAAGATAATGATGTGTACATAAGTGTATTTTTGAGTAGTGTAAACAAATGTTTTAATCAAAAATACAAGAAATATGTAAAGTAATAGCACAATAAAACACAAATAAGATTACTTCCACACAATTGAATGCACAATAAAAAGTACAACTACCAAGGTGCTCTGCACACACAATGCTCATTAAGACTTATCAGGGTGCAAAGTAGTGCTTGGGGGATCACATATTTTATTTTGAATTTTGAGACTAGTGATCCGGTGTACTTAAGAGTAGGTGGGTTTTCTTATTTTTGAAAGAAAGATTTGATTTGCACAAGACACTTTACTCTTCTTTCCAAGGTGCTCAACCTCCCTCTGATACCACTTGTTGGATCGGTAGGCGCCCTTAGAGAGGGGGGGGGGGGTGAATAAGGGTTTTCAAAAACTTTAGCTTTTATTTAGAAAAACTTTGGAATAGTGCAATATTAAAACAAGAAGTTAAGTAAAACAAAAAGAGAGACAAGCTTTATTAACATTAAATAAGTTTTACAAAACTTGATCTCTATGATGCTAGAGATCGAAGGCGAATAATAAAAGCTTTTTATTATTCGCCTTCGATCTCTAGCGTCGTAGAGATCAAGTTTTGTAAAACTTATTTAATGTTAATAAAGCTTGTCTCTCTTTTTGTTTTACTTAACTTCTTGTTTTAATATTGCACTATTCCAAAGTTTTTCTAAATAAAAGCTAAAGTTTTTGAAAACCCTTATTCACCCCCCTCTAAGGGCGCCTACCGATCCAACATAGATGTGTAAGACCCTCTTTTTTTGCATTCTTTCCCGGGTCTTACCGCCCAGAACCGCCGTCTTGCGGCAGCACCATTACTCCATATGGTCGCCGCCACAATACGCCGATCCTGCCGGCTATTCAACATCGTCCAGGCCAACCACAATTCATAGTAATAGAAGCCTTAGAAGAGACAAGTCCACAAATCACATTAAGAATATACAAATTACAAGATTACATTGTCCACGATGAGAAAGAACTAAATGAATAAGGGCTTATGCCCGGTACATGTTCAAATATAGTGCAACAACATTCTCACTCTACATCTATGCGGAAGCTATCAAAATCTGTCTTCATGCATCTGTAGCTGCTGCTGCGACGACGTGTAGTGCTTGCTCTGCTTCATCCCGTCTTCCTGTCCTATCTCCTGAACGGGGTCCTGCTGTTCCGACACATCATCCATAAAATGATGAGGTCCACCGACCGCCAGTCTATAAGACTCAACATATTCCTCACCGCCTCCACCCGTGACTCCTAGGCAACGTGCGGGAGGAGGAAGCGGAGGACATCAAAGGGTAAATCAAAAGCAGGTGACATGTGGCTAGACTAGCAGGGTTTATAATTACTGAACATTTAATGATAACAATTCTATGCTAGTAAAGTATAGTGTGACAGCAATAAGTAAAAGTCAATGCAATATAAAGAAGCAGGTATAATAAATAAGAGCAGCTACGAATGTAACCTTAACTTATATGCACACACAAAAGAACATAAGCTAAGGGATCTGGCACTAAGGTAAACTCATCGTATAAAAGAGCCCATACTAACTTATACGACGAGGTTTCAAATTTATGCAAGGATGTCATGCTATGATATGCAATGCAATGCAATGCAATGTTGCAACTCACGCACACAACTCTGTACGTACAGACCTTTTGTTCCCACTTTTCGAAGGTAGCTGACCTCTCGGGCACCTCCCATCGTGGTCAAACGGTGGTAGAGGAGCGGGCGTCTCCTCACCTAGGTGGGTAAGTCACACTACCAGACCTAGGCCCTAACGTACGCTGTGATACCGGTACCTAGTACTCACGAGCTCCTGTGTACTAAACTGAATTGGCCAGGCAGGGTTTAGGGAATCCATCCCGTCGGACGCGCAATAAAACAACCTGGCCCCTAATCAAACCACTAGCACTGCCGAGTCAATGAACTGCTGTTGGTGTGATGAATAAGCCAGAACCGAAGAGCCACCACATCTTATGCACATGCAATTATGTATTATCTCGTACCACCAAGCCTTTAACTCATAATTCTAAACCAACATTTATAAAAATCGAGCCAACCACTCGCAGGACTATCTCAGTCCTTTCTTATAACCCGAGCCTACCGCTAGCAGGACTATCCCAGTACTTATTCCTTATAACCCGAGCCTACTGCTCGCAGGACTATCCCAGCCCTTCTTTATAACCCGAGCCTATCGCTCGCAGGACTATCCCAGTCCTTATTCCTTTTAACCTGAGCCTACCGCTCGCAGGACTATCCCAGTCCTTATTCCTTTCAACCCGAGCCTACCGATGGCAGGACTATCCCAGTCCATCCTTATAACCCGAGCCTTCCGCTCGCAGGACTATCCCAGTCCTTATTCCATATAACCCGAGCCTATCACTCGCAGGACTATCCCAGTCCTTATTCCTTTTAGTTCTTTCTCATCGTGGACAATGTAATCTTGTAATTTGTATATTCTTAATGTGATTTGTGGACTTGTCTCTTCTAATGCTTCTAGTACTGTGAATTGTGGTTGTCCTGGAGGATGTTGAATAGCCAATATGATCGGCGTATTATGGAGGAGACCATATGGAGTAATGGTGCTACCGTAAGTCGGCGGTTCTGGGCGGTAAGACCCGGGAAAGAATGCAAAAAAAGAGGGTCTTCCAAACTGGTATTAGAGCTAGATTTCGATCCTGGGACCTGTGGGTTATGGGCCCACCACGCTTCTGCTGCGCAACTCTGATACCAGTTTATAAGACCCTCTTTTTTTGCATTCTTTCCCGGGTCTTACCGCCCTGAACTGCCATCTTGCGGCAACACCATTACTCCATATGGTCGCCGCCACAATACGCTTATCCTGCCGGCTATTCAACATCGTCCAGGCCAACCACAATTCACAGTAATAGAAGCATTAGAAGAGACAAGTCCATAAATATTAGCAGAGGGTGTATTTGGGTATGACCCTTGTATGTCCAAAATTTCAGGCCTTGGTGAAGTCCCTATCAATGGGAATTAACAAATATGTGGCTGGTTCACTATTTGAACCTGTCTCACCAAATTTGACCTACAAGAGTCTATATGTCTTCATTTGACCTGATTTTAATTTCTATGTAAAGTAGACTCGAAGATCTACAAGTTTTGTCTCTGGACATTTTTCAATTATTAGCCTCTAAGGGCCTCAAATTTAGATTTCAAAATTGGGTAAAAAGTGTGACAATTATTTAAATAATATTGATTAAATAATTTGGGCTGCATATAAGGAAATCACGCACGTTCGACGGCTCTGATTTCGTCTTCCCCGATGAATTAAGGGCTCATATTGACTGCGCTTGGGCCAACTTGCGGGCCATTTTCCGGCGGCTCCTGGAGGTTTCCGGCGAAACGCTCCTGCCACCACCACCAGTCAACATAGGGCTATCGACTGGTGGTGGCTGATTGAACTGGGGTGGCCGGAATAGGGCTCCAACACCTTTCGTTTTAACGGCTAGGAGCATACAAAAATACAAAATAGCAGTGCCTTTGCAAGGCTCAATTCGACTGGGGGAGAGAAAGGATGCTAGCACAGGAGGAGGGGGAGAGGAACTTGCCTTATTGGATGCTTGGGGACATGTAACTCGCCGAAAAAATGTTTGCCCTGCTCCTTCCCGATTCCATGCCAATCCTCCTCCTCTGAGCTCGAATCCTCCAATCGACTGAGGGGTTTTACTCCTTGGGAGGTCCTGAAGATGTTAGTGAGCTTAGATGGGATCGGGGGTGGCTTATTCCAAGGTTGCCATTAATGGCTAGGCCGGCCACCTCCCATGGCCGCCCAATTCAGCCAGTGCTTGGCTGGGCTAACTGCCCAAAGCTGGGGAAATCAATTCCCCAGCTCAGGGCTGCAGAATGAGGAGGGAATTGGGTGCCATGTGGCACCCATTCCTTCTTTTCCTCCTTTTTCCCATCCTTGTCTTCTTCCCCCACTTTTGACACTTAGACAAGACCTCCTTTTCTCCAATTTCGAATTCCAGCATGCTTATGGTCTGGTCACCATGTGGGTCGACCACTTGAGCCATGGGATTGGGCTAAGACCACTTGATTTGAGTTTTGGGGTCACTTGACCCAAATAGGACAAATTGGGGATCATTGGGTTTGGGATTGACTCTAGATCACACCACTAAATGTGGCTGACCCACATTATTGTCTTGGACCCTATGGACTCACTCCAAGAGGAATTGAGTCATGGTGGGGTCATATGGAGCTTAATTGCACCAAATTGCCTATAGGGGCAATTTGGGCATTTGGGTGATTTTGTCCCAATCCCACAAAATTGATGGTGCACTTTGGTTTACTTAGGTCTCATTTACTCTCCTTATTATCTAGGGAGGGTTGTGTTAGGTCAATTTGGTCAATTGTGGGCCAATTGAACCTTAAAGGGCACAAGTTGTAATTTGAGCAAATTGGTAATTTTTTGCCCAATTCCACAAAATTGGCTTATCCCAAGGGTCGAATGTGGAACCATTAGACTCCCTAAGTGGTCTAAGAGTGTTAGGGATGATCAATTTGATCATTTCAATCCTAATTGACCCTTAATAGGGATGGTTGACCTATTTCAAGCTAAAGTTGACTCTGGCCAATTGGATCAATTGGGTTTGACCCCAATGGGTCCTAAATGACCCAAGGGACTCCCTAAGGGGTTTAGGGAGAGTTGGTGGGGCCCACTTGTCATTTTGAAGCTCAATTATCAAGCCCTAAGCTTTGGGCTCAATTTGGCTATTTGTACACCAAGGTGATTTTTACCTATTCACCTTTATTCTTAAGGACATTTTGGCCTCTTAGAGAAATGTCATGACCTTGTCATGACAAAATGCACCTTAGGGGTCTAGTTGTTCTGGGGATGTTACAAATCCTAATAAACGAAGTGTTGAAATCGATTTCTCGATCTCTTGTGAAGCTCGGGCCCTCAACGAGTTGAGGGGCAGCTAGCCCTTACTAGTCCCTCGGAAGGAGCAGACTAGGGACTCAAAAATAGACCTAGACCTTAGTCACAACGAGGAGGTCCCACCACAAACCCGGAAGATCGTTGAGCGCTTCCCCTCCCAAGCAAAAGCTGAGACTTGGGCACCTTGGAGAGCTAGAGAGCTAAACCAAAGTAACCAAGGGAGGAAAGAAGCTCAGAGAAATAAGATTGGAATCCCCTCCCAAGGTGCCCTTTGAGGTCTATTTATTATTTTTTGTCCGTGGTCTGTTAATAGCGGAATTCCGCCTTTTAGTCTTACTAAATGCACCCCAATTTGGCCTGCTAACAGCCAAACTCCACTGTTTGGAGGGGCTAACGGCAGACCATCCGGGGCAGAGGGGTAATTTCACCTCCTTAGCCTATGGGTGAATGGCCTGCGAGATGGCTACTCGCGAGAGCTCCCGCGAGTCTCCTCGCGAGTATGGCTCGCGAAACCCCTCTTAGGCGAGCGCTCTGCGAAGGCCCCGCTCGCGCCTCTTCCGACGACATCCACTGAGGCCAGGTCTCGTATGCCTTCCTACGAGCTCAACTCAGCCCTGTGTAAATCTGTTGAACTGGCTGGAAGATTGAGTTCGTCGAGCTGACTCGCAAGTTCGTCTAACTGAAATGTGACGTCCGTCGAACGCAGAACGGATTCCGTCGAACGCAGAATGGCTTTCGTCGAACGCAGAACGGAGTTCATCGAACATAGAACGGAGTTCGTCGGCGAGTGTCCGGCTCGCCCGCCTTCCTGCGAGCGGTCGGTGAGTGTTCGGCTCGCACGCCTTTGTTACTTATACGCCGAACACAGAGTTAAATACATCGAACTCACACTAGAGTTCGCTGAACTGAAGACAAAATCCGCTGAACAGGATGGAGGATTGAGTTCGTCGTGCTGAGAAGCATTTTCATCGAACTAAAATGTAACGCGAGTTCGTCGAGCGCAGAACGGATTCAGTCTTGCCTTGTTACTTCTCTCGCTTGTTGACTCCTCAAACTATGTCCACCTCCTGGCAAATATCGGGGTTGTACACAATCCCCTCTCTTTGCGAGGCTACCTAGGCTCGCAAAGAAACATCCAACCCCTAGTATTTGCTAGCCTCGGGATGATGTGGCGCGTATCTTATAGTGGGCCCCAGACCTGTAGCTATAAATACCGTTCCTCCCAGCTGGCGTCCAAACATTTTCTTCCTCTTGTGAAGGTTTTCCCCCTCGCCGTGAGACTCAGTGCGATGTCCAAAAAGGAAGAGATGCTGGCCCGCCTTAGGGTCTCGCAGGCGGCTCAGAAAGCCAAGGCAACTGCGCTCGCTTCCTGGGTCTCGCCGCAGCGTGCTTTGCCTCAAACAAAAATGGCAAAGGCCATCCAGCGCTCGTCCAGCGAAGATGGGTCTTTTCATCCATCTCCTTCCTCCCATGACGAACTCGCCTCGCAGGTACTGATACCAAACTCGCTAGTTTAACGTCTTTCTTACTTGACATTGCTTCTTTGCTCGCAGAACACTCCCCCGGGAGAGAATACACTGGAGAAAACAACCACGGAGATTCGCACCTCTACCCCTGGGAGGGTTGACCCCGCATCCCGGGTGACGGGGACCTCTGAATGCGGGCCCCGCCCTCGCAGTCAGGTGAGTAGTTCTCCTCACCCTCCTTTGTAACATATTTCCTGACTCGCTAGGTTTCCTGGATCCCTTATGCAGTGCCTCCTCTTGCAAATTTGGAGGAGTGGATCCCTCCTCCCACGGACCCACCGACCCCGCCGAATCAGACCATCATCACTCCCGGATTCGGCATTCAAGGGGCAAAGGAGCCCCGGAGGGACATTGCTTGCTGAGCCCAGACGTGCTGCCAAAGCCGCGTACCGCCCCGGTCTGGGGAAGGCCGTTACCCCTGCCTTCATTGATGCATTCTAGGGCCAGCCTGGATCCTCTCGCCAGCGGCCCAGTACCCAAATTCCCCCACCAGGTTAGACCATCCCTGCCGAGTGCCCATTCCACCTCCTCTTCGCTGATTTCTATCTCACAGGTGATCCTTCGACCCCGCTTACTGAGTTCGAGCATGGAGAGGTGGAGATGTCGCCACCCCCCTCGCCGGGACAGGTCGCGGATTTTCTGGGGGACCCCAGCGACCCAGAGAAAATGAAGAGGCGGGTCGCCGAGATATTTCAGAAGCATACTTCCATGCTGCGGGAGCTATATGAACAAAATCGGCTGGATCGGCTCGCTTATGAAAAGAGATTTGCTGCGATGGAGGATGCAAATGCGGGCCTTCATGCCGAGGTGCGGCCGGTCGACAACAGTGAGGTGACCTCCCCCGGGGTGCACATCGCTCGGATTGAGGATTGCGCGCGGGTGTTAACTCGCGAGGCCCAGTTGGTTCGTGAGTACCACTACCCGCGAGTCCCCCCGCGCTCGGGTGTACGGGGTCGCAGACGCTGGAAGTGGCTCCGTTCTTGAAGAGCTCCTCTTGTTAATCTGTTGTTGGCTTCTTCTTCCCTTCCTCTTTATGGGGGGATTTAAACAATTTGATGATTTGTAATATTAAGACTTTCTTGGCTCGCTTGCGAGCCCACCATTTCTGTTTTATTACGTCCATCGCTATGTCCACCTCGCTCGCTCTTTGCAAACTTCTCTCTTAATAACTATATTTTATTGCCTTATTCTCGCGGCTCGCTCTCGCGGCTCGCTCTCGCGGCTCGCTCTCGCGGCTCGCTCTCGCGGCTCGCTCTCGCGGCTCGCTCTCGCGGCTCGCTCTCGCGGCTCGCTCTCGCTTTACTTCTTTATTTAGGTCTCGCTTCCCCCAGAGCTAGCTGGAGGGACTTTCTTTAGCGGGGCGCCGACTCGCCAGGTCTGGAGAAGGCTCCGGGAGGTTTGAAAAATACAGCGCGGATCCGCGGTGTTTACCCAGAAATCAGCGATCACCGTGAGCTATCTTTTTTGCAGGTAACCGAAGCAATCCACACCCTCTCCCGGCAGTCCAGGTATTTTTCGCCGAAGATCCAAGCCCTGGCGGTCCCTCATCGCCCGGGTTGTCTCGCCTTTCATCTCGTAGAGGTCGCGCTTCGCTTAACCTCGCCTAGAGGTCATGCCCCGCGTGATCCCTCCCTCGAGAGGTCGTCCCTTTGGGGCTACCTCGGCCTGAGGCAGATCAATCCAGCTAGGGCGATCTCGGTCTGAGGTCGCCCTCTGGGCGACCTCGCCAGGTCATCCCCTTGGGGAGACCTTGGCCTGAGGCAGATGGCCCCAGCTGGGGCGATCTCAGCCTGAGGGCGCCCTCTGGGCGGCCTCGCCAGGTTGTCCCTTTGGGGCGACCTCGGCCTAAGGCAGATCGCCCCAGCTGGGGCGATCTCGGCCTGAGGTTGCCCTCTGGGCGACCTCGCCAGGTCGACCCCTTGGTGCGACCTCGGACTGAGGCAGATCACCCCAGCTGGGGTGATCTCGGTCTGAGGTCGCCCTCTGGGCGACCTCGCCAGGTCGTCCCTTTGGGGCGACCTCAGCCTGAGGAAGATCGCCCCAGCTGGTGCGATCTCGGCCTGAGGTCGCCCTCTAGGAAACCTCGCCAGGTCGTCCCCTTGGGGCGACCTCGGCCTGAGGCAGATCGCCCCAGCTGGGGCGATCTCGGCCTGAGGTCGCCCTCTGGGCGACTTCGCCAGGTCGTCCCCTTGGGAGACCTCGGCCGGAGGCAGATCGCTGATGCGCAAATCTTAGCACACCACTATAGGCGGTAGCAAGACTGCGGCACGAAACGGCAGTGTACCGATCGTTCAAGTAATATAAAATGGGAGTGATCCCCAAGTATCGAATCACGAAGGAACACAGTATGGTGGAGTTAACTATTGAGGAAGGACTTGAGATTGAAGTCCTTTATGTCGGATGGATGCGAAAGGGGGTGATTTGGTTTGTGGAAAATAAAGTAAAAGAGCTACAACTACTCCTATGCAATGGCGCTATGCAATGCTTCGCTTGGCGGGATGGAGACTAGGCAGGCCTTGAGCGCGCTGCTTCACATAGGCGGATGAACGAGTAGGCAAGCAGAATCGAACTGTGCAGGCCTTGAGCGCACTGCTTTGTTAGGCGAATGGATTACACGGGCCGCTATGCCACGCTTCGCTAGGCGGATGGACGAGTAGGCATGCGGATGGAATGGTTCGCACCGGCGGAGTTGGAGTGGATTACACAGGCCGTTAGCACCGCTTAGCTTGGCGGATGGAAGAGTTGTCACACGGAATTGGCGAATAGTCAGGCGGAATGGATGGTGGAATGGGGGCGCTCCTCAAATCACATAAACCACAAACATAACCACAAAACCATGGAAAATTACACTAATAATATTTAGGGTTTATGGACATCATTCATATAGAAACATACAACCACACACATCAAATAGAATCAGCAAAAATAACAAGGAGGAGGTAAGATTACAACCGAAGCACGAAGACTCGTCGGAGATTCTCGATCGGAATCTAGGGTTGTCAATCCTCGTCCGGGCTCGGTCTTCAACTGTCGTCCGGGGTATAAGAGTGTTGTCACTACCTCCCAATGCACCCATCTTCTTCGTCAATAGCCTTCAGCCACGATCTTGCCGGAGAACTCCAAGGATATAGTGCAAAATCAGTTGATATGGAGCTTGGAAGCTTCTGAATGATGGAGGAGGCCGAGAGGATACTCCGGCTCGAGATTGGTGTGAAGAATATGTTCGGAGCACCTCCAGATGGTGGGCGGCGATGGAGAGGCGAAGGGCACGGAACTGGAGATCTTGGGCGCGGGAAAAGAAGATCGATACTGATTAGGGGAAAAATCTGCGCTTTTATAAAAAATTGGTTAGAAAATGGTCACACACGGTCGAACGCACGACCGTGCATGGACCGTGCGATATTTAACAAGCATAAAGTCCAGGAAGACGAAGCAGGTGCTCCCGTGCATTTTACTCACGCACGGTCGAAGCCGACCGTGCGTAAAAATGCACGGGTAAATTCAGAAAACTCGAAATCTGGCAACCAATAGGAGGTCGTGCGTTTTGTTCGCGCACGGTTGAGGCCAACCGTGCGTGAAGAAAACGCACGAGCGGAGCAGATCACCATATTAACCAGCCGATCATAACGCACGATCACAACCGACACAAACGCTGGGAACACACCTCCAGCATAAGTACAAAAGCATAAAAAGAATGGGGAGCACATTGTGCTTGCCCCCAACAAAATAGTGTGCAATTGCACACCACAACGGGCATAAATGTGCACTTCATGAAGAAATGTGAACAAGTGAAATATAAGCAATTAAGGAATAAAAGTGAAGTGCATATGCATGAAAATAAGCCCAGATGAGTCCATAAATGTGTATATAATTGGGACTCATTGTTGGATCGGTATGCGACCTTAGAGGGGGGGGGGGGGGGGGGGTGAATAAGGGTTTTTATAAACTTTACTGATATTTTGAAAAGCTTTGTAATAATGCAAGACAAAGACAATAAGAAGTCAAGTAAAATAATTGAAATAAAGTAGAGACATGCTTTATTAATATCAAATATGGTTTTATAAAAGTTGACTTCTATAACGCTAGAAATCGGTGGCGATGAATAGTAAACTCTTTTTGTTTTCTATCCTGACTCGCATCCCCACGAACCGGTGGCCCTATCATATCCTCCCCGGATTCGGCCTCAAGCCGCTCTAGCCAATCCTTCCCCGGATATGGCCTCGAGCACCCCCTAGACCTAGCCTAGATCTATTCGCCAACACGAGGCGATTTTCCGCCCTAAGTCCTACACACACCTAGTCGCCAACACGAGGCAAATTTACTACTCGATTTAAAAGAAAAGATGTGAAATAAAAAGACAATAATATAAAACTCCCTATATGTGGATCTCTTGGAGAAGTAGACGAAGACGCAGAGTATGATCATAGTCGATGCGGTCTTTTGTCACGATGATGACGCATGTTGAAATCTTCTCCACGGATCTCCTTATGCCTTCATGTATTTGTGGGAGTATCTCTCTGATCCTTCCTCTCTATGTTGTGGCACGAAGATCTAGAATTTTGGATCTCAAGAGGATTATCAAGACGGAGCCAATGGGTCCTTTTTATAGCCTCGGCGCTAGCGCCTGCGCTAGTGCTACCGCCGGCGCTATCCCATATTAGGACACATTCTGCGCGGCAGAATCTTCAATCCGAGAAAACAATTCTCTCTTGCCTACTGTGCCCCTCGCTATCGCCTGCGCTATCAGATATCGCCTGGCGCTATCTCCTTCTTTAAGTTCTCCCAGCATTTGCGCTTAAGCCAATATTTCGTCAAACGAGATTTCGTCGAACGCTGCTAAGAGTTTGTCGAACGAATTTTCGTCGAATGCAGTTATGAGCATTTCGTCGAGCGCCGCTAATAGTTCGTCGAACGACAGCTAGCGCCTGCGCTAGTTCTACCGCCAGCGCTAGTAGGAGATTTGGATTTGATGGCTCAACTTTGGGGGCAACCTTCTTATGTAATCCTTGAGTCATGTGGACTTTGTTATCCTGCACACTTAAACACACAAGATCAAATACATAGGATTTGTTATTCTCAAACCTAGGAGATACGGAAGACCATGTTCCAACTAACTCCCCCTTTTTATAATAACAAATCGATTAATGAAAAATCAGAGCATTAATATATAAGCATGAAGAAACATACTTGTGTGTGTGTGTGTGAGTGATGACTTAGGATAATTAATGATTTTAGCATTTAGAATTGCTCCCCCTAAATACATGCTCCCCCTAAGTGAATGCTCCCCTAATACGTAAGCTATCATCTTAATTATGCGTGTTAGTTTTATATTTTGATAGCAGATTATATTTATCATGTTAGTTCTCCCCCTTTTGTTATTAGCAAAAGCGGGTAAGGAGGCACCACTTAAAAGTTGATAATAAGATAAAAGCATGATCGAGCTTGTAGAGAAGGAAGTGATAAGGAGTTTTAGAATATTTTTCAATGAAATAGATCAGAGCTTGAGTATTACAACATTTTCATAAATCAAAGTTTGTAGCATAAACAAATACAAGGTAAATGATTTCAGAGTAACTAAACTACCCAGACAATATGTCTACACCCTAGCCCCGTACTAAGTGATAGATGGGCATGAAGAGCTGCATACATGCCGTAGGTTGGGGTGTTAGTCCCATATGCAAACACTAGACACAACTCAACCTAGCACTCTTTCCCCCCAGTGCCTCACAAGGCCCCATTGGAACCCACCCTAGTTAAGGATAAGACATGACTAGAGATAAGGTTATCTAATGTCTACAACCCTACGCCCCCGCTATGGTGAGAAATTAAGTCATGGATAATAATTATTGGAAACATTTAAGCGTTTTAAATCTAGTGACATAGCCTCTGGATTTATTTTTTAAATTTTTTTTTATAAACAAACAACTCACGTAGCTATTTAGAAATCCATTAATGAATCAGAGTTTTAACATTACAATATTTAGAATAACCAATATAAATTCTACAAAGTAAGTCTTTCATTTATTGAAAAAGGAATTTTGGTATTTAAGACTTTGATATAAGCATGATAGTGCAAGGTAAAACAATTATATGGTTATGATGCGGAAGACTTATAGAAATACAAGTAACATCTTATTGTAATTAATGATGATTCATAAAAAGATATATGAGTTAAATTTCAAAAAGGAGATGTTTTTGTAAATCATTTTTCAATTAAAATCTTTAAGTTTGACAATAAAGTAACCAAACATGAAATAATGTTATCAAAAAGAGATTACTACAATGTTATTTTAATTCACAATTTCAAAAACATACCAAACATTGTAGAGAGCATGCTAGGTTATCTAGTGCATTTCATAAATAAAGAGTAGTATAGAGTTAGCATTAGGATCCAATACTCATGAGATGAAGTTTTATGGAAGATAATGATGTGCACATAAGTGTATTTTGAATAAAGTAACTAATGTTTTAATCAAAAATACAAGTAATATGTAAAGTAAAGAGCGCAATAAAACACAAATAATTTTACTTCCACACACTTCAATGCAAAAAAAATGTACAACTACCAAGGTGCTTTGCACACACAATACTCATTAAGACTTATCAGGGTGTAAACTAGTGCTTGGGGGATCACATATTTTATTTTATTTTAATATTGAAACTAGTGATCCGGTGTACTTAAGAATAAGTGGTTTTTTATTTTGAAAGAAAGTTATGGTTTGCACAAGATACTTTACTATTCTTTCCAAGGTGCTCAACCTCACAATGCCTATTAAGACTTATTAGGAGGTTCAAGTAGTGCTTGGTGGAGTTATCTTTCTCACTTTATTTTATGATTTTTGTTTTGTACAAAGTTCTCCGAATACACTTGTTTTGCAAACCAATATAATTTATAAAAAACATAACCACTTTTCTTATCTTTTAAAGTGCAAACAAAGGTTGTGTAGGTAAGATACTTGTGCAATTTTAATTCATTGTACTATTACAAAATATACACAAGCATTCTTAGATTAAACACATATGTAGACAATGCCAAAATAAGTGAGTGAATAACGATCATTATCAAACATAAAAAATTTACTCATACTTAGAGGCATGCTAAGCTTAGTTCTACACAACTTTTAAAAGATAATTGATGCACATATTAATAGATATATCAAAGCATAATGAAGACAATGTTCAAAGTAGTTTGAAAATATGAAGCACAATATTGTAGAAAGTCTTAAATGATAGAAGGAATCATGCTTGATTTTCTCAATAAAGTCAATACAGTATTTTTGATATTTTTAATGTTTTATATTTTTGTATTATATTTTTGCATAAAGGAATAGAAATCAAACAAATAACCAAAAATATTTTTTGTAATTTGGCTTTTGTAATTTTGTATTTGGTTTTTCAACAATGAAATATAATCAGAAGTGCAAAAATAAATAGGACATATAGATTAATATATTTTTAATAATTTTTCAAAATTTTAAAAATACAGAAAAACACATAGGTACGCTAGCGCCGGCGTTAGCGCTAGCGCGGGAAACAGTACACAATTTTTGATGATTTTGAAATTTTTTTTTGTTGATCTTGATTAAGTGTCCAAACAGTAGTTTCATGCAGAAATTTAAGAATTTTAGGAGATGTCTATATAGTGCAAATTGCATGAAACATTAGCGATTTTGTATATGTCTTTACCAAATAAATTTTGCAAGTGATATATTTTATTATATCTCCATTTTAATATTTTAAGGCTTATATTTACCAATGTAGTTTGAAAATGATAGGAAATGTAAGCATGAGAGGACATGAATGAACAAATCAAATATGCATAATTTTAGTGATTAACAATAATGTTCATGCACAATAATATCTTGGATAAGCCCTAGACGAGAATACCCAGCCTGTATATCTTGGTAAACACAAAAAGCCTAATATAGACACAGATATTCTTTAGGTGGCAATGTTAGAATGATAAGTTTGAGATTAAAGTTATACCACGGTTTGATAGTGTTTCAACTTATAGACCTAGAATGAAGTGATGATTTATTTGATTTGATATCAAGATGATTCAAAGGTATAAACTAGAAATAAATCACAATACACACATAATACACCATAACACCAACCATGGTAAACAATTATAATGCCAATTTTCATCAATTATTATATCAATTATAATTCACATAATTGTGATAGAAATAATTGTTTTTAGAAGACTTTTGATATGACTTATGATATATGATGTTAGAGAATTTTAGCAAAGGACATCAATAGATCATGGTGGTGCTTGTGAATTCAATATTCATTATGAAGGTAAATTCTTTCAATACATTTTAGTGATTTTCTTTTAATTAAGAATTTTGAATATATATATGTGATTTTTGATAGGTGAACAATAGTGATGGTTTAGATTATGTTTGACATTAAGGAGTGAACACAATATAATTTTTTGTTGTGAACAAAGATAACCATATTGAAAGTTGAGCTTTCATTTAGATCTTGAACTTTCTTGTAGATTATGTTATTTCTCTAAACCACTTGTTGGTGAAGGCTAAAAAGCTTAATAGCCTAATAACTTGATTTAATTTAAAATATCTTATAGCAAATTTAGAATTTGATTTATATGGATAATAAAAGATATTTATAAATAATGAATATGAGAGAGATAGATAGGTCATCAAAATTAGATATGACTTTTGAATTTTGATCAATTTGATTTTATAAACATATTAAGCTTTTAGGAGATAAGATCATATTTTCAATACTATATAGGATGACCATGACATGGTAGTTCAAAAGGAAAACAGCAAGAGAAAAATAAAAAAGACATTAAAGCACATTGATGCGAATATTCGGCAAGTGCACCGGTCGCGCAAGTAATAAATTTTGGGAATAAATCCCCGAGTGTCGGTCTCTTGAGGAACACAGTAAGGTGGAGTTAAATGTCGAGGAAGGACTTGAGATCGAAGTCCTTTAGGTCGAATGGATTGCGGGAGAGTTGGGTTGGCTTTTGGAAAATAAAAGAAAACACTACAACTACTCCTATGCAATGCCGCTATGCAATGCTTCGCTTGGCGGAATGGATACTAGGCAGGCCTTGAGCGCGCTGCGTCGCAAGGGCGGATGGACGAGTAGGCTAACGGAATCGAACTATGCAGGCCTTGAGCACGCTGCTTCGTTAGGCGAATGGAATACGGGCCGCGATGCCACGCTTCGGTAAGCGGATGGGCGAGTGGGCTAGCGGAATGAGGGTCGCAAGCACCTCTTCGACAGGCACGCCACTAGCAATTGCTAGTGCGGCACCGGACACGGTGGTGGGATGGAAAATGGATGGTGGCGCTCCTCAAGCAACTCAAATAACAAGCATTTCACAAATACAAGAAATATATGGAAATACAAACTAGTTCAAGTGCAACTTCATCAACATACATAGATCTAGCTATTACAACAATCAATAAAAGGAGAACAAGGCAAGAAATCGACCGAATCCGAAGGCTCGTTGAAGATTCACGGTTGGAATCGTCGGGTTGTCAATCCGCGTCCAAGCTCGGTCCACAACTACGTCCGGGGTAGAGAGAGCTGTCACGACTCTCCAATGGACCCGTCTTCTTCGTGTCACGATCCGGTAGAGGTTGCAAACTTCCTCTTGCTCGATGGAGATAGCGGCTAGGTCTTCCTTTGGAGCTCTTGGATGAAGGAGGAGGCCGAGAGGAAACTCCGGCGAAGATTTGGCGTTGAAAGCTTGCCCGGAGATCCTCCCTAAGGTGGGCGGCGATGGAGGGGCGAAACCAGGCGGACGGGAGCAGAAAACGGCGGAGTCGGGCGAGCGATCTGACCTAAATCGCGAGCAGGGAATTTATAGGCGCTGGAATTAAACAGTGCGCACGGTCAGTGGCGCACGACCAGTGGTCGTGCGCACTAGAATCCTGTGATCGTGCGCTCTGCCTGGACGGAACCTGCAAAGACAAAAGTTATAAAATAACATATTCGCACGACCAGTGGCGCACGACCGGTGGTCGTGCGCACTGGAGTTCATGGTCGTGCGCAATACAGCAAACAGAACTCAGAATTTCAATGATAAGTGCGCACGAGCAGTGGCGCACGACCGGTGGTCGTGCGCACTGGCGTTGGTGGTCGTGCGCACTGCACCAAACAGAACTCGTGAAAAAGGGGTCAAGTGCACACGATCAGTGGCGCACGACCAGTGGTCGTGCGCAATAGAACCGGTGATCGTGCGTAGTGTTCTTGTGCAGAATTGCACCGGGAACACTCGCACGACTCCTATTCCAGGCACAACCACAAATCTAGCCACTGAAAGTGGCACTTGACAGCACATGAATACTACTAATGATAATAAGCACGAAAATCACACCAAAGTGGGCCTAGATGTGCACCTAGCATGGATTGATCAATATGAACTATAACAGGGCTAAAGTGCGGTGAAATGACTAGAAAAACGGCCCAGATGAGTCCATAAAAGTGTATATGATCAGGACTCATCACACCCCCAGACTTAACTGTTTGCGCGTCCCGAGCAAACAAATTCTAAGCGAACTAGGAAAGAATAGTAGATGGCTTAAAACTACAATACAGAGTACCATGCGAAGTCGCATGCTCACGTGCATAAGAAGAATAGTAGAGAAGATTTCTGATTATAAAAATAGTCTATATATTTCTAAAAGAGTAAAAGCATATTACAACTACTCAAAATGGTGAAAAGCGGTGAATCGTTCGGTCATGCATACAGAGAAAGTAAACTAAATGCTGAGATGAGCATTGCTCAAGATTGGGATGCCGGACAAACTCCACCGAAATCCATCGGTGTCGGTGACCATAGGCTTGCCCGGTCACATTCTCTCCATGGCACTGGTTTGACTCAAACGCGTGAATCAATAGGACTTAGGTTTTAAATGAGGCTTGGGTTTAGGTGAGGATAAACAAAGATAAAAACGACGGCTCAAACACTAAACCCAAATGAGCTAATGCAGGAAACTATCCTCATTCACCACACAAACACGCGGGTACACAACACCCCCAGACTTGGACTTAACAACATGGGTGCGTGCACCGCCTACTCCCAAACATAAATCTATACATAAAGATTTTCAATTAAACACTCCTTCTCTTTCCTTTCTTTTTAACTTCTTTTCTTTTTCTCATTTTTTTTCTTTTCTTATCATTTTCAGCAAATAAACAAAAGGACACATCCACATCTTCACAAACATATTACCACATCAACAACCCAACTCATGAAAATAATACACAGCTAAAGCTCAGATTTGGGTGTGCGACTAGGATTGGCTTTTGGGCTTTGGTGAAATAAAAGTGGGGCTGAATCAAAGAACGGGTAGGCACAACTGGGCTAGCGAGGATATAGCGGTAGGGATAGGCACAAAGGCTCAACCGGGCCAAAATGATGGCCTATATCACATTCACACAATTGACTAACCGTATACCCATGCTTCAAGAATTGCTTGGGGTAAGTTCTAGCCACCGAGAAAGATTCTCCTTTCTCCCGACTCAAGCAATACGAGTCTAGCGATCGTTTACACACATCCCTACGCTACCGTTTGATTCACACCGGATTCACCATTTGAGTAGAGTAAACAACATTTACACTAATAGAGAAAAATATAAAACCATAGTATAAAAAGAAGTCTATTCTACACAAATTTCTATGCAACCGAGCACTCGACTAGGAGCACTACGGGAGTCAACATTTTACTCTGCTACATAGTCCTAAACCATCACCTAGACTTTCCCAAATAAGCAGAAGAATTAAATTCACAACAGAGCAAGCAAACAGATGAGTACGCGCTCAAGTGGGTGATGTGGTGTGCAATGAAAATAAACAAAACATTTTAAATGAAATCTTCTAGCATGCAGTGCAATAGTGCACGTGAGCGGGTAAACAAAACTACTCTCCCCCAGACTTAAACTAAACAATCCGCATAATATATGACATGACAAATCAGAAAAGGCTAGGGGAAGAGAGTACCCAATGCTCAGCAAGTGAGCATACCAGAAGATTGGCGTTTAAGCTCAAATGAGCTGCAGCATCCGCCATCCAGAAGAAGTACCTGCAGGGGTCAGCTCCGCAAAACAAGAGAAACAGAAAAAGACTAACTAAAATAATCTACAGCTAACTAAACATGATTAGAAGAAATAAAAATGCAGAAAAAATAAGATAACTACTGGGGTTATTGTCATCCCAACACGACTTATTCAAGTTTTGTACAATTCTAGCTTATAGGCCTATGAAAAGAAAAGTGCACAGGTAACTGTTCTAATATGCGTATCGGTAGCGGGTACCGATACGGAGACAGAGCAGTCACCCCTCTACCTAAATATAGATACCTGCTCCTCACAGGTAGAGGGTAGAGAATGTAAGAAAAGGAGGAGGCCTGGTCCTCACTCATCTCACAAAACACATCCTTGCCTAGCAAGGTATCGTCAACAGGGAGGCAGCAGGAGGAAGAGGCAATGAGTGGAGCATCCTCTACGGAGGGAGGAGAAACCTCCTCACATAAGAAGATGCTCACAACATTGACTTGAGCAAGATGCTCCAAGTCCTCCTGATGTACCTGTGAAGACTCAACCTGCACAGGCTCAGATGAAGAAGGGGGGTCAGGAAATAAAAAGGAAGAATGACATAAATAATCAATAATCGGGGGAGTGGTCCCAGTCTCACTCCCAGCAAGATCCAAGGGTAGATCGCTATCATCATCGTAAATATCATAGCAAGGGGGACTTGAGAACTCAGGAGCCTCAGTGGTGATTTGGACCTCCTCGTCCCATGAAGAAGTGCAAACCTCCTCATCAGAGAGAGTATCCTCCTCATCCCACCGAGGTGCATCATCGTGTTCAAAGTATTCATTCTCCCCCTCAGGGAAAATGACATCCTCATCCCACTTTGGAGCACCCTCCGAGTCAGAAGCATCACCCAGCTCCTTTACTTCAATAGGATCATAAAGAATATGTGTAGAAAAATCTTGCAAAGAAACTGGAGGAACGAAAAGAGTCGGTTCCTCCGCAAAAAGATCTGCCAACGCCTCCCCAATGGAAAGAATACTTTCCTCATCAAATTCAGGTGCATCTAGGAGCTCCCATTCCTCTCCTTGTTGGCTAACAGATGAGTGATCATCATCACTGGGAGTGAAGCCATAAACAGGGAGTGAGGAGTCCGTGCACGAGACAAGCTCAGGGGTAGAGGGCACAATTGCCTCCATGGGTAAAGAATGAGCGATAGGGACAATGTTGTCCTGAGTGGAGGAGCGGCGGTCAGGATTGAAAAGACGCGGACAGTCCTTCAATTCATGACCCTCTCCTCGACACAACAAGCAAACAATGTTCCTACACTGCCTAGCATTTAACTCATTCAATTGGTCCAAAAAATAAACCATCTTGTCATTAAAGCTAGGTGAAATATCCCATGACGACATTATCAATAAAAGAGCAGATACAATGAAACTGAAATTCTTTGCAAGGGAATCTACACAACTAAAAAAAAACTCCTTGAATAAAACTTGCCTAAAACTCCAAAATAGGGGGGAAAGAAATAAAAAACAAACAACAGAAGATTAAAAGGCAAACAAAAATAATAATGCGGCTATTCACAAAGAAAAAACCTCTCTCTCTTGTCTCCCTCTCAAGAAAACTCACACGACTGTGTTCCCCGGCAACGGCGCCAAAAACTTGATGCGAATATTCGGCAAGTGCACCGGTCGCGCAAGTAATAAATTTTGGGAATAAATCCCCGAGTGTCGGTCTCTTGAGGAACACAGTAAGGTGGAGTTAAATGTCGAGGAAGGACTTGAGATCGAAGTCCTTTAGGTCGAATGGATTGCGGGAGAGTTGGGTTGGCTTTTGGAAAATAAAAGAAAACACTACAACTACTCCTATGCAATGCCGCTATGCAATGCTTCGCTTGGCGGAATGGATACTAGGCAGGCCTTGAGCGCGCTGCGTCGCAAGGGCGGATGGACGAGTAGGCTAACGGAATCGAACTATGCAGGCCTTGAGCGCGCTGCTTCGTTAGGCGAATGGAATACGGGCCGCGATGCCACGCTTCGGTAAGCGGATGGGCGAGTGGGCTAGCGGAATGAGGGTCGCAAGCACCTCTTCGACAGGCACGCCACTAGCAATTGCTAGTGCGGCACCGGACACGGTGGTGGGATGGAAAATGGATGGTGGCGCTCCTCAAGCAACTCAAATAACAAGCATTTCACAAATACAAGAAATATATGGAAATACAAACTAGTTCAAGTGCAACTTCATCAACATACATAGATCTAGCTATTACAACAATCAATAAAAGGAGAACAAGGCAAGAAATCGACTGAATCCGAAGGCTCGTTGAAGATTCACGGTTGGAATCGTCGGGTTGTCAATCCGCGTCCAAGCTCGGTCCACAACTACGTCCGGGGTAGAGAGAGCTGTCACGACTCTCCAATGGACCCGTCTTCTTCGTGTCACGATCCGGTAGAGGTTGCAAACTTCCTCTTGCTCGATGGAGATAGCGGCTAGGTCTTCCTTTGGAGCTCTTGGATGAAGGAGGAGGCCGAGAGGAAACTCCGGCGAAGATTTGGCGTTGAAAGCTTGCCCGGAGATCCTCCCTAAGGTGGGCGGCGATGGAGGGGCGAAACCAGGCGGACGGGAGCAGAAAACGGCGGAGTCGGGCGAGCGATCTGACCTAAATCGCGAGCAGGGAATTTATAGGCGCTGGAATTAAACAGTGCGCACGGTCAGTGGCGCACGACCAGTGGTCGTGCGCACTAGAATCCTGTGATCGTGCGCTCTGCCTGGACGGAACCTGCAAAGACAGAAGTTATAAAATAACATATTCGCACGACCAGTGGCGCACGACCGGTGGTCGTGCGCACTGGAGTTCATGGTCGTGCGCAATACAGCAAACAGAACTCAGAATTTCAATGATAAGTGCGCACGACCGGTGGTCGTGTGCACTGGCGTTGGTGGTCGTGCGCACTGCACCAAACAGAACTCGTGAAAAAGGGGTCAAGTGCACACGATCAGTGGCGCACGACCAGTGGTCGTGCGCAATAGAACCGGTGATCGTGCGCAGTGTTCCTGTGCAGAATTGCACCGGGAACACTCGCACGACTCCTATTCCAGGCAAAACCACAAATCTAGCCACTGAAAGTGGCACTTGACAGCACATGAATACTACTAATGATAATAAGCACGAAAATCACACCAAAGTGGGCCTAGATGTGCACCTAGCATGGATTGATCAATATGAACTATAACAGGGCTAAAGTGCGGTGAAATGACTAGAAAAACGGCCCAGATGAGTCCATAAAAGTGTATATGATCAGGACTCATCACACATCATGAAGTAGAAATTTGTATATCTTATTTTGAAAATTTCTACTTCATGCATTTGATGATACCTAATGAATAAGAGATTTAGGTATCCAAAGAGGACCAAGAGGGATGGTTCCTTTGGGTACCCAAATATAGCGTGTTGACTTTTGGGGAGACAAGGATGGATGGACCCTTTCTTTTGACATTAGTGCGTCATTCTTAAGTATGGGTCTCCATTCATACCTTGGACAAATACTATTTTTATTTTTCAAATTTCCATAGTCATTTTCTTGTATGTTTGGATAAAAATGACTTTTGAATTTATTATTTAAAGGAAATTTGCTTGCGTTTAATTTTAAGTTTGTTGAAACCAGAAACTGGTCTCTTGTGGAGCTCGGGGCCCTCAACAGGTTGAGGGGTGACTAGCACTTACTTGTCTCTTGGGGAGAGCAAGTCGGGGTTCCAGAACTCAACGCAGAACCTTAAACTCAGCAGGGAGGTCCCACCGCACACCCGGAAGATCTTTAGATTGCTTCCCCTCCTAAGCCAAAGCTGAGGCCTGGGCACCTTGGAGAGCTCAGGGGAGTCTCGGCAAGGATAACCAGAGGAGAGAGAAGCTTCAAACCGGACCTCTCTCCAAAGGTGCCCTTTGGGTCTTATTTATAGTTTTTCTGAACCGGTCTGCGAATAGCGGAACTCCGCCTTTTGAACTTACTATAAGCACCCCAATTTGGCCTGCCAATAGCCAAACTCCGCTGTTTGAAGGGGCTATATGCAGACCTCCAGGGGCAAGAGGGTAATTCTAGCTTCTAACCCTCCCTAAAAAGGGGGGATTTGCGGGACTACTCGAGTCTCTGGGTCTCGCTCGCTTTAAGCGAGAACTCCTGCCCTCTCTGCGACCTCGCGGGTCTCGCAGAACCTGTGGAACGCTCCACACTTCCCGTCAAGGATTCGGGCGAGACCGATGTTGGTACTCTGGTCTCGCCTCCTTATAGCTGCTGAGAACATGTAAGTGGCAATCTCGCCTATGCTTCCTGGAAGACTGGCTTTGCGAGTTCTAATGGGAAGAGCCGGGCGAACCCCGGGTTGTACACAATCCCCGCTCTTTGCGAGTTTAACCTGAGCTCGCAAAGAATCATCCAACCATAGGGTGTTCGCCTGGCGACAACTGTCTTGTCAGGAATCTTTCTGTGGGTCCCATCGCCTGGCTATAAATACCACCCGAGTTGAAGTGTCTTCATTGTTCTTCTCGTCCCCATCCTTCTCTTTACTGTAGCTGTCCTCCGATGCCTCTCTCCAAGGAAATGGAAGCTCGCCTGAAGGCCTCCAAGGCACAGGAGATGGCGATGATGACGAAGCCACCGGCGTGGATGAATCGCTCGTCTCCCTCTCCTATGCCGAAACTGAAAAAAGCGAAAGCCGCTCGCCGATTGGGAGAAGATACTGTCGACATCGAGTCCTCGGCCAGCGAGAAATCCATCGAGAAGGTAGGGATTATTACTCTTCATGCGAGATCCTTCGACTGCTACTTCTAAACTTCGCCTCTGCAGGTCAGCGAGACTGTCAAGGACATTGGCGGGCCCTCGAACGAACCGCCCACTACCCCTCGGGTAAATGCGAATACTACTGGCGAGAATCCTCCTGGTACATTATTTGATCTCGCCTTTTTTATTGGAATTATATTATTCGATGGCGTCTCCTTTCTCATCTTATCTTTTACTTTTTGATTGCAGCCTCGCCCCCAGCGAGCCCGGGGGAACAGGGTCAGCGAACTCCTTCCCCCAGACGCCGGGATGTGACAATCCCGACACCAACCTTTGACCTTCTCGCCAATCGAGACTCAGGCGGCTCGCACCCGCCGAATGTTCCTCTTGCTGATGCAACGAGATATCCCCTTGGAAAGGGAAAAACTCATCGGCCTTACTACGGTACTTCTTTCGATTCCCCACCCGGTTCTTCTCGCCGTCACAGAGGTAGACCTTCTCGCCTTTCCGCTTTTTACTCTAACTTATCTTTCATAACCTCGCGTACGACCTTTCTTTGTCAGACGACGAGATTCAGCTTACCGACTCCGAATTCGGGGACGACGAGGTGTCCCCTTTTCCAGAGCGGGTGGAAGATTTACTGGGCGATGCGCGAGAACCCGAGGTGATGAGACGGCGGACTGCGGAACTATTCCAAAAGCAAAACCAGATGTTGCAGGACCTCAACATCCAGGCGAGAGTGGATAGGCTGGCTGCGGAGGAAAGACACGCGTCCCTGATGGACGAATGCGACAAACTCCGCACGGCGATACCCCACGACCCTGATGAATGCGAGGCCTCTCAGGAGACGCTCATAGCGAGGATCAGGGATCACGCCCAATTGATCGACCGCGACGCCCGCGCTGCTGCTGAATTCCCCAATTCCCGGAGGCCGCCGAGGAGGGGGCCGCGAGGTGGTGGTAGATGGCAGTGGCTGCCCTACTGACCCCGCGATTTTAGGTTCCCTCTTTCATGAACAATTCGCTTCTGTTTTTATTGCAACAATCTCGCTAGGCTATGGTCTTTATTGATTCTCGCTCGCCACGAGCACGGACAACTTATTAACTATGTTATCGCTCGCGGCTTTTATAATGCCGCTTTTCCTTTACCTTGTTCCCGCATGCCTGTGATATTTCCGCTCGAAAATCATTTTATTCTAGCTAATCCTGCAGATTGATCTCGCTCGCCAACGATTGGCGAAATAATTTTGTTTGGTGTCCCAGTGATGTGACATTTTGTCTGACAGTATCCCGGCGCTTGGGCTTCTTCCCGCCGTTTTCATTTTTCTATAAATAGCCTCCCCATTAATATCATTTACCTACCGCCTTCCTCTTCTCCTAGTTGCAGAGCTCTCGTCAGCTTTGTTCTCGCCTCCTTCTACATTTGTTCTCGCAGGTACGCGTGATGGTGAAGACCTCGAAAGAGCTTCCTGAGGCGGAAGGCCGGCTGAAGTGTGCTTGGGCTTACTGCGAGCACGACTTCTTCCACTGCAATATGAGCGAGGAAGAGTATCTCTCCTCCATCGCCGACTACATTCCTACTGGGTTCACCGCCCGCCGGCCCGAGAAGGGCGAGGTGATTAACACCCTTCGGCCCGATGAGATCGCCATCCCGATCTCGCACTTCGCCGTGGGCCTGCGACTTCCCCTCTGGCCCGAGGTTCGCCAGGTACACCTCCTTCCCTCCTTCATCACTCTTGCGAGATTGATCTCGCTTGCTTCAATTTTCTTTACGTGGCTTTTTAGGTGCTTCGGCACTATGGAGTTGTTCTCGGCCAGCTCACCCCTAACGCGATGGCGGTGATCACGGGGTTCGCCTACTTCATGCGCGAGGAGCGAATCGAGTTCAGCCTTCCGGTTTTTCGGAAGCTGTTCTCGTTTCGCGCCTACTCCGAGGGCACGGTCTACTTTTTGGGGTCGGGCTGCAAGGTCATCGAGATCGTCAACAAGGCCCACTTCTGGGCCCAGAAGTTCCTCCTGGTAAAGGGGAATTTCGGCAACATCCTGATCTCGCCCATCCAGTATAACGACACCGTCTACCATCCTCCACCTCTGGGCGGCCACGATGCCGACCTCTTCCAATTCTTCCAGAAGAAGAACTTCGAGGTGGTCCATCTCCGCCGCAACGTCGACAAACTTTCACCGGTTCTTCCCGGGGAAGGTAATGATCTCGCCCCCTTTTTTGCTTTAATTCTGATTTCCGCCGTTCTTTCTAACACAACTCTTAACAGGTGAGCGAGACATCCCCCTCCACCCACCTTATGCGAGCAACATTAAACCCTCCGCCGACCTTGTTCTCGCAACCATGGGAGCGGCGGCCTGCCGAGAAGGTACCCCCCCAACTGCTATCATCTCTAAGAAGAGGTCGGGGGCTTCAGCCAGCCAGCCTTCCCGCCAGCCTACTTCAAAGAGGTCCAAGACAAACGAGAGCCTGCGCACCTCCGTAAAGGGAAAGCGTCCGGCCGAGCCCTCGGGTCCTGGGATCGGCGATTCCTCACTCCCCGAGGATCTGGAGGTCGAGCAAGCCGAGGTCATCGCTAGGACCTCGGCACCGCCAATTCCGTCGAATCATCTGCATTTCGGCCTTGGTATGCGAGCCCGAGATGAAACCGGCGAGCGCCTGGTGCGCTGGAATGAAGAGGTCAACCGGATCGACGTCACCTCCCTCCTTCCCACTTGGGTAGAGGAGGGCGCAGCGACTTCCCATGCCTTCAATTTCTCCTTCGTCATGTATGGCCGCGAGGACGCCGCGGCCTACAAGGACGCAACCGCACGGGGTCTCGCCTACGAGAGCTCGAGATCTCAATTGCGGGCAATGGAACTTGCCCATAAGACGAGCAGGAAATATCTGGAGCTGGAGCGCGAATGCGCGGGACTGGCCGAGTCCCTCAGGGTTTCCGAGGTGAAGGTCGACGAGCTAAAGGAAAAGTTGTCCACCGCCGAGACCGGAGTGGTGAGTCGTTCGTTCTATAATGTTATCTCTGACTTCCTAACTTCTTCTCATACTAAGTTCGTCTACAGGATGCCGAGATGGCTAGGCTCTCGAACGCTCGGGTCCTGAGCTTGGAGGGCGAGGTCGCCGCGTTGAAGGCACTCAACTGTGAGCTTGCTCGGGCTGTCGTTCCCCCTTCTCCTCGCCGGTTAAAGGAAGAGAGGCGAGATCGTGACGAAGCGCTTCGCGTAGAGTCCACGAACGCGGCACGCTTCGTCTTCCAGGCCATGAAAGGTGTTGGGTTGCTGGTTGCCGAGGCCGAGAGCGTGACGGTCGAGGATATCGTCCCGGAGCTCTTCAGGCCGCTCCCGCCGGTGAAGGATGGCGACGACGACGGGGGGTTCTTTGGCGAGGCCTAGAAGGCGATCTTTATTTTATTTTTTGATATATAAACTTTTTTGGGGTTGGCGAGTTCGCCGCCCATTGTAACTAAAACTTCTTCTTTGGAAAGGAATTTTTGCGCAATGCTTTCTTACTTCGCTACGCATTCTCTATGTTTTTATTTTTACATCAGTTGATGCATGTGTCGGGGAATCCGTTTATTTTATAAGCGCCGAGGACTTTCCTTCTCGTCCAGCGAAAACCTCCTTAAGCTTCAGTCTATACGTCTTGGGGGATGAAAGTCCCCGTTCTCGCTCTAGTCTCGTGCCGAGGACTTTCCTCCTTGCTAGGACGAGAAGTCGCCCTCACTTTTGAAATATTTTAGTCCAAACACATTTTCCTCGTTATTTATGCCGAGGATCCCCCCTCTCGCCTAGCGAGAAGTCGTCCCCTTATTTTCGGAATGTTTTAGAGACCCAACACTTTCTTTTGTTATTTCGCGCGAGGACCATCCTTCTCGCCCAGCGAGAGGTCGCCCTCTCCTTTTCCGAAATATTTTAGAGACCCAACACTTTCTTTTCATTATCTCGTGCCGAGGACCATCTTCCATCCCGTCGGCCTCTCCGCGAGATCAACCGGCCCCACCAGCTAATGAGAGCCTGGCAGCGGTATCGTCCGGGGCAATCCAGCATAAAGAGTCTATCACCTCGCCAGCCTCTCCGCGAGATCAACCGGCCCTACCATCCAATGAGAGCCTGGCAGCGGGATCGTCCAGGGCAATCCAGCACAAAGAGTCTATCACCTCGCCAGCCTCTCCGCGAGATCAACCGGCCCTACCAGCTAATGAGAGCCTGGCAGCGGGATCATCCGGGGCAATCCAGCACAAAGAGTCTATCATCTCGCCAGCCTCTCCGCGAGATCAACCGGCCCTACCAGCTAATGAGAGCCTGGCAGCGGGATCGTCCGGGGCAATCCAGCACAAAGAGTCTATCACCTCGCCAGCCTCTCCGCGAGATCAACCGGCCCTACCAGCCAATGAGAGCCTGGCAGCGGGATCATCTGGGGCAATCCAGCACAAAGAGTTTATCACCTCGCCAGCCTCTCCGCGAGATCAACCGGCCCTACTAGCTAATGAGAGCCTGGCAGCGGGATCGTCCGGGGCAATCCAGCACAAAGAGTCTATCACCTCGCCAGCCTCTCCGCGAGATCAACCGGCCCTACCAGCCAATGAGAGCCTGGCAGCGGGATCGTCCGGGGCAATCCAGCACAAAGAGTCTATCACCTCGCCAGCCTCTCCGCGAGATCAACCGGCCCTACCAGCTAATGAGAGCCTGGCAGCGGGATCGTCCGGGGCAATCCAGCACAAAGAGTCTATCACCTCGCCAGCCTCTCCGCGAGATCAACCGGCACTACCAGCTAATGAGAGCCTGGCAGCGGGATCGTCCGGGGCAATCCAGCACAAAGATTCTATCACCTCGCCAGCCTCTCCGCGAGATCAACCGGCCCTACCAGCTAATGAGAGCCTGGCAGCGGGATCGTCCGGGGCAATCCAGCGTCATTACTTGTTGCTTGGAACTCATGATCAGTATAAAAACAACGCCCGTAAAAGCAATACATAGGAATCAATATATTCAAGAACTTCATGGATAGAAACGTTTCAAGTCATCCCCACTCCTGGCTCGGCCGAGAGGCTCCCCTTCCACATCCCGGAAGTGGTAACCTCCCGACTTCAGCACTTCACTCACAATATATGGGCCCTCTCAGTTAGGATTGAGCTTACCTACCGCGGCTCCCCTTCCGGCCGCATCAACCTTTTTTAGTACCAAGTCCCCTTTCTGGAAATGCTTTACTCGTATATGCTTGTCGAAGTATTTGGCCATCCGCCTTTTTACTTCCTCCTGCCTGATGGTGGCCAAGTCTCGGAGTTCCTCCACTAGGTCCAAGGACAACCGTTGGCCTTCCTCGTTGTTTGCCATCCACTCTTCATCACCCCCTCCTGCGGCGGCCACCCTAGGCGACTTGACTTCAAACTCCACCGGGATGACAGCCTCGGATCCGTGGGATAGTTTGAATGGGGTCTCTCCGGTGGCCGTGTTCGGTGTGGTCCTCAGAGCCCAGAGGACCGAGGGTAGTTGCTCCACCCAACTCCCTCTGAGGTTTTCGATCTTTTTCTTGAGGAGGTTCACTACAATTTTGTTCGCCGCCTCTACTTGCCCGTTACTCCTTGGGTGGTGGACCGACGCGAACCTGAGATCTATGCCAAGCTGAGTACAGAAACTGACGAACTCCTCGCTGGCGAATTGCGGCCCGTTATCTGTGACAATGGCTAGAGGAAGCCCGTGCCTGCAAATTATCTCACCCCAAACAAAGTTCCTTACCACTTGAGAGGTTACCTTGGCTAGCGCCTTCGCTTCGATCCACTTGGAAAAGTAGTCGATCATCACTAGCAAAAATCTCCTTTGACCGCTCGCCTGGGGGAAAGGTCCCACGAGGTCTAATCCCCAGACTGCAAATGGCCAAGGGGCCATGATCGTTCTTAGCCTTTGAGCTGGGAGGAGTTGGAGAGGAGCGTAGAGTTGGCACTTAGAGCACCTCCTGGAGAATTCGGACGCATCCTTGCTGAGGGTGGGCCAGAAATAACCTTGCCTCAGAACCCTTCCTTCCAGGGTTCTGCTTCCCGAGTGGCTGCCGCATTCTCCCGAATGGATCTCCTCCAAGACCCTTGGGGCCTCCTCCTCCGAGACACAACGGGCCAGGAGCCCCGAGAGGGTCTTTCTATACAACACCCCTGCATGTAAGGAGTAGTAAGCCGATTTATACCTGAATCGCCTCCTGTCGACTTCTCCCTCAGGGAATCTCCCTGAGGCTAGAAAAGTAATGAAAGGGTCCATCCATGACGCCCGCTGATCCACCTCCATTACTTCTCCCTCCTCAATGGAGGGTCGAAAGAGTTCCGACATGGTCCCCCCAACCTGGGGACCAAACTTGGCCAGAAGATCGGCCTGGGTGCTTTCTTCCCTTGGGACATGCTTGATAGAGTAAGTTCGGAACTGTCCCACCACCTCCTTGACCTTCTCTAGGTACCGCTGAAGAGTTGGTTCCTTGACTTGGCAAGCAACAACCATGGAGTCCGTCGAGACCTCCACGTCTTGCACTCCCAGCTCCCGAGCCAAGCGGAGGCCTGCTATCACCGCCTCGTATTCTGCCTGGTTATTGGTGAGGGGGAAGTGGAAATGGATTGCTTGCTCTATCCTGGTCCCTTGGGGACTGACCAGGACTACCCCTCCCCCAAAAGAGTGTCTTCCGGACGCTCCATCTACCAACATTTTCCAAGACACCGGATAGGGTGGTTCCGATTCTTCTACCTCAGTTACGTAGTCAGCCAGGAAATCCGCCACTGCCTGCGCTTTTATGGACACCCTCGGTATATAAGAGATGTTGAATTCGCTTAACTCCACCGACCACTTGGCCAACCTTCCCGAGTGTTCTACACCCTCCATGATATTGCGGAGGGGGTGGTCGGTCACTACCCTTTTGGAATGTGCCTGAAAATAGGGTCGAAGTTTTCGGGCCGACACCACTAGAGCGAAGGCCAGCTTCTCCAAGATAGGATATCTAAGCTCGGCCTTCCTCAGCACTCTACTTACGTAATAGATCGGTAGTTGTTTCCTCCCTTCCTCTCGGACAAGCACGGAACTCACAGCTTCCAACCCTACCCCCAGGTATAAAGACAAGTCTTCCCCTGACTTCGGCCCTTGCAGTAGCGGAGCCTTGGTCAGTTGTTCTTTCAACGCTTGAAAAGCCTTTTCGCACTCGGAGGTCCATTCGAACTTTTGATTACCCCGTAACACCTTGAAGAAAGAGGAGCATCTCTCCCCTGCCTTGGAGAGAAATCTACTTAACCCAGCCAACTTTCCCGTTAAACGTTGGATCTCCTTAGCATTTCTTGGGGGTGCCAACTCGAGGATTGCCTTGACCTTATCCGGGTTGGGTTCCACCCCAGCCGGGGTGAGCATGTGACCCAAGAATTTTCCTCGACTGGCTCCGAAGACGCACTTCGACGGGTTGAGTCTCATCTTGAACTTCCGTAGGGTCTCGAAATTTTCCTCGAGGTCGTGGAGGTGGGACTCGAGACCTCGGCTCTTGACCATGAGGTCATCGACGTAGACCTCCAGGTTTCTCCCCTTTTGCTCACGGAAAACCCGGTCCATCATCCTTTGGTATGTAGCCCCCGCATTCTTGAGCCCGAAGGGCATCATCCTGTAACAGTAACATCCATCCCTCGTGATGAAGGAGACGTCTTTGATGTCAGGGGGATGCATGCGAATCTGGTGGTAACCTGAAAAAGCATCTAAGAAAGACATCATATGAAAACCGACGGCTGAGTCAACCAGCGCGTCAATTCTAGGCAGAGGGTAGCAATCCTTCGGGCATGCTTTATTAAGCAAAGAGAAATCGATACACATTCGCCATTTACCTCCTCCTTTCTTTACCATGACGACATTGGAGACCCAGCCTGGGTACTGGATCTCCTTTACAAAACCTGCTTTTAGAAGTTTTTCCACTTCCTCGCGGATGGGGCCTTCCAGCTTGTCTGCAGTGGGCCTCCTCCTTTGGCGGATGGGGCGGGTGCCGGGCTCGAGGTTGAGGCGGTGGCAAGCCACATCCGTATCTATCCCTGACATCTCCGTGGCACTCCAGGCAAAGACGTCCACGTTCTTCTGGACGCAGGCGAGGATCTCCGCCCTCTCCTTAGGGTTGAGCTCTCCGCTGACCTGGACCTTCTCCATCATCACCAGTCAGGTGACGACCTCCAGTTCGATGACCTCGTCTACAGCCTCCAGCCACGACTGCTCCCCCCAAGGCCTCTCCTCCTCTCCTTCATTGGCGAGCTCTTGGGCTCCCCCTTCCTCCCCTTCCATCTCCGTCACCTCCTCCACCCTTCTCTCCTTAGCCTTCCCTCCCTTTTCTTCTCCTTCTTCCCTTCTCTCCGCCCAGGGTCCTACCTCGACCCTCTCCCGGGCATGAACTTCCTCCCCCTTTTCTCCCTCTTCTTCTTCATCTCCCACCATGTGCTCCCCTACCCCCCCTTCCGGGGTGATCTCTTCGTCTCCTTCTTTTCCTTCCTCCTCCTCGTCTCCCTTATCTCCTCCTGCCTCGGCCACCTCCTCCATCCTCTTATCCCACTCCTCCGCTCCCTCCATCCAGGAGATGGTGTTGACAGCTGTCACGTAGCACTGTCTCGCCACCTTGGGATCTCCCCGGACCCGGACCTGGATTCCACCTGTGTTGAACTTTAGGCACTGGTGTAGGGTGGAAGGGACGCATCTAAATGCACTAATAAGAGGCCGACCAAAAATGGCGCTATAGCTGCTTGGGGCGTCCACAATCACGAAACGGCAGTTCCGCGATTGCCCCCCGAGAGTTACATGGAGTCCTACTCCTCCCTCCACCTCCTTTCTCTCTCCCGAAAAACCAAATAGGGGGCCATCCGAGGCCAACACCCTTCGGGCCTCTACCTTCATCTCGTCAAACGCTTTCTTGAAGATAACGTTGACCGAGCTGCCATTGTCTACCAGGATTCGTGAGACGGTAAAATTCTCGATGGCGGTTTGGATAACCAGCGCATCGCAGAACGGGTCTTCATGACCGGGCATATCCTTCTGGGAGAAGGTGATCCTCTCCACCGGGGGCGGGGCTTGAGATGTCGAAGCTACGCTCCGACGATACATAGCATGGAGGCTCGCCTTCCGGGTTGCCTCGATCCCCACCCCTCCGTGGATCACCCCGATTCCCCCCCCGGGCTCCCACGTCAACCCGATCTTCGCATCTTTCTTCTTCATCTTCCAGGGTGAGGACCTCCTCGATCCTCACCGGACGCTGCTGCGGTTGTGGTGCTGGTCCTCTTACTCCCCTCATTTCTAGGAACTCCGGGCAAGTGGCGGTCGCGTGACCTTCCTCCTGGTGGAAGTCACAATACGGCAGCGCGGCCACCCTCCCCTCTCCTCCCACTCCTCTGTTCCTCTTCCTGGGACCGACTCCCTCGGCTCCCGCTCCCCTTCCTCTTCCTGCTCTTCCTCTTCCGATCTCCATCGCTTGATGAGGCGGGGGAGGGGGCGGCCTCGGGCCTTGCCTCCACCCCAGCTGGTGAGGTCTCCCCTGTCCTCCCTGGAAGTTACCTCCCCCATGGTGGAACCCCCTTCCCGGGCCCTGCATCCCACCACCTTGCTGCCTCCACCCCAACTCCGGGGCCCTGACTTCCTCCCTTATCCTTCCTTCGGGATGCCTATTCTCCGGCTCGCTCAGCCGTGCCAATCTCTTTGTGAACTCGGGGTTAGCTGCCTCCCCGTCTACTTCCTCCGCCGCTCGCTCCATTAGTTCTTCATAGGAAAGAGGGTCCCTTCTCTTGAGATCCATCTTGAAGAAACCCTCTCGCAGTCCCACCGTAAAGGCCAGCTGGAGTGTGTGCCCTGGTATCTCTTGAATGAGGAGGACCTCTTCCCTGAACCGCTCCAGATACTGGGCTAGGGACTCTCCTTGTTTCTGCTTGATATTGAAGAGAGACTCCGGGTCTTTCTTCCTCTTCTTCAAGGTGGAGAAACGCAACAGAAACCCCCTACACAAATCCTCAAAAGCATAAATCGAACCCGAGGGCAACTGGTAGAACCAGTCCCTCGCCTTCTCTTTCAGGGTGGTGGCGAAGAGTCGGCACTTGAAGGCGTCCGACATGGGTCTGATCGAGACCATATCTTCGAACCATTGCAGGTGGGGAACGGGGTCACTGTTCCCAACATACAAGGTCATGGCTGGCTCCCTGAACCCCTCGGGGAGTGGTGCCGAGAGTACCAACTCACAAAAGGGGCTTCCCCCACTCACCCTCTGAACTGGCTCAACTCTTCCTGCAGAACCTCCTGCCGAGGCTCCTCCTGCCGAGACCACTCTGGCCGGGGTCTCGCTCGCTCCCACTGGACTGGGGAAGAGCTCGCGACCCGCGAGATCTCGGCCTGCCTCCTGGACCGCTGCTTCCTTTCCTACTCGCTGGCCTGGGGCGTTCTCGCAGCCCCCGGATGGGGGAGCCATCTGAGGGGCCGGGGTAGCGAAACCACCCAGCGCCGAGGCGATGGCGCTCTGAAAGGCCCCAATCATATCCCTCTTGAGCTCGGCCAGCATATCCATCGTCACTGGTGGCCCTGTGGGTGGCGAGCCTCCGAATCCTGCATCTCGCTCGTCCTTGCCCGCCATGCTTTCTCTTAAAGACTTTCCTGCACTAGTCACGCTCCACGCTCACCGCACCAAGAATGTTGAAACCAGAAACTGGTCTCTTGTGAAGCTCGGGGCCCTCAACAGGTTGAGGGGCGACTAGCACTTACTTGTCTCTTGGGGAGAGCAAGTCGGGGTTCCAGAACTCAACGCAGAACCTTAAACTCAGCAGGGAGGTCCCACCGCACACCCGGAAGATCTTTAGATTGCTTCCCCTCCTAAGCCAAAGCTGAGGCCCGGGCACCTTGGAGAGCTCAGGGGAGTCTCGACAAGGATAACCAGAGGAGAGAGAAGCTTCAAACCGGACCTCTCTCCAAAGGTGCCCTTTGGGTCTTATTTATAGTTTTTCTGAACCGGTCTGCGAATAGCGGAACTCCGCCTGTTGAACTTACTATAAGCACCCCAATTTGGCCTGCCAATAGCCAAACTCCGCTGTTTGAAGGGGCTATATGCAGACCTCCAGGGGCAAGAGGGTAATTCTAGCTTCTAACCCTCCCTAAAAAGGGGGGATCTGCGGGACTACTCGAGTCTCTGGGTCTCGCTCGCTTTAAGCGAGAACTCCTGCCCTCTCTGCGACCTCGCGGGTCTCGCAGAACCTGTGGAACGCGCCACGCTTCCCGTCAAGGATTCGGGCGAGACCGATGTTGGTACTCTGGTCTCGCCTCCTTATAGCTACTGAGAACATGTAAGTGGCAATCTCGCCTATGCTTCCTGGAAGACTGGCTTTGCGAGTTCTAATGGGAAGAGCCGGGCGAACCCCGGGTTGTACAAAGTTGGGAGATGATTGATATTGTAAATGATGATGATGATAGTGTTTTGGAATTTCATTTACAATCTTTTGATATTTTTTATTTCCATAGTTTAGCTTATTCACATTTTGAGAAATCATATTCAACTTGCTTTTGGATTTTGCTTTATATTGAGAATGTATGTTTTGAGAATTTTTCTTCATGATTTCCTTAAGCAAGTTGATTTTAGCTTCTAATTCATTGTTCTTAAGTTTCAAATTGTGTCTGGCTTTATTATAAGCAATTGTACTATTTTTAAGAGTAGAAACAATTGAATCAATATGATTTTGATATTTGTCTCTGTATAAATCAAATGTTTCATCTATTTCTTCAATTTCAATTTTATAGTCATTACACTTAGCACAATGATTTTTCAGAGAAGAGTTTTCTAAACATAATTTTTCATTTTGTTCATTTATGAAGGTTAACTCTTTTTCAAGTTTCTTGAATTTTTCCTTAATATTATTATAATCAAAACAAGGTTTTGTGTTTTCAAGTGAAGGACAAAATGGTGAAACCACATCACAATTTGATTCTAAATTAACATTAGCTTTTAACCTCTTATTTTCTAAACGTAAATTTTTATTAGTAATTTTCAATTTCTTGATCTTACGTTTAGCCATTTTTAGTATATTGAAACTAGAGGTGGAAGTTATCACACAAGAAGAAGATTTAGACTTTCTTACAGCGCTTTTGGAAGAGGCAAAATGTGAGCATGAAATTCCTTCGTTATCTTTTAGGCCTTCCTCCATCATAGATGGATTTTCATCTTCTTTTTCTCTTGATGTATTGCTCTCTTTTTCCAAGTTAGTTTCCACGATTTCCATGGCTTTGCAACGAGAGAGATCTTCTTGAATAGTAGTGGATGCTTGTATGTACTTCTCCTCCTGTGTTTGTTCTATACCTGCGAGAGGAAAATCAAACATTTCTTCAAGAAATTGCCATACTTTGTATGCACTAGAAAAACAATATATTAATTTGAAAATTTCATTTGATAGAGCACAAAATAAATAATATTTGGCTTTTGCATTTAGTTGACGTTCCTTTTTATTTGATTCATCCGCAGGTCTTACAATGGCTAAATACCACACTTCGACATCTAGAGTCTTAATAAAATTTTCAATTAGAATTTTCCATTTTTTATAATTTGTTCCTTCAAATAAAGGTCGTTTAAGAGATATTTCTTCTTCAAAGAAATTTGCCCCACTTGTAGAAGCGAGATCATGAGACGCCATTATTCCCGGTTGTTAAGCCGATTGGAATAAAACCTAGCTCTGATACCACTTGTTGGATCGGTAGGCGCCCTTAGAGGGGGGTGAATAAAGGTTTTTAAAAACTTTAGTGATATTTTGAAAAGCTTTGTAATAATGCAAGACAAAGACAATAAGAAGTCAAGTAAAATAATTGAAATAAAGTAGAGACATGCTTTATTAATATCAAATACGGCTCTCTTTTTGTTTTCTATCCCGACTCGCATCCCCACGAACCGGTGGCCCTATCCTATCCTCCCTAGATTCGGCCTCAAGCCGCTCTAGCCAACCCTTCCCCGGATATGGCCTCGAGCACCCCCTTAGACTTAGCCTAGATCTATTCGCCAACACGAGACGATTTTCTGCCCTAAGTCCTACCCAGACATAGTCGCCAACACGAGACGAATTTACTACTCGATTTACAAGAAAAGATGTAAAATAAAAAGACAATAATATAAAACTCCCTATATGTGGATCTCTTGGAGAAGTAGACGAAGACGCAGAGTATGATCGTAGTCGATGCGGTCTTTCGTCACGATGATGATGCGTGTTGAAATCTTCTGTACGGATCTCCTTATGCCTTCATGTATTTGTGGGAGTATCTCTCTGAACCTTCCTCTCTATGTTGTGGCACGAAGCTCTGGAATTTTGGATCTCAAGAGGATTATCAAGACGGAGCCAATGTGTCCTTTTTATAGCCTCAGCGCTAGCGCCTGTGCTAGTGCTACTGCCGACGCTATCCCATATTAGGACACATTCTGCGCGGCCGAATCTTCAATCCGAGGAAACAATTCTCTCTTGCCTACTGTGCTCCTCGCTATCGCCTGCGCTATCGGATATCTCCTGGCGCTATCTCCTTCTATAAGTTCTCCCGACATTTGCGCTTAAGCCAATATTTCATCGGACGAGATTTCGCCGAACGCTGCTAAGAGTTTGTCGAATGAATTTTCATCAAACGCAGTTATGAGCATTTCGTCGAGCGCCGCTAACAGTTCGTCGAATGACAGCTAGCGCCTGCGCTAGTTCTACCGCCAGCGCTAGTAGGAGATTTTGGATTTGATGGCTCAACTTTGGGGGCAACCTTCTTATGTAATCCTTGAGTCCTGTGGACTTTGTTATCCTGCACACTTAAACACACAAGATCAAATACATAGGATTTGCTATTCTCAAACCTAGGAGATGCGGAAGACCATGTTCCAACACTCATCACACCCCCAGACTTACCTTTTTTCGCGTCCCGAGCAAACAAATTCTAAGCAAGCGGGGAAAGAAAAGTAGATGGCTTAGAATTACAATACAGAGTACCATGCGAAGTCGCATGCTCACGTGCATAAGAAAGATAATAGAGAAGATTTCTCATTATACACAAATAGTTTATAGATTTCTAAAAGAGTAAAAGCTTATTACAACCACTCAAATTGGTGAACTACGGTGAATCATCCGGTCACGCATACAGATAAAGTAAACTAAGCGCTGAGATGAGCATTGCTCAAGATTGGGGTGCAGGACAAACTCCACTGAAATCCATCGGTGTCGGTGACCATAAGCTCGCCCGGTCACATTCTCTCCATGACACTAGATTGGTTCAAGGCGTGAGTAAGTAGGACTTTAGGTTAGAGATGGGGCTTGGGTTACGGTGAGGTAAACAAAAATAAACATGGAGGCTAAGCACACCAAACCCGACATGAGCATAAGATAGAGCTACTCGCACGATTATAATAAACAAGTGCACCACACCCCCAGACTTGGACTTTTGCAACATAGGTGTGTGCACCGCCCACTCCCAATACCAAAACTTACAAAATTTTCAATTTAACTTTTTCATAACAATTTTTTTTCTTTTTCTTCTTCATTCTTCTTTTTCTTTCTTTTCTTTTTCAGCAAATTTTTCAATGAATACACCCACAATTTCCACTATAAAAATTACCACATCAACACCCCCCAAAATGTAAATATAACTATAACTAAAGCTCAGATTTGGGTGTGCGACTAGGTTAGGCTTTTAAGCTTTTGGTGAGATAAAAGTGGAGCTGAATCAAGAGGAAGGGGTAGGCACAAAGGGGCTAGCAAGGGTAGATGATAGGCATGAAATAAAAAGCTCAACCGGGCCAAAATAATGGCCTACGTCATTCTCACGCACTAGAACTATCCTATGGCAATGCTTCACGAATCGCTTGGGGAAAGTTCTAGCCACCGAGAAAGATTCTCCTTTCTCCCGACTCAAGCAATTCTCCTTTCTCCCGACTCAAGCAATTCTCCTTTCTCCCGACTCAAGCAATACGAGTCTAGCGATTGTTTACACACATCCCTATGCTACTGATTGATTCACACCGGGTTCACCATTTGAGTAGATTAAACAACATTTACACTAATAGAAAAAATATAAAACATAAGTATAAAAAGAAGTCTAATCTACACAAATTTCTATGCAACCGAGCACTTTACTCAGAACACTACTAGAGTCAACATTTTACTCTGCTACATAGTCCTAAGCCAGCACCTAGACTTTCCCAAATAAGCAAAAGAATTAAATTCAACTCAGAGCATGCATGCAGATGAGTACGCGCTCAAGTGGGTGCTGTGGTGTGCAGTAAAGATGAACAATACTAAATAAATAAGATAAAATTCTTTCTAGTATGCAATGCAACGTGTGCGTGCACAGTGGGTAACGAGAAGCAGCTCTCCCCCAGACTTAATCTAAGCAACAGACACAAATGACGTAGCCATGAAAATTAAATAAAAGACTAGGGTAAGAAACGTCACCCATGCTCAGAAATGAGCATACCAGAAGATTGGTGTGTAAACTAAGAAAAAGCTGCAACATCCGCCATCCAGAAAAGGACCCGCAGGGGTGAGCTCCACAAAAACAAAAGAAATGTACAAAGCAAAATGAAATACAACTAACTAAACTAAACTAGATGAAAATAAAAATGCAGGAAAATGAAAGATAACTACTGGGGTTATTGTCCTCCCAGCACGACTTATTTAAATTTAAAACACTTCTAGCTAATGGGTCTATGAAAACGAAATTGCACAGGTAACTGTTCTAATATGCGTGTCGGTAGCGGGTACCGATACGGCGATAGAACAGTCACGCCTCTACCCGAATAAAAATGATACCTGCTCGTCACAGGTAGAGGGAATAAAAAGTAAGAAGAGGAGGAATCATCACTCAACTCACCAAAACTACCCTTGCCCAGCAAGGTGTCGTCTTCATGGAGGTGGCAGGAGGAGAAGACAATGAATGAGGCTTCCTCTATGGAGGAGGGATCAACCTCCTCACATGAGAGGGTACACTCATCATTGACTTGAGCAAAATGCTCTAAGTCCTCCTGGAGTACCTGTGAAGACTCAACCCCCACAGGCTCAGATGAAGAAGAGGGGTCAAGGAATAAAGAAGAGGAAGAACATAAATAAAAATTAATCAGGGGAGTGGTCCCGGTCTCACTCCCAGCAGGATCCAAGGATAGATCACTATCATCATCGTAAGTATCATAGAGAGGGGAACCCAAGAACTCAAGAGCCTCGGTGGTGAGTTGGACCTCCTCGTCCCATAAGGAAGTGCAAACCTCCTCATCAGAGAGAGTATCCTCCTCATCCCACCGAGGTGCACCATCGTGTTCAAAGTATTCATTCTCCCCTTCGGGGAAAACAAACTCCTCATCCCACTTTGGAGCATCCTCCGAGTCAGAAGCATCACCCCACTCCTTCACTTCGATAGGATCATAAAGAATGTGCGTAGAAAAATCTTGCAAAGAAACTGGAGGAACAAAAAGATTTGGTTCCTCCGCAAAAAGATCTGCTAATGCCTCCTCGATGGAAAGAATACTTTCCACATCCCACTCAGGAGCATCTAGGAGCTCCCATTCCTCTGCTTGTTGGCCAACATATGAGTGATCATCATCACTAGGAGTGAAGCCATACACAGGGAGTGAGGAGTCCATGCACGAGAGAAACTCGGGGATAGAGGGCACGATTGCCTCCATGGGTAAAGAATGTGTGATAGGAACAATGTTGTCATGAGTGGAGGAGCAGCGGTCAGGATTGAAAAGACTAGGACAGTCCTTCAATTCATGACCCTCTCATCGACACAACAAGCAAACAACATTCCTACACTGCCTAGCATTTAACTCCTTCATTTGGTCTATATAATAGAACATCATGTCATAAGTGCCAGGAGAAATATCCCATGAAGACATTTTCAACAATAAAAGCAGATATAATGAAACTGAAATTCTTTGCAAGGAAATTTACACAGACTAATAAAACTCCTTGGATTAAACTTGCCTAAAACTTTAAAACGGGAGAGAAAGAAATAATAACAAACAATATATAATTAAAAAGCAAACAAAAACAATAAGGCGGCTAGACACACTAGAAGAACTACTATCTCTCGGCTCTCCCTCTACAGAAAACTCACACGTCTGTGTTCCCCGGCAACGACGCCAAAAACTTGATGCGCAATTCTTAGCACACCGCTATAGGCGGTAACAAGACTGCGACACGAAACGGCAATGTACCGATCGTTCAAGTAATATAAAATGGGAGTGTGTTGGAACACGGTCTTCCGCATCTCCTAGGTTTGAGAATAACAAATCCTATGTGTGTATTTAATCTTGTGTGATCTAAGTGTGCAGGTTAACTGGTCAAAATGACTCAAGGTTTACATATGGAGGTTGCCCCCGAAATTGAGCCATCAACTCCAATCTAATCACTAGCGCAGGCGATAGTGGATAGCGCCAGCGCTAGCTCATTGCACAGAAGGCATGCTGGAATTGTTGCCTCGGATTGGAGATTCTGGCGCGTACAATGTTTCTTAATCCGGGCTAGCGCCGGCGGTAGCGCTAGCGCCGGCGGTAGCGTGAAGGCTATAAATTGGACCCCTTGCCTTCGTATTCTTCATCCTCTTGAGATCCCAAACTCCAGAGCCTCGTGCCACAGCAGAGAGAGGAAGTTGTAGAGAGATACTCCCACAAATCTGAAAAGCTGAAGGAGATCCATGGAGAAGATTTCAACACGCGTCATCATCTTGACGAAAGACCGCATCGACTATGATCATACTCTGCGGGCCTTCGTCCACTTCTCCAGGAGATCCACATAGGGAGTTTTATATTATTGTTTGTCTTTTTATTTCATTTCTTATTCTTGTAAACGGTTCGTTAATTCGCCTCGTGTTGGCGACTAGGTCTGGGTTAGACTTAGGGTGTAATTCGCCTCGTGTTGGCGACTAGGTCTAGGGAGTAGATCTAGGGGGTGCTCGAGGCCTTTCTGGGGATAGATTGGCTAGAGCGGCTTGAGGCCGTATCTGGGGAGAGATCGGTTAAAGCCAACCGGTTCGTGGGGATACGAGTCGGTATAGAAAACGAAAAAGAGTTTTACTAGTCGCCTTAGATTTCTAGCGTCATAGAAGTCAAGTTTTGTAAAACATTATTTGATATTAATAAAGCATGTCTCTTCTTTTGTTTTTACAAAACTTCTTATTGTTGTAATATTGCATTATTTCAAAGTTTTCTAAATATAATCTAAACTTATTGAAAACCCTTATTCACCCCCCCTCTAAGGGCGCCTACCGATCCAACAAGTGGTATCAGAGGGGTTTTATTCCAATCGGCTTAACAACCGGGAATAATGGCGTCTCATGATCTCGCTTCTTTTAGTGGGGGAAATTTTTGTGAAGAAGAAAAATCACCTAAACCACCTTTATTCGAAGGGAAAAATTATAAAGGGTGGAAATTATTAATGGAAAAATTTATTAAAAGCTTAGATATCAATGCGTGGGATTTAGCAATAGTTAGACCAGCGGACGAATCAAATAAACAAGAGCGTCACCTAAATGCAAAAGCTATGCATTATATTTTTTGTGCTTTATCTCAAGATATTTTCATATTAATATATTGTTTTTCTAGTGCTTACAAAGTATGGAATTTTCTTGAAGAAATGTATGATTCTCCTCCTACAGGTATGGAACAATCACAAGAACCGGAGAATGTGCAAGCGTGCACTAGTCTTCAAGAAAGCTTCTCTCATGACGAATCAATGGAGCACACATCGAATGAAAAAGAAGAAGAAGCACTATCTTCGGAAGAGGAGTTGCAAAAAGATGTAATATGTTCAAATCGTGCCTCTCCCGATAGCAATGTAAAGAAATCTAATCCTATCTTTTGTACTTCTATCTCTTCATTACAATTGCTACAAAATACTAAGCACAAAATAAAGAAATTAAAAAGGGCTAATAAACTCTTGCGCTTAGAAAATAAAAATTTAAAAGCAAAATTTAATTCTAATGAAAACATAACACCTTGCAAAGATCTTAATAATTTAAATGAAAAATACAAGGAACTTGAAAAGAATCTTATTTTTATAAAAGAACAAAATGAAAAATTATGTTTAGAAAATTCTTCTTTGAAAAATAATTGTGCTAAGTGTAAAGACTATAAATTGAAATTAAAGAGATGGACGAAACATTTGATGAATATAGGGATGAATACGAAAAACATATTGAATCAATTGCTACCACTCTTAAAAATAGCACAATCGCTTATAATAAAGCTAGACATAATTTAAAAACTAAGAATGATGAATTAGAAACTAAAATTATCTTGCTTAAGAAAATCTTAAAGAAAAATTCTCAAACAAAATCCAAAAGCAAGTTAAATATGAATTTTCATAATATGTCTAAACCCAACAAAGGAAATAAAAATTATCAAATGCTTAAAAATGAAATTCCAAATCATCATCATTCACAAAATAACCACTCTCCCAACATAAACTTAAAAATAAACAAATTTCCTATAAAAAATGTTTTGCAAAATTATCATGGAAATTTGACAAATAAGAATAATATTAAACCAATATTTGAATGGAGACCAAAAATAAAAAATGAAACCTTAAATGCAAGGATCCATTCATCTCTATTTAAACCAAACAATAAACAACAAAAGATGGTAAATGAACTTTCAAAACATTATCATCATCTTCATTTACAATATCAACCAATTCCCAACTTAAGTTTAAATGCAAATAAATTTCCAATAAATAATGTTTTGCAAAATCACAATGGAAATTTAATGAACAAAAACAATAGTAAACCAAGGTATGAATGGAGATCCATACTTAAGAATGACGCATTAATGTCAAACGAAAGGGTTCATTCATCCTTGTCTCCTCAAAAGAAAACACGATGTATTTGGGTACCCAAAGGAACCGTCACTGCCGGTCCTCTTTGGATACCTAAAACTCTTATTCATTAGTATCCCAACATTTGCATGAAGTAGAAATCAATTAAAAATGAAATATCATTTTTCTACTTCATGATGTGCTCTAATGTCTTTTCTTTTTCTTTTTGTTTTTCTGTTTTTAAACTATCATGACATGGTCATCATATATGTTATTAGAAATATGATCTTATCTCTTAAAAGCTTAATAAGCTTATAAAATCAATTTGCTCAAAATTCAAAAGTCATATTTTATTTTGATGACCTATCTATTTCTCTTATATTAAATGCCTATAAATATCTTATATTATCTATATAAATAAAATTCTAAACTTGTTATGAGATATTTATCTAAATTTAAAAGAAAAACACATAAGACATAATTAATTGTCTTAAATTTTGATGCCACACGCAACACCATGATCTATTGATATCTTTTTGCTAAAACTCTCTAAAATCATAATTCATATCAAGAATCATCTATAAACAACTATCACATTTTATATAATGACAATTGGTATTATAATTGCTTACTATGGTTGGTATATTGTGTGTAGTATGATTTATTTCAAGGTTATACCTTAGAATCATCTAGATATCAATAAGATCAAATCAAATAGAATCTTCACTTCATTTTAGGTCTATAAATTGAAACATTATCAAACTTTGGCATAACATTAATCTCAAACTTATCATACTAACATTGTCACCTAAAGAATATTTGTGTCTATGTTAGGTTTTATAAGTTTTGACAAGACATATTGTCTGGATATTGGTTTCTAGGGCATACCTACTTTATTCTTCGCATGTACATTAGTTCATAATTAAAAATCATGCTTATTTGGCGGATTCAAACATGATGTCTTGTGTTTACATTCTCTATCTATTTTCAGTTTACATTATTTTGGTAAACACAAGCCTTTGAAAAATCATAATAAAGATATAAGAAAATATTTCTCATGCGATGGTTAGGTAGTCTAGTCATATAAGAAAATTGCTAATGTTTCATGCAATTTACACTATCAAAACATTTCCAAAAATTCTGCAAATCCTGCATGAAACTACTAATGGGACACCTAATCAAGTTCAAGCATCAAAATTTTCAAAACCCTAAAAAATCACTTACTGTTTCCCGCGCTAGCGCTAGCGCCGGCGCTAGCGTCGAGGTTCATTTTTCTGTATTTTTTAAATTTCTAAAAATCCCTAAAAATATATAAATCTATATTTTCTACTTAGTTTTGCACTTCTGTGTTTCTTTATTTTTTGAAAAATCAAATACAAAACTACAAAAACCAAATTACAAAAAATATGTTTTGTTTTTCGCTTATGTTGTTTCCTTTGTTTAAAGTTCTTCTTTATGCAAAAATCAAATATTAAAATTACTAAAGCAAAAATAACAAAAATATGATTTTATTTGTAAAAATCAACTACAAAAATATAAAACAACACAAAAACAAGTATCAAAATTATTCTTCTGAACTTAACTTTTCTATATATCTTGCAAAAGGGTGATTTGGGCTATCATCCCATCATATCACCTAGTACCGGGCGAACCTCTCACAAGGTAGCCCTCGGGAAGTCCAAGCTCAATTTTTATGAGTTCAAGCTTTAGATAAAAATTATTCCTCAAAAATATCAAAAAATATTGTATGGACTTCATTGAAAATCAAGCATGATTTAATCTATTATTTAGAACTTCTATAATGTTACAATTTATCTTTTCAAACTACTTTGAACATTGTTTTCATCATGCTTTGATACATCTATTAATATGTGCATCAATTAAATTGAAAAAGTTGTGTAGAACTATGCGTAGCATGCCTCTAAGTATGAGTAAATGTTTTATGTTTGATAATGATCTTTATTCACTCACTTATTTTGGCATTGTCTACATAGGGTTTAATTTAAGAATGCTTGTGTATGTTTATGTATTAGTACAATGAATTAAAATTGCACAAGTATCTTACCTACACTCCTTTATTTGCACTTTTACAAATTAAGAAAAGTGGTTATCTTTCTTATAAATTATATTGGTTTGCAAAACAAGTGTATTCGGAGAACTTTGCACAAAACAAATAATCATGAAATAATTTAACAAAGTTATCTCCACCAAGCACTACTTGAACCTCCTGATAAGTCTTAATAAGCGTTGTGAGGTTGAGCACCTTGGAAAGAATAGTAAAGTATCTTGTGCAAACCATTACTTTCTTTCAAAATTAAAACCACTTATTCTTAAGTACACCGGATCACAATAAAAAAAACAAGAATAAAATTATGTGATCCCCCAAGCACTACTTTGCACCCTGATAAGTCTTAATGAGCATTGTGTGTGCAAAGCACCTTGGTAGTTGTACATTTTTTTGTGCATTGATGTGAGTGGAAGTAAAATTATTTGTGTTTCATTGTGCTTTCACTTTACATATTACTTGTATTTTTGATTAAAACATGTGTTTACTCTACTCAAAAATACACTTATGTGCACATCATTATCTTCCATAACACTTCTTCTCATGAGTATTGGATCCTAATGCAAACTCTATACTACTCTTTACTTATGAAATGCACTAGATAACCTAGCATGCTTTCTACAATGTTTGGTATGACTTGAAATTGTGAATTGAAATAACATTGTAGTAATCTCTTTGTGATAGTATTATTTCATGCTTGGTTATTTTTGTCAACCATAAAAGATTTTCATTGAAACATGATTTACATAAACATCTTCTTTTTGAAATTAACTCATATATCTTTTTGTGGATTATCCTTGATTAAAATAAGATGTTTCATGTATTTCTACAAGTCTTCCGCATCATCACCATATAATTTTTACCTTGTGCTTTAATGCTTATATCAAGTCTAAAATCTCAATTTTTCTTAAAAACAAGTAGTAGACTTGCTTGGTAAAATTTATATTAGCTATTCTAACACGCATATCATTTTTATGCTAAAAACTCTGATTTATCTCTATATAAACTTTTATGCTAAACACTCCTCCAACAAGTGAAATATTGCTTATAAAACATCCTCTTATTATTGAATTTCAAATCAAACTTTACTTCTATGTTTCTAATTGCTAAAAGGATGTTGTTTCTTTCTTCCAAAAATGCTTTAACTCTTATCTTTAAAAAGCTTGAAACTCAAAAACACATCTACTTTTTGAACTCTTATTATGATGTGTCTTTTTCAAAATCTTCCACAATGCTCAATCTCTGATTCATTTACAATTTTCAAAATAGCTATGGGTGTGTTTTCATAAAGACAAATAAAAATAAAAACTCATAGGCTATAAATTATCATTAAATTTAAATGCTTAATGTTTCCAACAATTATTATCCATGACTTCACATCTCACCATAGCGGGGGCGTAGGGTTGTAGAAATTAGATAAACTTATCCCTAGTCATGTCTTGTCCTTAACCGGGGAGGGTTCCAGTAGGGCCTTGCGAGGCACTGGGGGGAAAGAGTGTTAGGTTAAGTGTTTGTCTAGTATTTGCATATGGGAGTAACACCCCAACCTACGGCATGATTGCAGCTCCTCATGCCCATCCGTCACTTAGTACGGGGCTAGGGTGTAGACATATTGTCTGGGTAGACTAGTTACTTGGAAATCATAATTTTATGCTTAAACTCTGATATTTTTTATATAAAGGGGAAATCATTATTTTTTTCTTAGGCTAAAACTCTGATATTTTTTATATAAAGGGGAAATCATTATTTTTCTTAGGCCAAAACTCTGATCTATTTTTCTCTACACCTTATTCTAAAAACTTCTTATCATTTCCTCTCACTAAGAAGCTCGATCATGCTTTATCTTATTATCAAACTTCTCTGTAGGTGCCTACTAACCCACTTTTGCTAATAACAAAGGGGGAGAATTAACATGATAAATTACAAAAGGGGGAGACCTATAAATACAATTCGCTATCAAAATAAATTACAAAAGGGGGAGACCTATAAATACAATCCGCTTACATATTAGGAGAGCATTCACATAGGGGGAGCATGTATTTAGGGGGAGCAATACTAAAATGCTATAATCATTATTTATCCTAAGTCATCCTTTTCACACACACACAAATATGTTTCTTCATGCTTATATAGATTAATGCTCTGATTTATCATTAATGGATTTGTTATTATCAAAAGGGGGAGTTTGTTGGAACACGGTCTTCCGCATCTCCTAGGTTTGAGAATAACAAATCCTATGTGTGTATTTAATCTTGTGTGATCTAAGTGTGCAGGTTAACTGGTCAAAATGACTCAAGGTTTACATATGGAGGTTGCCCCCGAAATTGAGCCATCAACTCCAATCTGATCACTAGCGCAGGCGATAGTGGATAGCGCCAGCGCTAGCTCGTTGCACAGAAGGCATGCTGGAATTATTGCCTTGGATTGGAGATTCTGGCGCGTACAATGTTTCTTAATCCGGGCTAGCGCCGGCGGTAGCGCTAGCGCCGGCGGTAGCGTGAAGGCTATAAATTGGACCCCTTGCCTTCGTATTCTTTATCCTCTTGAGATCCCAAACTCTAGAGCCTCGTGCCACAGCAGAGAGAGGAAGTTGTAGAGAGATACTCCCACAAATCTGAAAAGCTGAAGGAGATCCGTGGAGAAGATTTCAACACACGTCATCATCTTGACGAAAGACCGCATCGACTACGATCATACTCTGCGGTCCTTCGTCCACTTCTCCAGGAGATCCACATAGGGAGTTTTATATTATTGTTTGTCTTTTTATTTCATTTCTTATTCTTGTAAACGGTTCGTTAATTCGCCTCGTGTTGGCGACTAGGTCTGGGTTAGACTTAGGGGGTAATTCGCCTCGTGTTGGCGACTAGGTCTAGGGAGTAGATCTAGGGGGTGCTCGAGGCCTTTCTGGGGATAGATTGGCTAGAGCGGCTTGAGGCCGTATCTGGGGAGAGATCGGCTAAAGCCAACCGGTTCGTGGGGATACGAGTCGGTATAGAAAACGAAAAAGAGTTTTACTAGTCGCCTTAGATTTCTAGCGTCATAGAAGTCAAGTTTTGTAAAACATTATTTGATATTAATAAAGCATGTCTCTTCTTTTGTTTTTACAAAACTTCTTATTGTTGTAATATTGCATTATTTCAAAGTTTTCTAAATATAATCTAAACTTATTGAAAACCCTTATTCACCCCCCCCCCCCCCTCTAAGGGCGCCTACCGATCCAACAGAGTGATCCCCAAGTATCGAATCATGAAGGAACACAGTAAGGTGGAGTTAACTATTGAGGAAGGACTTGAGATTGAAGTCCTTTATGTCGGATGGATGCGAAAGGGGGTGATTTGGTTTGTGGAAAATAAAGTAAAAGAGCTACAACTGATCCTATGCAATGCTGCTATGCAATGCTTCGCTTAGCGGGATGGAGACTAGGCAGGCCTTGAGCGCGCTGCTTCACAAGGGCGGATGAACAAGTAGGCAAGCGGAATCGAACTGTGCAGTCCTTGAGCGCATTGCTTCATTAGGCGAATGGATTACACGGGCCGCTATGCCACGCTTCGCTAGGCGGATGGACGAGTAAGCCTGCTGATGGAATGGTTCGCACCGGCAGAGTCAGAGTGGATTACACGGGCCGTTAGCACCGCTTAGCTTGGCGGATGGAAGAGTAGGCACACAGAATGGGTGAGTAGTCAGGCGGAATGGATGGTGGAATGGGGGCGCTCCTCAAATCACATAAACCACAAACATAACCACAAAACCATGGAAAATTACACTAATAATATTTAGGGTTTATGGACATCATTCATATAGAAACATACAACCACACACATCAAATAGAATAAGCAAAAATAACAAGGAGGAGGTAAGATTACAACCGAAGCGCGAAGACTCATCGGAGATTCACGGCCGGAATCTAGGGTTGTCAATCCTCGTCTGGGCTAGGTCTTCAACTGTCGTCCGGGGTAGAAGAGGGTTGTCACTACCTCCCAATGGACCCGTCTTCTTCGTCAATAGCCTTCAGCCACGATCTTGCTAGAGAACTCCAAGGATATAGTGCAAAATCAGTTGAAATGGAGCTTGGAAGCTTCTGAATGATGGAGGAGGCCGAGAGGATACTCCGGCTCAAGATTGGCGTGAAGAATATTTCCGGAGCACCTCCAAATGGTGGGCGGCGATGGAGAGGCGAAGGGCGCAGAACTGGAGCTCTTGGGCGCGGGAAAAGAAGATCGATACTTATTAGGGCGGAAATCTGCGCTTTTATAGAGAACTGTTTAGAAAATGATCACGCACGGTCGAACGCACGACTGTGCATGGACCGTGCGATATTTAACAAGCTTAAAGACCAGGAAGATGAAGCATGTGCGCCCATGCATTTTACTCATGCACAGTCGAAGCCGACCGTGCGTAAAAACGCACGGGTAAATTTAGAAAACTCGAAATCCAGCATCCAATAGGAGGTCGTGCGTTTTGTTCGCACACGGTTGAGGCCAACCGTGCGTGAAGAAAATGCACGAGCGGGGCAGATCACCATTTTGACCAGCCGATCATAACGCATAATCACAGCCGACCGTGCGTCAAGAAAATGCACGACTGTGCGATTCATACAGGATGAATTATGGGCAATATGGACGATCTGCCCACCTGCACAACACACACAAACGCTGGGAACACACCTCCAGCACAAGTACAAAAGCATAAAAAGAATGGGGAGCACATTGTGCTTGACCCCAACAAAATAGTGTGCAATTGCACACCACAACGGGCATAAATGTGCACTTCATGAAGAAATGTGAACAAGTGAAATATAAGCAATTAAGGAATAAAAGTGAAGTGCATATGCATGAAAATAAGGCCAGATGAGTCCATAAATGTGTATATAATTGGGACACATCAATCGCCCCAGCTGGGGTGATCTCGGCCTGAGGTCGCCCTCTGGGCGACCTTGCCAGGTCGTCCCTTTGGGGCGACCTCGGCCTGAGGCAGATTGCCCCAGCTGGGGCGATCTCGGCCTGAGGTCGCCCCTTGGGCGACCTCGCCAGGTCGTCCCCTCTGGAGAGATCTCGGCCTGGGAGGTCTCGGCTCCGGGCATCCCGTTCCTTCCTAACCTACCCGTTAGGGTAGGCCCCCTCGCCTATAAATAGAGGGGTAGGGGCATTGGATTTGAGATATTTGGAGAGTTTCCTGCCCTTGTCTTTGACATGAGCGGTCTCATTTCTTAGACCTTCGTATCTCTTCCCATCAGCTGGGGCGGTCTAATTTTTGAGATCGTCAATACATCATTTCGGCAGCTGGAGCTATCTCATTTATGTGACCTCGTTACCTCTTTTTCAGCAGATTCTGCTATCTTCTCTCAAGAGACTCTCGACATCTCTATTTCTCCTCCCTCTTGTCTTCCATCATAGCTCAAAGTAACCAACCATCTAATAGTTTCCTTCCACCACCTCTTTGCAGCTTGAGCGAGTGTGGACCTGGAGAATTTTTGGCTCGAACATAACACGTGACCTTCAGATCAGAATGGTTGATGAATAGCAGCTGCGGTGAAGATATGAGATTTTGCGGTGCATAACACCAAATCTTAAAACGGTCATAACTTTTGATCCGGGTGTCGGAATTTAGAAATTCAAAGCTTGCCGCAACCTGATCGACCTGAACTATCCAAAAATTGAACGGGTTCCCCCGTTTAGGCATTTTTAGCGCTCAGATTTCAAAAATTTGGCTCTGTTTGAAAGTTATTTCAGTTTTTCTCTTTTTCAGCAATTTCTATTTTTTGAGTAGCAATGGAGATGACGAAGGTTCAAGATCATTCAAGTGGTGAACTTACTGTGGAAGCTCTTGAGCTTTGCATAGAGATTCGTTTGGAGCAATTTTGCAAAGAACTTGCTCAACAGCAGGAGCAGACTCATCGACAGTTTGATAGGATTAATCTAGCTATATCAGCTATCATTCAGTAGCTTCCTCCTCATGTCGAAACTCATTCAGCCCCTCATGTTATAGTTGAAGTAGAGGAGTCTTCTCCTTTTACAGATAGAATTCGTTGGGAACCTGCTCCTAATGGGTTTAAGGAACCCAGTCTACCAACCTTCTCAGGGGGAGAAGATCCAATCTCGCACCTTCAAGCCTTTGAGTCAGCTGTTGCGTTGAGAACTATATCAGATAGCATCAGGTGCAAGCTTCTCATCATGACCTTTGGCGGTCAAGCTCTGGAATGGTTCTACAAGCTACCACCTCAATCAGTTACTTGCTTTATGGATCTCAGAAGAGAACTTCTCTTGAAATTTGCTACCTCAAGGAAGCGAAAGAGACGCCCAGCAGCTATTTTTCAAATCAAGCAAGGATTTAATGAAACTATCGCTCACCATTGATAGATTCCAGAGAGAGATTCTTGAGGTTGTTAATGTCGATCAAGAGATGTATAAATGTGCCTTCATTCATGGACTTCAAGAAGGCCCTCTCAAATATAAAGTCAGCATAAAAGAGCCAAAGTCTTATGAGCATCTCATTGAAATAGCAAATCAGTTTATTGAAGGTGAAGCAATGAATCCTAACTATGTGCATTCTCAGAACCATAAGATTCAGCAATGTCAGAGAAATTTCTATCACAGTCACTCATCTTCGACACAGAGCCCTTCGCAAGTTGAGTAGTTTGAGTCTTACTCTCTTCCTCAGAATATATCATCTCCATACTTGGAAGTCTCTCCCATTCAGTCTTATGATCCTACAACACTTGAATATGAAAATCACCCAGAAGGATCTACTAAGTTGAATCTCTCCTTGGAAGAGGTCCTTACAAATATTCAAAATATACCATAATATAGAAGACCTCGTCCTATAAAGTCTAAGGTTGAAAATCGCAATAAAGAGCTCTTCTGTGCATATCATTCAGATATTGGTCATGATACATAAGATTGTCGTGCTCTCCAAAAGTTGATAGACCAACTGTTGAAGGCAGGAAAATTACAAGACAATGTTACTTGGTAATATGAAGATTGTTTTTCTTCTAGCAGAGACAACTTTACGAAGTAGAGAGTTTTTTCCCTCAAATAAAAGAAGTGCATAGAATAGAAAGAGATAGGATATCACTTTATTCCCTATTTTGTATGACTCCCATTTGTTTGGAGCTTTTTTCGTATCTTTTCTTTTTTAGTATTACTTGTAATAAGTATGACAGTGATTGGGGTTCTATCAGCAGCTATCATCGCGAAGATCTTCTCAGCAGTCAGATACATCAAACGTCATATCCATATTCACTATCGTATCCTTCATTGCAACCATTTATCCTTTTTATGTCTTAAGCTTATTTAATTACTCAACTTCCTGCTATTTACATCGATACCTATAAACATTGCATGGTTGCAAATGGTAGAAATACTACCTCTGATTTAGGTGAGGGTCATAAAACCCACTGCGACCACATCTCGCTTGAATCACTCGCAGATGTGTAGTAGTAGCCCAGCCTCTTTTCCTCTCTATCTCTTTCTCTATAATGATTGTCATTGATTGCCATGACATCTTGTCGAGTTAATCAACTCGCTTTGCTTGAAAACTGATAATTACATCTGATAACAGATTGGTTACAATAAAATGCTAACAACTAATGTTAGGATTGACATGCTTTTGCAAGAAAAACATACTGACTTTAGTATGTACTACAACGACCACCAAATAATTATGCAATTATTTGTTGGCTACTAATTTTTCAAGTACCATGGACTTCACATATATATATCATGTCAGATTTTCTAGATTTCTGGACTTTGGGATTTCATGACTAATCTATTTATCATTTCTCGATTTCGCAAAATTATACATTGGTTTGGGCATCAGCTAACATAACCTCAATAAAAATATTTTATAACAGCAAGTCAGAATCAGCCAGCTATATGGACTTCACACTCACTGATCTGGAATATGTAAATGTGATGATATCAGAATGTTAGTTTATCTCTCCACAGATATTATTTCATCAACATCAAAGCAAAGTGATTGTGAATAAACACTCATATACTCTATATAAATGGGATAATCTCTCTCATACACTTCAAGTATGAATAAAAAAATGGTGCGGTGACATACTTTAGATCTTCATTACCTACTTCTCATATCTTTTGCAGAGATATACAGGTGCTTGCGAGTTCTCTTCAGGTACTCGCATACTATATTTTCTATATACATCTGTCCTTATATCTTTTGCAGAGATATACAGGTGCTTGCGAGTTCTCTTCAGGTACTCGCATACTAAATTTTTCATATACCTGTTCTTATGTCCTTTCGCAGATAAAAACAGGTGCTTGCGTGTTCTCTGTAGGTACTCGCATACTAAAATTTTCATATATTTGTTCTTATATCCTTTGCAGATAAAAAACAGGTGCTTGTGAGTTCTCTTCAGGTACTCGCATACTAAATTTTTCATATACAGGTTCTTATACCTTTTTGAAGATAGAAGCAGGTGTTCGCGAGTCCTTATTCAGGAATATGTACGTGCTCGCGGGTGAGTACTCTTCAGACATTGACAAGTCCTCACAGGTATTTACATTTTTATATATGCATATTTTGTCTTCACAAGAGAGGTGGATCTTTATTTGCATGGGAAAGTTCTATTTTTTCAAGCTTCTCAAAGCTTAAAAAAATGCGGGGATTATGTTTACCCAGAAATCAGCGATCACCTTGATCTAGCATTTTGCACGTAACCGAAGTAATCCACACCCTCTCCCGTCAGTCCAGGTATTTTTCGCCGAAGATCCAAGCACTGACGGTCCCTCATCGCCCGAGTTGTCTCGCCTTTCGTCTCGTAGAGGTCGCGCTTCGCTTGACCTCGCCTAGAGGTCACGCCCCGCGTGATCCCTCCCTCGAGAGGTCGTCCCTTTGGTGCGACCTCGGCCAGAGGCAGATCGCCCCAGCTGGGGAGATCTCATCCTGAGGTCGCCCTCTGGGCGACTTCGCCAGGTCGTCCCCTTGGGGCAACCTCGGCCTGAGGCAGATCGTCCCAGCTGGGGCGATCTCGGCCTGAGGTCGCCCTCTGGGCGACCTCTCCAGGTCGTCCCTTTGGGTCGACCTCGGCCTAAGGCAGATCTCCCCAACTGGGGCGATCTCAGCCTGAGGTCGCCCTCTGGGCGACCTCGCCAGGTAGGCCCCTTGGCGCGACCTCGGCCTGAGGTAGATCGCCCCAGCTGGGGTGATCTCGGCCTGAGGTCGCCCTCTGGGCGACCACGCCAGGTCATCCCTCTGGGGCGACCTCGGCCTGAGGCAGATCGCCCCAACTGGGGTGATCTCAGCCTGAGGCTGCCCTCTGGGCGACCTCGCCAGGTCGTTCCCTTGGGGCAACCTCGGCCTGAGGAAGATCGCCCCAGCTGGGGCGATCTCGGCCTGAGGTCGCCCTCTAGGCGACCTCGCCAGGTCGCCCCTTTGGGGCAACCTCGGCCTGAGGCATATCGCCCCAGCTGGTGAGATCTCGGCATGAGGTCGCCCTCTGGGCAACCTCGCCAAGTCATCCCCTTGGGGCGACCTTGGCCTGAGGCAGATCGCTCCAGTTGGGACGATCTCGGCCTGAGGTCGCCCTCTGGGCGACCTCGGTCTGAGGCAGATCTCCCAAGCTGGGGCGATCTCGGCCCGAGGTCGCCCCCTGGGCGACCTCGCCAGGTCATCCCCCCTGGGGCGACCTCGGCCTAGGAGGTCTCAGCTCCGGGCAGCCCGTTCCTTCCTAACCTGCCCGTTTGGGCAGGCCCCTTGCCTATAAATAGAGGGGTAGGGTCATTGGATTCGAGATCTTTGGAGAGTTTCCAGCCCTTGTCTTTGACATGAGCGGTCTCATTTCTGAGACTATCGTACCTCATCCCATCAGCTTGGGCGGTCTCATTTTTGGATCGTCAATACCTCATTTCGGCAGCTAGAGCTATCTCATTTATGAGACCTCGTTACCTCTTTTTCAGCAGATTCTGCTATCTTCTCTCAAGAGACTCTCGACATCTCTTTTTCTCCTCCCTCTTGTCTTCCATCATAGCTCAAAGTAACCAACCATATAATTGTTTCCTTCCTCCACCTCTTTGCAGCTTGAGCGAGTGTGGACCTGGAGCATTTTTGGCTCGAACACGCAGCCCCCGACTCTTCGTATTCCTCCCTCCAGTTTTATTTCTATAAATAGTCCCCGCATTTATCTTTTCAACCACTGCATTTACTGCTTTCTCTTTGCCCTCTTCTTCTAAGCCTCTCGCAGAACCTAGCTCGCTCTTGCTAATTTTGCAATTCACAGCCTTCTGACATCATGGTCGCAGACGTGCAGGCGGAGGGGTGGGCCAAGTGTGCCGGAGCCTTCCTCGAGCGCCCTTTCTTCTGCGCCAACCTCACCTCAGAGGATTTTCTCGCCACCGTCGACTAGTATATCCCTCCTGGATTTGTGGCTGGCCGCCCTACTGATCGAGACACCATCAGCGACCCGCACCCCGACGAGCTCACCATCCCCATTGCTCACTTTGAGAATGGGCTGCGACTCCCCCTCTGGCCTGAAGTGCGCCAGGTATGATTATTCTTTAGACATGATATTCTTGGCTCGCTTCGCGAAGAGTGTTCTAACCCTTGCTGACTCTTCTAGGTACTCAAATACTTTGGAGTTCTGCCGAGCCAGCTGACACCAAACGTGATCGCCGTGGTGGTCGCGTTCGCCAGCTAACTTCGGGCGGAGAGAATCGAGTTCAGTTTGCTCATCTTCTGCAAGGTATTTTCTTTCCGCGCGTACAAATATGGGATGGCTCAATTCGCGAGTCAGCATGTCACCATCTACGAGACGGTGAATAAGACCCACTACTAGACGCAGAAATATGTCCTCGTGAAGGGCCACTTTGGCAACATCTCCTACTCTCCCCTTCAGCGGGTCGATGCTACCTACCGCCCTCCTGCCTCGCTGGGGGGCGATGATGCCAAACTATACCAGTACCTACAGGTGAAGAAATTCGAGGTAGTCTTCCTCCGGCAGAGGGTGGACTCGTTGACGTCCGTTCTCTAGGGCGAAGGTATGACCCGCCTTCGCGAGCTTTCCCTCTCCTCTTCTTTCGTGTTTTGCTAACCTTTTTGACATCTTTCCAGGAGAACGCGATCTTCCACGCAGCCCCCCGCATGTGATCCCATTTGCCCCTACTACCGGCTCACTTGCAAGCGCGGCCGCCGAGGCATACCGCGATCGCCCGATCTCTTCGTCCGGAAAGAAATGCCCACCTCCACCAAGCCGACCCGCCTCGCAGGGATTGGCAAAGAAGACAAAGAAAGCTCCCCCCGCACCTAAGGGGAAGGATGTCGTGGATCTATCCAATCTAGATACCCTCCCCTCTCCTTCGGCGAACCAGGAGCCCGCTGATGAGAGTGGCGAGCCTGGTGGTTCCGCCGGTAAGCCCAAGCCGACGAGCCACAAGAACTTTGGGCTCGGCGCAAAGCTCGCGGACGATGTTGGCGAGCCGATGCTTGCGTGGGACCCTGAGTAGACTAAGATCGTCAGCTCCTCCCTCCTCCCCTCCTGCGTGGAGAGTGACAAAATTTTGGGCGAAGTGTTCGCCCCCGCCTTTGGTCTCTACAGCCGCGAGGACGCCTCCCTCTTTAGGGCCTTTACGCAAAAGGGGCTCATGTGTGAGGCTATGTGAGCCCAATTCCGAGCGATGGAGCTTACCCACATGGTGGGCCGCCGGTACTTCACCGCGGATAGGGAAATCAAAGAGCTCAACGATGAGCTCCGGAAGTCCGCGGACGAGGTCGCAGAGCTTAAGGGAAAGGAGGCCTTGACTGAGGGCCTCCTTTCCAGCCTTCAAGGTGAACTGGTAAGTAATGTCTGCAAAGAGTTTTTCCCTATCTCGCTACCCTTCACCTCTTTCTAACTTTCTTTCCGCAGGATGCCGAGTCCGCGAGCAAACTTACCGCGAGGATCACTGACCTGGAGATGGAGAATTCCTTCCTCAAGGCTCAGGTTCGCGATCTAACCATGGTGGTGCTCCCTCCACCTCCTTAGCGAGCTAGGGCTCACGGCCAGTCGCGAGATGAAAAGGAGGCCGCCCGCAAAAACTCGATGGGGATCGCCGAACTCATCTTCGACACCCTTAAAGGAGCGGACCTGATCGTTCTTGACGCCATGGAGCTCACCGCGGAAGACATCGTCCCCGACGTGTTCGCGCTGATCACAGGGGCGGAAGATTGTCAATACGCCATGGAGCTCACCCTTAAAGTGAAGGATTCTTCAACAGGCTGTTTTGACCCATTAATTTTTCTAAGTGTAAAATTTTTGCTTTGGTCGGCGAGTTCGCCGTTGACTGTAAAACCTTTTGATCAATGATATAGAAATATTTTGTATATCTTGTGAATGTCATTTCCTTTTTATTTCATCACTCGCACTCGTTCCTGTATTCATGCTCGCGCGGGCGTATTTTTCCACACATGCGCTAATATGCTCGCATCTTCATGCCTTTGCTTCCGCATTTCTGCATTTAGTCAGGCTCGCTCTCGCACATTGTCAATACAATGTTAACTTAGCTTCTTTAGCTTAGCAGCCTCGCTCAGTAAACCTGTTCTACCCCTGCACCTGGGAGATGTTTGGCCCGCTTCGCGAGCTTCCAACGCGACATGTTGACCGCCCCAACAATGGACCCCTACGGCTCGATGATTTCCGCATGCCACAAAAATTTTCTAATTATTTTTGCGAGCTAGGGCCTGACTCAGAAAACTTTGCGAACACCGTACTCCACTGCCGCGCTTTTATCCTCGGACTTAGGTGTTTTTCATCCGTCGCTGGCTTTTGTTTTTTATGCGAGCGAGCCCCAGGGCTCGCCTCCCCTAGGCCTTAAGCGATTTTTGCAAGACGAGCGCCTTAGTATGAATAACATGCTAGCTGGTCCTTGGGACCGATTTACCCCACCGGCTAGTAAGAGCCCGACAGCAAAATCATCAGGGGCACTCCGACACCAACACTCGCTACCTTGCCAGCCTCTCCAGAGATCAACCTGACCCACCGTCTATGAGAGCCCGGCAGCGGAATCGATTTGGGGCATTCCAGCACCAAAAGACTTGTTACTTGCCAGCCTCTCCAGAGATCAACCTGACCCACCGTCTATGAGAGCCGGACAGCGGAATTGATCTGGAGCATTCCAGCACCAAAGGACTTGTCACTTGCCAACCTCTACAGAGATCAACCCGACCCACCGTCTATGAGAGCCCAGCAGCGGAATCGATCCGGGGCATTCCAGCACCAAAGGACTTTTTACTTGCCAGCCTCTCCAGATATCAACGTGACCCACCGTCTATGAGAGCCTGACAGCGGAATCGATCTGGGGCATTCCAGCACCAAAGGACTTGTTACTTGCCAGCCTCTCCAAAGATCAACCTGACCCACCATCTATGAGAGCCCGGCAGCGGAATTGATCTGGGGCATTCCAGCACCAAAGGACTTGTTACTTGCTAGCCTCTCCAGAGATCAACCTGACCCACCGTCTATGAGAGCCCGACAGCAGAATCGATCTGGGGCATTCCAGCACCAAAGGACTTGTTACTTGCCAGCCTCTCCAGAGATCAGCCTGACCCATCGTCTATGAGAGCCCGCCAGCGAAATCGATCTGGGGCATTCCAGCACCAAAGGACTTGTTACTTGCCAGCCTCTCCAGAGATCAACCTGACCCACCGTCTATGAGAGCCTGGCAGCGGAATCGATCTGGGGCATTCCAGCACCAAAGGACTTATTATCTGCTCAAAAACTACTTCAACATCTATGTATTGAGAAGGAAACATACAAAAGTCAGTTACAAAAAATTGTTAAGGATAAAATCTCTTCAAATCATCCCCACTCCTGGCTCGGCCGAGAGGTACCCTTCCACATCCTGGAGGTGGTACCCCCCAGAATTGAGCACTTCGCTTACAATGTAAGGCCCCTCCCAGTTGGGCTCTAACTTACCTACATCGGCTCCTCTCCCTGCCGCATCTACCTTCTTCAGGACCAAGTCTCCTTTCTCGAATTGTTTTATTCTGATATGTTGATCAAAGTACCGGGCCATCCGCCTCTTGACTTCCTCTTGTCGATCAGTAGCGAGGTCTCAGAGCTCTTTACCAGTTCCAGGGAGAACCTTTGCTCTGCATTATTTTCTTCTAGTCATTCTTCATCTCCTTCGCCCGCGGTGATCACCCTAGGGGTTTTTACTTCGAATTCTATCGGGAGTATGACCTCGAACCCATGAGACAGTTTGAAGGGGGTCTCCCCTGTGGCCGTGTTTGGAGTGGTCCTCAAGGCCCACAGGACTGAGGGCAGCTGCTCCACCAAGTTGCTCCTGAGATTCTCCACTTTCTTCTTCAGCAGGTTGACAATTATCTTGTTCACTGCCTCCACCTGACAATTACTCCTCGGGTGGTGGACGGATGCGAACCTTAGGTCTATGCCGAGTTGGGTGCAGAAACTAACAAACTCTTCGCTAGCAAATTGTGGTCCGTTGTCTGTTACTATGGCAAGTGGGAGCCCGTGCCTGCAAATTATCTCACCCCATACAAAATTCCTTACCACTTGGGACGTTACCTTGGCCAGCGCTTTCACTTCAACCCACTTGAAGAAATAATCTATCATTACCAATAGGAACTTTCGTTGGCCACTAGCTTGTGGGAAGGGACCAACCAGGTCCAAACCCCATATGGCGAAGGGCCACGAAGTTGTGATAGTCTGGAGCCTTTGAGTTGGGAGAAGTTGGAGTGGAGCATAGAGCTGACACTTTGAACACTTCTTTACGAATTCAACCGCATCCTTGCGGAGGGTAGGCCAAAAATATCCTTGCCTCAACACTCTTCCCTCCAGAGTCCGGCTCCCGTAGTGACTGCCACACTCCCCCGAGTGGATTTCTTCGAGGACTCTCGGGACCTCCTCCTCCAATACACAATGGGCCAGGAGCCCCGAGAGTGTTTTCCTATATAGTCCTCCTGCATGTAAGGAATAATAAGCTGACTTGTACCTAAAGCGTCATTTATCTATGTTCCCTTCAGGGAACTTTCCCGATGCCAGGAAGGTGACTAAGGGATCCATCCACGATGCTCGCTGATCCACCTCCATCAGCTCCCCTTCCTCGATGGAAGGTCGGAAATGTTCTGATACCGTCCCTCCAGCTCGAGGGCCAAACTTGGCTAGGAGGTCCGCCGGGGTGCTTTCCTCCCTCGGCACATGCTTGATGGAGAAAGTGTGAAATTGACCGATGACCCCCTTGACCTTCTCCAGGTAACGTTGGAGGGTCGGCTCCTTTGCTTCAAATTCTCCCCTGATCTGGCATGCCACCACCATGGAGTCCATTGAGACCTCCACGTCTTGCACTCCCAGCTCCCTGGCCAGCCGCAGGCCTGCTATCACTGACTCGTACTTGTCCTGGTTGTTGGTAATTAGGAAATGGATGCTCAAGGCTTGCTCAATCTTTGTCCCTTGGGGGCTTATTAGGATGATTCCTCCTCCTCCATAAAAGTGCTTCTCTGATGAACCATCCACCAGCATCTTCCATGCCACCGGGGGAGGTGATTCATGCTCCCCCACTTCAGTCGCGTAGTCCGCCATGAAGTCTGCCACCACTTGTGCCTTGACTGACATCCTAGGCACAAACGCGATGTCGAACTCACTTAGCTCCACGGACCATTTTGCTAGCCTCCCCGAATGATCCACCCCTTCCATGACTTTGCGAAGCGGGTGATCGGTCACCACTTTGATTGAGTGTGCTTAGATGTATGGCCCGAGCTTCCGAGCCGATACCACCAAAGAGAAAGCCATCTTTTCCAAAATTGGGTATCGGAGCTCCGCCTTCTTCAACACTCGGCCGACGTAGTAGATGGGGAACTGCCTCCTCCCTTCTTTGTGGACCAACACCGAACTTACTGCCTCAGATCCTACCCCCAAGTATAGGGATATATCCTCTCCTTGCCTTGGTCCCTGGAGTAGAGTAGTCTGGGTGAGTTTCCCTTTCAAAGCTTGAAAAGCTTCCTCGCATTCCGAGGTCCATTCAAATCTCTTGTTTCCCGTAGCACCTTGAAAAAAGGTGCACACTTCTCACCCTCCTTGGAGAGGAACCTGCTGAGTCCGGCCAATTTTCCCGTGATGCAATGAACCTCCTTCGCATTTTTTGGCGACCCCAACTCCAAGATTGCTTTAACCTTATCTGGGTTAGGCTCCACCCTTGCTGGGGTGAGCAAGTGACCCAGGAACTTTCCCCTGTTAGACCCAAAGACACAGTTCGGGGGGTTGAGTTTCATCTTGTACTTTCACAAGGTCCCAAAGGTCTCTTCAAGGTCTTGGAGCTGAGACTTGTGGTCCTGGCTCTTTATCATGAGGTCATCAACATAAACCTCTAGGTTTCTTCCCTTCTGCTCTCGGAAGACCCTGTCCATCATTCGTTGGTACGTGGCCCCTACAACAATATCTCCCATCCCCTATGATGAAGGAGACATCTTTGATGTCGGGGGGGGGGGTGCATTTGGATCTGATGATAACCTGAAAAAGCATCTAAAAAAGACATTACAGGGAAACCGACGGCTGAATCTACCAGCGCGTCGATTCTAGGCAAAGGGTAGCAATCCTTGGGGCATGATTTATTAACTAAGGAAAAATCGATACACATCCTCCACTTACCTCCTCCCTTTTTTACCATCACCACGTTGGAGACCCAGCCTGGATACTGGATCTACGATACGAAACCCGCCTGTAGGAGCTTACCCACCTCCTCTCGGATGGGCCCCTCCAGCTTGTCTGCTGTGGCCCTCTTCTTTTGACGGATGGGACGGGTGCCTGGGTCGAGATTGAGGCGATGGCAAGCCACATCCGCATCGATCCCGGGCATCTTCGCGGCACTCCAGGCGAAGACAACCACATTTTCCTGGACGCAGGACAGGATCTGCTTCTGCTCCTCCACGCCGAGCTCTCCGTTGATGCAGACCTTCTCCACCACCCTGGCCCGGGTGGTGAACTCGAGCTACACGACCTCCTCTATGGCTTCCAGCCGGGACTGCTCTCCCCAACCTTCTTCCTTCTCCTCATCGCAAGTTGGCACTTCGACCTTCTCCTCTCCTTCTCCCCCTGAACCTTCATCACCTCTTCCGCCCCTCGCTCCTAGGACCGACCTTCTACCTCTTCCTTCTCCTACTCTCCTTCTCCCATCTGTTCCTCTGCCTCTCTGAGACACGCCGGCTCTCCCACCTCCTGATCCCATTTCTCTGCTTCGGCTATCCAGGAGATGGTGTTTACTGCCGTCATGTAGCACTACCTTGCTACCTTCGGATCCCCTCTTACCTGAATCTAGACTCATCTCGAACTGAATTTGAGACATTGGTGGAAGGTGGAGGGGATGCAGTGGAAATCACTGATTAGCGGCCGTCCAAAGATGGCATTATAGCTGCTGGGGGCATCCACTATGATGAAGCGGCAATTCCGAGATTGCCCACCCAGGACCACATGGAGCCCCACTCCTCCCTTTACCTCCTTCCTTTCTCCGGAGAACCTGAACAACGGTCCATCCAAGGTCAACACCCTCTTGGCTTCCACCTTCATCTCATCGAACGCCTTCTTGAAGATGACGTTGACGGAGCTTCCGTTGTCCACGAGAATCTGGGACATCATGAAGTTCTCGATGGCGGTCTGGATGACCAACGTGTCGCAGAAAGGGTCCTCATGACCCAGCATGTCCCTTTGAGAGAAAGTGATTTTTTCTGCTGGGGGTGGGGCAGTGGATGTCGAAGCCATGCTCCGGTATTAGATGGTATGGAGGCTCGCCTTGCGGGTTGCCTCCACCCCTACTCCCCCATGGATCACTCCGATCCCCCATCGGGTCCCCACATCATCCCGGTCCTCGCACCTTTCCTCCTCATCCTCTTGACGCAGGACCTCTTCAATCCTCACCTGCTACTGCTGCCGTGGGGCCAGCACTCTAGCCCTCTTTGTCTCCAAAAACTTCGGGCAAGTGGTCATTGCGTGACCTTCCTCATCATGGAAGTCACAGTATGGCAACACCACTTCTCCCCTCTCGGCCTCTACCGCCCAATTTCCCCTTCTCCTTCCTACTCCTGCTTCTGCTCCTTCTCTCCTTCCTCTTCCTCCCCTCCCTCGCCGGATTGCCATAGCCTGCTGAGGCGGGGGAGTCATCTGCCTCGGACCCTGCCTCCACCCCAACTGGTGGGGTCTCACCTGACCCCCATGGAAATTACCCCCTCTCGGTGCGTAACCTCTCCCTTGACCCTGAACTCCTCCACACTGCTTCCCCCATCCCCTTCCGGGGCCCGAGGCTCTTCTCTTCTCCGCACCTCTTGCTGCCTGACCTCCGGCTCACTTAGCTTTGCTAGCCTCCCCGTGAGCTCTGGATTGGCCTCCTCACTTTCGATTTCCTCCGCCACCCTCTCCATCAACTCCTCGTAGGAGATGGGGGCCTCTCTCTTCAAATCCATCTTGAAGAAACTCTCCTTCAGCCCGACCATGAAGGGGAGTTGGAGGGAAAACCCAGGCATCTCCTGGGTGAGCAAGACTTCCTCCTGAAATTGATCCGCATAGTGAGCCAGCGACTCCTTGGGCTCCTGCTTCACCTTGAAGAGGGACTCGGCGTCCTTCTTCCTCTTCTTCGAAGTTGAAAACTACAACAAGAACCTTCTACGCAAGTCCTCAAATGCGTAGATTGATCCGACAGGGAGTTGATGGAACCAATCCCTGGCCTTCTCCTTTAGGGTGACGGCGAAGAGCCGACACTTAAAGGCATCAGACATCGGCCTGATAGAAACTGAGTCCTCGAACGACTGCAGATGCTGGACTGGGTCATCCCTACCATGGTAGTAGACCCTGTCCCATTCCCTGAACGCTTTCGGGATGGGTGCGGAAAGCACCATCTCGCAGAAGGGGATTCCTCCACCTGTTATCCTTTCCTGCTCCACTCGCCCCCCGAGCTCCCTCGCCAGGCTTGAGCTCGTTGGGGCCATGCTCGTGAGAGCCACACTCGCCGGAGCCGCTCCTACGGGCGCTGCGTCTATCAGTACCACGCTCACCTACGCCGCACCCACCTGCGCCGCACTCGCCTGCGCCTCTCCAGGTCCTGCACTGACCCCCCCCCCCCCCCCCCGACCACCTCCTTTCCAGCCCTTCCTCTTGGGGCATCCTCGTCAACCGCTGCTGGAGGATGGAACACCTGGACCGCCGGGGTTGCGAACTCGCTACGCAACGCTGCGACCGCGAACCCGTGGGTGTCGAGGACTTCCCTCCTGAAGTCCGTGAACATCCTTGGCGTTACCGCCGGGGGTGACCCGCGGAACTCCTCGCCCAGGTCTTCATCTCATGCCATGTCCTTTCCTTGGAATTTTCCTGGACTAGCCACACTCCACGCTCACCGCACCAAAATGTTGAAACCAATTTCTCGATCTCTTGTGAAGCTCGGGCCCTCAACGAGTTGAGGGGCAGCTAGCCCTTACTAGTCCCTCGGAAGGAGCAGACCGGGGACTCGGAAATAGACCTAGACCTTAGTCACAACAAGGAGGTCCCACCATAAACCGGGAAGATCGTTGAGCGCTTCCCCTCCCAAGCCAAAGCTGAGACTTGGGCACCTTGGAGAGCTAGAGAGCTAAACCAAAGTAACCAAGGGAGGAAAGAAGCTCAGAGAACTGAGATTGGAATCCCCTCCCAAGGTGCCCTTTGAGGTCTATTTATAGTTTTTTGTTCGTGGTCTGTTAATAGCGGAATTCCGCCTTTTGGTCTTACTAAACGCACCCCAATTTGGCTTGCTAACAGCCAAACTCCGCTGTTTGGAGGGGCTAACGATAGACCATCCGGGGCAGTGGGGTAATTTTTCCTCCTCAGCCTATGGGTGAATGTCCTGCGAGATGGCTACTCGTGAGAGCTCCCGCGAGTCTCCTCGCGAGTATGGCTCGCGAAACCCGTCTTAGGCGAGCGCTCTGCGAAGGCCCCGCTCGCGCCTCTTCCGACGACATCCACCGAGGCCAGGTCTCGAACGCATTCCTGCGAGCTCCCCTCGGCCCTGTGTAACTCTACTGAACTGGATAGAAGATTGAGTTCGTCGAGCTGACTCGCAAGTTCGTCGAACTGAAACGTGACGTCCGTTGAACGTAGAATGGATTCCGTCGAATGCAAAACGGCTTTCATTGAACGCAGAACGGAGTTCATCGAACGTAGAACAGAGTTTGTCGAACATAGAAACTTGGAAAGAATCCGGCTTGCCCAGAAGACCATTGCCAGCGGACCGCGAGGATCTAGCTCGCCAACCTTCATACGAGCGGTCGGCGAGTGTCCAGCTCGCCCGCCTTCCTGTGAGCGGTCGACGAGTGTCCGACTCGCCCACCTTTGTTACTTATACGCTGAACACAAAGTTAAATACGTCGAACTCAAACTAGAGTTCGCTGAATTGAAGACAAAATCCGCTGAACTGGATGGATGATTGAGTTCGTAGTGCTGAGAAGCAAGTTCGTCGAACTAAAATGTGACGCAAGTTTGTCGAGCGCAGAACGGATTCAGTCTCACCTTGTTACTTCTTTCACTTGTTGACTCCTCAAACTATGTCCACCTCCTGGCGAATATCGGGGTTGTGCACGAAGAAACAATTTCATCTCCGAAATTTAGGTTGGGTCTACGGGAGTCAAAGTTCAGAATATACCAGGAAGATTTAGTAGTTTTTGTGCAACACGACTCCCAACTAATATTTGAAACAGTTAGCTCTAGTTCACATCGCTTCTTCCTTAGTCTTCTCCCAAGTGCACTTTCGTTAAATTTTATTATGTCCGTAACCAAGATCTTCTTCCTGGGTGTCCTTAACCAAGATCTTCTTCATGGGTGTCCTTAAATATTTATCAGTTTGATGAAGATATACATAGTGGAGGGAGGACATTAGTTGAAGTAAAGTTGCATATTCACAAGGCGAGTGTAGGAATCCACTGAGTCTTATAATCCATAATATGATGCCTATACCCTTATTTGTTAGGTGTTTGCAATTAGAATTTAGACTTGTCTTCCAAGATCATGATATGCTTATGGCTTGGGCAATATTGATTCTCTTAATTTTCATGACATCGTCATTCTTTTAATACTTTATGTCAACGTTTAATCATGCTTCTAAGATTCGAAATGATATTTAGTAAATGTAAATATGTCATGGTCATTTACTAAACCAAAGGATGCTCTAGTAATAATCAATGCTTAGTTCTGGTACTTAAACTCATGTGGGTCATCAATTCCAGGGCTCATAAAATTCATATATTGTAAATCCTCGAAGATTAATTCTTAAAGTGCACTTAATCACATTAATGTCCTGAAACCTCATTCCTGATTTTTATCCCAAATCATGTGTTATTAACGGTCAAATCTATAGTCCTCATTTTTGTTAAACGCAAACCAACCTCGAATTTTGCACGAGACCTATCACATATGAATCAACTATCGTGAATATGTCATAAATTGGTCTCTAAATCATTCCCAGAGTTTTGTAAGTGATAATTCTACATATTTCAACTCTTCATAATGTCGTATTTGTTTTTGGCCTAATTCTTATTTCTTTCATAATCATGGGGGTCCCCATCTCATACACCAAGTATCAGTTATCAGGCCAATAGGTTTAACAGAATTTCTAGAGGTTATTCATGGTCCAGGACGGTGTTCAGCAAAAATTCATTGTTTTCTCCCTAAAGATTTTTCAGAAAATTAATTAATAACCATAGGGGCTAATTATTTACTCGTTATGAAGGAACTACTGCACATCATCGGGGATCAATTATAATAAATCACCAGGGCATTATTGTCGCCAATCAGGCCTACCGCCCAATCTCATGATTTTTCAAATTTCATTTGACCAGCAATAATAATCATTCTAGGAAAGGAACAAAATTTCATTTGGTCATTAAGAGGTGGGGCATTGTAATTGGGGGCAATTTGAATAAGAGCAATTTAGTGGAAATGTCTCTAAAACGCCATATAAGGTTTCCATGGTGTAATTACACCCTCTAAGATATATTCCAGATTTTATAATGATCCAGGGGAACTTGACCCTGAAATTCTCAATTGTGCTTAATGTAACCAGAGTTCACAAACCCCAATTTCCTTCAGAATTCAATCCTCAAAGTCGTTGATTCCTTAAGTGATGAACGATCTCCTGATAGCAAATGTGTGTTTCAATTCTAAGAGAATTGACCGAGGAAAATAATTATTATTCATAACAACCTGTGTGTGTAAAAACATGTGCATTACCCTAACCTACCTTAGTCTTGCATGTGGGGCCCACCAATATGTAGGGGTCTAAATGGCCTCAAATTTGTCCAGGGACCTTCTTTTCCGAGACCTACCATCCATAAAGATTTGAGTGGATTGGTCTTCTTTAATCCTTAGGTCTACCACAATCGTATGTAATGAAACCATCTCCAAATCTATAGAACTTTATCTCCAAATTCTAATTTTTGGACAACATGTGTATCGTACTAAATTACATGTACGATGTGAAATTTAGATTATCCAGATAAGTCAGATGATGTGGGCACACCGATTTGGGTCTAGGGTTCACTTTATATACCATGCACCAAAATAGGTGCCCAGTGAGTTGTATTGCAGGGACTTTTATGTTTCTAAAATAACTCAAGTTAATATTATAGCGGCCCAATAAACGAAGAAACAAGATTAGCCTCCCGTAAATCTTGTGCTGAGTTTCTTATATTCGACAATTTGGACATTTCAAGTGTGTACTTAATCCTTTTGGATACATAGTCCTCGAGATTTGTGGATATTGTAAGGTTCTCTGCCCTCAAAACCACCATTTATCGCAATTTTTCCAAGGGTCGTGTGCCTATTAAGTGGCCTTCTCTAAGTTGGAATTCTCATTCCACTTTTGACATCCTTTTTTGTGATGATTTTCCGAGGGTGGGGAAGTGTAGAGTATTAGCTTCTAAGCACATAAGTTAAACCTTACGAGTCCCATACTAATCTGATAGTTCAATCACAAGCACCAAATCCACTTAAGATTGTCCTATTTGTTTGTGTGAGGAGTGTTAATTTCACTTAGGAAGTGACATGGGTATATCGGAGAGTAAGCCCCGAATACTTACACACGCTTTCAACTCCTTCTTTTAGTCACTTTGGGGTAGCCTACTATATGGTCAAAATATACTCGAGGTCGATGTCGGACTAGGATACCTTATGAGATTTCTTCCTAAGTCAAACTAATACGGTGTACTAGTCAGGTTGGCCTAATCTCATCGTTAAGTGGACAAAATTATGTGATTTCCCGTATGGGCACACCATTGCTTCCGCTGCTAGTTTGTCCTCAAACTAAGCTCGAGCGGGGTGGCCCAGGGTTTGTGGACTTCTTTTACTTGGATCGAAAGTCGGCTAAGCTAATACCAGTTTGTAAGACCCTATTTGTTTTGCATTCTTTCCCGGGTCTTACCGCACAGAACTGCTGTCTTGCGGCAACACAATTACTCCATATGGTCGCTACCACAATACTTCGATCCTGCCGGCTATTCAACATCGTCCAGTCCAACCACAATTCATAGTAATAGAAGCATTAGAAGAGAGAAGTCCACAAATCACATTTTGAATATACAAATTACGAGATTACATTGTCCACAATGAGAAAGAACTAAATGAATAAGGGTTTATGCCCGGTACATGTTCAAATATAGTGCAACAACACTCTCACTCTACATCTATGCGGAAGCTATCAAACTCTGTCTTCATGCATCTATAGCTGCTGCTGCGATGATGTGTAGTGGTTGCTCTACTTCATCCCGTCTTCCTGTCCTATCTCCTAAACGGGGACCTGCTGTTCCAACACATCATCCCTAAAATGATGAGGTCCACCGACCGTCAGTCTATAAGACTCAGCATATTCCTCACCGCCTCCACCCGCGACTCCTAAGCATCGTGCGGGAGGAGGAGGAAGCGGAGGAAATCAAAGGGTAAATCAAAAGCAGGTGACATGTTGAAAAGATTAGCAAGGTGTATAATTACTGAACATTAGCAAGGTGACATGTGGAAAAGATTAGCGAGGTGTATACTATGCTAGCAGAGTATAGTGTGACAGCAATAAGAAAAAGAAAATGCAATATAAAGAAGCAGGTATAATAAATAAGTGCAGCTACGAATGTAACCTTAACTTATATGCACACACAAAAGTACATAAGCTAAGGGATCTGGCACTTAGGTAAACTCATCGTATAAAAGAGCCCATACTAATTTATACGATGATGTTTCAGATTTATACAAGAATGCTATGCTATGATATGCAATGCAATGTTGTAACTCACGCGCACGACTCTATACGTACAGACCTTTAGTTCCCACTTTTTGTAATGGTCCAGGCCACGGGACCCAGCTGGACCGCCGGCACCCTCCCGGCCCAGGCCCGCCAACACGGGACCCAACTGGCACCGGAAGGGTTCAGCCTAACCAGATGGTCTGCAGACCATGCACCCCAACCCCTCTCTGTCCCACCACAGGGCACAGTGGGTTGTTGGAGATCGCAGCCCCCCTTTGATGAGAATTGAGCCAGTTAAGCGGCAGTGCGTGGACTTCCTAGGAGGTCACCCATCTCGTGACTACTTTAGCCCTGCTTCCTGCGGTCTGTCATTTACAGACCGCTTGTTCTCTAGAGGATTCAGGAGTGAGGTCTGTTATCTCAGATCGAGCGGTCTCGGCGGTCTCCCAATGTCTGACTGCCCAGTTCTGTATTTTGTCCTGTATTGTATTTAGTCCCGCATTATTTATTTGTAATCTCTTCTCTCTCCTCCATTCTATATAAAGGAGGTTATACCTTTGTAATAATCAAGTTTTTTGGAAATAAAAATTGTTATTCTCCATTTTTCCGATCTAATTTTTCTTGTTCGCACATGGTATCAAAGCGATAACGGTCTTTCATTGTGATTGCTCGCGATTCTCTTTTCTGTTCGCGTGGCCTTCTTTGGCGCGACCTCTTTTTTGTTTGTGCGGTATCTTCTTTGGTGAGACCTCTTCTTTCGCGCGGTCTTCTTTGGCGCGACCTCTTCTCTATTCGCGCAACCTCTTCTGCTCAAGTGATCTCCCTCCTGTGTTCGCGCGGTCTCCCTTTGCTATGGCAGTTTTTGATGACTCTACCTCCACTACAACCACACCTTCTGTTGTTACCCACCACTCACCTCCCATTCCTTCGGGCAACCTTGGCACCGTCTCCAAACTTATTGGTCCCAACTATCCTGACTGGAGTGTCTCTTTCACCTTTCTTCTCCGCTAGCAACGCAAGCGTCATCATCTTACCGATGTCCCTCCACCTCGCACTTCTGCTACCTTTGATGATTGGGATGCTAGCGATGCCCTCGTTCGCACCTGGCTAGCTAACAGTCTCAAAGATGGGTGCCTCCCTGTCATAAGGCGTGATATAACTGTAAAAGATGCATGGCTTCACCTTGCTGCCCTTTACTCAAAGGGAGCTCAAACATCTCGCATATATACCCTATATGCGGACTTGTTTTCTCGTCCCTCCATGACTCCCGATGCTGCTTACCAACAAGTTCAGGCCCTTGGGGCTGAAATTATTCAGAATAGACCCTTCTCCGCTGATCTGGCTGACCAACACAAACAATTCCAGGAACTTCTGGTAGTGTGTTATCTTCTGCGCCTCCCGGAATCATATGACATGATCCATCAACAGATTCTTGGAGAGGCTGAATCTCCCACTTTGTATGCTACTACTGCCCATATTGCCACTGTTACCACTCTTCTCCAATGATCTATGCTGGTCTCACTGCCTCTACCTGACAACTATGCTCATCATACTCAGAGGTGTAACACTGGACGTCGGAACAACCATCCTAAAGGGCGTGCACCTTCCAAGTATCTTGCTCTCACTACTTGAGGACAGGCCACTCCGTTGCTCGATGTTGGCTCAAGCATCCCTACCTTCGCCCTACCGGTGACTCTTCCGCCTCTACCTCCAAGCAATCAGCCTCGGTGGTCACTTCCTCAGGTAGTGTCCATGTAATCACTCAAGGTAAATGGCTGATTGATTCAGGTGCTACAAATCATATGACTGGTAATCCTCAATGTTTCTCTCTCTTGGAGAAACATGATCGGTTGCCCCCGGTGTTCATTGTAGATGGCTCTTCTTCTCCAGTAAATGGTACGGGTATCGTCCAGGTCACTCCGTCTCTTCGCCTAGAAGATACTCTATATGTGCCCAAATTCCCATGCAACTTACTATCTGTTACTTCTCTCTGCAAGCAGCTAAAGTGTTCTGTAACATTCACCCCTACTACTTGTTCTTTTTAGGATCCTTGCTCCAAGCGGACGATTGCTACTAGGACTGAGAGCAGCGGCCTCTACTTCTTGGAAAATGTATCAGCTCTCTCTACTTCCTCTTCGTCTTCCAACAGTCTTCTGCAATGACATCTTCGTCTTGGTCATCCTCCTGAACGGCTTCTTCGTCAAATTCTACCACATCTACCTAAGAATGCTCCTCCCCTCAACTGTGAAGCATGTCAGATTGGCAAGCATCATCGCTCATCTTTGTTGAAAATTTTGAGGTCCGGAGATGAAGTGAAAACAATGCGGAACACACTTCACAAATCCTTTCACAAGTGTAGCACAACTGTGACAATGAGAAGAACGAATAGTACTATGGCATTAACTATCTCTTTACAATGCGAGGTATACATGGCGAGACATGATTTATAAGAATCGCGGAGGAGAGAAGCACAAAACACAAGTGTAAAACAAGTTGCAGTGACCTGGCACTTGAGACCGCCAGACCGCGCGAACAGACAAGCCGGACGGAAGCCACTGAGACCGTGCGAACAGAGTACGGACCGCACCTGCAAGACTACAACCACAGACCGCCAACTTGCTGCTTTATTCCACTGCTGAAAATAACCAGTTCGCACTTCTTGATCGCCCAGACCGCACGGTCTTGATCATAGAAGAACCCGCAAACTCTGAACGGAGAAACTGCTATCTGCACTGACTGCAACTCAAGACCTCCTGGTCACTTAAGACTGCCTGATCAACTGAGTCCGCTGCATAGACCGTGAACACCTAAACATAGTCTGCCCAGACTGGTCTATTCAAAGATGGAAGAAGGAGACAAGCTGACCGCGAGCTGCAAGCCGCTAACCTGCGAACACACAAACCGATCAGACAATAATCTCAGACCACACGACCTCAAAGTGAGACCGACATGATTGCGCAAATCTCACACCCCGCTATAGGCGGTAGCTCGACTGCGACACGAAATGGCAGTGTACCGATCGTTCAAGTAATATAAAACGAGGAGTAATCCCCGAGTATCGAATCTCTCAAGGAACACAGTAAGGTGGAGTTAACGTTCGAGGTAGGACTTGAGATCGAAGTCCAGCGATAGGTGGAGTGCGGACGAAAGGGATTTGGTTTGTGAAAAATAAAGAGAAAATGCTATGACTACTCCTATGCAATGCCGCTATGCAATGCTTCGCTTGGCGGGATGGAGACTAGGCAGGCCTTGAACGCGCTGCGTCGCAAGGGCGGATGGACGAGTAGGCTAACGGATCGAACTATGCAGGCCTTGAGCGCGCTGCTTCGTTAGGCGGGATGGAATACACGGGCCGCTATGCCACGCTTCGGTAGGCGGATGGGCGAGTAGGCTAACAGAATGAGGGTCGTCGGCACCTCTTCGACAAGCACGCCACTAGCAATTGCTAGTGCGGCACACGAACGTGACGGCGGGATGGAGGATGGAATGGGGCGCACCTCAAGCACACAAATAAACAAAAAGGGTATTTCACATAGACATGAAATAACTTTAAATAGCAAGGTCTATAGTGTTCTTCATCAAAATACAAAAGATCTAACTATTACAACAATCAATAAGAGGAGAACAAGGCAAGAAATCGACCAAATCCGAAGGCTCGTTGGAGATTCACGGTTGGAATCGCCGGGTTGTCAATCCGCGTCCAAGCTCGGTCCGCAACTACGTCCGGGGTAGAGAGAGCTGTCACGACTCTCCAATGAACCCATCTTCTTCGTCTCACGATCTGGTAGAGGTTGCAAACTTCCCCTTGCTTGACGGTAATGGCGGCTAGGTCTTCCTTTGGAGCGCTAGGATGAAGGAGGAGGCCGAGAGGAAGCTCCGGCTCAAGGTTGGCGTGAGGAACAAGCCCGGAGTACCTCCATATGGTGGGCGACGGTGGAGGGGCGAAATCAGAGCCCTGGAGCGAGAAAACGGCGGAACAAAATCGGAATACCGCCCTAATTCGTGAGCAGGTCGTTTTATAGGCGCTGGAATAAACAGTGCGCACGGTCATTGGCGCACGACCAGTGGTCGTGCGCACTAGAATCCTGTGATCGTGCGCCTGCCTGGACGGAGCCTGCAAGGTGAGACAATTTATAAAATACAATGTTCGCACGAACAATGGCGCACGACCAGTGGTCGTGCGCACTGTCGTAAGTGGTCATGCGATAAGCCAGACAGAACTCATGAAATGGGCGTTAAGTGCGCACGAGCAGAGGCGCACAACCAGTGGTCGTGCGCGAAGGAGCCAATGATCGTGCGCAGTGTTCCTGTACAGAATTGTACCGGGAACACCTGCACGACTCCTGTTCCAACATACGACACCAGTCTGGCCACTGAAGGTGGCACTTAACACAGCATGATAACTAGTAACAAAGATGAACAAGAAATAACACTGAAACGGGCCTAGAAGTGCACTTAGCATGGAGTGTTAAATAAGAATGAAAACATGTCTAAAGTGACGTGCAAAGACTAGAAAATCGGCCCGGATAAGTCCATAAATGTGTATATGATCAGGACTCATCACGGCACAATCAAGACAACTTTGGTTCTTACAGTTCTCATTTTTAATGACGGGCCCTGCACCCCTATTTATAGGCGAGTAGACGGATGTCGTCACCGCACAAACCGGGATGCAATAACCGCCCATCAGATCACGAGCGGTCTCACAAAGTAGACCGCTCGAGCTCAACATAGCTCACAACTCCTTTATTATCATGCGGTTACAACCAAATTGCCCGGTCACTGCGGTCTCAATAAGTAGACCGCCCGGTCTCCTTCCAAGAACATCTGGTCAACTTCGGACAAGTCGCCAGACCAACCCGCGCAAGCCGCCCGGACAGAAGATGCAGTCTCCCAGATCAGACCGCTCAGAACAAACCACTGAGACAAAACCAACCAGAGAACCAATGCAGACCGCGCGGTCTCTGCGGTCTCCAATCCGCAGACCGCCCAGCTCAAATCCACTTCCACTTCAAAAATTTAACAGTCCCCTTTGAAGTGGGAAGCGGAAGTCAACCCAAGCAAACTCCACAACTGACCAAAAGGTCCCTTCGCCAGCGGCTTAGTGAATATGTCAGCAACGTTCTCCTTGCTCTGCACATGCTCCACAATCAGAGATCCCTCCAACACCTTCTTACGAATGAAATGGTGATGAATCTCTATGTGTTTCGTACGCGCGTGACAAACTAGATTGTTCACCATTTTGAGAGCACTCTCATTGTCACCACATAGCAGAGTAGGACCTCCCACTTCCCTATGAATGTCCTCCACCAACCTCCTAAGCCAGATGGCTTCCTGAGCCGCCAAAGCCGAAGCTTTGTACTCCGCTTCCGTGGTAGAGACAGACACAGAATCTTGCTTCCTGTTGCACTATGATATAGATGTAGAGCCTGCCATAAATACGTATCCATACGTCGATCTCCGATCATCCGAATCACCTCCATAATCAGCATCCATGTACCCGCGCAAGCAAAAGCCCGAATCTCTCCCGTAGAAGAGACCCAAATCCGAGGTGGATTTGACATACTTCAATATACTCCTAGCCGCCACAAGATAAGGCTTCTGAGGCTCTGCCATAAACCGACTCACCCTGCCAACTGCATATGCAATATCTGGCCTCGTGATCGTCAAGTATATCAAGCTTCCGACCAAAGTCCGGAACACCAAAGGATCGGTAAGAACCTTTCCTTCATCTCGCTGAACTCTAACCTCTAGTGGAGTAGAGCTGCTCTTCCCCCCTTCCATGCCGAATCTCTTCACGATCCGATCCGTATAGCCCTTTTGGGAAACGAGCATACCACTCTCTCTCCTCTCCACTTTGAGCCCAAGGAAATGGTGGAGCTCACCCAAATCCTTCATCTCAAATCTGATAGCTACCTCAGCACGAAGCCTTGCTACCTCCATCTCAAAATTCCCCGTGACGATCATATCATCAACGTACAGCAACACCAAGACCTGAAGCTCCCCCGTCTTCTTTACGAATAAACTCAAATCAGAATCAGAAGCAAAATATCCGCAGAACTGGAGGTATTCTGCGATCTTCCCGTACCACGCCCGAGGCGTTTGCTTCAAGCCGTAAAGAGCCTTCTTGAGCTTACAAACTTATCTTGGGTGCTCTTCGGATACATAACCGGGTGGCTGATCCATGAAGATATCCTTGTCAATCTCACCATATAAGAAAGCGTTCTTCACATCGAGTTGCCAAATCTTCCACCCTTGGCAAGCTGCCAATGCGATCATTACCCGGACCGAAGTCATCTTGGCAACGGGGCTAAACATTTCTTCATAATCCTCCCCATACTTTTGAGAGAAACCTCGAGCTACAAGGCGAGCCTTGTACCGCTCAATACTTCCGCCAGCCTTCTTCTTCAGTTTGAAAACCCACTTGCAAGTCACTGGAGTAACCCCCTAACCTTAGGCACCAAGTCCCAAGTCTCATTCTTTCTGAGGGCAGCCATCTCTTCATCCATGGCTCCTTCCCACTCCTTGACTCCAACGGCATTTTCATAACAAGATGGCTCTCTCTCATCCAGGGGACCTGCGAATAAACATGAGACAAAGCTCACCAAGTTCCCGCCCGTATACCGATCAGGTGGAATAATGGTCCTCTTGGACCTCCTCAGAGCTTGTCTCTGAACCACCTCTTCCACTGCAACTTCTAGACTAGCTCTCCTCTCAGGTAGACATGGAGCCTCGCTCCCCCTGCTTCCAGAACCCGAAGCACCTGATCCCGAGCTAGAAATACCTGGAGCACCTGGAGAAACAGGCAACTCCACCAGAGCTTCCCTTGCAGCTTCCTTTGGTCCACCTTCTACCCTGCTTCCTTGTAGCTCAACAGAAGAGTTACCTTGGTATGACATTAGCTCACACTATAACAAACTGCACCTGTTGTAAGGACTGAAATATAACTGAAACATAGTTTGTTACTAATTGTTATATTTATTAACAAATTTTTGTTGTTGTTACAAAAAAGTACTTTTTGTAACGAATATTTTAAATTTTGTTACAATAATAATTAATTCGTTACTATAACTGTAAGTATTTGTAACAACACTAATGTTACGTTACAAATAGAAAACTGTTCTCACAATAAGTATCAATTGTAACCACATCATGAAAGTTTTTTGTGACAAAAACATTGTCCTTACTAATAGTAATATTTTATTATTAAAGTTTTGTTACAAAAAATATATCATATTTTATTTTCAATTTTTGTACAATTTTATTATCAAAGTTTTGAATTATTATTTTTTTTTGAAAAAAATAAAAAATTATAGTCGCGCGACAGTACCCCGCTTCGATAGTGCTCTAACGCGACGACAGTACTCCTACAGCTCGCAAACATCCGTGCGCGGCTGTCGCAGATATGTGGTACTATTGCGACATGTATTTTTGCGCGTATGGTTTTTTTTATAAATCTTTAACTTTTTATAAAAGTTTTTCTGCCTCTCTCTCATGCAGCTCTATCTCTCTCTCACATGAATGAATGAAATATACAGATGAAAATTTCCCTCCATAAAATTTTGAACAAAACAAAATTAAAAATTAAAAATATATTAAATGTAAAAATGAAAGCAAATTAATATGACATTAATTTTTTAATATAATTTTGGAATTAAAATAAAATCACGCACGAACCCGCGTGCACGCAAATGCACTCTCGCGCGCACGCAAATGCACTCTCGCGCGCACGCAAATGCACTCTCGCGCGCACGCAAATGCACTCTCGCGCGCACGCAAATGCACTCTCGCGCGCACACAAATGCACTCTCGTGCGTGTAGTTTTCCTTTTTTTTCTTGAGAGCTGGCGCGTATTGCATGTGTCGGGGCTCAAACACAGACAGATGCACACAAACAGACACGGACAACCAAACACATAAACATTCATTTGCGAACTGTAGCAATGTCTTTCACGTACGGCCGCCGCCGTTGTCTCCCCTCTCTTCGACGGTCGCCGCCGCCGTCACCTCTCTCTTCCACGGCCGCCGCCATCGTCGTTACAATAAATATCTTAAATTTTAAAATGAATGAAAAATTGTTACTATTTTTTTAATATAAATTCATAATAAAAATAAAGATCATATATAATAACTTTAAATTTGTTAATGATTTCTTATCTATTTAGACATAAAATATAATAGTCAAATCGCTAAGGGTCTGTTCGGCGCGTGGGCATGTATTTGATTTATGTGTAATATATTAGTATTGAGGATTAGTAATTCAATTTTGGCATTCAACGCGATTGAATTGACACAAATACAGGCATTGAGGCCGAAGCCCATGACTTTGACCTAAAAAAACAAAAATGTTTATCTCAGGTACACAAAAAATAGAAATGGAATATTTTTGATCTATAAATGAATTGACTGTAGTAAAAAGAATGGAAAACAAATGTAAGGATTTTTTCGTTACTATTGTTTAATCTATTGTAACGAAATAATGTTTATTATACTTTATTGTAACGAAGTTAGTTTATTTTTAGTGAGGGAAAAATAAAACATTTGTAATGAAATAGTTTAAATCATAACTATTTTTTTGTGAGGAAAAAAAACATTCGTAACGAAATAATATTTATTGTGACCAATTTATTGTGAGGAAGAATCTCTTTTTGGTGAGAAAGTATCGTTTGTTACAATTAATTTATTTATAACGACATGCATACATTCGTTACAAAAACTTTTAGCGTCGAGCTTTAGAGGAGGACCGTTACTTAAAGTTTTTTTCGTTGTAACGATTTTTAGCACTTATTGTAATGATTTAGGTCCTTACTATAAGTGCAGTTTGTTGTAGTGCGATCATCAAATACCACATCCCTAGAGACCACATATCTCTGTGTCTCGGGATTCATGCATCTCCACCCTTTCTTCCGATCATCATAACCGATGAAGACTAGCTTTCTTGCCTTAGCATCTAGCTTCGTTCAAAGGGCATCGAGAACATGCACATAGCAGGTAGAACCAAACACTCGAAAGTGTTCCCCGCTTGGCTTCTCCTTGAACATCAACTCATGAGGGGTCTTCATGTTGATGGGACTGAGAGGCATCCGGTTGATAACATAGGCTGCACAAGACATTCCCTCTGCCCAGAAGGACATTGGGATACTCTTGGCATGAAGCCAACATTTGCAGGTCTCCGTCAGGTGATGGATCTTCCGCTCTGCAACTCCGTTTTGTTGTGGAGTGTAAGCACAAGAAAGCTCCCTTTGGATACCATGCTTCCTGCAAAAGTTAAAGAACTCCTTGGAGGTGAACTCCCCTCCATTGTCTGCTCTGAACTTCTTCACCCGCAGGTTTAGCCGACCTTCCTCCAGCTCCTTGAACTCCACAAACTTCTCGAACGCCTCCGACTTCTCCTTCAGAAAATATACCCAAGTATATCTAGTGAAGTCATCAACCAAGATCAGCATAAACCTGCTACCTCCAAGACTGGCAGTGTTGGTAGGTCCAAACATATCACCATGGAAACACTCTAATGGTCTTTTACATCTGCTTTGTGATTTGTAAAATGGAAAGCGATGAGCTTTACCAAACTTACAACCTGCACAAACATGACCATCCCCAAAAGATGACAAGCTAGGTAGACCTTTCACCAGGCCTCTTCCCGCCATAGCTTTCAGCTTATCCATCCCAACATGCCCAAGCCCTCATCTTATCAACATAAGAACTTGTTGAAAGAACAAACAAGTCCTTCACCCGTCTCCCAACATGAGTGACTTCAGCTTTCACCGCTGAAACATTTCTGAGAAATTTCACTTATGTTGGACCAAATAGAACGTGATAGTCAGCGTCCACCGCATTGGTCACCGAGAAAAGTTTCTTTTTCATCCCCGGAACATGATAGACACTCTTCAACATAAGAGTACCTCTATCATCATTCAATGAAACCACACCCTCCTTTTCAACTGCATGAACAGTATCATCAGCCACAATCCAATCGTCCTGATAGTTGATGGAAGTCATAGCCCAAACACACGTGCCCATCATGCATGCACCTCCACCACCCAACCAACCTTCAGAATTGGAACCATCCTCCTCCTTCCCTGCAGTATGCCCCGGCTGAAGATTAACCTTGCAGTCCCTTTTGAAATGACCAAGCTTATTGCACCTGATGCATCTAGGTTCTTCCTGCTTCTTCCCATCACGCTTAGGAGCATAGCTCCTCTCTTGCTGATATGAAGTAGACGGACCATCATCTCCAGATGTCTTCTTCTTCTTCTTGTCCCATCTCTTCTTCTTGCCAGAGAAGAGAACCTCTCCTTCTCCCCCAGAGACCGACATCCCAGCCATTTGCTTTGCCAAACTTTCCTGCGAAGCAAGTGAGTTCTCCAGCTCCAGCAACGAAGGCTGATTGGCCCAACCTTGAACAGAAGTAACAAAGGCCACATACTCCCTCCGCAAGCCATGAATTATGTGCCTCTTCAGCTTAGCTTCTGAGATAGACTCATCCGGGTCCAAAGTCGAAATCTCTGCGCAGAGGTTTTTCATCTTCAAGAAGAACGTTGAAATGGACAAATCCCCCTGAGTTACTTTCACCAACTCATTCTCCAAGAACTGTAGCCTCGCAACATTCTTTTTATTGAACAAGCCATCCAAGGCTGTCCAAATCTCAGCAACTGATCTACATCCAATGATGTGATCAAACAGCTCCTGAATGATAGCTCTCATGAGAGTGAACTCCGCCTTAGCATTTGTTCTTCTCGAAGCCTTCACGAGCTCAGCATTCCCATCAGTAGGAACAGCAACTTGTCTAACCTCCCACAAATCCTCGCCAAGAAGATAGCTCTCCGTGCAAGACTTCCACTTCTTAAAGTTAGTCTGCAAACTTATCTATCTTACAGTAACCAGACCAGACATCTCATATGCTGTAGGAAAGGTTATCCAGTTCATGCAAGCTCCTAGAGAATGTCATCTACAATCTGCTCTAAGGATATTAGAGTATGTTAAAGGGGCTCAAGGAAATGGATTACTTTTTCAGAACAACAATCATCTAAAGATTGAGGCCTACTCAGATTCTAGTTATGCAGACGATAAAGGTGATCGCAAATCTACTTCTGGAATTTGCACCTTTTTGGGGGAAATCTTATAAGCTGGAAGAGCAAGAAACAATCTGTTGTCTCAAGGTCTAGTGCTGAAGCTGAGTATCGAAGTATGGCGTCGACAACTTGTGAACTTAAATGGTTAAGAGCTATCATGCTGGACTTAGGAGAAGTCTATAACCATCTTCTGCCGATGTTCTATGACAACAAAGCTGCCATATACATATCTAAGAATCCGATATTCCACGAGAGGACAAAACACATTGAAGTCGATTGCCATTTTATCGGAGAAGAAGTGTTGAAGAAATAAATTTGTACTCCATTCGTCACTTCATACAATGAACTAGCAGATATTTTTACCAAGCCCGTGTCTACTTCTTTTTTGAACATTTGCGACAAGCTGGGCATGATTGACGTATATGCTCCAGCTTGAGGGGGAGTGTTGAAGTGTTGTGATAGGGCGGTCTGTTTGGAAATCGGGCGGTCTTGTTGAAGTGTTGAGACCGTGCGGTCTGGCTGGTGACCGGGAGGTCTGGGTTCCTTTTCTCTCTGGCGATCTGTTCATTTCAGACCGCGCGCTCTCTAAGGCTTGGCGGGTTGAAGATGAAGACAGGCGGTCTAGCCCTGCTTCCTGCGGTCTGTCCTTTACAGACCGCTTGGTCTCTGGAGGGTTCAGGAGCGAGGTCTGTTATCTTAGATCGAGCGGTCTCGGCGGTCTCCCAATGTCTGACCGCCCAGTTCTGTATTTTGTCCTGTATTGTATTTAGTCCCGTATTGTTTATTTGTAATCTCTTCTCTCTCCCCCATTCTATATAAAGGAGGTTATACCTTTGTAATAATCAAGTTTTTTTGAAATAAAAATTGTTATTCTCCATTTTTCCGGTCTTATTTTTCTTGTTCGCATAGTATCCATAAGGATTAAGTACACACTTGAAATGTCTAAATTGTCAGATATAAGAAACTCAACACAAGATTTATGGGAGGCTAATCTTGTTTCTTCATTTTTGGGCCGCTATAATATTAACTTGGGTTATTTTAGAAACATAAAAGTCCCTACAATACAACTCACTGGGCAACTATTTTGGTGCATGATATATAAAGTGAACCCGGCCTAGACCCAAATCGGTGTGCCCCCATCATCTGACTTATCTGGATAATCTGAATTTCACATCGTATATGTAATTTAGTACGATATACATATTGTCCAAAAATCAGAATTTGGAGATAAAGTTCTATAGATTTGGAGATGGTTTCATTACATACGATTGTGGCTAGACCTAAGGCTTAATGAAGACCAATCCACTCAAATATTTATGGATGGTAGGTCTCGGAAAAGAAGGTCCCTGGACAAATTTGAGGCCATTTAGACCCCTACATATTGGTGGGTCCCACATACAAGACCAAGGTAGCTTAGGGTAATGCACATGTTGTTACACACACAGATTGTTATGAATAATAATTATTTTCCTCGGTCAATTCTCTTAGAATTGAAAAACACATTTGCTACCAGGAGATCGTTCATCACTTAAGGAATCAACGACTTTGAGGATTGAATTCTGTAGGAAATTGGGGTTTGTGAACTCTGGTTACATTAAGCGCAATTGAGAATTTCAGGGTCAAGCTCCCCTGGATCATTATAAAATCCGGAATATATCTTAGAGGGTGTAATTACACCATGGAAACCTTATATGGTGTTTTAAAGACATTTCCACTAAATTGCTCTTATTCAAATTGCCCCCAATTACAATGCCCCGCCTCTTAATGACCAAATGAAATTTTGTTCCTTTCCTAGAATGATTATTATTGTTGGTCAAATGAAATTTGAAAAATCCTGAGATTGGGCGGTAGGCCTGATTGGAGCACAATAACGCCCTGGTGATTTATTATAATTGATCCCTGATGATTTGCAGTAGTTCCTTCATAACGAGTAAATAATTAGCCCCTTTGGTTATTAATTAATTTTCTGAAAAATCTTTAGGGAGAAAACAATGAATTTCTGTTGAACACCGTCCTGGATCATGAATAGCCTCTGAAAATTCTGTTAAACCTATTGGCCTGATAACTGATACTTTGTGTACGAGATGGGGATCCCCATGATTATGAAAGAAATAAGAATTAGGCCAAAAACAAATAAGACATTATGAAGAGTTGAAATCTGTAGAATTATCACTTACAAAACTCTGGGAATGATTTAGAGACCAATTTACGACATATTCACGATAGTTGATTCATAGGTGATAGGTCTCATGCAAAATTCGAGCTTGGTTTGCGTTTAACAAAAATGAGGACTATAGATTTGACCGTTAGTAACACATGATTTGGGATAAAAATCAGGAATGAGGTTTCAGGACATTAATGTGATTAAGTGCACTTTAAGAATTAATCTTCGAGGATTTACAATATATGAATTTTATGAGCCCTGGAATTGATGACCCAAATGAGTTTAAGTACCAGAACTAAGCAATGACTATTACTAGAGCATCCTTTGGTTTAGTAAATGACCATGACTGTACAACCCCGTATTCGCCGAATGGGTCCATGGGGCCCCAGGGGCCAGGTGGCAGGGCAAGGAGCAGAATAAGGAGTCCAAGAGACCTTTGGGCGAGTGAGGCCCGCACTCGCGGACCACTCGCATAGGCACCATGGCAGATAGGCGAGAGCGCCCAAGGTCTCGCCCCTCAAGTGAGTCGAACACATGGCGAGTGACGGCCTCATAAATCATTCGCCCAGCGAACCATGATGAGCAGGGAGCCTGGCGAGGGGTGCCTTCAAGGACCACTTGTGAAATTTTCCGTAGATCTAGGAGTGAGCAGGAATCGTACAACTCAAAGTTACAGCCAACAACCAGAAGCACATGAAACAAAGCAATCTTTATTGAAAACAGTAGGAATCTTCATTACAGAGCGAGGTATACATGGCGAGACATGATTTCGCCAGTACACAAAACCAAAAGGAAAAATACAATGCTGAAGAAAGATAACTGGCGGTCTGAACACAGAAGCCGCCAAACCACGTGGCCTGGATGTTCGCGTGACTAGAAAAAGGAGACCGCGCGAACAGACTGCTGGCGACTTGAACAACACCACTGAAGCTCTGTGACCTCCCAAACTCCACTGATTCTCTCAAACTCCAGCAACCCACACTGCAAGCCACAAGACTGCCCAGACACTTTAAAAGAAAAGTTGACCGCTGCTGTCCGCACAATCCGCAGAAGCTGCACAAGGAAAGTTCAATCAACAAACCGAGCGGTCACAAAAAAGAGACTGGAAGCTCTAGGCGCGAGTTCAGCTTACACTTGGTGCGATTGATTTTGCTGCTACAGTGACTCCTATTTATAGGCGTGCGACCAGATCCAGTAACCACCCTATGAGATAGAGTCACCGCCCTGATCGCGCGACCAAGATTGGTCTACCCGCGCGGTCAGCAGAAGATCGCTCTGCGCTTTGTGAGCACGCCGACTTCAACCCTGACCAGGAGATCGCCACTCCTTCAAGAAGCCACGCGATCATGACAACCCGTACGGTCATGATGCCCACCACCAATGTTCGCATATACGAGACCTCCTCCAGAGACCGCAAACACAAAGAGGAGACCGCGCGACTAAGAGAACCTTAGTCGATGCGCACCAACAAGAACCCGGATAGTCACCAGACCGTACTGCCGGATACCCGAACAACAACCCTGTGCGGTTAAAAGCTTAACCCGCACAGTCCAGAAAACAGCTCGCCACGCGGTCTCACGAACCAGACCTCGTGGCCTCACCTCGGCAGCCTTGGACAGAGAGAACGTCGGTCAGGCCGAATAAGACAGTGGCTAGACCAAATATGTCAGGCCGCACAGGAGACCGCAAGGTCGCACGGTTAGACCAGACCGCGCGACCTCCTCCCAAACCGCCAACTGCACACTTCAACATTTTCAACACTCCCCCTTGAAGTGGGAAGTTGAAAACAACCCAGGTAAACTCCTCAGCCGAGTGAACGACCCCTTCGCCAGCGCCATCGTGAATATGTCAGCAACGTTGTCCAGACTCCGAACATGCACGACCGAAAGAGACCCCTCCAGCACCTTCTCACGAATGAAATGATGCTCGATCTCGATATGTTTGGTCCTCGCGTGACACACTGGATTAGTAACCAGTTTGAGTGCACTCTCATTGTCGCCGCAGAGCAGAGTCGGACCCCGAACCTCCTTATGGACATCTCCCACAAACCTCCTAAGCCAGATGGATTCTTGAGCTGCCAAGGCCTAAGCCTTGTATTCCGCTTCCTTGGTAGAGACAGACACGGAATCCTGCTTCTTGCTGCACCATGATATAGCCGTAGGGCCCGCCATGAAGACGAATCCAGACGTGGACTTCCAATCATCCGAATCTCCCCCGTAATCAGCATCCATGTACCCATGCACCACGAAGCCCGCATCCCTTCTGTATAAGAGACCCATATCCGAAGTCGCCTTGACTTACTTCAAAATATTCTTGGCCTCTAATAGATGAGGCATCCGTGGTTCCGCCATATAACGACTCACCCTGCCAGCTGCATATGCAATATCCGGCCTAGTGATCGTCAGATAAATCAAGCTCCCAACTAGAGCTCGGAACACAATTAGATCTTCCAGAATCCTCCCCTCATCCTTCCGAAGTTTCACGGCCTTCTCCAGAGGTGTAGAAATGCATTTCCCTTCCTTCATGCCGAATCGCTCCACGATTCGCTCCGCATATCCAGCCTGGGACACCAGCACTTCACTTTCCTTCCCCTGCACTTTGAGTCCAAGGAAATGGTGGAGTTCACCCAAGTCCTTCATCTCAAAGCTGATAAATAGTTCAGCCCGAAGCTTTGCTACCTCCTCCTTCAAATTCCCCGTCATGATCATATCGTCGACGTAAAGCAGCACAATGACTTGATGCTCCCCCTTCTTCTTGACAAACAAGCTTGAGTCAGAGTCTGAAGCATCGAATCCATATAATAGGAGATATTTTGCGATCTTCCCATACCACACCCTCGACGCTTGCTTCAACCCATACAGGGCCTTCTTCAGCTTACAGACATAGTCTGTAAAATCTTCAGATATGAAGCCTGGCGGCTGGACCCAAAAAATGCCGCCAAGGAAATAATGAACCGAACTGAAGTCATCTTCGCCACCAGACTAAATGTCTCTTCATAATCTTCACCGTATTGCTGCGAGAATCCACGAGCCACAAGGCGAGCCTTGTATCGCTCGATACTGCCTTCTGCCTTCTTCTTGAGCTTATAGACTCATTTGCATGTCACAGGGGTGATACCCTTGGGCCTGGGCACCAAAGACCAGGTCTCATTCTTCTCAAGAGCTGTCATCTCTTCTTTCATAGCCGAATCCCACTGTTTCACGCCTTTGGCCTTTTCAAAGCTCACTGGCTCCCACTCATCCAGGGGACCAGCAAAGAAACACGAGACAAAGCTCACCATGTTTCCTCCTGTATAGTGATCAGGGGCAATGATCGTTCGCTTCGATCTCCTCAACACCTTCTCCCGACTCGCATTATCCTCAGCTGCTTCTTAACTACCTCCCCTTCTGGACGTACTAGGAGCATCGCTCCCCCTGCTTCCTGATCCAGAAGCCTCCGTCTCAAAACTAGAAATGGATGGACCACCTGGTGACATGGGCAGCTCCACCTGAAGATTTTCCACAGCTCTCTCCGGCTCCTCCACCCTGCTTTCTGGTAACTCAACACCAGAACTTCCCTTGTACGATGTCACCTCATCAAACACGACGTCGCGAGATACAACAAATCTCTGTGTCTCGGGGTCCATGCACTTCCACCCCTTCTTCCGATCATCATATCCCACGAAGACTAGCTTCCTTGCTTTTGCAATTAGCTTCATCTAAAGTGCATCTGGAACGTGCACATAGCAGGTGGAACCAAACACCCAAAGGTGCGCAACGCTTGTCTTTTCCTTGAACATCATCTCATGCAGGGTCAACATATTGATGGGACTGAGAGGCATCCTATTGATGACGTAGGCGGCACAAGACATTCCCTCCATCCAGAAGGACCTTGGGATACTCTTGGCATGCATCCAACACTTGCAGGTCTCCGTCAGATGATGGATCTTTCGCTCTACAACTCCATTTTGTTGTGGAGTATGCGCGTAAGTAAGCTCCCTCTGGATGTACGCCTTCCTGCAAAAACTAGAGAACTCACCAGAGGTGAACTCCCCCCCCCCCCCCCCCCCCCCCCCCCCCGTTATCAGTTCTTAGCTTCTTTATCCGCAGACCTAGACGACCCTCCACAAGCTCCTTGAACTCCACAAACTTGGCAAACGCCTCCGCCTTCTCCTTCAGGAAATAGACCCAGACATATCTGGTGTAATCGTCGATCAACACCAGCATATACCTGCTGCCTCCGAGGCTTGGGGTAGCAGTCGGTCCCATCAAGTCACCGTGGATACACTCCAACGGCACACTACTCCTTGTATGTCACTTATCAAATGGCAGTCGATGAGACTTGTCGAACTGACATCCCGCGCAAACATGTCCGTCACCGTAGGAAGATAGACTAGACCGGCCCTTAACTAGTCCTTTTATCGCCATAGCCTTCAGCTTATCCATCCCTACATGCCCCAACCTCTCGTGCCATATAACGACACTATCATTTGTCCTCATCTTGTCAACATAAGAACTTGTCGATAAAATGAACAAGTCTTTTGCCCTTCTCCCGACATGAACGACGTCGGCCTTTACCGCCTCAACATTTCGTAGAAACCTCACTTCTGTTGGACCAAACAGAACGTGATACCCAGCGTCTACAGTGTTGGTCACGGAGAAGAGGTTTTTCCTCATTCCGAGCATATGATAGACACTCTTCAAAGTTAGTGGCCCCTATCACTTCCCAAGGAAACAACCCCCACCTTCTCGACAGTATGCACGATATTATCAGCAGTTATGATAGCATCATTACCAGAGTAAGGCTGCGCTGAAGAAAGCTTCGACTCGTCCCCGGTGAGGTGATGACCAAGCCCCGAGTCCAGGATCTAGTCCTCCTGATAGTTGATAGGAGCCGCAGCTCCGACAGAAGCCGAGAAGGCTCCTCCCCATCCTCCATCATTTGGCCTGGCCTCAGTTTCCTCCTTCCCTACTGCAGCATGCCCTGGCTGAAGATTCACCCGACAATCCTTCCTGATGTGACCAAGCTTTCCGCAGCTAAAGCACTTGGGTCCTTCTCCCTTCTTCTTCCCTTCATCCTTGGGAGCATAGCCCCTCTCCTCCTGTCCAGATGTTGAAGGCCCATTGCCTCCAGCGGTCTTCTTCTTCTTATCCCATTTCTTCTTCTTCCCTGTGAAGAGCACCTTGCCTTCTCCTCCAGACACTGACACCCCCGCCATCTGTCTTGCTAAGCTCTCCTACGACGCAAGAAGATTCTCCAGATCCAGTAGAGACAGCTGATTTGCCCAACCCTGCACCGATGTCACAAAGGCCATATACTCCTTCCGCAAGCCGCGGATGATGTGTCTCTTCAGCTTCGCCTCAGAAATTGGCTCATCAGGATCCAGTGCTGAAATCAAAGCGCACAGGTTCTTCATCTTCAGGAAGAACGTGGAGATATACAGATCTTCCTGAGCCGACCTTGCCAGCTCATTTTCCAGGAACTGTAGCCTCGCTACATTCTTCTTGTTAAACAGCCCGTCCAGGGCTCTCCAGATCTCGACAGCTGATCCACACCCTAAGATGTGATCAAATAGGTCAGGTGATATTGCCCTTTTTAGAGTGAACTCTGCTTTCGCATTAACCATCCTCCAATTCCTCACATCATGACCATTATCCACAACTAGGAAAACTTCCTCCGTACTATCTCCTCCAACAACCTCCCAAAGGTCCTCGCCTAGAAGATAACTCTGCATGCATGACTTCCACTTCATGAAGTTAGTCGATGTGAGCATCTCAATTCCAAGACCTCTTGCAAAACCTGCTTCCATGGCTCTACCACTGGTCCCTTCTTCACAAAGGCGATGGCAACTTAAAGTTGTTAACTGCTCTATCCACTCCAACCTGACTCTGATACCATGTGAAATTTTCCATAGATCTTGGAGTGAGCAGGAATCGTACAACTCAAAGTTACAGCCAACAACCAGAAGCACATGAAACAAAGCAATCTTTATTGATAACAGCAGGAATCTTCATTACAGAGCGAGGTATACATGGCGAGACATGATTTCGCCAGTACACAAAACCAAAAGGAAAAATACAATGCTGAAGAAAGATAACTGGCGGTCTGAACACAGAAGCCGCCAAACCGTGCGGCCTGGATGTTCGTGCGACTAGAAAAAGGAGACCGCACGAACAGACTGCCGGCGACTTGAACAACACCACTGAAGCTCCGCGACCTCCCGAACTCCACTGATTCTCCCGAACTCCAGCAACCCACACTGCAAGCGGAAAGACCGCCCGAACACTTTAGAAAAAGAGGTGACTACTGCTGTCCGCATAATCCGCAGAAGCTGTGATGAATAGCAAATTATACATATTTTTTGTATAATTTTTAGCATAATTTTGGGTAGTTTTGTACATATTGCATATAAATTCTTGAAATAATATCTTGTTTTATATATGTATATAGCAATACATCTTTTTGAAAAAACTTGAGTTATTTAAGTTTGAAACAAATCAGAATATTTATAAAAATAAGTAAATATACTTATATAAGAATAAAATTTTGAAATATTATTGTATAATAAATTTATTATAAATATAATAAATATATGTGTATAATATATGTATTTGCATATATATATATATATATATATATATATATATATGTATAAAATATATAAAATATAAATAATAATAGTATATATATAGTATTAATAATACATATAAAATAAATATATATATGGTTGCTGGAGATTCGTCGAACGCTGCCCTGCGTTCGACAAACGCGCAGCGCCCTGCGTTCGACGAACGCGCAGCGCCCTGCGTTCGACGAACGCGCAGCGCCCTGCATTCGACGAACGCTCAGCGCCCTGCGTTCGACGAACGCGCAGCGCCCTGCGTTCGACGAATACGCAGCGCCCTGCGTTCGACGAACGCGCAGCGCCAGACGTTCGACGAACGGCGTCAGGCATTCGACGATCTCTTAGTATTATATATATTATATATAAATATATTATATAAAAACATCTGCAGGCGTTCGACGAAGGAGCTCTGAGTTCGATGAACTCCCCACTGCGTTCGACGAATCCCAGACCACTGAGACAAGTTAGCCTGCTGAGACCAGAACCTGCATTCGACGAACTCTTCGCTGCGTTCGACGAATCACTCAGTCCAGGCGTTCGAGGAATTCCTCTCCGCCTCCCTCCCAGTTCGACGAACTCGTCCCTGCGTTCGACGAATTCGCTCCCAGCCCGCCAGCTCTCCATCCAGCAAGCTGTCCTGCCAGCTCTCTCCTTCTAGAACCTGCCAGCTTCTATCCGCACCCCAACTCAAGTCAAATTTGCCATCCTCTTCAGTCAAACCGCCAGCTGCTTTTTTTCCTTTTTGCTAATTGCATCCCTCTTTTGCCTATAAATAAAGGGTGTTGGCTGATGTTTCCACGGTTCACAAATTCTGATGTTTTTGGGATTTGTGTTCCACTTTTGTTTTTCTCTCTCTTATTTTCCATTGTCTCCTCTCTAGTTTTGTAATATTTTATTTTCTTAATGAAATAGATAAGTTTTTCTTCATAGTTGTTCTTCTTTTCTTAATTTTTGTTGTGTGTGTGTGTATGAGATTAATTTTATAGCTTAATAGCTAGATTTTCTGCATTTTTATCGCTTTCATAATTAGTTTTACCGCTTTTATAACTAGATTTTTCGCATTCTTTATCGATTTCATAGCTAGATTTTCTGCATTTTTACCGCTTTCATAACTAGATTTTCTGCATTATTTGCCGCTTTCATAGCTAGATTTTCTGCATTATCATCGATTTTCTTGGTTTTTGCTAAACGCACACCAAGCCCGCGATTTTCTGCATTATTTATCACTTTCATAGCTTAGATTTTCTGCATTATCATCGCTTTTCTTGGTTTTTGCTAAACGCACACCAAGCCTGCGATTTTCGTTTTTTCTGCTTTTTAGAATTACTACAATCACACTTATTTTCATCGATAAGATAATATCGCTTCCTCATAGTAGAAATAATCAACACGGCCTCGGAAAAATATGACAACGATATTATTTTCTAAAAAAATTATATCCTGTTCTATAAATGATAAGGTGCACTTGCCTTTATCGCAAGATAAGTTGGATAAATTACATTCAAAGACTCTGCGTGAGACCTTTTTATAAAATTAAGTAACCAAAAAAAAAATTCCGGCCCCGTCGCCGCGGAGCCACCCCCGATATTCTGAAAGCGGGAGCGACCGTTACTTCCATCACCTCGACAGGTGGGATAACAGTTAAGCTCCTCGAAGTACGAGTACTCGCTGGACTCCGCGAAAACGCCGGCCGGAATCTAACCTAACCCAGGCTCCGCAGGAATTTAATTTTAACTTCATCAAGTTTTTGGCGCTGTTTTCGGGGACTTTTCGTGTCGTTATTTTGAAACAGGGAATCGCTATTAATTTTATCTTTTACTTCTTCCTCTCCCTTTTTCTCTCGTACATATATTTCTAAACAAAAAACCAAAAAAATAGAAAAAGCTCGAAAAACAAAAAAAAATTCAAAACACTAATTATCTATATATATTTTCATAAAAAAAAAAGCTCTTTCTTTCTTTTACTTAAATTATCATAAAAAAAATCCAAAAATCAAATCAAAAAATATAAAAATAAAACATTTTGCTTATAAAAAAGAAAAACTTTTTTTATATAAAAGTATATGAGGGGAAGCTCTTCGGATTATCCGAAATTTGTTTTTGATCCAGAAATCGAGCGCACTCTTCATGAGCGCCTTCGATCTCGTGACCAAAAACAACCCTTAAATCTCGAAGAATTAACCGGCGATACTATAGCAGATAATATGGCAGATCCCAATCCAAATGCGGCCCCACAACGGACCATGGCCTACTATTCCAGGCCGAATTTGGAAGATACTAGGTCAAGTATCACTCGCCCCGTGATAGCTAATAATAATTTCAAAATAAAATCCAGCATAATCCAAATGGTACAACAGTCGATTCAGTTCGACGGTTTGCCAGATGAGGACCCAAACCAACACCTTTCAAACTTTTTAGAAATTTGCGACACCTTCAAAATTAATGGCGTCAGCGATGACGCCATTCGCTTGCGCTTATTCCCCTTTTCCCTGTGGACAAAGGCTAAATCGTGGTTGACTACTCTTCCGAGAGGGTCCATAATCACGTGGGCCGAATTGACGGAAAATTTTCTAACTAAGTCGTTTCCTCCGTCAAAAACCGCTAAATTACGCACGGATATCGCATCTTTTATACAATTCGATTCTGAGTCTCTTTACGAGACTTGGGAGCGTTTTAAAGAATATTTGCGAAGGTGTCCTCATCACGCGCTACCAACTTGGCTACAAATCCAAACGTTCTACAATGGCTTGAATTTCTCAACGCGATAGATGATCGACGCAGCCGCTAGGGGAACGTTAAACAACAAAACCCCAGAGGCCGCTCAAGCTCTGATCGAAGAAATGGCCAAGGTCGCGTCCTAATAAATCAGCCGTTCTTTTTGAAGTGGATGCAACTACTTACTTAGCCTCGCAGGTAGAGCAGCTAAGCAAGCAAGTGGCGGGGATGACTGCTTCCTCCTCCACTCCCGCGTGGGCGAATACTAATAATAATAATAATATTAATAATAATAATAATAATAATAATTTAAATGAAGAATCGGTAGATTACCTCGACAATCAAGTTCGGCCTCCCTTCAACCCTAATAATAACCCATATAGTAATAACTATAATCCGGGTTGGAGGAATCACCCGAACTTCTCCTGGAGTAATCAAAATAACACGCAGCGACCCCCAAATGTAAATCCGCAAGGATTTCCGCACGGATTTCATCAGGGATAACCGCCGCCTCCTCCAAAACTTTCTCCGCTCGAAGAAGCTTTCGCTAAACACATCGTGTCTAACGACTCAAATATCCGGAACATCACCGGATCGCTAAAAAACTTAGAAAATCAAGTTGGACAACTTGCGAAGAAGGTCTCCGAGCGGCAACTTGGAGCTTTGTCGGGTAATATGGAGTCGAACCCCTGAGTCTAACCGTCAAATGAGTCAAGCTATGCGACGGTAAACAAAGCGCTCGTGGGAGACACCCCATATTTATCTAATATTTTCTTACTTCTCCATAATTTGCAGGCATTCATCTGGTCATCCCATCTCTAAATCAGGGACATGCCTTTTCCCCCTGCTATTTCCTTTCTTGTATTTTTCATGCTTTTGTACATATAGAATTGTTCCTCATACTTAATTTCAACATTGAGGACAATGTTGACTTTTAAGTATGGGGGCGTTTTTTCCCCTCCTTTTGTCATTATTTTTGTCCCTCCCATATTAGAAAAACCTCAAAAAAAATTTGAAAAAAAATATTATGTATATATTTATGCACATTTGAAAAAATAAAAAAATATCATTATGAAATTTTTTTTAAGTATTAATCTATATATAAGATAAAAATTCGAAAAATCCAAAAAAAATTGAAAAAATTTTACTTAGAAATTTGTTATAACAAAATTCACAAAATTTTATCATAACACCAAAAATTTTATTTATTTATGTTTTTATTTTCCTTTCTTTCTTTTTCCTTTTTTTTCTTATTAACTATTTATATGTATTTTGTTACAACAAAAACAAAATTTCAAAAAAAAATCATAATAAAAATTCAAAAAAAATGATGAAAACTTATCCGATAAAATTCCCAAAATATAATAAAAACCCCTACTTAGCTTTGTATTTTTCAAAATTAGTTTGAGTTTATTTATAAGCATTTTTCATTATTTTTGATTTGCCAAAACCCTTATTCGTTTCATGGTTTGTAAGATTTAGATTCATGTAATTTTAGTTGTAAATAATATATTGTGTTTTTAATTTAATTTGAGAACAAATTTTTTAGCACTACTTCAAGTTTACCCTAAATAGCTTCTTGTTGTATTATTTTGGCAGACCATCTTTAGACTTTAATTATTCCTACTTCAAACTTGTGAAACTTTAGGAATGTTTTAAACCTACTAAAACTTGCTCTCAAAAATTTTCTTAATTTATAAAATCTAGAAATTTCTAAACCCCTTACATCCCCTTTCTTAGTATTTTATTTTAAAAGATCTTATGTCAATGGGAATAAGATTTCATTCCGTAAACATAGGCACCCAATTTTATTAAAAGATTATATGGCATGGGAATAAGATTTTCGTTCCCTAAACATATTCATTGGGTTATTTTTGAAGATTGAAAATGTTCACTTTGGGAATAAAACTTTCATTCCCTAATCAAAAGCAAAAAAATTGAGTAGGGTGAGAGGATAAAATCCATCACTCCCAAATCAAATGCCTCTTCTCCTACCAAGATCCCCCTACCCCCCAGCCAATCAAATTGAAAACTAGATATAAATGAAAAATTTGAGAGAGCATAATTAGTAAGTTTTAATTATTCTCAAAAAAATTTCTTAAAAAAGTTAAAGTTCTTATAATTCTATTCTAATCATGGTGCTAATTATTATAATTATTTAGGTCGCTACTTAGCTAACTTTAGAAGCCTTGTTGGCTAAAAAATTTTCACTCTTTTTAAATCTTTAACACAATATAGGACTTACCTCTTTAAATCTCCTAAATTTATTTCAAGCTTACTTTTCGATTAAATAAAATTTTGGTAAATTAAAAATTCTATTAGTGTCTTATAAGTATCTCTTACTTTTGCCTTGGAATAACAAAAGCTTAAGTATGGGGGTATTTGATGAATAGCAAATTATACATATGTTTAGTATAATTTTTAGCATAATTTTGGGTAGTTTTGTACATATTGCATATAAATTCTTGAAATAATCTCTTGTTTTATATATGTATATAGCTATACATCTTTTTGAAAAAACTTGAGTTATTTAAGTTTGAAACAAATCAGAATATTTGTAAAAATAAGTAAATATACTTATATAAGAATAAAATTTTGAAATATTATTGTATAATAAATTTATTATAAATATAATAAATATATGTGTATAATATATGTATCTGCATATATATATATATGTATAATATATAAAATATAAATAATAATAGTATATATATAGTATTAATAATACATATAAAATAAATATATATATGGATGCTGGAGATTCGTCGAACGCTGCTCTACGTTCGACGAACGCGCAGCGCCCTACGTTCGACGAACGCGCAGCGCCCTGCGTTCGACGAACGCGCAGCGCCCTGCGTTCGACGAACGCGCAGCGCCCTGCGTTCGACGAATGCGCAGCGCCCTGCGTTCGACGAATGCTCAACGCCCTGCATTCGACGAACACGCAGGGCCCTGCATTGGACGAACGCTCTGCGCCCTGCGTTCGACGAACGGCGCCAGGCGTTCAACGATCTCTTAGTATTATATATATTTATTATATATAAATATATTATATAAATCATCTGCAGGCGTTCGACGATAGAGCTCTGAGTTTGACGAACTCTCCACTACGTTCGACGAATCCCAGACCGCTGAGACGAGTCAGCCTGCTGCGACCAGAACCTGCGTTCGACGAACTCTTCGCTGCGTTCGACGAATCCCTCTCCGAGTTGCGTTCGACGAATCACTCAGTCCAGGCGTTCGACGAATTCCTCTCCTCCTCCCTCCCAGTTCGACGAACTTGTCCCTGCGTTTGACGAATTCGCTCCCAGCCTGCCAGCTCTCCTTCCAGCAAGCTGTCCTGCCAGCTCTATCCTTCTAGAACCTGCTAGCTTCTATCCGCACCCCAACTCAAGTCAAATTTGCCATCCTCTTCAGTCAAACCGCCAGCTACTATTTTTCCTTTTTGCTAATTGCAGCCCTCTTTTGCCTATAAATAAAGGGTGTTGGCTGATGGTTCCAGGGTTCACAAATTCTGATGTTTTTGGGATTTGTGTTCCACTTTTGTTTTTCTCTCTCTTGTATTCCACTGTCTCCTCTCTAGTTTTGTAATATTTTATTTGCTTAATGAAATAGATAAGTTTTTCTTCATAGTTGTTCTTCTTTTCTTAATTTTTGTTGTGTGTGTGTGTATGAGATTAATTTTAAAGCTTTCATTGCTAGATTTTCTGCATTTTTATCGCTTTCATAATTAGTTTTACCGCTTTCATAACTAGATTTTCCGCATTCTTTATCACTTTCATATCTAAATTTTCTGCATTTTTACTGCTTTCATAACTAGATTTTCTGCATTATTCACCGCTTTCATAGCTAGATTTTCTACATTATCATCGCTTTTCTTGGTTTTTGCTAAACGCACACCAAGCCCGCGATTTTCTGCATTATTTATTTCTTTCATAGCTTAGATTTTCTGCATTATCATCGTTTTTCTTGGTTTTTGCTAAACACACACCAAGCCCGCGATTTTCGTCTTTTCTGCTTTTTAGAATTACTGCAATCACACTTATTTTCATCGATAAGATAATAGCGCGTCCTCATAGTAGAAATAATCAACACGGCCTCGGAAAAATACGACCGCGATATCATTTTCTAAAAAAATTATATCCTGTACTATAAACGATAATGTGCACTTGCCTTTATCGCAAGATAAGTTGGATAAATTACATTCAAAAACTCTGCGTGAGACCTTTTTATAAAATTAAGTAACCAAAAAAAAAATTCCAGCCCCGTCGCCGCGGTGCCACCCCCGATATTCCGAAAGCGGGAGCGACCGTTACTTCCATCACCTCGATAGGTGGGATAACGGTTAAGCTCCTCGAAGTACGAGTACTCACTGGACTCCGTGAAAATGCCGGCCGAAATCTAACCGAACCCAGGCTCCGCAGGAATTTAATTTTAACTCCATCAAGCTGCACAAGGAAAGTTCAATCAACAAACCGAGCGGTCACAAAAAAGAGACCGCATGCTCTATGCGCGAGTTCAGCTTACACTTCGTGTGATTGATTTTGCTGCTAAAGTGACTCCTATTTATAGGCGTGCTACCAGATCCAGTCACCACCCTATGAGATAGATTCACCGCCATGATCGCGCGGCCAAGATTGGTCTACCCGCACGGTCAGCAGAAGATTGCTCCGCGCTTTATGAGCTCGCCGACTTCAACCCTGACCAGGAGATCGCCACTCCTTCAAGAAGCCACGCGATCATGACAACCCGCACGGTCATGACGCCCACCACTAGTGTTCACATATACGAGACCTCCTCCAGAGACCGTGAACAGAAAGAGGAGACCGCGCGACTAAGAGAACCTTAGTCATCGCGCACCAACAAGAACCCAGACAGTCACCAGACCGGACTGCCGAATACGTGAACAACAACCCTGTGCGGTTAACAGCTTAACCCGCACAGTCCAGAAAACAGCTCGCCATGCAGTCTCACGAACCAGACTGTGCGGCCTCACCTCGGCAGCCTTGGACAGAGAGAATGGCGGTCAGGCCGAATAAGACTGTGGATAGACCGAATATGTCAGACCGCATAGGAGACCGCAAGGTCGCGCGGTTAGACCAGACCGCGCGACCTCCTCCCAGACCGCCAACTGCACACTTCAACATTTTCAACACCACTCGCCCAGAGGGCTTTGGGGGGAAAAATACCTAGATACCCCTTGTGGGCTGCCAATAGCCCTCCAGAACAGCGGAGTTAGGCTGTTAGCAGACCAGTTTGGGGTGCAATTAGTAAAACCAAAAGGCGGATTTATGCTATTTGTAGTCCAAAACTAGAAAATCTTTAAATAGACCCTTAAGGGCACCTTGGAGGAGATCATATCTTTTGAACTCTCTCCTCCAGGCAATTTTTGGAGTTGGCTGCTAGTGCCCTCCAAGGTGCCCGGCTGAGCATTGGTTTGGGAGGGGAAGCTCTCTAAGATCTTCCGAGTGTGTGGCGGGACCTCCTCGCTGCAGCCTTGGGTCTATTCCAGATTTTTCATATTCAGTCAGGAGAGTTTAGTGAGGGAGAACTAGGCGCGGGCTACACCCCCCATGGGTCCAAACTCAGAGAGCGGTTGACGGTTTCAACATTTTTGGTGCGGTGAGCGTGGACCGTAGCCAGTGCAAGAAAATCCCAAGTTGAGCTCGATGACAGGAGATGGAGGAAATGGTTTCGATCTAGGCCAATCGCAGCCACCGGCAGCAATGGAGTGGCTGGAGATGTTCAAGAAGTTCAATCGAGAGGTCATGCAGACCATGCAGGTAGCTCTTGCCAGAAGAAGAGAATGCGAGACGCCCATGGTCCCGGTGGTTCCACCCCAACAGATCGGTGAGAACGCTCCGGGCCAGCGGCTTGGGAAGGTGGTCGCGGTTGAAGTGAGTGTGCAAGATCTCCCCGGGCGGCAGGTGTTTAGCTGCCCGGCGAGTGCGGAGGTGTGCGAGCTGACTCCGCGCGAGAGGACCACTCACCGAGCAGGGGAAGGGAGTCCCTTCTGTGAGTTGATCCTCTCGGCTCCAGTGCCAGAGGGGTTCAGAGGGCCGGAGATATCCTACTATACCAGCAAAGATGACTCAGTCCTACACCTGCAGTGGTTTGAGGACATGGTCTCGATCCTCCCGATGATAGATGCCTTCTAGTGTCGGCTCTTTTCCACCACTCTGAAGGAGAAGGCGAGGGACTGGTTCCACCTGCTCCCAGTAGGTTCCATCTACGCCTTTGAGGACTTGCACCAGAGCTTCAGGTTGTGCTTCTCAACATCAAAAAAGAGGAAGAAGGATGCGGAGGCACTCTTTAAGATCAAGCAGGGGGCCCGGGGAGTCGTTGGCCCATTATGTGGATATGTTCCAAGAAGACGTCTTGCAAGTCCAGGAGGTGCTGGGGTTCACCCTCCAGCTAGCCTTCATAGTGGGGTTGCGGGAGGGGTTCTTCAAGATGGACCTGAAGCGAAAGGCCCCTCTATCCTTTGAGGAGCTGATGGAGCGGACAATAGAGGAGATCGAGGGAGAGGCCGCCAATTCTGAGTTTGCAAAGAGGTTGGCAAGGCTGAGCGAGCCAGAGGTGAGGCACCAGGAGGGAAGAAGAAGGGAAGAACCCAGAGGTCAGGGGTTTCGGGGGCAGCAACGGGATTGGGGGTATCAGGAGCCCAATATTCGGCTGGCTTGGAGGCCCCAAGAAGGACCAGCTGTTGGAGACTATGTTCTACATCTCTTGGTTTGAGAATAATAAATACCGTGTTGTATTTGATCTTGTATTTTGTGTGTTTATAGTGTGTAGGTTGTACAAGAACTATAGCTACACATTCCTTGAATAGTATACTGAATGGAGATGACTCTCTGGAAAGAGAGCTAATGCCCCGTGTTAGCTGTTAACGCGCATCGTTAACCTCCGTTGAGAAGGAATCCGTCGAGAAGAAATGTCGTCGAGAAGAAATCTGTTGAGAAGGCAGAGAGAAGGCAGAGACAACGCCAGGCGTTAGTACTTAACGTCGGCGATAGCCGTTCGACGAACTTTGCTCTCTGTTCGATGAAATTTCGGCTGAAGAAACTACGTTCGACGAACAGGGCCTGCGTTTGACGAACTAGACCTGCGTTCGACAAACTGGACCTGCGTTCGACAAACTGGACCTGCGTTTGACGAACTGGACCTGCGTTTGACGAACTGGACCTGCGTTAGACGAACTGGACCTGCGTTCGACGAACTGGACCTACGTTCGACGAAATGAGAAGGCCGATCGACGAATTTGAAGGAGAACAACTCAACGCCAGCGTTGACTCTTAACACCCGCGTTGAATCCACAAACTGCCATGATCTTGATGGTTGCGCGATTTCAGCCACGACAGTGCACGTTCACTAACGCCGACGTTAACCCTTAACGTCGCGCGTTAGCTTCCGAGGCTATTTAATGCACAGCCCCTCTCATTCTCAAAAAAATAGAGATGATTCCAGAATTCTGATACTTTGGAGAGAGGTTCGTGTACTGCAATTAAGAGATCTCCCTTGGGCTAACATGAAGATCTAAAGAAGATTATGAAGGAGAAGGTCTACAACGCATATTCCATACGAAGGACGATCGTTTCAAGAACGCCAACATCTACATCGACTTCATCTTCACCTTCAGAATTTCTTAGGGAGTTTCTCTTTACTTATCTTGTAATCTTTTATTTTTCCTTTTGTAATTTGTGTGGAGAAATTATTCGGTGAGAACGTCGGATTCCGGGAAGGATTCCGTGGGTAAATTTGCCTTGTGTTGGCGACTAGGTCCTTGTGAGGCTTAGGGGGTAATTCACCGCCTTGTGCGTGGCGACTAGGTTGAGGGTAGATCTAGGGGGTGGCTAGAGGCCTTATCTGGGGATAGATAGGCTATAGCCAACCGCTCCTTGGGAGAAGGACCGGTGAAACATCAAAAAGTGTTTTTACATATTTTCGCCTTGATTTCTAGCGTTATAGAAATTAAACATTTGTGTATTCAATTTATTATGAAATAAAATCATGCCTTTTAATGTTCTAATCAATTGATTTTATTTCCTCTTCAAGAATGTTTTAATTTCTATTTTCATCAAAGTATTAAAATTAACATTTGTATAATTATCTTTGAAATACAATAATTATTTTCATTATCTCTGATTTTCTGGAATTGTATTTCATTTAAGATTTCTAAGTAAAATCACTGTGGCAATCTTTTTATTCTAAGGAATATTCTCTGGAGAGCTAACGCCCAGCGTTAAGACTTAACGCCAAGCGTTAGCAACAGTCAACAAAAAGTTTTGTTTCAATTATTTAAAAAGGAATCTTCATTACAATCCTATCTGGAATATTTAAATATATTTTTCTATATAATATTCTGAAACTTCAGTCCCAGACTCTGATAAACTTAAATAAGATTTAAATTCCATAAAAACCCTTATTCACCCCCCCCCCCCTCTAAGGGCGCCGTAAGATCCAACACGTGATATCAGAGCCAGGTTATTCCAATACGGCTTCACAACCGGGAATAATGGCGCTTCATGATCACGTATCTTCTAGAGGGGATAATGTTTATGAAAATGAAAAATCATTATGTCCACCATTATTTATGGGTGAAAATTATAATGGGTGGAGAATACTTATGGAAAAATTTCTTAAATCCTTGGATATTGAAGTTTGGAATATTACAATTAAAATGCCCCCAAATATTTAAAATAAAAATGAAATGTTTTTAAATGTCAAATCAATGAATAGTCTATATTGTGCATTAGATCAAAATATTTTCAAACTTATTTATACACTTCCTAATGCTTATGAAGTTTGCAAATTTCTTGAGAATTCTTATAGTCTTCCTTCCGCAGATGATGAATATAAGCAATTCCTTATGGATCTAAGAGAAGAAGACAACGTCACAATATTGGACTCAGTTGATGGCAAAACATCAAGCAAAAGAGAAGACAGAAACTATAGCAAGGTAAGAAAATCTAAATCTTCTCCTTTAGTAACTAATTCTATTTCTATATTTCATGTGCTTAAATTTGCTAAACGTAAAATTTCAAAGTTGAAACATGTTAATTCCAAATTACGTTTAGAAAATAAAACTTTAAAAGCAAACGCTAAAGTAGAATCTTATATTGATGTTTCAAATTCTTGTTCATGCTCTTTAATTGAAAATTCTAAACCTTGTTTTGATTATAATACTTTTAAAGAAGAACTCAAGGTTTTGGAAAAAGGTCTTTTAACTTCAAAAGAGCATAATGAAAAATTGTTAAAAGAAAATGATAATTTAAAAGATAAACTAGAATCATTAAAAATGTTTATTCAAAACTTTTCATATAATAAAACATCTTTTATTTCTAGTTTATCACATTATCAAAAGTCTAAAAGCTTAACTTCATATTATAAGAGTATGTCTATAAGAAAGAGTGGAAATGAAAATCATCAAAATAAGAACCAATCATTTAAAACATATTGTAACCCACTCTTTCAACATTCAATTCTTAAGAAAGACCATCACTCTTATAAACTCTCAAAGAATCAATATAATAAAATTCATTATGATTATCAACATCAATGTATTTTGAAAAATAATTTGAATAAACATAAATCCCAAATGAATTATTTTTCAAACAACTATCATTCCAAAAAGATGTCAAATAATCATAATATGAATTTAAAAGTTAAACAACCAAAGTATGAATGGAGGCCCAAAATTAAAAACGAAACACTAACTTCACTTATAAAGGCCCATTCATCACTATCTCTCCAAAAGCCTACACGATGTATTTGGGTACCCAAAGGAACCATCACACTTGGTCCCCTTTGGATACCTAAATCTCTCATTCACTAGGAACCATTGTATTGCATGAAGTAGAAATAACTTAAAAATAAAATATCCTTACTCTACTTCATGATATGCTTAATTGCTTTTTCTTTTGTTTATTTTTTATTTTTGAGCCAACCTGTTTATGATCACTTTATGTATCATGAGATATGACTTTCATTTTAAGCCTAATGTTTAACAAATCAAATTGAATTAAATTGAACATATAGTCATATTTTTTTTAAGTGATCTATCTTTTCTTTTTATATGTTTTATCCTTTTTAAAACCATTCCCTATAAATTTCTTATATTATCATTATAAATTGAATGCTAAATTTGCTAAATGAAATTATCAAGACTAATCAAATTACTTTTAAAATTGGATTTAAATGGATTTTTAGGGGTCTTAGGCCAAAATATTAAATGCGCAACTATGCATATTTGTCTGTTTTCGTTTTTGCATAAGATAGCCCCTATAATGAAAAATCATAATTGAAAATTTACAAAAATGATGAATATGATTTCACACACTCCATCTTGATCTATTAATATCCTATGCTAAAATTCACTATAATCATATATCATAATTCATGATCCATCAAGACCTATCTTAAATCAACTAATTCTATCAACCTTAAGAATTATGAAATATATGATTGCTATTGATATTATAGTTTCATATCTTGTTTTGTGTATGTGAATTACATCTTTATTATTTGCATGAATCTCATTATCTTTAGACCTATGAATTAACTTGATATAAACAAGATGACATCAAATAGAATTGTCACTTCATTCTAGGTCTATAAATTTTCAAAACTCTAAAATTGATTACATGCAAACCAATTATATATATTTAACATATTCTGCATAACATCCAAATTAATTATCCTAGCCGTACCTCTTGGTATATGCTCAATTTAGTGTTTATGCTAGGATTATCAATATAGTGACATGCTAAAGTTAGAGAAATTTGAACTTTAAGATTCATGAGTACATTGTGGTTTCAAAATCTAATATATGTTCTAAAACTAAAACAAACTCATGTTTTATGAATCAATCCTTAGACTAAACCGCTTTGTATATCCATAATCATTAACCTATGACATGTGTCTCAAAATAGTGAGGGCATAGGATTGTGTGCATTAGAGACCTAACCTCTAAGTCATGTCTTGTCCTTAACCGGGGAGGGTTCCAGTAGGGCCTTACGAGGCATTGGAGGGGAAAGAGTGCTAGGTTGAGCATCGTCTTTTGTATGCATATGGGATTAACACCCCAACCTATGACATGTGTGCAGCTCCTCATGCCCATCCGTCACTTAGTACGGGGCTAGAGTGTAGTCATGTAGTTAAGGTATCTTGATCTTAGATATACTTATATTATATTCATTGCATGAACATTATCTCACTCTTTATACATAAATCATGCATATTTATCTTTGTCCTAACATTGCATCTTGTGTTTGCATATTTTATTATTTTGAACTTTAATGATTTTACCAAACACAAGTACTTGAAAAATCACTAAAACATGCTAAAAGAGCCTTCATATCTAATCAATGTACTCTGAAATTTCTGAAGGAAGGTCTCTTTATAATACAAATGAATCATAAGAAAGCTTTTTCAAAACATCAAAATTTAGTGTTCTGTTTTGGCGTTAAGAAGTTAACGCCTGGCGTTAGCTCCTTTGCTCCAAAATATATTTTTTTGTTTTGAATTATTTCTGGTATTATTTTAATCTTTTGTGTGTGTTTTATTTCTCTGTTTGTAAAAAGTTTTCTATCTTTTTATTTCCTTTAAAATAAAATTTTATTTCTTTTAAAAATATATATGTGTTTTCTCATGCATTATTTTTGTTTATTTCTCTGGCATAGAATATCATTTACTGAAAGGACTATTAAAGACTTCTATGTTTTCCAGAGAATATATATACAAAAAACAAATACAAAATTAAAAAACAATTTCAAAGAACAAAAATATGTTTTTCTTTATGTGTGTTTATTGTTTTGTGCATATATAAAAAAATCTAAAAATTTATAAAAACTGATTGTTATTCATTGTCATTGTCAAGGATGATTAATTATATCAATTAAAGATTAAAGACAATGTTTAATTTAACTCTCAAGTTTCTTAAAAAATATTATTTTGTATTTATCATGCCTTGAATTTTATCTTGTTATGTGCAATGAAATTGATTGTAGATAAACATGTGTAGAAACGCTTAGCATGCCTCTAAGTATGAGTAATGTATTATGTTTGATAATGATTCATTCACTCACTTATTATTGATAACCTACATGTGTTTACAATCTTATTCTTACATGATTGTGTAGTGTAATAACATAAATAATTAAAATGCTTAAATAGATTACCTACACAACATTGAATTGGTTATTACAATTCTTTGTCTTTCATGCACTTATTCATTAGAGAAATGTGGTTTAAAATGCTATGTTTGCAAAACAAGTGAATTCGGAGTCCTTAGTCACTAAACTAAAAAGCAAATAATAAATGACAAGGAAAACTCCACCAAGCACTACTCACCCTCATGATAAGTCTTAATGAGCATGGTGAGGTTGAGCACCTTGGCTAAGAATTGTAAAGTGTCTTGTAGTAAACAATTTATACACCACTTCTCTTAGTACACCGGATCATAAAAAAAATTGAAAATAAAGCTAAAAAGTATAAAAGTGATCCCTCAAGCACTACTTTGCACCCTGATAAGTCTTAATAAGCATTGTGTGTGCAGAGAACCTTGGTAGTTGTACTATTTATTCATGTGCATTGAAATATTGTGGAATTAATAGTATTTGTGTATTTTAATGTTGTGTTATTTCATTATATATGTCATGTGTTTTTGATTGATTCACTTGTATACGTTATCAAAACACTACTTTGTACACATCATTATCTTTCATAAAACTTCTACTCATGAGAATTGGATCCTAATGCTCATCTACTCAAATCTCTACAAACTTAAGTAAATGCACTAGATAACAAAGCATGATCGCTACAATGTTTATGTTTACTTCAAATACAAATTTTATTACATTGTAGTTTGTGTATCTTTTCTTGATATTATGAAATCATGCTTGCAATATTATCTTAATGGAATAGCATCTCTTCAATCTTTAACTCAAACATCAACTTTTCAAATTTAAAACTCATTATCCTTTATATGATTTTATCTTCTAAAAATGATGTTTATGTTTAAGAGTGCTTATTATATTCTTTTGCTAAGTTTACCACTTATGCCATTCATGTCTATTATTTTTATCACCATGGTTTCAACAAGTGGTATCTTAAAATAAAATGCTTACTTTATCATGTTAGCTATGTTGCTTTCTACTTTATGTTACATCATGCTTATATTTTTTTTCTTAACAAGTAGTATTTAACAAACTTTTGATTGCCTCTTATTTTTCTTCTCGACATAAACTATATTAATCCTTTTTATACATACTCACTCCTAAACCCTCTTTTGATACTACCAAAAGGGGAGATTAAATTGCATAAATCTAATATTTATGGGGGAGTGCATTATAATAATATTAAACTCAAAAAAGGGGTATATTTGTCGGGGTAGTAATCACATAGGAGGTGCATACACTATCATATGCTCGATCTTGACAATCCTTCAATAAGTGGTTCCTTATCTATCTTAAAAGATATACACTCATCCCTACCCACTTTTGTTAATAACAAAGGGGGAGAAGAAATTGAGAAATCTAGTAAAATAGATATTTAGGGGGAGTAAATTATAAGAGAACACTTATGTAGGGGGAGGACTTCATATAGAAAGAGTATGCATTATCGCTATCAAATCTATCATGCTTTTAACTTGTTATTCATGCATATCTTATTACCACACTTATCTATAAACACAAATGGTTTTAAGTTCACTAATTTCTCATACAGGTATTTGTAATTATCAAAAGGGGGAGATTGTTGGAGCCTATGTTTCGCATCTTTTGGTTTGAGAATAACAAATACCGTGTTGTATTTGATCTTGTATTTTGTGTGTTTATAGTGTGCAGGTTGTACAGGAACTATAGCTACACATTCCTTGAATAGTATGATGTATGGAGATGACTCTCTGGAAAGAGAGAAAACGCCCCGCGTTAGCTGTTAACGCGCAGCGTTAACCTCCGTTGAGAAGGAATCCGTCGAGAAGAAATGTCGTCGAGAAGAAATCCATTGAGAAGGCAGAGAGAAGGCAGAGACAACGCCAGGCGTTAGTACTTAATGCCAACGATAGCCGTTCAACAAACTTTGCTCTCCGTTCGACAAAATTTCGCCTGAAGAAACTGCGTTCGACGAACAGGGCCTGCGTTCGACGAACTGGACCTGCGTTCGACAAACTGGACCTGCGTTCGACGAACTGGACCTGCGTTCGATGAACTGGACCTGCGTTCGACGAACTGGACCTACATTCGATGAACTGAACCTACGTTCGACGAACTGGACCTGAGTTCAACGAACTGGACCTGCGTTCGACGAAATGAGAAGGCCGATCGACGAATTTGAAGGAGAACAACTCAACACCAGCGTTGACTCTTAATGCCCACGTTGAATCCACAAACTGCCATGATTTTGACGGTTGTGCGATTTCAGCCATGACAGTGCACGTTCACTAACGCCGGCGTTAACCCTTAACGCCGCGCGTTAGCTTCCGAGGCTATTTAATGTACAGCCCCTCTTATTCTAAAAAAAACAGAGATGATTCCAGAATTTTGATACTTTGGAGAGAGGTTCGAGTACAACAATTAAGAGATCTCCCTTGGGCTAACATGAAGATCTAAAGAAGATTTTGAAGGAGAAGGTCTACAACGCATAATCCATAGGAAGGACGATCGTTTCAAGAACGCCAACATCTACATCGACTTCGTCTTCACCTTAAAAATTTCTTGGGGAGTTTCTCTTTACTTATATTGTAATCTTTTATTTTTCCTTTTGTAATTTGTATGGAGAAATCGTTCGGTGAGAACGTCGGATTCCGGGAAGGATTCCGTGGGTAAATTCGCCTTGTGTTGGCGACTATGTCCTTGTGAAGCTTAGGGGGTAATTCGCCGCCTTGTGCGTGGCGACTAGGTCGAGGGTAGATCTAGGGGGTGGCTAGAGGCCTTATATGGGGATAGATAGGTTATAGCCAACCGATCCTTGGGAGAAGGACCGGTGAAACATCAAAAAGTGTTTTTACATATTTTCGCCTTGATTTCTAGCGTTATAGAAATTAAACATTTGTGTATTCAATTTATTATGAAATAAAATCATGTCTTTTAATGTTCTATTCAATTGATTTTATTTCCTCTTCAAGAATGTTTTAATTTCTATTTTCATCAAACTATTAAAATTAATATTTGTATAATTATCTTTGAAATACAATAATTATTTTCATTATCTCTGATTTTCTAGAATTGTATTTCATTTAAGCTTTCTAAGTAAAATCACTGTGGCAATCTTTTTGTTCTGAGGAATATTCTCTGGAGAGCTAACGCCCAGCGTTAAGACTTAACGCCAGGCGTTAGCAACAGTCAACAAAAAGTTTTGTTTCAATTATTTAAAAAGGAATCTTCATTACAATCCTATCTGGAATATATAAATATATTTTTCTATATAATATTTTGAAACTTCAGTCCCAGACTCTGATAAACTTAAATAAGATTTAAATTCCATAAAACCCTTATTCACCCCCCTCTAAGGGCGCCGTAAGATCCAACACCGGCGAAGGTCAGGAAAGAGATCACCAACGAAGGGGGAGGGGAGGGTCAATCATCCGGGATGGAGGCAAGGTCCCAGACCACCTCACCCCCCTCGAGAGCAAGCCATAGTGGTTGGCTGAGGAAGAGGATGAAGAGGAGGAAGATGAAGAGGTGGAGGAGGGGGCAGGGTGGCGTTGCCTTACTTTGACTTTCATTAGGAAGAAGGTCACACAACGGCCACCTGCCCGGAATTTCTGGAGGTGAGGGGGAGAGGCCAGCAACAGCAGCGGCCTGTGAGGATCGAAGAGGTGCTACCAGGAGATGAAGATGATAGATGCGAAGACAGGATGGACGTGGGAGCTAGGGGAGGGGTCTGAGTGATCCACGGTGGGGTAGGAATAGAAGCGACTCATTAGAGAAGCTTCCAGGCGATGTTCAGGAGGAGCGTAGCATCGACCTCCCAAACCCCACCCCCTTCGGAGAAGCTCACCTTCTCGACGGAGGACATGCCAGACTTTGAAGACCCATTCTGTGACACCTTGGTGATCCAGGTGGAAATTGAAAACTTCACCGTCTCTCGAATCTTGGTCGACAATGGGAGTTCGGTAAATGTTATCTTCAAGAAGGCCTTTGACGGGATGGAAGTGGAAGCGAAGAGAGTGCAAGCCTCAGAAGGACCCCTGCTTGGGTTCTCAGGAGAGAGGAAAGAAGTTGAGGGAGGAGTCGTCCTCTAGGTGACGTTGGGAGGGGTCCCCAGGAACTGCTGGTTCGTCATTGCGGATGATCCGAGCAGCTACAATGCCATATTTGGAAGCCCTCTCATCAGCACCTTCCGGTGCGTTCCCTCATCCTTCCATCAATGCTTGAAGTTCCGCAGTGGAGGAGTTCAGGTCCGGATTCGAGGGGATGCAATGGTGGTGAGACAGTGCTATGTGACTGCCGTCAACACTATCTCTTGGATGGCGGAAGCTGAAAAAGGGGATTTGGAGATGAAGGGGCCGGAGGGGCTAGGTGGAGATAGGGGGGAAGGAGTAAGAGAGAGCAGCATCCCAGGAGGGGAGGAGGAAGTGGCTCCGGAGGAGCGTGTCGAGACGATGGAGGAGGAGGCTCCGGAGGAAGAGAAGACCCTGCCCGAGGGGAGGGAGGAGAAGAGTAGATGGGAAGAGCCGGCCCGTCTTGAGGCTGCTGAAGAAGTGGTCGAGATGGAAGTCACCACCCAAGGGGGAAGAGTGGAAAAGGTGCGGATCAGCGGGGGTCTTGGCTCAGAGGACATGAAGAGGATGTTGGAATGCATCTAGAGGAACGTGGACATCTTTGCATGGAGCACGACGGACATGCCAAGCATCGATGCAGACGTGGCTTGCCACCGCCTCAACCTTGAGCCCGAAGCCTGCCCCATCAGGCAGAAGAGGAGGGCCATCACTGACAAGCTGGAGGAGCTGATTCGCGAGGAGGTGGAGAAGCTCCTCAAGGCAGGTTTCGTATCAGAGATCTAGTATCCGGGCTGGGTCTCTAATGTCGTTATGGTAAAGAAAGGCGATGGTCGCTGGCGTATGTGTATTGATTTCTCTTTATTAAACAAAGCCTTCCCTAAGGATTGTTATCCTCTGCCTCGAATCAACGCTCTGGTTGACTCAGCCATCGGTTTTTTAGTAATGTCTTTCTTAGATGCTTTTTCAGGTTATCATCAAATTAGGATGCACCCCCCGGACGTCAAGGACGTCTCCTTCATCACAAGGGAAGGGTGTTATAACTATAAGATGATGTCGTTCGGGCTTAAGAATGCAGGGGCGACTTACCAAAGAATGATGGACCGAGTCTTCCGGGAGCAAAGAGGGAGAAACGTGGAGGTTTATGTAGATGACCTCATGGTCAAAAGTAAGAGCGTGAGCTCTGACCTCCACGACCTCGAGGAGACCTTTGTCACCCTGTGCAAATATAAAATGCGGCTAAACCCCCTGAACTGCGTATTCGGAGATGGCAAGAGAAAGTTTCTAGGGCATCTCCTTACCCCAGCGGGGGTAGAGCCAAATCCGGACAAGGTCAAAGACATAATGGAGTTGAAATCGCCGCGAAATGCTAAGGAAGTTCAACGTCTAACTAGGAAGCTTGCGGGGTTGAGTAGGTTTCTCTCCCGAGCCAGAGAGAAATGCTCCCCCTTCTTCAAGGTGTTGCGAGGTAACCATAAGTTTGAACAGACGGGGGAATGTGAGGAGGCCTTCCAGGCCGTGAAGAGCCAGCTCACCAAAGCTCCGCTACTCCAAGGTCCAAAGGAGGGAGAAAATCTATCCTCGTATCTAGGGATCGGGCTGAAGCCGTAAGCTCCGTCTTGGTCTGGGAAGAGGGCAAGAAGCATTTGCCCGTTTACTATGTAAGCAGGGTCTTGAAGAAGGCGAAACTCCGATACCCGATTTTGGAGAAGCTGGCCTTCGCTCTAGTCATCTCGGCCAGGAAGCTCAGGCCGTATTTGCAGGCCCACTCGATCTGGGTAGTGACTGACCACCCCCTTCGCAAAATCTTTGAGGGGGTAGAGCACTCGGGGAGGCTCGCGAAGTGGTCGGTGGAGTTGAGTGAGTTCGACATCTCCTTTGTTCCCCGATTGTCGATGAAGGCTCAAGCGGTCGTGGATTTCATGGCAGACTATGTAATCGAAATGGAGGAAGAACAAGCTCTTCATCAATCCCTTGGAAGCGGGTTGTCGATGGGCGTCAGGCAGGAATTCCTTAGGAGGAAGGGTGGTACTGGAGAGCCCTCATGGGATAAAAATTGAGCAAACGCTAGTAATACACTGTCCCATCACCAACAACCAGTTGGAATACGAGGCAGTAATCGCTAGCCTATGTCTGGCTCAGGAGTTGGGGGTCCACGACGTGGAAGTCCTCACAGATTCGATGGTGATAGCCTCGCAAATCAAGGGTGAGTTCGAGGCAAGGGAGCCCACACTCATGAGATATTTCGCCAAAGTAAGGGGTCTCGTTGGTGCGTTCAAGACCTTCTCCATCAGGCACATACCAAGGGAAGAAAGCATCCAGGCAGATCGACTGTCCAAGTCTGGCCCTCGGGCCGGAGGGACCTTGACAGATCTATTTCGCCCTTCGATTGAGTAAGGGGAGCTCATGGACATAGAACAGCGCCGCTCGTGGAAGGATCCTTTCATGACCTTTCTGGCAACAGGAGAGTTTCCAGAAGAGGTCCCAGATCAAAGACGATTTCGGTATAAGTCCGCCTACTACATGCTTCATGAAGGGGACTTATACTGGATGACCCTCTCCAGACTCTTGGTGCGTTGAGTCTCAGAAGAAGAAGCCCCGAGGGTCCTGGAGGAGGTTCATTCCGACGAATGTGGCAGTCACTCGGGGAGCAGGACGTTGGAAGCAAGGATAATGAGGCAGGGATACTTCTGGACGACCCTGAGCAGGGATGCGGCGGCATTCTCCAAACAATGTCGAAAGTGCCAGCTGTTCGCCCCACTTCAACTTTTGCCGGCTCAGAGGCTAAAGAGCATCACCGTGCCCTGGCCCTTTGCCATATGGGGGATGGATCTGGTAGGACCTTTCCCCAGGCCAGCGGGCAAAGAAGATTTCTCTTGGTTATGATCGATTACTTTTCGAAATGGTTGGAGGTCAAGGCTTTGGCAAAGGTCACCTCCCAGGTGGTCCGCAACTTCGTATGGGGAGAGATTATCTGTCGACATCGGCTCCCTCAAGCCATAGTCACAGATAACGGTCCACAGTTCGCTAGTGAGGAATTCATCAGCTTCTGCAGCTAGTTGGGGATAAACCTCAGGTTCGCATCCATCCATCACCCCAGGAGCAACGGGTAGGTGGAGGCAGCAAACAAGGTCATAGTGAACCTGCTCAAGAAAAAGGTGGAGAACTTGAAGGGGAATTGGGTGGAGCAACTCCCCTCGGTCCTATGGGCTCTGAGGACTACCCCCAACACCGCCACTAGTGAGACCCCCTTCAAGCTCTCTCATGGTTGCGAGGTCATCATTCCCATGGAATTTGAAGTCAAGACACCGCGGGTAAGGGCCGTCTCAGATGGTGATGAAGAATGGAGGATAGGAAACGAGGAGGAGTTGCGACTCTCCTTGGATCTGATCGAGGAAGTCCGAGATCTAACCGCCATTTGACTAGAAGAAGTAAAGAGGCAGATGGCCAAATACTTTGACAAGCACGCCAGGATCAAGCAATTCGAGAAGGGGGACCTCGTGTTGAAAAAGGTCGATGCTGCCGGAAGGTCAGCCGTGGTGGGGAATCTCAATCCCAATTGGGAGGGCCCCTATGTCATAGAAGAAGCATTGAAGTCAGGGGGGTACCGCCTCCAAAATGTGGAGGGTGAGTCCCTCAATCGCACGTGGAGTGGTGATGACTTAAACCGTTTCTACCCCTAAGTCCATGTAATGTGAATACTTTTCTTTACAACTTGATTTTTATACATGTGTGTGGTATGAATGACTTGCAAGATGATGGTAGAAAGTTCTAAAGGTTGGCCCCGAGTGGACCCGCTGTCCAGGCTCTCACCTAGCTCGTAGGGCCGAAGGCTCACTCGGTGGCAGGTTCCAAGAGTTCCAAAGTTTGTCCCCGAGCAGACCCGCTATCCAGGCTCTCACCTAGATGGCAGGGACGAAGGCTCACTCGGTGTCAGGTTCCAAAAGTTCCAAAGGTTGGCCCCGAGCAGACCCACTGTCCAGGCTCTCACCTAGCTGGAAGGGCCGAAGGCTCAATCTGTGGCAGGTTCCAAAAGTTCCAATGGTTGGATCCGAGCAGACCCGCTGTCCAGGCTCTCACCTAGCTGGCAGGGATGAAGGCTCACTCGGTGGAAGGTTCCAAAAGTTCCAAAGGTTGGCCCCGAGCAGACCCGCTAACCAGGCTCTCACCTAGCTGGCAGGGCCGAAGGCTCACTCGGTGGCAGGTTCCAAAAGTTCCAAAGGTTGGCCCCGAGCAGACCCGCTGACCAGGCTCTCACCTAGCTGGCAGGGCCGAAGGCTCACTCGGTGGCAGGTTCCAAAAGTTCCAAAGGTTGGCCCCGAGCAGACCCGTTGTCCAGGCTCTCACCTAGCTGGTAGGGCCGAAGGCTCACTCGGTGGCAGGTTCCAAAAGTTCCAAAGGTTGGCCCCGAGCAGACCCGTTGTCTAGGCTCTCACCTAGCTGGCAGGGTCGAAGGCTCACTCGGTGGCAGGTTCCAAAAGTTCCAAAGGTTGGCCCCGAGTAGACCAGCTGACCAGGCTCTCACCTAGCTGGCAGGGCCGAAGGCTCACTCGGTGGTAGGTTCCAAAAGTTCCAAAGGTTGGCTCCGAGCAGACCCGCTGACCAGGCTCTCACCTAACTGGCAGGGCCGAAGGCTCACTCGGTGGCAGGTTCCAAAAGTTCCAAAGGTTGGCCCCGAGTAGACCCGCTGTCTAGGCTCTCACCTAGCTGGCAGGGCCAATGGCTCACTCGGTGGAAGGTTCCAAAAGTTCCAAAGGTTGGCCCCGAGCAGACCCGCTGTCCAGGCTCTCACCTAGCTGGCAGGGCCGAAGGCTCACTCGGTGGCAGGTTCCAAAAGTTCCAAAGGTTAGCCCTGAGCAGACCCGCTGTCCAGGCTCTCACCAAGCTGGCAGGGTCGAAGGCTCACTTGGTGGTAGGTTCCAAAAGCTCCAAAGGTTGGCCCCGAGCAGACCCGTTGTCCAGGATCTCACCAAGCTGGCAGGGCCGAAGGCTCACTCAGTGGCAGGTTCCAAAAGTTCCGAAGGTTGTCCCCGAGCAGACCCGCTGTCCAGGCTCTCACCTAGCTGGCAGGGCCGAAGGCTCACTCGGTGGCAGGTTCCAAAAGTTCCAAAGGTTAGCCCTGAGCAGACCCGCTGTCCAGGCTCTCACCAAGCTGGTAGGACTGAAGGCTCACTCGGTGGCAGGTTCCAAAAGTTCCAAAGGTTGGCCCCGAGCAGACCCGCTGTCCAGGCTCTCACCTAGCTGTCAGGGCCGAAGGCTCACTCGGTGGCAGGTTCCAAAAGTTCCAAATGTTAGCCCCGAGCAGACCCGCTGTCCAGGCTCTCACCAAGCTGGCAGGGCCGAAGGATCACTCAGTGGCAGGTTGCAAAAGTTCCAAAGGTTGGCCCCGAGCAGACCCACTGTCCAGGCTCTCACCTAGCTGGCAGGGCCGAAGGCTCACTCGGTGACAGGTTCCAAAAGTTCCAAAGGTTGGCCCCGAGCAGACCCGCTGTCCAGGCTCTCACCTAGATGACAGGGCCAAAGGCTCACTCGGTGGCAGGTTCCAAAAGTTCCAAAGGTTGGCCCCGAGCAGACCCGCTGTCCAGGCTCTCACCAAGCTGGCAGGGTCGAAGGCTCACTCGGTGGCGGGTTCCAAAAGTTCCAAAGGTTGGCCCCGAGCAGACCCGTTGTCCAGGCTCTCACCTAGCTGGCAGGGCTGAAGGCTCACTCGATGGCGGGTTCCAAAAGCTCGAAGGTTAGCCCAGGGAAAGGAAAGGTTATAAATGATGGACCTAAGGAGGAAGATTATCACAGGGAACAACCTTATTACTGATTTGGGCCAGGACCACTATCTGTTGACTAAGACTAAGTTGACCCCATTATATATCCTAAAGGGTCAAGGTTTTATGATGTTGAGTCAGCTAGAACTCAACGAAAAGCTAAGGTTCTACGTTCGACGAGTCGCTTTCTGCGTTCGACGAACGGCTTACTCTCTACGTTCGACGAATTGCTCTCTGCGTTCGCCGAATGGCTTACACTCTGCGTTCGACAAATGGCTTGCCCCAGTCGTCTCAGCGGTCGACGATCTTCAATCTCTGCATCTCGGTGGCTCATCGGCTCAGCGATCGACGATCTATCTCGGCGGTTGACAAACTTGCTCCATCTCAGCGGTCGACGAATTCGCCAAATCTCAGCTCAACGAATTCGCCAAATCTCAGCGGTCGACGAATTGGCCAAACCTCAGCAGTGACAAAATTCATTCGCAGCTCGACCTAGTCAATTCTCCCAGCCCGACTTAGCAGCTTATTCTTGAGTTCGGCGAATTCCAGTCTGCATTCGATGAATTAGCAACAGATGTTTGAATCGGTGAGATCCAACATACTGTTCGTCGAACTCAGTTCTCACAAGGTAAGTCTTGGTACAAAAGTGGCGAGTGATGTCCATCACAATGATCACTCACCCGCGAATGGGGTTATACGAGAAAGGCATTCGCTAGACGAATGTGCGACGGAGGTTTAGCAGTCCCAAGGGACGCGGGAGGTATGCGAGATGAAGTGGGTCCACGTCGCGGCGACAGAATCAATAAAATCGTCTAAGTCTTTAAAAAAGGCACGTGCGAATGCGAAAAGGGTTTTTCTGTGGGGCGCGCCTGCGTGACGGGATCATCTCGGTCGCGACCTAAGGATAGGGGCCATCGGCACCCAAGCAAGTAAAAGACGCGAGTGTGAGCACGATAGCTTGAAAAAACGCAGAAGGGAATGCGGGTGCACGAGCTGTCAGGTGACGATAACGAGAAGTGCAGGAAAAGAAATGCGTAGTGGTAACTAAGATCGCGAACGGCAACCAAAGCATTACATTCTATTTCATCATAAAACTATAGGAGGCTCTCGCCTTACATCAAAAAAAAATGAAAAATCTTCAGGGGTCTTCAGCCTCGTCAGAGGAGTACCCGCCGCTCGGAGAGGAGAGGCCCCCAAGATCTCTCCCATCGCCAGCTTCATCCGCGGCATCGATCGGGGCAAAGAGCTCCGGAAGCACATGAGGGTGAAAGTGGAGAGTTTTAGTTCTTATTTACTTTATTAAAAGATCTTGATTAAGTTTTGGTTTCAAAAATAAATGATATGTATATTTATATGTGTTTCCTGAAAGAATAATTTACACAAGCAGTAAGAGTGCAAAGAAAAATAAAACAATCATCCAGATGACACAAGATGTATAGTAGTTCCCCTCAACTGGGTACATCTACTCTTCTACCCACTGGTAGGAATCCACTGTGAGGTTGTTGTTAAGGTGCCCTCTCACCAGGTGAGCTGTTGATAAGGTGCTCTAACCAAACTGCAGGTTTTTGCTAAGGTGCCCTGTCACCGAGATTAACTTTTGAAGGGAGTTATAACCCTGTACAGGATGGGGTAAAGAGAGGAAAAATAAAAGCAGAAATTAAATTGTTCTTCTCTGTATAAGAAGACTCTTGATGATCCCGATGTGGTGTTGAAAGGATCAGATGATGAAGAGCTCCCCCTGTCTGGTATAGATGAATGAGAGTTCTGGAGGTCTCTTCCTTTTGATTGTTCAAATTCTTCTTCCTTCTTTTGCAGTGATGATCCTGAGCAATTGGTCGTGATTGTTGTCTCAGGATGTATGAGATCTGCAAGAGAATATTAGCTAGAAAAATAGATTTGCTGCTATGTATATTCTTCTCTGTCTCTCCTATATCTGTATATTTCTTTCTGCTCTTCTCATGAATATATAGTCTGGAGAAGGCTTTTGAATACTTGCTCGGGAAAAAGGAAAGAGATAAAATCTCTTTAATTTTGTTCCTTGGAAAGAGGAGTTGCCAATTTGACAATACAGAAATGGCAATATGCTTTTAATGCTGTAACGGCTAGATTAAATATTATAAAGAAAGATAGCAAAATAAAATATTAGTCGAGCTCTGGCTAGAATTTTGTTGAGCACTGAACGGCATTTGTCGAGCGCCTTTTGATGTGCTGAGCAGTTCTCTGCAAATAAGATATGTTGTCGATCTTGATTTATCTCGTCGACCTGCTAAGTCTGGATGAGTTCGTCGAGCGCCATTCAGAGAATGCCTGCCTACTTCAATGTTCTGACTGGATTCGTCGGGCGTCGTTCGACATTTGTTGAACGTTGTTCTGATGAATATTTGTCGAGCGCTGTCTGGCTATTTGTCGAGCGCCGTTCGACATTTGTCGAATGAAGAGAACTTATATTATTTGCTTAAGTATATTCTCCGATTCGATCGTATCATATTTAATTTGTGTTAATTTAGATTTATTAGATTTAATAAGAGGATGAATCCTAACTCAAATCAAAAGCTATGGTTCCAACAGAGGGGCTAGGATCCTCTCGCCTTCTTCTTTCAGAAGGCCGGCCCTCCGTAGCACATCCAGCGCATGCTCCGACGCTCCCTGGGCAGTCCTCTACATCAACCCGTCGAACTCGGCATTGGAGTAGAGATGCCGAATTTCCCTCTCCGCAGGAGGTGGCCTAGCGGCAGCATCTCGCAGCCTCTAGTTCTTGGCCTCCAGCACCGTATTTCGCTCTTCGAGGATGCGAGAATGCACGAGCAAGGTATCATAGTCGGCTATGTCCTGCAGGAGAAAAGAAGATTAACGCACAAGGAAGAAAGAAAGGGATACAAGAGCTCGAATCGCGAGAGGAAGAAAGGGATACCTCTCAGCTCGGGCGACTGACAAGAATGGCCTCGGCAGCGGCCAGTTGTTGCTTCGTTGTCACGGCCTCGGCGACCACAATGGAGCGGGTCTTCTCGACCTCTATGATGTTTCGCGCGAGTGTCATACCCCGGCGAGAGGACATGTGGGTCAGCTCATGGGCCCACATCATAGCCCTCGCTGCCTCGTGCGCGAGAGTCTGAGTTGACTCGGTGTCATAAATGGAGGCGCCCTTGCGGCTGTAAAGCGTGTATGAGAGGCCATAAGCGTGGCCGCTGGTGGTCTCCTTCTCCATCCAAGATGGAGGAACGGTGGAAATGGAGACCCTTTGGCCCGCCGGTCCCAGTTAACGAGGGGCTCGCCGGCAAGATCAGCGTACTTCTCGCCGAGAGGAATGTTTCGGTGACCTCTCGGCACGGGCCCCAAAGAAGTTGCTGCTGGTACGGCGGCAGGCTGGATGGTTGAGACCCTCTCCACGGGAGCACTCGAGCGCAGGACATCCTCCACGACCGCTTTGCCCTTATCGACAGCGGAGGGTTTCGACCGCTTAGCGGAAGGGCTCAAAGCTGCGTCAGGCTTCCACTTTAGTTTTTGACTTTGCCCGCTGGGTTTTGCGGGAGGAGGGTTCTCGCGGCATGCCGCAGCAGCAGACTGCGCTCGAGCGAGGGCGTCGGCAGGAGGGACCCCCACATTCGCATTTGGCAGATGAAGGGGGAGGCTATGAAGCCCTGCGTTCAAAAGGTCAGTTAAAATAAGCGGAAGTGAATGTAGAAGGAGCGAGAGCTTGGGTCGAGGTAATTCAGCTTACCTTCTCCCGGCGGGACCACCGGCAGTGAGCCGACGTCCTTTTGCAAGTGCACGACGTCCATGTCATGCTTCAGGAGGTAGGCGTGGAGCTTGGCCTCGAACCCTCCCAGCGTTGGAGGCCGGAAGGTCGACTCGTCCTCTTGCATGGGTACGAATGGCACGTTACCAAACTTCCCTGTGACGAAGATGAACCGCCGAACCCAGTCATGGTTCTTATTGGCTCTGCCCAGAGAAGAACGCCACTCCGCGAGTGGCCCTGAAGGTGAAGAGCTTGCAGAAGACCGGGAGCGAGAACTCAATCCCCTCCTCGCGCAGATAGCAGGCGAATGCTACCAGCATGGTGATGGAGTTGGGAATGAGCTGCGCGGGAACCACCCCGAAATAGCGCAGGGTCAGGCGCACCTCTGGCCACAGCGGGAGGCGAAGCCCTACCTCGAAGTGTTCTAGGGGGATCGCGAGTGTGTTGGGCGAGAACTAGTTGATGCGATCCCGGCTCCCCGGGAGGCGCCCGGCGAAACCCGGAGGGATGAAATCCGTGATGGCTTGGTTGAAATCTGCCTCCGAGAGGTCGCAGGTGTCGAAGACTCGATTGGAGAAAACCTGGGCGCAGTTACCCCTACCATCCGCTTCTTTCGGCATCGTGGAGAAGGGCGAATGATCTCGCGAGAGAAAAAGAGTAGAGATAAGGGCGAGTGGTATCGCGAGAGTAATAGAGTAGAGAGAGATGAAAGCGCAGTAATGACGGTGGTTGGGTGAACTATTTATAGAAAAAAGGTGAAAAATGACCGAAATCATTTGCATGCGGAGTGCGAATAGCCCCTGCGACTTCTTAACACCTCGGGATTAGAACCACCCACCTGAACCCGACCGCAAACGAAAGGCGAAAGCAGTGTGCGAGACCTTCCCTGCAAAATCTGAATCAAAGGGCTCGAGAGCGAAAATCATCGCAAGACAGCATTCAGAAAAATAAGCAAGAAGCGAGACATATACATATAAATACGCAAGCCATAGTTCGTGAGACATAAAAGGTCTCGCCTTAGTCCGATACAAAAACAAAAATAAAAAAGAAGGGATGGCAGGGGTACGGGAGAGCGCAGGGAGTGAGAGCCGGTTGGCTTAGTACTGATCCCACCGCCATCGGCCCCGACCTCGCCTCCCTGTCCTGGGAGGCACTCGCGGGTAGTGAAATGTGTTGACTGCTGTCAGCTCTTGGCCGATCAAGCGCATTTGATCCCTAGCTCGCGCAATGTGCCTCCCAGGCGAGGTCTCCTGGCACCCGCCCCCCTGGCGCTCCATCTCCCTGACCAGGTGTCTGTAGTCTCGCTCGAGGGCGCTGATCCGACGCTCGAAAGCCGCCCAGTGCTCCTCTGTCAGGTTGGCTTGGTCTCGCCGCATCCAGATCAGCTTGCCAAATATCTCTATCACCCGTTCCTTCATAGTACGGGCATCCTCATGGTCGCCGAGGAATTCGGAGAGGTCACTGGGAGAGGGGGGAGGCGAGATCAGCTCCTCCTCCTCTGAAGGATCGGTGGTCGGGATCTGGCGAAATCTTGTAAAAATAGAGATTAGAGATCTCTTAGATACAAGCCGCGCGTTCTACAGAAGAAGACAACCAAACCGGTACATATTCTTCAACGGGAGACTGGCGAGAGGTGCTAGGCTGTCCTGCAAATGATTGACATGGGAGGTGGAGAGATTTCCCTTTCCCGGGGCGGTGCGTCTGATCGGTCGCGACGGAAGCGACGGCCGGGTCCGCAGCAGGAGAACCGGTCCCGGGACTCTTCCTCGCCAGACGTTCCTGCTACGGGGCGGGAGGACTCTTGGGGGCATCTGGAACAGTAGAAGCACGGAAGGGAGGAGGCAAACCCGTGGTCCCGAAGGTCCCAAAGGTGGGGGCTGCGAAAGCCTGAGTTAGAAGGGTTGCGAGAAGAGAAAAAAGTAAGCGAGAGGGCAACATAATGCTCACCAAGCAAGGATGGGGCTCCACCAGAAGTGCCGAGAAGGGCGGGCTCCTGGGTCGGAGGGGGGTTGTCGAGAGCGGGAGGAGGAATGTAAGCATTCGCCAGATTGAGCCCGGGGCCACCCTCGGTCGTCGTCAGGACCTGCGAATGGTAAGATAGGCGGAGGTCAATCACATCATCATAATCAACCTCGAAAGCGAGATGTGTTCCGTTACCTCGTTGGTATCGACAGGAGGAAAGTCAGAGAGGGGGGAAGTTTCAGACGCAAACTCCCTCTCCCCCCAGTCTCGCCGGACGGTCTTGGCCTTCTTTAGCCTGTAGGGCTTGGAGGGGTCACTTGCCGACGAGAGCCATGAGGCGTAACGAGTGGTCTTGGGAGCAGTTCCTCCCTGTGTGGTGGCGAGACGAGCCATCATTCCTTCGAAAAGTGGACGTGGCATCGGCTTCATGAACGTCATGGCGAGTGCTCCGAGGGAAAAAACAAGGAACAATGATTAGAAGATGGGCAAGCTAATGACAACAACTGGGGCCATATTTATAGCTAAGTGGAGGGCCCCACCAAGAAGATTCCCTCCAGGTCTGCAAAGCACTCGCCGAATACCGTGGGTTGGACTTTTCTTTCCGAGCGCAGGAATCGCTCGCAAAGAGCGGGGATTGTGTACAACCCCGTATTCGCCGAGTGGGTCCAAGGGGCCCCAGGGGCCAGGTGGCAGGGCAAAGAGCGGAATAAGGACTCCAAGAGACCTTTGGGCGAGTGAGGCCTGCACTCGTGGACCACTCGCAAAGGCACCATGGCAGATAGGCGAGAGTGCCCAAGGTCTCGCCCCTCAAGAGAGTCGAACACATGGCGAGTGACGACCTCATAAATCATTCGCCCGACGAACCATGATGAATAGGGAGCCTGGCGAGTGGTGCCTTCAAGGACCACTCGCCTAGAGGGCTTTGGGGGGAAAATTACCTAGATACCCCTTGTGGGTTGCCAATAGCCCTCCAGAACAACGGAGTTAGGTTGTTAGCAGACCAGTTTTGGGTGCGGTTAGTAAAACCAAAAGCCGGATTTACGCTATTTGCAGTCCAAGACTAGAAAATCTATAAATAGACCCTTAAGAGCACCTTGGAGGAGATCAGATCTTTTGAGCTCTCTCCTCTAGGCAATTTTCAGAGTTGGCTGGTAGTGCCCTCCAAGGTGCCCATTGAGCATTGGTTTGGGAGGGGAAGCTCTCTAAGATTTTTCAAGTGTGTGGCGGGACCTCCTCACTGCAGCCTTGGGTCTGTTCCAGATTTTTCATCTTCGGTCAGGAGAGTTTAGTGAGGGAGAAGTAGCGTGGGCTACACCCCCTGTGGGTCCGAACTCAGAGACCGGTTGACGGTTTCAACAATGACATATTTACATTTACTAAATATCGTTTCGAATCTTAGAAGCGTGATTAAACGTTGACATAAAGTATTAAAAGAATGATGATGTCATGAAAATCAAGAGAATCAATATTGCCCAAGCCATAAGCATATCATGATCTTGGAAGACAAGTCTAAATTCTAATTGCAAACACCTAACAAATAAGGGTACAAGCATTATATTATGGATTATAAGACTCGGTGGATTCATATACTCTCCTTGTGAACATGCAACTTTACTTCAACTTATGGCCTCCCTCCACTATGTATATCTTCATCAAACTGATAAATTTTTAAGGATACCCAGGAAGAAGATCTTGGTTACGGACATAATAAGATTTAACGAAATTGCACTTGGGAGAAGACTGGGGACGAAGCGATGTGAACTAGAGCTAACCGTTTCCAATATTAGTTGGGAGTCTTGTTGCACAAAAACTACTAAATCTTCCTAGTATATTCTGAACTCTGACTCCCATAGACCCAACCTAAATTTCGGGGATGAAATTGTTAATTTCTTCGTTTATTGGGATTTGTAACATCCCCAGAACAACTAGACCCATAAGGTGCATTTTGTCATGACAAGGTCATGACATTTCTCTAAGAGGCCAAAATGGCCTTAAGAACCAAGGTGAATAGGTAAAAATCACCTTGGTGTGCAAATAGCCAAATTGAGCCCAAAGCTTAGGGCTTGATAATTGAGCTTCAAAATGACAAATGGGCCCCACCAACTCTCCCTAAACCCCTTAGGGTGTCCCTTGGGTCATTTAGGACCCATTGGGGTCAAACCCAATTGATCAAATTGGCTAGAGTCAACTTTAGCTTGAAATAGGTCAACCATCCCTATTAAGGGTCTTAGGATTCAAATGTTCAAATTGATCATCCCTATCACTCTTAGACCACTTAGGGAGTCTAATGGTTCCACATTGGACCCTTGGGATAAGCCAATTTTGGGAAATTGGGAAAAAATTACCAATTTGCCCAAATTACAACTTGTGCCCTTTAAGGTTCAATTGGCCCCCAATTGGCCAAATTGACCTAACACAACCCTCCCTAGACACTTAGGAGAGTAAATGAGACCTAAGTAAACCAAAGTACACCATCAATTTTGTGGTATTGTGACAAAATCACCCAAATGCCCAAATTGCCCCTATAGGCAATTTGGTGCAATTAAGCCCCATATGACCCCACAATGACTCAATTCCTCTTGGAGTTAGTCCATAGGGTCCAAGACAATAATGTGGGTCAGCCAAATTTAATGGTGTGAGCTTGAGTCAAGCCCAAACCCAATGATCCCCACTTTGGCCTATTTGGGTCAAGTGAGCCCAAAACTCAAATCAAGTGGTCTTAGCCCAATCCCATGGATCAAGTGGTCAACCCACATGGTGACCAGACCATAAGCATACTGGAATTCGAAATTGGGGAAAAGGAGGCCTTGTCTAAGTGTCAAAAGTGGGGGAAGAAGACAAGGATGGGAAAGAGGAGGAAAAGAAGGAATGGGTGCCACATGGCACCCAATTCCCTCCTCATTCTATAGCCCTGAGCTGGGGAATTGATTTCCCCAGCTTTGGGCAGTCAGCCCAGCCATGAACTGGCTGAATTGGGCGGCCATGGGAGGTGGCCGGCCAAGATATTAATGGCAACCTTGGAATAAGCCACCCCGACCCCATCTAAGCTCACTAACATCTTCAGGACCTCCCAAGGAGTAAAACCCCTCAGTCGATTGGAGGATTCGAGCTCAGAGGAGGAGGATCGGCATGGAATCGGGAAGGAGCACGTCAAACATTTTTTCGGCGAGTTACATGACCCCAAGCATCCAATAAGGCAAGTTCTTCCCCCCCCCCCCCCCCCCCCTCCTCCTGTGCTAGCATCCTTTCTCTCCCCCAGTCGAAGTGAGCCTTGCAAAGGCACTGTTATTTTGTATTTTTGTATGCTCCTAGCCATTAAAATGAAAGGTGATGGAGCCCTACTCCGGCCACCCCAGGTTAATTGGCCACCACCAGTCGATAGCCCTATGTTGACTGGTGTTTGTGGCGGGAGCATTTCGCCGGAAACCTCCGGGAGCCGCTGGAAAATGTCCCGCAAGTTGGCCCAGGCGCGGTCAATATGAGCCCTTGATTCATCAGGGAAGACGAAATCAGAGACGTTGAACGCGCGTGATTTCCTTATATGCAGCCCAAATTATTTAATCAATATCATTTAAATAATTGTCACACTTTTTACCCGATTTTGAAAGCTAAATTTGAGGCTCTTAGATGCTAAAAATCGAAAATGTCCAGAGACAAAACTTGTAGATCTTCGAGTCTACTTTACATAGAAATTGAAATCAGGTCAAATGAAGACCTGTAGACTCTTGTAGGTCAAATTTGGTGAGACAGGTTCAAATAGTGAACCAGCCACATATTTGTTAATTCCCATTGATAGGGACTTCACAAAGGCCTGAAATTTTGAACATACAAGGGTCATACCCAAATACACCCTCTGCCAAAATTTGAGGATTTTAAGCAAAGCTTTTTCCTAAGTTATTATGGGAATTAAATAAAGCATGCAACATTTATTTAGGTAGTCACATGGACCCCAAGGCCTCCAAAATTTTGGTGAGGACTAACTTAGGTCATGAGTGGGCCCTGGTTAAAATTTCATCTCATGCGCATGAGAGGATTTCTCTGAAGTTCAAAATGAAGTTTGGGTCTTGAATTTGGAGGCTTTTGGAGCAAAATTACCATAGGTTTAACAATTTAATTCATCTTGTCACACTTGTGAATTAATGAAATTTATGAGGTTAAAACAACTAAGAAAAATCTCACTTTCTAGGCATAGCCTTTTTATGACATTAGATATCAGTAGAAATAATCCCATGTGGTTTAGATGAAAATTTGGGGTTGTTCCATTACAAATTTTGAAATGTCTCCCATGGATAATTTATTTGATTATTGAGAAATTATGACTAAATATTCCCTGGAAAATGTGAAACTTCAGGTTTAATGTTTTTAGACCATTATTATGTTATATTAAATTTCTTAGAATTTATGGAGATCAATTGTTGACACTTGGTGTATAAAACTCTATTTGCACCCTATTTATTATAAATAGAATTTGTGAATAAATATTCCCTGGAAAAATGTGAAACATTGGGTTTAAGGTTTTTAGACCATTATTATGCTATATTGAATTTCTCAGAATTTATGGAGATCAATTGTTGACACTTGGTGTATAAAACTCTATTTGCACCCCATCTATTTTAAATAGAATTTGTGAATAAATATTCCTTGGAAAAATGTAAGACTTCGGGTTTAAGGTTTTTAGACCATTATTATGTTATATTGAATTTCTCAAAATTTATGGAGATCAATTGTTGACACTTGGTGTATTAAACTCTATTTGCACCCCAACTATTTTAAATAGAATTTGTGAATAAATATTCCATGGAAAAATGTGAAACTTAGGCTTTTAGGTTTTTAGACCATTACTATGTTATAGTGAATTTATCAGAATTTAGAGAGATCTCTAGTTGATACTTGATGTATAAATCACTATTTGTACCCCATTCATTTTAAATAGAAATCATGAGTAAATATTTCCTGGAAAAATGTGAAACTTAGAGTTTGAGGTTTTAGATCATTACTATGTTATAGTGAATTTATCAGAATTTATAGAGATCTCTAGTCGATACTTGATGTGTAAATCACTATTTGTACCCCATTCATTTTAAATAGAAATCATGAGTAAATATTCCCTGGAAAAATGTGAAACTTAGGGTTTGGGGTTTTTAGACCATTACTATGTTATAGTGAATTTATCATAATTTATATAGATCTCTAGTTGATACTTGATGTGTAAATCACTATTTGTAACTCATTCATTTTAAATAGAAATCATGAGTAAATATTCCCTGGAAAAATGTGAAACTTAGGGTTTAAGGTTATTAGACCATTACTATGTTATAGTGAATTTATCAGAATTTATAGAGATCTCTAGTTGATACTTGATGTGTAAATCACTATTTGTACCCCATTTATTTTAAATAGAAATCATGAGTAAATATTTCTTGGAAAAATATGAAACTTAGAGTTTGAGGATTTTAGACCATTACAATGTTATATTGAATTTATCAAAATTTATGGAGATCATTAGTTAATACTTGATGTACAAAACCCTATTTGCACACCATCCATTTTAAATAGAAATTATGATTAAATATCCCCTAGAAAATTATGAAATTTTGGATTTGAAGTTTTTAGATCGTTACTCATTGTGAACCCATGGTAAGAACTTGGAACTCATTAGGACATGATAGGGCCAAGGTTGCGTCTTAAGAGTCAAACCTAGTTCAATCCCACCTTATTCTGCGAATAGTAGAAACTGAAAACATAGATTCGGACCCCTTCCTTATGGTCACCATCCCTAGAGTTACTAACTCTAAGATAATTGTAGATGCCCAATTAGGTTGGATGATTAATCACCAAAGGTAGTCAACGAAAGTAAAGATGGGGGTGTGTTTAGTAAAAATATCAATTCAGGAATTTGATAAGGGCCTATTAGGGAAGGTGAAGAATGACTTTGCAGGAAGTGCAAGTTGTGATTGAGAGATAACATAAGGAATTAGTCTGTCACTAGGAATGACATGGTTTAGTGTTCGATAGAACACCGACACAGGTCTGTCTGAGTAAAATGGTAATCCACCCTAGGATTTTAGAGCAATTGGAGAGCAAATGGGCATACAAGAATGGGTAGAAACCAATAAGAGTAAATATCCTGAAAAGGCGTACTTGGGCTTCAGTCACCATTGCATTTCCCTAGTACCGTTGCGAGCCCTTCACCGGGTAATCCACGGGAAGTCCAGGATCCACCCCAAGCCTCTGAGATCAACTAATAATAGACAAGAGTAGTAAAGTAGGAAAACTGGAAATATAATCTCCCTCCCAAATTTGGGAGGGAAAGGAATAAGGACTGGGAAAGTCCTACGAGCGGTAGGCTCGGGTTATAAGGAATAAGGACTGGGATAGTCCTGCGAGCGGTAGGCTCGGGTTATAAGGAAGGACTGAGATAGTCTTGCGAGCAGTTGGCTCGATTTTTATAAAAGTTGGCTTAGAATTACGAGTTGACGGCTCGGTGGTACGAGATAATACATAATTGCATGTGCATAAGATGTGGTGGGTCTTCGATTCTGGCTTAGTCATCACACTGACAGAAGTTCGTTGACTCGGTAGTGCTAGTGGTTTGATTAGGGGCCAGGTTGTTTTACTGTGCGTCCGACGGGACGGATTCCCTAAACCCTGCCTGGCCAATTCAGTTTAGTAAGCAGGAGCTCGTGAGTACCAGGTACCGGTATCACGGCGTATGTTAGGGCCTAGGTCTAGTAGTGTGACTTACCCACCTAGGTGAGGAGATGCCCACTCCTCTGCCACCGTTTGACCATGATAAGAGGTGCCCGAGAGGTTAGATACCTCCAAAAAGTGGGAACTAAAGGTCTGTATGTACAGAGTCGTGTGCGTGAGTTGCAACATTGCATTGCATATCATAGCATAGCATTCTTGCATAAATTTGAAACCTCATCGTATAAATTAGTATGGGCTCTTTTATACAATGACTTGAACTTAGTGCCAGATCCCTTAGCTTATGTGCTTTTGTGTGTGCATATAAGTTTAGGTTAGATTCGTAGCTGCTCTTATTTATTATACCTGCTTCTTTATATTACATTGTCTTTTACTTGTTGTTGTCACACTATACTCTGCTAGCATAGAATTGTTATCATTAAATGTTCAGTAATTATAAACCCTGCTAGTCTAGCCACTTGTCACCTACTTTTGATTTACCCTTTGATGTCCTCCACTTCCTCCTCCCGCATGGTGCCTAGGAGTCATGGGTGAAGGCAGTGAGGAATATGCCGAGTATTATAGACTGACGGTCGGTGGACCTCATCATATTAGGGATGATGTGTCGGAACAGCAGGACCCCATTCAGGAGACAGGACATGAAGACGGGATGAAGCAGAGTAACCACTACACGTCATTGCAGCAGCAGCAGCTATTGATGCATGAAGACAGAGTTTGATAGCTTCCGCATAGATGTTGAGTGAGAGTGTTGTTGCCATCAAAACCCTTTTTTTAAGAATATACAAATTACAAGATTACATTGTCCACGATGAGAAAGAACTAAAAGGAATAAGGACTGGGATAGTCTTGCAAGCGGTAGGCTCGGGTTATAAGGAAGGACTGGGATAGTCCTGCGAGCGGTAGACTCGGGTTATAAGAAATAAGGACTGGGATAGTCCTGCGAGCGATAGGCTCGGATTATAAGGAAGGACTGGGATAGTCCTGTTTGCGGTAGGCTCGGGTTGAAAGGAATAAGGACTGGCATAGTCCTGCGAGTGGTAGGCTCGGGTTAAAAGGAATAAGGACTGGGACCGTCCTGCGAGCGGTAGGCTCGGGTTATAGGGAAGGACTGGGATAGTCCTGCGAGCGGTTGGATCGGGTTAAAAGGAATAAGGACTGGGATAGTCCTGCGAGCGGTAGGCTCGGGTTATAAGGAAGGACTGAGATAGTCCTGCGAGCGGTTGGCACAACACAACAAACAATCCACACCACAGGGCACACCTCAAATGAAAATATAACAAGATTACTCAATCACATAGACATGATTTCATACTAATGTTAACAAATAAAAGTATACTTCATCAAACATATAAGAAATCCAACTAAACTATCAACTGCAAGAGGAGGTGAGTGTGCGAAATCGACCGACTCCGAAGTCTTGTTGAGGGTTCACGGAGGGAATCGCCGGGTTGTCAATCCGCGTCCAAGCTCGGTCCTCAACTGCGTCCGGGGTACAGAGAGCTGTCACTACACTCCAATGGACCCGTCTTCTTCGTGTCACGAACCGGTGGAATGATCACACAAGCTGCTCCGATCTTGAAGAAGAAGGCTAGGTTGACTCCCTTCTTGAAGCTCTTGGATGAAGGAGATGGCCGAGAGGAAGCTCCGCGACGATTTGGCGTTGAAAGCTTGCCCGGAGATCCTCCCTAAGGTGGGCGGTGAAGAAGGAGGCGAAACCCTACAAAAAGGGCGGAAAACGGCGGAGCTGGGCGGAGTCGGATGATGGATCCCGACCTAATTCGCGAGCAGGAGTATTTATAGGCGCTGGAATAAACAGTGCGCACGGTCATTGGCGCACGACCAGTGATCGTGCGCGCTGGAATCCTGTGATCGTGCGCCTGCCTGGGTGGAGCCTGCAATGTAAGAAATTTATAAAATACCATGTTCGCACGACCAGTGGCGCACGACCAGTGGTCGTGCGCACTATCGTAGGTGGTCGTGCGCACTGGTCAAAACAGAACTCATAAAATTGATGTTAAGTGCGCACGATAGTGGCGCACGACCGGTGGTCGTGCGCACTATCGTAGGTGGTCATGCGCACTGTCCGAGACAAAACTCATAAAATTGGTGTTAAGTGTGCACGAACAGCGACGCACGACCAGTGGTCGTGTACAATAGAACCAGCGATCGTGCGCAGTGTTCCTGTACAGAATTGTACCGGGAACACCTGCACAACTCCTGTTCCAGCACAACCACAAATCCAGCCACTGAAAGTGGCACTTAACAATGTATGAAAACTACTAAAGAAGGAGAACATGAAATAACACCAAAAATGGGACTAGAGGTGCACTTAGCATGGAGTATCAAATATGAGTGAAAACATGTCTAAAGTGAAGTGCATAGACTAGAAAATCGGCCCAGATGAGTCCATAAATGTGTATATATTTGGGACTCATCACACCCCCAGACTTAACTGTTTGCGCGTCCCGAGCAAACCATCTCTCGCGGACAGGAAAAACATAAGCTGGCGAAGAAATTATTAAGAGGAGTACCATGCGAAGTCGCATGCTCATGTGCGTAGAAGTCTAGTAGACAAAATTTCTAATTATACATATTAGTTTATACTTTTCTAGGGCGTATTTATTATTACATTTACTCAAAAAGTGAATCACGGTGAATCATAAGGTCGTACATAGGAAGAAAGTAAACTGAACGTTGAGGCGAGCATTGCCAAAGATCGGGGCTCGGGACAACTCCGTTGAAATCCATTAATGTCGGTGACCATAAGCTTGCCCGTTCGCACTCTCTCCACGCCACTGGTTTGACTCAAATGCGTGAATCAATAGGACTTAAGGTTTTAGATGAGGCTTGGGTTTAGGTGAGGTAAACAAATATAAACATGAAGGCTTAGAACACAAAAACCCAAATGAGCAAATGCATAACACTATCCAAGTAGCCATAAAACACGCGGATGCACCACACCCCCAGGCTTAGACTTAACAACATGGGTGTGTGCACCGCCTACTCCCAAACATATATTTTTACACAGATTTTTCATTAAAGCTCATATCTTTTTCTTTTCTTTTCACTTCTTTTCTTTCTCTCATTTTCTTCTTTTCTTTTCTTATCATTTTCAGCAGCTAAACAATAAAACACATCCACATCTTCACAAACATATCACCAAATCAACAACCCAACTCATGAAAATAATAAACAGCTAAAGCTCAGATTTGGGTGTGCGACTAGGATTGGCATTTAGGCTTTGGTGAGACAATAGTGGTGCTGAATCAAAGAAAGGGTAGGCACAACTGGGCTGACAAGGATAAAGCGATAGGAGTGGGCACAAAGGCTCAACCGGGCTAAAATGATGGCCTATATCACATTCACGCAATTGACTAACCGTATACCCATGCTTCAAGAATCGCTTGGGGCAAGTTCTAGCCACCGAGAAAGATAATCCTTCCTCCTGACTCGGGCAATACAAGGCTAACAAACGCCTACACACATTCCTATGCTACCGTCTGATTCACACCGGATTCACCAATTTTGAGTAGAGTAAACAATATTTACGCTAATAGAAAAAATATAAACTAAAAGCATAAAAAGAAATTGAATCTACATGAATTTCTAAACGAGACATGAGCACTCGACTAGGAGCACTACAGGAGTCAACATTTTATTCCACCTCATAATCCTAAGCCAGCACAATGATTTTCCAAATCACACAAAAAGACAAATTCAACTCGCGACGTGCCAACGGCTAAGCGCGCTCAAGTGGGTGCTGTGGTGTGCAATGAAAATAAACAAAACATTTTAAATGAAATCTTCTAGTGTGCAGTGCAATAGTGCACGTGAGCGGGTAAACAAAACTACTCTCCCCCAGACTTAAACTAAACAATCCGCATAATATATGACAGGAAAATCAAAATAGGGCTAGGGGAAGAGAGTACCCAATGCTCAGCAAGTGAGCATACCAGAAGATTGACGATTAACTCTAGACCAAGCTGCAGCACCCAACCAGAAGAATACCTGCAGGGGTCAGCTCCGCAAAAACAAAAGAAAAAAGAGAAACGCTGAAATAAAATAAACTAACTACGCAGGATTAGATAAATTAAAAATGCAAGAAAAAGAAGATAACTACTGGGGTTATTGTCATCCCAGCACGACTTATTTAAAACATGAAGGTTCTAGCTAATGGGCCTATGAAAAAGAAAATGCACAGGTAATTGCTCCATTATCCGTTTCGGTAGCTGGTACCGTTACGGAGATAAGGAAGTCACTCCTCTACCTGAATAATAATACCTGCTTGACACAGGTAGAGGGAAAAGAAAGTAAGAAGAGGAGGAGATATCCTCACTCAACTCACCAAAAATATCCTTGCCTAGCAAGGAGTCGTCAACAGGGAGGCAGCAGGAGGCGAGGGCAATGAGTGGAGCTTCCTCTACGGAGGGGGAATAAACCTCCTCACATGAGAGGATGCTCTCATCATTTACTTGAGCAAAAAGCTCCAAGTCCTCCTGAAGTACCTGTGAAGATTCAACCTGCACGGACTCAGATGAAGGAAGGGGATCAAGAAATAAAGAAGAAGAATGACTTAAATATAAATCAAGCGGGGGAGTGGTCCCGGTCTCACTCCCATCAAATTGGGAAAGTAAAATAATGTTGGCATTGTCATCAATGCTACAAGATTCGGTGGGATCAACAGTGGCCAAGCTAGAGATTTGGACTTCCTCCACCGGTGCTAAGGAAAACTCCTCTTCACCTAGAAGGTTGTTCTCCTCCATAGGAACAGGCACAACACTCAGACCACCCACCTCATCCTGCGACACATCATCAACAATGTCGTCAGAGACGAGTGTAGTATGCACAACAGGGAGAGGAATAGTGCTCGGATAAAAGTCGAGCACCGATTCCTCATAAAGAATCGAATCCACTAGGGGTGGTGGATGCACCGGGAGAATAGGCTCAGCAATGTCGGTGCCCAGATCAGCCACACATCTGGTGACTGTGTCAGCGCCATACCCTTCAAGATGTGAAGGTGGAAAAGACACAAAACTGGATGTTGAAGATGTGCCGCCAGAGTTAGGATTCGGGACGATCCGGATATCCGGCTCGTCATCCTCATCCAATTGGTGACGAAAAGCAGCACAATCCTTCAGGGCATGATCTGTGCTCCGACAAAACTGGCACTGCCTAGCGGGCTTCTTTGGCACAGCGGGTGCTGAAGCCGAAAAGAAGTATGACGGTAAAGGCTCAGCAGAGTAGCCATAAGACTTACGCACACCATATGGAGTATCAGACAAGTCGATGCTCTATATGTTGGGCGAGAAGAATTATGCCTACTATTCTCCATAGGGCATTCATCACTAGAGTGGGAGGTATCTCTACACCAACGGCAGCGGATATTGAGATGTGCCCACATAGTGTGAAGATAATACGATTCAAAAAAATAAAAATGCTATTGTACAAAATACTACACCTAACAAAAATTACTAAAGCAACCTAATTAAAAATAGGAAACAGAATACGAGGAAATAAAACAAAGGAATGTAATTTACAAATGGAAGGGCTTCTCTCTCAGGTTCTCCCTCTCCAAAAAACTCACACAACTGTGTTCCCCGGCAACGGCGCCAAAAACTTGATGCGCAAATCTTAGCACACCGCTATAAGCGGTAGTAAGACTGCGGCATGAAACGGCAGTGTACCGATCGTTCAAGTAATAAAAAATGGGAAAGAATCCCCAAGTATCGATCTCAAAGGAACACAGTAAGGTGGAATTTATTATCGAGGAAGGACTTGAGATCGAAGTCCTTTACGTCGGATGGATGCGGAAACGGGGGGTTTTGGATTGTGGAAATAAAATAAAAGCTATCAACTACTCCTATGCAATGCCGCTATGCAATGCTTCGCTTGGCGGGATGGAGAGTAGGCAGGCCTTGAGCGTGCTATGTCGCAAGGGCGGATGGACGAGTAGGCAAGCGGAATCGAACTATGCAGGCCTTGAGCGTGCTGCTTCGTAGGGCGAGTGGATTACACGGGCCGCTATGCCACGCTTTGCTAGGTGGATGGAAGAGTAGGCTAGCGGATGGAGTGGAGAGAACGGCGGAATGAGGGTCGCAAGCACCTCTTCGCAAAGCACACCACTGACAATTGTTAGGGTGGCACAACACAACAAATAATCCACACCACAGGGCACAGCTCAAATGAAAATATAACAAGATTACTCAATCACATAGACATGATTTCATACTAATGTTAACAAATAAAAGTATACTTCATCAAACATATAAGAAATCCAACTAAACTATCAACTGCAAGAGGAGGTGAGTGTGCGAAATCGACCGACTCTGAAGTCTTGTTGAGGGTTCACGGAGGGAATCGCCAGGTTGTCAATCCGCGTCCAAGCTCGGTCCTCAACTGCGTCCGGGGTAGAGAGAGTTGTCACTACTCTCCAATGGACCCATCTTCTTCGTGTCATGAACCGGTGGAATGATCACACAAGCTGCTCCGATCTTGAAGAGAAGGCTAGGTTGACTCCCTTCTTGAAGCTCTTGGATGAAGGAGATGGCCGAGAGGAAGCTCCGGCGACGATTTGGCGTTGAAAGCTTGCCCGGAGATCCTCCATAAGGTGGGCGGTGAAGAAGGAGGCGAAACCCTGCAAAAAGGGCGGAAAACGGCGGAGCTGAGCGGAGTCGGATGATGGATCCCGACCTAATTCGCGAGCAGGAGTATTTATAGGCGCTGGAATAAACAGTGTGCACGGTCATTGGCGCACGACCAGTGATCGTGCGCGCTGGAATCCTTTGATCGTGCGCCTGCCTGGGTGGAGCCTGCAATGTAAGAAATTTATAAAATACCATGTTCGCACGACCAGTGGCGCACGACCAGTGGTCCTGCGCACTATCGTAGGTGGTCGTGCGCACTGGTCGAAACAGAACTCATAAAATTGATGTTAAGTGCGCACAAACAGTGGCGCACGATCGGTGGTCGTGCATACTATCGTAGGTGGTCGTGCGCACTGTCCGAGACAGAACTCATAAAATTGGTGTTAAGTGCGCACGAACAGCGGCGCACGACCAGTGGTCGTGCGCAATAGAACCAGCGATCGTGCCTAGTGTTCCTGTACAGAATTGTACCGGGTACACCTGCACGACTCCTGTTCCAGCACAACCACGAATCCAGCCACTGAAAGTGGCACTTAACAATGCATGAAAACTACTAAAGAAGAAGAACATGAAATAACACCAAAAATGGGCCTAGAGGTGCACTTAGCATGGAGTATCAAATATGAGTGAAAACATGTCTAAAGTGAAGTGCATAGACTAGAAAATCGGCCCAGATGAGTCCATAAATGTGTATATATTTGGGACTCATCATTGGTAAGTCACACTAATTCAGCCAGTGCATGGCTGGGCTGACTGCCCAAAGCTGGGGAAATCAATTCCCCAGCTAAGGGCTGCAGAATGAGGAGGGAATTGGGTGCCATGTGGCACCATTCCTTCTTTTCCTCCTCTTTCCCATCCTTGTCTTCTTCCCCCACTTTTGACACTTGGACAAGGCCTCCTTTTCGCCAATTTCGAATTCCAGCATGCTTATGGTCTAGTCACCATGTGGGTTGACCACTTTAGCCATGGGATTGGGCTAAGACCACTTGATTTGAGTTTTGGGCTCAGTTGACCCAAATAGGCCAAATTGGGGATCATTGGGTTTGGGCTTGACTCCAGCTCACACCACTAAATGTGGCAGAACCACATTACTGTCATGGACCCTATGGACTCACTCCAAGAGGAATTGAGTCATGGTGGGGTCATATGGAGTTTAATTGCACCAAATTACCTATAAGGGCAATTTGGGCATTTGGGTGATTTTATCCCAATCCCACAAAATTGATGGTGCACTTTGGTTTACTTAGGTCTCATTTACTCTCCTTAGTGTCTAGAGAGGGTTGTGTTAGGTCAATTTGGCCAATTATGGGCAATTGATCCTTAAAGGGCACAAGTTGTAATTTGGGCAAATTGGTAATTTTTTGCCCAATTCCCGAAAATTGGCTTATCCCAAGGGTCCAATGTGGAACCATTAGACTCACTAAGTGGTCTAACAGTGTTAGGGATGATCAATTTGATCATTTGAATCCTAATTGACCCTTAATAGGGATGGTTGACCTATTTCAAGCTAAAGTTGACTGGCCAATTTGATCAATTGCGTTTGACACCAATGGGTCCTAAATGACCCAAGGGACTCCCTAAGGGGTTTAGGGAGAGTTGGTGGGGCCCACTTGTCATTTTGAAGCTCAATTATCATGCCCTAAGTTTTGGGCTCAATTTGGCTATTTGCACACCAAGGTGATTTTTACCTATTCACCTTGGTTCTTAAAGCCATTTTGGCCTCTTAGAGAAATGTCATGACAAAATGCACCTTAGGGGTCTAGTTGTTCTGGGGATGTTACAAGATGTATGCTCCTCAATATAGTGATTCCTACTCATTTAATCATTATGATTTATCATTTTATTCTCCCCCTTTTGTTATTAGCAAAAGTGGGTGGTTTGAAACAAAGCTAGAAGAGAGAAGACAAAAGTTGGGACATAACTAAGAAAGGATTAAGATTTTTGTTTAGACATATAAGTAATTCGTGATCGAGCTAAGGGAGAGAGTAGCACATCGGAGAATGGATATGATAAGCGTGAAGGAACAACATTGCATGTTTTTACCAAAGGAATTCTACCACTTGCTTTTCAAAGTAATTTGAAAAAGGATACTACTTGATGAAAGAAATGCAATATTGTTTGACAAGCACAAGTGAAGAAAAAACCTTAGAAGTAAGCATGATAAAGCATGGTAAATACAACATAGCCAAATTTGTAATGCGGAAAGATATAACAAAATAACCAATAGTAGTATTTTTATTATAGTTTGACCATTCTTACAATATTGCTAGTCTCTTCACATTTGAGCTTTAACCTTGAAAATTTTCATAACTAATAGGCAAGCATGATTGAATATATTCAAAAAGATAAGGACTACAATGTAACGAATTCGTATTTCAAGTAAAGAAAAGATCGTAGAAATCATGCATTGCAATCTAGTGCTTTTACTTAAGTGCATGTTTAGAGAATTATGTAACTTTGCATTAGATCATGGGTATAAGATTTATGAAAAATAATGATGTGTGCATAATGTGTAGATAAAACTATACAAGTGAAATAATCAAAACACATGACATATGTAATGCAATAATAACAACAATATTAAGATTGTAATCTTATAATTACTTTCACACATCAATTTTCGAATAAAAATTTCAATGCACATTTCATGAGTACTACCAAGGTGCTTCGCCCACACAATGTTCATTAAGACTTATCAGGGAGCGAAGTATTGCTTGGAGGATAACATAAGCATTTTAATAAATTTTTTATGTTTCATGATCCGGTGTACAAATAGAAGTGATAAAAAGAATGTGTTTGCACAAGACACTTTACAATTCTTTCCAAGGTGCTCAACCTCACAATGCTCATTAAGAATTATCAGGAGGGTGAGTAGTGCTTGGTGGAGTTATCTTTGACATTTTATTTCATATTTTTGTGATTTTGGGCCAAAAGGTCTCGGAATTCACTTGTTTTTGCAAACACTAATAATATTGAAATAACACTTCTATGTGTGCAAGAAATTTAATGTTTGAAAGATGGTGTAGGTAAGTTAGACATACAACTTAATATGTTAAAACTATTACACTACACAATCATGCAAGATAAAGATTATGAGCACACGTAGATTACCAAAATAGTGAGTGAATGAATCATTGATTAGCATAAAACATTACTCATACTTAGAGGCATGATAGGCAATCATACACAATTTTCTATAGACTATTTCATTGCACGTAATCAGATTAAGGTCAAGGCATGAAGTTAAAACAATGTTTAGGAAATTTGAAATTAAAATTAGAAATTGAAGACAATCTTTAAGTGTATGCCTAGTCAATTTTGACCATTTGTAACGAAATAACTAAGATGTTTGCTCTTGTGAAGTCTTATAGTCAAACCATAATTTTGTAAGTATTTAAAACAAAGCAAATGATAAAAACATATTTTTGAGCATTTTGGAGGTTTCAATTTTTTTTTGTATTTTGGAATAAGAACTAACAAACAAATAATAGAATAATTTCACTGTAGAGAAAAGAAACTGAGAAAATGCATTAGAAAAATACTTGAAATATATAAAAAATTAGAATTTCAATTTGGTCAAAATAGTTAACGCCTAGCGTTAACTACTCAACGCCCAAACAGGACACTGTTTTGTAAGGTTTTTGAAAAAAAATTCTTTTGGATGAGAGTGCATGTAAATAGACCTTCTTAGTGTAGAAATTTTAGAGAATTTAGAGATCATTAGAAGGCTCATTAAGCATGTTTTTGTTTGTTTTAAGAGTTGGTTTATATTTTTTGGGGTTTTCAAATACTTGTGTTTTATATGATCATTAAAGCTCAAAAATGATAAAATATACAAAACACAAGATAAACATGTTCAATCAACCAAAGACTGCATGAATAATTTAATCATAAAGAGTGCATGCAAAATATGATATAAGTATGTCCTAGATTATAATACCCTAACCATATGCCTGCACACTAGCCCCGTACTAAGGGCATGAGGAGCTGCACACATGTCGTAGGTTGGTGTGTTAATCCTATATGCACACACTAGAGAATGCTCAACCTAGCACTCTTTCCCCTAGTGCCTCGCAAGGCCCCACTGGAACCCTCCATGGTTAAGGACAAGACATGACTTAGAGGTTAGGTCATCTAATGCATACAATCCTACGCCCTCTCTATTGTGAGACACATAATGTGGGTGAATGATCATGGGCATCCTAAGCATTTAGTCCTATGGAATCAATTTATAAACTATGGCTTTTATAAGAGAATGATTTCTAATTACAGTTCATTTCAAAACCACAGTTATTATGAGTTTTTACTTTCAATTTTTCTATTTTAAAATAATTCAGTATGGCAATATGAGATAATTAGCATGAATAATATTTATTAGTTGATAATGCTAGAATGATGAGTTTGCGAGCAATGTTACGCCATAAGATTAATAGAGTTAATGTTGCATTTCAAAAATAGTATTTCACTTTTTAGACCTAGAATAAAGTGATGATTCTATTTGATTTGCTCTTATCAGTATAAAGATGATTCCAGGGTTTACATATAGGTGAGATACATGCACACACACAAACATATTTCATTCATATTATCATGATCACAAACCATATGTTAGGAGCAAAGGATCTTTTATAATTATGTTTCATATTTGAATTAAAAGATCTTTTGATTTTGCATGATAATTATAAGCGATCATTAGTTTAAACACAGAAATTTAGGTACTCATAATTTTTATTCATAATGATGTAAGTATTTAAAATAAAACAATTCATATTCATCCATTTCAACATATTAAAGAGAAAGATTGTAAGGTAAATAATGAATGTATTGAGAGAATATTTTTTTGGTTATTTTGAAAGGTTTTTATAAATTTTTTCTTTGAATTTTTAATATAAAACAAAACATATATATATATATAATTTTTTTTACTTTCAAATTTCATTATTTTATTTTTCTTTAACATAACATGACATTATATAACTAGCATAAATTTTGATTTCTACTTATAGTAAGTGATGATGCTAGAATGAAAGTTATGGTAACAAGGTGCAATGTTATGTAAAGATTACAAGCATATAAATGAGTTGCATGTATTCAATCATAGAGTTTTGAATTTTCATTGACCTAGAATTGAGTGACAATTCTATTTGATACCAAGTTAATTCCAAGGTCTACATATAATGATATATATGCAAACAATATTGATGCACATCACACACAAAATTGAGTATACCAATTAGCCATCATATATTTCATAGTTCCTAAGATTGATAGAAATAGTTGATTTAAGATAATCCTTGATAAATCATGAATTATAATATATGATTTTTGTGAATTTTAGCATAAGATCATTGTGGAGTGTGTGAATTCATATTAGTCATTATTGTAGTTTTTCAATATCAAATTTTCTAGATTATGATTTTTCAATATAGGGGTTATCATATGCTGCAAAGAAATTAGACAAATATTCAAAAAGTTGTGCATTTAATTTATTAGTATAAGTCCCCTAATACTTCTTTTAAATCCATTTTTTAACAATTATTTCATTAGTCTTGATAAGATCATATACCACATTTAGAATTTAACTTATAAAGATGATAAGAGACTCTGATAGGTAAGGGATTTAGAAGGTTAAACGAAAAGAAATACATAGATCACTTGAGAAATGATGTGACTTTTTGTTTTTATTTTTAAGCACAAATATGTAAACTTCTTGAAAGACACGATAATGATAATTTCTTTTTGTTCGGTTATTGCAAGAGCACGCTTAAGTCTATAATTAATTTGATCTTTGCAAGGCTTTAGTTGGACTTAACAATTTAGAGTGGATCTTGGACTTCCCGAGGTCTACCCTGTGAATGGTTCACATCGGTACTAGGAGATATGATGGGGTGACATCCCAAACCTCCCTTTCTCAAGATTTTTAAGTATTATTGGTTGCTACCCATACTAAATATTTAAAATTTATAGACTCAAAATTTTGAAAGTGAAAAAAAAAGTGAAATTCATGTTTTTAATAATTTAGATAAATATCTGTTGGGTATTGTGTCTACAATCACCTTGATTTGAAGATGTCCCCTAGTAAACTAAAGTGAATTGTATTTGTATTTGATGACTTTTGTTTAGATGTGTTATGACAGGTCGTAATGCTAAGTGCATACCAAAGTCAGATTGCAATGGATCACCAAACACAGTTCTAAACAATGTAATCCCTCATTGTATAGAACAAAGTGTTGGTCCATGTGTAATCTCTCTTTTGGGGTGCACTTCATATACATAACTGAAGGTGTTCAAAGTTGTGGAGTGGAGCAGGGTCTCAGAAGAAAAGAAAATGTTTGCTGAGTCCATTCGTCGAGATGACTCGGGTCATTCCGACGAATCCCGACGAATGTTGACAGAGGACAGTTTGGCTGGGTGTTAAAGAAATTCCTGAAGCCAAGTCCATTCGTCGAGATGACTCGGGTCATTCCGACGAATCCCGACGAATGTTGACAGAGGACAGTTTGGCTGGGTGTTGAAGAATTTTCTGAAGCCAAGTCCATTCGTCGAGATGACTCGGGTCATTCCGACGAATCCCGACGAATGCTGACAGAGGTCAATCTTGTCTAGGTTCTGAGGAAAACTCTGCAGCTAAGTCAATTCGTCGGATGCTCTCGTGTTCTCCCGACGAATCCCGACGAATGACGGACAGACGGATTTCTTATCCTCGTTTCGTTTTTGAAAATTAGGGTTAGCCGACATGATCAGTACACGTGTCGCTTCTCCCTTCTTTGTCGCAAGAGCCGTTGAAGTCCTCCCTATAAATATGTCATTATTTTAGGGCAAAAGGAGATATATAAAAAGAATCGACCTAAAAACCTTCTTTAGCCGTCAGTTCAGAAAAGAAAAAGCAAAAAGTCCTTCTTCTCTTCCTCTTTTGCTGAACAAGAATTCTGAGATCTAACTTTTGTGATTAGAGATTTCTCAGAAGAAGGCCTTTGATCTTAGTGCTGCTCACTTTATTGAAGATTCTTTCAAGCAAGTCAAAGGGCCTGGTCAGATCTGGTTAGCCAATTCTTCTCTCTTCTCATCTTTCTAGTGCCAAGCTTTCTTTCAAGGTTGAGAAGAAGACTCTGTTTTCAAGATCTGAAGTTAATCTCTTTAGAGGTTAAGAAGAAATATTTTGTTTCCCTATATTTTCTTTGGTAGGAGTTGTTATACTCCGAGTTGTAGGAGTTGTTTTACTCCGAGTTGTAGGAGTTGTTATACTCCGAGTTGTAGGAGTTGTTTTACTCCGAGTTGTAGGAGTTGTTATACTCCGAGTTGTAGGAGTTTTTAACTCCGAGGTGTAAGATTAGTTATAATCTGAGTTTGGTGAAGTAGCCGAGTCTAGCCTCGAAGTGCTAGATAGGCGAGGCGGGAAAGAGGACTACCCACATCGGGGAACCTCTATAAAATCCTTGTGTCTGTGCTGTGGTTGTTTGTTTGCTTTTCTGTGTTAATTTTTTTAATTCCGCTTTAAGACATAGAATCCACCTATTCACCCCCCTCTAGGTGATTTAGGCCGCAACTAGATACTTTCAATTGGTATCAAAGCTAGGTTGTTCGCTATAAGGCTAACACCTTGAACAAGATCTCCTCATCTAGTTGCTAAAGCAAACATGTCTGGAATGGATAAGACCAAGGACTCCGTCAAGTTGCCAGTTTGCACCAAAGAGAACTTTCCTATGTGGAAGGAAAGAGTAAGATTCTACATGGAAGCTGCTGACCCAAGAATCTTTCAGATCGTGGAAGAAGGTCCCCATATTCCGATGAAACCATCTTCAATAAACTCCACCATCATGATCCCAAAGAAGATGTTGGAACTGAACAAAGATGAGATCGCTCTAGTGGCCCTAGACAAGAAAGCAAAAAATATCATAGCAGGTGCAGTTGATGATTCAATGTTGCAAAATCTGCTTCACTGCAAATCTGCTAAAGAGATGTGGGACTCACTAGTCGTTCTGATGGAAGGGACCGAAGAAGTGAGGGATGACCGAAGATCATTGCTGAACCAAGAATATGAAGCATTCAAGCAAGATCCAAGAGACTCCATTTCTGACACCTACGAGAAGTTCTTCAAGATCGTAAATGGCCTTAGGAACTATGATAGAGAATTCACAACTGGCGAACTAAATGACAAATTTTTGAGATCCCTGACGAAAGAATGGGATACCAAGGTTATAGCCATCAGAGAATTCGGAAAGTTCGGAACCACGGAGCCACAAATGTTGTTTGGTAAGCTCCTGTCCCATGAGTTGAAGCTAAATTCCCGCAAAGCTGAAGAAGAGGGGGTCAGAGCCTCTGGAAGGGAGAAGTCCTCTGCCCTAAAAGCTGAAAGCTCAAGGAAGTGCAAGGCTCTCCCACTTGTAAGGAGACCATCTTCTGATGAGGATGAGTCTGATGCTAGCCCATCAGGTTCAGAGATGTCTGATGGAGAATTTTCTCTTCTCTCCAAACAATTCAAAAGACTTCTGAATAAAAGAAAGCAGAAGAGAGGGCAATCCACTGCATTTGATCACAGAAGATCAAGACGTGATGGGGATCATCACAAAAAGGACTACAATAATGACAGGTATAAATCTAAACCGAACAAATTTGATTCTACTAACATTATTTGTTATTGTTGCAATAAGCCAGGACACGTAATTGCCGAGTGTCCATACAAGAAGAAAGAAGGATCAAAGAAGGAAGAAAAGAGATCTTTTAAAGGAAGGAAGAAAGAAAAGAGTCTTCTCGCCAAGAAGGCCAAGACTCTGAGCGACAGTGACTCTGATGCGTCAAGCTCAGATGAAGAAGCCTACTTTGGGCTAATGGCTCATCTAGACGAAGAAACAGGCGACTCCTCTCATAAGGGGAAGGTAAACTCTCATACCCCTCTGTCTGCTTCTGAAGATGAGACTGCATCCATAGCAAATGAGGGCTACTCCTCAGAGGAGGACTTTAAGTTAATAACTCAGTATGAAGCCCTTGTGAAAGGATTTGACAAGTGCCGCAAGGTCGTCAAATCCAAGTCAAAAGAAATTGAATCTCTCAAGACAGTGGAATTAGCTTTGAGGGAGGAAATTGAACAATTAACTCCCCTCAAAGATGAAATCCAACTCTTGAAAGACGAACTGAAAAGCTCCACTGAGTTGTTAAACTTAAAGGAGAAAACTATAAGTGAACTAGAAAATAAGTTGAAGGCGGAAAGGAAGCTCGTAGAAAGCTTCTCCAAGCCTAAGACTATTCTTCCATTCATTGATACGTTTTCTGCTCCTGCGAAGGGTAGTGGAATTGGTCATAAGGCTGAAAGTAGTAAGGCTGCTGAAAAGAGAGTCGTGAAGGGAAAGGGAGCTGCTAATCAAAGTCAACCTTCATTTAGGAAGGTCATTTTTCCATCAAATCCGTTTGACTTTGATTCATCCTACGGTCATTTTGCTAGGCCAACACATGTTGAACCTAGTAATAGATATCAAGGATGGAGCTTTCCCCGAAACTTTGACAACTCTCCCTTCAAAGCCCCTCATGAAGAAATAATCCTCAAAGATCATGGTCCATTTGTTCACGGATCAGCTCACAAGAAAGCACCGAAAATTAGAACGATTGCACCCAAACCTGTTGAGAAGAAGTTGGAGCCATGTGTTTGCTGTCACCATGAGGCCCCCACTTCTAAGAAGACTTCCTCTAAGAAAGTCACTCCTGTTGCACCTCCCGTTCAAAAGCCAAAACAGGAGACAAAGAGAAGGTACAATCGATTCGATTGTTGGTGTTGTGGCAAGATTGGTCACTTTGCCATAGACTGTTGGTTTAATCCGAGAAATGTCTCGACTCCACGGATTAACAATGCAAGAATGACCCCTCGCAATGTTAACATTCCAAGTGGTGGTCATCTAACACGAAGCCAAGGACCCAAATCAGTTTGGGTTCCTAAGGGCAATTGATTGTTGATTGCAGGTATGTCCAAAGGCCAATACAAATCCAATCTGGTACTTGGACAGTGGTTGTTCACGGCACATGACCGGAACAAGAAGCCTACTACAAGAGTTTACCCCCGTGAAAGATGGTCCAAAAGTTATTTTTGGCGGATCTGATTGGGGAATCACAAAAGGCTACGGTATGATCACAAATGGTACAGTCTCTTTCACAGACGTGGCTTATGTTAAAGGATTACAACATAATCTCATTAGCATAAGTCAACTTTGTGACAAAGGCTATATGGTAGAATTCTACAAGGACAAGTGCCTGATAAAGCTGTCTGATAAATCAGAAACTATTTTAACAGGCACTCGGAGTAGAAATATTTTTTGTTTAAATTTTCTATGTTTAGATACTTCTACACCAGTGTGCTTTTTGGCAAAAGATAGTGCATCTCTCTGTGACCAATGGCACAAGAGACTAGCACATATAAATTTCAAAACTATAAATATGTTATTTTCTCACAACTTAGTTCGTGATGCTCCTGATGTTAAGTGCATTAAAGAGTGACCTTGTCACGCATGCCAAATGGGCAAGCAGACGAGGGCTAGCTTTAAGAGCATTATTGGCAAAGACTCTACCAGATGTTTATATCTACTTCATATGGACTTATTTGGTCCCATGCCAATTCGGAGTTTAGGGGGTAAGTCTTATACGTTGGTCATTGTCGATGATTACTCACGTTTTGCTTGGGTATTCTTTCTAAAACACAAGTCAGACACCTATGATTCTTTCACCTCATTCGTCAGGCAAATTCAGAATGAATTAGAATGCTCTGTGGTCAAAATCAGAAGTGACCATGGCACAGAATTCAAGTCTGGGGCCATGACTGAATTTTGTGAAAGTCAAGGTATCTTTCATGAGTTTTCCTCTCCCCGCACTCCACAGCAAAATGGTGTTGCCGAGAGAAAGAATAGACTCATAGAGGCTTGCAGGACAATGTTGAGTGATTCTTCACTACCGGAGTACTTCTGGGCTGAAGGTATCAACACTGCTTGCCACGTGCAAAACAGAGCACTAATCAACAAAAATCATCATAAGACTCCCTATGAACTTCTGAAAGGCAAGAAACCAACTCTGTCTTATTTTAGAATCTTTGGCAGTAAATGCTTCGTGCTTAACAATGGAAAGTATTATAAAACTAAGTTTAGTGAAAAATGTTTTGAAGGTATTTTTGTAGGTTATAGTAGCCATAGTAAGGCATATAGGATTTTCAACAAGAAAACCCTAGTTGTAGAAGAAACTCTTAATGTTATATTTGATGAGACGAGTATGCTTCATAGCAGCTCTTCTAGTGTCTTTGTTGAAGATGCAGATGCAAGATTCAAAGATCTACACTTAGAAGAAGTGGTAAAGGAAGACGTTCCACAATCTATTGAAGTAATTGCCCCTTCAGCATGTGAGGATGATGATCCTCAGGAAGATGAAGATGTACCTGAAATACAGGAACCTCATAATCATCTAAATGTTGGAGTGATCAGACATTTGAGAGATCATCCAGCAGATCAAATCATCGGAGATCCTTCAAGCAGAGTTCTAACTAGAAGAGGTACAACTAACGAAATTTTACATTTAAGTTTTCTTTCACAGATTGAACCGAAGAAGTTTGAAGAAGCAAACAATCGATCCCTCTTGGATCCTTGCTATGCAAGAGGAGCTCAACCAATTCAAAAGATGTAAAGTTTGGGAGTTGGTACCTAGACCCAAAGGGCATAATGTGATTGGAACCAAGTGGATCTTCCGAAACAAGCTTGATGAAAAGGGCATCATCACCAAGAACAAAGCAAGACTGGTTGCTCAAGGATACAGGCAAGAAGAAGGGATTGACTTTGATCAGACCTTCGCACCCGTAGCAAGACTTGAAGCCATCAGATTATTTCTGGCTTATGCTGCATATAAGGGCTTTAAGGTTTTCCAGATGGACGTAAAGTCCGCATTTCTGAATGGAGACCTTAAAGAGGAAGTGTATGTAGCTCAGCCTCCAGGTTTTGTCGATCCTAACTTTCCTGATCATGTATTTTATTTACATAAAGCCTTGTATTGTCTCAAACAGGCACCCCGAGCCTGGTATGAGACATTGTCTAAGTTTCTTCTTGAGAATAAATTTACAAGAGGAACAATAGACAAGACATTGTTTCTTAGGGAAGTTAAAGGCGAGATTTTGCTGGTGCAAATCTATGTCGACGATATTATCTTTGGCTCTACTGATGACAAACTTTGCAAAAAGTTTTCTAGCTTGATGCAAGGTAAGTTTGAAATGAGCAGTATAGGAGAGCTGAAATATTTCTTAGGACTCCAGGTGCACCAATCTGAAGATGGAATCTTCATCTCTCAGACGAAGTTCACTAAAGAGCTTCTTAAGAAATTTGGAATGGAGAGTGCAACCTCAATGAGGACTCCAATGGGCTCAAGTATGTCTCTGGACAAGGATGAGAAAGGGAAACCTTTTGATGAAACCAAGTACAGAAGCATAATTGGGTCCTTGCTCTATCTCACTGCTACTAGACCGGATATAATGTTCTCAACATGTGTATGTGCCAGGTATCAAGTGAACTGTAAGGAATCTCATTATGCCGCTGCAAAGAGGATATTGAGATACCTTAAGGCTACACCAAATCTCGGCTTATGGTACCCAAGAAGCAATGATTTTGAACTAATTGGCTTTTCAGACGCTGATTTTGCAGGTAGCAAAGATGATAGGAAGAGCACTTCGGGAACTTGCCAGTTCTTGGGAAAAAGGCTCATTTCCTGGAGTAGCAAGAAGCAAAATTGCGTTGCAATATCAACTGCTGAATCGGAATATATCTCTGCAGGCAGTTGCTGCGCACAACTTTTGTGGATGAAAAATCAGCTTGAGGACTATAATGTAAAGCTCTCAGAAATCCCCATGTTCTGTGACTCCTCAAGTGCTATTGCCATAGCGAATAATCCCGTCTCTCACAGCAGAACGAAGCATATTGAGCTTCGCTATCACTTCATCCGAGAACATGTCGAGAGTAAGGACATAAATTTGTTATATGTTAATACTGACAAACAAATTGCAGATATTTTTACGAAGCCTCTGGACGAAACCAAATTCAATTTCTTCAAAATGGAACTTGGAATGCTTAACAAGGAATCTTGAAGTCGGGACTGTTGAAATTTCACGAAATTGCTCGAGACTTCACGTATTAACTCAGAAAATTTCATGACGTTTCACGGGTGTTCACGGGACAATTTTTTTCTGGATATTTATTCCTCTCTAATTCCTCTTCCGTGGAATCATTTCTCTACAGGTGCGCGCTCTACTTAATTTTATATATATATATATATATATATATATTAAAAGAAAACATCACGATTTCACGGAAGGATTCGTCTTCTCAAATTCCTCTTCCGTGAAACCCTACCCGTCCGTTCGTCTTCTCCGTCGCGATTTCCCTGTTTTTCTTCCTCGACGTCGACGACATCAATGGCGCCCAAAGCCTCTGGTGGCTTCAACTCAGGGGGAGAGTTGGTGAGAGGCGCCTTCCGCTCAGCTTCTGATGAGTTTCGCAATGTGATCATGATGCTTGATGTCGCCGGGCTAAGTTTCATCTTGGAAGAGCCGGCCAAAGTTCTAGAACAGGATATTCTGGAGTTTTATCGAAATGCCAAAATCACAGGTCAAGGTAAGAAGATCAAAAGCTCTATTCGTTCCTGCAAAATAACTTTGAAGGCTAGTGGTATCAACCGATCGTTGAGGATGCCAATGGTTGAATCTGAAGAGTTGTCTGTTGAAGATATTTTCAGAGCCAGAAGATTTTGTGGAATTCTTGATCAAAGCGCCAAAATCCGAAGAAAATTCATGAATGAAGGAGGTAAGCTTCTGTCTGATATTATAGGCAAAGTTTTATTATGCAAGGTAGGTTCTCACGACTACATATCTGAAGAGGCTTTTAAAATTCACACCGCTATAATTTGTTGGAAAAATTTCAATTTTGGTGAAGTCATCTTTGAGAAGATTAAAGAGAGCTTTCTTGCTCCAAATTTTGGAAGGATTCTCAGTCTGCTTCTGCATAGTGGCAATCCAGAATTTTTCAATCTTGGAAGAGGTACCCCCATCCACCACACTAAGAAAATCAATTCCTCCATTTTCACCAAATGGGAAAGGGTAATTCCCAAGGGATTAGGGAATGCTGGAGTGAGGGCTCCTTTGAGTGATGATGAGGCCCCTCTCCCTGATGAACATAGGTCCACTGAAGCAGGGCAATCCTCCAGGGGGAGTGGACTTGATCCAGCTCCTGCACAGGACAGAGATGCACATATTGAGGGGGAGTTTCCAACCCCAAGAGACATTGGTGCAAGCAGTGGTGCTGCAGATGATGCTCCTCCTAGTGTTGCTGATCTTGGCTTGGAAGGTCCAGAGGTTGCTGCTGTGTTTGTTGAGGCTCCTCAGCTGGAAGATTCAAGGAGATCACCTGCCATGGTTGATTCTCTTTCTGAAGATCATGAAATCTTGCCAGACACTCCTCTTGAGCAATCTGATTCTGGGGAGCAGGGCAGCCTTGGTGCCATGCTGAGGTTGGCTAAGGAGATGTCTCTACCTGAGGGGGAGAAAGTCCAGGAAGATCTCTTCATGGCTGAATCTGTTCCTTCTGAGGTCCTTCCTCCTCTGCTGTTCTTGCCTCCTCCAGAAGTTTTTGGGGCTAGGAGCACCTCTCCAAGAGCAACTGTGCTTGACAACTTAGCACAGTCCTCAAGTTTTGTAGCTGAAAGACTTTCTCCTGAAGAGGGTGAGACTGGTGATAGCTCTCACTCTTCTTTGCTGAAGTCCATAGCAGGGATGCTACAGGGTCAGACTGATCACTTTGATCACTCTATAAAGCAAGTATATAAGAAAATTGACTCAGTTGATAGTTCTCTGAGGCAAGACATGGCTGAGATCAAGCATGATATGGGCAGATTCAAGACTGATCAAGAAGCCTGGATGCTATCTGCAGGGAAAGCTTTGGATCATACAAATAAAGCTGTTGGGCATGCTCTCCAGAATCTGCATCAGGTAAGTGAAGATGTGTTGCACCTGACTTCTGCTATCTCTACTCTCAGCTCTGCTCATGATCAAGGAATATCTTACTTGGATGATCAAGTTGAAAATCAGCTGAAAAGATTGTATACCCTCCTACATGAAGATGTCATAAAGGGGGAGGAGAGTGTGGTCTCCAAGTTAGAAGAAAATGCAAGCAAATTGGATGTTTTAAATGAAAGTGTAGCTTCTCAAATGCAAGATCTCAAGGAAAACATCTTACAAAATGTTAAGGATGTAAATTGGTATACTCATGAAGCTCAAAGCTGGCTGTTCAAGCAAGTGGCTGAAATGCTTGGGTTTGCTGTTGTGGAAAAAGGGCCTGTTGTTCCCTCCTCAAGTGCTCCAGGTCCCAGGGCTCCTAGTTTCTCTCCAAATCCTGCTGAGGACTCTGTGTTTGCTGATGAAGTCATCCCTGCTTCATCTTATCAGGAATTTTGGGATGATCCATCCCTTGTTCAAGATCCTGACTGCTCCTATTTTGCTGAACCAGCTGAGAAGTCTTTAAAAAGGAAGCTTTTTGATGATAAGCCACCTGCTAAGAAGTCTAATCCATTTAAGAAGATCAGAGAGTTTTATGATAGGCCTCCTCCTAGAAACTTCCAAGAAAGCTGGAGCCCTATCTCCAAAAGTATTATTCTCTCTGCTTTTGATAAAGTCAGCAATCAGAATGAAAAGGTCAGTGACCACTATAGTTCAGAAGAATGGAGCAAGTTTGAGAAAAGGACAAATGAAAGAAGAATTCACTTCAAGAATGGTGGATCTAAAGAGTCTGCTCCTGACAAATACTGGCCTAAGCCAAAGGCATTTTTTGAGAGAATGGATTCAGAACTGAAGAAGAAAACTGAGGCAGTGGACAGAATGGTTGCAAAGATGAAAGGCAAAGGTCATGAATAAACTGTGCTTATCTGGAATCTTGATGTTTTCTTTGCTTATATATATATATATACTCAATTCTTTTGTGTTTAAGCTAAAACATTTAGTCCTACTCTGCTTTTCATTATATATATTACTGCCTGGGTTCTGCATTCTTATTTAGTATTCTTTCTGTGCAATTCAAGTTAGTGCCTAGGGTTATGACATCTTCAAATAGGGGGAGATTGTTGGGTATTGTGTCTACAATCACCTTGATTTGAAGATGTCCCCTAGTAAACTAAAGTGAATTGTATTTGTATTTGATGACTTTTGTTTAGATGTGTTATGACAGGTCGTAATGCTAAGTGCATACCAAAGTCAGGTTGCAATGGATCACCAAACACAGTTCTAAACAATGTAATCCCTCATTGTATAGAACAAAGTGTTGGTCCATGTGTAATCTCTCTTTTGGGGTGCACTTCATATACATAACTGAAGGTGTTCAAAGTTGTGGAGTGGAGCAGGGTCTCAGAAGAAAAGAAAATGTTTGCTGAGTCCATTCGTCGAGATGACTCGGGTCATTCCGACGAATCCCGACGAATGTTGACAGAAGACAGTTTGGCTGGGTGTTAAAGAAATTCCTGAAGCCAAGTCCATTCGTCGAGATGACTCGGGTCATTCCGACGAATCCCGACGAATGTTGACAGAGGACAGTTTGGCTGGGTGTTGAAGAATTTTCTGAAGCCAAGTCCATTCGTCGAGATGACTCGGGTCATTCCGACGAATCCCGACGAATGCTGACAGAGGTCAATCTTGTCTAGGTTCTGAGGAAAACTCTGCAGCTAAGTCAATTCGTCGGATGCTCTCGTGTTCTCCCGATGAATCCCGACGAATGACGGACAGACGGATTTCTTAACCTCGTTTCGTTTTTGAAAATTAGGGTTAGCCGACATGATCAGTACACGTGTCGCTTCTCCCTTCTTTGTCGCAAGAGCCGTTGAAGTCCTCCCTATAAATATGTCATTATTTTAGGGCAAAAGGAGATATATAAAATGAATCGACCTAAAAACCTTCTTCAGCCGTCAGTTCAGAAAAGAAAAAGCAAAAAGTCCTTCTTCTCTTCCTCTTTTGCTGAACAAGAATTCTGAGATCTAACTTTTGTGATTAGAGATTTCTCAGAAGAAGGCCTTTGATCTTAGTGCTGCTCACTTTATTGAAGATTCTTTCAAGCAAGTCAAAGGGCCTGGTCAGATCTGGTTAGCCAAGTCTTCTCTCTTCTCATCTTTCTAGTGCCAAGCTTTCTTTCAAGGTTGAGAAGAAGACTCTGTTTTCAAGATCTGAAGTTAATCTCTTTAGAGGTTAAGAAGAAATATTTTGTTTCCCTATATTTTCTTTGGTAGGAGTTGTTATACTCCGAGTTGTAGGAGTTGTTTTACTCCGAGTTGTAGGAGTTGTTATACTCCGAGTTGTAGGAGTTGTTTTACTCCGAGTTGTAGGAGTTGTTATACTCCGAGTTGTAGGAGTTTTTAACTCCGAGGTGTAAGATTAGTTATAATCTGAGTTTGGTGAAGTAGCCGAGTCTAGCCTCGAAGTGCTAGATAGGCGAGGCGGGAAAGAGGACTACCCACATCGGGGAACCTCTATAAAATCCTTGTGTCTGTGCTGTGGTTGTTTGTTTGCTTTTCTGTGTTAATTTTTTTAATTCCGCTTTAAGACATAGAATCCACCTATTCACCCCCCTCTAGGTGATTTAGGCCGCAACTAGATACTTTCAATATCTCATAACAAATTTAGAATTTGATTTATATGGATAATATAAGATATTTATAGCCAATGAATATAAGAAAGATAGATAGGACACCAAAATAAAATATGACTTCGAATTTTGATCAATTTGATTTTATAAACTTGTTAAGCTTTTAAGAGAAAATCATATTTCCAATAATATATAAGGTGACCATGACATGATAGCTTAAAACATAAGAAAACAAATAGAAAAATAAAAAGACATTAAAGCATATCATGAAGTAGAAATTTGTATATTCATTTTAAAAAGATTTTGCTTCATGCATATGATAGTACCTAATGAATAAGAGCTTTAGGTATCCAAAGGGGACCAAGTGTGGTGGTTCCTTTGGGTACCCAAATATAACGTGTTGGTTTGTGGGGAGACAAGGATGAATGGACCCTTTCATTTGACATTAGTGCGTCATTCTTAAGTATGGGTCTGTATTCATACCTTGGACAAACATTATTTTTAGTTTACAAAATTCCATAGTCATTTACTTGAATATTTGGATAAAAATGATTTTTGAATTTATACTTTAAAGGAAATTTGTTTGCATTTAATTTTATGTTGGGAGAACAATTATGTTGTAAATGATAATGATAATAGAGTTTTGGAATTTCATTTACAAGCATTTGTTGTTTTTCATTTCCAATGTTTTTCTTGGATAAATTATGAAAATTCATATTTAACTTGCCTTTGGATTTTGCTTGATATTTTGAATTTATGTGTTGAGAATTTCTCTTTATAATTTCCTTAAGCAAGTTAACTTTTTTTTAATTCATAATTCTTAACTTTGAGTTATGTCTAGCTTTATTATAAGCAATCGTGTTATTTTTAAGAGTGGAAATAATAGAGTCAATTTCAGTTTGATAGTTATTTCTAAATTCCACAAATGTTTCATCCATCTCTTTAATTTCAATTTTATAACTTTTACACATAGCACAATCATTTGTAATAGATGAATTTTCTAAAGATAAATTTTCATTATGTTCTTTAAGATGCTCTTTTTCATATACCTTGAGTTTTTCTTTAAGAATATTGCAATCAAAACAAAGTTTATATTTTCAATTGAAGAGGCATGGGTAAAACTAGATAAATCAAAATTTGATTCTACTTTAACTTTTGCCTTTAAACCTTTATTTTCTAAGCGTAATTTGCAATTCGCATTTTTCAATTTCTTAATTTTGTGCTTTGTAATTTGTAGCAATTGTAAAGTAGAAATAGAGTTGCAAATAATAAGGGAATTTGATTTCCTTACAGTGCTTTTGGATGCTGTGAGATTTGAGCACAGAGTTCCTTTGTGATCTTCATCTTTTTAGCACTCCACTTCCAAAGATAAAATTTCTTCTTCTCCTCAACATGATGTGTACTCCATTGATTCATCGTGAGAGGAGCTTTCTTGACCATTTGTGCAAGCTTGTATGTTCTCCACTTCTTGTGTTTGTTCTGTACCTGTGAGAGGAAGATCATACAATTCTTCAAGAAATTTCCATACTTTGTATGCACTAGAAAAACAGTATATCAATTTGAAAATTTCTTGAGATAAAACACAAAAGATACTATTCAAAGCCTTTACATTTAGGTGACGTTCCTTTTTATTTGTTTCATCCGTTGGTCTTACAATTGCTATATTCCATGCTTCGATATCTAAAGTTTTAATAAATTTTTCCATTAAAAATTTCCACCATTTATAATTTCTCCCTTCGAATAAAGGAGATGCAAGAGATTTTTCTTCTTCAAAAAAATTCCCCCCACTAATAGAAGCGAGATCATGAGACGCCATTATTCCCGGTTATTAAGCCGATTTGGAATAACCTAGCTCTGATACCACTTGTTGGATCTTGAGGCGCCCTTAGAGGGGGGGGGGGTGAATAAGGGTCTTAGAAAACTGTAAGTTTTTATAGAGAACTTTTGATATTTTTATTTGAATAAGAGTGAATCAAAAACAAAGAGTAGTAAATCAATTTTATTAAATAGAAAAAGACATGATTATCATTAATAAAATTTGGTTACAAAATCTGATTTCTATAACGCTAGAAATCCAAGGCGAAATATGAAATACTAGTTTTGTTTTCTATACCGACTCTGCTCACTAAGAACCGGTTGGCTTTAGCCGATCTCTCCCCAGATACAGCCTCAAGCCTCTCTAACCCTTCCATCCCCAGAAAGGCCTCGAGCACCCCATAGATCTACTCCCTTGACCCAGTCGCCAACACGAGGCAAATTCCTCCCTAAGTCCTACCCAGACCTAGTCGACAACACAAGGTGAATTCACAAACCAATTACAAAGATAAATATAAAAGACAACTATAAAAACTCCCTATGAGGTAATCTGAAGGAGAAGACGAAGAATTGCTGAAGATCATTGAAGTCCAAGCGTGCGTTCTTCGCATTGAGTTAGCGTGTTGATCCAAGCCTCCTTTGATTCCTCCTTTTGAAATTGAGTGGGAGATCCTTTGTGGTATGGAAATACGGCCCTCACAAATAATTTAGAGTGTTGGAATAGGGCTCCTTTTCATTGGTAGTTGAAGAAGACGAAATCCGCCTATGTATAGGGCTAGAAGCTAACCCGACATTAAGGCTAACGTTTGGCAACCCAGCATAGAAATATTTTGATGGCTCGAATCTTCAAAATAGGAAGGAGATACTGCACTTTAGGAAACATTCATTTTAAGCAACCCTAACGCTGGTTTTGAGGCTAATGCTGGCGTTAGGTCAGATTATTCCTAAAGTGCTCCTTCAATCACGGCAACTTCCCACCTTGCCACATTTGTCTTGGTGGGAACGGGAGTCAATGCCGGCATTAATTCTAACGCCTGGCGTTAAACATTATTCCATTTTTCAGCTTGTGGGCAGGTCCAGACCAATAGTGTAGCATCCTAGTGTCAGGTCAGTTCAAGCCAGCATGCTAAAAACACAATGGCAACCATGTTCAAATACAAGTAGGATGTGTTATTCTCAAATCAAAGGGATACGGAAAACCATGTTCCAACACTGACCTCCTAATGTTATTGCCCCTTGTAGAGACCCCTCTCGCGATGCCTGGGAGGGGCGTCACTCCGCCGAGTTCGCTGGTCCCACCTGGTGTGACCATCCCCACCCCAGGGTTTGGTCATCTGGGCCATCTGAGCCCCGACAGCTCACTCCCGCCGTTGTCAGGATCGCGAGCAATGCGCCGCACCCCCTATCTTGGGAAGTCCGTCACACTAACCTATACGGAGGCCTTCTAGGGGAAGCCGAGCTCTTCTCGCCAGCGCCCCAACAAAGCGTCCATGGCTCTGCCAGGTTGGTCAGTACTATAAATCATTTATACCACGCTCTCGTCACTGACTCTTCTATTGCAGGTGCCCATGAGAGCTCCTCTGCCGATCTGGACCTTGGGGAGGAGGAGATGTCTCCCCCTCCCTCGCCGGACAAGATTGCTGACTTCCTGGGCGTTCCCCGAGACCCCAAGGTGATGAAGAGGAGGACTAGCGAGGTGCTCCAGAAGTACGGGCACATGCTGCTGGACCTGTACAATCAGGCACGGGAGGATAGGGTGGCCACCGAAGAGCGGCTCATCGCCTTTGAAGTTGACTACGGGTGGCTTCGTGCTAAGCTACAGCTGGATACCCACGGCTAGGTCACCTCCCCGGGGTGCACCTCTCGCAAGTTGAAGATCAAGTTCGCTTGATGCAGCACGAGTTCCGCGCCGTCCGCGCCTATTATTATCCGCCGAGCTCGGGGGTGCGAGGCTGAGGTCGATGGAGGTGGATCTAGTACTGATCCTGCTCGCACTCACACCCATCCGGCTAACATTATATTGTAAACATTTATTTAAAAAAATCTGCGAACTCTACCATTGTTATTGGCTTGATATTTCTTGTCCTCCATTGGGCTTTCTTCTTTATTTATTCATGCTGTGATATTACTGCTAGTGTCGCGCTCGCTAGTTTCTATTTTTATTTCTTAATGCTCTTGCACGCAATTTATATTGGCCTCGCCTCGCAAGTCCTATGCTTGCTCTGCCTATAATGTTCTGGCATTGCAGTTTTACTGTAAGCGAGCAGGGAAGAGGGTTGGCTCAAGTACCAAGATGTATCGTAACGAGGTTCTGCTAACCGCACCCCTGAGGATTCGATTCCTCCCCGCTATCTTTATTTTTCTATAAATAGGTCTCGTCGTCAGATCCAACCACCGCATTTATCGCTCTTGACCCTCTGCCCTCTTCGTTCTCGTGAGCTCGCATTTTCTCTTTCGTGTTCTCTTCCTCTCTTCGAAGATCTCATGGGTGGTGATGGAGGTGATGCCGAGGGCCGGGCCAAGTGCGCCTGGACCTTTTGTGATCATTCATTCTTCAACTGCTCGCTCACTGAGGGCGAGTACCACGCCATGGTTGCTAACTAGATCTCGCCGGGATTCTCATCTCGCCAGCCTGTGTAAACCGAGGTCATCAATAAGCTCTTCATGGACGAGCTTGCCATCCCCGTTGCCCACTTCGACGTTGGCCTGCGGCTCCCTCTCTGGCTGGAGATCAGCCAGGTACTTACTCACATTTTTATTTTCTTTTCCTTGCTCGCATAAGACATCTAACCGCTTATCGCGAACCTGCCAGAAACTTATGTACTTCAGTGTGATCCCGAGTCAGATGACCCCCAACTTGGTCTCCATCATGGTAGCCTTCGCCTGCCACCTGAGGGAGGAGAGGATCGAGTTTAGCATGTCGGTTTTCTGCAAGCTATTCTCCTTCTGAGCCTACAAAGACGGGACTGCTTACTTCGCAAGCCAATACGTGAAGGTTTGCGAAACGGTCAATAAAAGCCATCATTGGCCCCAGAAGTTTGTTCTCGTGAAGGGGCCCTTCGACAACGTCCCCTTCTCGCCCATCCAGCATGACGAGCCCACCTACCATCCTCCCATGATCGGCGGCCATTAGGATGCGCTCTTCAAGTACTTGGCGATGAAGAATTTCGAGGTCGTCTTCCTTCGAAGAAACGTCGACTCGCAACTCCTCGTGCCGCCCAGAGCAGGTATGGCTCGTGTTCGTTCCCTACCTTGCTTTCCGCTTTTTCTTTTTCAATCCTCTGATTGCTGTCATATGTAGGGGAGCGAGCCCTTCCGCTCCACCCCCTTACGCAAGGGCTGGGCCTATTTTTCCTGGCCTCGCGCTCGCTACCTCCACTATCGCCGCATTCCAGGAGATTCCCAGCACCTCCACGCCTTCTTCCAAGAAGTGGCCCGCACCTGTGAGCTGTAGATCGCTTCCCTTGCCGCCTCTGCCAAAGAAGAAGAAGGCCACGCCTCTGGTCAAGGGGAAAGGGGTCCTCGAGGACCTGCTAGGAGCTGATCCCTCAGCGGGCCTGCTGGCGGATAAGGGGACCGGCAAGGTCGCTGAAGTGGTCGCCACCGCGTCGGGCACGCCCAGTCTGACCAGCCATCGAAACTTCTGCCTTGGCATGAGGCATCAGGACGAGGCCCGCGAGCCTCTGCTAGATTGGGACCCGGAGGCCAACAGGGCCTCCATATTAACCCTCCTCCCCTCCTGGGTGGAGTAGAAGACCATCAGAAGCCAAGCCTTTGCCCTCTCCTTCGGGCTCTACGATTGAGAGGACGCCGCAGACTTTGATGAGATGACTGATGAGTCAGATTTATATACCATTTTATGGACTCATCCAGGCTAGTTTTCACTCTTGTGCACGTCCTTTTTAAGCCATAATTGCTTGTATTTCTCTTTTTATCACTTCTGCGCTATGTGCAATATTTATGCCCATCTTGGTTTGTTTTTTGCATTTCTTGTCGTTGGGGGTAAGCACATGGTGCTCCCTAACCTTTTTTATGTATTTATATTGAGCTGGAATGGTATTCCCAGCCGTGTTGATGTTCATGCAGGTGGATGGATCATCTTATTTTACCCAGAAATCATGTTTGTATATATCGCACGGTCGTGCGTTTTTTCTTGACGCATGGACGGCTGCGTTCGTGCGCCTTCATCAGGGGTAGAACATGATGATCTGCCTTTGATCGTGCATTTTTACGCACGGGCAGTTACCCGTGCGCGAAGGAAACACACGATCGCCTGTTAAGCCTGGTTTTATAGGCCATCTTGGATTGGTCGTGCGTTTTTACGCACGAGCGGCTTCGACCGTGCTTGAGTAAAATGCACGTGCGTTGCTGCTTCTTCCTCAAGCCATATCTTTTTCGTTAATAACGCACGGGCAACGCACGGGCGTGCGTGACTTAATTTCTGTTGTTTTAGTATTTAAGCCAGGAAATTTGCTGACTAAAAAAGGCTGGGAAAAACAATCGGGAGCCTGCCATTTCTGCTCCAGTCCGTCCATTTCACCTCTCCACCACCGTTCGCCCTAGGAGAAGCTCCAGAAACCATTTTCCTGCAAATCTTCCGCCAAAGTTTCCTCCTCGGCCTCCTCCACCACCCACGATCTCAAGAGCACCATTAACGAAAGATTTCTGCTACATTCAAGGTATCTCCAAGAAGAGCTAGCTTGAGTTGAACCACGAAGAAGACGGGTAAAGTAGAGGAAGGTGACAGCTCCTCCAGACCCTGAACGACAACTGAAGATCGAGCTCGGATGCGGCTTGACAACCCGATGATTCCGACCGAGAATCTTCAGTGAGTCTTCGAGCTTGGGTTTACTCTTCCCCCTTGTGTGTTGTTTTAATTCTTCCTTATGGATGTGTGTTGTTATGGATGATGTTCATAAACCTCTTATTTAAGTTAATGTAATTTCATTTCGATGAGATTTATTGTGGTTTATACAAGTTGAGGAGCGCCCCATTCCACCATCCATTCCATCGCTCCGTTGTGCACCACACTAGCAATTGCTAGTTGCGTGACCCGTGACGATGTGCCTACGACCCTCACTCCGCTAGCCTTCTCATCCACCTGCTTACCGAAGCACGACATTGTGTCTTGCATTCCATCCCGCCAAGCGAAGCGGTGCTTTAGGCCCACATTTTATTTCTCTGTGATTAATATAGGAAACCCAAGATCAAACCACCCTTTTTTATTATTTGCATAAGAATCTTTATAATCAATTTTCCTGACGAGAATTCATACACCCCAACTTGCAATCCTTTGAGAATGATATTCAGGGAGTCCCTCCCATCTTTTATTACTGTACGACCGGTGCACTTGCCGTAAGTGTGTCATGTTTTTGGCGCCGTTGCCGGGGAGGAGCAAGTGTTGTATGAGTTAATCGTCCATGAAGCTTTTATAAAGATTCTTTGTTGTTTTTTATTTTTCTTCTTGTTGTGTGTAAGTTTATGCAGGGGCAAGTCCCTGAAGAGTTAGTAGAGTACGACCCTGAGATAGAAAGGATGCTGTGCGCGCGTCGCCGTGCTACTACCGCCATGGATCTCAATATCAACAGAAATGAAAATAACCCCGGGGGTGAGAATGCACCCGCTGCTGGTCATGTGGCTGATGAGAATGAGGTGGCCTGGGCGAGGCCCAGAACGATGCGAGATTACACCACTCCCACTTTGGGGAGTGTGTACCCTGGTTTTGGCTCAGCCATCACTAACAACCAGTTTGAGATCAAGCTAGCGATCCTGAACATCATCCGCAATAATGCCTAGTTCTCTGGGATGGCAAGTGAAGATCCTCATCTTCACTTAGCTGAGTTCTTTGAAATCTGCGGAACATTCCGGTATGCCGGTATAGTGGGCAACACTGTAAAATTAAGATTATTCTCATTCTCCCTCTGTGATAAAGCCAAAGTGTGGCTCCATACGATCCCACCCGGCACAGAAACTACATGGGAGCTTCTTTCCTCCAAATTCTTAGTGAAGTTCCACCCTATGGACAAAATGGTGAACCTAAGGAGAGAGATTGCTACCTTCCAACAGCATGCTCAAGAGACCTTCGCAGAAGCTTGGGAAAGATTTATGGAACTCCTCTAGAAGTGTCCTCACCATGAGCTGCAACCCTAGAACCTTGTGGAGTATTTCTACTTCGCAAAAGAACCAAATTATAGGGCCATGATTGATGCTGCCGCCGGCGGAAACCTCTTAAATCATACTCCTAATGAATCTTTGCGAATTTTGCAGGATACCATAACTCATAGTTCTTTTTGGACTACTGGGCGGACACCCCGCAGAACGCAAGAGGACTATTAGAAGTGAACATCTCTGGTCCAGCTCCATCACCATATGAGAACATAGCTTTATTGAAGAAGCCTGCCTCTTCTCCAGCTCCAGTGATGCCTATATCTTGTCAAGCATGCAGGAACTCCGGTCATCATACTTATGAATGCCACTCAGGTGAAATCTCATCTGAATTCTCTAATCTCAATATAGAAGAAAGTGTTACTTTTGTTCAAAATCAAAATCGCACTGCACCATTTTCAAACACTTATAGTCCGGGTGTGAGAAATCACCCAAATTTCTCATGGAATCAGAACACTGCGGGCCAACGTTGGCAACCGGGCCAGCATTAATTTGATGCTCAAGTGTCCGGAAGCCAACAAAGGCCGCCTCAACCTGGATATAATAAAGGCGCTCTGGTGCAGCGCAAGATTGCGTTAGAAGAGATGATGGAAAAATTTGTTGATGTAGCCCAAGCAAATATGGCCAATCAAACGGCCTCGATGAGGAACATGGAAATGCAACTGGGTCAATTGGCTCAAGTGCTCTCTGAGCGAACTCAAGGTGCTCTCCCGAGCACGACGGAAAAAAATCCGCGTGAGCAGGGAAAGAGCATAAACGAGAAGGATGAATGCCATGAGGGAGATCTGATTGTGAAATGTGAAATTAATAATGTTGAAACCACCGCTCTGTATGACAATGGATCATCGCGCAACGTTTTTGCATTGTAAGATGTTGAAAATATAAACCTAAATATTAGTGTTGATGATTGGACGTCTCTTGTCCTTCCCAATGGAATGGTGGTAGAAACGGAAGGAGAAATTAAGAATGTCGAGGTAATTATAGATGGAACTTCGGTTATCATGAACTTCCAAGTTTTGGGCCCCATGGAAAACAACTCGGTGCCTATTTTGGGTCTCCCATTCTTGAAGGAGAGTGGTGCCACCATTCACATTTCCAGTGGGTGTATCACCTTGTCACCCAAAGTGACACAGCGATGAGTAGTAAAATATGTGTATTTTTAGTATAATTATTAGTATAGTTTTAATTAATATTATAAATTTTCTATGTAAATTAATAAATAAATTGCTTATTTTATTATTTTTGTTACTAACTTAGCTTTATTTTTCTTTTTCAGATTTTTGACAAATTTTCTCAAGTCACGCCCCCAAGTCACGCCTGTGACCAAGGGCGTGTAAATTTAAAGTGCAATCTCGACGGTCCCGGCCAAATCCAGACCAAATTCCGATGAATCGACCATGTCACGCCCGTGACATTACGGGTCACTCCCATGAACTGCTCTTCTCGACGGATAAGTGTGTCGTCCCATCGTCTCGACGGATTTTCACCAGGTCACGTCCGTGACTCTAAAGTCATGCCCGTGATCTAGCAAAGTCATGCCCGTGTACCACCAGCGCGTCACGCCCGTGTACCACCAGCGCGTCACGCCCGTGTACCACCAGCGCGTCACGCCCGTGTACCACCAGCGCGTCATGCCCGTGTACCACCAGCGCGTCCCGCCCCAAAGTCGCGCCCATGCTGCTGACGTCTGCCACACATAGTCACGCCTGTGACTCGACGAGTCACGCCTGTGACAATCTAAGCCACGCCCGTGTACAGCCTTATTTTGACGGCGGGTCCTTCGAGAAGGCGGCCGTTAAGCTGGAGCAAATGTCACGCCCTAGGGTCATGCCTGTGACCACAAGACACGCCCGTGACCTAGGGGCGTGTAAAAATAAAATTTTAGCTATAAATAGAGGGCCTCGGCTGAAGGAATTTTCATCTAAATTTTGAGTTCTTGTTAGTGGTTTTTAAGTTCTTTTGAGTGAATGTGAGTTTTGATTATACAATTAAGTTTAAGTTCATTTGTAATTTTCGCCTTCCTAATCTAGTTGTAATGCTTGTTTTAGAAATAAAATGTTATTTTTCTCATTTGGATAATCTTCTTTTTCAATTTTTGTTAGTGTGTGTGTGTATGAGAATAGTTTATTGCTTTCATAACTTAGGTTTATTGCTTTCATAACTTAGGTTTACTGCTTGCATAATTTAGGTTAAAAGTTTTCATAAAAATAGTTTATTGCTTTTCTTTCAACGCTTTATTTATCGCTTTCGTTTAAACGCTTTCTTTCTTTTTTCCTTTTTCCCTTTTTTGTAACATAGCTTTATTTCAGTCTTTATATAACTGTTATATACCACCCCCATCTCAAATGAGAGGCTAAGTACTTTTTAGCACTTGTTTAAGACGGTTGGGACGGATATTATTTTTTCACTTTTATAAGTATTTCATTTCTATACCACCCCCGTCCTGGATAAGAGGCTAAGAACTTTTTAGCGCTTGTTTAAGACGGTTGGGACGGATACTATTTCAGCTTTTATATAAGTCTTTTATTTCTTTCTTTCACGCTTATATCCGCTTAAATTATTAACATGTATTTTTTAATAACTTTTGGCGTCTCCATTACGATGAGTGGCTAATTTCCTTTAGCACACGATGTCGAAGAGTAGTGGGACAAATAAATAGTTTTCTAAGAAAATAAAACATCTCTTTCTAAAAAATAATTAAACGAGCTTAAGGTTTACTCGAGAATAACATTGAGTAGAGCCACATAATCAATGTGTGGTTTTCATTTCCATTTCCGTACACTAGTTAGCTGAGAGGCTCGTGCGTACGGACTGATCGCTTAGGGTAAAGAGAAGTGCGCTCTACCCTCGAGAGAGGATGAGGTAAGTCTCCAAAATTGGAGGTAAAAACCCAATAGCGGGTTTCATAACATAAAGCGAGTATTAAGAAGATTCGATTAAAGAACGAGAGTTCGGTCGAATATTCATAATCTCAGGTGGGCGTACCCTCGAGAGAGGAGCGTTCATAATTATGGAACCTCCACGGCCAAGCCGTTTTAATGTTTTGAAAAGTCATCTCTTTTATTTCTAAAAAAGACTATTTTCGTCTCAAGGTAATTCGACATCGGTCGCTATTTATTATTATCATTTAGAACTCTAGTTATACGCTTATTATCGTTCACTTTTAAAAACTCACACTAAAACTTATTCCGATAAAATAATAGTGATAGTGCATTATTTATAGTTAATTTTTTATAATATTTTAGTCGTAATTAATTAATTATTATATAGTTTTACTTTAATATATGTCTAATTTACTTTGTTTTGTGTTTTCAGGGCTTTTGAGAGGTCCTGGAGCAATTTTTGCAATTTTGGTCTGCGAATAGTAAAAATTTAGAATATTGGTCTGTGAATAGTAAAATTCAGAATTTTAAAATTACACGCCCTAGGTCACGCCCGTGACCAAGGAGCGTGTAATCAAGTCATGGGCGTGACCCAAGGTGGTGTACTCTCAAAAAACAGTGAAGAAGACTGCTGGTTGTAGAATTTCAAATGGTGATAACTTTCAATCCAGGAAGAGTTACGGGATGTGCCACCACATTTTGGGACGAGCACGAGATTATCTACAAATCTGGAGAATTTTCACAAGTACACGCCCTCATGTCACGGTCGTGACATGGGCGTGAACACGGGCGTGTACTGAGAAAAATTACAATTTTCTCCCGAATGCATCCCAGTGTAATTCTGGAAGTTTTTCTCTCTACACGCCCTAGGTCACGGGCGTGACCAGGGGGCGTGACCTCCAGGTCATGGGCGTGACTAACCCCGGGGAACATTTAATGAAGCAGTTTTCCGCCGCAGGCTGTTTCAGCTTACACGCCCATGGTCACGGGCGTGACCAGGGGGCGTGTACTCCAAATTGATGGATTTTGGCGGTTTTTCGTCCAACGTTCCCGGGCTTTCAAGACGCCGATTTCGTACCTTACACGCCCTATGTCATGGGCGTGACCTAGGGGCGTGTCTTCCAGAACTTTTGCCTATAAATTGCTGCTGCTGCCAAAGTGAGGGGAATCCAGTCCTTGCTTCGATTGGGTCGTTTCTAGTATAGTTTTCTGCATTTTTCTTAGTTTAACTTTATTTTATGTCTTGTCTTTTTAATTCTTAGCTTAGATTTACTTTACTTGCAATTGTACTTTTATTTACATAGAAATAAAAATCTTTTTATTCAATCATGAGTAGCTAATTTTATTACATTTGATCGGATGAATTCTTAAGTAGTTTTATTTTGTAATCTCTTTTTCATAGTTTGGATTTGGAAACTAAGATTTACCGTTGATTTTCAATTATTGGTTTCATATTTCTAGGGTATGATAATCAAGTTTGATCCGTATTTTAGTGTATCGAGAGATCCGTAAATACGGGTAGATCGCTCATCGGTAAAAAGAGTTGTATGCATTCCTCGAGAGAGGCTGACGCAAATCTTCCGGATTATAGTCAAATCCAATAGTGGGGCTCACCGCATAAAGCAAGCTTAGGGGGTTCGACCGGCCGAGGGTTCTTAGACGATCAACCTAAGGTTAGGTGGTAGTTCTCTCTAGAGAGGCTCTATCATATTTTGGGAACCTCCACGGTCAAGTTTTGTCTAAATCAATTTCTTATGAATTCTAGATTTACAAAATATTTTACTTAAGAAGGATTCTCGATCAAATATTTTTCTTCTTTTAATTATTTTCAAAACTCTATTTTATTTCCGATAAAATAATAATAATTTGCGTGAGTAGAAGTAATCAACCGACCCGTGGAATACGACATCCTTCCTATACTATATTTCGATAGGTATACTTGCCTTCATCGGGATATTAGTTGGAATTATTTTTTAAAACTATATAAAATCCTTATCAAGTTTTTGGCGCCGTTGCCGGCGAATATTTTTGTTGATATTTTGAATGCGTAAATTTTATTACTTTTATCATTCTCTTTCTCCGCCCCCATTTCTCTTTTTGTTTTTTTCTTTTAAAATTCCTTTCTATTAAGTGAATGTTGTTTATTTTTCTTTTTCGCAAAAAATGATGTTATCGCAGTTGGCCGCCAAAGTCGTCAAGCTTCAAAATAAAGTCATTCTTTTGGAAGCCGCACGAATGCGCCAAAATGTTTGTCCTTTTTGTGGGGGTCATCATTCTAGTGAGGAATGTTATTTTACTTCTCATAATTTTTATAATGAAAATAATAATTTTTATGATGAAAATAATTTTTCTTTAAATATTGATTCGATTGAATTTCCTTCTTGCTCTGATGTTGATTATTCATGGTGGCAAGGTCATCCGGATAGTTTTCAGTGCGAAGAAGAAAATTCCTTCAATCATGATTTGCATTCCTCGCCTTTTCCGCAAAGTTATTCTTCTGATCTTGAGAATTCTCCGAATTTTATTTCTCCCACTTTAAATGCTTATTCTCATGATCAAGAAGAACAATTGTACCAAGAATTTCACAAAGTCATGGAGACACCGGGCGAATTAGGAAATGAAAATTTTTCTTCTTCTCCTTCGCCCACCCTTTCTTCTCTTTCTCATGAAATTATAATTTGTGAAGAAATTGTGTCCCGTGAATTTAATTTCCTTGGTATTGATTTTTCTGATCATAATTTTATTTATGAAAGTAAACAACCGGAGCTTAATCATGAATTTTCACAAGAAACTCCTCCTTGTGAAAAATTTTCTGACTCGCTAAATTTTGATTCTTTTGATTCTAACAATTTTCATGTAGAGGATGAGCCGTTGCAACCAAACGTCTTTACTGATCAATTTGCCGCTCATCTCCAACAATCCAAATTACCTGAGGTATGTATGGGTAATTTGGATTCACAATTTCAAGCTAATGGACAACGAAAGAATCAAGAGTATAGCGGAGGAGTCGCCGGGCATTGGATTTCAGCATGCTCACCTGAGCGTGAATTAAGGGAGTTGCATGTGCATTTTTATTTTTATTTTCCTTTTTCCTAACAATAACCATCTAGCTTAAAGACGGGAAAAAGAAAGCGCTCTTGGGAGGCACCCCTTGCTTATCTTTATTTTTCTTGCAATTTACTTTTTATGCATTTTATTTACTTTTCCCTCCTACTTGGCTTATAAACATTGGGGACAATGTTTATTTTTAAGTATGGGGGTGTATTGTCTTATTTTCAGTTTTAATTAAAAATCCAAAAAAATAGAAAATCTTTTTCAAAACTCATAAAAACATTGATCTTCTTTCTTTATTTTCAATTTTGTTATAAAAAAATTTTAAAAATTCAAAAAAAAATGTTTTCTTTTAAATTTTAATGTCTTTGTGTCTTATTTTCCTTGTTTGCAAATTAAAATACCAAAAAAAACAATTAAAAAAATTAAAAATTTAATTTCTTGCGAAAGGGCAGTGTGGGTTTTCATCCCACAAAACCGCCTAGTACCTTGCGAGCCCGTCATTGGGTAGCCCTTAGGAAGTCCAAGAATATTAAAAAAAACATTTTGTTTTTATATAAAAAAAATCCAAAAAAATCTAATAAAATAAATTTTGTATTATTAAATTTCTCCAAACTTCATTTATGCAAAATTAATTTTAATTATGAGTTGACTCAATAGGCTTTTTAAGGAGTTTTCTTTTTATGAATTTTTAATTCATATATTTCTCTTCAAAATATGTTAGATTTAATTTTTAGATGAATTTGATTTAATGAATTTTTCATTATTTTGATTTGTTTAGAATATTTCTTAGTTTTACTTTCTCTCTTTAAAATATCATAATTCAATTTTGTAGTAATTGTGTTAAATATCTTTAGATTTTACTTATATTAACTTGAGCTCATAGTTTCTTATAGATTGCTCAAATTATTTTCGATGCTCTTAAAATGTATCTTTGGAATTTGTTTAGCCTTTAAACCATAGCCCTTCCCCTACCTTTTTGCTTAACCCCATTATTTGGCATAAAAAAATTTGAAAAGATCATATGTCATGGAATGAGAGGATAAAATTCATCATTCCTAAACATATGCACCCAAATTAGTAAAAAATTATATGGCATGGAGTTGAGAGGATAAAATTCATCACTCCTAGACATATACATTTGGGATATAAAAAGAAGAAGAAATAAAAATGGAAATGAGAGGATAAAATTCATCATTTCCTATATACAAAGTAACTTCTTCAATGCCAATTTTACCCCATTTAGCCAAGTTTATTTGCTATCCTAAGATATTATTGAGAGAGCATAGTTAATATTTTGTATTTTTCTAAAAAGTTTCTAATGATGTTTAGAGTTTCTATAATTTTAATCTTGGATATTTTACTTAATTCAATGCAATTTTGTTTATGAATATTTAGTTAGAGAATTTCAAAACTAAAATTTATTCTACTCATTTCAATTTATGAATTATTAATTATTTCTTATGAATCTGAATTTTAACTTCTTAACTTATTTTGATATGAGTTTTATAAGATTTAGAGTGCATAATTAGAAGTAAATCTTTTTGGAAATGTCCTATAAATTCTTCTCATACTTATAAATTAGTTTTTGCTCTGGAATAGCAAAAGCTTAAGTATGGGGGTATTTGATAGTGCATTATTTATAGTTATTTTTATATAATATTTTAGTCGTAATTAATTAATTATTATATAGTTTTAGTTTAATATATGTCTAATTTACTTTGTTTTGTGTTTTCAGGGCTTTTGAGAGGTCCTGGAGCAATTTTTGCAATTTTGGTCTGCGAATAGTAAAAATTCAGAATATTGGTCTGCGAATAGTAAAATTCAGAATTTTACAATTACACGCCCTAGGTCACGCCCGTGACCAAGGGGCGTGTAATCAAGTCATGGGCGTGACCCAAGGTCGTGTACTCTCAAAAAACAGTGAAGAAGACTATGCTGGTTGTAGAATTTCAAATGGTCATAACTTTCAATCCAGGAAGAGTTACGGGATGTGCCGCCACATTTCGGGACGAGCACGAGATTATCTACGAATCTGGAGAAGCTTCCCAAGTACACGCCCTCATGTCACGGGCGTGACATGGGCGTGAACACGGGCGTGTACGGAGAAAAATTACAATTTTCTCCCTAATGCATCCCAGTGTAATTCTGGAAGTTTTTCTCTCTACACTCCCTAGGTCACGGGCGTGACTAGGGGGCGTGACCTCCAGGTCACGGGCGTGACTCACCCCGGGGAACATTTAATGAAGCAGTTTTCCACCGCAGGCCGTTTCAGCTTACACGCCCATGGTCACGGGCGTGACCAGGGGGCGTGTACTCCAAATTGATGGATTTTGGCAGTTTTTCCACCAACGTTCCCGGGCTTTCAAGACGCCGGTTCCGTACCTTACACGCCCTAGGTCACGGGCGTGACCTAGGGGCGTGTCTTCCAGAACTTTTGCCTATAAATTGCTGCTGCTGCCAAAGTGAGGGGAATCCAGTCCTTGCTTCGATTGGGTCGTTTCGAGTATAGTTTTTCTGCATTTTTCTTAGTGTAACTTTATTTTATGTCTTGTCTTTTTAATTCCTAGCTTAGATTTACTTTACTTACAATTGTACTTTTATTTACATAGAAATAAAAATTTTATTATTTAATCATGAGTAGCTAATTTTATTACATTTGATCGGATGAATTCTTAAGTAGTTTTATTTTGTAATCTCTTTTTCATAGTTTGGATTTGGAAACTAATATTTCCCGTTGATTTTCAATTATTGGTTTCATATTTCTAGGGTATGATAATCAAGTTTGATCCGTATTTTAGTGTATCGAGAGATCCGTAAATACGGGTAGATCGCTCATCGGTAAAAAGAGTTGTTTGCATTCCTCGAGAGAGGATGACGCAAATCTTCCGGATTGGAGTCAAATCCAATAGTGGGGCTCACCGCATAAAGCAAGCTTAGGGAGTTCGACTGGCCGAGGGGTCTTAATCGATCAACCTAAGGTTAGGTGGTAGTTCTCTCGAGAGAGGCTCTATCATATTTTGGGAACCTCCACGGTCAAGTTTTGTCTAAATCAATTTCTTATGAATTCTAGATTTACGAAATATTTTACTTAAGAAGGATTCTCGATCAAATGTTTCTCTTCTTTTAATTATTTTCAAAACTCTATTTTATTTTCGATAAAATAATAATAATTTGCGTGAGTAGAAGTAATCAACAGACCCGTGGAATACGACATCCTTCCTATACTATATTTCGATAGGTATACTTGCCTTCATCGGGATATTAGTTGGAATTATTTTTTAAAACTATATAAAATCCTTATCAAATAGTCCGTTCCTCAAAGTAGCTATAATCAACACGATCCGTGGAAATATACGACCTCGATATTTTCTAAAACAAAATATCCTGTATTACTCACGATAAGGTATACTTGCCTTTATCATATGATTAATTTGGATTAAAATTTAAACAAACACTTGTCAAATCCGAAACTTGCAAAACTCTCCTTTGCTATTTTAAAAATCAATAGAATTCGGCGTTGTAGTTAGGGTGTAAATGTCAATACTTCGAAAGAAGAAAAAGACCGTTACTTCTATCTTTCGATAGGATAACGGTTAGTTTCTCAAAGTAGGAGTACTTGCGAAACTTTTTGAAAACACCCGCATAATTCTAATCTCATCATAAAAAGGTTGCGCAAACCATAAAAAAAATCCAAAGAAAAATCATCAAGTTTTTTGCTCCGTTGCCGGGGAAAGTAGTGTTGTTATTTTGAAAAAAGTAATTACTATTACTTTTATCATATATATTAAAAATATATAATAAAAAAATACAAATAAAAATAGAAAAAAATAGAAAAAGCCAAAAATATATAATAATTTTTATTATTAGTATATGACTCGAGGAAACTCCTCGGACGATTCGAATATCCCTTTTAACCCCGAAATCGAGCGCACCCTTCACGAGCGCCTCCGACTTCGTGATCAAAACTTACTCGAATTTCCCGAAGAGCCTGTCGGAGATACTTACACTGAAGCTATGACCGATCAAATTCCAGATGTGGCCCCGCCACGGGCCATGACATATTATGCCAGGCCAAATTTGGAAGATACCGAATCGAGTATTACACGCCCAACTTTGGATAATAATAATTTTGAAATAAAATCTAGCATCATTCAATTTGACGGTTTGCCAGATGAGGATCCGAATTTACACCTTTCTAGTTTTTTGGAAATATGCGATACTTTTAAAATTAATGGCGTTACTGACGACGCTACTCATTTACGCTTATTTCCATTTTCACTAGGGACAAAGGCCAAGGCATGGTTAAATTCTCTCCCTAGAGGATCCGTAACCACATGGACACAATTGACGGAGAAATTTCTCACAAAATATTTTCCCCCGTCTAAAACTGCTAAACTATGCACAAATATCGCCTCCTTCATTCAATTCGATTCTTAGTCTCTCTACAAGACTTGGGAGCGCTTTAAGGAGTCCTTGCGTAGGTGTCCTCATCCTGTGTTGCCGTCCTGGCTGTAGGTCCAGACGTTTTATAATGTTTTGAATTTCTCAACACGACAGATGATCGATGCATCCACCGGGAGAACGTTAAACAACAAAACCCCGGAGGCCGCTCAAGCTCTGTTCGAAGAAATGGCCATGAATGCCTATAAATGGAATGCACCTAGATCATACACTACTAAACCACCTGGGATATATGAAGTGGATGCCACTTCTCACTTAGCCTCTCAAGTCGAAAGGTTAAGTAAGCAAGTGGCAGAGATGACTGCTTCCTCCTCCACTCCCGCTTGGCTTAATAATAATAATAATAATAATAATAATAATAATAATTTTGTCGAAGAAACTGTAGATTACCTAGGCAACCCAGTTAGGCCCCCCTTCAACCCTAATAACAATCCGTATAGTAATAATTATAATCCGGGTTGGAGTAACCACCCAAATTTTTCCTGGAGCAATCCTAATAATGCTCAGAGACCCCCAATTATGAATCCGCAAGGATTTCCGCAAGGATTTCCGCAAGGATTTTCGAACGGATTCCATCCTCCACCTCCAAAACCTTCTCCGCTCGAAGATATTTTTGCAAAATACGTCGCGTCCACCGAGTCAAATAGCTGGAATATTACCGGATTGATTAAAAACCTGGAAAATCAGGTTGGACAGCTGGCAAAGATGGTCTCTGAGCGACCATATGGAGCTCTACCAGGGAACACGGAGCCAAACCCCAGAGAAACTACAAACGCCATAAATCTTCGTAGTGCAAAGGAGGTTACCTCCCCAAACTGGGTCGAGCCTAAGGTACATGTTTCGACACCGACCCCTACACCCTCTCCTTCGATAGATAAATCACCGAGTCTTCCGATTTTGTCGAACGTTTCTTGCTCACCTCTTCCTTATCCTTCACAATTAAATAAAGAGTGGAAGGACGAGCAATATAGAAGATTCTTACAAATTTTTAAACAAATTATAATAAACATTCCCTTCTGCGAGGCACTCTCCCAAATGCCGAAATACGCAAAATATCTTAAAGAGTTACTTTCTGACAAAAAGAAACTCGGCGATGTTTCGTGCGTTTCCCTTAACGCGGACTACTCGGCTATTTTCCTTAACAAATTGCCGCCAAAATTGAACGAACAGGGACGGTTCTCCATCCCGTGCCTCTTCGGTAACTTGTTAATTTAGTACGATCTTGCAGACTTGGGCGCCAACATCAATTTGATGCTTTTTTCTCTTTTTAAACAACTCGACTTGGGCATCCCAAGCCCGACAATGATGAGTATCCAGCTTATGGATAACTCGATAAAGTGCCCAATAGGGGTAGTGGAGGATGTTCTAGTCCAGGTAGACAAGTTTATCTTCCCGGTAGATTTTGTCATCCTGGACATCGAGGAGGACGCTGAGGTACCTATCATCCTCGATCGCCCCTTCCTCGCCACCTCCCGTGCGCTAATTGATGTCGGTAATGGTCTACTCCTCCTCCGGGTCGGAGATGATGAAGTTACTATGCATGTTAATCCATCACTACAACACTCCCTATCAATCGATGATCCCGGTACTTTAGTTTAGTCAAGCTACGCGACGGTAAACAAAGCGCTTATGGGAGACACCCCATATTTATCTAATATTTTATTCTGTTTTGTTTTTTTAATATATTTTTACAGGGTTTCTTACAGCCTCGCTAGCTTTACTTCAGGGAAGCCTCTTAGCTCCCACTTTCCTTTTTTCCATACTGCACTTTTATTTTCTCTTTTTCATACTTACATTACAACATTGGGGACAATGTTGGGTTTTAAGTTTGGGGGTGTTTTAGCGTTTTCATTTTTGAAACAAAAAGTTTTCAAAAAATTGTTTTATTTCATCTTGCATACTTTTGTAAAAACTACAAAAAATGCTTAAAACCACAAAAATTTTCAAAAACATGTTTTTCCTTTTTTTTTACTTTATCGTAGTACAAAAATGCAAAAATCCAAAAAAAAAAATAAACCCTACTTTACTTTTATTCTTAAAAGCATTTAGTTTCGAAAATATCTGTTTGTGACTTTTCATAATCGCTAGTTTTACTATTTGATTGTTTATCTAAGATCGATAGATTTAAACGTTCGTGGTTAAGTTTTAAAGAATATCTTGTGTTTTTAATTTAAATGGAGGCTTTGTTTTCAAGCATTACTTCTACTAGCTAAAATAGAGGCATGTGTATTATGTTGGCAAAACAACTTTAGACTGCAATTATCCCTACTTTATGTCATTAGGAATCTAGGAATATTCAAATTACTAAGGTTGCTCTCAAACCTTTTTTTTATTATTCTAGAATTTCTCTTGAAAACCCCTTGTATACACCAATTTAGCATGGCAAATAAAAAATTAAAAGAAGAAAAAATCTTATGTCAATGGGAATAAGAATTCGTTCCGTAAACATAGGCACCCAATAAATACTTTAAATGATCTTATGTCAATGGGAATAAGATTTCGTTCCATAAACATAGGCATTGGGTTAATAAAAATAAATGAATTAGTTTCCCTCGTAAACCACGGGGACACCAAAAAAGCTAAAATGAAGGGGTGGACGAATAAAAACCATCACCCCTAATTCAAAAACTCTTCTTTTTGCCAAAGCTTTTTTACTCCTTTTCCCTTAGCCAAATTATTGTTTCTAGTTTTAATTCAAAAAATCATTTGAGAGCATAATTAGTAACTTATATTTTTCCATCACATTTATTTAAACAAAGGTTCTTATAATTTCGATCTAATCTCGTTTACTAATGATTGCAATTTTGTTTGCTATTTGGTTAATTAAGAAGTCTTTTGGCTAAGACATTTCTTTCTACTTAAATCATTTGCATAATTTAGGACTTAACTCTTATTACTCCGAATTTTTATTTTTCAGTCTCTAAATATTAAAATAAAATGATATCTAAAAATTGGAACTTATGTTAATCACGTATAAGATCTCTCTTACTTTTGCTCTGGAATAGCAAAAGCTTAAGTATTGGGGTATTTGATGAGTAGTAAAATATGTGTATTTTTAGTATAATTATTAGTATAGTTTTAATTAATATTGTAAATTTCCTATGTAAATTAATAAATAAATTGCTTATTTTATTATTTTTGTTACTAACTTAGCTTTATTTTTCTTTTTCAGATTTTTGATAAATTTTCTCAAGTCACGCCCCCAAGTCACGCCCGTGACCAAGGGCGTGTAAATTTAAAGTGCAATCTCGACGGTCCCGGCCAAACCCAGACCAAATTCTGACGAATCGACCATGTCACGCCCGTGACATTACGGGTCACTCCCATGAACTGCTCTTCTCGACAGATAAGTGTGCCGTCCCATCGTCTCGATGAATTTTCACCAGGTCACGCCCGTGACTCTACAAGTCATGCCCGTGATCCAGCAAAGTCATGCCCGTGTACCACCAGCGCGTCACGCCCCAAAGTCGCGCCTATGCTGCTGACGTCTGCCACCCATAGTCACGCCCGTGACTCGACGAGTCACGCCTGTGGCAATCTAAGCCATGCACGTGTACAGCCTTATTTTGACGGCGGATCCTTCGAGAAGGCGAATGTTAAGCTGGAGCAAATGTCACGCCCTAGGGTTGTTGAAATTTTGAAGTGAAGTGGAGGAGACTGGGAAGTCTGATTTTGGGAGACCGCTGAGACCGCGCGGTCTGTGCTTGTATTCTACCAGTCTGGCTCTGCCGGTCTGTTCTGGCGGACTGCTGGTTCTACCGGTTTATTCTTTGTAGCTGCGGTATGTTCCCGAGTTGGTGTGCTGGTTGGCCTGTCTTCTTTATTGGAAGACCGGGCGGTCTGTTCCTTTGTGTGACCACGTGTCCGGGCGGTTTGTGCTTGGCGATCTGGCGACTTGTTCTAAGTCGACCAGATGGTTCCTTGTTTGCTCCTGGTGGTCTAAGGAAGGAGTACCTTTGTGACCGCGCGGCTTGTGCGCGGTCTCATGTTCGCGCGACCTGTCTGCTGATCTGCGTCTTGGTCGGATGATCGTCCAAGTAGTGTGGTCGCGCGGTCTGCCTTATGAGACCACTGACGATCTAACGGGTGGTGATTGTATCTCTCCTGTGCGGTGACGACATCCGTCTACCCGCCTATAAATAGAGGTGCAGGGCCCGTCATTTCTAACGAGAACTGTAAGAACTGAACCTTGGTTAATTCGTGTGGTCTCACTTTGAGGTCGGGCAGTCTCGGAAGTGAGTTGACTATTTGTTGTGTTCGCTAGTTTGCGGTCAGCAGGTTGCGGTCTTCTTCCTTGGTGATTCCCAGCGGCTTGAATAAACAGATCGGCAGCGGTCAGTCTGCGAACTGGTTTATGTTTGTTCTTGTGTTGTTCACAGCGAGCTCAGCGATCAGGCGACCTTCAGCGATTAGGCGATCTGAGTTGCATTCTGGCGACAGCTTCAGTTCTTCGTTCCAATAAAGCTCCTGTTCGTGCGGTCTGAGGTGCGGTCTTGCAGTGCTGGCAGTCTGTCCGGTTTCTGTTTGTGCGATCTCAGGTCAAGTAGGGCAACTTCTGGAGTCGAGCGGTCTGTGCAGTCTCAGCTTGTCTAGCCGCCAGATTTGTTTTTGGTGTATTTTGTTCTTCTCGTCTCCGTGATTCTGATGAATCATGTCTCGTCATGTATACCTCGCACTGTAAATGAAGTTTGTGTTTCAATAAAGTTTCTTGTTTTGCTGTGTGGCATTGTGGTTGTTTGGCTTTAACTCAGTTGATGCAACTCCTGCTTACTCCTAAACGATTCAAATCAAAAAATTTAACATGGTATCAGAGCTAGGTTGTTGGAGTGGATAAGCAGTGATCAACTTGAGTTGCCATCGTCTTTGTGAAGAAGAGAACACATAGATTGCCATGGAAGGCAGATTCGCAAGAGGGCTTGGTATTGAACTCCTTACATCAACTAACTATAAGTAATGGAGGTCGTGTATGGAGAGCTATTTACTTGGCGAAGATCTATGGGAGATAGTTGGAGGAGAAGACACACAAGAGGTGTTTCTAGCAGGAGATAATATGGCAGAGGTGAGACTTTGGAGGAGGACGAATGCTAAGGCAGAGTTCACTCTCAAGAGGGCTATCTCACCGGAGCTGTTTGATCACATCATTGGATGTAAATCTGCTGCTAAAATTTGGACATCTTTGGACAGGTTGTTTAATAAGAAGAATGTAGCTCGGCTATAGTTTCTTGAAAATGAGTTGGCGAAGGCCTCTCAAGGCGATCTTTCTATTTCTACCTTCTTTCTCAAGATGAAGAACCTCCCAGCAGAGATTTCTGCATTGGACCCTGATGAGACCATCTCGGAGGCAAAACTGAAGAGGCATCATTCGCGGGTTGCGGAAGGAGTATCTTGCTTTTGTGACTTCAGTTCAAGGTTCGGCAAATCAACAATCTCTGTTGGAGCTGGAGAACTTACTTGCTTCGCAAGAAAGTTTGGCAAGACAGATGGCGGGGACTTCTATCTCTGGGGGAGATAGTGATGTGTTGTTCTCTGGGAAGAAGAAGAAGAAGTGGGAGAAGAAGAAGCTGGGTTATGATGGACCCTCTACTTCAAGTCAGCAGGATAGGGGTTATGCTCCTAAGTCTGATGGGAAGAAGAAGGGAGATGGACCAAGGTGCTTCAGGTGTAATATGACCGGCCACTTCAAGAAAGATTGTCGGGTTAATCTTCAGTCAAGACATGTAGCAGAGAAGGAGAAGCCAAAGTCTGATGAAGTTGGATGGGGAGGAGCATTTGCGGCTAATATGACGGCGATGGCCATTAAGGCCTTGGCTGCCATCAACTTCGAAGAGGATTGGATTGTTGATTCAGGGTGTGGACATCATCTCACCGGGGATGAATCAAAATTCTCCTTTGGCGCCTTACTCAGGTAACGATACTATCATTACGGCTGATAATTCTGTTCATGCTGTCGAACAAGAAGGTGTTGTCTCCCTGAGCAGTGATAAGGGTCCACTCACATTGAGGAGTGTTTATCACGTGCCTGGTATGAAGAAGAATTTCTTCTCTGTGACCAATGCGGTCGATGCCGGTTATCACGTTCTGTTTGGCCCAACAGAAGTGAAGTTTCTTAAAACTCAACCGGAGATAAGGGGAGATGTTATCCATATTGGAAAGAGAGTGAAGGACTTGTTCGTGTTATCGACAAGTACCTAGGTTGATAAGATGAAGACCAACGATAGCGCAGCTATCTGGCATGAAAGGTTGGGGCATGTTGGCATGGACAAATTGAAGGCTATGGCGGTAAGGGGCCTTGTCAAGGGCTTGCCTAGCTTTTCCTCTTATGGAGACGGTCATGTTTGTGCTGGATGTCAGTTTGGTAAGTCTCATCGACTTCCATTTGATAAATCGCAAACAAGATGCAAAGCGCCGTTGGAGTGCATCCACGGTGATTTGATGGGACCGACAGCCACCCCAAGCCTTGGAGGCAATAGATATATGTTGGTGTTGATTGGCGATTACACCAGATATGTCTGGGTGTATTTTTTGAAAAGAGAAGTCGGAAGCCTTTGTGATGTTTGTGGAGTTCAAGGAGCTGGTGGAAGGTCGGTTAGGCCTGCGGGTGAAGAAATTGAGAACTGACAATGATGGGGAGTTCACCTCTGGTGAGTTCTCAAGTTTTTGCAGGAAACACGGCGTTCAGAGAGAGCTCACTTATGCCCATACTCTACAGCAAAATGGCGTTGCGGAGAGGAAGATCCGTCATCTGACGGAAACCTGCAAATGCTGGCTTCATGCCAAGAGTATCCCAAAGTCCTTTTGGGCGGAGGGAATGTCTTGTGCAGCTTACGTCATCAACATGATGCCTCTAAGTCCTATCAACATGAAGACACCTCATGAACTAATGTTCAAGGAGAAACCGAGTGTTGCTCACCTTCGAGTGTTCGGGTCAACCTGCTATGTGCATATTCCTGATGCTCTTCGGACAAAGCTAGATGCGAAAGCAAGGAAGCTAGTCTTTGTTGGGTATGATGAGCGGAAGAAAGGATGGAGGTGCATGGATCCTGAGACATGAAGATCAGTGGTATCTCGGGATGTGGTGTTCGATGAAGTGACTTCCTACAAGGGGAGTTCAGGAGTTGAACTACCGGAGAGCAGGGTTGATGAAGCAGGGAAAGCTGCGGGAAGTCTTCAAGTGGAGTTGCCTGTTTCACCAGGAGCTCCAGCTGTGTCAAGCTCTGAGATGGAGGCTTCAGGTTCTGGAAGCAGGGGGAGCGATGCTCTAAGTTCGTCTGGATGAGGAGTTTGCACAGAAGAAGCAGCTGAGGAGGTGGTTAGTCAGGTGCAACATCTTAGGAGGTCGAAGAGGACTATCAAGCCACCAGATCGATACACAGGAGGAAAAATGGTGAACTTCGTCTCATGTTTCTTCGCTGGTCCCTTGGATGAGAGGGAGCCGTCGAGCTTTGAGAAAGCTAAAGGCGTGAAGCAATGGGATATTGCTATGCAAGAAGAGATGGATGCTCCAAGAAGAATGAGACTTGGTCTCTAGTGCCCAGGCCTAAGGGCATTACCCCTGTAACATGCAAATGGGTTTACAAACTCAAGAAGAAAGTTGATGGCACGATCGAGCGATACAAGGCTCACCTTGTAGCTCGCGGGTTCTCACAGCAGTATGGTGAAGATTATGATGAGGCGTTTAGTCCAGTGGCAAGATGACTTCAGTCCGATTTGTTATTGCCTTAGCGGCATCTTGTGGATGGGAGATTTGGCAGCTTGATGTTAAGAATGCTTTCTTATACGGAGAGATTGACAAGGATATCTTCATGATCCAGCCACCGGGGTTCATCTCGGAGGATCGTCTGGACTACGTCTGCAAACTGAAGAAAGCCTTATATGGGTTGAAGCAAGCGCCTCGGGCGTGGTATGGAAAGATCGCGGAGTATCTCTTATTCTGCGGGTTCTTTGCTTCATACTCTGATTCTAGCTTGTTTGACAAGAAGGAGGGGTCGCTTCCGGTTATTGTGCTGCTGTATGTGGATGACATGATTGTCACCGGGAACTCGAAGGGGGCGGTAGCAAGGCTGAGAGCTGAGCTTGCTATCAGGTTCGAGATTAAGGATCTGGGGGAGATTCACCATTTCCTTGGACTCGAGGTCCAGAGGCGGGAGAGCGGAGTGCTCGTTTCTCAGGAAGGATATGCGGAGCGGATCATTCAACGATTTGGCATGGAAGAAGGGAAGAGCAGCTCTATACCTCTGGAACATCATCATAAACTTCGGAAGGATGAGGGAAGAGTTCTATCTGATCCGTTGGTGTTCCGAGCTCTGGTTGGGAGCTTGATTTACTTGACCATCACGAGGCCTGATATTGCTTATGCAGTTGGCAAAGTGAGTCGGTACATGGCGGAGCCACGGAAGCCTCATCTTCTGGCGGCAAAAGGGATTCTGAAATATGTGAAGTCGACCTCTGATTTGGGTCTCCTATTTAGGATAGGTTCAAGCTAGGAGTTGCATGGATACATGGATGCTGACTACGAGGGAGACGTGGATGATCGGAGATCAATGTCTGGTTATGTCTTTATGATGGGCCCCACAGCTATCTCTTAGTGCAGCAAAAGCAGGACTCGGTGTCCGTATCTACCACAGAAGCGGAGTATAAGGCTTCGGCCTTGGCAGCTCAGGAAGCCGTTTGGCTCAGGAGGTTGGTGGAGGACATTCATGAGGAGGTTCGAGGTCCCACTATGCTACGTGGGGACAATGAGAGTGCTCTCAAGCTGGTTAACAATCCAGTCTATCATGCGAGGACCAAGCATATTGAGATTGAGCACCATTTCATTCGTGAAAAGGTGTTGGGAGGATCTCTTATGGTCGAGCATGTTCAGAGTGCGGACAATGTCGCAGACATCTTCACAAAGCCGCTGGCGAAGGGACCGTTTGCACGGTTGCAGAGTTTACTCGTGCTAGTCTCCACTTCCTACTTCAAGGGGGAGTATTGAAATTTTGAAGTGAAGTGGAGGAGACTGGGCGGTCTGATTTTGGGAGACCGCTGAGACCGCGCGGTCTGTGCTTGTATTCTGCCAGTCTGGCTCTGTCGGTCTGTTCTGGCGGACTGCTGGTTCTACCGGTTTATTCTTTGTAGTTGTGGTCGGTTCCCGAGTTGGTGTGCTGGTTGGCCTGTCTTCTTTGTTGGAAGACCGGGCGGTCTGTTCCTATGTGTGACCGCCTATCCGGGCGGTTTGTGTTTGGAGATCTGGCAACTTGTTCTAAGTCGGCCAGATGGTTCCTGGTTTGCTCCTGGTGGTCTAAGGAAGGAGTACCTTTGTGACCGCGCGGCTTGTGCGCGATCTCGTGTTCGCGCGACCTGTGCGTGACCTGTCTGCTGATCTGCGTCTTGGTTGGATGATCGTCCAAGTAGTGTGGTCGTGCAGTCTGCCTTATGAGACCGCTGGCAATCTGACGGGTGGTGATTGTATCTCTCCTATGTGGTGACGACATCCGTCTACCCGCCTATAAATAGAGGTGCAGGGCCCGTCATTCCTAACGAGAACTGTAAGAACTGAGCCTGGGTTAATTCGTGTGGTCTCACTTTGAGGTCGGGCGGTCTCGGAAGCGAGTTGACTCTTTGTTGTGTTCGCAGGTTTGCGGTCAGCAGGTTGCGGTCTTCTTCCTTGGTGATTCCCAGCGGCTTGAATAAACAGTTCGGCAGCGGTCAGTCTGCGAACTGGTTTATGTTCGTTCTTGTGCTATTCGCAGCGAGCTCAGCGATCAGGCGACCTTCAGCGGTTAGGCGATCTGAGTTTCGATTTGGCGACAGCTTCAGTTCTTCGTTCCAATAAAGCTCCAGTTCGTGCGGTCTGAGGTGTGGTCTTGCAGTACTGGCAGTCTGTCCGATTTCTGTTTGTGTGATCTCAGGTCAAGCCGGGCGCCTTCTGGAGTCGAGCGGTCTATGCGTTCTCAGCTTGTCTAGCCGCCAGATTTGTTTTTGGTGTGTTTTGTTCTTCTCGTCTCCGTGATTCTGATGAATCATGTCTCGCCATGTATACCTCGCACTGTAAATGAAGTTTGTGTTTCAATAAAGTTTCTTGTGTTGCTGTGTGGCATTGTGGTTGTTTGGCTTTAACTCAGTTGACGCAACTCCTGCTTACTCCTAAACGATTCAAATCAAAAATTTTAACAAGGGTCATGCCCGTGACCACAAGACACGCCCGTGACCCAGGGGCGTGTAAAAATAAAATTTTGGCTACAAATAGAGGGCCTCGGCTGAAGGAATTTTCATCCAAATTTTGAGTTCTTGTTAGTGGTCTTTGAGTTCTTTTGAGTGAATGTGAGTTTTGTTTATGCAATTAAGTTTAAGTTCGTTTGTAATTTTCGCCTTCCTAGTCTAGTTGTAATGCTTGTTTTAGAAATAAAATGTTGTTTTCTCATTTGGATAATCTTCTTTTTCAATTTATGTTAATGTGTGTGTATGAGAATAGTTTATTGCTTTCATAACTTAGGTTTATTGCTTTCATAACTTTGGTTTACTGCTTTCATAATTTTGGTTAAAAGCTTTCCTAAAAATAGTTTATTGCTTTCCTTTCAATGCTTTATTTATCGCTTTCGTTTAAATGCTTTCTTTCGTTTTTCGTTTTTCCCTTTTTTTTGTAACATAGCTTTATTTCAGTCTTTATATAACTGTTATATACCACCCCCATCTCAAATAAGAGTCTAAGTACTTTTAGCACTTGTTTAAGACAGTTGGGACGGATATTATTTCTGCACTTTTATAAGTATTTCATTTCTATACCACCCCCATCCTGGATAAGAGGCTAAGAACTTTTTAGCGCTTGTTTATGACGGTTGGGACGGATACTATTTCAGCTTTTATATAAGTCTTTTATTTCTTTCTTTCACGCTTATATCCGCTTAAATTATTAACATGTATTTTTAATAACTTATGCCATCTCCATTCTGGTGATTGGCTAATTTCCTTTAGCACACGATGTCGAAGAGCATTGGGACAAATAAATAGTTTTCTAAGAAAATAAAACATCTTGTTCTAAAAATAATTAAACGAGCTTAAGGTTTACCCGAGAATAACGTTGAGTGGAGCCACATAATCGATGTGTGGTTTTTATTTCCATTTACGTGCACTAGTTAGCGGAGAGGCTCGTGCGTATGGACTGATCGCTCATGGGTATAGAGAAGTGCGCTCTACCCTCGAGAGAGGATAAGGTAAGTCTCCCGAGTTGGAAGTAAAAACTCAATAGCGGGGTACATAACATAAAGCGAGTATTAAGGAGATTCGATTAAAGAACGAGAGTTCGGTCGAATATTCATAATCTCAGGTGGGCATACCCTCGAGAGAGGAGCGTTCATAATTATGGAACCTCCACGACCAAGCCTTTTAATGTTTTGAAAAGTCATCTCTTTTATTTCTAAAATAGACTATTTTTGCCTCAAGGTAATTCGACATCGGGCGCTATTTATTATCATCGTTTAGAACTCTAGTTATACGCTTATTATCGTTCACTTTTAAAAAACCACACTAAAAACTTATTCCGATAAAATAATAGTTCATTCCTCAAAGTAGCTATAATCCACAGGATCCGCGGAAATATACGACCTCGATATTTTCTAAAACAAAATATCATGTATTACTCACGATAAGGTATACTTGCCTTTATCATATGATTAATTTGGATTAAAATTTAAACAAACACTTGTCAAATCTGAAACTTGCAAAACTCTCCTTTGCTATTTTAAAAATCAATAGAATTCAACGTTGTAGTCAGGGTGTAATCGTCAATACTTCGAAAAAAGAAAAAAACCATTACTTCTATCTTTCGATAGGATAATGGTTAGTTTCTAAAAGTAGGAGTACTTGCAAAACTCTTCGAAAACACCCGCCTAATTCTAATTTCGTCATAAAAAGGTTAACCAAAAAAAAAGAAGTTTTCCAAAAAAAATCATCACACACCACACTCACCAATATATAATAACCAACAACATCAGTTTTACGCCCGTTATTTCTGATGAGCTTGTTAGTGAGCCGATTGCAGTTGTGGACGAAAGTAAAAATATGATAAATGCCGAGTTAGAGAAGGAAGGAGAGGAGATAGCCAAGAATTACACAATGGAGGCAGAGAATGACGAGAACAAGGGCAGTGAGGCCGCAAAAGTAGAAGTTACCATGGCCAACATGGCCACAAACATTTTGAATAATTATGTTAAAATAGGAGTCAATTGTAAACATTTAAAACACGTCCGTTGGGCAGATCTGTCACCCGCAGTGGCTGAAGTAATGAAGCCCTTAGCTTCTCCGAGACCGATAGACACTGATCTTGATCGAGCCCATATTGCTCGTTGGCGCTCTCCTACTATGGAGAAATTGAAGCAGAATGAATTATTACGCGCAGCGCGCTTTACTTCCCTCCGGCATGAGAAGGAAGAGGTCAGGAGCAAGGGAGAGAAATCTCTTTTATGCCTTAAAGCCTTCACCTCCTTCCCGTCTCGTGTGGCTGGGGAGAATCATCACAAATCAGCCTACAGCTGAGTCGTGATGGGGTCTCCGGGCTTATGTTTCTGCGGTTTTATTTTGTTTAATTCTATCTCTTTAACTTTACTTGTGAGATTATCTTGGTAATGTTTTGGACAATTGCTAGTAGTGTGTATGAACTCTATTTAATGCTAATACAAGTATTTGGTCCACCTTAAGGACGGTAAACAAAAGGGCTCTTGGGAGACAACCCATTGGGGGACCTTTCGGTGCCCATTTATTGTTAATCTGTTTATGCTCCTGTTTTCTTTCTCTCTTTGTCTTTTGTTTGCTTTATTCATAGGAGCATTGTTTTCCTTTCGGGCGGCGAACCTGGTGATTTCCAACGACTTACGCCAATCTTCCGGTATGCTCATATCTGAGCATAGGTACCCTCTTCCTTAGCATTTCCTTATTTTCATTGTCAAAATTCATTTGATTGTCTAATTCAAGTCTGGGGGGAGAGTGTACCAGTGTTCACTACATGTGTACTCATTTTAGTATACCAGAAGTATATTTTTATTTATGTCATATTATTGCATACACCATTTCACCCGCACAAGCGCCACTCACTTGTTTGTGTGTTTCCGTTCACGCTTATCTTTGTTTGGATTGTGAAATAGGATGTTAACTTAGTAATTGCAAATCGGAGTGCGATGTTGACTCTTGTAGTACTCTAGTCGCATCTGCATGCTCCTATAGAAATTTGAGTAAAATTGGATTATCTCTATGCTTTTAATTTACAATTAGTGTTTTTGCGTAGTTTTTGATTTAATTTACTCATTTGGTGAATGTGACTGAAATTTGCGGTAGCACGGTGTTGTGTGTAAGCAAGCGCTAGTTGTGCGTTGCTCGAGTCGGAAGGAAGGTTTACCTTTCTCGTGGGCTAAGAACTTGCCCCAAGCGACTCTTAAACCGTGGGTGAGAGCGACTGAATAAGTTGAGCGTGACGTATGCCATTTAGTTGGCTAGTTTGAGCTTTGATTTCCATGACCTACGCATTTACCTTTGCAAGCCAACTTTGTGCCTACAAATCCTTTGTTTCAGCTCTTCCTTCAAATCACCAAAGCCTGAAGCTTATCCCACTTTCGCAGCCAAGTCCTTGAGCTAATCAAGAGTATAATTTTCATTGGGTGTGATGTGTGTAAATTCTGTGATGATGAGAAACTATTATGCTGAACATTTTTGAGTGAACCAAATGGGGGATTCAAATAAAAAGAAAATAGAAAGCAAATGAAAAGAAAAAAAATCTAAGGAAGAAATAAAAATGAAAAGAATTCCCTTTGTGCATAATTGAGAAAATCAGTTGGAGTAGGCTGTGTGCATACCCAATGTTCAAGCTAAGTCTGGGGGTGTGTCACACTCGTTCTGCTTTGTGCTTGTTTAGAGCATGCAAATGGTTGTAGCTCATTTTGGTTACGTAGCCTTCAAGTTTATCTTTGTATATCATTTCGTAACCTAAGCCTCGTAAAAACCCGAAAGCCCTGCTGATTCACCTTCGGAGTTTGCTAGCACCGTGGAGAGAGTGTGATTGGGCAAGCTTATGGCTCATGACGTTGATGGATTTCAGCGGAGTTACCCCTGAATTCTGGTCTTTAGCAACACCCTACTGAGCTGCACGTTTACTATCACACCGGGCATGACTGCAAAATTCCTCATGATTCACCATCTGAGTACAAATAAATCTCTATTTACGCATTTATACTATTGTAAATTAGTTAGTATAGTTAGAATCTTCTTTTACTGAATTTCTATTTGCAAGGGTATGATACTTCGCATCTTTCTCCTTCTTTGCAATTCTCTACGCTAACTACCATTTTCATATCCCGCCGGATTTGTTTGCTTGGGACGCGCAAACAGATAAGTCTGGGGGTGTGATGAGTCCCATTTATATACCATTTTATAGACTCATTCGAGCCATAATTGCTTGTATTTCTCTTTTTATCAATTCCGCGCTATGTGCACTATTTACGCCCGTCTTGGTTTGCTTTTGCATTTCTTGTTGTTGGGGGTAAGCACATGGTGCTCCCTAACCTTTTTTATGTATTTATATTGATCTGGAAGGGTATTCACAGTTTTGTTGATGTTCATGCAGGTGGATGGATCATCTTATTTTACCCAAAAATCATGTCTCTATATATCGCACGGTAGTGCATTTTTCCTTGATGCACAGACGGCTGCGGTCGTGCGCCTTCATTAGGGGTAGAAAATGATGATTTGTCTTTGATCGTGCAATTTTACGCAAGGGCAGTTGCCCATGCGCGAAGCAAACGCACGATCGCCTGTTAAACCTGGTTTTATAGGCCATCTGGGATTGGTCGTGCATTTTTACGCACGGGCGGCTTCGACCGTGCGTGAGTAAAATGCATGGGCGCTGCTGCTTCTTCCTCAAGCCATATATTTTTCGTTAATAACACACGGCCATGCTCGGTCGTGCGTTCGACCGTGCGTGACTTAATTTCTACTGTTTTGGTATTTAAGCTAGGAAATCTGCTGACTAAAAAAAGGCCGGGAAAAACACTCGGGAGCCCGCCAATTCTTCTCTAGTCCCCCATTTCACCTCTCCACCATCATTCGCCCTAGGAGAAGCTCTGACAACAATTTTCCTGCAAATCTTCCGCCAAAGCTTCCTCCTCAGCCTCCTCCACCATCCACGAGATCAAGAGCACCATTAACGGAAGATTTCTGCTACATTCAAGGTATCTCGAAGAAGAGCTAGCTTGAACCACGAAGAAGAGGGGTAAAGTAAAGGAAGGTGATAGCTCCTCCGAACCCCAGATGACAACTGAAGACCGAGCTCGGACTCGGCTTGACATCCCGACGATTCTGACCGAGAACCTTCAGCGAGTCTTCAACTTGGATTTACTCTTCCCCCTTGTGTGTTGTTTTAGTTCTTCCTTATTGATGTGTGTTGTTATGGATGATGGTCGTAAACCTCTTATTTAAGTTAATGTAATTTCATTTCGATGAGATTTATTATGGTTTATGCAAGTTGAGGAGCGCCCCATTCCACCATCCATTCCACCGCTTCGTTGTGCACCGCACTAGCAATTGCTTACTGTATGACCCGTGACGAGGTGCCTACGACCATCACTCTGCTATCCTTCTCGTCCACCCGCTTACCTAAGCATGGTATTGCGGCCTGCATTCCATTCCGCTAAGCGAAGCGGTGTTTTAGGCCCGCATTTAATTTCTCTGTTGTTAATTTAGGAAACCCAAGATCAAACCCCCTTTTTAATTATTTGTATAAGAATCTTTATAATCAATTTCCCTGACGAGAATTCATACACCCCAACTTGCAATCCTCTGAGAATGATATTCGGGGAGTCCCTCCCACCTTGTATTACTTGTACGACTGGTGCACTTGTCGTAAGCGTGTCAATGACATCCGGGGCACTTGCTCACGAGAGTGCGCGAGCCCAGCTCCGTGCCTTGGATCTCGCCCATATGATGGGTCGGTGATGTATCTAGGTGGAGAGGAATTCTAAGGAGCTCAAGCGTGAGCTGAAGGATGCGACAGAGGAGACTGCAAGCCTTAAAGAGAAGCACGACATCTCCGAGGGACTCCTCACCAGCCTTCAGGGAGGAATGGTAAGTTTGTTGGGAATTCTCCTACCTCCCTCGCTGTTCTTACCCTTGGCTAATTCGCCTTTTGCAGGACGCTGAGACCGCCAGTCAACTGTTGGGTTTTCTATACCCCTTCATAAGGGATGGCATATCAAATATGCGCAGCGGAAATGAACAAGAACAACCCAAAAAGAGATCAACGGATCTTGCAGTTTTTCATGATTCAAGAGAATAAGAAAGCAAATCGAAATACAAAGTACCTTTGCGGGATTGAGTCAACACTCAACCAAGGTGCTCCAACAGAAATCCGAAATCTGCTTTGAGTTCTTCAAGGATCGAAATAGATCGATCCCTCTACAGAAGTCCACACAAGCGATGAAGAACCCTAGCTTCTTATCGTACAAGAACTAGGTCGGAGAAGGAAGCTCTCAACGTCCCCACGGACTGCTAGGTCCGATCCAGAGGAGGCGGTGACCGGCGGCGGCGACTAGCGGCGGCGGAACGTCGATCGGCGGACGGAACGAGAACAGCCGGAACACTTCCGTCGTTTCTCTCTCGCGAAAAGGATCGAACCAAAAATCGTCTCGTTCGAAGCCCTAAACACGTTCCTTTTATAAGCAAGGCACAAAATTGGCTATCCGCAGACCAGAGGAAAAACTGTCCAGATTGAATTCGCCGAATTTGACTAATCACATTAACCGAATTCGACTAATCACTATAACCGAATCCGGCAAAACCACTTCGACGAATTCGACTATATAAATTCGGCTGTATAAATTCGGCGAAACCCTTTCGTCGAATTTGCCATTAGCCGAATTCATCTAAACCCTTTAGCCGAATTCGGTTAATCCCATTAGCCGAATTCGTCTAAACCATTTAGTCGAATTCGGTTAATGCCTTTAGCCGAATTACCTAGTGTAAATCCGTTCTTTTAAACACTTTAAACGATTTCCCTTTTTGAGACATTCTCAACTTGATTCCAAGCAGTCACAGGATTGGTCCTTCACTCATATCCAATATGAGTAAGACCAACACAATCCTTTCTCCAATTTCTCCAAACGCTTTTATGTGCGACCCTATAGGCTCATATTGCGTTGGCAGCAAGACTAACTGTTGATTGCTTTGAGATCATCTCAGAAACTCGAACATCAACTTCTCACTCGCGCCTCCGACCTAGAGTAGGAAGTCGCCGGGCAGAAGGCCCAAAACCACAAGCTGGCCCGATATGCTCTCCCTCCGCCTCCTCGCAGCCTAAGGGACCTGAGGAACAAGTCGTGCGAGCGGGAGTAAATGCGGAAGACCACAGTCGCGGCGACTAAATACATCTTCCAAACCCTTTAGGGGCGGGTCTTCTCTTTGCCGAGGCGGTGTAGCTAACCTTCAAAGAGGTGGTCCCAAAGTTGTTTCAATCGATTCTAGCATCTGTGGATAGCGAGAGGGAGCGGTCCGCGGATGACCCTTAAACTTTAATGTAATCCTTTTTTTTTTCAATTTTTGGTTGGCGAGATCACCACAATGTATGGCAATAAGAACTTATACAATGAAATGAAATTTTGTTTAGTGTGTTCCCTTGTCTCTCTTATTTTGCTTTATCGCAACGTATTCGCATACCTTTTACGTGGCACTCATGCGTCTTTCTTGCGTCACTTGCCCCCCTTTTACTTCACGAGTATTCACTTACCCTCCTTCAGAACTTCTGCGTCAGACCTGACTCCCTTGCCTTCAGGAATCGCGAGCGAAGCTCCACCCATGCTTTCTCATGCGTCGCCTCCCTTGACCGACTCACTTCGATCCTGCCATCTATACCCGCGAGACCCCTGAGTCTCTCGTCTAAGTATGTTGCCATTCTCCTTTGCTTAGGCACATGCGAGCAAGGTCCTCCCCTGCGGGAGGCCTTTTTGATAACTTGTTCTGCAGACATCTTGATAGGCGAGCATTGCTTTTCCTCGCCCCCTAAATGGCCTGTTGGACCTACCTGCTAGTAGGAGCCTGACAAAGGAGTTCCCTGAGTTATGTCACCAAGTTACCTTGCCAGCCTCTCCAGAGATCAACTGACCCCACCGACCAATGAGAGCCCGGCAGTGGAATCGATCTGGAGCACTCTAGCACCTCATTACCTTGCCAGCCTCTCCATAGATTAACCTGACCCCACTGGCTAATGATTGCCCGACAGCAGAATCGATCTGGCGCACTCCAACACCTCAATACCTTCCCAGCCTCTCCAGAGATCAACCTGACCCCACCGGCTAATAAGAGCCTGATGCGATATTTTCGGCAAGTGCACCGGTCGCTGTCAAGTAATAATTGTGGAGAATAAATTCCCCGGATGTCGGTCTCTTGAGGAATGCAGGATGGGTGAACGAATCGCGCAGTGATGATTGTTATACAAGCGTTCAACAAACACAAAGAGGGGTTTTTTGGTTGGTTTTCCTAATCTTAGCAATAACAAAAGAAATGCGGGTCGAAAACACCGCTTCGCAAAGTGAGGTGGATGCAACGGCCGCGATGCCGTGCTTCGTGAGGCGGATGAAGTGAACTCAAGTGCGAGAGGGTGAGGGTCGCAAACACCTCTTCACAACCGCCGTTAGCTCTTGCTAACGCGGGTCAAACACCTTGCGTGCGGGCGCGAGTGAGTGAATAAAAACGGAGTGAATCACAACCAAACCATGAAGAATAACAAAGAGACATTCATTTAAACAAATAACATCTCAATATTCGAGTTTTACACGGTTCAAAGAGTACAACGAGGAAAGAGGAAAGAAATAACCGATGTGGAAGACTAGCGGCCGTTCCGGCCGGAATGGTAGGTTGTCGGGCTACCTCCGGACTCGGACGGACAATGCTTCCGGCGTAGAGAGCTGTCACGATCTCCCTACGTGCTCCGTCGTCTTCGACTTTAGGTTTCTTCTTCTTCTCACCGAGCGGAATGAAAGAATGCCTGCTTGGAGGCTTGCGGACGATGGAGAACACTCACGGACAATGGAGGAAGTCTTGGAATGGATGGAGGAGGCTTCCCCTTGCGTAGGAGATGAAGTGGAGGCGTCCCCCGGTGGAAATCGGCGGCGTACGGAACAGGAATCCCGCTCCCGAAGTGAACGAACGCCCTAAAATCGCAACAGGCGTTTAAATAGGCGCTGGATTAAACAGCGCGCACGGTCATTGGCGCACGACCAGTGGTCGTGCGCACTGGAATTCTGCGATCGTGCGCACTGCCTGGGTGGAACCTGCAAGATACGAAATTATTAAATAAAATGTTCGCACGACCAGTGGCGCACGACCGGTGGTCGTGCGCACTGGAGTTGATGGTTGTGCGCACTGGAGCAAACAGAACTCGGAAATTAAATGGTAAGTGCGCACGAGCAGTGGCGCACGACCGGTGGTCGTGCGCACTGGCGTTGGTGGTCGTGCGCACTGCACCAAACAGAACTCGTGAAAAGGGGCTAAGTGCACACGATCAGTGGCGCACGACCAGTGGTTGTGCGCAATAGAACCGGTGATCGTGCGCAGTGTTCCTGTGCAGAATTGCACCGGGAACACTTGCACGACTCCTATTCCAGCATAACCACAGATCTAGCCACTGAAAATGGCACCTAACAGCACAAGAATACTACTAAAGACAAAAAGCACGAAAATCACACCAAAGTGGGCCAAGATGTGCACCTAGCATGGATTATCAAATATAAACTACAACAAGGCTAAAGTGCGGAGAAATGACTAAATAACGGCCCGGATGAGTCCATAAATGTGTATATGATCAGGACTCATCACACCCCCAGACTTAACTGTTTGCGCGTCCCGAGCAAACGAATCCGGCGGAGCGTGAAAACGATAATTGACATAGAGAATTACACAAAGGAGTACGGTGCGAAGTAACATACGCATGCAAGTAGAGAATTTAGTAGAAGGAGATTCTAACTATGCTAACTAATTTACAAGAGTATTAAAGCGTAATTAAAGATTTAGATGTACTCAATTGGTGAGTTATGAAGAATTTGACGATCATGCCCGGTATGAAAGTGACGAGACACTGAGGCGAGTGTTGCAAAAGATCGGGGCTTAGGAATAACTCCGCTGAAATCCATCACCGTCGTGAACCATACGCTTGCCCGGTAACACTCTCTCCACGAAGCTAGCAAACTCGCAAATCAAATCAGTAGGACTTATAGGATTAGAACGGGGCTTAGGTTACGGTATGATATTCAAAGTTAAACACGGTGGCTACGCAACCCAAGTGAGCTAACGGAACGCTGCACCACACAAGACCAACAAACTATGCTCGTGTGACACACCCCCAGACTTATCATGAAAACCAGGTGTGCACACGGCCTACTTCACAAATACCAACAGATTTTCTGTTTTTAGCTCGGGAGGATTTTTTTTTCACAATGCTCCCTTTTTTTTTCTTTTACACATTTTACTTCTTTTAAGTATCCCCCGGTTGGTTCAAAATCAGCAGACAGAATTTATTTTCCCTTCATAACACAAGGATTCCACACTCCACACAAGTTGAGACTTATGAGCGCAGTTAAAAACATTTTGGTTGCGGGAGTAGGATAGGCTTCAGGCTTTGGTGGATGAAGAGGAGCTGAACAAAGGATTGGTAGGCACAAAATTGGCTTGCAAAGGTGAATGAAATGGACATGGAATAACAAAGCTCAAACTAGCCAAAGGGTGGCCTACATCATGTTTGACTCAACGAGTAGCTCTCACCCATGCTTCGAGAGTCGCTTGGGGCAAGTTCTTAGCCCACGAGAAAGATAAACCTTCCTCCCGACTCGAGCAACACACGACTAGCAACCGCACACACACAACACCGGGTTATCGTCAATTCCATACAAATTCACCACTTGAGTATATTAAATCTAAATTCACGCAGAAATACTAAACATAAATTAGATGCATAAAGAAAATCTAGTTCTACACAAATTCTACCATAGCATGCGAAGTGACTAGAACACTACATGAGTCAACATCGCACTCCAAATAATAATTCCTGCGTTAACAACCTATTTCACATTCCAACCAAACTAGTTTAAACGGAACAACAACAAAAAGACAAGCACGCACTCAAGTGGGTGAAGTGGTGTGAGAAGAATGCAACGATGATAATGAAAATGATAAATAAAAAGCAACCTTCTAGTATGCGGTGCAACATGTGCACACTGGATAACAACAACCGCTCCCCCAGACTTAAGCTAAGCGATATATCTAGAAATTGAAGCAAAAAGAGGGGAGGAAGTGTTACCCAATGCTCAGAAATGAGCATACCAGACGATTGGCGTTTTCGATCAAGACTAGTCCGCAGCATCCGCACCATCGAACACAAAACCTGCAAGCACAAACTCAAAGCAACAAAAGCAAAAACAAAAGCTGAACTAAAAGAAGTTAGAAAAAAGGAAATACGAAAACAGGAAATCTGGGTTGTCTCCCAGGAGCGCTTTCATTTAACGTCCTTAAGCTGGACCAAATACCTGTATTAGCAGTGTTTATAAAGTGCAGGAATTAAAAAGAAATCTCAAAAATAGTTCACCACAGCAAATAAAACACACATCAACTAAAAGCGCTCTTATGGTGTGCTTCTCCCGTAGCACGTAGGCGGGAGGTGAAGGCTTTAGGGCCAGCACTGGTATTACCCAATGCTCCCCTAACCTCTGCCACCTTGCCACGGAGAGCGCCAGCACGAGCGTCGCGCAGAAGTTTTTCCTTTTTAAGTTTGGTGACAGTCGGAGACTTCCACCGTTGAGAGTTCTCAGATTTTTCCTCCTTAGAATCAGGTGGCGTCACTTCCGGCATCGTGGTGACTACCGGATCGGCCCAGGAGATGGAGCGCTTAGATAGTTTATTACATGATTCACCATAAGAAGATAAATAATCAGCAACCCTAACTACATTCACGTCAACATTTCCCGAACTGCAGTCTTCCTCCTTCTCGGAGTCGAACTCTTTCCAGAAGTCAACCTCTTCCTCCTCATCTGATTGGAGCTCCTCCTTTCCTCCTTCACTTGTTTCTTGATCTTGTATCTTTCCTGCACATCTTAGAAATTCATCAGAAATAACGAGAGGGGGAGGAGTGGATGTGTCAGCTGTAGCTTCGAGGCGAGTGGGCTGCAGTGCCTTGTTAGGTAGGAGAACACACCCCGTAGCGAAGTCAAGGGTGGCGCCGCTCTCTTTCAAGAACGGCACGCCCAAGATAGGAATGGATTGATTTTCCTGGGGGCCCAACACCTAAAAGTCCGCGACCACAGTCGTCCCCTCAACTATTACTTCCACATTTCTCACTTCCCCCTCAGATTGGACAATAGTGACGTTAGCGAGAATAAGCGATTTCCTTTCCTCCGTGTTCATCTCAAGTTGTAATTTCGCAACATCTTGCAGTGCAATGACGTTGCGGGAGGAACCGGAATCGCATAAAGCTTTTGTTTCAACCTTATTGATGGCACAAGAAATTACCAGCTCACTCGGTTCAACCTCTACCACATCCCCAAGACTCTTCCCTTGATCAATTGGGTTCTTCTCCGTGTTGCTGGGAAGGGTCCCCTGCGATCGCTCGGTTAGCACTTGGGCCAATTGGCCCAACTGCGTCTCCAGGTTTCGCATGGATGCAGTTTGACTTACCATATTCGAATTAGCTACTTGCATGAATTTCTCCATCATCTCTTCTAGACTACTCTTTTTTTGAGTAGGGGGTGCTTGATTATAGTCCGGGTGTGGTGGCCTCGGTTGGCTCCCGGAGGCGTAAGCATCGTTTTGATGCTGCCCCGGTTCCCATCGTTGGCCAGGTGTGTTTGGATTCCACGAGAAGTTCGGGTGACTTCTCGCTCCCGGATTATAAGCATTATTGAAAGGCGCCCCCCTAGGCTGATTTCCTATATAATTAACAGATTCGTTCAAGTTCAAGTGTGCGAAGTCACCTGCCACGTTGTTCCCCGAACACTCATACGCGTGGTGGCCTCCGCCTCCACATCCCTCGCAGGTAATGACAGCAGCAGTAGCGGATGGTGAGGGGAGAGAGTCGACCATGAAAAGACCTCGGCCGCTTCTTGGAGCATTTCTCCCTGCAGTCCAGAATGTACTGTGGGAGGCAGTGTCGCGCAGAATTCGAAGGGCTTCTTCAGGAGTGTGGTTCATCAAGGTGCCACCCGCCGCAGCATCGATCATTGCCCTGTAGTTGGGCTCGATCGCGAAGTAGAACAATTCAACCACATTCCATGGTTGGAGCTCGTGGCCAGGGCAACGGCGAAGGAGATCGTTGAGGCGCTCCCATGCTTCAGCAAGGGTCTCTTGGTCAAGTTGGCGAAATGTGGCGATCTCCCGCCGCAAGCTTACAATCTTATCCACAGGGTGGAATTTAGCAAGGAACTTGGATGCGAGGGCATCCCAAGTTGCAGCAGTCCCGGGCGGAATGGAGTGGAGCCACACCTTTGCTTTGTCGCGGAGTGAAAAGAGAAACAGTCTAAGCTTGACCGTGTCGTCAGCAATCCCTGCGTAGCGGAAGGTTCCGCAAATATCAGAAAACTCCGCCAGATGCAGATGCGGATCTTCGCTGGCCAACCCCGAGAACTGAGCGTTGTTCCGGATGATGTTTAAGATCGCTGGCTTGATCTCAAACTGATTATTCATAATGTTTGGCCCGAACCCCGGATACACACTCCCAGCAGTTGGAGTGGTGTAGTCCCTCATCGTGCGGGGTCGAGGCCTGACCGCCTCCTGCTCAATCCCAAGCTGATGTTCCCCCACGCCGGGCATTCTCGGATCAACATCATTTGGGTCTACCTGATCACCCATGGCCGCTTGTACAGCCGCAGCGCGCCTTCGCGCGCGAGCAGTTCGTTCGATTTCTGGATCAAAAGGTGCGAGTTCACCTGCGACCTGCCTCTGCATGAACTGTCAAAAACAAAAAGAAAAACAAAGAAAATAATAATAAAAAAACAACTGCTCGTATAACGAAAGTCACAACACAAGACGAAACACGCCTGCACTCCTCGGCAACGGCGCCAAAAACTTGATGCGATATTTTCGGCAAGTGCACCGGTCGCTGTCAAGTAATAATTGTGGAGAATAAATTCCCCGGATGTCGGTCTCTTGAGGAATGCAGGATGGGTGAACGAATCGCGCAGTGATGATTGTTACACAAGCGTTCAACAAACACAAAGAGGGGTTTTTTGGTTGGTTTTCCTAATCTTAGCAATAACAAAAGAAATGCGGGTCGAAAACACCGCTTCGCAAAGTGAGGTGGATGCAACGGCCGCGATGCCGTGCTTCGTGAGGCGGATGAAGTGAACTCAAGTGCGAGAGGGTGAGGGTCGCAAACACCTCTTCACAACCGCCGTTAGCTCTTGCTAACGCGGGTCAAACACCTTGCGTGCGGGCGCGAGTGAGTGAATGAAAACAGAGTGAATCACAACCAAACCATGAAGAATAACAAAGAGACATTCATTTAAACAAATAACATCTCAATATTCGAGTTTTACACGGTTCAAAGAGTACAACGAGGAAAGAGGAAAGAAATAACCGATGTGGAAGACTAGCGGCCGTTCACGGCCGAAATGGTAGGTTGTCGGGCTACCTACGGACTCGGACGGACAATGCTTCCGGCGTAGAGAGCTGTCATGATCTCCCTACGTGCTCCGTCGTCTTCGACTTTAGGTTTCTTCTTCTTCTCACCGAGCGGAATGAAAGAATGCTTGCTTGGAGGCTTGCGGACGATGGAGAACACTCACGGACAATGGAGGAAGTCTTGGAATGGATGGAGGAGGCTTCCCCTTGCGTAGGAGATGAAGTGGAGGCGTCCCCCGGTGGAAATCGGCGGCGTACGGAACAGGAATCCTGCTCCCGAAGTGAACGAACGCCCTAAAATCGCAACAGGCGTTTAAATAGGCGCTGGATTAAACAGCGCGCACGGTCATTGGCGCACGACCTGCGATCGTGCGCACTGCCTGGGTGGAACCTGCAAGATACGAAATTATAAAATAAAATGTTCGCACGACCAGTGGCGCACGACCGGTGGTCGTGCGCACTGGAGTTGATGGTCGTGCGCACTGGAGCAAACAGAACTCAGAAATTAAATGGTAAGTGCGCACGAGCAGTGGCGCACGACCGGTGGTCGTGTGCACTGGCGTTGGTGGTCATGCGCACTGCACCAAACAGAACTCGTGAAAAGGGGCTAAGTGCACACGATCAGTGGCGCACGACCAGTGGTCGTGCGCAATAGAACCGGTGATCATGCGCAGTGTTCCTGTGCAGAATTGCACCGGGAACACTTGCACGACTCCTATTCCAGCATAACCACAGATCTAGCCACTGAAAATGGCACCTAACAGCACAAGAATACTACTAAAGACAAAAAGCACGAAAATCACACCAAAGTGGGCCAAGATGTGCACCTAGCATGGATTATCAAATATAAACTACAACAAGGCTAAAGTGCGGAGAAATGACTAAATAACGGCCCGGATGAGTCCATAAATGTGTATATGATCAGGACTCGTCAGAGCCCGACAGTGTAATCGATTTGGGGCACTCTAGCATATCATTACCTTGCTATCCTCTCGAGAGATCAACTTGACACCACCGGCTAATGAGAGCCCGACAGCAGAATCGATCTGGGGAACTTCAGCACCTCATTACCCTGCCAGCCTCTCCAAAGATCAACCTGACCCCATCGGCTAATGAGAGCCCGACAGCGGAATCGGTCTGGGGCACTCCAACACCTCATTATCTTGTCAGCCTCTCTAGATATCAACCTGACCCCACCAGCCAATGAGAGCCCAACAGCGGAATCGATCTGGGGCACTCCAGCACCTCATTACCTTGCCAGCCTCTCTAGAGATCAACCTGACCCCACTGGCCAATGAGAGCCCGATAGTGGAATCGATATGGGGCCCTCCAAAACCTAATTACCTTCCCAGCCTCTCTAGAGATCAACCTGACACCACTGACCAATGAAAGCCCGGCAGCGGAATCGATTTGGGGCACTCAAGCACCACATTACCTTGCCAGCCTCTCTCGAGATCAACTTGACTCCACCGGCTAATGAGAGCCTGACAACGGAATTGATCTAGGGCACTCTAGCACCTAATTACCTTGTCAGCCTCTCTAAAGATCAACCTGACCCCACCGGCTAATGAGAGCCCGTCAACAGAATTGATCTGGGGCACTCTAGCACCTCATTACATTGCTAGCCTCTCCAGAGATGAACCTAACCCCACTAGCTAATGAGATCCTAGCAGTGGAATTGATATGGGGCACTCCAGCACCTCATTACCTTGCCATCCTCTCTAGAGATCAACCTGACCCCACAAACTACTGAGAGACCGGCAGCAGAATCGATCTGAGGCAATCCAGCACATCATTACCTTTCCAGCCTCTCCAGAGATCAACCTAACCCTGCCGGCTTATGAGAGCCCAGCAGCAGAATCGATCTGGGGCACTCCAACATTTATGCACATCATACAGACATAATAGAAAAGAACAATAAACTTATATCAATTTAACGTACACCTATATCTCTAGTATAGTAGACCATGTCTGGCTCCTTGAAACCCTCCGGGGCTGGTGCGAAAAGCTCCAGCTCATAGAACGGGCCTCCACCACTCGCCGCTCTCGCCTGCCCCACTCGCCCCATGAGCTCCCGGACTGGGCTCGCATTCGCTGGGCTAGGGAACAGGTCTCACCCGGTGAGGTCTCGCCCCGTCGCCTTGCCGACCTGCTCTTTGGCAGGCCTCTCCCCTGGGGGCACTCTCTCCTGCCCCCAGCGGCGCGACGAACTACGCTGCTGGGGTCGAGAACTCGTGCACCACGGCATGAGCGAGGTTTATCGTCTCTATCACCTCCCTTCAAAAGTCTGTCTACATCCCTACTATCGCCGATGGGCCGGATGGTGGTGATCCGCCATAGTCGGCGCCCTGCTCATCCTCTCCAACCATGTTACCTCCTTGGGACTTTCTTGTATTAGCCACAGTCTATGTTCACCGCACCAAAAATGTTAGAACTGAGATTAGGCCCAACGAGGAGTTCGGACCCCTAAAAGGGGGCAACTAACACCTACTGATCCCACAGAGGAACCTGACTGAAGGCTTAGAACTATATATCGACCCTTGGCTGCAGCGTGGAGGTCCCACCACACACCCAGAAGATCTTAGATCGCTTCCTCTCCTAAGCCAAAGCTGAAGCTGGGCACCTAGGAGAGCCTGAGGAGCTAACCAAAGATGTCCTAAGGAGGAAGAAGCCAAAGATCTGGATCCTCTCCAAAGGTTCCCTTCAGGGTCTATATATAGTTTTCCTCTACTGGTCTGCTAATAACATAAATCTGCTTTTTGGTCTTACTAAAGCACCCCAAACTGGTCTGCTAACAACCAAACTCCACTGTTCTGAAGGGCTATCGACAACCCACAATGGGTATTTGGGTAAATTCGTCCCTAGACCCTCACTTGGCGAATGGTCCATGAAGGCGCCACTCGAAAATCTTCCCGCGAATGGGGCTCGCGAGGTCTCCATATGCTAGCAGCCCGTGAAGGCACCACTCGCTAGCCCCCTAGCACTATAAATACCGGCCTGGATTGCCTATGCGAGGCGTCGAGCTCTCACTCGCCTCGCCTTTGCTAAATGCACCCCAAAGCGACGAACCTGCACCTACCGCGCCCTCGCACCACGCTCCTCACAAAGGTAAATCTGGCTCGCCTCGCCTCACCCTTGCGACTCGCTCGCTGCGAGTCGGCGAGCCTCTACCCGCTTCACCTATGCCCGATTCTCCATTTTACCCTTCGACGAACACGAGGTTGTACTTTTAGCACTAAAGAAGAAAGGACTGGCTAAGGCAGGGAAGTGTCACAACTACGGTAAGGCCGGGCATTGGAGGAGGAATTGTCCCCTCTATATTGAGGATCGACAGAAGAAGAAGGAAAGTGTGACTTCCGCTTCAGATATTTTCGTTATAGAAATAAACCTTTCTGCTCATTCATCTTGGGTATTGGATATCAGATGCAGTTCTCACATTTGTACAAATGTACAGGAACTGGGAAGGAGAAGAATGCTGGGTAAAGGAGAGGTAGACCTGCGCGTTGGAAATGGAGCAAGAGTTGTTTTCGTTGCCATTGGAGTCTATCATCTTTCTTTGCCCACTAGGCTTGTAATAGAATTAGATAAGTGTTATTTTGTTCTAGCCATAACTCAAAACATTATATCCATTTCATGCCTTGACATGAAGGGTTTTCATTTATAATTAAGAAAATTTGTTGTTCAATTTTTATGAATGATGTTTGTTATGGTGTAGCCCAATTGTTTAATGGTTTATATGTTTTGAACTTAGACCATCTGATCTATAATATAGAAAATACTAAAAGACTAAAAACTAATGACTCGAATTCTACGTATCTTTGGCATTATCGTTTGGGACATATAAATGAGAAACGCATATCCAAGCCATAAATATGGAATGTTAGACTAATTTGATTATGAATCGTTTGAGAGATGCGAGTGTTGTTTATTAGGTAAGATGATGAAAGACCCTTTCACTAGTTGTACTGAGAGGGCTGATGATCTCTTAAGTGTGATACATAGTGATGTATGTGGACCCATGAGTTCTATGGCTAGAGGTGGGTTCTACTACTTCGTTATATTCACTGATGATTTCAGTAGATACGGATACGTGTTTCTTATGAAGAACAAATTAGAAACCTTTTAAAAGTTCAAAGAGTTTAAGAATGAAGTAGAGAAACAACTGGGAAAAAGAATATAAGCACTCTGATCCGATCGAGATGGCAAATATCTGAGTCATGAGTTTTGTGATCATCTGAAAAAGTGTGGTATTGTATCACATCTCACTCCACCTGGAACACCACAACATAATGGTGTTTTTGAGAGGAGGAATTGTACTTTATTAGACATGGTACGGTCAATGATGAGTCATGCAGATTTGCCTATTTCCTTTTAGGGTTTTGCTTTAGACACAACTGCTTTTACACTAAATCGAGTTCCGACAAAGATGGTTCAAAAGACACCATATGAGATATGGACTGGGAAGCATCCCAGTATGTTTTTCATTAATATTTGGGGTTTTGAGGCATATGTACGACGTCAAATGCCTGACAAGCTGGAACCCAAGTCATATAAGTGTTATCTTGTGGGATATCATAGGGAAACCAAAGGTTATTACTTCTACCTGTGATCCGAGGGTAAAGTGTTTGTCGCAAGGAATGGTGTTTTTCTAGAGAAAGAGTTTCTATCTAAAGAAAATGCCAGGGTAGAACTTATAGAGGTTCAAGAGCCACAAATTATGAATGAACCCAAATTGGACCTGAGCAAGGACAACAATCTATTGTAGTTGGAGAACCTGCTCAAGAAACACAAGTCCTATGTAGATCTAGTAGACCTAGAGTTGAGCCTGAGAGATATGGATTTCTCATGTGTCAAATAGGTAGTGTGTTGATTATGGATAATGATGATGAGCCTGCAACCTACCGAGAGGCTATGAATGGACCAGACTCTGAGAAGTGGTTTGAGGCAATGAAATCTGAAATGGACTCCATGTATGCAAACCAAGTTTGGACCTTGGTGGAACCACCTGAAGCGGTACGACCCATATGGTGCAAATGGGTCTTCAAGAAGAAGACCGACATGGATGGGAATGTACAGACATTCAAAGGCCGACTGGTGGCTAAAGGTTTCAGGCAAATTCATGGTGTTGACTATGATGAGACTTTTTCCCCTGTTGCTATGATCAAGTCCATCAGGATTCTACTTGCTATTGCTGCGTATTATGACTATGAGATCTGGCAAATGGATGTCAAAATGGCTTTCCTTAATGGAAACCTCCTTGAGGAAGTATATATGACACAACCTGAGGGTTTTATATTTCCAGATGAATCCATTAAAATATGCAAGTTGCATCGATCCATTTATGGGTTGAAATGAGCGTCTCGAAGTTAGAATCTGTGTTTTGATGAGAAGATCAAAGAGTTTGGTTTCATTAACAACCAGGATGAGCCTTGTTGTTGGGAATATGACCCTCAATGTTCCCTTGATTTGAAGAAGCTTCACACTCAATGCTATGTACAAGTTGTATTTGATAAACCCTATTTCATCCCATGACCATGCATGGTTAGGTTATTCTAAGGTAAGAAGTAAGTTCAGTAGGTTTGCTGCCAAAACTGCTGAGACAAGCTCTCAGTCTCAGATGAACCGCTGAGACAAGGCCAGGAGCTGCTGAGAAGGTGTCTGGGCCAGCTGAGCTACAGATAGATGAAAATTGCTGAGATAATTGTCTGTCTCAGTGGATCCGCTGGGACGGGACAGTAATAGTCGTTGGGACTGCAGGTCATCTCAGCCCAACCGCTGAGATAGATTCAAATGATTTGGCGGGTTTGCTTTTGGTGCAACATGCTGGAAAGCAAGATAGGAGGTTCCAATCACCTCTATACTGTGTCAGGAGGACATCTGATAGCCGTTGAAGACTGGAGGATTATAAAAGAATCAATTATGGCTTTGTAAACTCACTCTCTCTCACTGAAAAAGAAAAACAACCGTTCCATTGTCGGCATCCAAGAAAGCTTTCATTTCCTGCTTTCTGAAGCTGCAAGGAGAGAAAAGATTGTTCCTCTTGATCAACTCAGGATAGAACAAGTTGATCCCCATTCATTCTCTGAAGAATAGGATCAGATGAATCAGAGTTGAGGCTATTGGACTCATCCCAGATTGAAGACTGCTACAGTAGTTATTCAGCAACAGAAGACCAAGGCTTGATCTATTCTACCTTCTATTGTAATCATCTATTATTACTTCTGTAGGAACTTAACAGTTCTGAGATTGTAGGGCATCTTTGCCTGAGGGTGTATGGCTATCTGGCCTGAGTAGTAGAGCTGAGAGGTCACCTTGAGTGTAGGATCTTTGTGAGATCTGAGGTAGGGTTGTTGAGCCTGAGGTAGGACTGTTGAGCCTGTGGTAGGGTTTGGGAAAACCTGAGAGATCTTGAAGGATCTGTGTTGTAACCTCTTGGAGCTGAGTTTGGAGGTGTTAGCCTTATCTAACTCATTGTTAGAAAGGTGAATGGGGAAAGACGGCTACTCAAGACACCTTGTCATGAGGAACCTCTATAAACCATTGTGTGTTTTCTGTGTGCTTGATTTATTACTAACCTAAGCTCAGAAAACAACTAGGTTAAAGCATAAATTAAAAAGAGACCTATTCAACCCCCCCCCCCCCCCCCCCCCCCCCCTCTAGGTGACTAAGACATCATCCTAACAAACTATCAAGTGGTGTCAGAGATAGGTTGGTCAAGAAGGACATAATTGTCTGACCAGATCTTATAAAGGAGTAGTCAAATCTGAATCCAATGGCCTCCACTGGATTGCAGAAGGAGATGGGATCTATGAAGTTGCCCATATGCAACAAAGAAAACTTTGGCATATGGAAGCAAAGGGTTAGGTTGTTTATGGAAGCATCAGACCCAAGGATCTACATCACTGTAAAGCAAGGGACTTTCACTTTTCAAACTGCCTCCACCATAGATCCAACTAGGAGAGTGGCCAAGGCTTTCAATGACTAGACAAAGGATGAACTTGCATTGTTCACTATGGATAAAACAGCCCAAAACATCATTGTCAATGCAATTGATGACTCCACTTTTCAGAACTTGGTGCACTGCACAACAACCATGGAAATGTGGGATACACTAGCGGTGTATATGGAAGGGACAGCTGAGGTGAGGGATGATAGAAAATAACTCCTCAACCAAGAATATGAAGCTTTCAGGCAGCTGAGCCAGGAAATAATTTCTATTTGCTATGAACAGTTTTTTAGGATAGCCAATGAACTAAGAACCTATGATAGAGTGTTCAGTGACTATGAGCTTAATGACAAGTTCCTAAGATCTCTAACTAGAGACTGGGACACAAAAATATGTGCCATCAGGGAAGTGGCCAAGCTTGGTGAAACTCCTACCCACACTGTTTGGGAAGCTGCTCTCTTATGAGATGTAGTTATCTGCAAGGAAGAAGGAGGACACTTCAACAAGGGCTCATGCAAGGGAGAGATCTGTCGCTCTCAATGCTGACAGCTCCAAGAAGAGCAAAGGCAGGATGGTGTCTCCTCCAAGGAGGACTGCTGAATCTGAGAAATCTGAGAACATCACCTCAGACAGCTCTTCATCTGATGAGGAGTTTGTTGCCTTCTCAAGGAAGTTCAAGAAAATGATGAGGATGAAGCAGTGGAAGAACAAACCCTCCTCCTCCTCACATTCCAAGAAGGATCACAGAAGATCTGAAAGATAGCACACCAAGGGTGACAGGTATGAATCTAAACATGGTAAACATGTTTCAAATAATATCATTTGTTATTGTTGTAGCAAGCCTGGACATGTCATTGCTGACTGTCTAGTCAAGAGGAAGGAGAAGGGTGATAAGAAACATCATCACCAAAAGGAAAGAAAGGGGGGAAAATCCTTCCTAGAAAAGAAAGGAAAGAGCTGGAGTGAATCTGAATCCTCAACTTCAGATTTAGATGATGAAGAGGAAGCCTACATTTGGTTGTTTGCAGCAGAAAGGGATGATGATTTTCCTGGTGCCAAGGTTGGAATCAGGGCCCATCTATCACATTCAGATAGTGATACTGAGGAGTATGAAGAGGACAAAGTTCAGCTAGGCCTCATGGCCATCACTGATGAGGAAGCCAGTCAGAACAATTCTGATAGTGAATAGGTATTAATTCATTCCATCTCTTCTTCTGATTATGAGACAAGCCCAGAATCTGAAGCACCTTCATCAATTGGTGGAAGTGATTCAGATTCAAAGGAAGATGTCAATCAATTGATTGACAAGTGTGGTGCTCCCTTGGAAGCTTTAAAAAAGAGCAAGAAGCTGGCCAATAGGCAAGCTCAAGAAATTGCTTCCCTTAAGATGGATAAGAAAGAGTGCACTGAGTCACCCACCATAGTGGCTTAAATGTGTAGAGAAATAAGCCATCTAAAGGGGATAATAATTGCTCAATTGAGCACCATCTCCCTAAAGAACAAGGTCATCAAGGACCTCTAGGTGAAGCTTCTGAAAGAAAAGAGCCTAGTGGCTCAATTCTCCAAGCCCAAATTTATGCTTCCCATTATTGACACATTTCCCTCTCAAACCAATAGAAGAGGACTATGGTTCAATAAAATGGAAGTAGGAGAAGGGAGTGGAGAAAAGAGAAAGGATAAGGCTAGGCCTCATACCACCTTTCAAATGGTACTACTTCCCTCCAACAGGTATGACCATGACAACATTTATGGTCACTGGAAGAATGAAAGCACCTATAGGAAGGAAAACACTCCTTCCCATAGTGGAAGAAAGGGTATGGGAATGAGTGCCATGAAGGCTCCCCATGAAGAAATTCAAATGGCCCAATGATGAGTCCCAAATATATACACATTTATGGACTCATCTGGGCCGATTTTCTAGTCTATGCACTTCACTTTAGACATGTTTTCACTCATATTTGATACTCCATGCTAAGTGCACCTCTAGGCCCGTTTTTGGTGTTATTTCATGTTCTTCTTCTTTAGTAGTTTTCATGCATTGTTAAGTGCCACTTTCAGTGGATGGATTCGTGGTTGTGCTGGAACAGGAGTCGTGCAGGTGTTCCCGGTACAATTCTGTACAGGAACACTGCGCACGATCACTGGTTCTATTGCGCACGACCACTGGTCGTGCGCGACTGTTCGTGCGCACTTAACACCAATTTTATGAGTTTTGTCTCGAACAGTGTGCACGATCGCTGGTTCTATTGCGCACGACTACTGGTAGTGCGCCACTGTTCGTGCGCACTTAACATCAATTTTATGAGTTTTGTTTCGACCAGTGCGCACGACCACCTACGATAATGCGCACGACCACCGGTCGTGCGCCACTGGTCGTGCGAACATTATATTTTATAAATTTCTTACATTGCAGGCTCCGCCCAGGCAGACGCACGATCACAGGATTCCAGCGCGCACGACCACTGGTCGTGCGTCAATGATCGTGCGCACTATTTATTCCAGCGCCTATAAATATTCCTGCTCGCGAATTAGGGTGGATCCTCCGCATTTTCTTCCGCCAGTCCGCCGTTCCTGCTCCAGAGCGCCCGATTTCGCCCCTCCATCGCCGCCCACCATCGGGAGGTGCTCCGGGCTTGTTCTTCACGCCATTCTTGAGCCGGAGCTTCCTCTCGGCCTCCTCCTTCATCCTAGAGCTTCAAGGAAGGTTTAGCCGCCATCGCCATCAAGCAAGAGGAAGTTTGCAACCTCTACCGGATCGTGACACGAAGAAGACGGGCTCATTGGAGAGTAGTGACAGCTCTCTCTACCCCGGACGTAGTTGCGGACCGAGCTTGGACGCGGATTGACAACCCGGCGATTCCAACCGTGAATCTACAACGAGACTTCGGATTCGGTCGATTTCTTGCCTTGTTCTTCTCTTATTAATGTATATGTAGTTAGAGCTAACATTATGATGAAGTAGCACTTAACTTTATTTGCATTTCTATACATTTCATGTTTATGTGAAATACTTTACTGTTTGAGTTGCTTGAGGTGCGCCACCATCCATCCTCCATCCCGCCGTCACGTTCGTGTGTCGCACTAGCAATTGCTAGTGGCATGCTTGTCGACGAGGTGCTTGCGACCCTCATCCGTATGCCTACTCTTCCATCCGCTTAGCAAAGCGTGGCATAGCGGCCCGTGTAATCCATTCCGACTCTGCCGGTGCGAACCATTCCATCCGCTTGCCTACTCTTCCATCCACCTAGCGAAGCGTGGCATAGCGGCCCGTGTAATCCATTCGCCCTACGAAGCAGTGCGCTCAAGGCCTGCACAGTTCGACTCTGCTTGCCTACTCGCCCATCCGCCCTTGCGACGTAGCGCGCTCAAGGCCTGCCTAGTCTCCATCCCGCCAAGCGAAGCACTGCATAGCGGCATTGCATAGGAGTAGTTGTAGTTGTTTTCTTTTATTTTCCAAAGCCAAATCACCCCGTTTCCGCATTCCATCCGACTTAAGGACTTCGATCTCAAGTCCTTCCTCGAACGTTAACTCCACCTTATTGTGTTCCTTGAGAGATTCGATACTCGGGGATTACTCCTCATTTTATATTACATGAACGATCGGTACACTGCCGTTTCGTTCCGCAGTCTTGCTACCGCCTATAGCGGTGTGCTAAGATTTGCGCCATCAAGTTTTTGGCGCCGTTGCCGGGGAACACGGTCGTGTGAGTTTCTTGAGAGGTAGACGAGAGATTGTAGTTCTTTTTCACTTGTATATCCATTTTTTTACTTTGTTTTTGTCTTACAAAAATTTTTAGCCTCTTAATTTTCTGTGCTCTGTTATTTTTTTTCTAGTTTTAACTTTTCTAAAGCAGGTTTTCCAGATTTATTTTGTGTGTGTAGTATTATTTTGCAAAGAATCTTTATTTTCTGTTTATCCATATATTTCTGTGATGTATTCTGAAGCCGAGTGTCGTCTTCATGACACTTTGCGTCGATACATCGACTCCCCGACTGCTTTAAACAATGAGCATTGTATTAGGTGCTTGCTATGCCAAGGTTTAGGTCATATGGTGAAGGATTGCCCTCGTCTGTGCGATCCTTCCCCCTCTGAGGACGTGTGCGCAGCATCCCCCCGTTTTCGGGAGGCTACTGCGGACAGGCCCACCAGAGTGTTGCCTGGCCCCTACATTGACATCGCACATCATGCTCGATCTTTGCCCTTGAAGATTACTGAGGAATCTCTCGCCACGTACATCTCTTTCATGGGTCCCTCAATCCCCTTTTATGAGCTTCCATTGAGTGATGATGTGCACTCATTCGATGGTCAACAGGGACAGGATTGGGAACTCATGAATGCACCAGTATGGTGTGCAGATTCTGGTTCTTCCCGCGGGGAGGCATCTGTGGATATTTTCGCGGAGGCGACTGCTCATTTATTTTCTGATCATGAGAGCAGTCCGGTTCCTCCGCATTCCTTGCAAAATTCATCTACTTCTATCTTCAGTGAGTCGGCTGATGATGTCGTGCGGGTGGTTTATTCGGCGCCTGAGGTTGCGCCAAAGTGGGATGAGGATTTCATTCTCTCTGATGGGGAGTGTGATACCTTTGAACACGATGACGCACTGCGGTGGGATGAGGAGGATTCTCTTTCCGAGGAGGAGGTATTTACTTACCTCTTGGATGGGGACATCCAGCTCACCACTGAGGACCCCGAGCTCCTGGGTTCCCCTCGTTACGACTCATATGATACCGACAGTGATCTGTGCTTGGATCCTGCCAGGAGTGAAACCGGGATCACTCCTCTGTTGTTTGATTCTTTTAGTTCTTCGTCCATTTTATTTCCTAATCAACCTTCTTTTAATGCTGATATTGATAAGTTCATCCTTCCTGCTTCCCCGCCTGCTTTAATGTCTGATATTTCATTTATCCCTCTGCAGATGCTTGAATTTATAGACCCATTCTTGGGTAATTTTGAGAGGCAGTCTTGGCAGGGAAAGCAGTTGGCAATGATGAATTCAATCGTCTATTCCACTTCATCATCATTGCCTGCTTTTTCCTTGAAAGACTGGGTGCAGGGAGGAAAGCGTTACTTCATCCATGACCGCAGGTTGGAGGAGAGGAAGAGGATGAAGAAGGACGAAATATGGAGATGGAAAGCTCCTGATCCTCTTGACTGTTGTTGTTGGGTCTTCGGGCCCATCTCTTTTATTCTTAGTTACCATTTTAAATCAACTTATAGTTGATCATTTTGAGGCATGTAATATTTAGGAGTTACCATCTTTTGCTCTATGCTTAGACTATTATTAAAACTGCTTAATACAGGTATTAAGTCCAGCTTAAGGACGGTAAACAAAAGCGCTGCTGGGAGACAACCCAAGTTTTTTGTTGCTAACCTGTTAATAGTTTAGTTTTATATATTTTTGCTTGGAGCCTTTTTGCCTGCAGGTGTGCGGCAATTTCTTTTGGTGGCGGACTTGGACTTCCATCGCAGTATTAACGCCAATCTTCTGGTATGCTCATATCTGAGCATAGGTACCCTCTTCCTTAGCATCTCTTTATTCTCATTGTCATAATTCATGTGATTGTCCAATTCAAGTCTGGGGGGAGTGTACCGAGTGTTCACTACACGTGTACACGTTTTTGCATACCAGAAGTATATTTTTATTTATGTCATATTATAGCATACACCACTGCACCCATTATGCACGCACTTACTTGCGAGTGCTACCGTGCCAATTTTCCTTTTGGAATGGAGCCGGGAAGTCAATTGTGTTAGCTAGGAATTGTGGTTTGGAGTACGATGTCGACTCCAGTAGTGTTCTAATCGAATACTCATGTTTTGCATAGAATTTTGCGTAGAAGCTATTTCTATTTTCATGCTTTGTATATTTATTCTTATCTAATCTAGTAATTAGAGTTTTATTTTACTCGAAGCATGAACCTGTGCCGATCTACCGGTAGTGTAGGTGAGTCGGTAGCGAACGCACGATTCGTATTTCTCGAGTCGGGAGAAAGAGTTATCTTTCTCGGTGGCTAAGAACTTGCCCCTAGCGACTCTCGAAACATAGGCACCGGGTAGTTCTAATCCATTAGCATGATGTAGGCCATTCTTTGGACCGTTTGAGCTTTGAGCCAAAACCAGAGATTTATCCTTGCTAACTAATTTTGAGCCTATCCAACCTTTTCTCTTTAGCTCCACCGCTCTCGCTTAAGCCAAGATCATCAAACCTGTATACGCACGTGTTTTGAGCTTTATAGTATAACTAATTATTGTGATGTGCTGTTTTTGGCTAAGTTGAAAAAAAAAGTAAAATAAAAAAGTATTAGCGAGCTAAAAATTGAAAAGATCAGCGCTCCAAAAGAAAAAAAAAATCCGAGTTCTTTATATTCTAACTCAGAAATTCTGAATTAATTGAGAGGAATTACTTTATATTGGGTGTTGGCAATGAAAACATCAGCTTTATTTGTTGCCGGGGTTTACAAAGTGTATTGCTCAAATGTGTTAGGTGCGTTAGCCTCCGAATTTATCATTGTATATCATACCGCAACCTAGGCCACAAATTTACCTGAAAGCCCTATTGACTAGTGTGTAGTTTTACCTAATGCTGTGGAGAGAGTGCGAAAGTGCGAGCTTATGGCTCCCGACACCGATGGATTTTGGTGGAGTTAGTTCCGTATCCCGTATTTTGCAAAATACTCGTCTGAGCGCGTCTCTACATTCTCCCTACACGTGACTGGCAGATCACACTTGGTTCAGCTTTTGAGTAAACTAATCTCTTATTTACTATTTTAGATATTTGTAGATTACTTTGCATAATAGAAATTTCTTCTACGAGAATTTTATGCACATGATTAATTGATTTCGCATATTACTCCTAGCCATAATCACCTCTCTAACCCTTGTTTTCCCGTCCGCCGAGAGTTGTTTTGCTCGGGACGCGCAAATAGGTAAATCTGGGGGTTTGATGAGTCCCAAATATATACACATTTATGGACTCATCTGGGCCGATTTTCTAGTCTATGCACTTCACTTTAGACATATTTTCACTCATATTTGATACTTCATGCTAAGTGCACCTCTAGGCCCGTTTTTGGTGTTATTTCATGTTCTTCTTCTTTACTAGTTTTCATGCATTGTTAAGTGCCACTTTCAGTGGCTGGATTCGTGGTTGTGCTGGAACAGGAGTCGTGCAGGTGTTCCCGGTACAATTCTGTACAGGAACACTGCGCACGATCACTGGTTCTATTGCGCACGACCACTGGTCGTGCGCGACTGTTCGTGCGCACTTAACACCAATTTTATGAGTTCTGTCTCGAATAGTGCGCACGATCGATGGTTCTATTGTGCATGACCACTGGTAGTGCGCCACTGTTCGTGCGCACTTAACATCAATTTTATGAGTTCTGTTTCGACCAGTGCGCACGACCACCTACGATAATGCGCACGACCACCGGTCGTGCGCCACTGGTCGTGCGAACATTATATTTTATAAATTTCTTACATTGCAGGCTCCGCCCAGGCAGGCGCATGATCACAGGATTCCAGCGTGCATGATCACAGGATTCCAGCGCGCACGACCACTGGTCGTGCGCCAATGATCGTGCGCACTGTTTATTCCAGCGCCTATAAATATTCCTGCTCGTGAATTAGGTTGGATCCTCCGCATTTTCTTCCGCCAGTCCGCCGTTTCCTGCTCTAGAGCGCCCGATTTCGCCCCTCCATCGCCGCCCACCATCGGGAGGTGCTCCGGGCTTGTTCTTCACGCCATTCTTGAGCCGGAGCTTCCTCTCGGCCTCCTCCTTCATCCTAGAGCTTCAAGGAAGGTTTAGCCGCCATCGCCATCAAGCAAGAGGAAGTTTGCAACCTCTACCGGATCGTGACACGAAGAAGACGGGTTCATTGGAGAGTAGTGACAGCTCTCTTTACTCCGTACGTAGTTGCGGACCGAGCTTGGACGCGGATTGACAACCCGGCGATTCCAACCGTGAATCTACAACGAGACTTCGGATTCGGTCGATTTCTTGCCTTGTTCTTCTCTTATTGATGTATATGTAGTTAGAGCTAACATTATGATGAAGTAGCACTTAACTTTATTTGCATTTCTATACATTTCATGTTTATGTGAAATACTTTACTGTTTGAGTTGCTTGAGGTGCGCCACCATCCATCCTCCATCCCGTCGTCACGTTCGTGTGTCGCACTAGCAATTGCTAGTGGCATGCTTGTCGACGAGGTGCTTGCGACCCTCATCCGTATGCCTACTCTTCCATCCGCTTAGCGAAGCGTGGCATAGCGGCCCGTGTAATCCATTCCGACTCTGCCGGTGCGAACCATTCCATCCGCTTGCCTACTCTTCCATCCACCTAGCGAAGCGTGGCATAGCGGCCCGTGTAATTCATTCGCCCTACGAAGCAGTGCGCTCAAGGCCTGCACAGTTCGACTCCGCTTGCCTACTCGCCCATCCGCCCTTGCGACGCAGCGCGCTCAAGGCCTGCCTAGTCTCCATCCCGCCAAGCGAAGCACTGCATAGCGGCATTGCATAGGAGTAGTTGTAGTTGTTTTCTTTTATTTTCCAAAAGCCAAATCACCCCATTTCCGCATTCCATCCGACTCAAGGACTTCGATCTCAAGTCCTTCCTCGAACGTTAACTCCACCTTACTGTGTTCCTTGAGAGATTCGATACTCGGGGATTACTCCTCGTTTTATATTACTTGAACGATCGGTACACTGCCGTTTCGTGCCGCAGTCTTGCTACCGCCTATAGCGGTGTGCTAAGATTTGTGCCATCAGCCAACCAGGACCATTTGTATTTGGTACTTCAATTCCTTCAGTCAAGAGTAAGGAAGCTAGCCCTTTCAAGCTCTGTCCAGCAAAGAAATTGGTTGCTGTCAAATCTGTAGACAAGTCCTGCTGCCCAATGTCTGATGCCATCCAATCTTGCCTGGCTCTCAAGCCAAAGCAAGCTGATACCATCAAGACAAAGGGTGCCAAGACTATTCACAGGTTAACATTCAACCAAATCATTGCTGAAAGAAACCGGAAAAATGTTGATATCTCCCCTCCTGAACTTAAGCACATTAATGCTCTCTCCTCAAGAAATGTTCAGAAGAGGAGATACAATATTCATGAATGTTAGTATTGTGGTAAGGTGGGACACTTTGCAATATATTGTTGGCACAATCCCAATGTGCCAAGTGCAAAGAAGAGCCTTCCTGCAAAGTGTGCATCTGGTGTGAGATCAGCTTATCATGCTAACAAGGACCTAGAACCCAAAATTATTTGGGCTCCTAAGGGTAACTAAACTCCTTCTTGCAGGTGAGTTCAAGTACTAATCTTAAACAAATATAGTACTTGGACAGTGGGTGCTCAAGGCACATGACAGGTACCAGGAGTCTTCTACAGGACTACACAACTGTGAAGAATGGACCTAAAGTCATCTTTGGTGGATCTGAAAGAGGAATCACCAAAGGTTATGGAATGATCTCCAATGGCATAGTTTCAATCACAAGGGTAGCTTATGTTGAGGGTTTGCAACACAACCTTGTAAGCATAAGTCAACTATGTGATTTAGGCTATGTCATTGAATTCCACAATGACAAGTGCATGATCAAAATGTCTAATGACTTGGAGAACATTCTCTCAGGCACTAGGAGTGGGAATGTTTATTATCTATATTTCATATGCAATAATTCTCTATCATTTGTTTTTCTTGTGGCTAATGAAAGTGAGTCGCTTTGTGTTCAATTACACAAGAGACTTGCCCACATTAACTACAAGATAATGTATAGACTATTTTCAAAAAACCTTGTTAGGAATAGTCCAAACTTAAAATATATTAAAAGTGGTCCTTGTCAAGCTTGTCAAATGGGCAAGCAAACAAGGGCCACCTTTCAAAGTATTGGCTCCAAAGACACTGAAAGATGTCTATATCTATTGCACATAGACTTGTTTGGTCATTTGTCAATTCAAAGCCTAGGTGGGAGGTTGTATACTTTGGTGATTGTTGATGGTCACTCCAAATATACATGGGTATTCTTCCTTAAGAAGAAGTCAGATACTTTAAATATATTTATAAACTATGTCAAGGCAATTCAGAATGACTTGCAATGTTCTGTGGTCAAGACTAGGACTGACCAAGAATTTCATTCTGAAGCCATGACAATGTTTTGTCAAGAGTTTGGTATCACCCAAGATTTCTCCTCCCCAAGGACTCCACAACAAAATGGTGTGGCTGGGAGGAGGAATAGAACCTTGATAGAAGCTGGAAGAACACTGCTTAGTGACTCCTCACTCCAAGAATACTTCTGGGCTGAGGCAATCAATACTGCATGTTATGTTCTTAATAGAGCTTCCATCAAAAGGGTTCATGGTTTTACCCCCTATGAGATTCTGAAAGGCAACCAACCAACAATTTCATACTTTAGAATCTTTGGTTCAAAATGCTACACTTTAAACAATGGAAAATCTCAATTAACAAAGTTTGCAGAAAAATGCAATGTGGGGGTTCTTGTTGGCTATAACTCACACAGTAGAGCTTATAGAGTTTATAACAAGAAAACTCATATTGTAGAAGAGTCTATGCATGTGGTATTTGATGAGACCAACCTAATATATAAGGGTTGGTCTAGTTCTTCTGTTTTGATAGGAAATGAAAAGGACATGGAAAAGATGTCTGTGCAAGATATACCCAGCAGTAGCAAAGCATATACAGATGCAGCAATTCCTGAAGAGGAGGAGGTCCAGGGTGCTAAAGCCACTGCTGAACCAGTAGAAGTATTACAGCAAGCTGAGGACAGATTGCCTGCAGCTGTAAGACACCTTAGGGATCATCCAAGAGAACAAATCATTGGAGATCAGAACCAAGGTGTACTAACCAGAAGCGGGGCTCATAATGAGGCCCTATTCTTGGGCTTCCTATCACAAATGGAGCCCAAGAAGTTTGAAGAAGCCAACCAAGACACTTTTTGGATTCAAGCAATGCAAGAAGAACTTCTTCAATTCAAAAGATGCAAGGTATAGAAGTTGGTGCCAAAACCTCGAGGACACAATATTATTGGCACCAAATGGATTTTCAGGAACAAACTGGATGAAAACGGAGTAATCATAAAAAATAAGGCTATATTGGTAGCCAATGGCTATAGACAAGAGGAGGGAATAGACTTTAATCAAATCTTTGCCCCATGTTGCAAGGTTAGAAGCAATTAGGCTATTCCTTGCCTATGCTACCCACAAGGGGCTCAAAGTATATCAAATGGATGTCAAATCAGCCTTCCTCAATGATGACTTGAAGGAAGAGGTATATGTTGAACAACCATCAGGTTTTGTGCATCCAACCCTCTCTAATCATGTATATTTACTTAGGAAAGCTCTTTCTGGTCTAAATCAAGCCCCTGGGGCTTGGTATGAGACATTGTCTAGCTTTCTCATTAAGAACAAGTTCTTGAGGGGAAAGATAGATGGTACATTGTTTCTTAGGGAAACAAGGGGCAAGTTTCTCCTAGTCCAAATATTTGTTGATGACATAATATTTGGGTCTACTGATAATAACCTCTGCAAAAGGTTTGCCAATCTTATGCAGGGGGAGTTTGAGATGAGCAGTATGGGAGAGCTTAAGTACTTCTTAGGCCTCCAAGTGAAACAGTCTGATGATGGGATATTCATCTCTCAGACCAAGTACACTAGGGAGCTTATAAAGAAATTTGGAATGAAATCTGCTTCCACCATGAAAACTCCCATGGGGTCCAACATTTCCCTGGACAAGGATGAGAAGGGCATGGCCTTTGATGAATCCATGTATAGGTGAATTATTGGATCCCTATTGTTTCTAACTGCTAGTAGACCAGACATTATGTATGCTACATGTGTTTGTGCTAGGTACCAGGCATGCCCTAAGGAATCTCACTATTCAGCTGCAAAGAGGATCATGAGATACCTTAAAGGCAGCCTACATCTTGGTCTTTGGTACCCTAAGAACAATGACTTTGAACTAACTGGATTTTCAGTTGCAGATTTTGCAGGATGCAAAGAAGACAGGAAAAGCACAAGTGGTACTTGTCAATTCCTAGGAAGGAGATTGATATCATGAAGCAGCAAAAAGCAGACAAGTGTGGCAATATCCACTGCTGAGTCTGAATACATTGCTGCAGGGAGTTGTTGTGCACAACTATTATGGATCCAACATCAGTTAGAGGACTACAACCTCAAGTTAAGTGAGTCTCCTCTTTATTGTGACTCATCCAGTGCTATCTCTATTGATAAGAATCCTGTCTCTCATAGCAGGACTAAGCACATAGAAATTAGATATCATTTTATAAGAGAACATGTAGAATGTAAAGATAGATGCCTTGAATTTGTCCTCACTGACAATCAAGTTGCTGACTTTTTTACAAAGCCATTGGATGAGGCCAAGTTTAATGCTTTCATGATTGAACTAGGAATGTTAAATGTTGAATAGTGTCAAATATTCCACTCTTTCAATCATATATGATATTATGCATGCTATGTTATGATTCAAAATGTTGTCCTATCACATCAACTCCTTGTGACATGATTAGGTCCTAACACATTCAGACCTCAAAAGGATTAATGATAACGTAATAAGGTCAGCTAAAATAGACAAGATTGTTTCAGCTGAGCCGCTGAGTGTCACAACCCGCATTTTCTCCGAATTTAAGAATATCAGAGTAAGAGAAAATACACGTCATGATGCCACGTCATACAGGAGACAACTGTAGACGCTCAGGCGGGAACCTATTACTTAACAAAACAAAACATGATTATATGATAAGTCATCATTTGAAATCATTTATTAGGGTTTTGAGGTAAGAACTGTGTCTCTCAGTTCGTGGATCAACTAGTCCACCGGGAAAGTATATATAGTTGCAGCGGAAAGTACTTGATTTAGTTTACTTAAAGTCCTACATGTATGCGAACGACGGAGCATGAAGTAAATGATATGCACATAACTAGGCGTATTGTAAGAGTAGAAAATACCTTTAGGCGACTTTAAAGTTAAGGGTTTCAGTTAGAAAGAATGCAATGAGGATGCAGAAAACCATTTTATAACTATAGTGCACCTTACATAAATCATTCCCAGAGGGTAAGATACACAAGATCCAAAAGTAGTGGCATAATTTGGCAAATAAACTATAAGGTATAAAAAGGGGCACAATGGGCGTCAACAACATGACACTAACTCATTGGCACCAACTAGTATGTCTGAGCACAAGAAGTAACTAAAAACAACTACCTCGCAGCAACGGGGTGAACAACTACTAAAACTCTGAACTTCAGGCTACACCACTAGCCGCTACGGCTCTGCACCTGAGGCATTCAATAAAACAAAGAACGCCTCAGCAAGGAATTACAAGCGACAGAAATAAAACAAGGAGCAAAGTAAATAAGGCACAAGGGGTACCAACCCAAGCCAGATTTACCGAAAAAGAAGGTCCAAACAAAGAACTAGCAAGCATTGAGTGTACTATATACCAAAAGAGGAACAACACGTTCATTTATTTAGTTTCATCAATTAAAGAGACTGATCAGCTCAAATTATACGGGAGCGGTTAACTACCTACGCTACCCAAAGCCCAAAACCAGGTGGGGGTACCACTAGACCCAACCACCCAAACACGACTACTGTGCAAGGCTATAACATTACCCCCACTGTCCCCCAAACACAACTACTGTGAAGGGCTAAAGACAGCGGTTCCTATTAATTTAAATTTCAATTAAACACGGGATGTTGCCCGAAAGGATAATCACTAGGATGCCCTAAGAGGTAGGGTCACAACAAGGTAAACATTCTTCCAATACTACACATAAGAGGACTCATAATTTGGTTTAACCACAACAAGTACGAGGTTTAAAAAGGAGAGAAGTAATCATGACCACGGTCACAAAGCAGGCATTCCTCGAGAAGGAGAAGACACTTCTCGAGGGAAGGTAAAAGGACTTCTCGAAAAAGAACAAGGGGTTGCCAGCACGGATCTCTCGAGGGTAGGACAGGGGCTTCTCGAGAGGAAGGGGACTTCTCGAGAGGGAACTTCTCGAGAGGTGCAGGGATCTATCGAGAGAGAGGACTTCTCGGGAGGGGACTTATCGAGAGGTTAGGATCAGAACACTGCGAGAGCAATAGCACTTCTCGAGCAATAAATAGGGATCAAGATAGAGGATCTCTCGAGAAATTAAGGCATTTCTCGAGAACAAGGCTGAAAACCTCTCGAGAAGGCTGGTCCTTCACGAGAAGTAGACTTGACTCTTTTCGAGGAAACTGGTCTTTTTCGAGGGTAAGAAGGGGGGCAGCTGGGTACTTTTCGAGAAACCTGAGGAGGCCTTCTTGAGAAGCTGCAGAGAATCGTATGAGGGAAAAAAATAGACATTTAGGGAGATCTCTAAAGGGAGTCTAAGAGTTAATTCAGCCAAGCAACACTCCAAGATAAAGAGTTGAGATAATGCAATACAAACTCAAGTAGGAAACAACACACCAACATCAAAAAGAAGGAGAAAGAAATTGCCACTTGCCTTAACCTTGCAAACTCGAAGATCTTCGCTCCGGAACCTATGGATCGGCCAGGAAAACACATGAGCACAGATTCCTGAAACTTTTCGGGTCGAAAGAAGGGGTTAGGTCACTACTCTAACTCCAAAAATTCCACAAAACGGAAAAGCTTACCACAAAGACAAAGATCTCGCCGAGAGCTTTCCAAATCCAGCCTCCAAACACGATCCCGACTACTACAGCCCTAGGAATCGACGATCGAACACTCCTCGAAGATCCGCTCTCGCTCTTTTGCTCGGCGGCTGATTTGGTCGAGGAAGAAGATGAATAGGGGAGAGGGGACTTTAGGCTTTATATATAACCTAATTTATTATTTAATTAATTAATTAATTCCCCAATTTACTTAAACTGCGAGGGCGACCAAAACACCTCGGATTTCTACTAAATTCGCACCTTAACTAAAACACGGCACTACGAATCCAACGGCGAAGTCAGAATTCAATTCCGACGGGCCAAACTCGGGCTAAAGCCTCCCGAAGCTAAAATCTTGATATCCACCCAAAATCTTTACCTTAACTCGAAACGACGCGAAATCTCGCACGCTCGATCTACAAGACATACTTTAACTAAGCTAAGGCTCAACACACTACTAGACGAGCTGACGTAACGCCCTTACGCCAAAATTACGTCACAGCGGGCACGTAAAAATAATTAACGAAAATCAGGGGCGTTACAGTCACTCCCCCTAAAAGGAAGTTTCGTCCCGAAACTTGGAATCCGAAGATCAAGAAAGATACAAGATCAAATTTAAAAGATTAACTGACAGAAGATTTACCCAAAATCTTAGAGAAGAGGCTAGGGTGAGTCTCTCTCATGGCAGACTCCAGCTCCCACGTCGCGCTTTCGACACCCTGATTCATCTAAAGAACCTTAACCATCGGGATCGTCTTCTTTCGCAACACACGCTCCTGAGTCTCCAAGATTTGGACAGGTTCTTCGACATACGAAAGATTGGGCTGCAAAACTGGCACCGAATCAATAACAAGCCGATCGCTATGCAAACACTTCCTTAGCTGGCTCACGTGAAACACATCGTGAACATTAGGAAAGGAAGCAGTCAAATCCAATCTATACGCTGACACTCCGATGCGCTCAACAATCTGAAAAGGTCCCACATACCGGGGATCCAACTTGTGGTTCCTTCCAAACCCCTTAACACCTGGCATCGGAGAAACTTTCAAGAACACCCTGTCTCCAACGGCAAACTCTAAATCCACGCTTCTTCGATTCGCATACTTCTCATACCGCTCCTGAGCAATGCGGAGCTTTTCGCGGATATGAGTCACATCAACATTCATCTCTTCCAAAGCCTCTGGGCCTAGCAAAGGACTCTCACCTACCTCGGCCCAAAACAACGGAGTCCGACAACGCCTCCCATACAGAGCCTCAAACGGGCCATTTGTAGGCTTTCTTGATAACTTTTGTTATACGCGAACTCCATCAATCCAAGCCGCTTATCCCAAGCTACACCATGATCTAAGATATAACACCTTATCATATCTTCCAAAATCTGATTAACTCTTTCTGTCTGACCATTGGTCTTGGGATGATAAGCGGTAGAGTTCCTAAGGTCAGTACCCAAGGCTCCCTGCAAACTCTGCCAGAAACGAGACGTGTACCTCGAGTCTCGGTCCGACACAATGCTCACAGGCACACCATGCAATCTGATAACTTCATCCAAATACAGTTCTGCTATTTTCTCCATCGAGTATCCAATCTTAAAGGGCACAAAGTGAGCACACTTTGTCAAGCGATCTACTATAATCCACACCGAGTCATGACCACTGGGAGATCTCGGCAAACCGGTAATGAAGTCCATCGAAATACTCTCCCACTTCCAGGTTGGAATATCTAACGGGTTCAACTTACCTCCAGGCCTCTTATGATCTGCTTTTACGCGCTGACAAGTTAAACATTCTGACACATATTTCGCTATATCATTCTTCATACCTGACCACCAAACGATCTGCTTCAGATCTTTATACATTTTCGTGGAACCAGGATGGTAGGAAACCTTAGAATCATGTGCCTCGCTACAGATCTTTGTCCGAATTTCTTCCAACGCGGGGACGCAATATCTGCCTCGGTACCTCAAAGTATCCTTATCATCGATCGAAAAATCTGGCAATTCTCCTTTTTCAGTTCTACTTCGAAGATGCTGCAAGTCAGGATCTTCCTTCTGATGCATCCTAGTAAGGGCAATCCAAGAAGGCTCTTCAGCCTCTAAGCTCGAGGGTACGGTACAACTACCGACTGAGATATCCATCAACATAAACTCCTCTACTAAGGACTGCACTGAGAGATTGAAGATATGCGCGGTTTTCCGGCTCAGGGCATCGGCCACCACATTAGCCTTACCCGGATGGTACAGAATATCTACTTTATAATCCGCCACATACTCCAACCACCTCCGCTGGCGCAGATTCAGCTCCTTCTGGGTGAAGACATACTTCAGACTTTTATGATCCGTGAAAATCTTGCATGACACTCCATATAACAGGTGTCTCCAAAGCTTCAAAGCATAGATTACTGCGGCGAATTCTAAGTCATGCGTAGGGTAATTCTTTTCATGAACTTTCAATTGTCTAGACCCATAAGCAATCACTTTCCCTTCTTGCATCAACACACAACCCAGTCCAACGTGAGATGCGTCTACATAAACTGCATACTCGGCTCCTTCGATCGGCAAGGCCAACACCGGAGCACTACACAAACGCCTCTTCAATTCCTGAAAGGCCTCTTCGCACTTATCGCTCCAAACAAAAGCAGTATTTTTCTGGGTAAGCTTAGTCAAGGGTGCGGACAGCACTGAAAATCCTTGGACAAATCTCCTGTAGTACCCAGCCAACCCTAAGAAACTCCTTATCTCCTTAGGCGTCGAAGGCGTCTTCCAATCCAATACGGCAGAAATTTTAGCGGGGTCTACCGTAATTCCATCTTTGTTCACCAAATGACCCAGGAAGGACACCTGAGAAAGCCAGAATTTGCACTTACTTAGCTTCGCATACAACTTGTGCTCTCTAAGAGTAGACAACACTAAGCGCAAATGCATAGCATGCTCCTCAGCACTTCTAGAATAAACCAGCACATCATCTATGAATACCACCACAAAATGGTCCAGAAAATCCTTGAACACGCGGTTCATCATGTCCATAAATGCAGAGGGTGCATTTGTCAAACCAAACGACATGACTAGAAATTCAAAATGGCCATAACGAGAACGAAAGGCAGTCCGGGGAACGTCCGACTCACGGATCCTCAACTGATGGTAGCCTGATCGAAGATCAATCTTTGAAAACACCGTGCTACCACGCAACTGATCAAACAGATCATCTATCCTTGGCAACGGATACATGTTCTTGATGGTCACTTTGTTTAATACTCTATAGTCTATGCACAATCTCATGGAACCGTCCTTCTTTTTCACGAACAAAACCGGAGCACCCCAGGGAGAAGAACTTGGTCTAATGAAACCACACTGCAACAACTCATCTAACTGAGTTCGCAACTCTTCTAACTCGCGGGGGGCCATACGGTATGGTGCCTTAGCAATAGGACGAGTACCAGGCTCAAGATCAATAACGAACTCCACATCTCTATCAGGCGGGAGTCCAGGAAGACTGACAGGAAAGACGTCAGGAAATTCACGCACAACCGGAACGCTCTCAGCACACGGCGGTCCAGGTATAGTTTCTACTACAGAAACAAGGTAAGCCAAACAACCGGAAATTAATAGTTTCCGAGCACATACCGCGGAAATTATCGAAGAACTCTGGTACGGAGAACCAAAAACGCTCATGGGTTGACCGTTGTCCATCACGAAGTCCAGACGCTTTTCCTTGCATCGGATGACCGCATCATAACTGGACAACCAGTCCATACCCAATATTACGTCAAAGTCTTCTAAGTCCAACACTTTGAGATCAGCAACAGCCAAGAAATCTCCTAAGAGAATGGGGCAACTTTGGATGCACTGGTTCGAGGACACCAGATAACCAGAAGGGAACTTAACGAGGAACGAATCGTTGCCCAGCTCAGGGGTCAAACGGTGACGCTCAACGAAGGCCCTTGCTACGAACGAATGGGTAGCATCCGAATCGAACAGAACACGCGCCCAACGATTCTTTACCTTAAATCTTCCTATAAGCGCGAAGAGAAACTAGTCTAATACAGCGAACTAAAAAAGGAAACAAGACTAAACAGTTGTCTTAAGGTCTAACCTGCGATCACCTGGGTCGAAGACTGTGCTTGCTCCTGGGTTAACACGTTCAGCTTTCCTCTTCCTTTATCCTGATGCTGCGGCGGCGGTAAGGTTCGAAGCGGAACATGCTGCAACGGGGGTTGAATCAGCGGGCATTGGAACTTCATGTGCCCCTTCTGCTTGCACTAGAAGCAGACTTTATCTTTGGTCCAACACTGGGCCACATCATGCCCTTTCTGCTTGCACAACTGGCAGAGCACCTCACTCTTCGGAGCACCCTGGATTGCTAGCACTCCCTGCTGCTTCTGAGCTCCCTTCCTCTTGAAACATTTATCCACTGGATGGCCGGGGCGGCCACAGAAGCTACACACCTCTCCACTCCTTTTCTTTGGAGCCGGGCTAGATACCTTGGGGGTCTCCCCCTCTTCGACTTTCCTCTTGTCCTTTTTCATTAGAGCACCCCGATTCTTGGCATTGTCGATAGCCTCGACTTTCAGTGCTGCTTCTACCACTTCAGCATAACTTTCAGATTTATAAGCACTCGCCAACTGCTGAATATCGCTACGAAGACCTCCAAGAAATCACTTCATTCTTCCTGCCTCAGAAGCCACTAAATCTGGAGCAAATCTGCTCAACTTACTGAACTCGATCTCATACTCACTAACCGTGAGTTGTCTTTGCTTCAGGTGCAGAAAATTATTCATTAAACGGTCTTGCTCGACCGACGGCAGGAATTTCTTTAACACCATCGCCTTGAACGACTTCCACGAACATCCACCTACTAGATTTTCCCTCTCCCTAATCCACCAGCTCTTAACAAGTCCTTTCAGCTGGTAAGCGGCGACCATCACCTTTTGGTCTGCAGAGATTCCTGAGTATGAAAACATCTCCTCAATGGCAACAAACCAGTCATTTAATGCCATGAAATCTGCTCTCCCGTCAACGTAGGAGGTCCCAACCTTTGAAAATGCGAAATAAAATTCATTTCCGGTGGTATCGCTACTGGGGGTACCAAGGGAGCAGGAGGAGTAGGTACAGTCTGTCCTACTACTGGGGCCTGCACTACGGGTTGCTGCCTAGCACCGGCAGCCAACAACGCCTCAACCTGCGACTGCATCGCAACCATCTGCCTAGCCAGAGTCTCATTGCTCTGGCGCAGACTCTCGATCAAGGCTTCACTCTGCGCACCCGAAGACTCGCCCTCCAACTGGGGAGTCGACCTAGTCGCGACTCGCTTGCGCGCCATTTCTGCTAATACGCATAAACCTCTAATTAAAACTTAACCTTACACTAGAACTACACTGCTTGTTTCAGAACATACATGTACAGTTACTTGCCATTTCCACTACCTTTCTCTGGGATATTTTCATGATGATATGCAAATCTCGGGAACGATACTACATCGTCCCACTAGTCTCATGTGCAAAGGGCATGAATGCATGAAATTTCTATTCGTTTTGAAATCATGTGTGTACGTGTGTCATCATATAAGTCTTTAACTTCGCACGTGTGCTTATGCAATGCTATGTAGAGTATGTTGTGCTATGCATTCTAACAAAGACCTTAATGCATGTTATGAGCGGCGTACACATGTAATATTATGCATCCCATACTACATAATATTGCATGTAACGAAAGAGAAAACGTGCTAATGGGCATCCATGTGATGATGGTTATGCATCCCATACTACATAACCGTCACATGTTGCCACCTATGGTGGATCCATATACGAACACATATTATGCATCCCATACTACATAATATGCCCCGTATACTTCTTATCATGCTATGAGTGTAGTGTTCATGCTTCGGCCAAGACGTACTGATGACACATCGGTGTGTGTATACAATGAAACCAAAAAAAAAACTACTAAACTATATCAGAATTTGTTGCCCGACCAACTTGTCGAATAACCTAGCTCTGATACCAACTGTCACAACCCGCATTTTCTCCGAATTTAAGAATATCAGAGTAAGAGAAAATACACGTCGTGATGTCACGTCATACAGGAGACAACTGTAGATGCTCAGGCGGGAACCTATTACTTAACAAAACAAAACATGATTATATGATAAGTCATCATTTGAAATCACTTATTAGGGTTTTGAGGTAAGAACTGTGTCTCTCAGTTCGTGGATCAACTAGACCACCGGGAAAGTATATATAGTTGCAGCGGAAAGTACTTGATTTAGTTTACTTAAAGTCCTACATGTATGCGAACGACGGAGCATGAAGTAAATGATATGCACATAACTAGGCTTATTGTAAGAGTAGAAAATACCTTTAGGCGACTTTAAAGTTAAGGGTTTCAGTTAGAAAGAATGCAATGAGGATGCAGAAAACCATTTTATAACTATAGTGCACCTTACATAAATCATTCCCAGAGGGTAAGATACACAAGATCCAAAAGTAGTGGCATAATCTGGCAAATAAACTATAAGGTATAAAAAGGGGCACAATGGGCGTCAACAACATGACACTAACCCATTGGCACCAACTAGTATGTCTGAGCAGAAGAAGTAACTAAAAACAACTACCTCGCAGCAACGGGGTGAACAACTACTAAAACTCTGAACTTCAGGCTACACCACTAGCCGCTACGGCTCTGCACCTGAGGCATTCAATAAAACAAAGAACGCCTCAGCAAGGAATTACAAGCGACAGAAATAAAACAAGGAGCAAAGTAAATAAGGCACAAGGGGTACCAACCCAAGCTAGATTTACCGAAAAAGAAGGTCCAAACAAAGAACTAGCAAGCATCGAGTGTACTATATACCAAAAGAGGAACAACACGTTCACTTATTTAGTTTCATCAATTAAAGTGACTGATCAGCTCAAATTATACGGGAGCGGTTAACTACCTCCGCTACCCAAAGCCCAAAACCAGGTGGGGGTACCACTAGACCCAACCACCCAAACACGACTACCGTGCAAGGCTATAACATTACCCCCATTGTCCCCCAAAAACAACTACTGTGAAGGGCTAAAGACAGCGGTTCCTATTAATTTAAATTTCAATTAAACACGGGATGCTGCCCGAAAGGATAATCACTAGGATGCCCTAAGAGGTAGGGTCACAACAAGGTAAACATTCTTCCAATACTACACATAAGAGGACTCATAATTTGGTTTAACCACAACAAGTACGAGGTTTAAAAAGGGGAGAAGTAATCATGACCACGGTCACAAAGCAGGCATTCCTCGAGAAGGAGAAGACACTTCTCGAGGGAAGGTAAAAGGACTTCTCGAAAAAGAACAAGGGGTTGCCAGCACGGATCTCTCGAGAGTAGGACAGGGGCTTCTCGAGAGGCAGGGGACTTCTCGAGAGGGAACTTCTCGAGAGGTGCAGGGATCTATCGAGAGAGAGGACTTCTCGGGAGGGGACTTATCGAGAGGTTAGGATCAGAACACTGGACTTCTCGAGAGCAATAGCACTTCTCGAGAAATAAATAGGGATCAAGTCAGAGGATCTCTCGAGAAATTAAGGCATTTCTCGAGAACAAGGCTGAAAACCTCTCGAGAAGGTTGGTCCTTCACGAGAAGTAGACTTGACTCTTTTCGAGGAAACTGGTCTTTTTCGAGGGTAAGAAGGGGGGCAGCTGGGCACTTTTCGAGAAACCTGAGGAGGCCTTCTTGAGAAGCTGCAGAGAATCGTATGAGGGAAAAAAATAGACATTTAGGGAGATCTCCAAAGGGAGTCTAAGAGTTAATTCAGCCAAGCAACACTCCAAGATAAAGAGTTGAGATAATGCAATACAAACTCAAGTAGGAAACAACACACCAACATCAAAAAGAAGGAGAAAGAAATTGCCACTTGCCTTAACCTTGCAAACTCGAAGATCTTCGCTCCGGAACCTATGGATCGGCCAGGAAAACACATGAGCACAGATTCCTGAAACTTTTCGGGTCGAAAGAAGGGGTTTGGTCACTACCCTAACTCCAAAAATTCCACAAAACGGGAAAAGCTTACCACAAAGACGAAGATCTCGCCGAGAGCTTTCCAAATCCAGCCTCCAAACACGATCCCGACTACTACAGCCCTAGGAATCAACGATCGAACACTCCTCGAAGCTCCGCTCTCGCTCTTTCGCTCGCGGCTGATTTGGTCGAGGAAGAAGATGAATAGGGGAGAGGGGACTTTAGGCTTTATATATAACCTAGTTTATTATTTAATTAATTAATTAATTCCCCAATTTACTTAAACTGTGAGGGCGACCAAAACACCTCGGATTTCTACTAAATTCGCACCTTAACTAAAACACGGCACTAAGAATCCAACGGCGAAGTCAGAATTCAATTCTGACGGGCCAAACTCGGGCTAAAGCCTCCCGAAGCTAAAATCTTGATATCCACCCAAAATCTTTACCTTAACTCGAAACGATGCGAAATCTCGCACGCTCGATCTACAAGACATACTTTAACTAAGCTAAGGCTCAACACACTACTAGACGAGCTGACGTAACGCCCTTATGCCAAAATTACGTCACAGCGGGCACGTAAAAATAATTAACGAAAATCAGGGGCGTTACACTGAGACAGCTGGGAAAAATCTCAGCTGAGACGCTGAGACTGCTAAACTGTCCCAGCGGTTGATAGTGTTCTGTCCCAGCGGTTTAGGTCATCGTCTCAGCGGTTCCGCTGAGACGGGCTGGCCCCATATCAGTTTGGCTAAATGCAACCCCAATTGACACAATTCTACTTGCAACTATAAGTTCACTCAAATCTACTTATTAGGGCTAATCATAACACAAATTTAAGCCATATAAATAGACAATCATTAATTAGTGAAAGATACACAACCCTTCCTTCCTAGCTGCCGAGACGAATCACATTCTCTTCCGTCCCAGCGCATCCCTGTACAGCACTAATGGCACCCAAGAGTTCAAAGGACCTTTTGGAGGGGTATGAGATAGTCAGAAATGGCTTTACCTATGCTCCAGAAGACATAAAAGGAGTGATTCAACTCCTAGAAGCACAAGAGGTGGAATATACCCTTTCTGAACCTACTGTCATTCTCAGAACTGAAGTTCTGGAATGGTTCAGTAATGCCAAGTTATCCTCTTCCCAGTCCACCTTAAAGTCCAAAATAGGAGGAGAAAGAGTGAAAATCTCCTCAGCAAGAATTGAACAAGCTCTCCACATACCCTCATGCCACAAGGATAAGGAGGAAGAGATTTCTGACAAGGATAAGCAGCTAGCTTTGGAATGGACTGAGTATAGTGATGCCAAGATTGGCTCATTAAAAAGGAAATTCTTCAATCAAAGAGGAAAATTACTGTCAGATATTGTGGGCAAAGCACTCCTTTGCAAGCCAGGGTCTCATGATACCATTTCACAATCCATGTTTGATATCATGTCAATGATCATTCTAACAATGAGAACTTCCTGGGGAGAAGTCATATTTCAGAGACTGAAGGAATGTCTGCAATCACCAAATATGGGTAGAATTCTATCCCTATATCTGATCCAGACCTATTCTGAAAGGTTTAAGGGATTAAAAGGTTCAAACATTCATTACCTAAAAAGAATGGATATACAGACATTAGATAGGTTCACCAGGGTGCTCCCCATGAGCCAGCCCACTGAGTCAAAAGATAAAGAAAAAAAGAAATCCAAAGCAGTGAAGAAGCCAAGAATGGTCTTATCAAGTTCTGAGTCTGACCACTCAGATAAAAATGAAGGTGCTGGTGCTGATATTGGATCACACAGCATTTCTGACAAGGATGCTCCACTGAATGACATGCCTACTGACACTGTCCATCCACAGGATTTGGACATATATAGCACTCCTGGTAATTAATTCTTAAACTCAATATTACTCATAATATTATTTAATCATAGCCAATCAACTAGTTTGTCACTAATGACACTTAACTAATATGGACCACAACTCCTCTAGGCCAAGTAAGTGTTCCATTTGTGGGGGAGCATCAACAAGAGCCATCCTTCATGGATGGTATCAATGATCAAAATGAGAGTGAAGGAGTCAAGAATGATAAGGACAAAGTTCCTTCTCCTAAGGACTTACAAAGTAAGCTTGATACAATCATACTAGATCTTAAAAGAAGAATTTCAAATAACATTGATGACTCCCCAGCTCTCTGAGATTTACCACAACATGGACAATTTGGTGCCCCATCTGAGAGGGAGAAGTTAAAAGAGCCACTAGCTGGTACTAATGATGTTCTTGGTAAGACCAACTAACCATCTTTAGTATACCTAAGGCATTAAACCTAACTCCAAATCATTGTCCCAGATTTTTTGGACTCATCAGATCAAGATGGTCTATCTAAGGGGGAGGAACCAGAAAATGCTGATATTGATGTTGAGCATAATGATGAAATCCACCCTGATCACATTGATGATATTACATCCCTTGTTGAAAAGGTGGATGATCCTGACCAAAGGGATAACATACATCCAGATCAGGTGATGCCTGCTGCTGAAGTGCACATTACACCTCAAGTGGTCCCTCCTCCAAGTCCAAAAAGGCTCACAGTCCCAATTAATACTAATCAGCAAGCCTCAACCTCCACTTCCTCAAAGTCCAATGAAATCATTCTAAATGCTATTCACCTTATGTTAGAGACTCATCTAACATCTATGAAGGAGTATGTAGACCAGTCAGCTTCCATAGTAAAAGCTTACAGTGATCAGTCCATTCTAAGTGTAAAGTCTGAAGTAATGGCTGAGGTTAAGGAAATTAAGGAAGACACTGCCATCCTGAACAAACAGATGACCAAGTGGTTTAATCTGGCAGAGAAATCTGTGGTCTCTCAAAATAAAATTCTCAGATCAATGGACAAACAACTCCAACTCTCTGAACAGGATATGTCCTATATGAAGAATTATGTCAGCAAGACAGATGAGGTAATTGAAAAATCCTCAAATCATATCCAAGAACATGTCTACTCCACTGCTTTGTAGTTGAATGAGGAAGCTGACAGGAACAAGGAAGAGCTAAAATCAGACATTGCTAATGTTCCAATCCATTGCTGCCACAGCAACTACTACACAACTGAATAATGAAGTAATAAGACTGAAAGATGAGCTCCAAGATGATTTTGAGAATGTGTTCCAAACCTTATCTAGCTCAATCACAACAGCTAAACAAGATCTACATTAACAAGTGTTTGAAGAAGCTAGAAATAGGGAGGATACAAATGCAATCATAAATTCTGACCTAACTCTCATGGTTTTGCAAGGTATGAGGCTTGCCCTAAAACTTCCTCTCCTGGATATCAATAGGGTAGAAGATTGGAACTTCCCAAATCAAGAAGCTATTGCCTAAAATGAGAGACTGAAAAAGAGAAGAGAAAGGGAAAAGGTAATGCTGGCTGAAGAATACATGGGCAAGCAAAGGGATGTGCAGAATAGAGATCCTGACTATGAGTATTGGAGTGATGACTCCAAGGAAATAATACTGAATGCATGGCTAAGCCATTGTCAAATTGGTAAAGATATTGATACGCTCTATCCATCTGAAGAGTGGATAAAGCACTTAGAAAGAAACACAAAAAGAGATAAAGTATTCAAATCCAACCTGGTAAGAAAGGAAAACCCAAGAAGAATGCCTTCAAGATATATCCCAAAGCCATATATATACTTCATAAGGCAAGAGAACAAAAAAATAGCAGAAATTAAGGCTGTTAATGCTGAAAAAGACACTGCCACAAATCTTCCTGAAAACATGGATATGGGTGCTGAAGATAAGGAGATCCCAGCTCAAGAAGATGAAGCGGCTGCTGAAAGTGTGGTTGTTGCAGCAGACCAAGAGACCTCAGCTAAAGGAAAAGAAGTGGCTGCTGACTTTGCTGGATGCTCTACTTATTCTAAGAAGAGGAAAATTTAAATGAATGTATTTGAGTGTTATGGTCTTCTAAGTGTATATTGAATATGTCTCATATTCTAATATGAATTGCAAATGAATGAATTGTTGAATTGATTATTTTTTGTCATAAGCTAATCTGAGCCATAGCTTAATTTCACCCTGTGTTATTGCTTAAATTAATCTGTGATGCATTGACATGATTCTCTAATCATATTATTGGGTTGATTAACTCTGTGGTAATATGACTGTCATAAACATTATCTGTTATAATATTTTTGATGTCATTTGTATGATATGATGAACTCCTTGTAGTGAAGCTACATGTCAAGAATTTATGTGTTATGTACCTTAGCATTGAGGGTGTTCTGCCTTCTTCAAATAGGAGGAGATTGTTGGGAATATGACCCTCAATGTTCCCTTGATTTGAAGAAGCTTCACACTCAATGCTAAGTACAAGTTGTATTTGATAAACCCTATTTCATCCCATGACCATGCATGGTTAGGTTATTCCATGGTAAGAAGTAAGTTCAGTAGGTTTGCTGCCAAAAGCACTGAGACAAGCTCTCAGTCTCAACTGAACCACTGAGACAAGGCCAGGAGCCGCTGAGAAGGTGTCTGGGCCTGCTGAGCTGCAGAGAGAAGAAAACCGCTAAGACAATTGTCTGTCTCAGTGGATCCGCTGGGACGGGACAGTAATAGCCTTTGAGACTGCATGTCATCTCAGCCCAACCGCTGAGACAGATTCAAATGATCTGGCGGGTTTGCTTTTGGCTCAACACACTGGAAAGCAAGATAGGAGGTTCCAATCACCTCCATACTGTGTCAGGAGGACATCTGATAGTCGTTGAAGACTGGAGGAGTATAAAAGAATAAATTAGGGCTTTGTAAACTCACTCTCTCTCACTGAAAAAGAAAAACTACTGTTCCATTGTCAGCAGCCAAGAAAGCTTTCATTTCCTGCTTCCTGAAGCTGCATGGAGAGAAAAGATTGTTCCTCTTGATCAACTCAGGCTAGAACAAGTTGATCCCCATTCATTCTCTGAAGAATAGGATCAGATGAATCAGAGTTAAGGCTATTGGACTCATCCCAGATTCAAGACTGCTACAATAGTTGTTCAACAATAGAAGACCAAGGCTTGATCTATTCTACCTTCTGTTGTAATCATCTATTATTACTTCCGTAGGAACTTAACAGTTCTGAGATTGTAGGGCATCTTTGCCTGAGGTTGTAGGGTTGTCTGGCCTGAGTAGTAGAGCTTAGAAGTCAGCTTGAGTGTAGGATCTTTGTGAGATCTGAGGTAGGGCTGTTGAGCCTGAGGTAGGGTTGTTGAGCTTGAGGTAGGGTTTGGGAAAACCTGAGAGATCTTGAGGGATCTATGTTGTAAGCTCTTGGAGCTGAGTTTGGAGGTGTTGTCCTTATCTAACTCATTGTTAGAAAGGTGAAGGGGGAAAGAGGATGTAACATCCCCCAAATAACTAGACCCCTAGAGTTGTTTTGTCATGACTATGTCATGACAAAAGCCTAGGAAGCTTGAAGAGATCACTTGGCCTTAGGCTTGAAGGAGAAGAGCAACTTGGTCTGCAAATAGCAATTTCTAGTTAACAAACATAGGGTTGGACTTAAGGGCCTCACCTTGACCCTTTGACCCCACTATGACATACCTAACCTATTAAGAGGCCCCTTAGAGCACTAAGGACCCATTGGGGTCAACCTAAGAGGCCAAATTGACCAAAGTCAACCTTAACCCTTAATTGGGTCAAAGTAGCCTAATTAGGGTTAATTGGCCTCCACCATGCCAAATTGACCTTTACACCTCCCTTATAAGGTTATTAGCGACCCAATGGACCAAAAAGCCCCATCATGGGGCCAACAATTTGGCCAATTTGACCCAAGTCAACTCAAGCCCTGTTTTGGTCAAACCAACGCATTTTGGATAAATTGGCCCAATTGGGGCACCACCATGACTCAACCAAGTTTGGGTGATGTCAAGGGACTCAAGACACACCACTTGGACCAGTCAACCCATTAGTTGACCAAGTCAACACCTCAAGTCAACACTTGGTCAACCTTGCCCAAAAAGAGGGGGAAAAGGCTAACTCAAGCTCAATCCACTTGTGCTAGGACCAATTGATGTGACATACTAGCCTCATGAGGCTGAAATTACATGGAATGCCACTCAATTTCTGGAAGGGGGTGACTAAGAGAGAGAAAATTGGAGTTTTCCCTTTTAATGAAGAGAGAAAAAGAGGAAAAGAGAGGAGAGTTAGTGGTGGGAGGCCATGGGCCACCCCATTCATCTCCCCACAGCCTCCATTCATCTCCCCATTGAATTCTAAGACGTTTTCCAGCCTTTCCCATGTCATCCGGTGGAGAATTCAAGAATTTTCAAGTGAAACCGAAATGGCCATTAATGGCCCACCACCATTAAGCCTCCCCCTCCTCAAATTGACCCTTCCATCACCTTCAGAAGGGGGATATCAGTTGAAATCGAGTCCTAGATCGTGGCATTTGGTGGAGAATTGAGAGATCGGCAAGGAGCTCAAGAGAGTTTTCGGCCATGGCAAATCTGGGAAACAACCACCATCATGCCCGATTGGAGGTCTGGTTCTCCTCTCCCTCTATGGATATATCTTAGATCAAAATAGGTGAGAAATCTGGCTCAATTGAGCCCGATCCAAGTGAGAAAATCTGAAATTTTTCATGAAAAAGACTTGGGCAGGATCACCAGAAACCACCCCTCCAGCAGCCGTGCCACCGCCCGGCGATAGCCACCACCTCAAAGGAGGTGGTGGTGGTGGCCGGCCAGGGAGGAGGTCGGGTGGCCGGGAAATGGGGCTGGAAAAGCTTCAGGATGGGACAATCTCGGTTGTTGGCTCAAGGAAGAAGACGCAATCGTGGCCCTTGATTGCTTTCCTGTATAGATTTTTATAATAATGATTATTATTCTGTTTTATTTTCTTATTACTGGCTGTAGTTAGAAATAATTATAGAAAATACTTAGGGCCCTCTACAGAAAAAGTGTTCAACACCAAAGCTGTATCCCTTGGAGTCTACTTTATTTTAAAATTAATTTCACCCCAAAAAGAGTTCTGTATCTCCCTGTAGGTCCATTTTGGTGGGACTGGTCCCTAGTGTAGGACATCCACCAGTGTAGGACATCCACCATTTCTTGAATAAATTTTGATTGGGTTATGGTATGGACTTAGAAATTTAAACCTAGGCTATATACACCTACTCACACATCATGTCCAAAAATGGGAATTTTAGGAGAATTGTTTTCTAAGGTTTTTGTAATAATTTCATAAATCAAATATTAATTACTTAGTGGGTCAAATGACCTCCAATGCCCTACAAATTTTGGTGGGTGCTCCTTGGGGTTATTACATGACCCTGGTAAAAATCTCAACCTAATTGGGACTGATTTGATTGGGTAATTTGTCAACCCAAGTTAGGTCAAATTAGGTCAAAATTAGGGCATGGTGTTTATCTTGGGGTATGGTGGTCAGAACTCATCACCATGAGTTAAAACCTTGACCACTAGTTTAGGATCACCTAAAACACCTTCATGAGTAAGATGGGGTGGTGTAGAGATGGATATGCCCTAGAACTCTAGTTTTACCCCCTTGGGGTGCAATTGGAGCTTTGTGAAGGACATGTGGTCAAAAGCTATAGAATGGTCATGGAACCTAAGAAATATGTTCATGGGATGTATTTATGCCCTAGGGAATTTTGAGAGAATTTTAGGAGAATTTATTCCCCCTAAATTAGGTCGTAACTCCTTTAGGTAAACTTCTTGTAAGAAATATTTACATGCACAAATGATTCTGGAGGAAGATGAATTCTTGGTGGTGCCTTTATAATTATATTATAGACCTCTGGTCTTTTTTGTGGAATTTAGTAGATGATTTAACTAGTACTTCATTTACAAGGCACTAATTTGTCTTAATCTTAAGAAATATAACTAAGGGTCCAAAACACTCTGGAAAAATGTACAACTTGATGATAGGATATTTCAGAGCACTAGGAAGCTCTGTGAATTTTTATATAATTTTTGGAGGCTGTTATCAGTAGGATACTTCACAACATGTGCAAATTTGGAATTACTTGGATTAATTATTTCAGTGAGGAAATGATTCCCATAAATTGTGAAACTCTATAATTAAGCTTTTCTGGATATAATAGAGGTCTGGTAATTTTTCTATAATTTTGACATAAGTATACTTGGTAGTTCCTTCATAAATCTTCAAGTTTTGATAGAAGTTAAATATTAAAAATAGAGGACATTTCCTTTCTGTAAAATTGTGATATTCATTATTTACTGTTATTTTGGCACGATAGATTTATCTGAATTTTATGAAGATCATGTATTGAGAATACCTTACACTTTATGTTCATATTCATACTTGGCAAATATTGGAGAAATTTAAATAAATGTTAAAATGTTGAGGAAAAATATGATTCTCTGGATTTAGTTTTGAAACATCATGATAGACCTCCGGTAAATATCTTGAGTCAGATGGATGAATATTTGGAGTACCTCTACTTATAAGCTTCATATAGTTAGTTGGTCTGCGTATAGTAAAAATGTGAAATTTGGATATTTAGGGGTCTACCGAGTGGAAGTGGCATGTAGTTGGTGTACATGGTCAGGTTGAAGAGATTGAAGTTCACCAAAAGGAGTTTAGATGATGAGGGTGTTCTGGCGAGCTAAGAGTTAGGGTCGTGCTTGGGGTTGACGAAAGATCGTCTTTCCCCTAGCGTGTCATAAACCACCTAGGGTTAATCCAAGTGTAATAACAAGGAGGGTGTTCTTATGGGTAGATACCAACAATATTAAGTGTCTTGAGAAAGGGAGCTTTGGGGTTTCATCCCATTGTGGTTCCTAGTACCGTAGCGAGCCCCTCACAGGGTAATCCTCGGGAAGTCCAAGATTAACTATAAATTGTAAGGATAAGTTGATGTACAAGATTAACTTAATAATAAGCACACCCACAACCCGTAGTTACGGGAGGTTAATTGGTTTGGTTGTACGAGTGGTAGGCTCGGTGGTTGAAGCAGCGGACTAGTTAGTCTGGTGAGCTTGTGACTCAGTAATGCTTGTTGGTACGAACGGGTTGGTCCGGCGAGCCGTTGGCTCGGAAGGTTATAGTGAAGGGTGGGTTAGCCCGGGGAATTTATGGCTCAGGATATAGTAGAATGTGTTTGCATGTGCATGAAGGTGGTGGGTCTTCGGTATTGGACGGTCGTTCACACCGACGTCAACACGTTGACTCGGCAAGTGTGGAATTTGCACTTAGCCATAAAATTCTGGTGGTCCAGCCAGTAAGAGGACGCAGATGCTCCACGGTTTTGCATTGAGGCGTACGATAGGTCTAGGTTAGGTAGTGTGAATACCAACCTAGAGGTGGGCGAGGCCCAACCCACCGCTTCCATTCGCCACTACGGGGGTATCCTGGGAGTCTTGCTAGCTATAAAAAGGGGGAACTAAAGGTCTGTGCGCATAGAGTCGAAGTGTGTGAGTTGCACTTGTATGAACATAGCATAAACTACATACCTTGCATGTCATAGCATAAACATTGCATTTCAACCCCTACCCCTATCGTATAAATTGGTTATGGGACTCTTTATACGATAGGCCTTGCTAAAAGACCCCTTGGTCTATAGGTTTGTATGGGCATTCCTATAAATCAATGGTTACTTTTCTATTATGTACATGTTTTTATATACTGCCTTTACTTATTCTTTACCTACTCTTACTATGCTCTTTTATTGCTTCAATTATCAATATACACATGTGTAGTTGTAGACATTTCCTGTAGACAAAATCCACCGTCATCTACTCTTTGTTATACCCCTTGTTGTCCTCCGCTTCATCCTCCCACACGGTGCCTAGGAGCCATTGGGGGTGGGGTAGGGAACATAAGACTTAGTATTTTTGAATAACGGTCGGTGGACCATATTATTTTAGGGGATCGAGAAGACGCAGCAGCACCAGAGGCGGGTGCAGACGAAGGCGGGCCAGTCCAGTACAGGAGCACAAGTTTCAGGATCAGTGATTGATTAGTAGTTAGCTTCTGCGAGTGATCTTATAGTGAGGACATGATGTACCGGGCATGTGCCCTTTATTATTATAACATTGTTATTTCAGTTATACCATGTGGACATTTATTATATATAGCATGTGATTGTGGGCTTGAACTTCTATTTGTTCTTTTATACTTTTCTTCTTCTGTGATCGATATGGCCGGCAGGATCGGCATTTTGTAGTGGCGACTTTCCTGAGTGAAGGTGTCACCGCAAAGCGGCAGTTCTGGGCATAAGACCCGGGTTTTTGAAAGAAAAACGGGTCTTATAGAGGACTACTTAAGACACCCTGTCTTGAGGAACCTCTATAAACCTTTGTGTGTTTTCTTTGTGCTTGATTTATTACTAACCTAAACTCAGAAAACAGCTAGGTTAAAGCCTAAATTAAAAAGAGACCTATTCACCCCCCCTCTAGGTGACTAAGACTACATCCTAACAAACTATCACTTGTGTTTACAAAATGATTAGTGAGAGCATTGTTGTATTCTTGATATTGTTTGTAGATAACATACTGTTGATTGGGAATGACATTCCGACCCTATAAGCTGGTAAGAACAACATAGGGGACTGCTTTTCTATGAAAGACTTGAGTGAAGCGACTTATATAGTTGGTATTAAGATCTATAGAGATAGATCAAAGAAGTTGTTGGGTTTGACCAAGAGTACATACATTGACAAGGTGTTGAAACGGTTCAACATGCTTGAGTCCAAGAAGCGATTCTTACCCATATCATATGGTGTGAGTCTCTCTAAGGATCAATGTCCTAAATCTTTGGAAGATAAGGACCGCATGAAGTTGATTCCATATGCTTCAGTAATTGGATCAATCATGTATGCAATGTTGTGCACTCGAACCGATGTCTCTTATGCTTTGAGCATGACGACCAGATATCAGTCTGATCCTGGTGATGGTCACTGGATGACAGTCAAGTATATCCTAAAGTACATGAGAAGTACCAAGGATTTATTTTTGGTGTTTGGTGGAGAGGAAGAGCTCGTTATAAAAGGTTACACAGATGCTTGCTTCCAAACTGATAGGGACGACTCAAAATCTCAATCAGGTTTTGTATTTTGCCTTAATGGAGGGGCTGTAAGATGGAAGAGTTCCAAGCAAGTGACAGTTGCCAATTCTACGATAGAAGATGAGTATATTGCTGCAACAAATGCAGCAAAAGAGGCAGTATGGATTAGAAAATTCATCGGCGAGCTAGATGTAGTTCCAAGCATTGTTGATCTTGTAGTTCTCTACTGTGACAATAATGGTGCTATTGCACAAGCTAAGGAACCTAGATCTCATCAGCGCTCCGAGCACATACTTCGGCGGTTCTATCTTATTCGAGAGATTGTTGATCGAGGAGATGTGAGCATTTGCAGAGTACCAACTGAAGAAAACATTAAGGATCCACTGAAAAAATCCTCTTGCGCAAAGGAAGCATGATGGTCATGTTAGATCAATGGGTATTAGATACCTGAATGATCATCTTTAGTGGGAACCTTGTGGGTTGTATGTTTGTTGCTTTTTTATTCATATGAAGAATTGTCATTTGTGATATATATTTCATTTTAAATTTATGGACACAATGAATGCCCTTTGAATATTTGTTTCCATAAGAATTCAAGTGCGTGACTTGAATATGAGGGCCTATGTTTATAAGAAGATTCATTCTTAAATGGTCCCTGGTCGAGGTATCATCCTAGAAATTAGGGCGAGGATGATACATTAAGACTAGTATGTGGGTGACTGATGACCGGTTCTCACAGGTCATGATATGGGATATCAAGCCATCACAAAAGTACGTGTTAGGAACAAGTTATACTGGAAAGAACCACGTTGGGACTACTTTGTTGATTATTATATGAAAGTGTCACAAGTAGATCTCAAGTGACAATGTTGTTTGTGGTTCTTTGACCTGAAGTCACAGCATTCATCAAGTGAGGAAGAGCGTACTTTGATGCCATCTAAAGTCTTCCTTGAGAAAGGTTGATGATTAGGGTGGTTATTGGGTATGTTATGAATCATTTGGGTGTTTGTGTGTGGACAGAAATGGAATTTGTCCTCCTATATGACATGAATTATATCCATAGGTTCCTTGATGGAATGAAACTAAGAAATGCGTAGACATGCTAGGTTGAGCCAATATGTGATATTGAGCTTACCACTTTCTGAAGGCTTACTCTAAATTAAGAAAACATGGGTTGAACAATTATGAGGGTGATACGGTCCATGCCTCTAGTTCAATCCGGATGTAAAGGACAGAAGGACATGATGATACTGATACATTGGTCACGGACAAGCTTGTTTGAGTTATGAACTCTTATTGCTTGGGTATTAATGATGCATTGCTAGATGCCACTAATTATTTGTGAGACTTTTGTTGATGCCTTCTAGATCAAGTGGGAGACTGTTGGAGTTTCTTTGGTGATCAGTAAGTTATCAAGTAGTTAGTCTTACTGCCAATATGATTTGAGCCTATATAGTCGCACATAAGAGCGTTTGGAGAAATTGGCGAAAAGGATTGTGTTGGCCTTGCTTATATTGGATATGAGTGAAAACACCAATCCTATGTCTATGTGGAATATAGTTAGTTCGGGAAGACTGCTCTTTAGATATTGTGAATATTGTATGGAGCATGTCGATGAGGCCTTAAGACGATAAATGTCGATGAGGCCTTAAGACGAATTGTGAATATCGTCGAGAATACTTCAATATAACATTGTGAATGTTGTCGTGACAGATAGCCAGTAGTCGAGATCACAAGTTGATATTGTGAATATCATTTCATTATCGATGTCGTAAAGAACGTCTTGATGACATAGACTGTCTTGAAAGGCTCATCGAGTTGTCTCAACGAATTCATCGAGATATCTCGACGAATTAGTAGAGATCGTCTCGACGGAATGATCTGTCGCTAGTTGGATTCGTCGAGAATGTCTTGACGAATTCGTCGAGACTGTCTGGGCGAATTCGTTGAGACTGAGACTGTCTTGACGGATTCGTCGAGATGTCTCGACGGATTCGTCGAGATGTCTCGACGGATTCGTCGAGATGTCTCGACGGATTCGTCGAGATGTCTCGACGAATTCGTCGAGATGTCTCGATGAATGAAGAGTTCCCGACGAGACTTTTATATATATTCTGTTTTACTCTGGTCTGTGGATAGCAAAGCTTTTGTCTGTCTTATTGTCGTGCGTATAAAAGGGCAAGAGACATTAGGTTTTTAGAGAGCTTTTGCGATAGAAGTCTCGAGAACTGACAGGCGATCCCATGAGACCCCAAATCAGAGTGTGACTCTATACTCTTGCGTCAATCGGAAGCTGTTCTTGGAGATCGAAGAGGAAGTGTTCTTGTCGATCTCGCCGCAGTTCCACAAGACCTGTCGCCGCTTCTCCTTGTCGGATCTAGCAATCCGTGGAGATGTAGAGGGCTCTCCTTTCTCCAACCTAATCCTTGTTTGGCAAGGACTTAGGGTTCTCCGGAAGAACGTGTGGACTTCTGTAGAGGTGTGGATCAATTTTCTACACTTACTCCTTCAGAAGAGCTTGCCAATCCCGATTCAACCACAAGAACGAGGAAGAAGAAGAATCGAAATAGGAATCCAATTCCTAGAAGAATTTTTGTTGGAGCATCCGATTGAGTTGTGGCTCAATCCCGAACACGTAATTTATTTATTATTACAATTTCTTGATTCATGGTTTCGGCAAGATCCATTCTTGAAACTCTTGGGTTGTTCTTGAATATTCTGCTGCGCACATCTGATGTGTCTACCCCTGAGGAAAACCCAACAATAAGACCCTTGAGATACGGATTCAAAGGTCTGCCTCATCCAAGCCATAATTCAAATGGTAGAAGAGTGCCATATAGCTCTCTTGTGTTGGGGCTCCATTCATTTGTCTTGGGTTGACTTGGAAAATATCAGCACATCCTCCCACCTTGTCCTTACAGCCTTGTGCCTGGTATGGATAGGTTGTTGATGCATTTCATCCCTGCATGCCAACATATACTGACTTTGGAGAATCTCCTCCGTTCATACCAGAAACTTGCCATGCTAACTGAGTTGTACTCACCGATGGAAGACCAGTGCAGCTTCCGTTTCAATTTACACCAGTTGGACTACTTCCACACTCATATTTTCCTGGTTCTGATTTAGACCGGCATAACTAACTAGTACCTGGAAGATTTCCATGACTTCCTCTCGGGTTAGTTATCCATCCCTTGCCTCATGCACCACTCACTTGTATAGTAGTTGATGAAGAACCGCCTGGCTCGTAGGATAGGAAACATATACAGAAATGACTCTTCTTAGGAGCAGGAATATGAGTCTTGGCTATTGAGAGAACTCTTGCTCTGTTGCTGACCAGTTTACCGAACTTCGCTTCGCTCGAGCAACTTCGTACCCTCTTCGTCAGATGTTGACTTCGCCTATCAGCCACGCTAGTTCGCCTATCGGCTCACCCCCCCCCCCCCCCCCTCTTGGGGCCTTTGTCCTCTTTGTCACTATTGTTGAAATTTTTAATAAGCGGAAAAATGGGAACCAGGTCGCATGAACACTCCAACCATACCAAGCACCAGAAACCAAAAACAATGAAGGAACAAGAGAAATCTTGTATCAATTATGTTTTGTACATTTCGAGACATACATTGCGAGACATGATTTTTTCAGTACACAATGATGAGGAGAGAAGAAAACCAACTACAAGAAGCTGGCGATTACAACATGAACCCGCCAAACCGCCCGACTAACAAAGGTTGTCCGCGCAAACCGCCAAGTCGCCAAACCGTAACTCAACACGCGGACTACCCGTTATTCCAATGCTCACTCTGTTCGCCCAAGCAATGCCGCCTGACCACAGACACTTGGCCGCTCCTAACCGCAAACAAGCTGCTGAACTGAACAGAAGTAACAAACCGGCAAAGGCAAACTGCCTAACCGCCGCGGTCTGAACTTTATTGAAAGCTGGAAACGAGTTGAAGAGAACCTACCTTGTCGCTAACCGCGACCTCCTGCTGCTACCCGCCGCTGATTGCTGCCGACTTATCCGCTGCGGTTTTCTTTGATCAATTTAGAACCACAAGCAAGCCGCACAACCTGCGAACACAGCAAAGGTAAGCCTCAAACCGCGCGCACATAAAAGTATATCCGCACCACAAACTCGCAAGCTCTCACTTACTGTTCACGTCTCTTTTTTTTGCTCCGGTGGAGGTCCTATTTATAGTAGAGGTGAGGAGTGTGTTCACCGCCTACGCGATAGGATAACCGCCCACCAACAACAGCGGGTAGAAAATAACTCGCGCGACTTGCTGAGTTAACCCTGCAGAACAGTTCGTCGACTTAAGAACAAGCCGCGCGGACTACTCGCAAAACTCCAGCAATACCAGCAGACACCTGCCATCCCGGGAGCAAATAACCGATCAGATCACAACATCTAGAAGTAACCGCGGATCCTAACCGCCCGGTTACAACCAAATAGCTGAGCCCAGATGGATGAAGAACCAAGGCCATCTGCCACTAGCTAACCGCCAGTCCACAACGGGAAGACGACCCGCGTGGTCTTCATATCAGACCGCCCGACTCCGCGGTATTACCAAACCGCTCGGTCCGGTGCCCAAACCGTCCGACCTCCACTTACACTTCAAAATTCAACAACTATCGTGACCACGCTAGTTCGCCTATCATATAACCTTCTTCGTCTATCGACTTACCCCCTTTGGGGCCTTTGTCCTCTTTGTCACTATCGTGACCACGCTAGTTCCCCTATCGGCTCACTCTTCGTCACTATTGTGACTCAGCTCCTTCGGACCCTTCTTGGACTATTCGCCTATCGGCTCACTGACTTCGTCCCCTTTCCTTGGTAGAACGTTTCGGTGTCTTGCACTTTCATGAACATGATTTTACGATCGTAATGCAATTTACGATCGTAATGCATAATTTTACGGTCGTATTTTTTTCAATAATGAAGAATATGTATAATTTGGTGCTTATAAAATGATCGTAAAAAATACCAAAATTAATATTTTGTGATATTTATGCAAACAAAATATTTTAAAAGTCTAAAAATGTGATTTATTACATAAAATTGTCCATAATGCACAGAGGTGTGAGCATCGGACGCACGATGTCATCCAATAAGTGGGTTTTTTTTCGATGCATGCTCTTTTATTCAAAAAGTCGCCCGATATTCGAGACAATTTTGGTCTGTGAGATCTGTCGGATAGATTTGTAGTGCATCATAAAGGATGGTACGCTAAGCGTGCCTACTTATTTCTCATGCAGTAGGATGCTTTAGTTTGAAGTTACTATTTTTCAAATGATTTCCATCGTTTATCAAAACAGTCTAAAATATTATCATAGAATTATGTATGTTTGACAAGACAAAGGTTACGACCGCTATGAAGAAAATAAAGTAAATTTGAGCATAATATGCAAGAATTTTTTAGGTGAGATCGGGCGTTCAAGAACGAGGATTCATGACCACGGCGTTCATGACCGCCGCCACGGCGTCAATGAAGACTAGCACTATATAGTCATCTAAAAAGTGACGTGGACTGCTAATCTATCGTCAAATCATGTATCTAAATACTTACAATTAAAAATAAAATTACAACTCATGCCACCTAAGAGAGAAAAAATTGCCGACTAAGCCCATGAATGTTGCCTAAACTTGTCTCTAGTATTTCAATTTTTTCTTATTTTGGCCACGATGTGGGCACAAGCAAGGTTCCAAGTTTTCATTTCTTTGGCCATTTCATATAGAATATAAAATGTTGGCATGAATTAAATGCATTCGAATTTTAAAATTAATTAATATGAGCTTAAATTTAATATAAATAAGTTTGAGAATAGTATTGAGTGCAAGTAATTGAGGTGGTTGGATCTTAGTTTATTCGTGAAAGTAACGATTAATTCTACTGTAGATGATTAGAAAACCTATCAAGAAGAAGAAAACAAATTTTGTTAATACAAGAATATTCTTGTATTGAATCAGGAGAAACCATTATAGTAAAGTTAATTGATGTAGAATGAACAAATTGAGTGAAACTCAGCCCAAAGGCCAAATGGAGGAGAATTGACCCAAGAAAATCATAATTTTAAGATGCTCATAAGTAGTGACTGCGGTTCGTTTTGAGTGGTGATGGTGAGAGGTGCACCAAATTGACAATTCACATTTAACCATGTAATTTTCTTATAGTTTTTTTATGATGATAGTTGTCAAAGGCTTGGATTTTACGCCCATTAAATAAAATCAATTGGGAGTTGCATCAATCTCCATGACTTTTGGCTCTTATATGCGATGCGAATATAGACAACAAGCTAGCAAGTGTGTTCTTTTCGCTATGGATTTGTTCGATTTTGAAAAATAAGAACAATCCTAGTTTAACTTTTATTCTATAGAGATATTGAGACATTATTAGATCAAATATTCCAACTCACTTATGAAAATATCAAGTGTCAAAAATGGAAAACAATTGGTAAACTCCACTTCACAAGGAAATTATAGTTCAGTAAGTGGAGCCTTAAATTTGTAGGAACTCTCTCTAGAGAGTACTAAGTTGGGCTGCCTGGCTGAGATTGTTTGGAACCAAGAGAATGATCGTAGTCCATCAATTGAACATCATGTTGGAGTTGGGGACAATAGCGAGTAGTCAGTGGTATTTATTGCGTTAATGATGATAGAGTAATCAATTGTGAAGTAATCAACAAAGGGTTTGTTTGGGAGGGCTTTTCAGAAAGAAAAAGTAGTGGTGGCAAAAGAATGGTAGGAAAATGTGCTTTTCGAAAATGTCTATTGCAAAAGGAGATCTGTTTGAGTGAACTTGTTTTGCAGAGATTTTCAAAAATAAGAAGCACTTTATAAACTGTTTGGCAAATCTCCATTGCGGTGACTTTTTTTATTAAAAATGCAAGCTCGGGCAGAAAAATGCGCACCCAGAGGAAAATGAACACCCGAGCGCGAATTTTTTACCCGGACGTGCAATTTTCGCCCGGGCGAGCATATTACGCCTGGGCCTACATATTACGCACGGGCGCGCATATTTCGCCCGACGCGTTTTTTCTCCCGGGCGCGCATTTTTCTCCGAGGTGCGCATTTTTTATCTCGGGCGCGCATTTTTCACCCGTGCTCTTATTTTTCGCCGGTGCGCGCAATTTTTGCTCAGGCGTGCATTTTTCGCCCGGGTGCAAATTTTTCACCCGAACGCCCATTTTTCGCCCGGGCTCGCATTTTTTCGCACGGGCGCACATTTTTCGCCCAGGCGAGCATTTTTTCGTCCGGACGCGCATATTTCGCCTGGGCACGAATTTTTTGCACGGGCGCGCATTTTCACCCAAATGCGATTTTTTTGCCCGAGAGGAAAATGCGCGCCCGGGAGAAAAATAACCGCCCGTGCGAAAAAAATGCGCGCTCTGGCGATTAACTTCTCGCCCGGACGAAAAATGTGCGCATGTGCGAAAAATGCGCGTCGAGGCAAAAACTGCGCGGTCGGACAAAAAAATACGCGCTTGGGCGAAAAATGCTCGCCCGGGCGAAAAATTGCGAACCCGGGCAAAAAATGGGCGTTCGGGCGAAAAATGTACGTCCGAGCGAAAAATGCGTTCCTGGGAGAAAAAATGCGCACCCTGGCGAAAAAATGCGAGCCCGGGCGAAAAATGGGCGTTCAAGCAAAAACTGTGAGCCCGGGCGAAAAATGGCGTCCGGGCGAAAAATGCGCGCCCGAGCGAAAAATGGGGCACACGGGCGAAAAATGGGTAGCTCGGACGAAAAATGGGCGTTCGGGCGAAAACTGGCGCGCCCGGGAGAAAAATGGGCGTCCGGGAGAAAAATGCGCGCCCGAGCGAAAAATACTTGTCCGGGCGAAAAATGAGCGCCCGGGTGAAAAATGGGCCGTCGGGCGAAAATGCGCGTCCGGGCGAAAAATGCACGCTCGGATGAAAAATGCGCTCCCGAACGAAAAAAGCGCGCCCGAAAGAAAAATGCGCGCACCGGCAAAAAATGAGAGCACGGGCGAAAAATGTGCGCCCGGGGAGAAAAATGCGCGCCCAAGGAGAAAAATGCGCGCCCGGGGAGAAAAATGCGCGTCTGGCGAAAAATGCACGCCCGCGCGAAAAAGTGTGTGCTCGCGTGAAAAATTCGTGCCCTGGCGAAAAATGCGTGCTCTGGCGAAAAAATGCGAGTCCGGGCGAAAAATGCGCGTCGGGGCGAAAAATGGGCGTCTGGGCAAAAAATGCGTGCCCGCGTGAAAAATGTGCGCCCGGGTGATAAATGCGCCAAGGCAAAAAATGCACGCACGTGCGAAACAATGCGCGCCCAGGCGAAGAATGTGCGACCGGGAAAAAAGTACGCGCCCGAGCGAGAAATTCGCGCCCGGGCCTAATATGCACCCATCGGCGAAGAAATGCTCGCACGGGCAGAAAAATGTTCGCACGGAATAAAAAATTGCGCTCGGGCGAAAAATACGCTAAGCTTGTATTGGGATGAGGAAGTGCTTTTCAAAAAGATGAAAAGTAGGGGTTAAGTGACTTTTCAAATAGAGGAGAAAAAGGAGTTTTCCGCGGTAACTTTTTCCACCGGTAGACAATCCAAACGATTTTGTAGGTGCAGTGGCGTTTTTCAGAAAACAAAACGGAGCTAAAAAGGCTCCCCAAACAGATCCTTAATTCAAAATGAATCTCACAGAAATCATTTTGAATCCCAAGTCCACCCTTCAAGCACATAATCAACCAATAGAATCCGAATTAAGGCTTCGTTTGGCGCGGTTTATCTGCTCTGTTGAATTTGGTCAAAAACGTCATTATCATAGAATGCATGTTTGGCAAGACGAAGGTTATGACTGCTATGAAGAAAACAAATTAGTTTTGAGCATAAAATGCATGAATTTTTTAGGTGAGGTTGGGCGTTCACGAACGGTTGTTCATGACCCGTTCACCACCAACACCACCATGCCAAACGAAACCCAAACCCTAAATTCCAACTCTGACTTTAACCAATCAAATGAATCATTCGAGTATATACTTTTGGACAGATCTAAAACCCAAAAATTAGAATTTAAAATCTATTTTCATTCATATTAGACTTTCAATTCCGAAACCTCAAGTCCAAAAGAATACGGAGTTACCAGATTTAAACTAATTTTACTTGGGTACTAATTTGACCCGACAAAATAACGCCCCACTGTGAGCATATATTTTCTACAAGGAACGGTCAAAATACAAAAAACAATTGAATTTTACTTGTTATCATCAATGATTATGATGTGTCACAACCAAATATTATAGCATAGAGGGGTGGATCCAAGGGGGGCGGGCGGGGGCCAGGCCTTCCCAATTTTTTTGCAAAAATATTAGTGGATTCAGATTCCTCTCATCGGGGCAATGAATTTTGACTAGTTTTACGTCAAAAATGATGGCCAGATGAGGGAGAAACGGCTCAGGTAAGATGAAAACGTTCAAAGAAAAATTTGACCAGAGGAAGATGATATCTGACCCTCCTTTGTTCAAATTCCTAGATCCACCCTTGAGCATAAATAACATCAATAAGTATCGATCACCGACTTAGTTGGTGTATTCCCGGATCAAGTAGGATAAATTTAACAAAACGAAAACAAACAAAAAACAATCTCCATCAGCAGTAATAATAATAATAATAATAAATTGAACAATCCAACGAATTTGACCGGTCATAGGAATTATTAATTCAAACGGCATTATTGAACCATCCAGCGAATGCAGCTTGCTTACCGGCCGGCATCCTGCCTTACACACAGGAACACCAGGTAAAGATGCGCCGAAAAATGATGCGACAAAATTTTAGTTCGAGGGACGATTATTCATTATCAGGACTCTCTACAGGTCGAGAAGCAGCCTGCGGGGATCCTCTACGACATCCTTGATGCGTCTCAAGAAGTAGACAGCCTCTCTTCCATCTATCAGTCTGTGGTCGTAGGTCAGAGCAACATACATCATAGGCCTCGGAACAACGATCCCGCCAACGACTGTCGGCCTGGATACAATGGAATGCATCCCCAGGATGGCCGACTGCAGAGGGACAAATGAGGGCATCATCAGAGTTCATCAATATCTCTATACTACAAACATGTAAAAGAAAATAGTATGCATGTTGCGTGGTGCAAATTTTAGCGAAAAGGGTTTCGATGAAAGCCGTCTGACTAATAAGTAAATAACGCGTTCGTCGGATCTGGTATTTGATTGTCGAGCCCGCTCGAGCGTCAACGACGATCCACTGCCCGTGCTCCTCGCTCGACGACCTGCTCAGCAATCAGCGAGCGGGCAGGTGATCACCGTAGAGCTTCTCTGTAGCTTTTTCAATTGATTATTTATTAATGTTAATTAACTATTAAATAACGTTAATTAATACAATTATTCTTGCACGGAGTTTCCACACGCCCCAACAGCCAAAGTACACTCCCGTCCATGATGAAAAACATTGTTTCCCTGCCGCATAATACAAAACCGGGAACGGCAAGCGACAAGGGTTTTGCCTCTACCGGGGCAAGGGCAAATCAGGTGCAAGATTGTTTGTACATAAAAAAACGACAGATAATTAAGTTGGAGATCAAGACATACTTGGGGAGGATTAATAATTGGTGTGCTCAAGAGACTACCATACACGCCACCATTTGAGATAGTGAATGTGCCTCCCGCCATTTCATCGATCGATATCGTGCCTCCACTCGCCCTCTTTGCGAGCGTATTGATGTTTTTTTCGATCTCGGCGAAATTCATCTTATCGGCGTCACGGAGAACCGGCACGACCAGGCCCTGATAAAATATAAGCGAGATTGATCAGTATCACTCATTACAATTAATATGTATGCATTAACTAACACCTGAGTGCCAATGACAACAAAAGGATATAGAAGGTTATGTGTGCAATGGCTGCGCAACCTGGAATGGACCATATGCCTAAAAAAAACGTCAGCTTTTTAGCTAATGGGTTGCATAATTCCCTGCAAATTACCAGGAAGGTTTATATATGTTCGATTATTTATTGAATGATAAAAGCCTGCTCTTCGAAAATCTCTTCCTTCTCTTCTAGATCAAAAATCAGTCGAGGTTTTATCCTCATACTCTCATGAAAAAACTACACTAATTTCTACATTTACAATCTATATAGATAGAAAAAGAAAGATAAATGGATTCATGAAAAATTGGACTAATTTGAGCCTTGTTTTCCTTGTTTATCAAAACTTCCCCTGTAAGTGTACATTGTTAAAATACATGTAAAGGAGAGGTTTTGATAATTTTAACCCCTGTAATTAAGAGCGGAAGTCCATGTAATTAAGCAAAGTTGGAGGGTCCCCATAGATGACCCGTATAATAAATATCATAAATTGTCTTCATTTGTTCACTATGTGAAGTCATTTATCCATGTAAAACAATGGCAGCCGAGCAAACAACCGTATATTTTGAATGTTTGCATGATTAAATCGGGAATATGCAGATGTAAGCTTCAAACATTGACTCCATCACGAGAAATTTTCACGAAATCAGTAACCGTGGTCAGGGTTCAGAACACTTAAATATTATATCATGCTTTATGATAGAGTATCGAACAAAACAAGAGACATGCTTGCATTAAACGGGAAAAATGGATACAATCCGGCGCGGACGCCGGCCAAGATCTAGGAGGCTGGTTCCTCCTAAGACCCCTCTCTCAAATGAGAGCCAAACCCTAATGATCCAAAGATGCCTAAAACACTCTCATACCTCCTCCTTATATAGGAAGGAGGGGGCTCACATGACAATAAACAATAAAATTAATACTTAATTAATATTAATTAATTAATACGAATTAATTAATTAATACCAATTAATTACACTAATTAACTAAGGAGGTTTCCACATGCGATCTTCGATAGTTTTGATGATGTGTGGCTCCTCCGGCGAGTGCGTGCGCGTAACAATATGCCGGTCTTGCAAATCGGCCTTGTCCTCAAGGGCGAGTTCGAAATTTTTGTCGGGATCCTTCAAAATGTCAGCAGCGGGTATCGTCGAACGGAACGACAGCGGACTATGTTTGTCCTCGAAAGAGGGGGTGAAGGGAGGTGCGGATCGAAGATGGAAGAGGAGTCCATGTGATGGGGCTAAGGGAAATAAAATATAGGAATAAAGAGATATTTGGCAGCTAGTGGGGGAGTGGGGTAGCTGACAGCATGGGAAAAATGATTCTCGGGTGGGGTGCACGAGGGAGGCCGATGATAGCACTGTGGCCCTGCGGAAGTTGACAAAAACGGCAGGCGCGTGGGGGGCTCGAGAGGGAGAAGAGAGGGTAGCGTGTGAAGGGGGGTTTCGGGCGGGGGCGTCGAAGGCCATAGGCAGAGGCGCCTGCTTCGATCGTTGATGCGGGGGTGCCGCTTGGAGGAAGCGGAGGTCTGGAGGTAGCGCAGAGTCAGGAGGTGGCGACGCGAGCGCTAACAGAGGAGTACCGCTGCTATGGAATGACGGAAAGCCTCGACAGTGAGCGGATGTCCCTGGTGAAGGCATCGACAGGTCGACGAGAGGCTCTGGACGCTTGATCGTTCTCGGTCCGCTGAGATCGGCCCCTGCTGCTGCTGGAGACGACTGCGGCTGGCCGGAATTGGTGTTGAAGCTGGCTGTCGGAGGCGGTGCGGGAGCTGCGGTGCGGGATAGGGCTGCCGTACGCGTTGCTGGAGGAATCCGCACAGGGGAGGGATCGCTCCTCCAGGCTGCTGCAATCGCGTCCGGAAGCGGCGTGGCTTGGAGCTGGCGAAGGTGGGTGAGGATGTCGTTCATCAGATCGGTATTGCGGTCCAGCCGATCGAGGAGGTTGTTGTAGGGGCTGCTGGTACTCGGCGGCTGAAAGTGCAGCGGGCGGAGGGCGGCAGGTCGGACCATTGATAGAGTATCGAACAAAACAAGAGACATGCTTGCATTAAACAGGAAAAATGGATACAATCCGGCGCGGACGCCGGCCAAGATCTAGGAGGCTGTTCCTCCTAAGACCCCTCTCTCAAATGAGAGCCAAACCCTAATGATCCAAAGTTGCCTAAAACACTCCCATACCTCCTCCTTATATAGGGAGGAGGGGGCTCACATGACAATAAACAATAAAATTAATACTTAATTAATATTAATTAATTAATACCAATTAATTACACTAATTAACTAAGGAGGTTTCCACATGTGCTCTTTGATAGTTTTGATGATGTGTGGCTCCCCCGGCGAGTGCGTGCGCGTAACACTTTATAAATAAATATACTCACAATTTACCCGGACTAAGAAAACGCAGTTTCAACCTAACCAGAATGCAGGCTGACATAAGATTAAGATTTTATAAGGGTTATAAACTCACAGCAAGTTGATGCTTTCAGTCCACTTAATCAGTTCCAATTTGATGCCAGTTAAAGTTTCACGCATCACTTTCGTAGCAGTTCTTAATGTCATTGTTATGGTTCTAAATTAAGGATATATCTGATTTTTACATTAAAATTGGATCGGTTCGTAGCAGTTCTTAATGTCATTGTTATGGTTCTAAATAAAGGATATATCTAATTTTTACATCAAAGAACTAGAGTACTCTCTTTCTCTCCATTGGATTTCTTGTTGTTACGTGTGGTGAAATTGAGGGAAGGGAGGTTGACTAAAGGAGAGAGAAGTCAATAGAAGAAGAAAAGGAACCAGCAGCCGATCTGCCTAATTAGGAGTAGGGGTGTTCACGAATCGAATAGCTCTTCAATCGAATCCAAATTTGTCATAGAATGCAGATATTCAGATTCGTTCGATTATTTAAATTCAGACTCGGATTCGCCCCAAAATCCTGGATTCGACTTTGGATTAGGGTTTGGATTCGAACTCGCTTCAAATGATGGACCAAATCGACTTTAATGGGAAGGTCAAGATCTTTTTTATATATAATATAGATATTCATATCATTCATGAACTATTTGCTAATCTTGCCAATAGAAATAATATTATTCGGATTTGAATACTACTCGAATACAAATTCGTAAAATACGAATCTTAATTGAATCGATTCCCAAATTATTCACAAACTATTTGGTTTGCGAACAACCCTAACTAGGAATACCTACAAGGAGGGGAGGAGAGGAGAAAACAGGAATAAATTAGGTCATCATACTTGCATGCTACAACATAAATGTTTAGAACTTTAAATACGTCCAATACATAAACCAAAGTGAAAGATCCACCGTCCAAAAATAAAAGATCAAGGATTTCTAATCAATTCTTGTCACCATATCGGGACTTTTATCTGATGTATCGGGCTCCAAATACCATAGAACAACATGCAACAACCCTCTGTATTATATAGGAGCCCATCAGATAAACCGATATAATACAGAAACGGTCCAATGGGTCTATAAGGACTCCGATAGGTAGAGAGCCGCTTCTTGTTGTTTCTTGTTCCTCATGGTGAACCGTTCCCCAATAATGCATCTTAGAAAATGCATCCCTACCAAATTCTTGCATTAAAATAGGGTTATCTGTCAAATACACTATGCCATATAATCCTTTCTGAATAGTGCTATCGGGTTGATCTGAGAAGTTCCTTGACGACTAGTTTTGCTGAAAAGTCTATCAAATAGCCTGCCAAGTAGCTTTACTAACTCGTCCGGCAGTAACCCTATTGAGTAGCATGTCGAGTATGATAGCTTCCTGTCATGGCTTAACCTCTATGGGGTTAACCTATGGAATTTTCTAGAGAAATCTAGGAGCATGTAAAGTATTTTGTACATAGTATTCTAGAGAATTGTAAAAGCACTCTAGAATGATCTCATGGGAACATTCTAGAGAACTCGGGAAGGTTGTATATACATGAGGATTGTAGAATGGCCTAGAAATGTAGGTATTCTAGATCCTTCCATCTTTTGGGACATATAAAAGAGGAAGGCCCCCTCATTTGTAAATAACCAAGTTACAAGCCACCAAGAAATACAAGTTCTTTGCTTTCTCAATCTCTCTTGCTCTCCCTTACAAAGTGTTCTCTTACTCATCTCGCCACCACGATCGTTGGAGAAGACTGGCTTAGCTAGTTGTGAAGGGGCGCACAAAGGAGCTAAGGCCGCACGCGACGTCGTCAAGGGGACAAGTCCGTGACAGTTGGTATCAGAGCCAGGTTAACTCAGGTTGACTCTAGTGCGTGGGTCGTGAAGATCAAGAGTAGATGGCTTTGGTAGGGAACAACAACTCTAGCATTGTTGATGAGCGCGGCAGGGCAGCCGAGGAGAAAAGAGATAGAAGGAATAAGAGGGACCAAAGCAAGGGTCGCGATGGTTCAAGCACGGAGCAAAACATGGTTGATCCAGCTGAATTCGAAGCTTTATGAGAGGCGCATCTTACCCTTCATCGGAAAGTGGATCAAATATGTAAGTACTTTGACACTTTCCATGTTGAACAAGAGAAGTTGCAGGTGGATATTGACCTTCTCAAGGAGCAAACTATGGGCAAGTCGGAAGGCGCTTTTGATACCATCATAAGCGACTTAGAAGAGCGCCTCACAAGTCTTGAAAACGAAGTGGATGACTTGCGTAGGCGAAGTGCTACAAATGGTGGAAATTGTGGGAATAGTGCAACCATGGCAAATGCAAAGCTTGATGTGCCCAAACCCAAGAAGTTCGCAGGAAAACGGGATGCATTAGAGGCGGAGAATTTCCTTTGGCACATGGAGAAATACTTGGAAGGATATGACATCACAGATGAGGCACTAAAGGTACGCCATGCTGGTTATTACTTAGAAGACCTTGCTTCATTGTGGTGGAGGAAAATCCAAACAGATATTGCAAAGGGACTCTACCGGATCTATACTTGGGAGGACTTCAAGCAAGAGTTAAGAAGGAACTTCATCCCCGAGAACGCGAAAGATGAAAACTTGCGGAAGCTCAGGGAATTGAGGCAAAAGGGAAGCATCGGAGACTATGTCAAGGAATTCACCGCTCTATCACTTCAGGTATTCGATGTCCCCGAACATATCCTTCTTTTCAACTTCATCGATGGGCTGCAAAATTGGGTGAAACAAGAGGTCAAGAGGAAGGACCCAAGAACCACCAGGGATGCTATTGTCATCGCCGAGTCTCTTATTGAGTTCCAGCGCCAACCAAATCCTATCAAGGAGAAGAAGGATAAGGTGGGTTATGGAAAAGGTGGGGGAGACTGGCGAGACAACAAGGCGGCTCACCTCAAAGAAGGGTCAAAGGCTTTGCCCGATCCAAGGAAGGAGTTCGAGGAAAGGAAGAAGAACTTCACACCTAGAGGAGGATGCTATGTGTGCAAGGGGCCACACCAGATGAGCAGCTGTCCAAAGCTCGGGTCATTGGCAGCTATGGCGGAGAATACTACTCCACCCGAAGAAGGTACATCACAGTTTAGTTCATTGCAATTACTAAATGCTTTGAACGTGCAGCCAACAAAAGCCGCATCAAGCAAGGGGTTGATGTATGTGGAAGCGGTTGTCAAGGGGAAGGCGACAAAAGCCTTGATCGACACAGGAGCTTCACACAACTTCATGACCGAAGGAGAAGCCAAGAGGTTGGGCTTGCAGGTTGTGAATGGCGGAGGTTGGATCAAGACCGTGAAGGGTCAAGCGAGGCCACTAGAAGGAGTCGCACGCCATGTAGAGCTATGCATGGGCACCTGGAAGGGCCGGGTGGACTTCTCAATCGCACCCATGGATGACTTCAAGGTCGTTCTTGGGATGGACTTCTTGGAGAAGATGCAATCCATCATCATGTCAGCGCATCACTCAATTTGCATCTTGGAGGAAGGCAATGCTTGCATGGTTCCCACGGTGCAAGGACCAGCAAAGGAGGGGCTGAAACAGCTATCGGCCATGCAGTTGGCAAAAGGGTTCAAGAAGGGTGAACCAACGTACTTTGCCACCCTAAAGGAGGAAGATGGTGACACGATGGAGGAGGTGCCTCCGATCATTGCGGACGTGTTGGCAAGAAATGAAGACATCATGCCCGCAGAGTTGCCATTGAAGCTACCACCTCGGCGGGAGGTGGATCACAAAATTGAGCTGGAGCCAGGGACGAAGCCCCCAGCCAAAGCACCATACCGGATGGCTCCCCCTGAACTAGAGGAGTTGAGGAAGCAACTCCAAGTTTTGCTGGAATCGGGAATGATCAGGCCGTCCAAGGCGCCATTTGGTGCCCCAGTGCTATTTCAAAAGAAGAATGACGGATCGTTGCGGTTGTGCACAGACTACCGGACACTAGACAAGGTGACGGTAAAGAACAAGTATCCAATTCCTCTCATTGCTGATCTTTTCGACATGCTTGGAAGTGCAAGGATCTACTCCAAGATGGATTTGCAAAAGGGATATCATCAAGTGCGGATTGCGGAAGGAGATGAGCCGAAGACCACATGTGTCACGAGGTATGGAGCATTCGAATGGTTAGTGATGCCTTTTGGTTTAACTAACGCACCGGCTACTTTCTGCACGTTGATGAATCAAATATTCCGCCCCTACTTGGACAAGTTTGTAGTGGTATACTTGGATGATATTGTGGTATATAGCAACACCATCGAGGAGCATGCGGAGCATCTTAGCCGAGTCTTCCAAGTGTTGCGGGAGAATGAGTTGTATGTGAAGAAGTCCAAATGCTCATTTGGACAAGAGGAGATACACTTTCTTGGTCATGTCATCGGGCATGGGAGCTTGCGGATGGACATGGCAAAGATCAAGGCAATTGATGAATGGGAGGCGCCAACGAAGGTACCGGACTTACGATCATTTTTGGGCTTGGTGAACTACTATCGCAGGTTCATCAAGGATTACTCGAGGAGGGCAGTGTCGTTGACGGGCCTGTTGAAGAAGAGCAAAGCTTGGCTTTGGACGGAGGAATGCCAAAGCGCTTTTGAAGACTTGAAGACAGCGGTTTGTACAGAACCGGTGCTTGCTTTGTCGGATTTCAGCAAGAGGTTCGAGTTGCATACGGATGCATCGGACTTTGCAATTGGAGGGGTGCTAATGCAAGAGGGTCACCCCTTAGCTTTTGAAAGTCGGAAACTCAATGAGGCGGAACGGAGATACACCGTTCAAGAGAAAGAGATGATGGTCATCATCCATTGCTTGCAAGTGTGGAGGCATATCTACTTGGGGCGCAGTTCACCATCAAGATGGAAAATATGGCAAGTACTTACTTCGAGACGCAGAAGAAGCAGACCGCTAAGCAAGCAAGATGGCAGGATTTCTTGGCGGAGTTCGACTTTGTGTTGGAGCATAAGGCGGGGAAGACCAACATTGTGGTCGACGCACTAAGCCGCAAAGCCGAGCTAGCCGCGATGTCCACAGCTAATGGGGAGTTGCTGGACAAAATCAGGCAAGGGTTGAAGGAGGATCCTCTTGCCATGCAACTCATGGAGTTGGCCAAGGAGGGTCAAGCTAGAAGATTTTGGGTAGAGGATGAGCTACTCTACACCAAAGGGATGTGATTATACATCCCAAAGTGGGAAAACCTGCGGAGGGATCTCATCAAGGAGTGTCGTGACACCAAGTGGGCTGGACATCCGGGAGAAAGACGCACTTTGGCTTTGTGGAGGATTCATATTTTTGGTCACGGATGAGGGATGAAGTGGAGTTATATGTGAAGGACTTGTCTTGTTTGCCAACAAGACAAGGTGGACAACAAGCATCCCGCGGGATTGTTGGAGCCATTGCCTATAGCGGAGCACCCTTGGGGGTCGGTGACGCTTGACTTCATCAACGCGTTGCCAAAAGCAGACGGGTTCGGATCGATCTTGGTGGTAGTCGATCGTTTCTCCAAGTATGGCACGTTCATCCCTAGCACAAGGGATACTACCGCGGAGGAGACGGCACGCCTATTCTTCAAGAATGTGGTGAAGTATTGGGGGGTGCCGAAGACTATCATTAGTGATCGAGACCCCAGATTTACCGGAAAGCTATGGACGGAGTTATTCAAGTTGCTCGGGTCAGAATTAAACTTCTCCACCAGCTTCCACCCTCAAACCGATGGGCAGACGGAAAGGGTGAATTCCTTGTTGGAATGTTACCTACAGCACTTTGTGAGTGTCAATCAGCAGGACTGGGCCAAGCTGATGGATGTGGCGCAATTTTCGTACAACTTGCAGCGGAGCGAGGCGACCGGGAGGAGTCCGTTCGAGCTTTCCACGGGGAGGCAACCTGGTGGAGACCAGCCTAGATCGGGTCGACGCAAAGGTGCCCGACGTCGCACCCGTCCGGACCTCTACCGACCCTGAATTATTGCATCTGTTCCTTTTGCAATTTATTTTCGTTTGCATTTTTATTTTTGTGCACGCCTGCGTGCGTAGCTATGTTTGGAGCTTTATTTGTTTTCTCCCAGGATATATATATAGTTTCACACACACATATATATATATATATATATATTTTTAGCTGTGTTAAGTACAATAGGCGGTTCAGCCATTCCCAGCCGTTCCCGCATCTCGATCGGGAACGAAACATTCCCGCAGACGCACGCCCACGACGCCGCCTACACGAGCTCTCCTCCAAGCGGTTTCGACAACTTCCGACCTTAACCGTCTACTCCACGAGATCGACCAGGCGAGGTGGTTCGTGGCTTGATGGCGTTCTCCGCTGCAACCCTATAAAAGGGGAAGAGATGATGAACAGTGGGGAGGGTGCTGGAAAAAGTTGAAGGAGGTTTGATTTCTGCGTTTGCTCCCGTGAGAAGTGAGGATAAACAGCGAGTTTTGAGTTCGAGAGTCTGCTATTGAATTCCCGTCGAATCCAGTTGTATTTTTTTACTGTGTTTCCTGTTGATGAACGAGAAGAAGAGGAATAGTGCTTGATTAATGTTGATGTTACTGTTCAGTACTGTTGTCCTTAATTGATTTCTGAAATTGTAGTTCCTTGGTTGCCGTGTGCTTCCTGCCACTTGTTGAGTGCTGAGAGGAAATGATGAACAGTAACAACAATGTCATTGTTTGGGGCATGACTCCCGTTTGCTGAACGGGATTGGCGGTGCTTGTTGTTTCATTCTCGTAATCATTGAACAGAATAGTTCCATTCTCTCACGTTTGAGTGAGATTTCGTGGAACCACCTTAGGTGTGAGAGCAAGTGAGAAATTAGGTTGTTTAGTTTGTGGCTCCTTGCACTAGTGAGTGTTTGAGATTTCCGTGGAACCACTTAGTGTGAGAGTGAGCGAAATCATTCCGTGGTGCCCTTGTGCGATAGCGGCCGACCTCGGAGCGGGAGATCGAAGGTGACGAGGAATTCCTCGCGGGATCGCCGTCGACTTCGATTGCGGAAAGACGCATCTTTCCGTGGGTAACTTGTTCCTTTCTCTTCCTTTGTGTGTATCTAAATTTTCTCTTTAGGATATTAGATTCTTGTGGGTTTTCGCCCGGAATTTTGTCAGCGAACGCTACGTCGAAAACTCCAAACGGAAACATATTTGGAGTTCACGATTTCCGTTTGCTACAACAAGGGGAACAGAACGAAAGTTGCGAGCTTCCTTTCCCGGATCTAGAATTGAACCAGATTTCAAGAAAATTCATTTTTAAAACAAAATAGTAATTGTGCTTTATAAAACCTAGTTGCTTAATTTCTCAAAGTTCGTGCAACACACGCTCAATTTTATTTTTTTTGTAATTGCATGCATTTAGGGTTTCCTAGAAATAGCCGACAGGCGTGCAAACCCTACGCGCCGTCCTGCATCAATTTGGTATCAGAGCTAGGTTGTGAAATTTTTCTAAGTTTCGAAATCCGACATGCGTAGAATAGGAACCCACATAGCATTTTAATTTTTCAAAAAAAAAAGAGAAGTTTTTATTTTATTTTTAGCATAATCATTATCTTAATTGTGTGTTTGCATGCATCTGCGTAGTGGTAGGTTAGTGAGCATGAGTTCACCACATCACACTCCACCTGAACACCCTCAAGAGGTAAATTCGGAGGTGCGTCGAGTTGAACGCGGCCAAGCGAGTCGTGTGAACGAAGGGACGGAACCGCCCCAGTGGTTTCTACCTTTCGCCCACCAAATGGCAGCGTTAACCGAGAGTGTTTATCAAGTGAGGGAAGGGTTTGAAAACCTTAGTGTTAGGATGAATAGTTTAGAAGTACCTCCTCGAGTTTCAATGCCGCATCCAATTCGAGATGAGCATTCTATTCGTCCACAGTACGAAGCCCCTCCACACTATGGAGAGAGGTCTACACTTAGGAGAAATCCTCTATTTGAGGAAGAGGGTCGGAACCCCATAGATAGGCACGAGCTTGCGCGTGATCAGGGTGGGAATTTTTCAAGGAATTTTCCTGAACCCCAATGAGGGCCTATATTAGGCATGCGAGAGAATTATCAGGAGAGACCACATTATGACGTAGCGAGAGAGGAGCGTCCTCGAGACCATCATCGACCTATACCGGCCATGCATCGTGATGAACGCCCTAGAGATTGGCATCGACCGCGGCCCCCACGGCGTCGAGACTATCGTGATCCTTACGATGATGATTACGACTATCCTCCCCGGGATAGGCGACCGGATCTCACACGAGTGGTGAAACTTGATCCACCACTTTATGATGGTTCTATGGATCCCAAAGTCTTTTCAGATTGGGTTATTGATATTGAGACTTATTTTGACTGGTATCGTATGACGGAGGACCAAAAGGTTCAGTTCGCCAAAATGAGATTGACTGGGCGAGCGAAGATCTTTTAGATAGGCGAAGAGCGTAGCCTAGAGAGGAATGGACGCCCTCCCATTACACTTTGGCCCCACATGAAGGCCATATTAGAGGAGCAGTACATTCCCCAGCATTATCAGTCCCGTCTACGAGACGAGCTGACGTCTTTACGTCAAGGGTCCAAATCAGTTTCTGATTATTTAGCTGAGATGAAGGATCTTATGATTAGGTGCAATGTAGTAGAACACCCACGTGACACATTATCCAAATTTAAGTGTGGGCTACGATCTGAGATCCGAGATGAGTTGATTCGATATGGCCATTATTCTCTCCCTGAGATCATATCTATTGCCATCGATATCGAGGAGCACCAGAAGAGAACCTCCCGGTTCAAATCTCAACCTAAAACGAACACTTCTTACAAAAAAGAAGAACATAAAGGTAAGGAGAGTGCGTCGAAGCCTACCTCGGCCTACACCAGAGATCATAATAGGAAGTCCCCCATGGGAACTGTGACCCCTTCACAGATCCAATGTTATGAGTGCCAGCAGATGAGCCATATTTCGAGGGATTGTCCCAAGAGGAAAGGCACGTTGGTTATTCATGAGGTGACTGAGGAGGATGAGTATGTAGAAGAAGCTGGAGTCGAGAGGGACTCACACATTTTGAACGACGAAGTGTACGGTACGCCTAGTGATGAGGAGATAGATCCCGGCGTTCTAGTGGTGAGATGCATGCTATCTACACCACAAGAGTCAGCCGATTATTGGCGGACGAATATCTTCCAGGCCTACTTTAAGGCTGGGGAGAAAGTGTGTCGTTTAGTAGTGGATAGCGGGAGTTGTATGAATGTGATAGCTGAGACAGCTCTAGCCCGCATGGGACTCACTGCTGAGCCGCACCCATCCCCATTTCAGGTAGCTTGAGTTACCAAGACTACATTATCGGTGACTAGGAGATGTTTAGTGTCCATCACTATCGGTACATATTCCGATAAGATCTGGTGTGACGTTATGCCTATGGATGTGTGCCACGTTTTACTTGGGCGACCATGGTTATACGACCGAGATGTCACCATACATGGCAGGTCCAACACTTGCTCCTTTCTACTGGACGGGAAGAGAGTAGTGTTGACCCCGGTGCGACCCAAAGCACCGCAATTCCGCGCGAGTAGTAGTGCGAAAGAAGTTCTTCCTCCCACTGAAAGGAAGAAGACTCTTAGCATTATACGAGGTACTGAGTTCCGTCAAGAGAGTTTTGACGGTGGATTTATGTATGCCTTAGTGGTTTTACAGGCATCCGATTTATCAGAGGTATATGAGTCGACTCCTATACCTGCTAGGAGACTCTTAGAGGAGTTCCAGGACCTACACCCTGATGAGCTTCCGGCTGAGTTACCTCCCATGAGGTGTATTCAGCATGCGATAGACCTTGTTCCTGGAGCTTCCCTCCCTCATCTACCGCATTATCGATTGAATCCTGCCGCCCACGAGGAGTTGCAGAAGCAGATTGGAGAGTTATTAGATAGGGGCTTTATTCGTCATAGCCTTAGCCCTTGTGCGGTGCCTGCCCTCCTTGCCCCGAAAAAGGATGGTACTTGGCGTATATGCGTTGACAGTTGTGCTGTCAACAAGATCACAGTGAAATACCGATTCCCGATACCCCGACTGGATGATATGTTGGACATGTTGACTGGGGCTACGATCTTCTCTAAGATCGACCTTCGTAGTGGTTATCATCAGATCCGTATACGCGAGGAAGACGAGTGGAAGACCGCCTTCAAGTCGAAGGATGGACTTTATGAGTGGCTTGTGATGCCCTTTGGGTTGTCCAATGCCCCTAGTACTTTCGCTCGGATGATGACCCATGTCTTCAGGCCTTACATTGGGAAGTTCGTAGTAGTTTATTTCGACGACATTTTGATATATAGTCAGACTGAGAGTGAGCATTTGACTCACCTACGTACTATTTACGAGCTCCTGCGAGCCGAGCGACTATACATCAATTTGAAGAAATGCGTTTTTATGGCTGAGTCTGTTATTTTTTTGGGATATATAGTGAGCTCCGCTGGCATCACTATGGACCCCGAAAAAGTTCGAGCGATTCGTGAGTGGCCTACACCTCAGAACATTCACGATGTTCGTAGTTTTCATGGGCTAGCCACCTTTTATCGTCGATTCATAAAGAACTTCAGTTCTATTATGGCGCCAGTCACTGAGTGTACGAAGAAGGGAAATTTCAAGTGGACGTCATCGGCAGCTAGAGCCTTTGAGATCATCAAAGATAAGATGTCCACTGCACCTGTTTTGAGACTCCCTGATTTTAGTCACGTGTTCGAGGTATCCTGCGATGCCTCTGGGGTTGGGATAGGAGGTGTACTTAGTCAAGAGGGTCATCCCGTTGGATTTTTTAGTGAAAAGCTTTCAGGCCCGAAGCTGAATTATTCCAACTACGAGCGCGAATTCTATGCGATTGTGCAGACGTTGCGTCACTAGAGGCATTATTTATTGCCCAAGGAGTTTGTCCTCCACTCCGACCATCAGGCGTTGCGTTATATCAATTCGCAGCAAAAGTTGAACCCTCGACAGGCTAAGTGGGTATCATATTTGCAGGAGTACACCTTCGTTCTCAAGCACTGTAAGGGAACGGAGAATCGGGTTGTCGACGCCCTTAGTCGAGTCACCCTCGTATTATCACAGATGCGTACTCAGGTGATAGGATTTGAGCGTATCAAAGATGACTATTCTAGTTGCCCCGATTTTAGCGGAATTTATGATGCGATACGCTCTGATCCCTTTCACGATGAGACCGATTACCTCATTCGAGATGGATATTTGTTTCGTGGAACCCGTCTGTGTATTCCCCGCACCTCGTTGCGAAATTTTATTGTATGGGAATTACATGGCGGAGGCTTAGGTGGACACTTTAGGCGAGATAAGACGGTAGCCTTAGTAGAGGAGCGTTTCTATTGGCCCGGGATGAAGCGGGTTATCGCACAGATTGTCAGTAGCTGCCGCACTTGTCAGGTAGCGAAGGGCAATAATCAGCCCGCTGGATTATATACACCGTTACCGGTGCCCAGTATTCCTTGGGATGACGTTAGCATGGATTTTGTGCTTGGATTGCCACGCACTTTTAGGAAGCACGATTCCATTCTTGTAGTGGTCGATCGGTTTTCTAAAATGGCGTATTTCATCCCCTGCAACAAAACCGACGACGCCTCTCATGTTGCCCGACTTTATTATAAAGAGGTTGTCGCGCACCGAGGGATACCTAAAACTATCGTTACCGACCGAGATGTCAAGTTCACCAGTTATTTTTGGAAGTCACTCTGGAGACTATTAGGTACCAAACTTCTATTTTCGACCGCCTATCATCCACAGACCGACGGTCAAACTGAGATTGTTAATAGGAGTTTAGGAAATTTACTGCGCTGTTTGGTAGGAGATCACCAGGGGAATTGGGATCTAATTCTTCCACACGCTCAATTGGCCTATAATAATTCGAAAAATAGATCTACGGGTTTATCTCCCAATGAGGTTGTTCATGGTCACACTGCACGAGTGCTGCTAGATTTAGCCCCACTACCACCCACTTTTCGGACTAGCCAGTTTGCACACGACTATGCATTGCATTTGCATGATTTGCATAAAGAAATTGAGCGGAAATTGCATAGTACTTATGATTTATACGCAACTCAAGCTAACAAGCATAAAAAAGCTATTAGTTTCAAAGTGGACGACTTGGTGATGGTTCGGCTAAATCCGGAACGGTTACCTTCGGGTACCGTAAAGAAGTTAGCTGACCGTAGAACTGGACCCTTTAGAGTGGTCAAGCGGATTGGGCAAAATGCGTATGAACTTGAGATGCCTTCCGTTTGGGGAGCAAATCCGGTTTTTAACGTAGCCGATCTGACTTTATTCCACGATTATCCACATGAGTCTTTAGATGTTCCATTGCCTTCTCCTCCATTTGATTCTTCTGTGTTGGTGAGTGCTAGTGAGGAGCCACATTCCGGACATACCGACACTCATTCAGTTGCTGACACACCATCTGCAGTTCTATCATTTTCCACTGACAGTTTTCAGGATGAGTATGAGACACCGGGTGATTCTTTCATACCAGTTCCCAGAGCCGCTGACCGACTTCCGCGACAGATATTGGTTCCCGAGCAGATATTGGATGACGAGACAGTGACCACTACTGATGGTGGTTTTCATAGATACTTGGTTCGTTGGCATAGCAGACCAGAGACAGAGACCAGCTGGGTCTTGGCCGAGGAGTTACAGCATATGGATGCCGATCTTCTACAACACTACCGGTCGGAACACTCACCAGAGATGAGTGATTTCGAGAAGGGGAGAGTTGGTGGAGACCAGCCTAGATCGGGTCGACGCAAAGGTGCCCGACGTCGCACCCGTCCGGACCTCTACCGACCCTGAATTATTGCACCTGTTAATTTTGCAATTTATTTTCGTTTGCATTTTTATTTTTGTGCACGCCTGCGTGCGTAGCTATGTTTGGAGCTTTATTTGTTTTCTCCCAGGATATATATATATAGTTTCACACACACATATATATATATTTTTAGCTGTGTTAAGTACAGTAGGCGGTTCAGCCATTCCCAGCCGTTCCCGCATCTCGATCGGGAACGAAACATTCCCGCAGACGCACGCCCACGACGCCGCCTACACGAGCTCTCCTCCAAGCGGTTTCGACAACTTCCGACCTTAACCGTCTACTCCACGAGATCGACCAGGCGAGGTGGTTCGTGGCTTGATGGCGTTCTCCGCTGCAACCCTATAAAAGGGGAAGAGACGATGAACAGTGGGGAGGGTGCTGGAAAAAGTTGAAGGAGGTTTGATTTCTGCGTTTGCTCCCGTGAGAAGTGAGGATAAACAGCGAGTTTTGAGTTCGAGAGTCTGCTATTGAATTCCCGTCGAATCCAGTTGTATTTTTTTTACTGTGTTTCCTGTTGATGAACGAGAAGAAGAGGAATAGTGCTTGATTAATGTTGATGTTACTGTTCAGTACTGTTGTCCTTAATTGATTTCTGAAATTGTAGTTCCTTGGTTGCCGTGTGCTTCCTGCCACCTGTTGAGTGCTGAGAGGAAATGATGAATAGTAACAACAATGTCATTGTTTGGGGCATGACTCCCGTTTGTTGAACGGGATTGGCGGTGCTTGTTGTTTCATTCTCGTAATCATGAACAGAATAGTTCCATTCTCTCACGTTTGAGTGAGATTTCGTGGAACCACCTTAGGTGTGAGAGCAAGTGAGAAATTAGGTTGTTTAGTTTGTGGCTCCTTGCACTAGTGAGTGTTTGAGATTTCCGTGGAACCACTTAGTGTGAGAGTGAGCGAAATCATTCCGTGGTGCCCTTGTGCGATAGCGGCCGACCTCGGAGCGGGAGATCGAAGGTGACGAGGAATTCCTCGCGGGCTCGCCGTCGACTTCGATTGCGGAAAGACGCCTCTTTCCGTGGGTAACTTGTTCTTTTCTCTTCCTTTGTGTGTATCTAAATTTTCTCTTTAGGATATTAGATTCTTGTGGGTTTTCGCCCGGAATTTTGTCAGCGAACGCTACGTCGAAAACTCCAAACGGAAACATATTTGGAGTTCACGATTTCCGTTTGCTACAACAAGGGGAACGGAACGAAAGTTGCAAGCTTCCTTTCCCGGATCTAGAATTGAACCAAATTTCAAGAAAATTCATTTTTAAAACAAAATAGTAATTTTGTGCTTTATAAAACCTAGTTGCTTAATTTCTCAAAGTTCGTGCAACACTCGCTCAATTTTTTTTTTTTTGTAATTGCATGCATTTAGGGTTTCCTAGAAATAGCCGACAGGCGCGCAAACCTTACGCGTTGTCCTGCATCACAACCACTCACTCCGCATACGTTGGCGACCACGGCGGATGACGGAAGAAGCCCAGGAGATTGGTGGATGGCCAAGTCTTGGGAAGAACAAGCAGACGTAGCCAGAGCGTGCTTAAAGAAAGCACGCAAGCGGATGAAGAAATGGGCGGATTCAAAGCGAAGGATGGTGGAATACACGGTTGGGGATAAGGTGATGGTGAAACTTCTCCCTCAACAGTTCAAGGCTTTGCGCAGCTTGCACAAGGGCTTGGTTCGTAGATACGAAGGCCCATTTCTGGTGATTGCAAGGGTGGGTAAGGTATCCTATCGCCTTTACCTACCCGACTCTTTGAAAAGATTCATCCGGTCTTTCATGTCAGCATGTTGAAGCCATATCATGAAGACAATGAAGAACTTCAAAGAAGGACATCGCATAGAGCACCACCAGTGATGACCAAGTCTTTTGATCGAGAGGTGGATGAGGTGCTCACCAGGAGGACAGTGCGAAGAAGAGGTGTACAACCTAGCACACAATATTTGATTAAGTGGAAAGGAAGGCTAGAGTCTGAAGCTACATGGGAGACACTTGAAGATCTCTGGCAATTCAAGAACATCATCCAACAATACGAGGCGACGAGGGCGTCGCCAGGCTAGGTGGGGGAGGATGTCACGGCTTAACCTCTACGGGGTTAACCTATGGAATTTTCTAGAGAAATCTAGGAGCATGTAGAGTATTTTGTATATAGTATTCTAGAGAATTGTAGAAGCACTCTAGAATGATCTCATGGGAACATTCTAGAGAACTCGGGAAGGTTGTATATACATGAGGGTTGTAGAATGGTCTAGAAATGTAGGCATTCTAGATCCTTCCATCTTTTGGAGGGAAATTCTTTTTGGGCCTATAAAAGGGGAAGGCCCCCTCATTTGTAAATAACCAAGTTACAAGCCACCAAGAAATACAAGTCTTTGCTTTCTCAATCTCTCTTGCTCTCCCTTACAAAGTGTTCTCTTACTCATCTCGCCACCACGATCGTTGGAGAAGGCTGACTTAGCTAGTTGCGAAGGGGCACACAAAGGAGCTAAGGCCGCACGCGACGTCGTCAAGGGGACAAGTCTGTGACATTCCGCTATCGTCAAACAAAAAAAAGGTAATTTAATGTGAAAGAAGATACAAGATTTGAGACAAGCTAGACCAAATCTCTTGGGCGCAAGATTCCTGTAAGAGTTTTCTCTCCAAATAGAGCCTAAAGCCAAATGATCCACGATATCTAAAAGACTGACTATCACTCTCTTATATAGGCGGAAGTGAGACAAAAATGCCCTCAAGCTACATAGGCAGACAGGAGAATCCACGGATAGCCCGGGAAAATCATCTTTATCAACACTCCCCTCCTAACAATCGACCTTGTCCTCAAGTATGAGGCCCGTAAGGGTCAACAACAAGCGTCATAGGATCCAAATCAATGAAGCCATAATCATCATCTTTAGCACCAGGCTACAAGCAAAGTCCCTTCGAAGGCATTTGTGTCTGGGAGTGTACGGTTGGTGGAAATGAAAGCAGAGGCCTTTCCCGTGGAGCTCAATGTACTCCTCATGAGATTAAGTGCTGGGGTGGTGGGGTCCCATTGGTGGTGAAATCGGCTGAGGCGGTGGAAAAACTGGCGGCAGAAGATCCGGGTGAAGGCATGTGATCTAGGCGATGGAGAGATGGTTGACGTTTTTGAGGTGGTAGTGGTTGGCGGGGTGGCCGAGTAGAGGAAGGCGGCTAGGCCGCATGGAGTTCCTCGTAGATGCAACGAGCTTGCTACAAGGTGTGGGAGAGAGTAGACGGGTTGTGGCCACAAAGGAGCGCGTCAATGTGGATTGGCAAGCCCACTAGGAAATACCTCAGATAATCGTCAGGGGAGAGTCCAGTGACATGCGTGACGAACTCGGTGAACTCAACGACATAGTTGGCGATGGTGTCGGACAAGCGAACGAAGTTGAGGCACTCGTAGGCATTACCTACTTGGTGGGTGTCATAGTGACAGAGAAATTCCCCCTTTAATGTAGGGTCCACCATAGAGAAAGTCGTCATAAGAACATTCTAGTTGGCAGGGGTGGAGTAGAGGTCGAAAAATTGCTCAACGCATATTATCCAACCGAGGAGATCGGTGTCATCGAATACTGGAATCTGAATCCGGCGGAGGTGGGTCGAGTGGATTTCATTAGCGGGGTGTAGGAACCTCATGTAGTAAATTGTGGATCGGTTTGGGGGCGGTAAAGGTGCTAGAGGTGTCAGTGGAAGGTTAACAACAGGGGTCGCGAGCTCCGAGAGAAGTGTGAGACCTTCTAACGGAGCTTATAGTAGATCCAAGAGAGTTGAATTAGACGAGGCAAAACCAGAGACATCCTCATCGACATGTATGGCCATTGAGTCGTGGGCATGAATCGGAGGAATGGAAGAAGAGAATGGAGCGACGATGGTGATCGGTGAAAAAGAAGGTGCATGGGTCTACAACCTTTGAAGTTGCGCCTGAGTCTCCTTGAGAGCGGAATAGCCGCACACGGAGCCGGTCGAGGCTAGGTTGGAGAAGAAATAATGGGAGATGGAAGGGACCCGTCAATCGAGTGCAAGAAACATCAAAGCAGGGACGTCGAAAGCTGGGAGTTGTCGGGCAAAGCGTGCTCGACCGCGAAATTACGACAATGGACGCTAATGGATCGGGGAGGTGATGATTGGAGGAAGATCGGGGATGGCTCGTGCAATATGAAGTGTAATTTAGAGCGAAAAGGGCCAACATACGCGGTGACTAGAGCGAAATCGAGGATGTCACATGAAATGGGGCGTGCGGTCGAGAGCTCTAACGTATGGAAATGTGGAAGAGCGATTAGTCATGGAGACTGGCTAGCAAGGAAGATTAGGGCTCAAAATTGAACCTTAATAGATGGGAGTCAAATTAATTGATAGATTCCGCTATCGTCGAACAAAAACAAGTAGATTAATGCGAAAAAAGATACAAGATTTTGAGACAAGATTGACATAATCTCTTGAGGGCAGGATCCCTCTAAGAGCCTCTTTCCAAAGAGAGTCTAAAGTCAAATGATCCAAGATACCTAAAAGATTCACTACCACTAACTTATATAGGAGGAAATGGGACATACATAATTACAAAAATTCTCTAAGGCTACATGGGTAGATAGGAAGATGGGTGGATGGCCCGGGAAAGTCGTCTTCGTGTAGAGTAACCCTTCCAAATAGCATGACAAATAAGTATGACAAATTATTACGATGAGTACCTCCTACACATACTGTCTATTTATTAATAAATTTTCTTACTTATTTGTGTTTATTAAATGACTTTCTGCACTCTTGAACCTTATCTCAACCTTGATGACAATGTTGCGTCCAAAGAGATCACGGATGATACAATACCTACACCTTCTCAGATATCCACCACAGCATTACCCATGCCCACAATTCCTTTCTGATCCACAACGCCAAAAACCCTTCACCACCCAAAGTCACCTTACCACCGCTACAAAACAAAATCCTCCGTATCCACCACCACCCAACACACACACAAAATGCTTTTGTTATTCTCTCCAACCGCCTTCCCAAAATCTACCCCCCTATTTCACTTCACCATATCCAACAATTGTACTCGTCTCCAGGCCCACCTACTACTTGCTCACATGATAGCTCTCACCAAACAACTACACATTACTCAACCAACTCGAGTTTACTAACTCGCTCTTTCCAAGTGATCTCCCCATCCACGATCACATCATTTCCCTAGTTGCATCAACAATTTCCACAATCCCACCAGGTTCATCAACAACAACATTCACGTCATTCCCAATCTCATACATGCGACTCCTAGTCGAACCAGCACATTGGCCGACACATCCACCATAGTAGATGGTCAAGCCATCATCAGTCGGTCCTTCGTTGATTGTTCCACCAACGAATACTTCCCTATTTACGTTGATTACGAACTACCCATTCAAACAAATTGCGGCGGTACCTAACTCCAACAAGAAGGAGCTTGCCTCACCTCGAGCAGGAAGGAGCTTGTTTAACATCGAATAGGAGCTCAGGATTTCCAGCACCAATCACTCATGAGGGTTGTAATAAAAATCAAGTACAACACAACACTCGAGCCTTTATCCCACTATAGTGGGGTCGGCTATATGGATCCTTTGTCGACATTGTGCCCTATCTTTAGTCATAATCTCACTAATGCCCAAGTACATCATGTATTTCCTTATAGTTTCATTCCAAGTCTTTATTGGTCTACCCCTCCCCCGTTTAACATGCCTAGTGACTAAACATCCACAACGCCTAACAGGCGCCTTTAATGGTCTCCTTTGTACGTGTCCAAACCATCTTAGTCGAGCTTCTCGCATCTTCTCTGCAATTGGTGTCACTCCTCTCTTATCCATGATACTTCCATTCTTAATTTTATCCAGTCTCGTGTGTCCACACATCCACTTAAGCATTCTCATCTCCGCAACTCCCATTTTTGCTCATGTACATAATTCATTGCCCAACACTCAAAACCATAGAGCATCGCTGGTCTAATTGCAGTACGATAAAAGTTGCCTTTAAGTTTTAATGGTACTTTACGATCACATAAGATCCCTGACGCACCTCTCCACTTCAACCAACCTGCTTGGATTATGTGTCACATCTTTATAAACACCTCTATCTTTTTGAACTATCGATCCAAGATATTTAAAGCACTTCTAAAATGATTGTAATAAAAATCAAGTAATGAAATAAAATGACTTTGAGACAATATAAAATTCTATATAAGGAAAATCCTTTCTGAAGCTATTACCCGTTTGGAAAAGAGATGTAGTTTTCATCACTTATTCAAAAGTAATCCAAGGAATGATATGACTTCTCGCCCATTCCCCCTCCCCCTACAGTAAATGGCCCCCGATCCAACATCACTGAGGTTTCACACCCCTCGTTCTTTTTCACTGCTGTCAAAATGGATATTATCAACCACCTTTTACAAAAGATCCACTCAAGTCTTCAGCGCTCCCATAAACTCAAAAAATTGGATATTGTCAAACACCGCCCCACCCGTCATCCTTCCATCCTCTTCTTCCATGACCACCTCCACCACATTCAGATCCCTTACCAGCCTCAGTTTTTTCAGCACTCCCTTATGGTTGAACCTTATCTCAACCTTGATGACAATGTTGCGTCCAAAGAGATCAGGGATGATACAATACCAACACCTTCTCAGATATCCACCACAGCATTTCCCATGCCCACAATACCTTTCTGATCCACAACGCCAAAAACCCTTCACCACCCGAAGTCACCTCGCCCATTACCCCTCCCCCTACAGTAAATGGCCCCCGATCCAACATCACTGAGGTTTCACACCCCTCGTTCTTTTTCACTGCTGTCAAAATGGATATTATCAACCACCTTTTACAAAAGATCCACTCAAGTCTTCAGCGCTCCCATAAACTCAAAAAATTGGATATTGTCAAACACCGCCCCACCCGTCATCCTTCCATCCACTTCTTCCATGACCACCTCCACCACATTCAGATCCCTTACGAGCCTCAGTTTTTTCAGCACTCCCTTATGGTTGAACCTTATCTCAACCTTGATGACAATGTAGCGTCCAAAGAGATCAGGGATGATACAATACCAACACCTTCTCAGATATCCACCACATCATTTCCCATGCCCACAATACCTTTCTGATCCACAACGCCAAAAACCCTTAACCACCTGAAGTCACCTTACCACCACTACAAAACAAAATCCGCCGTTTCCACCACCACCCAACACACACACAAAATGCCTTTATTATTCTCTCCAACCTCCTTCCCGAAATCTACCCCCTATTTCACTTCACCAATTGCAACACTTGTACTCGTCTCCAGGCCCACCAACTACTTGCTCACATGATAGCTCTCACCAAACAACTGCACATTCCTCAACCAACTCGATTTTACTAACTCGCTCTTTCCAAGTGATCTCCCCATCCACGATCGCATCATTTCCCAAGTTGCATCAACAATTTCCACAATCCCACCAGGTTCATCAACAACAACATTCGCGTCATTCCCAATCTCATATATGCTGCTCCTAGTCGAACCATCACATTGGCCGACGTATCCACCATAGTAGATGGACAAGCCATCATTAGTCGGTCCTTCGTTGATTGTTCCACCAACGAATACTTCCCTATTGACGTTGATTACGAACTACCCATTCAGACAAATTGCGGCGGCACCTAGCTCCAACCAGAAGGAGCTTGTCTAACCTCGAATAGGACTCAGGATGTCCAGCACCCATCGATCATATGAGGGTTGTAATAAAAATCAAGTACAACACAACACTCGAGCCTTTATCCCATTATAGTGAGGTCGGCTATATGGATCCTTTGTCCCCATTGTGCCCTATCTTTAGTCATAATCTCACTAATGCCCAAGTACATCATGTCTTTTCTTATAGTTTCATTTGAAGTTTTTATTGGTCTACCCCTCCCCCGTTTAACATGCCTAGTGACTAAACTTCCACAACGCCGAACAGGCGCCTCTAATGGTCTCCTTTGTACGTGTGCAAACCATCTTAGTCGTGCTTCTCTCATCTTCTCTGCAATTGGTGTCACTCCTGTCTTATCCCTGATACATTCATTCCTAATTTTATCCAGTCTCGTGTGTCCACACATCCACTTAAGCATTCACATCTCCGCAACTCCCATTTTTGCTCATGTACATAATTCACTACCCAACACTCAAAACCATAGAGCGTCGTTGGTCTAATTGCAGTACAATAAAACTTGCTTTTAAGTTTTAATGGTACTTTACAATCACATAAGATCCCTGGCGCACCTCTCCACTTCAACCAACCTGCTTGGATTATGTGTCACATCTTTATCAACACCTCCATCTTTTTGAACAATCGATCCAAGATATTTAAAGCACTTCTAAAATGATTGTAATAAAAAACAAGTAATGAAATAAGATGACTTGCGACAATATAAAATTCTATATAAGGAAAATCCTTTTGGAAGCTATTATCTGTTTGGAAAAGAGATGTAGTAGTTTTCATCACTTATTCAAAAGTAATCCTATGAATGATATGACTTCTCGCCCATTCCCCCTCCCCCTACAATAAATGGCTCCCGATCCAACATCACTGAGGTTTCACACCCATCGTTCTTTTTCACTGCGGTCAAAATGGATATTATCAACCACCTTTTACAAAAGATCCACACAAGTCTTCAACGCTCCCATAAACTCAAAAAATTGGATATTGTCAAACACCGCCCCACCCGTCATCCTTCCATCCTCTTCTTCCATGACCACCTCCACCACATCCAGATCCCTTACCAGCCTCAGTTTTTTCAGCACTCCCTTATGGTCGAACCTTATCCTTGATGACAATGTTGCGTCCAAAGAGATCAGGGATGATACAATACCTACACCTTCTCAGATATCCACCATAGCATTACCCATGCCCACAATTCCTTTCTGATCCACAACGCCAAAAACCCTTCACCACCCGAAGTCACCTTACCACCACTACAAAACAAAATCCTCTGTATCCACCACCACCCAACACACACACAAAATGCCTTTGTTATTCTCTCCAACCGCCTTCCCGAAATCTATCCCCTATTTCACTTCACCATATCCAACACGTGTACTCGTCTCCAGGCTTACTACTTGCTCACATGATAGCTCTCACCAAACAACTACGCATTCCTCAACCAACTCGATTTTACTAACTCGCTCTTTCCAAGTGATCTCCCCATCCACCATCACATCATTTCCCAAGTTGCATCAACATTTTCCACAATCCCACCAGGTTCATCAACAACAACATTCACGTCATTCCCAATCTCATACATGCTACTCCTAGTCAAACCATCACATTGGTCGACGCATCCACCATAGTAGATGGCCAAGACATCATCAGTCGGTCCTTCCATCATCAGTCGGTCCTTCGTTGATTGTTCCACCAACGAATACTTCCCTATGGACGTTGATTACGAATTACCCATTCAGACAAATTGCGGCGGCACCTAGCTCCAACCAGAAGGAGCTTGCCTAACCTCAAGCAGGAAGGAGCTTGTTTAACCTCGAATAGGAGCTCAGGATTTCCAGCACCCATCACCTCAAGCAGCAAATAGAAACCACAACATCTCATGTTCCCGTCGTTGGCGTCGACTCCATCCGTGTCGATCGAAGCAGGATTTCTAGCATCCATCAACTCGAGCAGCAAACAGAAATCGCAGTATCGCTCGTTCCCGTCGACTCCATCTGCGTTAATCGGACATTGCGCGCACGCCCGACATTACACGCTCGCGAGACATTATCGTCGCCCGCCGCCGCAGGGAAACGATAGCTCGACCCCTCTTCATCATCGACCCGTACTTTCCCTTCATCAACGCACGCCTGTCATTGTCGCAACCAGACCATGCTTAAATAATCAAGGTTGTCAGGACCGAGATCCTAGGTGGGATCATTTTGTGGCTGGATCGGTTCTTAGGATCCAATCGGTGATTGTAAGATCCTACAACATTCATAAATTAAGACTTGAAATATGAACATTCAATTTTATATCATTGAATTACAAACAATCAACGTAAAAAACCTATAAAACTAACCAATAGTTGAATAATTATAACAAAAGGAAGTAAATGAACTACTTCTGGAATTACCAAGTTTTTATTTAGAAGTCCTCTCTTGATTTACAGAGTAAAAACTACTTCTTGCTCATTTATTCTTAAATAAGAACTGGAGAATGTGAATACTAATATTTTATGTGAACTTAAATAAGTCGTAGTTGGAAAAAACTGAAGTAAACCAAGTAAATGAACATTAAGAAAATATTTGAAATCCTAGCAATTAGAGAGTCGTGGGATGGTTAGAGAAAACATTTGAAATCAAAGGATTCATATCTAAGATGTTGAACCTTGAACCTAATCAACAAGAACAAAAATCTAAGATGTTGAATGGTTCAAAGATACTAACTTACTAAGAAACAACAACAACAAAATTAGATAAGCAGAAAGAGCATATCTAAGATGTTGAACCTTTTCTTTAAAAACGAAAGGCTGGATAAGCAGAAAGAGCATTTTTTTAACTGCCTGAAGGTTGGATAAGCAGAAAGAGCATATCTAAGATGTCGACCTGAAGGCTGGATAATTACCTTAGGTCCTTAGGAAGTAGGAGCATCGACCTGGAGGTAAGATAAGCAAAAAGAGCTGGAAGTGGAACTCTGGTCGTCGGACTGGAAGTTTGGACAGGACGTGCAGTCTGCTAGGTCGTCGCCTCATCGGCCTGAAACTCTGGAAGGGATGGGAGGATGGCGACGATGACCTGGAAGGGGAAATGTCGGCGATGACATTGGCGGTTGCGGTCGACGTTCGCAGAAACGTAAAAAGACGAGGAAATAGAGCTTCGCAGAGGCGCGCGTCTGGAGTCGGGACTCCAAAAGCAGAAGCGAAGCGGAAATGAAATAAAATAAGCCGCTCGCCGCTCGATTTTTTTTAATTAGATTCGGATCGTTAGGATCGGGTCGGGATCGCGATCCTACGACCCGGGTCGCGATCCCGCATGGAGAAGCCCTGATTTCCATCCCAAATAAGATCCGGATCGAATTTTAAAATCAGGATCGTAAGATTGTACGATTCTACGATCCGGATCGCAAACCTGATAACGTTGGTACTAATCAAACTTGGATCTTGCTTCTAAAAACTAAAAAATTCAAATGACTTCAGAATGTTTGAGCCTTGTGTTGATTTAAAACTACTGTCGATAGCTGTTGACGAGAAAATCTTGAACCCTTAATTTGAATTCAACCGAGATTCTAAACCAAGTTTTAATGATAACCCATTCTCAAGGGACTTCTTGAAAGAAAGAAAAAGAACTTGTTTTGGACAAATACGAATTTTCATAGTGTTTTCAGTTTACAGGATTCAGTCCCATAAGACCATTTTTGCATTATAAGCTCGAACTTAATGTCTCAAAAGGCAAATGTAATATCAAGGTCACCTAACCACCTCTGAAGCATAAAGAAGAATCCAGGATCAGAATAGATCTACAAAAGAATGAATCTATTGCAATGCCAAACTAATCGTTCATATCAAAATATAAGAGACAAAACTAAGAGAAAATAATCAGCATACTACTATAATATAGAATTGATCAGTCATCATAATAGAAGTCTTATTAGTAAAAAAACATGCTGGAAGAATTTACAAGGAAAATATTCACCTTAGGTGTGCCAACAGCAATACTAATGTCGATATAATCTCTATAGATGATATCCTCGCCATCAATAACTGCATTAACAATTGGCTGATTCTGCAGTCCACTAACAGCAGCCTGGTATATCAAGATAAGAAGTCTTTAAATTTAATTATCAAGGAATGGAAACACTGGCTGTTGATCTATCACACTATGCATACCTTGATAAAACCGGACATAAGTCCCAACTTTGTGCCATGCTTTTCAAAGAAGGCATCTTTATATTCAGATCGAAGTGCCATCAAATTAGTCCTATGAACAATTCATCAAAAGTAACAAGAAGAAATATTTAAAACAGAATTGGCTATAAGCAATCAAAGATAAACTGTAATTAAAAGTTGAAAACACCGGCTAAAAGGAGGCTCTTTCTATGTTGCAAATCGTGAACGCATGAAAAAACATATGGAAGACAAGGGAGGTATTCAAATTGGAACCGAGCATATATGATGTAGACAGAGGATGATGATCATGATATTTTATTTTCTTAAAATGCTACAAATTTTCTTAGAAGGGGAGCCTTGGCGCACCGGTTGAGGTGTTGCCGTGTGACCTTGAGGTCACGGGTTCAAGTCCTGGAAGCAGCCTCTTGCAAAAATGCATGGTAAGGTTTGCCTACATTTCACCCTTGTGGTGTAACCCTTCCCCGGACCCTCGCTGCGCGGGGATTCCTTTATGCACCGGGCTGCCCGTTAGAATGCTACAAATTTTATTTGTTTTGATGTTTGATTCTTTTGTATTCTTCATCTGATCATGATATTGTATTTTCTTAGAATGCTACAAATTTTATTTGTTTTGATGTTTGATTCTTTTGTATTCTTCATGAAGAAGACAGAAGTGTTGTATTCCTTATGATATGAACTTTTTAGGATCATATTGATGTTTAGTTTAGGCAGAGGCTTGAGTATTTGTATTTGATCAGCTAGGTAAGGTTTCCATTCTCGTATTATATTAGTCCCATATGAGGGCCAAATCTTTTCTTTTTCCAGCAATTCAGCTTTGGTCTCTTAATTCTATCATGATTCACAGGGCGGAATGAGTTATTATGTGGTTGGTGAAACTTAATTTGACTTGTCTTTTGCAGGCTGATTAAAAAAATTATTACAACAAAACATTCAAGCTTTTATCCCACTATAGTGGGTGTTTGCCCGGAAATCCGCGACCTCACTTCTCCAGTCAGAAAGAGCCCCTCCAGCGATCTCAGATTTGAGAGACCGCCCAGATCGCCTGCTCCCCCTCCGGTGTTTTCTCCCAAGGCACAAGCGATCAAGCCTCTGCCAGACCGCCAGACCGCGCGGTCTGGGCTCTTTTTCCTTTTTTGTTATTAGCACCCCTTTCCTCTGCCCCAGTTCTCATGTACCCCGGGCAGCCCGTAATTTTTGGATCTGCCCGTTTGGGCAGCCTTCGCGTCTATAAATAGAGGGGTAGGGGTACCTGAAAAGGGACTTTTTGCTTCGAGCCTTCAGCTTACAACCTGTGTAAGCGGTCTCGAATTCTGTCGCTTTTCTACCTCTTACCCTGGCCTGTTTTAGACTCCCCCTCTGTAATCCTTTTTTGAGATCAATCAAAGAGTTTTTCTTCCTGTTGATCTCTCCTTCGACATCTTCATCCTAAGTAACCTGCACTCCGCAGTTTCTTCCCTTTTCTTTCAGTGTGAGTCCTGGAGGTACATTTTTTGTACCAACAGAACGAACACGCGACCTTCAGATCCGGAGTGTTTAGGTGAAATCAGTGGACTTTCTAGATGTCAGACCGCAGGCATCGTTCTCGCCGGTCTCCCAGTGGTCGCCCCTCGAACAATCCGACCTCCTTAGAGGATTTGGAGCGTCGTTTTGAGCTTTGCGTCGAGCAAGCCCTCCGATAGGCCGCCCGAGCTCGTCGGGAGACCGCTCAGGCTCAGCAAGAGTCTGCCAGGCAGTTTGAAGTTTTGAGTCAGACCCTGGCCGCGATCTCTCAGAAGCTTCTTCCCCAACCCAGTCAGACCGCTACCTCTGACCGCTTAGTTGGTGGTCAACCTCTTGACCGCGCGACCTCCCAGCCCGCAGCTCCTGTGCGACCTCAAGCCGGAGAGTTCGCAGCCCGCCAGGATTTCTTCAGAACAGCATCTCAGGGACCTCCTGCTCAGCCCCTGAATTTCCAGGAAGATTGTGCCTATCCTTCAGCCCCAGCTTTTGCCTTTCCTGCTTCTTTTGACGTTGTTGAAGCGGAGGAGCCTTCCCCCTTTACCAATAGAGTTCGTTGGGAGTCAATTCCCAACGTCTTCAGGGAATCCCGTCTGCCCATGTTTACGGGGGAGAATGACCCAATTTCCCATCTTCAAGCTTTCGAGTCCGCCGTTGCTCTGAGGACTCTCTCCGATGCTGTGAAGTGTAAGTTGTTGATCACTTCCTTCGATGGGCAAGCCCGGGAGTGGTTTTATAAACTACCTTCCCAATCCATCCCGAGCTTCGCCGTCCTGAGGCATGAGCTTCTTTTGAGGTTTGCAACCTCTAAGAAGAGGAAGAGTGGCCCTGCAGCCCTCTTCAAGATCAAGCAGGGAGAGGGAGAGACTTTAGCTCGCTTTATTGATCGGTTTCAGCAGGAGATCCTTGGAATAAGGGATGCAGATCCCTCTCTCTATATGGTAGCTCTGATCAACGGCTTGCAAGAGGGGCCTCTCAAGTTTGAGGTCACGACCAGGGAGCCCAGCTCGTATCAAGAGCTGATTAGTATTGCCAACCGCCATATAGAGGGGGAGATCCATAACCCTGTATATGTTTCCAATCTGACGAGTAAAGCCATCCAGAAAGGTTCGGCAGGTTTTTATCCAGCCCAGCCATCGTCCAAACCGCCTCGCCAAGAGTTCCAGCCCTCTTATCAAAAGGGAAGGAATTCCCGTCATTATCGCCCTCGTCAGGGAAATCAACAGTTCCAGCCTGAAGGGTCCTCGCTGCCAATCCCGGCTGCCCCGACTCAGCAATCCACACCAGTCCATCAAATCGAATATCCTCAACCGCATTTGCCAACCCCTTCTCAACCACCCTTCAACGATTCTCAAGAATCCTTCACCAACCTTGGCATCTCTATGAGTGAGGTACTTCAGGTTCTTCAAAAGCAACCCTTTTACAGAAGGCCTTCCCCGATCAACTCTGACCCAAGAACCAGGAATCCGGCTCTCTACTGTGAACATCATAGGGAGAGAGGTCATGTGACCGAGAATTACAGAGTTTTGCGCTTACTGGTGGAAAAGCTCCTGAAGGAAGGAAAGTTCAAAGATCTGTTCCAGAAAGGAGATCTTTCCAAAGCTTCGACCTCCAAGAACAAGGAGGTAGCAGAAGTTCTATGGGAATGCGAAGAAGTGGACGATGTTGGCTCTCTTGACAACATCGGATACCCAGGTGAACGTATAGATGCAAATGACTAAGGTACTTTAGGTAATTTCTTTTGCATTCATGGAGGTGCAGGACTTGAATCTTCCAGGAAAGCTAACCTTGCAAGGGTCTATCAATCCGAGGCTGCAACTACCTCCTCCTCTGCTCCAGTTCGGGGAACGGTCACCTTCGGGCAGGAAGACCTTTCTCCGACCGCCAACCCTTTCAACGACGCAGTTGTTATCAAGGCGGTAATCGAAAATTATACTGTGGATAAGATCCTGGTAGATACCGGAAGCTCGGTGAATGTTCTCTTCAAACCTGCTTTCGAGGCACTGAAGACCGGGAAAGTTCTTCTCTCTACTAAAGGGCATCTCTATGGTTTCTCAGGGGAGAAAAAAGAGGTGGAAGGAGTTGTCACCCTCTCAGTGACGTTAGCAGGAATTGTGAAATTGGTAAAATTCATAGTCGTTGAAGCCCCGAGCAGCTACAACGCAATTTTTGGGAGGCCAGTCCTGAACGAGTACCAAGCAATAATTTCAACCTATCATCAGGCCGTGAAGTTTGCTTTGAATGGTAACAATACCGGATTAGGAGCGATCCGAGGAAGGCTAGAGAATGTTACAACAGGACGGTTAATGTGATCGAATCATCTCCTCTCCAGGTAATTGATATCTCCTCAACACCTCAAATTCCTGATCAAGTCAAAGCGGCAGAAGAGATAGAAGAAGAAGATGCAAGAGATGGAGCTCGCTTGGAACCTGCCCAAGCGATTCAAGCCGTGCCAATCACCGAAGAAGATAAGAGCAAGAAGCTTTCGATCAACGCTGAATTGCCCAAAGCTGATAAGGATCAACTTAACTCTTGCCTCCTGAAGAACTTGGATGTCTTCGTCTGGTCGGCGGATGATATGCCAGGAGTCGATCCAGATGTTGCCTGTCACCACCTCAACATCGATCCTAACTTCACCCCAATCAAGCAAAAGAAAAGAGCAGTGGCTCTCGCTCAGCCATTCCGGGAGGAGGTGGAGAAATTGTTAAAGACTAAATTTGTTCAGGAGATTCAATACCCTGAGTGGGTATCAAATGTTGTAATGGTTAAAAAAGCTGGTGGAAAATGGCGGATGTGTGTAGACTTCACCAAACTTAATAAAGCTTGCCCTAAAGATTGTTACCCCTTGCCTCGGATAGATTCTTTAGTAGACTCTGCGGTGGGATTTTCTTGCATGAGTTTTTTAGATGCGTTCTCCGGCTATCATCAAATAAGAATGCACAAGCCCGACATTCCTCACACCTCATTCATCACGAATGAGGGATGTTTCTGTTATCTCGTAATGCCTTTTGGGCTAAAGAATGTCGGTGCAACTTATCAGAAAATGGACACTGTTTTTAAAACCCAGAAAGGGAGAAATCTAGAAGTTTATGTCGATGATCTCTTAATCAAAAGCAAGCTTTTCTCAACTCACCTTAACGACCTAAATGAAACATTTGCAACCCTCCGAAGCTTTAATATGAGATTGAATCCATTGAAATGCGTTTTCGGAGCTAGCAAAGGAAAATTTCTTGGCCATCTCCTTACTCCGGAAGGGCTGGAGCCAAATCCCAATAAGGTGAAAGCTATCTTAGAAATTTCATCTCCCAAGACCCCTAAGGAAGTTCAGCAGCTGGGTGGGAGGATGGCAGGTTTGAGTCGTTTCATCTCCCGCTCCGGAGATAAGAGTGCTTCTTTCTTCAAAACTCTCCAAGGAGGGGCCAAGTTTGAATGGCAAAGGAGTGTGATGATGCTTTCAATCAGCTCAAAAAGCAATTAACATCAACTCCCTTGCTCCAGAGCCCTAGAGAAGGAGAAGACCTCTTTCTGTATCTCGGAGTCGGCTCCGATGGCATCAGTTCGGTTTTAATCAGGGAAGAGAAGAAGCAGTTTCCAGTTTATTACGTAAGCAAAATTTTGAAGAGTGCAGAAACCCGGTACCCAATCCTTGAGAAATTAGCCCTGATGCTCGTGACTTCGGCACGAAGGTTGAGACCTTATTTCCAAGCCCATTCAATTCAAGTTGTCACCGATCTTCCGCTAAAGAGTGTCTTAGAGAAGCCGGAGCATTCAGGTAGATTGGCGAAGTGGGCGATAGAGCTCAGCGAATTTGACATATGTTATATTCCCAGAGTAGCAATCAAAGCTCAGGTGCTGGCGGATTTCATGATTGATGCAAAGGAGGCTAATTCAGAGAAGGAGCTCGGAACCCCTCTCGCCTGGACAATCTTCGTTGATGGAGCCTCAGGAAAAAATTCCTCCGGAGCTGGAGTTATTTTGATCAATCCAAATGGAGTTAGATTGGATCAGACCTTGAAGTTTTATTTTCCAACAACAAACAATCAAGCAGAATATGAAGCTTTGCTCGCCGGTCTCAAATTTGCAAGAGAATTGGGAATCGAGGATGTTCAAGTCAAAACAAATTCTCTGGTGATGACGTCTAAAGTAAATGGAAACTTCGAGACCAGAGATCACATTTTGAAGCAATATCAAGCTCTAGTAAAAATTGAGATAAGTTTAAGAGCTTTACAATCCAGCATATCCCAAGAGAAGAGAATAAGGAAGCGGATGAGTTGGCAAAATTCGGTCTTCTTTCAGGAGGAACTACCTCAGAGTTATTTCGTCCAGCTATTGAGGAGGGAGAAGTTATGCAGATAGACCAATGTCCGTCCTGGATGGATCCTTTCATATTTTACCTCTCGACCGGAGATTTTCACTCAACGGTAAAAGATAGAAAAAGGTTTAAGCTTAAAGCAGCCTATTATTATCTTGTTGCAGGAATTCTTTACAGGAAAACCTTTCTTTCGCCTCTTGCACGATGTGTTTCCAAAGAAGAAATTCCAACTATCCTTCAGGAAGTTCATTGGGGAGAATGTGGTGGTCATTCAGGAGCTAGAACCTTGGAAAGGAGGATTCTAAGACAAGGATATTTCCGGCCCCAAATGAGGAAAGATGCAGAAAAATTCGCAAAGAAGTGTGTTCAGTGCCAGAAGTTTGCCCCCCTTCAGCATCAGCCAGTTCAGCAGCTTAAGTCTATAGCCACCCCATGGTCGTTTGCAGTTTGAGGAATGTATTTGATTGGACCTTTTCCCTTGGCAAGCGGGCAGCGCATATTCATTTTGGTCATGATTGATTATTTTAGTAAATGGATTGAAGCAAAGGCGTTAGCTAAGACTACTACTCAGTGAGGAATTTCATCTGGGGGGAGATAGTTTGTAGACACGAAATTCCCATGGTAATCATCACGGATAATGGCCCGCAATTCAACAACTCAAGTCTTATAAATTTTTGTGATCAGATCGGCACTGAATTACGGTTTGCCTCTGTACATCACCCTCGGAGCAATGGTCAGGTAGAAGTTGCTAATAAACTCATAATCAACCTCTTGAAGAAGAAAGTGGAAAATCTTAGAGGGAATTGGGCAAAAAAACTATCTTCAGTATTATGGGTTTTAAGAACAACTCCAACTTCGGCCACTGGAATTGGGCAACAGCAAGATCTGGCTCAGTTGGGAAGCTTAATCAAAACTGGACAAGGTCGTTCATTGTTAAAGAAGCGCTCAAGAATGGAGCATATCGTCTCCAATCTTATGAAGGGGAAGATTTATCTCACACTTGGAGTGGGGATGACCTCAAGCGTTTCTTTTCTTAAAACTTGTATTTTTCTATCCTTTTTCTTTCTTTTTTGAAAGCATTATGATAATGTGGATGTAAATTCTTACCTCATGCATATTAGTAAGAAAACCTTGAGATATATTACTTAACTATTAAAGGCTAAGGTCCTGACGGATCCTAATTCATTCCCCCTCGACTTGAAGCTTGAGTGGTAAAATCTGCCGGGACCACAGGTAGCGGGGAGATTTCGCATCTGTGTAGCAGTGGCTTGCCAAGCTCGTGCGGAGGAACTTTAGGATGTCGGGTCCTAGCTGACATCTGACACACCTCTACGTTAAGGGAGGTTTTAGGTGAATGTTCAGCTCTGTCATGCATTGTAGAAGGACATCGTTACAGTCTTGATGATCTTTCCGTGGAAAGCAATGTCGGTGTAACCTCCGCGGAATGACCGCACCTGCCCTATGGATCATCTTGTTTTGTGACCCTCGAATGCTCATTGGTGTGAGGATAGCCAAGAGGAGGTTGGTTGTATGGTGTAACCTTAAGTAGTCTCTTGGGGAAAGCAATGTCGGTATGACCTCCGCGGCGTAACTACACCTGCCCCTTCTTTTATCATCCAGAGCTGGTTTTCTCTTTTCCTCACTCTCTTTTTCTGAAGATATTAGAATGATGATGGTCTTTTGAGGAAAGCAATGCTGGAATGACCGCACCTGCCCTTTAGATCACTACAAATTATATCCAATAAGCTCTTATTATAAAGGGGCGGTCTGAGGTTTTTGAAGATCGCCGGTCTCGATATTGGATTGTTTTGGAAATAGGGCGGTCTAGAGCAATTGAGATCGCCACCAAGAAATCCAAGACCTTGTAAGATTTTCGAGTGGCCAAGATTTACAGTATGTTTATAGCTATTGAAGGACGGTCTGGGAAATGTGAGATGGGCGCCAAGCTAAATTAGCGATCTGGAAAAATAGAAGGTCACTGGTCTTCTTTGAAAGGGTCATTTCAATCTAAGAGGCGGTCTAAATCATTGAAAGATCGTCGTTCCTGCTCTTATTGGAGGCTATTCGGGAATCATGTGGATTAAGATCTTTTATCTCTGAAGATCAGACAAATTCAAGATTGCCGATTTTAAGAAAAGCAGCCTGTGAAATATTGAAGATCGCATTCTATATTTATTTGTTAGAAAATCAGCATCTACGAATTGTCACTTTTTATCTTGACAAATGTTCAAAGCCAGAGGTCGCAAATGTAATTAAGAATCAATATCTACAAATTGATGTTATCTTGGCGGATCTTAGAGGCCATAGACCGCAAATATGATAAGCGGTCTCATATAGGTATATTATAGCCAGAGATCGCCGGTCTTAAGAGATCTTGCCCATCTTTAGCTATCTCGTGATTTCATTCTTGCTTAGTTAAAACTGGTATTTAACCTCCCAGTAACGCGATCTGAAAAGTGTGAGGTCGCCTTTATTGAACCGCTCGATATAAAATATATAAGGTAATTACCCCAAGCTAGGCAACATCTAAGGCATTGAGATCGAATGTCAGTTCTATCTCATTATAACGAGGTCGCAAATAAGTACAATCGACATTTAAAAGAAAAATACAAGGAAAATATTCATTCGCAGAAAGACAAAGGTATACTAAATTTCTATTTTTTTTTGTTTCAATGTTCATTACATCAGATCGTGCGGTCATAAAATCCGCAGACGCAAATAGTAAAAATTATAACTGGATCTACTTGCTCCTCGATCTTTTGGGAGATCGCTCATCAGCTGAAGAAGGGACGGTCTCGTCTGAAGATTCTTCTGAATCTCCGGCAGGAACTTTAGATCCCGAGCTTGAGTCCGCGACAGAGCTTGTGTCATTACCAGCAACATACTGGCTCCCACTCGCTTCGTCAGCAATTCCTTCAATATCAACATCTGCTTCCTCTTCTTCTCCCTCAGCAACGACCTCATCAGACGTGATCGACTGTTCGTCTATCACCCTCGCAGCATCGGGGAAAAGATCGGCAAATTTGATATCTTTAAACTCTTCAGTAAGACAGCCGCGGTCGTGAAGCTCTGAAATCACCTGCTCTGCGGTCACTTTTATGTGTTGCATCAGAGCGTTCTGGAATTCAGGATTGTCTGGATCATACGCTGCCTCTTTTGATTGATGCAGAAGAAAGTAATTAGGTCGCGCGGTCACATAAAAAGAGCTAGATACCTCAAGTAAAAGTTATCTTACTCTTCGCTCCTCATGCAGGATTTCGATCTCTTTCGGGGCTCTTCGCAGAGACCGTCCCATATGGTGATTTAAGACCGTGCTCCTAGCGGTCGCTTAAGCGCAGGCATCAGGAAGCATCTCGGTCTCAAAGTTATATGCCTCTTCAAGATTTTTCTTTCCATATAGGGCCGAAGTGACCGCAAAAGCATGGCGAGATAATTTTCCGCTCTAAAGAGGGAGATCGGTGGACACCTTCACAGCCTTCCCTTTTGCACCCCATTTGAGAAGGGGTTTTCCCTTGATATCTTTCTGTTTCTTCATGAAACCGGCCATAGGAAAATGGTCGATGGCGGTCTCCGATGTATCACCAACCCCAGCGGTCTCACGCTCTTCTTCCCTTCTTTTTCTTTTTTCCCTCTGGGTGAGCACCTCTTCAGCTGGTGCCACCGGGTCGACTGTAGGGATCGCAAAGGTCACTGAAAAAGGAAAGAGTTAGAAGAAATCAAGAAGTTATGGAAAGAACACATAAGACCGCAGGGAAATACTCACTTTCTTCCGGAGGAATCTCAGCGATCTCGGGTCAGATCGCTAGATAATGGAGGATATCCAGTCGCTTGCCCGCTAGAAAGGCCAAAATATTCAGCTCCTCTCCTGAGATCGTCTTGCTTTTCCTGAAGACACCTTCTGCTCTCGAAGATGGTCGGCTGCTGAGACCGCCGAGGTCGCCTTCGAAAATAAGGAACTTTTCCGTCCAGAAAGAAACCTTATTTGGAAGATTCAAAATTTGTACTCCTTCACATGAAAAATAAACTAACCTCTTGAACTCTTCTTTCTTTGGTCCTTTCAATACTTTTGCAGTAAAGGTCACGCGAAAAAGTGTCATAGTAAACTTAATTCTTTCCGACCTCAGGTAATTGATGAAGACATTGATGAGACCAATCGAATTTGGAGGCAGCTGAGCGAGCACAAATCCGTAATATTCCATCACCTCGAGAATTTCCCAAGGAAGAGGAAATCTCAGCCCATAATCGAAGTGATCGATGGGAATAACGAACTTGTTCTCCTCTCCAAAATTTAATCTTTCACCCTCTCTAGGCGGTCTCACCACAATCTGGTTTTGAATCAGGTACATCGCCAGAAAGGACATGTATTCATCCTTGGAAAGACGGCTGGGTTTATGATCGGCTCCAGGAAGACTTCGGCAGAAGAAGCTCGCGCGGACACCATAATTGAAGTTCGCTGAGACCGGTGCTTAGGGCGCATTCGAAAAGTATGAAATGAAAATTCAAAGGCCAACTATTTATAGGAATCCAAGGATATTTTCGTAATGATGACTTCTTCTGAGATCGCCTTGTAAAATGGCTCAGACCGATGGTATACCTGCATTAGATTGGAAATATCGTTATACATTCGGTCTCATTAAAGGGAGACCGCAGAATCCCAGAGCATGACAAGTATATAAATAAAAGTGAAATAAGCAGCACACAATAATAAGAGATCGATATCACAGCATCACGGAGATCGCACATAAATAAAAATTATTGTCAGCATATATATTACAACATGATCAAATTGTTCAAGTTTTCTAATATTCAAGACCGCATGAAGAAATAGTCTATCTCCTATTTGGACATTTTCTTCCTACAAAAGCCGCAATGTCTTGCATGTCATTCACGGCGGTAAGAACAGACGCCAGACTATGATTAGCGGACATTGCAGCTCGGTGAATTTTGGACATTTTTTTGTCCACCTGCTCTATAGGCATGACCATAATTTCTGAAGTCGGTCTCTCCTCCGCGTGATCGCCAGAAGTCCCCGGCCTCATTGTCATCTTTGCAGGACCACTCCTCAGGAGGGCGACCTCAGCGAACAGAGCTGCGGCTTTTCCCTTGTAGTATTCAGCGTCCTTCTCAGCTTTCCGAAGCGCCCGAACGAGCTCAGCATTCTTCTGATCGCACTCCTCGCGGACTCGACTTTCATTAGCTCGCAGCCTTTCATCAAAATCGGCGGTCTGAACCCGGAGCTGATCGTCTCGAGCACGGAGCTGAACATTTTGCGATCGCTCCCGAATCAGCATGGAGCGGACATCCTCAAACATTGGCTTAAGGATGTCAGCGAGCTGAGGTGGAACCACCATCTCTTGCGGAAGGAGCTCTCCTTCCTCTGGAACCTCCGCGACCTCATCACCTGCGATCAGAAAAGTTCGATAGATAGCTCAACTACAAACAGTTCAAAGATAGAAGTTTTCGCGTAAAAGAGAATACTTGGAAAGAAATCAAGACCGCAGTCATGTAAGGTACTTTCGATATCTTTTGTGACCGCGGGTTCTGCGGTCAGCAAAAGGCGGTCTGATCCGCTTAGGCGCTCAAGGTTCATTCTTTCCAATTCCCTCTTTTGTGATTTCTCTCCCTCTTTTCTCCTCCTTTTTAGCTCTGCGTTGCTAATAAGAATGTCATATGTTTCAATGATGACGATCTCATGCCTTCTCTCTGGAGATCTAGGTCGAACAGCAGGCAGGGGAAGGAATTCCAACGATTTCGCAACCATCGTTGTCTTACCAGTCTGCAAGGCAGAGACCGCCGATGCGCGATCTGCCGCCGCTGTTTATTTTGTCAACCTGAGCCGCAGAGGGGTTCGTCAAATCGCCAGAAAGTGCAATTTTCTCCTTTTCAATCTGACGAGCTCTCTCCTCATCAGAAGTCTTTTTCTTTTCCTTCTCTGCGGCGAGCAAGGCGGCCTTCCTCTCCTCTTCCTTCTTCTCTGCAACGAGCAGAGCGGCCTTCCTCTCCTCTTCCTTCTTCTCTGCAGCGGGCAGAGCAGCCTTCCTCTCCTCTTCCTTCTTCTTCTCTGCAGCGAGCAGAGCAACATTCTTCTCTTCTTCTTTTCTCCTCTCTATGGCGAGCAGAGCAGCTTTCTTTTCTTCCTTCTTCTTTTCAGCAACTCGCGCTTCCCTCTCTTTCTTTTCACTCTCTTCCTTCTCGGCTTCCGCCTTTAATCTGACCGCATCTGAAGTAGTCTCCTTCTCCCTTTCGGCGATCTCCTTCTCTGCAGCAGCCTCCCGGAGACGTTCAGATTCAAAAGGGTCCAGCACCTGCAAGATCGAACAAGAGAGGACATTAGAAGAATCTTCATCAAAATAAGCAATCAGTTCGGAGTCCGCTTCTCTTGAAGAAGCTGAGAAAGTTGAGATCGCAGAAGAGAAATAGAGACCAACCCCACTACTTGTCTTCTCAGGAACATCCTCGGGATGTTTAAGACTGCTGCTTTCAGGGAGAATGACCGCCTCCGGAGCGGTCACACCTTTACTTTCTTCGTTTTTCTTCTTCTTGGCAGTTTTGGCAGAAGAACTTGAGTTCTTTCTCTTTTTTGTTTTCGCAGCTTCTTGAGAATCAGCGATCTTCTGCCTAATTCTCTCATCCTCAACTTTCTTCTCGTGCATTCCAGCCAGAATAACTTCGGTCGAAGCGGTTTCTCCAAATGGGACAGCGGTCTGATTAAGGACCTCAACGATTTTCTGACAATCAAAAGAAACAGAGAGATCAAGAAAGTTCAGCACGGGAGGACCCGAAGAACTACTCGACAAATCAACAACTGTAGAGACCGGCAAAACCGTGCTCTCCGGCAAATCGGGTTGTTTCTTTGGAGAAGATCGAGCGGTCTCTTTCGATGTGCCCGCCTCCGCCAGAGTTTGGGGAGCCTTGTCCATTTTCTTCTTCAGGCTGGCGGTCTCCTTTTTCTTTGGAGAAGCCGCTCCTGGCGATCGCTTATTCAGCCGAGATAGAACAGTCACCATTGCAAGAGATCGTTTTTGTGTTATTTCTGGTGATCGTTTGAAGTTCAAGCTCGTTGTTCCTTTCAGAAGGTTATGAATTCTGCAGCCCTGAAGCCATATTTATAGAGCCCAACGCATTTATGACGGTTGCGGTCTCAGCGGTCTCAGCGGTCAAAGTGAACATTTCCGAAGTTCCAGCGCAACTTGAAAATGTGCGGGGATTATGTTTGCCCGGAAATCCGCGACCTCTCTTCTCCAGTCAGAAAGAGCCCCTCCAGCGGTCTTAGATTTGAGAGACCGCCCAGATCGCCTGCTCCCCCTCCGGTGTGTTCTCCCAAGGCACAAGCGATCAAGCCTCTGCCAGACCGCCAGACCGCGCGGTCTGGGCTCTTTTTCCTTTTTTGTTATTAGCACCCCTTTCCTCTGCCCCGGTTCTCCTGTACCCCGGGCAGCCCGTAATTTTTGAATCTGCCCGTTTGGGCAGCCTCCACGTCTATAAATAGAGCGGTAGGGGTACCTGAAAAGGGACTTCTTGCTTCGAGACTCCAGCTAACAACCTGTGTAAGCGGTCTCGAATTCTGTCGGTTTTCTACCTCTCACCCTGACCTGTTTTAGACCCCCCCCCCTCAGTAATCCTTTTTTGAGATCAATCAAAGAGTTTTTCTTCCTGTTGATCTCTGCTTCGACATCTTCGTCCTAAGTAACCTGCACTCCGCAGTTCCTTCCCTTTTCTTTCAGTGTGAGTCCTGGAGGTACATTTTTTGTACCAACAGTGGGGTCGGCTAAAAAATAAATTTATTATATTAAAAAATTTGATCCAGTCTTATTAGATTACATGTCCATGGTCCTCATATTGTTTTTCAACTAATATTTTAGAGATGGTACAGTAAAAGGAGCTTATGTGGGTTAAAAAAACTAGTTATTCTAGCTGTAGTTGATGCTATATTATTGTCCTCCTTTATGATACTGTTAAGGACCGACTCGGAGGTCGCCGGAAGAGCAGCTGGAGGTGGAGATGACGGGAGGAGGAGATGCTACAGAGCCTTGACCGTGGCTTCCTATGCGGGGCGTCCTCGAGAGAGAGAGCTTCCAAGATCTCTTTTAGGGTTTTGGGAAAATAGACTTCTTTATTCATGTCAATATAAGACTCACTGGGTCCTTTAAATAGGGCTTACACACAAACAAGGAAAGGGCTATAAGGAAATAACGCTAAAGGCAATAAGACAAATTTGGACACCACATAAAAACACGACATAAATAACGACGCCCAATAAGGACGCGACTCTAAGACAAAATAAAAGCATATTAAGAAATAATTAATACTAAATAACATCATAAAAGGACCCGTAACATCTCTCCCGCCTTGCAAAACGAGCTTGTCCTCAAGCTCGAGGGAGATCAATGGTGTTTGCGTCAGCCGACACCCTCATCATCAGAGTCCTCGACGTGCAGATAGAAAAAACCGTTTGCACTTGTGACCGACCTCCCACAACTTCTCTAAGCAGGCAGTGAATATAATTATTTTGTACAGACGCTCGAAAAGCAATGGATTTTAAACCAAAAAGAGTTTCAACGGCAAACACAAGGTACACATTAGGGCTGGGAACGACCACGAGCTGCGACTCCTCCTTTGCGTCTTCATCCACTCGCCCAGGGGATGCCCTAGCCTCTATGGAGTCCTCACCTCGCTGCTTCCATATACCGTCGATGTCCTGGCCTTTGTTATTGATTAAGGCCAGCTTCATGTTCCCTTCTATACCCGAGTTTATTTCAGGTTTCTACTTTTTATTTATCGCATTAGGACATACTCATTATTCAGAGATTGACTCATATGGTGCTGAAATCTTTGATTCTATGGTTCTATGCCATTGAATCCATTTATTTATGAAAAGGTCAAATATTTTTTGACCATTTCAAGTGGAAATAATTACATTCCATGCTCACAGGTAGGGATTAATGATGAGATGTTAGGACCCTCAAAGTGCTTCTTCTTTAATATTTGCTCAATTTTTATAAATAGATTTCAACAATATTCAGTGTTATGCATCTCCGCCCCGGACCAAACTTCTCTCTGCTAACAGTACATCATTTTGATTTGATTATTTTGGATAACAATACATCGGTCTGTAAATCTCTACTTCTATCCTTTTACATTGCAGGAATGACGAATAGATAAAACTGTATAGGTATACTCCGACTTAGACCAATTTTAAATTCTATTTTATGTATTCCTGACATTTTGCTTTATAATACATGTTAGTGTTTTTTATGATAAAAATTGCATGATTACTCGTCGTTGCACTTGGAAGTCATTTCTCGAATATTCCTGCTTTGAATTCATCACTATTTGCACTTGGTACTTTGTTTGGCGACACTTATCCTAACAGGTTAGTAAAGATAGTTGCAAATAAATTTCATTTATATACTTTACATGTATTTACATGATCTCAACTTCATTTTACATTCACTTACTCTAGGTGTGCCTTGAGGTATTAGTCAAGTAGTGGCTAACCAAAGCACGGTAAATTCTATGATGCAAGTTTATAGGGTTGCTCCGTAGTATTGATCGGTAGAGGGTCAAGCAGTGCAAATAGATCTTTGCATTTCACCGCCCCCGATGAATGTCGCCGCCCTCCGACGAATGTCGCCGCCCTCCGACGAATGTCGACGCCTTCCGACGAATGTCGACGCCCACCGATGAATGCCGCCCCCCCCCCCCCCCTCCGACGAATGTCGCCTCCCTCGCCCAATGTCATCGCCCTTGCACAAATGTCGCCTCCCTTGCACCAATGACGCCGCCCTGGAACCAATGACGCCGCCCTGGCACCAATGTCGTCGCCCTCGCACCACTATCGCCGCCCTCGCAACAATGTCGCCTACGACATTTGTCGTACACCCGACCTTTGTCGCAGCAAACGACCAATGTCGACGCCCACAACGAATGTCGGCTCCCACGACAAATGTCGCTGCCCACGACGTATGTCGCCGCCCACGACGTATGTCGCCTCCCACGACAAATGTCGCCGCCCACGACCAATGTCTCCGTCCACGACCAATTTCGCCTCCCACGACAAATGTCGCCTACCACGACAAACGTCGTCTCCCATAATAAATGTCGCCTCCCACGATATTTGTCGCCTCCAACGAAAAAAAATGTCATCTCCCACAAAAAATGTCGCCCCAACGACAATTGCCGCATCTCAGAACAAATATGTTATGGGCCGGGCCCGGGACTCTGGGACTCTGGGCCTAATTTCGCTCCCGCTCCCGGGTTTAGTCCGCCAGATAACAGGGCCCGCGGCCCACACACCCCAACCCCTCTCCGCACGTGTTCTCGGTGCGGCAGGTTGTTGAGGCTGGGGCTCGATACCCAGACCTCCTTGATGAGAGGCACTTAACGCCTGCCCTCATCACCAACTGAGCAGAGTCCCAGAGTCCCGGGCCCGACCCATAACATAAAAGACTTTTATGTTATGGGTCGGGCCCGGGACTCTGGGACTCTGGGCCTAATCCCGCTCCCGCTCCTGGGTTTAGTCTGCCACATAGCAGGGCTCGCGGCCCACACACCCCAACCCCTCTCCGCACGTGTTCTCGGTAAGGCGGGTTGTTGAGGTTGGGGCCGCGGCTCAGTTGGTGATGAGGGCAGGCGTTAAGTGCCTCACATCAAGGAGGTATGGGTATCGAGCCCCAGCCTCAACAACCCGCCACACCGAGAACACGTGCGGAGAGGGGTTGGGGTGTGTGGGCCGCGGGACCTGTTATGTGGCGGACTAAACCCGGGAGCGGGATCAGGCCCAGAGTCCCAGAGTCCCGGGCCCGACCCATAACATAAAAGTGCAGACTCTGGGACTCTGGGCCTAATCCCGCTCCCGCTCCCGGGTTTAGTCCGCCACATAACAGGGCCCGCGGCCCACACACCACAACCCCTCTTCGCACGTGTTCTCGGTGCGGCGGGTTGTTGAGGAAGGGGCTCGATTGGTGATGAGGGCAGGCGTTAAGTGCCTCTCATCAAGGAGGTCTGGGTATCGAGCCCCAGCCTCAACAACCCGCCGCACCGAGAACACGTGCGGATAGGGGGTGTGGTGTGTAGGCCGAGGGCCCTGTTATGTGGCGGACTAAACTCGGGAGCGGGAGCGGGATTAAGCCCAGAGTCCCAAAGTCCCGGGCCCGGCCCATAACAAAATGTTGCCAAAAGGACAATGGTCACCTCGTACGACATATGTCGCCTCCCACGATAAATGTCGCCCCCCATGATAATTGTCGTCTCCCACGACATTTGTCGCCTCCCACGACATTTGTCGCCTCCCACGACATTTGTCACCTCCCAAGACATTTGTCCCCTCCAACGACAAAATGTCGCCTCGCACGACAAATGTCGTCTGCCAAGACAAATGTCGTCCCCACGACAAATGTCGTCTGCTACGACATTTGGCGCTGGAACGATAAATGTCGCCGCACCCGCCGTTGCACTCACGTAGGGTCGGAGGCCCATTCCTGTCACTCGTGTATATGTATATATATCTTTAACTACTATATACAAGAAGTTGCCTTTGGTGCAACATTCAAAATTGTCAAATATATCATCGTTCTTTTTCTCCAATGACTTAACATATATTATAAAAAAAATGGAAATTCATAAAATATAATGACTATTTGTGTAATTACATCATATCCCTGCAATAAAAATAATGATGGAAATTCATAAAATCCAAAAGTTTTTTAGTAGATCTCCTAGACCTACTATGGTAGGTTATCATTAGGCCTCCAAAAACTAATTTCGAAATATACTGACTTACTTTAAAATAATTTTTTGTTAAGCTATAGATGGTTTTGAAAAACATAATTCTAAAATATTGATGTATATTTTTTTACGGTCATTTTGAGTACTCATGTATATGTTGCGGGCGAAGCCCGCCGTCATCGGTCGGGTACTGTCGTATGCAGGCACAACCCGCTCGAATGCGGGCGCAGTCCGCTAAGAGTCAGCGAGCAAGGGTGAAGCCCGTGCGGAGCTGCTCGTGTGTATACATATATATATATGTATACATACATATACACATACATATACATATATGTATGTATATGTATGTATGTATATACATATATATAGATAGATATATAGATAGATAGATATATATACATATATATACATACATACATATATATACATACATATATATACATACATATATATACATACATATATATACATACATATATATACATACATATATATATACATATATATACATACATATATATACATACATATATATACATACATATATATACATACATATATATACATATATATACATACATATATATATACATACATAAATATACATACATATATATATACATACCTATATATACATACATACATGTATATATACATACATATATATATACATATATACATATATATACATGTATTTATAATTGATTACTTAATTTTCATGCTTTGTATTCCGCTCTTCTATATACACCTTAAGTAAATTTTAAACTATTCCTTTAGTACGTGTTTTTACGAGAATCATTTCGGTGTGAATTAGGGGCTCCCGAGCTTAATTAATTAGAAGCATTTAGACAATGGCGGTTTCATAAATTCGGCATTGATAACATACGGTGTCGTCATGCACATCTTGAAGAGGTTTCATATTTGAAACCGTCGGTTTTCACCTCTACTCATAACCACGCACGCTAGGTTAGAAATCACCTATTTCTTTTCTTCCTGCGGCAGCTCGACTTTGGAGGAGAAATCGCTCGACTCTAGGGAGAAGCCACTCGACTCTGCGGGCATTTTCTGGAAGGGCCAACGAAGGAATGTTCAGCAATTTGTGCAGCAGTGCGAGATATGCCAACGGCAGAAATACGAAACGTCTCCAGCGGGTCTGCTTACCCCTCTGGAGATTCCAAAGCAAATTTGGGACACGGTTTCTATGGACTTCATCGGCGGCCTGCGGAGATCCCAAGGGAAGACAGTTATCCACGTCGTGGTGGATAAGTTGTCCAAGTATGGCCACTTCCTGGCCTTGAACCATCTCTATAAGGGGGTGTCAGTAGCCGATTTGTTTGTGCGGAAGATAGTCCGACTTCACGGCATTCTTCGAGCCATCATCTCGGATCGAGATCCTGTGTTTGTAAGCAACTTCTAGAAGGAGCTATTCCAACAGCGGGGTACTCGTTTGTGCATGAGCACCGCCAACCACCCTCAAACGGACGGACAGACGAAGATGCTTAATCGGGGGGTCGAGACATATTTACGATGTTTTGTGATGGATGAGCCCTGCACCAGGACCTGTGGCTTCATTGGGTCGAATACTGCTACAACGCCTCTTACCACACTGCAAGTAACCTCACACCGTTTGAAGTTGTGTACGGACGCTCCGCCCTGACCTTGGGGACGTATGAGCCAGGGGGAACGACACTACCAGCTTTTGATCAGGAGTTGTGTGAACGGGGTCATACTCTTGCCCTTCTGCGTGAAAACCTCCTGGCCGCTCAGAATAGAATGAAGGTTCAAGCAGATAAACACAGAACGGAACGGGAGTTCACATTAGGAGATGAGGGGTCTGTTTGGGAGAGCTCTGGCGGATTGAGAAGTGATTTTTCAACCGCCAGAGCTGTTATTTAGGTGTTTGGAAGAGCTCTCCTAAAGTGCTCTTTGGGAAGCACTTATCTTAAATACCCAATTTTAGGGCTGATTGAGAATCCGGTTTAGGGCCACTTTTGCGGTTCAGGAATCGCTCCCCCGAGAACTGCTTCCCTCCCGATCCCACCTCTCCCTCCCGTTCCCGTCCCGATTCCACGCGAGGTCCCCCGTCCGGTGCTCCTTCCTCCTCCGGCGAGGTCGCCCGTCCGGTGCTCCTTCCTCCTCCGGCGAGGCAGCTCAATTGGTGATGAGAAGTGAAAGTACTCCATAGTTAAGCGTGCTCGGGCTGGAGCAATTCTGGGATGGGTGACCTCCTGGGAAGTCCACGCGTTGCCGCTTAACTGGCTCAATTATCATCAAAGGGGGACTGCGGTCTCCAACAACCCACTGTGCCATGTGGTGGGACAGAGAGGGGTTGGGGTGCATGGTCTGCAGACCATCTGGTTAGGCTGAACCTTTCCGGTGCCAGCTGGGTCCCGTGTTGGCGGGCCTGGGCCGGGAGGGTGCCGGCGGTCTTCCTCCTCCGGCGAGGTCGCCCCCATCGTGGCCGGTCTCTACATAGGCTCTCCTCCCTCTGGCGAGCCCGATCCCGCCCAGAAGCATGATCTACCTTTCTCCAGATCTCTCTTCCTCCTCACTCTCCCTCCAGATCTAGCGGCGGTGCTACTTACTCCTCACTCTCTCATCTTCGCCGGAGCGGCGGTCTTGTGGGGGTTTCCATGAGGTGTTGTGTAATTTAATGGCTTCGTGGCAATTGAGAATATGAAGATTCTTTGATCCAGAACACCACTCAAGAAGGTAAGAATGACTTTTCTTAATTGCTGGTTGTTTTCTTAATTGAATCATGACTCTATAATCAGTGAATATTAGTTTGTCGAAAATATATTCTCTCCATGATGTGTAGTCTATGGATATCTCTGGATAGAGAATTTCCCTATTTCAATACCGCATGTTCTAGCTCTTCTCAAGGTAATTTCTTTTGAATTTATGAAGGTAGATGATGCAGATTGTTGTGGTATTGTTTTTCAGTTCTGTTAAAAGAGGATGTACAGGTTGTGTATGTTTGTATGTATATATGTGTTTGTGTGTGTATGTTTGTATGTATATGTGTTTGTGTATGTTTGAGAACAATATATATTAATATTTTCGTTTAGAAAAAAACAGCTCTTAAAAAGCTGTTCTACCAAACAGTTTTATTTGAAAAAGCTCTGTTCAATCAGCGCTTATACACAGAGCATCCAAACAGCCTGCAGCTTTTAAAAACAGCTCCTCAAAGAGCTCTGTCTAAAGAGCTCTGTTCAATCAGCAGCTTTTCAATCCGCAGCAGCTCTCCCAAACAGACCCGAGGTTTTCCTCAAGACTTCAACCATACAGGCAAACCTCCGTGTCTCAGAGGACGAACCAGAAGTTAGCACCGCGCTATTATGGGCCTTTCAGAATCATCCAGAGAGTGGGACCGATTGCATATACGTTGGCTCTGCCAGAGGGATCGCATATTCACCCGACCTTCCATGTATCCTTGCTGAAAAAGAAGATCGGGGACACAGTACAGCCGTACAGGTATGCCCCACCCTACCAGAAATAACCCACAGTGGGGAACTGCGACCGCTCCCAGAGGAGGTGTAACAACCCTAAATTATTAAATTAAATAGATATAAAATTTTGCTATCCGCACCCCGGCCCCCTCCCTGATTAAATCCCGAGCAGCTCCCCCCTGTTAATTCCCGCTCCCGCTCGGCTAGGGCAAGCCGCACCCCATTTCCCGCTCCCGTCTCCCGCAAATGCGCAGCCCGACGCCTCCCTCCTGCTAGCCGCCGCCGCTCGCCGCCTCCTCTAGGGCTGACGTCTCCTCCTCCAACCGTGGCCGCCGCCCCCTTGCTCTCTCTCAGGCCGACGGGATCTCCCTCCCCAAGATGGCAGCGGCCCGCCCCTTCCTGCTCTTCTTCTTCGATCAACAAGGGCAGCAGCAGTTCTCCAAGTGCCGCCAACCTTCTCCTCTCCCTCCGGCAGCCACCTCCTCTCCCTCCAGCAGCCCCTTCCTCTCCGTTTGGGCCGAGTTTTTTGCGTGAGGAACGACTAGGGTTTCCTCCCCTCTCCTCCTTGGGCTCGGATTTGGTGAATATTGGTAAGAAACTCCTCCTTCCCCTCCTATTTCAGATTTTTGCTCTCCTATAATCGTCTAACCGTGGTTTGTTCGTGATTTCCGGTGTCGCCCCTCGATTTAATTGGTGGGATCACGCGAAACCCTCTCCGATTTAGGGTATTCGTCACCCAAGCGCCGCCAAGTTCCCGATCCTTCGTGGTATCTCTTCTCCCCTCTCTTTTGAGGGAGGTAATTTCATAAACTCTCGTTGTTTAATTTCCGCGTCGTTTGTAGCGTAGTGAATTATGCTACATCGCTTTCGTTTTCCCTGAACAGGTTCGAAAATATGATTTCTGACTTTTGCTTGCGCCGCTTCGCCGTCGCCGTCAGCTTCAGCCTCATTTAAGGCAAGTAGAGATCATCCTCTCTTGCAAACATTGATCGTAGATTACCTTGTCTGCTCTTATGAATTTATGACTTCACTTTTGAATGTTTGTTTCATCATATAAGCTTAGATCTCGAACGTTGAAATGACTTGTTAGTAGTTTGAGGTTTTACGCATTTGAGATGATACGAATCTGTGAACATGAATGATTTTATTTGGATAGACCTAGATAAATAAATTTCTTATTTGATGAATAATTCGAGAAATGATAGATTGTTGAACATGAGTATTAAACATCATAATAATAATAGTAACGGTTTATGGCTAGCAAATATATGATCGATGTCTCTCTATCATGCTTGTATCGTACACTCCTTATTTGGAAGTTAATCGTGCTATAAAGTGGCTTAATGTAAATGAGTACTTGTTATCCCAGAATCGATGCATGTCAAACTTACTCCTGCGCTTCTTTTTACTGGAAGAATATTCTTGATATTGGAATCTTATTATCTCGAACACGCAAAGTTCAAAACTCACTTCCTAGTTTTCGGTGTCATCGAATCTCGTTTCTTATTCCTGTCTGGTTCCAAGACTTGGTTAAATAACGTTCTATAATTTGATTCCCCCCGTTTCACGTTTGTAAAATATACTATCGTATATCTGAATCAAAATTTGGTTACATGTCTTGATATGTTTGAATCACTCAATCATGAATTACTTCATTAATAACTTAAGTAAACAATGAAATGTGGTGTTTAATCGATGCAACTCCTCGACTTGGGTTCCCTCTTGAATCCCTTACGGGAACAAAGGACCGGTCATAGCAAGCATGAACTCCCTGGCTCAAGGGTGAGGGTTCGAAAGAGCCGCCCCTTAGAGGCTACGGGTAGAAATCCTGAATTTCCGATAAGACTTGCATCTGAATCTGTCTGAATCACGAATCCTGTGCGTCAACCCAAAATGCCTACACTTTCACTTGTTACAACTTAAGTTATTACTTGATCATCTATGTATGCTATACTTCGGAGTAGTCTAATAACTCTAGATATTTCTGCTTGTCTCACTTGCTTGCATGTTTTGTTAGCTCAGCTTCATGAAAAGTGGTACTCAATATGTTGTTTCTCTTGGTCGTATTTTATTTAGCTTTACTCCTGTTTATATCAATGTTCTGAGGATTTTCCTTCTTGTTTTGGATTTGCCTTAGTGTTTGCGCATGCGCCGCCTGCTCGCTGAGGCCGATCTGCGTCAAGTTTCAGGTTTTGTATTTATGTTTCATTTCTTTTACTGTCAGATATTTAGGCTATGTAGTAATTACGATCAGCCATTTTCTCTTGTTTCATGGACAACTGCTAGGCTAAATATTATATGTACTAGAATTTATCATGTTTTGCATACTCATTTATCTGCGATGAACACTGCACAAAAAACTGTTTCAAAACTTGTATCTTGAGCTTTTACTAAATGCATGTGCACCTGTTTCAACTAGCATATTTTAAAGCTTCCGCAACAAAACAACCTGTTTCTACTCAAAAGTAACTATTTTTAAACTATTTATTAGTATCTCTGCTTGCGCCTTAGCAGACATGGTTTTCCTTTCGTCCATGCCTGTGGCATCACGGCCCGCCCGAAGCGCACTCTGACTCTTATCGAGACGGGTCGTGACAGTTGGTATCAGAGCTAGGTTATGCTCTATAGATAAAGTATTTTACAATTATCAAATATTTTGAATCTTATTTTATAAATATTTATACATGCATCATTTCTCCACGCACCTTGTCATTATCTGTTGTTCGCGGCTGAAACACGCACACACTCACTCATAAGCATGAGTAGTATGCACACGAATGTTAAGGGGTTATGGGCAAACTTAACATTTTTGTGCATATGAATTTCACTAGGATATACACCGCTTGCGAATATTAAATGGTTATGGGCAGTTTAATATTTTCAAGTGCGTTGGCATTAGAGTCTTAATATGCATGACATGTTAAGTGATATGGGCGCTTAACATGGCATGTGTATCCATTCATTTGCACTCATATCATAAGCATTGCACAAGTGTCCAGCTAAGAACAACAATAATGATTGTACACGCATGGTTTTACTACTTGCTTGACATGACACATGATTTCAATTTTGCTGTTGCATGATCATTACCTAGAGTTGTCCAATGGAAATGCTGTAATTATTACATAATTTATGTACCTGACAGTAGGAAATGTGTTAGAATCTCTAGTTTTAAATCTCTGATATTTGTAATCAGTGCTTCTTGTTCTGCTTGTTTATCGATCTCATCTGATTCTCCAGTATCTCCTTCTGGTTAGCTCTTGAGCGTCAACATCGCAAGTAAATTACCCCCTTCGTTCAAAGATTTTTTTTCGCTCCGGAATTCTCGAGTCTTGCCTCTCAATTTTGAGCTATTTGAAGAAAACTCTGTGATCCCTGAAATCAATCTTACGTGTTCCTCCGAACCCGCTAATGTTTGAAGAATTCTCTCGAAAACTTGAATCTGATATGTGAAGCAAGAATCTGCAAATTTTCTCTTGATCTTGGTATGTCTCCGCGCTTGTTTTCCTTTCTGTTTCAGCGTATTCATAGTTAGCTTCCATGTCTTGATATGCAAATCTTGTCTGGGTTAAATGGCATCTGAATATTCGCCATAAGAGGCCCCATTCAGAGAATTCTCAGAAAGTTTCGGGACGAAACTTCCTAAGTAGGGGAGAACGTAACAACCCTAAATTATTAAATTAAATAGATATAAAATTTTGATATCCGCACCCCGGCCCCCTCCCTGATTAAATCCCGAGCAGCTCCCCCCTGTTAATTCCCGCTCCCGCTCGGCTAGGGCAAGCCGCACCCCGTTTCCCGCTCCCGTCTCCTGCAAATGCACAGCCCGACGCCTCTCTCCTGCTAGCCGCCGCCGCTAGCCGCCTCCTCTAGGGCTGACGTCTCCTCCTCCAACCGTGGCCGCCGCCCCCTTGCTCTCTCTCAGGCCGACGGGATCTCCCTCCCCAAGATGGCAGCGGCCCGCCCCTTTCTGCTCCTCTTCTTCTTCGATCAACAAGGGCAGCAGCAGTTCTCCAAGTGCCGCCAACCTTCTCCTCTCCCTCCGGCAGCCACCTCCTCTCCCTCCAGCAGACCCTTCCTCTCCGTTTGGGCCGAGTTTTTTGCGTGAGGAACGACTAGGGTTTCCTCCCCTCTCCTCCTTGGGCTCGGATTTGGTGAATATTGGTAAGAAATTCCTCCTTCCCCTCCTATTTCAGATTTTTGCTCTCCTATAATCGTCTAACCGTGGTTTGTTCGTGATTTCCGGTGTCGCCCCTCGATTTAATTGGTGGGATCACGCGAAACCCTCTCCGATTTAAGGTATTCGTCACCCAAGCGCCGCCAAGTTCCCGATCCTTCGTGGTATCTCTTCTCCCCTCTCTTTTGAGGGAGATAATTTCATAAACTCTCGTTGTTTAATTTCCGCGTCGTTTGTAGCGTAGTGAATTATGCTACATCGCTTTCGTTTTCCCTGAACAGGTTCAAAAATATGATTTCTGACTTTTGGCCGCTTCGCCGCCGCCGTCAGCTTCAGCCTCATTTAAGGCAAGTAGAGATCATCCTCTCTTGCAAACATTGATCGTAGATTACCTTGTCTGCTCTTATGAATTTATGACTTCACTTTTGAATGCTTGTTTCATCATATAAGCTTAGATCTCGAACGTTGAAATGACTTGTTAGTAGTTTGAGGTTTTACGCATTTGAGATGATACGAATCTGTGAACATGAATGATTTTATTTGGATAGACCTAGATGAATAAATTTCTTATTTGATGAATAATTCGAGAAATGATAGATTGTTGAACATGAGTATTAAACATCATGATAATAATAGTAACGGATTATGGCTAGCAAATATATGATCGATGTCTCTCTATCATGCTTGTATCTGTTATGCCTCCGCATCCGTTACAGTTCACAGGCCAACAATATTCAAGACGGCGCAAGGAGGTACAAGACAACGGGGCTGAACCATCCGGTTCAGCCCCCTCGCGGCAATAAATAGAGAATAGGGGCTGAACCACACCGGTTCAGCCCCTACTCAGCCAGCCCCCTTGTCCCCGGGTATTAATAGGCCCGGGGACCCTCTTGTGATGGCATGCAACATTATAATTCAGGTATTCCCCTCTCTCTTTCTCTCCTCTCAAACCCTAGCCGTCTTTCTTCTTCTTGCTCTCCCCTAGATCTCTCTTCTCTCCTTCTCTAGCCCGTTCATATCAATTGGTATCAGAGCATCGCTCCTACGACCATGGTTACCACACGCACCGAAGCCGAAATCGCTCGTCTCGCCGCCATCGAGGAGAACTACGTCACCTTGGCGGATTCGGTGGCCGGCATCGAGGAACAAGTCAAGACAACCACCAAAAATCTGGAGGAACGAATGGAAGGACGCTTGGATGAACTCAAGGCGTTGTTAACGCAGTCCCTACGGGGAAAATCGAACGGAAACAGCGATTACACTGGAGAAACGTCAAACCCAGCGCCGCCAATCAACGGAGGAGGCACGGGGGGGGGGGGGGGGGGGGGGGGGGGGGGGGGGGCTGGCGTGATGCCCTACACCTACCCCGGCCAGGAATCGGCGCGTACGTGCGGCCTAGGAGCGCCCGTAGTCGCGCCAGGCGCGCTAGGGCAGTCGGCGCAGATTCTGCCCAGCGCCTGGGCGGGCGCTGCTGCCGCCAGGCCGCCGGCCGGACCGACCTCCACTCCCCACCAGCAGGTCGCCGGGAGGTGGTCCGGCCCTGGAGGGGTGGCCGCCGGTGGGGGAATCGTCGGAGGGGCTGACGGACGTCATTTTGGAGCCCCGGAGCAGAATTTCAGGCCGCCGCCACCTATGGGAGGCCCGACCGGAGTTGGAAACGGAATCCTACCCATGCCACCACCCTTTGGGGCCCCGATGCGGATGGGGCAAGGAGAGCCTTGGCGGGAAAACCCTCCAAGACACGTGTATGAAGAGGAAGATCAACACGATTACTATGGGCGACCAAATCCCATGGCGGACCCATTCCGGCATGGAGGACACAAACCGGAATTCGGGAGGAATGGAGGGGCAAATCAGCGGGCGTACATGCAACCGAAGAGGACTCGGATGAATTTTCCTAAATTCCGGGGCGGTGACGCCTTGGAGTGGGTACAAAAGGCCGAGCTGTTCTTTACCTACCAGGAGATTCCCAAGGATCAATGGGTGCAGTTGGCCTCGTTTCATTTGGAGGACGACGCGTACCAGTGGGCGCAGTGGTTTGTCCGCAACCAGGGCTACGCCCCATGGGACTATTTTGTGGAAGGGTTTACGGCCCGTTTCGGCCCCCTGGAGTATGAGGATATGGAGGCCACCCTGCAGAAGCTCAGGCAGAAGGGAACCGTCATGGAGTACCGCACCGAGTTCGAACGGTTAGCAAATCGGGTCAACTGGGGCAAAAAGACCCTTCTCAGTTGTTTCATTTCGGGGCTGAAGGACCATCTGAAGGACGAAGTCCACGCATACATGCCATCCAGTTTGAGCCATGCCATTAGTCTAGCCCGAATACAGGAGGAGCGGTTCAACCGCCAGCGCAATCGGGGGACAACACGGCCAACTCCAGCAGTACCTGCAGCACCAGGAGCCGGACGGCGAGAACCGCCACCTGCAGTACGACCGACTGTGACTCGGTTGACTTGGCCAGAGCTACAGGCCAGGAGGGACAAAGAGTTATGTTTCAATTGCGACGAAAAATTCACTCTCGGGCATCGATGTCAAAAGATACAAGTCTTTATGTTACGAGAGGAAGAGGACGAGGAAGAACCCATCAGTTGTGAGGAGGTGGAGGAACTGGACCTGGCAGAGTTTGGAATCTGCCTACAAGCCATGGAGGGATGTCCCACACCGCATACGTTACGCGTTTCAGGGAGGCTGGGACACGAGCGGGTGACCATCTTGATCGATAGTGGGAGCACCCACAATTTTATCACCCCCGCAGCAGCACTGAAGGCACGGTGTGCAGTTGATCGGGGAGCTTCCTTCCAGGTCATGGTCGCGGACGGCAGCAAGCTGCGGTGTGAGGGAGTCCTAAAAGGGGTGGAGCTGCGAATTCAGGGTTATGTATGCCAGACGGATGTTTACCTTTTGCCGATTCGGGGGTCTGACATGGTTTTGGGTGTGCAGTGGCTCCGCCAGCTCAAGAGGGTCACGACGGACTGGGACAAAATGACATTGGAGTTTACGCATCTGGGAACAGAGCATTGCCTTCATGACATTAAATCACCGCCGCTAAAGGAGATTTCCATTCGGAGCTTACAGAGGATGGAGGAGGAGGGCAGTACTATAGCCATGATTCTGGGGATCGAGGCCCTGGGGTCGGGCACAGCAGTCGAACCAGAGCAGATACAGGGGTTGCTGTCACAGTTCGAGGATGTTTTTCAGGAGCCGTCTTCTTTGCCACCCTCTAGGTTCCGAGACCACCAGATCCAGTTGAAGGTCGGATCAGATCCGACTAATATCCGGCCCTATCGCTACCCGCATATCCAGAAGGCAGAGATCGAGCGCAGTGTACGCGAGATGTTATCCACTGGCATCATCCGTCCCAGCACTAGCGCTTTCTCCTCACCGATCATCCTTGTGAAAAAGAAGGATGGCTCGTGGCGTTTTTGTGTGGATTATCGGGGCCTGAATGGCTCCACGATTAAAGATAAATTTCCTATTCCAATGATTGAAGAGTTGCTGGACGAGCTGCACGGAGCTAGCTTATTCACCAAGCTGGACCTCCGGTCTGGGTACCATCAGATTCGGATGAAAGAGGAGGACATCCACAAGACGGCCTTTCGCACCCACGACGGTCACTACGAGTTCCTGGTGATGCCGTTTGGGCTGGCCAATGCCCCATCTACCTTCCAGGCAGTGATGAACGAGATCTTCCGACCACTACTCCGTCGGTGCGTTCTAGTTTTTTTTGATGATATACTGATCTATAGCAGGAATTGGGAAGATCATCTGGAGCACGTCCACCATGTTCTGAGTATTTTGAGGAAGCACAAGCTGTACGCCAAACGCTCCAAATGCTCTTTTGGGCAGGAGGAAGTCGAGTACTTGGGCCACCTAGTGTCCTCCCGTGGGGTGCAGGCGGACCCAAAGAAGATCGAGAGCATGGTGACCTGGCCACAGCCCACGACGATACGGGCCCTACGGGGCTTTCTCGGGTTGACTGGCTACTACCGTCGGTTCGTGCAGGACTACGAGAAGATTGCCCGACCCTTGACCCAGCTGTTGCAGAAGGACGCCTTTGACTGGACGGCAGAAGCAGAGGCGGCATTCCAGGCCCTGAAACGGGCCATGACGACTACTCCGGTGCTGGCGTTGCCGGACTTTTCCAAAGACTTTGTGGTGGAGACCGACGCTTCCGGAGTCGGAATCGGCGCGGTGTTGATGCAAGAGGGCCGGCCGATAGCTTATTTCAGCAAGGCTTTAGCGGCCCGGACGTTGGGGCTATCCACTTACGAGAAGGAGATGCTAGCCATCCTTCATGCGGTGGCAATGTGGCGGCCTTATTTATTGGGGCGGCACTTTCAGGTCCGTACGGACCACCAGAGCTTGAAGCATTTTTTGGAACAGCGCTTGGCCTCTCCCCTCCAGCAGAAATGGTTGACGAAGCTGCTAGGCTACGACTACGAGATTGTCTACAAACAGGGGAAGGAAAATGTGGTGGCAGACGCCTTATCGCGGTTACCAGAGGGATCCCTCGCACATGTTTCCGGACCGCTGATTGATTCCTTGGATGAGGTTCAGGTGGCAGTACAACAGGATCCGGCTCTCCGTGACATCGTCGAGGCACTACAGCACGGTCACCCTACCGAGGCCGGTTATCACCTACAGGGAGCGCGGTTGTATTATCAGGGCCGGCTCGTCATTCCCGACACGTCACCTTGGCGCACCATCATGATACGGGAGTTCCATTCCTCTCCTACCGGGGACCACGCCGGTATCCTGCGGACCCTACAGCGGGTAAGGGCGAATGTATTCTGGAAAGGAATGCGGCGAGATGTTCAGAAGTTTGTCAGGGAATGTGACATCTGTCAACGGCAGAAATACGAAACGACGTCCCCGGCCGGATTGCTCCCTCCCCTGGCAATTCCTCACCAGATTTGGGATACCATCTCTTTGGACTTCATCGACGGCTTACCCAAGTCTCAGGGCAAATCGGTCATTCTCGTAGTGGTCGACAAGCTCTCCAAATACGGCCACTTCTTGGCGTTGAGCTACCCTTACACAGGCGAGTCCGTCGCGGACCTTTTTGCCAGAGAGATAGTGCGTCTCCACGGGGTTCCTCGCGCCATCATATCAGACAGAGATCCTGTGTTCGTCAGCAAATTTTGGAAGGAGCTATTTCGCCTGCAAGGCACCACTTTACGCATGAGCACGGCCAACCATCCGCAGACCGACGGGCAGACAGAGGTGCTCAATCGCGGTGTTGAAACCTACTTGAGATGTTTTGTGATGGATGCACCGCGGACTTGGACCCAGTGGTTACACTGGGCGGAATATTGCTACAACACATCGTTCCATACCGCGAGCAAGCTCACTCCTTTCGAGGTGGTCTACAGCCGTCCACCTCCCACGCTGAGTTCCTATGAGCCAGATAGTACATCTCTGCCGGCAGTGGGCCGGACACTTCAGGAGCGGGACTAGACGCTCACCCTCTTGCGGGACAATCTTCACACAGCGCAGGACCGCATGAAGGTCCAAGCGGATAAGCATCGTAAGGAACGGGAATTTGCGGTGGGGGATGAGGTTTTCCTCCGTCTCCAACCCTACAGACAGCTCTCGGTCGCTCGGCGGGCCAATCAGAAATTGGCTCCACGTTACTACGGCCCCTTCAGAATCATCAGGCGAGTGGGTCCAGTTGCTTACACCTTGGAACTCCCAGAGGGGTCGCGCATTCACCCAACTTTCCACGTCTCCCTGCTAAAAAGGAAACTTGGGGATTCGGTCCAGGCCGACCCCGTCCTTCCGGAGGCCACTAGCAGAGGGGAACTGCGCCCGTCACCAGAGACCATCTTACTTACCAAGTGGAAGAAGCGGGGCACGGAGTACCGCCTCGAGGTCCTCGTCAAGTGGAAGCACCAATCTGATACTCACAACTCTTGGGTCGATCTTTTGGAGTTCCGCGAGCACTTCCCGGATTTCCACCTTGAGGACAAGGTGGCTCTTGATGGGGGAGGGAATGTTATGCCGCCGCATCCGTTACAGTTCACAGGCCAACAATATTCAAGACGGCGCAAGGAGGTACAAGACAACGGGGCTGAACCATCCGGTTCAGCCCCCTCGCGGCAATAAATAGAGAATAGGGGCTGAACCACACCGGTTCAGCCCCTAGAGAAGGAGAGAAGAGAGATCTAGGGGAGAGCAAGAAGAAGAAAGACGGCTAGGGTTTGAGAGGAGAGAAAGAGAGAGGGGAATACCTGAATTATAATGTTGCATGCCATCACAAGAGGGTCCCCGGGCCTATTAATACCCGGGGACAAGGGGGCTGGCTGAGTAGGGGCTGAACCGGTGTGGTTCAGCCCCTATTCTCTATTTATTGCCGCGAGGGGGCTGAACCGGATGGTTCAGCCCCGTTGTCTTGTACCTCCTTGCGCCGTCTTGAATATTGTTGGCCTGTGAACTGTAACGGATGCGGCGGCATAACAGATACAAGCATGATAGAGAGACATCGATCATATATTTGCTAGCCATAAACCGTTACTATTATTATCATGATGTTTAATACTCATGTTCAACAATCTATCATTTCTCGAATTATTCATCAAATAAGAAATTTATTCATCTAGGTCTATCCAAATAAAATCATTCATGTTCACAGATTCGTATCATCTCAAATGCGTAAAACCTCAAACTACTAACAAGTCATTTCAACGTTCGAGATCTAAGCTTATATGATGAAACAAACATTCAAAAGTGAAGTCATAAATTCATAAGAGCAGACAAGGTAATCTACGATCAATGTTTGCAAGAGAAGATGATCTCGAACGTTGAATTTATGACTTCACTTTTGAATGTTTGTTTCATCATATAAGCTTAGATCTCGAACGTTGAAATGACTTGTTAGTAGTTTGAGGTTTTACGCATTTGAGATGATACGAATCTGTGAACATGAATGATTTTATTTGGATAGACCTAGATGAATAAATTTCTTATTTGATGAATAATTCGAGAAATGATAGATTGTTGAACATGAGTATTAAACATCATGATAATAATAGTAACGGTTTATGGCTAGCAAATATATGATCGATGTCTCTCTATCATGCTTGTATCGTACACTCCTTATTTGGAAGTTAATCGTGCCATAAAGTGGCTTAATGTAAATGAGTACTTGTTATCCCAGAATCGATGCATGTCAAACTTACTCTTGCGCTTCTTTTTACTGGAAGAATCTTCTTGATATTGGAATCTTATTATCTCGAACACGCAAAGTTCAAAACTCACTTCCTAGTTTTCGGTGTCATCGAATCTTGTTTCTTATTCCTGTCTGGTTCCAAGACTTGGTTAAATAACGTTCTATAACTTGATTCCCCCTGTTTCACGTTTGTAAAATATACTATCGTATATCCGAATCAAAATTTGGTTACATGTCTTGATATGTTTGAATCACTCAATCATGAATTACTTCATTAATAACTTAAGTAAACAATGAAAGGTGGTGTTTAATCGATGCAACTCCTCGACTTGGGTTCCCTCTTGAACTCCCTGGCTCAAGGGTGAGGGTTCGAAAGAGCCGCCCCTTAGAGGCTACGGGTAGAAATCCTGAATTTCCGATAAGACTTGCATCTGAATCTGAATCTGTCTGAATCACGAATCATGTGCGTCAACCAAAAATACCTACACTTTCACTTGTTACAACTTAAGTTATTACTTGATCATCTATGTATGTTATACTTCGGAGTAGTCTAATAACTCTAGATATTTCTGCTTGTCTCACTTGCTTGCCTGTTTTGTTAGCTCAGCTTCATGAAAAGTGGTACTCAATATGTTGTTTCTCCTGCTCGTATTTTATTTAGCTTTACTCCTGTTTATATCAATGTTCTGAGGCTTTTCCTTCTTGTTTTGAATTTGCCTTAGTGTTTGCGCATGCGTCGCCTGCTCGCTGAGGCCGATCTGCGTCAAGTTTCAGGTTTTGTATTTATGTTTCATTTCTTTTACTGTCAGATATTTAGGCTATGTAGTAATTACGATCAGCCATTTTCTCTTGTTTCATGGACAACTGCTAGGCTAAATATTATATGTACTAGAATTTATCATGTTTTGCATACTCATTTATCTGCGATGAACACTGCACAAAAATCTGTTTCAAAACTTGTATCTTGAGCTTTTACTAAATGCATGTGCACCTGTTTCAACTAGCATATTTTAAAGCTTCCGCAACAAAACAACCTGTTTCTACTCAAAAGTAACTATTTTTAAACTATTTATTAGTATCTCTGCTTGCGCCTTAGCAGACATGGTTTTCCTTCCGTCCATGCCTGTGGCATCACGGCCCGCCCGAAGCGCACTCTGACTCTTGTCGAGACGGGTCGTGACAGGAGGTACTGCTCACCAAATGGAAGAAGCGCGGTACCGAATACAGCCAGGAGATCCTCATCAAATGGAAGAACTTATCGGCGGCGCACAACACATGGGTTGATCTGCTCGAGTTCCGAGAACTTTATCCAGACTTTCATCTTGAGGACAAGCTGGTTGCTGATGGGGGAGGTGATGTTCTGATCCCGCATAACAATCGGTCCACGGGTCAGCAATACGCGCGTCGGCGGAAGGAGGCAGCACAAAACAGGGTCGAACCTATCGGTTCAGCCCTCCCCAATTAAACTGCGACGGTTTGGGGCTGAACCTGCGGGTTCAACCCACATGGGGGTCGGACGGCCTCCTCTTGGCCCAGAGGTATAAATACCTCTAGGGCTTGGTCAGCTAGGGCATGCAAAAACTCTTCAGGTATTTTCCCTCTCTTCCTCTCAAAGCCTAATCCCAAATTCTCTCTTCCCCCTCTAATCTCTACTATTCTCCATTCCGTTCCTAACAATTAGAGTGTGCTATTTATCATGCATTGGAAGCAATTTACTATAAGTTTAATGTACTAATTGTTTTTCCATTATTTGTGTAATTTGTTCACCAAATTGATTTAATTCCTTTAATTTATGTTCTCTCCATCGTATATCTGCCTAAAAATAGCATCAAAGCACTTTAAGCAACTAGAATAACATTAATTTTGATACCATAACATACTAGAGTGCATCTCTTTGTAACTAGGTTTTGCATCAATATACCATGCATGTTAGCAAACAAGATACTCAATGATAGAAGAGAAAATTACATGTCAACTTCATTAAATGTGGTCAGCATTGCAAATGTGTTCTGTGAATCCTTCAATCGTGCAGCGATTCTCTTCCTAAGTCTTGGCATAGGAACCTGAAATAAAGGTGATTGAAAATTTGAGTATAACCTCTAACAAATAAAAAAATCATGTAGGCGAGCATGAAGAATGAAATAAAAAAAAAACAAGACTTACTCGAGTTTCCCTTTCCTTGGGAGGAAGTTGTGGTTCAAAAGCAGCAGATTTAGGAGGAGGAGGATAAGTTACTTTAGGCTTCTCTTTTGTTTCCGTTTCTATTTTAGGCTTTTCACTGGCAGTTTCAGCTTTAGACTTCTGATCAACTGTTTCCTTTGCAGCAGGTCTTGAAACTTCTTGACCTGATTTTTCCTCTGATGGAGCAACATGGGTATCACTTGAATCTGACTTCGATATCAAAGCCACCTTAGAGCCTGGTGTGACTGTATCACCTTCCTGGGCAACAAACTGAGCACACCAGGCGGGACAGCATGTTTATTCCACTCAATACAAAAATCTAAAACAAACAGCTCCATACCTTTTTGATAACTCCAGCTTCTGGACTGACAACATCAATAGTAACCTGTGAAAATATTGACAAAACATTATTTGATGTTCTCAAATATTTATATAATCGCAGTTACATGGTGCAATAATTAATCACAAGAAACAAAAATACCTTGTCAGTTTCAATCTGTGCAATTGGTTCATCTACTGCAACCTTATCGCCAGGTTCTGATTTCAATTCACCGTGTTAGTACACAGTGTAATAAACTACCTAACAAGCACCTAGAATCACGACTAGTTAGCAACAATGGTGCATGGAGCTATGTCACGCATGCATAAGATGCACATGGGCACACTTGTAGTGTTTCCAGAAAACAATATACAAGGAAGAATGAGTAAAAACAGCACTCACTCTTCAAAAAGGTAGCTAATGTCCCATCAGTAATTGATTCACCCATGAATGGAACAACTGCTTCTACTAAGTGACCTTTACCAAGCAACAGAATACTATGATAAGCTTTATAAACTTTGAACACATGTAATAAGCTAGTAGATATAAGTGCAAATTCCTACCATTATCGGAAGAAAATGACCTAGTCCACAATTGATATTGGGTGATCTTTGGAAGAAATTCAATGAGTTCCCTACATCACTCAATTTAATTTTCAACTAAACAAAATAGAAAGACAACTCAATCATGGGCCTTATGGTAAAGTTCTTTGTCAAACGAAAATGAAATGAATGAAGACCAAAAATACAGAAAAAATCCATTAATAATCGCTTTAAAACAGTCATTGGGTCAAACCAGAACGAAGAAAATGACCAAAAAGAGTAGAGGTGGGAAGAGGCTGATGCAAACCTTCTTGAATTTAAGCAAACTGGAGCAGCAACACCTAAATTAAGATGATTAACATTACACAGTTTTTTCAATATATAAATAATAACGTTACTATTTAAACAGCAAGCTAAATCAGTAAACATGTTTCACCTGGAAGATTGCTAAAGCTCCTGGCATTCCTTGCAGATTTCCACAAAAATAATTTCTGAAATGATAAACAGCAAAACATGTAAAAAAAATAAGTTTTCAAACCATAGATGAAAAAACACCATCCCAACTATTTTGGGGTCAGCTTTACGAATCCTCATTTTGCATTCACTCTCACTAAGTGTTCCGTGAGGTGTTAAGCTTGAACCACGCAAATTAGTTTAAACTACTTTCAACCATATTACCTTTAGTCTACCACTTCGCCAACTAAATTCTTCAACATTAATTGTATCTACTGATCAAATTTGTGCATATTTTAACCTTTGTTCTGCATGCCCAAAATCATAAATCTGTTTTTTTATTACCTTATCTTCAGTGTCACTCTCATTGCCCCACCCAGCCTTTTAATCTCAAGTTTATATCATCTAATTGCAGATCATGTGCTCAGAATTTATTCTATTAATTTGAATCCCTAGTATCCTCTAAATTATAAATGTATATTGTTGCGGTGAAAAAAGATACTTTTATCAACTATACAATGAAGGAAAAGACAATGAACTGAACATGGAAGAGTTAAGTAAATCGGAGGAGTATAGAAACATAACATTTTATCGTAAAATTCAAGCATCAGAGAAAAATGACGTTCTGAAGAAGATGAAAAATAGAAAGGCGGTTGAGTCAGACGATATACCTATTGAAGTATGGAAATGCTTAGGAAGGGAAGGAATTTTATGACTTACAAGTTTCTTCAATAAGATACTGAACACAAAGAAGATGTCAGACCAATGGAGAGAAAGTATTTTGGTACATTTGTATAAGAACAAAGAAGATATACAAAATTGTGTCAATTACATGGGAATTAAATTAAGGGCGCTGCTATTAGCACTGCAGTTTTGGCTATCCGCACTCAATTTGTACGAGTTATTACGCGTCTTTTGGAAATACGTCTTGTACATTTATTTTTAGGAAAAGTGTTCAACACAAATATTGTAGATCTCGTCGAGATCTACAACTTTCGTGTTGAACACTTTTCCTAAAAATGCACGCACAAGCCGTATTGCCGCTCAGATTGAAATATGGGCATAACTATAGCGAATTTTTGGAAATACGACTTGTACATGCATTTTTAGGAAAAGTGTTCAACACGAAAGTTGTAGATCTCGACGAGATCTACAACTTTCGTGTTGAACAGTTTTCCTAAAAATGAATATACAAGACGTATTTCCAAAAGGCGCGTAATAACTCGTACAAATTGAGTGCGGATAGCCAAAACTACAGTGTTTATAGCAGCACCCTAAATTAGCCCTGCACAAAAGGCCCGATCGGGCCGGCCCTGACCGGGCCTGATCGGGCCCGGGCTTTTGTAAACCGGGCCGAGCCCGGGCCCACTGAAAATCGGGCTCGGGCCGGGCTCGGGCCGGGCTCGGGCCGTTTCCCAGGTAGGGGGCCTCATCCGGCCCTCAGGGCCGGTTTTTTTTTAAAAAACAGATTTTTTTTAAAAAAAAAATAAATACTTATAACATATTACAAATTTAAAATTTAAAATCTACAAAATTACAAAATCATGACATATTACAAAATTAAAAATTAATAATTTACAAAATTAAAAATTTACAAAATTACAAATTACAAAATTACAAAATTACAAATTAAAAAATTGAAATATATTATTAATTTTAAATAAACTAAATTACAAAATTTATTAACTTATTACATATGAGGCGTTTATCCAATCGCCGTGACTTGTAACGCGCTTATCCAACTCAGATATTCATCGCGTTCATCTCGTCTTCTAGCTCCTCCGAGCTCGCCTCCAAAGCTGAAATGTGTTGTTTTCTCCTCGTAGCATCCAAATAATCCTTATAGCAGATACATAGTTCCAGTGATTCTTCATTTAGCCGACTCCTTCGCTCGTTCAAAACCCTGCCACTAAGAGAAAAAGCGGACTCCGAAGCTACCGTACTAGCTTGGATTGTTAGTAAATCTCGGGTCATATTGTTGAAATTGTTGAAGTGGAAGTTTGGAGGCTTTTGGACCTGGACGGTCTGGGAAGTGACCGGGCGGTCTGGCGTGACCGCACGGTCTGGCGGTCTGACAATGGCGGTCTGTTCTATTGGTCAGCTGCAGCTTCCGGGGTTGACCGCTGGTCTGGTCCAAGGGCTGCTGGAGGAGGTCGTGCGGTCTGGCTGTGACCGCATGACGGCTGATCATCCTCAGGGTCGCGCGGTCTGTCTCTGACCGCGTGACAAGTTCTCTTCAAGGACGTGCCGGTCTGGCGTGACCGCACGGGTTGGCTCTTGAATCCGGTCTGGTGGCTTTCCAGAGGGTTCTGAAGGAGTTCGCGGACTAAGTATTCTTAGTCGCGCGGTCTCAGTTCGCGGTCTCAGGAGGAGACCAGGAGGGCGAGCTGGCTGTGTTTGCGGTCTCGGGCGAACACAGGTGGTGGGTGACTTCTAGGCGGTCTGGCGATCTCCGTGTGGAGTCGTGTTCAGACCAAGGGAGTAGCGATCTCCCGCGGTCTGGAGTGAAGTCGGCGCTCACCAAAATGAAGCAGGAGGGTTGCAGTGATCGCGCGGGTTGACCGGTAAGGTCGCGCGATCTGATGGGTGGTGACTCTATCTCATAGGGTGGTGACTGGATCAGGTCTCACGCCTATAAATAGGGAGCCACTGTAGCAGCAAAATTAGAACACACCAAGTGTAAGCCGAGTTTGCCTAGTTCCTGCGGTCTGTGTTTATCTGACCGAGCGGTCTCTGATTGAATTCTTCCTTGTGCAGCTTCTGCGGATAGTGCAGGCAGCAGCGATCACCTCTTCCTCTGAAAGTGTTCGGGCGGTCTGCGGCTTGGAGTTGTGGTGCTGGAGTTCGGGAATCAGGAGATCGGCAAAGGAGCGGTCTGGTGCAGCGGTCTGGTGGTGTTTCGAGATCGGGGGCGGTTGCGATCAGGCAGCAGCGGTCTGGCGAGCTGCTGAGTTCGGCAAGAGACCGTGCGGTCTCAGTTATCTTCAGTTTCTGTTTTTTTCTCTTTGAAGGTTTGTGCTGACGAAATCATGTCTCGTCGAGCATGTCTTGCCCTGTAATTGAAGTTAGAAAATCAATAAAGATCAATTGTTTGCCTCAAATTGTTTCTGGTTGTTTTGGCTTGTAACTCTAGTTGTTATTCCTGCTTGCTCTCACAAGGTCCGGAAAATTTCACATGGTATCAGAGGGAGGTTGGAGTTGAAAGAGCAGTGAATAACTTAGAGTAGCCATCGCCTTTGTGAAGAAGGAACCAGAGGAAGTGCAATGGAAGGTGGTTTTGCAAGAGGTCTTGGTATTGAGATGCTTACATCGACTAACTTCAAGAAGTGGAAGTCGTGTATGCAGAGCTATCTTCTGGGTGAGGACCTCTGGGAGGTGGTAGGAGGAGATGAAACAGAAGAGGTGAAGGCAGTAGAAGGAGGTGATAATGGACCGGCCGTGAGGGCATGGAGGAAGACCAACGCCAAGGCCGAATTCACCTTGAAGCGTGCCATTTCACCTGATCTCTTTGATCACATCTTGGGGTGTGGATCAGCTGCTGAGATCTGGAGAGCCCTGGATGGGCTGTTTAACAAGAAGAATGTGGCGAGGCTGCAGTTCTTGGAGAATGAGCTGGCAAGGTCGGCTCAGGGTGATCTTTCTATCTCAAACTTCTTTCTGAAGATGAAGAACCTCTGCGCTGAGATATCAGCACTGGATCCTGATGAGCCTATCTCTGAGGCGAAGCTGAAGAGGCACATCATCCGCGGCCTGCGGAAGGAATATGTTGCCTTTGTGACGACAGTGCAGGGATGGGCAAATCAGCCGTCTCTGCTAGAGCTGGAGAATCTGCTAGCTTCGCAGGAAAGTCTGGCAAGGCAGATGGCGGGAGTGTCAGTGACTGGGGGAGACGGCGAGGTGCTCTTCTCAGGGAAGAAGAAGAAGTGGGAGAAGAAGAAAAAGATCGCGGGAGGCTATGGGCCTTCAACTTCTGGGCAGCAGGAAAGGGGGTATGCTCCCAAGGCTGACGGGAAGAAGAAGGGGGAAGGTCCGAGATGCTTCAAGTGCGGGAAGGTTGGGCACTTCAAGAAGGAATGCCCAGTTGTTACTCAATCGGGGCATGTTGCTGGAAAGGTGGAAGTGGAGGCCAGGCACATTGATGGAGGATGGGGAGGAGCCTTCTCGGCTTCGGTTGAAGCCTCGGCTACTATCAACTATCAAGAGGACTGGATCGTGGACTCGGGGTGTGGTCATCACCTCACCGGAGATGAGTCGAAGCTTTCATCAGCACAACCCTATACAGGTAACAATGCTATCATCACCGCTGATAATACTGTGCATCCAGTCGAGAAGGTGGGGGTTGTTTCTTTGGGCAGTGATAGAGGGCCACTTACCTTGAAGAGTGTCTATCATGTGCCCGGGATGAAGAAAAACCTCTTCTCAGTAACCAACGCTGTTGACGCTGGGTATCACGTTCTGTTCGGCCCAACAGAAGTGAAATTTCTACGAAATGTAGAGGCCGTGAAGGCGGAGGTCGTTCATGTTGGGAGACGGGCAAAGGACTTGTTCGTTTTGTCGACAAGTTCCTACGTCGACAAGATGAAGACGAATGATGGTGCCGTGATATGGCATGAGAGGTTGGGGCATGTAGGGATGGACAAGCTGAAAGCAATGACGGTGAAAGGTCTTGTCAAGGGCCTGCCAAGTCTATCTTCCTACGGAGAAGGTCACGTTTGCGCGGGATGTCAGTTCGGCAAGTCTCATCGACTACCGTTTGACAAGTCACAGACAAGGTGTAGTCAGCCGTTGGAGTGCATCCATGGTGACTTGATGGGACCAACTGCTACCCCAAGCCTCGGAGGCAGCAGGTATATGCTGGTGCTGATCGATGATTACACCAGATATGTCTGGGTTTATTTCCTGAAGGAGAAGGCGGAAGCGTTTGCCAAGTTTGTGGAGTTCAAGGAGCTCGTGGAAGGTCGGCTGAATCTGCGGATCAAGAAGCTGAGGACGGACAACGGAGGAGAGTTCACCTCTGCTGAGTTCTCCAGTTTTTGCAGGAAGGCAGGCATCCGGAGGGAGCTTACTTGTGCACATACTCCACAGCAGAACGGTGTTGCAGAGCGGAAGATCCGTCATCTGACGGAGACCTGCAAGTGTTGGCTGCATGCCAAGAGTATCCCAAAGTCCTTCTGGGCGGAGGGAATGTCTTGTGCTGCTTACGTCATCAACAGGATGCCTCTGAGCCCCATCAACATGTTGACCCCGCATGAGATGATGTTCAAGGAGAAGCCAAGCGTGGCACACCTTCGGGTGTTCGGTTCCACCTGTTACGTGCACATCCCTGATGCTCTCCGGACAAAGCTAGAAGCGAAGGCTAGGAAGCTAGTCTTTGTGGGATACGATGAGAGGAAGAAAGGGTGGAAGTGCATGGACCCGGAGACGCGGAGATTTGTTGTATCTCGCGACGTCGTGTTCGATGAGGTGACATCTTACAGGGGGTCCTCTGGAGTGGAGTTACCAGAGAGCAGGGTGGATGAGCCGGAGCAAGCTGTGGAAAATCTTCAGGTGGAGCTACCTGTGTCACCAGGTGGTCCATCGCCTTCTAGTTCTGAGACGGGAGCTTCTGGTTCAGGGAGCAGGGGGAGCAATGCTCCTAGCACGTCTGGAAGAGGAGCTAGGGAAGAAGCAGCTGAAGATGATGCGGTTCAGGGGAAGGAGCTGAGGAGATCGAAACGAGCGATCATCGCCCCTGATCGCTATACAGGAGGAAACACAGTGAGCTTTGTCTCATGTTTCTTCGCTGGTCCCTTAGATGAGAGGGAGCCGTCGAGCTTTGAGAAGGCCCAAGGTGTGAAGGAGTGGGATGTTGCGATGCAAGAAGAGATGGCAGCTCTCGAGAAGAATGAGACCTGGTCTCTTGTGCCCAAGCCGAAGGGCATCGCTCCTGTGACATGCAAGTGGGTCTACAAGCTGAAAAAGAAAGCTGACGGCAGTATCGAGCGTTACAAGGCTCGTCTTGTAGCTCGGGGGTTCTCGCAGCAATACGGTGAAGACTATGATGAGACATTCAGTCCGGTGGCAAAAATGACTTCAGTTCGGTTCATCATTGCCTTGGCGGCGTTCAGTGGATGGAAGATTTGGCAGCTCGACGTCAAGAACGCCTTCTTGTACGGCGAGATTGACAAGGACATCTTCATGGTCCAGCCACCAGGTTTTGTGTCTGAAGATTTTCCGGAGCATGTCTGCAAGCTGAAGAAGGCCCTGTATGGGTTGAAGCAAGCGCCGAGGGCGTGGTATGGGAAGATCGCAGAATATCTCTTATTCTGTGGATTTGGGGCTTCAGACTCAGACTCAAGCTTGTTCGTCAAGAAGAGCGGGGAGCTTCAAGTCATCGTGCTGTTATACGTCGACGATATGATCGTGACGGGGAACTCGAAGGAGGAGGTAGCGCAGCTTCGGGCCGAGCTGTCTATCAGGTTCGAGATGAAGGACTTAGGTGAACTTCACCATTTCCTTGGACTCGAGGTGCAGAGGAAGGAAGGTGGAGTGCTGGTGACCCAGGCCGGCTATGCGGAGCGAATCGTGGAGCGATTCGGCATGAAGGAAGGGAAGTGCACTTCCACACCTCTGGATAAAGCTATGAAGCTTCGGAAGGATGAGGGGAGGATCATGCAAGATCCGTTGGTGTTCCGAGCTCTAGTTGGGAGCTTGATTTATCTGACGATCACGAGGCCGGATATTGCATATGCAGTTGGCAGAGTGAGTCGATATATGGCGGAGCCACGGGTACCTCATCTGCTAGCGGCCAAGAACATTCTGAAGTATGTCAAGGCGACCTCGGACATGGGTCTCCTGTACCGGAGGGATGCGAACTTCAAGGTGCACGGGTTCATGGATGCTGACTACGGGGGAGATTCGGATGATCGGAAGTCGACGTCTGGATTCGTCTTCATGGCGGGCCCCACAGCTATTTCATGGTGCAGCAAGAAGCAGGATTCCGTGTCAGTCTCTACCACAGAAGCGGAATACAAGGCTTCGGCCTTGGCAGCTCAGGAAGCCATCTGGCTTAGGAGGTTGGTTGGAGACGTCCACAAGGAGGTTCGGGAGCCGACTCTGCTACGGGGTGACAACGAGAGTGCTCTCAAACTGGTGACCAATCCAGTTTGTCACGCGAGGACCAAGCATATTGAGATCGAGCATCACTTCATACGGGAGAAGGTGCTGGAGGGATCTCTTTCGGTCGGGCATGTGCGGAGTGCGGACAATGTCGCAGACATCTTCACAAAGGCGCTGGCAAAGGGGCCGTTCACACGGCTAAGGAGCTTACTAGGGCTGGTTTCAACTTCCCACTTCAAGGGGGAGTGTTGAAATTGTTGAAGTGGAAGTTTGGAGGCTTTTGGACCTGGACGGTCTGGGAAGTGACCGGGCGGTCTGGCGTGACCGCACGGTCTGGCGGTCTGACAATGGCGGTCTGTTCTATTGGTCAGCTGCAGCTTCCGGGGTTGACCGTTGGTCTGGTCCAAGGGCTGCTGGAGGAGGTCGTGCGGTCTGGCTGTGACCGCATGACGGCTGATCATCCTCAGGGTCGCGCGGTCTGTCTCTGACCGCGTGACAAGTTCTCTTCAAGGACGTGCCGGTCTGGCGTGACCGCACGGGTTGGCTCTTGAATCCGGTCTGGTGGCTTTCCAGAGGGTTCTGAAGGAGTTCGCGGACTAAGTATTCTTAGTCGCGCGGTCTCAGTTCGCGGTCTCAGGAGGAGACCAGGAGGGTGAGCTGGCTGTGTTTGCGGTCTCGGGCGAACACAGGTGGTGGGTGACTTCTAGGCGGTCTGGCGATCTCCGTGTGGAGTCGTGTTCAGACCAAGGGAGTAGCGATCTCCCGCGGTCTGGAGTGAAGTCGGCGCTCACCAAAATGAAGCAGGAGGGTTGCAGTGATCGCGCGGGTTGACCGGTAAGGTCGCGCGATCTGATGGGTGGTGACTCTATCTCATAGGGTGGTGACTGGATCAGGTCTCACGCCTATAAATAGGGAGCCACTGTAGCAGCAAAATTAGAACACACCAAGTGTAAGCCGAGTTTGCCTAGTTCCTGCGGTCTGTGTTTATCTGACCGAGCGGTCTCTGATTGAATTCTTCCTTGTGCAGCTTCTGCGGATAGTGCAGGCAGCAGCGATCACCTCTTCCTCTGAAAGTGTTCGGGCGGTCTGCGGCTTGGAGTTGTGGTGCTGGAGTTCGGGAATCAGGAGATCGGCAAAGGAGCGGTCTGGTGCAGCGGTCTGGTGGTGTTTCGAGATCGGGGGCGGTTGCGATCAGGCAGCAGCGGTCTGGCGAGCTGCTGAGTTCGGCAAGAGACCGTGCGGTCTCAGTTATCTTCAGTTTCTGTTTTTTTCTCTTTGAAGGTTTGTGCTGACGAAATCATGTCTCGTCGAGCATGTCTTGCCCTGTAATTGAAGTTAGAAAATCAATAAAGATCAATTGTTTGCCCCAAATTGTTTCTGGTTGTTTTGGCTTGTAACTCTAGTTGTTATTCCTGCTTGCTCTCACAAGGTCCGGAAAATTTCACACATATAGGCCAAAATAGGATATGTATTAACTTTACCTTTCCACCATTTTAAGAGATCGAAGTTTTCGATCTCCTCGGTACTCATAAAATCGCAGAATTGTGTTTTGGTATACAATCCTAATTCGTTTAAGCTACTAGTTGTGCGTGCTTTTTTTCTAGAGGCTAATTCTAACATTTTATTTTTAAAAGAATCTTTTGTTCTTGTTTGCGATACTTCTTCTCGGGGTCGCGAGCCATATAAGTTATCGTAATAATTAAAAAATTCGGTAAATACAGAATTAAATTTTAAAGTACTAACGTCGTCACTATCATCGAAACTTAGATTTATGTTTAAGTTATTATTAATTTCATCTATCAAATTTTCTACGCCGTCTACGCCGAATAACGGATTTAAAGCGGCGGCGCATGAAAACGCGGGAGGCAATTCTCTATAATATTTTAAATATTTTTCTTTCATTATTTCAATTAAAGAAAACCACCATTCGTGTTGCTTATAATAATTAAATTTTTGTGCGATATTTACAAAATTTTCAATTACTAGTAAGCTAGTCGGATAATACACGCCAGATAAAGAAACAGTCGCCCTATGGAAACATTTTAGTAAATCTACATAATGTAATAGTACGTCTCAATCGTTATCAGTTAAATCATGATTATTAATTAAGGTGTAATATTCCATAAGAAGTGTTTTTTGTTGAAACACTCTTTTCAACATTTTATATGTTGAATTCCATCTCACGGGCATATCAAATTGAGGTTTCAAATATTTATGTCTTTGTGCTGTTACAAATTTTCTAAAATCTTGACTTCGTTGTTTTGTACAATAAATAAATTTAAGCATTGTCCGAATTTTTGAAATATACGGTTCCACAGCTGCTAGACTATCTTGCACTACTAAATTTAAAACGTGACAGGCACATCGAGTGTGAAAAAACGCATCGTTTAACATTGGTTTTAAATCGCGTTTTAACCACTTTATTGCGAGGTTATTATTACTAGCGTTATCAAAAGATATACTCATTATTTTATCTTTTAATTTAAATTCGCGCACGCATTTAATAATAACCTGATATATAGCTTTACCTGTGTGCGGAAATTCAAAACCTTCAAAACATATAACGCGCTTATTTAGCTCCCAAGAAACGGGATCGATCCAATGACACGTGATACATATATACGATAATCCTACTTTTATGGAGCTACTCCAGACGTCGCTCGTTAAACTCACAAGTCCCTCAAAAGTTTCAAAATAATTTATTAAAGATTGTTTTGCCTCAAAATATAATTTTAGTGCGTCGAGTCTAATAGTGGATCTACTTACTTGTTGATATTTTGGCTGAAGTCCTTCGTGTATGTACTTCGTCGCCCATCGTTGTCATAGTGGCTAAACGGCAACCCACGTATGATGACGTCTTTCACCTGCAATTCACGTTGTCGAAGTTGATCGTACGTCCATATTTGCCCCGATGCGGATAGTTGTGCCTGGCTGGACGCCGGAGCTTGTTTCGCAATACAAGACTTTATGTGTCTTGCTAGTGTCGAGTTGCCGGTAAGGGTTAGCAATTTTGAACATAATTTGCATCACGCTTTGAATTCGTCGCCGATTTTGACTTTGTCAAAATGATCCCAAACTGGCGCTTTCCGGTTATGCTCCACCACTTCGGCCGTACTTTGAGTCGACGACGCTGGCGTTGATGAGGAGGATGCCATAAATATTAGAGAGCGAGAGAGTAGGAGAGTGAGAGAGAATGAGAGAAAGAGAGAGATGGTGAGAGAGAATGAGAGAGAATGAGAGAGAGTGAGGTGGTGAGAGAGTGAGGCGGGTTTTTTTTTAAGGTTTATTTATAACTTTTTTTTTTTTTTTTATTATTATTATTTAAAATAAAATAATTTTAAAAAAATAATAAAAAAAAAATTTTAAAAAGGACAGCCTAGGGGCTAGGTTGGACAGCCTAGCCCCTAGGCTGTCCCGCTGCCAGCTGACATTGATGTCAGCTGGCAGCAGCTAAGAGCCTTTAACGGCTCTTAATAAGAGTCGTTAACGGCTCTTATTAAGAGCCTTAAACGGCTCTTTTTAAGAGCCGTTTAAGGGCTCTCGGGCTGGGCCCCAGCCCTGGGCCGGGCTGCGCCTGGCCCGGGCTCAGGCCGGCCCGAAAATCGGGCTTTGCCCGGCCCGACTCGGGCCGGGTATCGGGCCGGGCAGAAGCTCCAGATTGGAGCCCTGCCACGGCCCCATGCCCAGGTTAGGCCCGGGCCGGGCCTCAACGGGCTTTTCCCGGGCCGGGCTCTGGCCGGCCCAGTGGGCCCGGGCCTTTTGTGCAGGGCTACCCTAAATTAATGAGTCGTACTATGAAACAATGCGAGCGAGTAATAGAGAGAAGAGTAAGACGAGAGACTAGCATCTCAGAGAATCAATTTGGATTCATGCCAAGGAGGTCAACCATGGAAGCTAAACATCTCTTGAGGAGACTCATTGACAACTATAGGGAAAGACAAAAAGATTTGCATATGTTGTTTATCGATCTGGAGAAGGCTTATGATAGGGTTCCAAGAGAGGTCTTGTGGAAAGTCTTAGAAAAGAAAGGCGTAAATGTATCATACATTGACGTAATCAAAGATATGTATACAAATTCAGTGACCAGAGTGAGGACATCTGGAGGATTAACATAAGAATTTCCTATCGTTGTTGGCTTACATCAAGAGTCAGTTTTAAGCCCTTATCTCTTTACCCTTATCTTAGATGAGCTCACCGGACAGATCAATCAAGCAATACCTTAGTGTTTATTATTTGCAAATGATATTGTTTTGGTGGATGAGACGCGCGAGGGTGTAAACGCAAAACTTGAATCTTGGCGAGATACTTTAGAAAAGAAGGGTTTTAGCTTGAGCAGGACAAAGACGGAGTATTAGAGCAGGACAAAGACGGAGGTCGTCGATGCTTTCCGTCGGTATTCTTCTTTGAAGCAGGGCGCCTATGCGAAAATCGAGTTTTCGCCTTCTTGTCGAAGGCCAACATCAAATCCATTTCCGGGTTCACGGCGATCTAAAGAAGTGTGATCGCGGAAAGGACTAGCTCGCAGTTCCTTCCAGAAAGTTCTAAATTCTAAAATCTTCAAGCAATATTTATAGCCATCCCAGCATTTAAAGCGGTCGCGATCTCCGCGGTCAAAGCGAACATTTTCGAAGTTCCAGCAAAACTTGAAAATGTGCGGGGATCATGTTTGCCCGGAAGTCCGCGAACTCAATTTTTCGATCAAGGTTACCGGCCCCGGCGGTCATGGATTTTGGAGACCGCCCAAACCGCCCGTCCCGTCTCCATCAGATTCTCTAAGGCACAGGCGGTCTGCTTCCAGCGAGACCGCATGACCATGCGGTCTGGGGTTTTCCTTCTCTTTTACTATTTGCACCTCATGTATCCTCTCTTCCCTACCCCGGTTCTCCTGTACCCCGGGCAGCCCGTTATTTTTAGACCTGCCCGTTTGGGCAGACCCTCTCGTCCATAAATAGAGGGGAGGGGGTATCAGAAAAGGGGCTTTTGATTCGAGCCTCCAGCTTATGACCTGTAAGCGGTCTCAAATTCAGTCTCTTTCCTACCTCTTTTCCTGACCTGTTTTAGACTTCCATGTAACCTCTTTTTATCAATCAAATCACCTGTGATAAGAGTTCCCGTTGCGGGCAGTCAGGCCTCGTTGCTCAGCAACCCTCCTTTTTAGCAATATAGCCCGAGTAACCGGCACTCTATAGTTTCCCCTCATCTCTTTGTAGTGTGAATTTTGGAGGTACAATATTTGTGCCAACATTAGGCAAGATCATACATGATTCAGTAGCCATCTAAGCTTGGGACAAGCTCATTTTGGAGGAGGGTGACGTTATAGTCCATCGTGCCTAGTTATCCTGTGAGTCTTCTAATCATTATGTTAGTTGTTTGTTATTAACAGGGTAACTTGTTTGGTCATTAATATGTTGTTGTTAGTTAAGTCATTAATAGATGGTTGAGCCTTGTGTCATGAAAAACCTATTTAAAAGCATGAGATGTTTGAATGAAGAAAGTTGAAGCAAGAATTTAAAGTCTCTCTCCTTTCATTCTTTGAACGCACGGGTCACGTTGTGGAGTGTTACGCCTCCTGAGGCGATCCGCTAAAGGGGCCCCAATATGCGCGCAGGCCAAAGGAGAGCGCGGGGCAAGACCGGGCTGAACCATCCGGTTCAGCCCGCCAACATTAAAGCCGCAACATGGGGCTGAACCACACTGGTTCAGCCCCTAGGGGGGGCGGCCAGCCCCCTTGACCCCGGGGCTATAAATACCCCGGGGTCCCTTGGAGTGATCATCAAGCATATTATTCAGGTATTCTTCTCCTTCTTCTCCTCTAAACCCTAGCTATCTTCTCCTAGATTTCTCTCCTTAGCCTCTCTCCCTCTCTTAGCATAACAATTGGTATCAGAGGCTCATCCTCCCGCCATGGTGAACACCCGCTGCGACGTCGATATCGCGCGACTAACAACATTGGAAGAAAATTATGTGGGTTTAACGGACACCGTCGCCGCCATCGAAGTCGGGTGAGGAAATCCTCTGAGCAACTTGAAGAACGCTTGGAGACCCGCATGGAGGAACTCAAGGCTCTCCTCGTTCAAAGTTTGAAGGGAAAGGCGCAAGTCCAAGAGGGATCGGAAGGGGAAATCTCAAATCAGCCACCCGGATGCACTGTCCAGGGAACGGAAAGGGGTTTTCCGACCGGATCTGACGTTGAGGGGTCCCGATGGACCGGTGGCCAGCCAAGGAGGACCGGAGAGGGCCCGGAGGGCTGGCAGGGGGCCGGCGGGCGCCTGGGAGGCGGGCGGAACCCGCGCGGTTCCGCACAGGCCGACGGACCCAGTCCGCCTACCGCACGGCCCAGGGGCTCTTCCAGCCCCCTTTTCGACCTATGGGGGTGACAATCCACTCGGATGGAACCCTCCGGAGCAAACGGCAGCATTCCCTCAGCCGTATGGAACCTCCGGAGCGCCGATTGGGATAGAAATGGGGATTTTGCCAAATCCAAGAGCTTTCGGACCCCCTCTAGGGTTCGGAAACGCAAATCAAGGGGTCGAGCGCCCTCCACCAACCATGCATCAAGGAGGGGAACATCCTGCGACGGACGGTCGCGGAGGCGGGTACTATCCCGGACCCCAAGGGCGTCCAAACGCGCCGATGGAGCAACGGCGACCAATCGCACTGGGACAAGAATATGGGGACACGGCCCATGGAACCAAAGAGCTTACATGCAACCGAAGCGAACTCGCATGAACTTTCCTAGGTTCAGAGGAGGCGGGGACGCGTTGGAATGGGTGCAAAAAGCGGAGTTATTCTTCAATTACCAGAAAATTCCGGAGGGGCAATGGGTGCAGTTAGCGGCCTTCCATCTGGAAGACGACGCTTACCAATGGACACAGTGGTTCCAACGTGGACGGGCATACACCCCATGGACGGAATTTGTGGAGGCCTTTTCGGCCCGTTTCGGGCCCCTGGAGTATGAGGACGTCGAGGCCACATTACAGAAGTTGAGACAGAAGGGGACTGTGACAGAGTACCGTACTGAGTTTGGGCGGCTGGCCAATCGGGTCAACTGGGAAGAGAAAACACTGCTGAGTTGTTTTGTATCTGGTCTGAAGGATTTCTTGCGGGATGAGGTACACGCTTACATGCCACACAGCTTGAGTCACGCCATCAGTCTAGCCCGGATTCAGGAGGAGCGTTTCAACCGTCAGAGGAACCGTACCACTACCCGGGTCACTCCTGCCCCGACGACCGCCAGGAGGGAACCACCGGTGACGGGACAACCGACGGTGATGCGGTTGACTTGGCCAGAGTTGCAAGCAAGGAAGGAGAAGGGGTTGTGCTTCAACTGCGATGAGAAGTACGGCCCAGGGCACAAATGTCAGAAGGTACAGGTCTTTACGTTACGGGAGGAGGAAGAGGAAGAGGACGCTCTGGCGGATACCATTGGGGAGGAGCTAGATTTGACAGAGTTTGGAGTATCCCTACAGGCGATGGAAGGGTGTACGGCCCCCCTTACCTTACGCATCGCGGGAAAGGTACAACATGAGAAGGTGACCATTTTGATCGACAGTGGCAGCACCCATAATTTCATCAACCCAGCAGTTGATGCTCGAGTGGGACACAAGGTAGATCAGGGAGACGCCTTTCAGGTGATGGTGGCAGATGGAAGCAGACTGAGGTGCGAAGGGGTTATGAAGGGTATCGAGATGCACATCCAGGGTTACAATTGCCAGACGGGTTTATACTTGCTTCCCATCAGAGGCTCCGACATGGTATTGGGGGTCCAGTGGCTGCGTCAGCTAAAGCGAGTCACCACGGATTAGGAACACATGACTATGGAATTCACTCAGCAAGGGAGAGATTATTGCTTACACGACCTTCGAACATCTCCCCTAAAGGAGATATCACTCAGAAGCCTGGCTCAATTGGAGGAGCAAGGGAGCATGCTTACTATGATCATGGGACGCGCTCAGTCAGCGCAACTTACTAACGAGATACCCGAGAAGATGCAACCGATACTGGGCCAGTACGGTGATGTCTTTCAGGAGCCCCAGGGCCTTCCGCCCCCGAGGTTTAGAGATCATGGGATTCAGTTGAAGGAAGAAGCGGAGCCAACCAACATCAGACCTTACCGATACCCTTACATTCAGAAGGCGGAGATCGAACGCAGTGTCCGGGAGATGCTTGCAACCGGAATCATCCGGCCCAGCACGAGTTCCTTCTCTTCGCCCATCATCTTGGTGAAGAAGAAGGACGGGTCGTGGAGGTTTTGCGTGGACTATCGTGGCCTCAATAGTTCCACCGTCAAAGACAAATTCCTCATTCCCATGATCGAGGAGCTACTCGACGAGCTACACGGGGCGTGTTTGTTCACTAAGCTGGATCTACGCTCCGGTTATCATCAGATCAGGATGAAGGAGGACGACATTCACAAGACGGCGTTCCGGACTCACGATGGGCATTATGAGTTTCTAGTGATGCCTTTCGGGTTGTCCAATGCTCCATCCACTTTCCAGGCAGTGATGAACGAGGTATTCAGGCCACTTCTACGACGGTCGGTGCTGATCTTCTTTGACGACATCTTAGTGTACAGCCGCAACTGGGCGGAACACTTGGAGCATGTGACACAGGTCCTCAACATATTACGTCAACATCAGCTGTTCGCCAAAATGTCCAAGTGCGCTTTCGGGCAAACAGAGGTGCAGTATTTGGGCCATTTGGTCTCGGGCCACGGCGTTCAGGCAGACCCCAGCAAGATAGAGAGTATGGTCTCATGGCCGCGGCCCACGACTGTTCGAGCATTACGGGGCTTCCTGGGCCTCACAGGCTATTACGGACGATTCGTGAAGGATTACGGCAAGATTGCCCGGCCGCTCACACAATTGCTACAGAAGGAGGCCTTCATCTGGTAGGCGGAGGCAGAGGAGGCATTCCAAGCCCTTAAAAGGGCCATGACTACTACGCCGGTGCTCGCTCTTCCCGATTTCAGCAAGGAGTTCACTCTCGAGACAGACGCCTCAGGTGTAGGCATTGGGGCCGTCCTGATGCAGGAGGGCTGACCCCTGACTTATTTTAGCAAGGCGTTAGCTCCGCGGACTTTGGGGTTATCCACATACGAGAAGGAAATGTTGGCCATCTTGCACGACGTGGCCTTGTGGCGGCCATACCTGTTGGGGCACCATTTCAAGGTCAAGACGGATCATCAGAGCTTGAAACATTTTTTGGAGCAACGCTTGGCTTCTCCTCTCCAGCAGAAGTGGCTTACCTGTTGGAACATGGTCTTCCGCATCTCCTAAGTTTGAAAATAACAAATCCTATGTGTACTTGATCTTGTGTGTTTAAGTGTGCAGGAAAACAAGTCCATATGACTCAAGGATAACATAAGAAGGTTGCGCCCAAATTTGAAGCCAAAATTCCAACATGTCCGCTAGAGCCGGCGCTAGCTCTGATTAGAGAAAATCTCGGAAGCAGTTATAGAAGAGGCTAGTGCCAGGCGATAGCAGCTAACGCAGGCGGTAGCAGCTAGCGCAGGAGGTATCGGCTAGCGCAGGCGGTAGCGCAAAGCACAAGAGGAAGGCGGCAAGCTTGCTTAGAATGAAGGATTCTCACGCGGAGAATATTGCCTAATCTGGGATAGCGCTGGCGGTAGCGATAGCGCAGGCGCTAGCTCCAAGGCTATAAAAAGGACCCCTTGGATCCGTCTTCTTCATCCTCTCCCACTCCTAAATTCCAGAGCATCGTACCACAACATATAGAGAAAGATTTAGAGAGATACTCCCACAAATCCATGAAGGCTAAAGGAGATTCGTGGAGAAGATTTCAACACGCGTCATCATCGTGATGAAAGACCGCATCGACTACGATCATACTCTGCGGGTCTTCGTCTACTTCTCCAAGAGATCCACATAGAGGGAGTTTTTAATATTATTGTTCTTCTCATTCTTGTAATCGCTTAATGAATTCGCCTCGTGTTGGAGACTAGGTCTGGGTAGGACTTGGGGCAGAAATTCGCCTCGTGTTGGCGACTAGGTCTAGGGTGTAGATCTAGGGGGTGCTCGAGGTCATATCCGGGGAAGGATTGGCTAGAGTGGCTTGAGGCCGTATCCGGGGAAGGATCGGCTAAAGCCAACCGGTTCGTGGGGATACGAGTCGGTATAGAAAACAAAAGGAGTCTTTCATATTTCGCCTTGATTTCTAGCGTCATTGAAATCGAATTTTGTAATCAATTTTATTAATAATAATCATGTCTCTCTTTGTGTAATAAAATTGATTTGGTCTTCATTTCTCTAAATTGTTTATTATCCTCTCTTTTATTATAACACAATTTAGATCTTTATTCAAAATCACAATTTTGGTCTCTTATTATTTCAAGTATTCCAAAATATAATATAAGTTTTTAAAACCCTTATTCACCCCCCCCCCCCCTCTAAGCCTACCGATTCAACAAGTGGTATCAGAGCGGTTTTATTCCAAACGGGTTAACCGTGAATAATGGCGTCTCATGATCTCGCTTCTACTAGTGGGGTAAATTTTTATGAAGAAGAAAAATCTCTTAAACCACCTTTATTTGAAGGAACAAATTATAAATGATGAAAAATTTTCAAATTAATATATTATTTTTCTAATGCATACAAGATATGAAAGTTTCTTGAAGAAATGTATGATTTTCCTCTCACAGGTATGGAACAAACACAGGAGGAGAAGGATATACAAGCATCCACCACTATTCAAGAAGATCTCTCTCATAGCAAAATCATGGAAAGTGTCTTAGACGAAGAGGACAATACATTAAGAGAAAAAGAAGATGAAATTTCATCTATAAAGGAGGAAGGCCTAGAAAACGAAAAAGGAACTTCATGTTCACATCTTGCCTCTTCCGATAGCGCTGTAAGAAAGTCTAAACCTTCTTCTTATTTTCATATACTAAAAATTGCTAAACGTAAAATGAAGAAATTAAAAATTACTAATAAAAATTACGTTTAGAAAATAAAAGTCTAAAAACTAATTCAGAATCCAAATATGATATGGCTTCTCCATCTTGCGCAAAAATTGAAATCTTAAAACCTTGTTTTGATTGTAATAATATTAAAGAAAAATTTAAGGAACTTGGAAAAGAAATTATTTTTGTAAAAGAACATAATGAAAATTTATCTTTAGAAAATTCATCTTTGAAAAGTGATTGTGCTACGTGCCAAAATTATAAAATTGAAATCAAGGAAATGGATGAAACATTTGAGGAATTTAGAAATAACTTTCAAAATCATATTGACTATATTGTTTCTACTCTTAAAAATAGCACAATAGCTTATAATAAAGCTAGGCATAATCTAAAGGTCAAAAATGATGAATTAAAATCAAAAATCAACTTGCTTATTAAAATTATAAATAAAAATTCACAATATCAAAAAATATCTAAAAGCATGTTGAATATGAATATGAATATTTTAACTAAGCCAAATAATGGGAGTAAGAAACACAGGATTTGTAAATCAAAATTACCATTATTTACAAAATCATGTTTCTCCCAACTTAAAAATAAAACTACACAAATTTCCTATGAACAATAACTTCCATAATCATTACAATCATAATCTTCAATATAGAGATTATCACAATGGAAATTTGATGCATAAGAACAACATTAAACCAAGGTTTGAATGGAGACCCAAAATAAAAAATGAAACATTAACTCCACTTGAAAGGGTCCATCCATCCTTGTCTCCCCAAAAGCCAACTCGATGTATTTGGGTACCCAAAGGAACCATCCCACTTGGTCCCCTTTGGATACCTAAAATTCTTATCTACTAGTATCATTCATTTGCATGAAGTAGAAATAAATCAAAATGAATTACAAAATACTCTACTTCATGATATGTCTAATGTTTCATTTTATTTTCCTTTTTTTTGTTCTCTTTTTAAGTCATCATGTCAAGGTCATCTAATATAATATTTGAAATTTGACTGTCCCCTAAAGCCTAAATGAAGTTTACAAATCATTGTAAATCAAAAGTAAAAGTCAGGTTTTCATTTATAAATGACCAGTCTATTACTATTAAAATCATTGTCTATAAATATCAGATAGTATTCATATAAATGGAACTATAAATTTGCTATAAAATATTTTTAATTAAATGAAGTTATTAGGCTATTAAGCACTTTAGCCTTCATCAACAAAATTGGAAAATTAACATGTGACAACGTGTGGATATCCTTTCAAAAACTCTTTACAACACATGAATCATAATTTTGGTTTTGACCTCGTGAGTTAAAATTTAACTTCCGCAACTTTTTGCATTTTCTTCAAAAAATTTCACTGCATTAGATAGGTCTTATATTGCTCAGTCATAATTTAGTGAAATCGAAAATAAAATCGAAGAAAATCTGGGCCAAATACTCAAAATAAACACTCTATGTGAGCTAACGCAGGCGCTAAGACCTATCGTCGGCGCTAGCTCGAGTGTCCGATTTTCTGTAATTTTAAAATTCTGAAAAATCACTAAAAATATATTATTGTATATGTATTACTCATTTTTGCATCTATGCCTATAATTGATTTTTGAAAAATTAAAATAAAAAATTACAAAAGCCAAATTACAAAAAATATTTTTCTTACTTCCTTTCTTTGGTTATTTGTTTGATTTCTATTTCTATATGCAAAAATCAAATACAAAAATATAAAACGAAAACAAATATCAAAAATTATCTTTTGAACTTAGCTTTTCTATTTACATGTATCTTGCGAAAGGGAGATTTGGGTTATCATCCCATCACATCTCCTAGTACCGGGCGAACCCCTCACAGGGTAGACCTCGGGAAGTCCAAGATCAATTTTAAGAGTTCAAACTTTAAATCAAATTTTTTAAAAATATATCAAAAATACTGTATGGACTTTATTGTGAAAATCAAGCATGATTTAATCTATTATTTAGAACTTCTATAATGCTGCAATTCATCGGTTCAAACTACTTTGAACATTGTTTTTATCATGCTTTGATATATCTACTCATATGTGCACCAATTATAATAAAAAGGTTGTGTAGAACCAAGCTTAGCATGCCTCTAAGTATGAGTAAATATTTTATGATTGATAATGATATTTCTTCACTCACTTATTTTGGCAAAGTCTACATGTGTTTTAATCCAAGAATGCATGTTTGTGTATTATAATTGTACAACGAATTAAATTTGTACAAGTATCTTACCTACACTACATTTATTTGCACTCTTAAAAATTAAGAAAAGTGGTTGTGCTTTCAAAATTACATTGGTTTGCAAAACAAGTGTATTCGGAGAACTTTGTATAAAAAATAATCATGAAATAAATTGACAAAGATAACTCCACCAAGCACTACTTGAACCTCCTGATAAGTCTTAATAAGCGTTGTGAGGTTGAGCACCTTGGATAGAATAGTAAAGTGTCTTGTGCAAACCTTCATTTTTACACCACTTATTCTTAAGTACACCGGATCACAAAAATCAATATTGAAAAATAAAGTATGTGATCCCTCAAGCACTACTTTGCACCCTGATAAGTCTTAATGAGCATTGTGTGTGCAAAGCACCTTGGTAGTTGTACATTTTTTTCTATGTGCATTAAAGTGTGTGGAAGTAAAATTATTTGTGTTTTATTGTGCACTTTACTCTACATATGTCTTGTATTTATGATTAAATCATGTGTTTACTCTATTCAAAATACACTTATGTGGACATCATTATCTTTCATAATACTTCTTCTCATGAGTATTGGATCCTAATGCTAAGTTTCATACTACTTTTTATATATATAAATGCAATAGATAACCTAGCATGCTCTCTACAATGTTTTGTATGTTTTGAATTTGTGAATTAATATAACGTTGTAGTAATCTCTTTTTGAAAACATTATTTCATGTTTAGTTACTTTATTACTTAAAGATTTTAAAATGAAAAATGATTTACAAAAACATCTTCCTTTTTGGAATTTAACTCATATATCTTCTTATGAATAGAAATGATTATAAAAAGATGTTTCTTGTATTTCTATAAGTCTTCCGCATCATCACCATATATTTTTTACTTTGCGCTTTCATGCTTATATCAAAGTCTTAAATCTCAAAATTCTTTTTTCAACAAGTAGTAGACTTGCTTGGTAGAATTTATATTGGTTATTCTAAACACGCATATCATTTTTATGCTAAAAACTCTGATTTAATAATGGATTTCAAAATAACTATGTGAGTTTTTTTTTTCAAGAAAATCAAACAAAAATATGAACTCATTGGCTATGAAATTATAATTAGATTTAAAACGCTTAAATGTTTCCAATAATTATTATCCATGATTACATATCTCACCATAGCGAGGGCGTAGGGTCGTAGACATTAGATAAACTGACCTCTAAGTTATGTCTTGTCCTTAGCCGGGGAGGGTTCCAGTGGGGCCTTGCGAGGCACTGGGGAGAAAGAGTGCTAGGTTGAGTATTTTCTAGTATTTGCATATGGGACTAACACCCTAACCTACGGCATGTATGCAGCTCCTCGTGACCATCCGTCACCTAGTACGGGGCTAGGGTGTAGACATTGTCTGGGTAGATTGGTTACTTGGAAATCATTACCTTTTTATGCTTAAAACTCTTATATAAAGGGGGAGAACTAACATGATAATATTGATTACTTGGCAAATGTTATATTGTTCATCTTTAAAGCTAAAAACTCTGATTTATTTCTATGAACATACTTATGCTAAAAACTCTGATTTATTTCTATGAAAATTACTCTAAGACTCCTTATCATTTCCTTTTCTCTAAAAAGCTGGATCATGTCTTTATCTTATTATCAAAAAAATTATGTGTTTTGCTTCCTTACCCACTTTTGCTAAAAACAAAAGGGGGAGAACTAACATGATAAATATTTACCGCTATCAAAATGGAAAACAAACATGATTAATTAAGATGATAGCTTACATATTAGGGGAGCATTCACTTAGGAGGAGCATGTATTTAGGGGGAGCAACTCTAAATACCAAAAACGGCATTTATCCTAAGTCATCACTTTCACACACACACACGTAGGTTTCATCATGCTTATATATTAATGTTCTGATTTATCATTAATGGATTTGTTATTATCAAAAGGGGGAGTTTGTTGGAACATGGTCTTCCGCATCTCCTAGGTTTGAGAATAACAAATCTTATGTGTATTTGATCTTGTGTGTTTAAGTGTGCAGGAAAACAAGTCAACATGACTCAAGGATAACATAAGAAGGTTGCGCCCAAATTTGAAGCCAAAATTCCAACATGCCCGCTAGAGCCGGCGCTAGCGCTAGCTCTGATTAAAGAAAATCTCGGAAGCAGTTATAGAAGATGCTAGCGTCAGGCGATAGCAGCTAACGCAGGCGGTAGCAGCTAGCGCAGGCGGTATCGACTAGCGCAGGCGGTAGCGCAAAACACAAGAGGAAGGCGGTCGACTTGCTTAAAATGAAGGATTCTCACGCGGAGAATATTGCCTAATCTGGGATAGCGTCGGCGGTAGCGATAGCGCAGGCGCTAGCTCCAAGGCTATAAAAAAGACCCCTTGGATTCGTCTTCTTCATCCTCTCCCACTCCTAAATTCCAGAGCATCGTGCCATAACATATAGAGGAAGATTTAGAGAGATGCTCCCACAAATCCATGAAGGCTAAAGGAGATCCGTGGAGAAGATTTCAACATGCGTTATCATCGTGACGAAAGACCGCATCGACTACGATCATACTCTGCGGGTCTTCGTCTACTTCTCCAAGAGATCCACATAGAGGGAGTTTTTAATATTATTGTTCTTCTCATTCTTGTAATCGCTTAGTGAATTCGCCTCGTGTTGGCGACTAGGTCTGGGTAGGACTTAGGGCAGAAATTCGCCTCGTGTTGGCGACTAGGTCTAGGGTGTAGATCTAGGGAGTGCTCGAGGCCATATCCGGGGAAGGATTGGCTAGAGCGGCTTGAGGCCGTATCCGGGGAAGGATCGGTTAAAGCCAACCGGTTCGTGGGGATACGAGTCGGTATAGAAAACAAAAAGAGTCTTTCATATTTCTCCTTGATTTCTAGCGTCATTGAAATCGAATTTTGTAATCAATTTTATTAATAATAATCATGTCTCTCTTTGTGTAATAAAATTGATTTGATCTTCATTTCTCTAAATTGTTTATTATCCTCTCTTTCATTATAACACAATTTAGATCTTTATTCAAAATCACTATTTTGATCTCTTATTATTTCAAGTATTCCAAAATATAATATAAGTTTTTAAAACCTTTATTCACCCCCCCCCCCTCTCTAAGGGCGTCTACCGATCCAACATTACCAAACTCCTGGGATATGATTATGAGATCATCTACAAGCAAGGGAAGGAGAACGTTGCGGCTGATGCACTTTCCCGTCTTCCGAAAAGCACCATAGCTCACATATCCGGGCCCCTGATAGACGCGCTTGACGATATCCAGGTGGAGGTTCAGCGGGACCCGGAATTTCGCTCTATCCGGGAGGCTCACCGACAAGGCCAGACGACCTTACCCGGCTATCAGCTCCAAGGAAGGCACCTCTATTTTCAAGGCAGGGTTGTTATCCCGCCATCCTCCACCTGGAAGACAATCATGTTCCACGAGTTTCACTCCTCACCGACGGGGGGTCATGCCAGGGTACTCCGGACTCTTCAGAGACTGCGAGCCAATGTCTTTTGGAAAGGGTTACGCCGGGACGTGCAGTAGTTCGTGCGACAGTGCGAGACATGTCAGCTACAGAAATATTTCGCTCTTCCAATTACAGGGCACCCAACTGCGGATGAGTACGTCCAACCACCCTCAGACAGACGGGCAGACCGAGGTTCTCAACAGGGGCGTGGAAACGTATCTTCGATGCTTCGTTTTGGATGAGCCCCGCTCGTGGACTCGCTGGCTACACTGGGCAGAATACTGCTACAATACCTCCTACCATACGGCTAGCAAGCTCACTCCTTTTGAGGTGGTCTACGGACGGCCTCCTCCCTCTCTTGGTATATATGAAGCAGGCAGCACGGCGCTTCCAGCAGTTGATCGTACATTGTGGGACAGGGATCAGACCTTGACTCTCCTCCGCGATAACCTCCGAGTAGCTCAGGATCGGATGAAGGTGCAAGTGGACAAATACAGGACCGAGCGGGAGTTCTCAGTTGGTGATGAGGTCTTCCTTCGCTTACAGCCTTACCGGCAGCTTTCCGTCTCCCGCCGAGCAAATCAGAAATTGGCACCACGATACTACGGCCCATTCCGCATCACCCACCGTGTGGGCCCAGTGGCGTACACCCTCGCACTTCCGGAAGGCTGGCGCCCACCCGACCTTCCATGTTTCCCTTTTGAAGAAGAAATTGGGTGAGGCGACTCAAGTCAGCCCTCTCCTACCCGAGGCCACGACTACTGGGGAGCTACGTCCCCTACCGGAAGAGATCTTACTATCCAAATGGAAGAAGCGCGGCACCGAGTATCGCCCCGAAGTTCTCGTCAAATGGAAGACTTTGTCGCCAGCACACAACACATGGGTGGACCTCCTCGAGTTCAAGGAGTTGTTTCCAGATTTCCCGCTTGAGGACAAGCTGATTCTTGATGGGGAGGGGAATGTTACGCCTCCTGAGGTGATCCGCTACAAGAGACAGCAATATGCGTGCAGGCCAAAGGAGAGCGCGGAGCAAGACCGGGTTGAACCATCCGGTTCAGCCCGCCAACATTAAAGCCGCAACATGGGGCTGAACCACACTGGTGCAGCCCCTAGGGGGAGGGGGGGCGGCCAGCCCCCTTGACCCCGGGGCTATAAATACCCCTGGGTCCCTTGGAGTGATCATCAAGCATATTATTCAGGTATTCTTCTCCTTCTTCTCCTCTAAACCCTAGCCGTCTTCTCCTAGATTTCTCTCCTTAGCCTCTCTCCCTCTCTTAGCATAACATGGAGGATCATATTTTATATAAAGGATGCTTAGGGAAGTTGTTCAGTGTACAAAATAAATAAGAGATTAATTACACTATAGACTTTTCCCACTTAAGTGGTCAGTTAGCTCTCTCCAATTTCCCCTCACATAATTAGTGATGTGGGTCTTCTTCCAGCGGTCATTATTCATGTCTTCCTCTCCTGATTGGTGCCGGCTAATCCCACCCTCTCTTGCTCTTTATAAGTTTGGTATGTTTTTTATTATGATGTCGATATGAATTCTCATTTAGTACATGTAGACTGTAGAGTAATGCATGTGTTTGTGATCACTGATCAGTTCGGGCCTACAGAAAAATAGAAATGACAATCTGTGGGCTCTAAAATTTATAAAATGATGAACAACAATCTTCAAAGCTTAAAAGAAGTTAGCAAATTCCAAAAATAAAGATAAAGCACTAAGGTAACCAACAAGAATGAGGTAGAATTAGCAACCATGCAAGCTTTAAAACATTCAAATTATAAACCACTTGTTGAAATAGAAGGGCAATGCATCATTTCGAAGTTTTATCATCCACCGAGCTTTATGGCAATGATTCAACGGAAAAAACAATATATCATCATCTCACAAACAGACAAAGAAAATGGTGCTATTACCAAGTGCTCATGATGAAAATAGAGAAAATTAAACGTGCGTTTGTGAGAAAAGGGGGCTTTAAAATTTATCATAAATTTTAATAACATCAATGAGAATAAAAAATGTCCTACAAAAAATGTAAAATCTAGTGAGCCTGTTGAATAGAGCAGATAAGCATCATCCTTATTGACGAGAGTGTCGGTCAGAGATTAAAAAAAAAAGAAAATTATTTCAGCCCTCTCCTATTTCCAATGTCAGGCAATGCAATATTAGTATTAAATGTTTTGTAACCTGCTATAAAAAGCCACAGTTGTGGAAAGAATGAAAATGGGATTCTCCTCATTTTGTAAGCACCGTGAAGAAATCCTCGTATGAATCAATGTAGTCCTTAGAAAGCTTGCAGTTTTTTGATCCTATTCCTTTTTACCTTTTTTTCTTTTTATAAATTTCAACATGGTATCAGAGCGAGGTTGCGTTGGTTGGTCGATCTCATTGTGGCAGTGTATTGGAGTGCTGATTTCAACAAGACAACGACGAGTGGGACCGGAAAAATGCGGATTCCCCGGTGGCTCGTATGGGATTAGTCTCACAATACCTACCCTGCGAGGTTGCGCGTAGGATGGTTCGTCTTGCCGTAGAGGCATGTTAATGGACAGTTTTCAGCGAGATCATGACGAGAGAGACCGAAAAAAGCGGAATATCCTCGGTGACTCATATGCGATTTGACCCACTTCGCCTACCCAGCAGCGTCCTCCTTCCACCTCCAAGAAGATCTAAGAAAGAAGTTGCGTTGATGCGGATATCGGCTTACGGGAGGGTGTTGAATAGAGCAGATAAGCCTCATCCTTATTGATGAGAGTGTCGGTGGTGCAACCCCGACGACGTCTTAATTTCCCGTTTATTGTCCTTTTTATTTTGTCGCACTATTTGATTTTGGTTGGCACTTGTATTTTATTTTTCTCTGAAGCGCGCCGCGCACTTTTATTTGATGTGTTGGTTATTGTGATTTTGTTGTAACGCGCCGCGCAAATTTTGTGCCCGGCCAACTCACGTGACCTTGAATGAATAGGCCCGGTGTGGCGAGAGACAGTAAGGTAAGTGTCACCCTTCCAATGTAACGAAATTATTAAAGCCCTAGTAATATTCAACCTCCAAGCTCATTATAAATAGAAAAGAAATCTAAACCCTAAGGTGGCTGACATTGTGAGAAATCATCTCTCACGGTGCCCACGCACCTCTCCCGAGCCCCCCCCCCCCCCCCCCCCATCAGCTCTTTCTGTGATTTTCCCCCACCCCTTCCAACCAGCGAGGTTATCTCTCCTCGCTGATCCAACCCCGCAGAAGCCCGGTCGGCCGCTAATCGACCTTGCGAGCCCGTCCATTCCCGTGGAGCCACTAACGCTCGACCGAGCCTCTCACTTCCCCCCATTTTCCCGTCCCGTGGATCCACCTGAATCCCGTCGACCTCCCCTTCGTCCTCGCTCGTGGAGCTGTCAGCGCCCCGTGGCCGGCGACCTCCTTGCAGCTGGTCTCCCCACGTCCCTCCAGCTCTCGTGTTGCCGTCAGCGAGCCGTCCAGTCATTAGCCGCCTGAAGAGTACCTAGTCGGGCTTGCGAAGCCCCGGGGTGAGATACCTCCTTACTTTACCCTATTTCCTGACTGCATGGTTGAATATTATTAGGCGCGTAACATTTTAAATCGTTATTTGGAAGGTAGCATTTCCCGCATCGTATCTCGTGTGCCGTGTTGTTTCACTCTGCTTGCATCTTTGTGGTTGTTGTGAACTTGGATTGCGGAACTTGCACGAGTTCGTACTTAAATGTGCGGCGGTTATTTCATCTTAATTGATCACCCGTTCTCTTGAAAATTCGGAGCTCTCGTGATTGCGCGCTGAAATTAGGGTTGGGCCAAAGTATCGCCCCCGACCTTTCGGGTTGGCCAAGCAAGTTTGCATCAATTTGGTGTGGCTGATGGGATACCTCACTCTTATTGTGGGGTAACCGAGCGTGTTTCTCTCCCGAGAGTTGATTCGGCGTTTTCTAAAATTATTTCATGGAGGCGAGAATCGAGCGCCTCGAGGGTGGGTTGAGCGATATGGGGAAACGCATGGAGGAACGTATTATTGTTGTCACTACACTCACTACCACCATGGGGGACACATCTCAAGTTGTCTTACGGTTGCGCACCACCGTTAACAATCTAGAGACCCAACTTCACTTAGGAGGACCACCCCCTCAGCACCCAATTCCACCACCACCGCCACGACACCCAATTCCACCTGCACCCCCACAACACCCAGTTCCACCATTCCATGACCCACAGCCCGATTATCGGGAGCAACGGTACCCTCCCAGGTGGGATGCGTACGTCCGATTAGACATTGGGGATTTTGAGGGCACCCTTGAGCCAGAGGTGTGCCTCGATTGGAGTGAACGGTTAGAGCGATACCTCAGCTGGAGGCGCATTCCCGACCACCAGGAGGTGGAGTATGCCACCTTAAGACTGAAGGGACCCGCCCTCACATGGTGGGGTCAGCTCGAGCGTATGCGTTTCACGATGGGAAAACCTCCGATCACCACTTGGGTTGAGTTCAAAGCTCAACTTAAGAAGCGGTATGTCCCAACGGACTTCATGCAGACCTTATATCGGCGATACCACACTCTGCGGCAGGATAGGCGGACCGTTGATGAGTACACAGACGAGTTCTTAGTGCTCCAGTCACGACTAGATCTGAAAGAGGCCAACCATGTGGTTGTAGGCCGCTATCTCGATGGACTGCGTTATGAGATTCGAGATCAGTTGGAGCTACATGACTTCCGGGATTTGGAGGAGATCTCGTGTCGAGCCCGTCGGGTGGAAGCCCTCCATAGGAGGACAGGAGTGCAGAGGCCCGCCGACCGGGCCCCACACACCTCGCCACCGACCTTGACTGCTCGGCCTAGCCCGGCGACCATTCCGAGTACACAGGTCCCTACTAGGTCGCTATTACCCGCCCCCGCTCCTCCAGGGGTAGCACCTGCTACCGCCAAAGGAAGAGAGGCAGGGGGTTCTCGAGCAGAATTTCGATGTTTCAAGTGTACGGAGCCTGGGCACAAGTCTTCTGAGTGTCCCCGTCGCCGATTCACCGCGATAGTCAAGGAAGATGATGGTCGAGAGCCGGAGTATGGGATTTGGGACAATGATGTCACTACGGATGCATTCAGACCTCCTGCGGTCGAGTATGAGGTAGAAGGCGAGCAGCCTACACATTTGGTCTCTGTTTTACAGCACAGCCTTCTGACCCCACGCGTTCCCACTGACGACGCATGGTTGCGACATAGTATCTTTCGCACCACCGCCCGTATTCAGTAGCACTTTTGCTCCATCATTATTGATAGTGGGAGCATGGAGAACTTTGTCTCCCAGCGCATGGTAGAGAGGCTGAGGTTACCCACCCAGAGCTTAGAGCGCACGTATGAGCTATCTTGGGTCACTGGCGACGCTACGATAGTTGTTACTCACCGTTGCCTTGTTTCGTTCGCCATTGGGAGCACATATACTGATTTTGTATGGTGTGACATCGCCCCCCTTGACGTTTGTCACATTCTGTTAGGCCGCCCATGGAACTATGACCGACGCGTTACTCATGATGGACGTAGGAACGCCCACACGTTCGACCATCAGGGTCGCCGGATTGTTCTTCTTTCTCAGAAGAACGGTCTGGTCCCTCAGAGGCTCCCACCCCCATCTAGCCCGCTTACCAGCACATCCGTTAGCCCCACACCTGCTCTCACCACCACGTCCTACCCGTCTGCCTCCTACCCGTCCATCACGATGCTTATGACCGCTCGTCAGTTCTGTCGAGAGGTAGAGGACAGGGGTTTAGTCTACCTGCTGATGGGGAGAGAATCCACCACCATCACCACTGAGATACCATCCCGAGTGCAGCCGCTCGTGGCGGAGTTTGGCGAACTCACACTTGATGAGTTACCCGACCAGCTATCACCGATACGGGATATACAGCACTGCATTGATCTCATTCCTGGGGCCAACCTCCCGCACCTTCCCCATTATCGTATGAGCCCACGAGAACACGAGGAGCTTAGGAGACAGGTATCTGAACTCCTCCAGAAGGGGATTATCCGCGAGAGCCTTAGTCCATGCGTTGTCCCTGCCCTTCTTGTCCCCAAAAAGGACGGGACATGGAGGATGTGTGTTGATAGTCGCGCTATCAATAAGATTACTATCAATTATCGTTTTCCAATCCCTCGATTGGATGACATGCTCGATATGCTGAGCGGCGCGAAAGTGTTTTCGATGATCGATCTCAGGAGCAGCTACCATCAGATTCGGGTATGTTCTGGAGACGAATGGAAAACCGCCTTTAAGACCAAGGAGGGGTTATATGAGTGGATGGTCATGCCCTTCGGGCTATCCAACACTCTGAGCACTTTCATGCGATTGATGACTCAGGTCCTTAGACCCCTGATCGGGACTTGCGTTGTAGTCTATTTCGACGATATTTTGATCTATAGCAGTGAGCCTGACCAGCACATCACTCACCTGCGCCAGGTCCTTCAGATCCTGTGTGAGCACCGACTGATCATCAATCTGAAGAAGTGCACTTTCCTTACTGACAGTCTCACCTTTTTGGGATATATAGTTTCGTCTGAGGGAATCCGAGTAGATCAAGAGAAAGTGAGGGTGATTGTGTCCAGGCTCACTCCTAGGAACTTCACTGAGGCCTGTGGATTCTACGGACTAGCGTCGTTCTATCGACGTTTCATCCGAAATTTTAGCACCCACATAGCACCTATCACAAATTGCCTCAAGAAAGGCGAGTTCACGTGGACAACCGAGGCTGAGGCAGCGTTCCTTCTCATGAAAGGGAAGATGTCCAGTGCACCCATACTAGCTCTTCCTGATTTCGAGAAAGTATTTGAGGTTGACTGCGATGCATCCCATGTTGGTATAGGGGCTGTTCTAAGTTAGGAGGGCCGACCCGTGGCATTCCATAGTGAGAAGTCAGACGACGCGAAGACACGATATTCGACTTATGATATTGAGTTCTTTGCTATCGTCCAGGCTCTCCGACACTGGCGACGCTATCTGATGCAGCGCGAATTCATATTGAACACGGACCACGATGCGTTGCGACACCTGAACTCCCAAAAGGAGGTCAGGCGCCACGCAAAGTGGGTCGCGTTCCTCCAGGAGCACACCTTTCACATTAGACACAAGCCCGGGACGGCCAACCGAGTGGCCGATGCCCTTAGTAGACGTGCACATTTGCTTGTCTCTCTTCAGTCTCGAGTCACAGACTTAGATTCACAGCGGGAGTCATATGCCACTGACCCAAACTTTAGCACCAATTGGTAGGATTGTCGTACAAGAGGCGCGGATAGTTCGGGTCATTTTATTCTGAGCGAGGGATACCTATTCCGAGGGACGCGCTTATGTATTTGTCAGGGTCCGTTACGGGAGTTGCTCCTCACTGAGCTACACTCCTCAGGGTTAGGTGGACACTTTGGGCAGTCTAAGATGTTGGACCTTGCCACGGCTCGCTACTACTGGTCGTGCATGAAGAAAGACATCATCAGACTGGTGCAATCATGTCAGACCTGCCAGTTATATAAGGGGCATTCCCAAAACAAGGGACTATACACACCATTGTCCATTCCCGAGCGACCGTGGGACGAGGTGTCCATGGATTTCATTAGTGGCCTTCCCACCACCGCCCGTCGAGTTGATGTTGTCTTTGTAGTAGTTGATAGATTCTCTAAGATGGCTCATTTCATACCTTGTAGAAAGACATCCGACGGAGCGCGTGTCGCTGAGTTGTTCTTTAAGGAGATAGTTAGACTTCACGGGGTTCCGCGAGTATTCTTGTCGGATAGGGACACTCGTTTCATGGGATATTTTTGGAAGACTCTTTGGGGCAAGCTTGACACAAAACAAAAATTCAGCAACGCGTATCACCCCCAAACAGACGGGCAGACCGAAGTGGTCAACCGGAGTTTGGGTGACCTATTGAGATGTTTGGCCGGTGAGCACCTTAAGCAATGGGACATGGCTATTTCCCAAGCTGAGTTTGCTTACAACAGTTCCATGAATCGTTCCACCCAAAAATCTCCATTCGAAATTGTTTACGGATTTCCCATACCACATTTTCTGGATCGCCACTCCCTTCCTTGCCATGAGCGTATTTCCTTCGATGCTACCACTTTCATTGACGATTTAAAATTGCTACATAAGTCTATTAATAAACAATTGCAGGCAGTTTCCGAAAAATACATACTCGCGGCGGATACGCACCGTCGTGAACTATATTTTTCGGCAGGAGATTGAGTATGGTCCACTTTCGGAAGGAAAGGTTTCCCACCAGATTGTATCACAAGCTTCAACAGCGTCGTTTTGGTCCTTTTCAGGTGAGGAAGCGGCTAGGCGAGAACGCCTACCTTATAGACCTACCATTGGAATTCGGCACTTACCCGATTTTCAATGTGTCTGACCTCGTTCCGTTTCATGGTCCACCACCCGCGAGTCCGATACCACCCCCATCACTGGGACCCGGATCTGAGACAGGCTTCCAGTCGACGTTCACCCCTACAGTCGAGGAGATAGAGCACGTCTTGGACGTTCTTGAGTTCCAGACCCGTCGTGGCACCTACCAGAGATACTTAGTGGCATGGCGTGGACGCGACCTTCTGGACAGTACATGGATCAGCGCTCAAGAGCTTCAGCGACGTCGCTCGGACCTCTCCGTCGCCCAGTTGGCCCAATCTCGCCAGAGTCGAGTTCTCTCAACCCCGGGGGAATTGGTGCAACCCTGACGACGTCTTAATTTCGCGTTTATTGTCCTTTTTATTTTGTTGCACTGTTTGATTTTGGTTGGCACTTGTATTTTATTTTTCTCTGAAGCGCGCCGCGCACTTTTATTTGATGTGTTGGTTATTGTGATTTTATGGTAGCGCGCCGCGCAAATTTTGTCCCCGGCATGTGAGCCCGGCCAACTCACGTGACCTTCAATGAATCGGCCCGGTGTGGCGAGAGACGGTGAGGTAAGTGTCACCCTTCCAATGTAGCGAAATTATTAAAGCCCAAGTAATATTCAACCTCCAAGCTCATTATAAATAGAAAAGAAATCTAAACCCTAAGGTGGCTGGCATTGTGAGAAATCATCTCTCACGGTGCCCACGCGCCTCTCCCGAGCCCCCCCCCCCCCCCCCCGGCACTGTTCATCAGCTCTTTCTGTGATTTTCCCCCATTTCCGCTCGTCGCTCCGCCTTCGGCGGCCCTTCCGACCAGCGAGGTTATCTCTCCTCGCTGATCCAACCCCGCAGAAGCCCGGTCGGCCGCCAGTCGACCTTGCGAGCCCGTCCATTCCCGTGGAGCCACTAACGCTCGGCCGAGCCTCTCACTTCCCCCCATTTTCCCGTCCTGTGGATCCACCTGAATCCCGTCGACCTCCCCTTCGTCCTCGCTCGTGGAGCTACCAGCGCCCCGTGGCCGGCGACCTCCTTGCAGCCGGTCTCCCCACGTCCCTCCAGCTCTCGTGTTGTCGTCCAGCCATTCGCCGCATGAAGAGTACCTAGTCGGACTTGCGAAGCCCCGGGGTGAGATCCCTTCTTACTTTACCCTATTTCGTAACTGCATAGTTGAATATTATTAGGCGCGTAACATTTTAAATCGTTATTTGGAAGGTAGCATTTCCCGCATCGTATCTCGTGTACCGTGTTGTTTCACTCTGCTTGCATCTTTGTGGTTGTTGTGAACTTGGTTTGCAGAACTTGCACGTGTTCGTACTTAAATGCGCGCCGGTTATTTCATCTTAATTGATCACCCGTTCTTTTGAAAATTCGGAGCTCTCGTTGTGATTGCGCGCTGAAATTAGGGTTGGGCCAAGGTATCGTCCCCGACTTTTCGGGTTGGCCAAGCAAGTTTGCATCAGCCGGTCAGAGATTAAAAAAAGAGAATTATTTCAGCCCTCTCCTATTTCCAATGTCAGGCAATGCAATATTAGTATTAAATGTTTTGTAGCCTGCTATAAAAAGCCACAGTTGTGGAAAGAATGAAAAAGGGATTCTCCTCGTTTTGTACGCACCGTGAAGAAATCCTCATATGAATCAATGTAGTCCTTATTAAGCTTGCAGTTTTTTGATCCTCTTCCTTTTTAGCTTTTTTTTCTTTTTATAAATTTCAACAGAGCCTGCATTCCAAATGTACATAATTAATATACTGCAGACTTAAGAATTTTTAAATCAGCGTGGACATAGTTCATGCGATGGACAAGCTCGGGGCTAGAGAGACGGTGTATGGTCCATAATTGATCTATTAAATTCCTTAATGTCATTATCCAAGTGTTCTACATACCAAAATGAACATCAATCAGTCTAGCACTTTCATGGTTTCCTTCTATGATGCGATCAATTATCGTGGATTTCTGAATTAATGTCTTCTTCTCGAAGTTATAATTTAGTCAAACTATTTAAAAACCTCTGCGTTCCATTAAGAACGTAATCCTAGTTCCAAACCAGCGGGTGACTCCACACTGTGGCCTGAAAGTATCTGGTTTTTGCAAATTCGAGATGATGGATTCGAGATCTAATCCACATCCAACAGAACAAATATCTCACTAAAAACAAAAACAAAAACAAAAGGGAAAATCCTCGGTAATTAAACTGATAAATAAGATAAAAGAAATCTAAAAATCAGATAAATCTTTGAAACAAGCGAAGGGACATTCGAGGACGAAGATCTCACCACCGCAGGCCGCCGGAGCAGGCGAAGACTCGAGGCCATCACCGCCGATCTCCTCACGCACGCTGGACAAGATCGTCAAGCAGCTAAAAACGCCAGTAACTTTCTTTGATAGAGAGGAGAGAATAAATTTAGGGGCGGAGATGGAAGAACCGTGGAAAAGAAGCGCCTCGACTCTCGAGTATTATGTCTTGGTCCCGCCGGCAGCTTTCTCTCTCCTACTTTAGACAAACAAAAGGGACGTATAAATGATAACCGCACCCCAGTTTTGGCTATCCGCAACCCATTTTTATGAAGTATTATGCATTTTTTTTGGAAATAAGCCTTGTACAAGCATTTTTAGGAAAAGTGTTCAACACGAAAGTTGTAGATATCGTCTAGATCTACAACTTTCGTGTTGAACATTTTTTCTAAAAATGCATGCACAATGCGTATTTCCAAAAATTCGTTATAGTTATGCCCATATTTCAATTCGAGCGGCAATACGTCTTGTGCGTGCATTTTTAGCGAAAGTGTTCAACACGAAAGTTGTAGATATCGACGATATCTACAACTTTCGTGTTGAACACTTTTACTAAAAATGCTTGTACAAGGCGTATTTCAAAAAAGAAGCGTAATACTTCATTAAAATGGGTTGCGGATAGCCAAAACTGGGGTGCGGTTAACAATTGCCTTTTTTTAATTCCTGTACATTTTAATTCTAATAATAAAATCAGTTTTCACTTTTCGTATTAATGCGGTCAAATCTATATCAAAAGTTTGATTATTTTAATAACAAAATTGTCATCCATGTGTTGTCATTGGGGTTGACCCCTCTTCCCATCGTCTAGCGTTAACTTGCACCATACGGGATCAGTTTTGTGTACAGTCCCAGGTGATCAATAGAGGTGCATCATATGGTGTGTTAGAACATTGGTTTTTCATCTTTTAATTTGAGAATAATAAATCATAAATTTTATTTAATCTATCTTTTTGTGTTGATAGTGTGCAGCGATTATAGGTAAAATGGAATCAAGCACATTGGAGTATGTTCGGGACACTCATTGACAGTTATGGAAAGAACTATTACCTACTGTTGGTGATAGTGTTACCGCACGTGATAGATCTCATTCAAGAATAACCAGCTGTCAAGGAGCAATTCAAGAAGACTTGGTAGGAGCAACGAGCTGAAAATGGAATACTTTACCACGCCACGATAGCGTTATCGCCCGACAATAACGTTTAGGCAACTCCATCAAACTGAGAATGATTGACAGCCAAATGAAGCATGTGATCTCGTTTGAGCGTGAAGATATATCGAGCTACCGCCCGGCTATAGCCTTACCGCGCCGCAATACATGTTGCCTAAGATGACTGCCCGGGGTTCCAAATTAAGAACTGAGAGAGCGGGAAAATGAACTATCTGCACTACTGCCTCGCTATAGTACTACTGTAGGTGATCGATAGCTCACAGAGTTCTATTTAAAGATCATTTCGCTCCGTCTCTCAGGACATTCACGGGCAAACACGAATATTTTTAAGGGCCTCTTCGTCCCAGAACTCTAGAGGAGATCCAAGGCTCCCATGCTTAAATTCTAAGAGATTTCTAAGGCGTTGAAGATTAAAGCTTATTCCTGACGAAGATCGAGCGCACCTACGATGAAGATCCAGAGCGTCCCTTTGGTATCGCCTTCAAAATTCTTTTTATGGATTTTTGCATTCATATTATTTTTATTCTCTCTTTGTATTTTTTTACTCTTCTGTTCGTTGTAATAATTCACCCTTATTTTGCCGACTATGTCTGGAGTACGACTTAGGGCAAAAAATTCACCTTTTGTTAATGGTTGGGCTAAGGTTTAGGTCGAGAGGGCTTGAGACCAATTTGAGAAAGATATGCTAAGACTAACATGTTTAAGGGGGTGAGTTGGTAGAGAAAACAAATATAGTAAGAATCATCATCTTGATTTTCTGCGTCATAAAAATCCAAGTTTTGTAATCTTCGTTAAATATAGTTTGAACTAATAATCAATGATTTTATTATTGAAAATAATTTTTGTTAAAATTAATAATTCATTATTCACCCCCCCCCCCCCCCCCCTCTATGGACGACATACGATCCTACAAGTGGTATCAGAGCTTGGTTACTCTTCTTTGGCTCAATAACCTAGAGTATTAGATGGCAACCCTTATGGTCCGTTCGTTTCACAGACATTGATATTGAAGTATTGGCCTTCAATCCAATATCAATACACATGGGAAATGACATTGAGTTTAAATCTAATTCTTTTGTTCGTCTGTATGATGATTTTCTGTCATAGGAATTGATATTCATTACTTTTTACTGTTCGTTTGCAGAAATGTTTTCTTTCAAAGGAATTGACATTAATCAATGTTGAGCTTCTAAGCTTCTTTCTGCAAATTATCATAAGCAATAGCGCATTTTTTAGCCCGACACGCGTTTTTTTTAGCCCGGAGCTCGATTATTTTGCCCTGGCGCATTTTTTTCGACCGAGCGCTCTTTTTTCGCCTGGGCGCGATTTTTTCGCCCGGGCCCGATTTTTCGCCCGGGCCCGATTTTTCGCCCGGGTGCAATTTTTTTGCCGAGCGCGATTTTTTCTCCCTGGTGCGATATTTTCGCCCGGGCGCGATTTTTTCGCCCGGGAGCTTTTTTTCACCCAGGCGTGTTTTCTTTGCCCAGGCACGTTCTTTTCGCCCGGGCGCATTTTTTTCGCCCGGGCGCATTTTTTCGCCCAGACGCGGTTTTTTCGACCACACACGTTTTCTTCGCCCGGGCGCATTTTTTACGACCGAGCATTTTTTTTCGACTGGGTGCGTTTTTTTACCCGGGCGCGATATTTTTGCTCGGACACGTTTTTTTCGCCCGTGCGCGAAAAAAACGCGGCCGGGCGAAAAAGGCGAGATTTTTTGGTGAAAAAATCGCGTGCGGGCGAAAAAAACATGCCAGGGCGAAAAAAATGCGCCCGGTCAAAAAAACGCGCTCGGGGGGAAAATTGCGTCCGGGCGAAAAAATCGTCCCAGGGCGAAAAAATCGCGCCTGTGCGAAGAAATCGCGTACGGGCGAAAAAAATGCGCCCTGGCGAAAAAAATGCTCCCGACGAAAAAAATCGCGCTAGGGTGAAAAAATCTCGACCGGTTGAAAAAATCGCGCCCGGGAGACAAAATCGCGCCCGGGCAACAAAATCGTGCCCGGGCGAAAAAAAATGCGCCCGGGCGAAAAAAATGCGCCAGGGCGAAAAAATCGCGCCCGGGCAAAAAAACTCGCCCGGGCGAAAAAAAACGCGCCCGAGCGAAAACATCGCCCCCGGGTGAAAATATCGCGCCCTGGCGAAAATATCGCGCACTGGCTAAAAAATCTCGTAAGGGGTGAAAAATCGTGTTCGGCTGGTAAAATCGCATCCGGACTGAAAATGTGTCTGGGCGAAAAAATTGCGTTCAGGCGAAATTTCTGCGTCCTCGCAAAAAAAAATCATGTATGGAGCCCGGGCGAAAAAATCACCTACGGACAAAAAATGTGCATTCGGGCAAAAAAAATTGATATCATTTTGGAAAGTCGGAGTTGACGATCTCAATATCCGCCCCTGGAGATAAACATTGGATCGATAGGTTTTTAGGTTAGGGTGAATATCGTCGACTTTCCACCATAAAGCCAATTCCACTCTACAATTGTTGGAACGAACAACAGAAATGACTTTCATATTCTCAAAGCCAATACATCAATATCAATGTCTGTGAAACGAATGGACCCTTAGGGATCCGATGAATAGTGGCAGTAGATCTATGTTAACGTCTCCATTATTCACTAGATGTCATTATGATAAATGAAAAAAATAATGAAAATTTTCCTATTTCTATTGATATTGATGTGTGGAATATGACTATTAATAAGTATATTGCACCATCATTTTTAGAACAATATTTTAATTCTCAAGCGTACAACTGATTTTAATGAATCTAAGAAAAATGAATGTCGTCTAAATGCTAAAGCTATGAATTATTTATTTTGCGTTGTTGACAAAAATATATTTAAACTTGTTTATTCTTTTAGCATTGTTTTCAAAATTTAGAAATTTCATGAAAATACTTATGATTCTATTTTTACATGTGCTTAAAGAATTCAAAAATCGAAGGATCTATGATCTATCTAATGCAAAAAGTGTACACACGTGTTCTATTTCTCAAGAGGATTCTTGGTCAGACAATTCTATAGCATGCACATCAAGTAGGAGGGAAACTTATAGTGCATCAAATTATTCAAATGATAATTCTTCTAGCTGCACTATGAGAACAATAAAATCATCCTTTCTTGAATCTACATCATTTCTTACATCTCGTGGGCTTGATTTTGCTAAATGTAAAATTGAAAAATATAAATTCTATGTTATGTTTAGAAAATAAAAAATCTAAAATCAAAACTTGATGTGAAATCCAATATTGATGTGTGTATTGTTGATTCTACATCATACTCTATACTTGATAAATTTATATCTTGTATTGATTGTAATGAACTTAAAACAATTCAAGGTTTTTAAAAAAGTGCTTTCTATTGCAAAAGAGTATAATGAATTATTGATTAATAAAAATAATGCTCTCACAAATAAACTAGATTCATTAAAATTATTTGTTCAAAAAAATATAAGTGATAAATTTTTTTTGTTCATTAACCACTAACCTTAGGTTGATCGATTAAGACCTCTCGACCAGTCGAAACCCCTAAGCTTGCTTTAGGCGGTGAACCCCACTATTAGATTTGACTCCAATCCGAAAGATTTATGTCGTCCTCTCTCGAGGAGTGCATGCAACTCCTTTTATCTTTGAGTGATCTCCTCGTGCGCACAGATCTCTCGATCAACTAGAATATGGATCTTAGATTGAAAATCACATTCCGGACATATGTAATCAAAACGAAGTATTTCAAAGATAAATCGAAGATAATCAAAAGAGAGCTTGACAATTAGAAATATTCAAAACATATTTTATTTCATTCCAAAATTCATCATGACCAAGTGCTAAAGAAAATTTAGCTACTCATCATAATGATGGGAATACAAGTAGAGAAAGAAAAAGACACGGTGAAATAAGCTACAAAACTTGAATTGAAGATCCAATAATAGAAAAACTTACAACTTAGAAATAAACTAGCTAGAACAACAAAAATAGTAAACTAAAGCTGAGAATAAACTCGAAAATTGGGCCCCCTTACTTCTGGAGATTGCTGTTTTTTATAGGTGAAAAATCGGGGAGTCACGCCCATGGTCACGCCTGTGACCAAGGGCGTGTAAGCTGCGTAATTGCAATCTTGAAAGCCCGGGAACGTTGGGGGGAGAGAAACCGCCAAAAATCAATTGCATTGTCGGTCACGGCCCAGGTCACGCCCATGACCCAGGGCGTGTCTTGCCCGAGTCTGGAAACAGAGGGAAACGTCGCGATCAGGAGATAATCTGGCAGTTGCAGGAGTCACGGCCTCGGTCACACCCGTGACCGAGGGCGTGTAAGCAGGAAACGACGCGAGCTGAACTGCATGCATTGAAAGCTTTGACGGGTGAGTCACGCCCATGACCTTGAGGTCACACCCTCTGTCACGCCCATGACAGAGGGCGTGTAATTTTAATCCGACGTGGCAGCGTGTTCTGGCAGCTGGAAGACGCCTGGGCTGGTTCACGGTCGTGAGTTGGAGTCACGCCCATGGTCACGCCTGTGACCGAGGGCATGCACTGGGATTTTTGTTGAAATGTTCCAAAATTTCCCCTGAACACGGCTGTGGGTTTGAAATTGCTATTAGCAGCCCAACTTACCTGAAAAATACAAAAATAAGCTAAATTAGTGATAAATTAAACTAAAACTAAATAAAAATAAACTAATTATTAATAAAATATTATATAAAAATAACTATAAATAATGCATTATCAAATACCCTCATATTTAAACTTTTGCTATTTCAGAGCAAAACCATCATAAGTATGAGAAATATTTATATGATATTTCAAAAAGAAAAAGAATTTACTACTAATTATGTATTTTAAAATTATACATGACTCATACACAAATATGTTTTGAAATAAAATTTAGATTCATAAGAAATAAGTCATGATTCATAAATTGATATGCGTAGAATAAAAATTAATTTCAAAAATTCTCTAATCAAATTTTTATAAATAAGATTGCATTGAATTAAGCAAAATAATCTAAGATTAGAATTATATAAACTTTTGATATCATTCGAAACTCTTTAGAAAACCTAAAATATTAACTAAGATCTCTCATAAATATCTTGAATATGAAATGATATTGACTAAATATTGGTAAAAATTGGCATGGAAGAGATTTTTAATTGGGAAATGATGAATTCTATTCTCTCATTTCCATCTTTTTTTAAATACTCTTTTTTTATATCCCAAATGTATATGTTTAGGGGTGATGAATTTTATCCTCTCAGCTCCATGACATATAATCTTTTACAAATTTGGGTGCATATGTTTAGGAATGATGAATTTTATCCTCTCATTCAGGACATATGATCTTTTATACTTTTTAAATTGTCAATCAAATGGGTAAAGTAAAAGATAGAGGAGGGGCTTGGGTTTAAATGCTATAAAAATTTTCATGATAACTATTTTGAGAGCATAGAAAATAAATTAAGAAATCTTAAGAATCTTTGAGTTAAAGTTAATATAAGTAAAATCTAAAGATCATAAGCACAATTACTACAAAATTAATTCATGATATTTTAAAGAGAGAAAGCAAAACTAAGAAATATTCTAAACAAACAAAAATAATGAAAAATTCATTAATTCAAATTTATCTAAAAATTAAATCTAACAAATTATGATGAGACACATAAAATAAAATAAAAACATAAAAAGAAAACTTTTTTGTTTTTAAAAGTCATATAAATAAAGGCTCATAACTAAAATTGGTTAAACAAAAAAAAAATAGGGAAACATATAATATTACAAAATTTATAAAAACATTTTTTTGAATTTTTATTTCAAAGGTTGTTATGTTTTTTCTTATATTTTATATTTTCAATATTTGCTTGAAAAAGAAAAACAAAACAAAAGTATTTTTTTTTTTATTATTGGACTTCCCAAGGAATACCCAATGACGGGCTCTAAAGGTACTAGGTAGTTTTGTGTGATGAAAGCCCAACACGGCCCTTTCGCAAGAAATTAGTTTTTAAATTTTTTGGTATTTTTCATTAGGGAAATAAAAATTAGATAAAGAAAAAGCGAAAGGAAAAACACCTTTTTTATATTTTTGATTAACTTGTGAATGATTGGCAAAAATAAGAGAAGACACCCACATACTTAAAATAAACATTGTCCCCAATGTTTTATAACAAATAAAAGCCCGAGTAAAGGAGAGAAAGCTTCCCTTATGAAAAACAAATCATTATCGAGCCAACCTGAAGAAAACATAATTTGAAAGGAAATTTTATTTATTTATTTTTGGATTAATAAAAGGGAAATAAAAACAAATACAAAAGATGCAATACATAAAAGAAAAGATACAAATGACCAAAAATAAAAACTTTAAACGTCATCGTCGTCGTCCTCCCGCTGATAATAAGCACGCATATCAGCAAATTCTCGCTGCAGATGCTCCATAGAGGAAGCATGGCGCTGCTCGAGTGTATCAAAATGAGTGTTGAAGTGAGCGCGCATGGACAGCTGCTCTATCTGAATCTGATCCAGACGAGTGTGGAGCCGCCCAAACTGCTGATCGAAATAAGCATACGGGGCGCATGATGAAAATGTTGATGCGGCTACTGCAGAAACTGCGGAGCTCGAGGAATGCCTCCGAAAGCTGCCTCGAAATCAACACCGATAGGGTCGCCACCAACCTCGTCGGGCACTGCCTCGAATTCTTGTCCACACCGACGCGTCAAACCAAGGGCCCGAAGGTTTTGAAACGTGATAGGCGCGAGCGCTTGGAGTGGAGTCATGGGAGGAAGTGCATCCCAAAGCCCTATACGCATGGCCAGATAAGTGACAAAGGGGCCTCCATGTAGCGCACTAAGCCTACGATTTTCGGTCTGATGCCGAAAAAAAATTGCGAGCGCCGAACCAAGATTGAGTGGGATTCAAACGTGCATACTATATAAATATAGTAGGTTCACGCGGTCACCACTCCATGGCTATCCCCGCGAGCGGAAAGTGTGAAAGTGAGGAGGTAGTGGAGATAACGTAAGGCGGGGGAGAGGAGATGACCGCACTTAGATTTTTTTTGGCGAATATGGATTGGGGTCGTTACTAATTTCCGCCCCAAAATCCATGAAGGCTGTAATCGCGGGGGAAATCGAGGGTGAGGGCGGTGTAGGCCTCTGTAAGGGTGAAAGCCTCGTCGCAAAAATCCATGAGAATGTTGAACTGAGGCAAAGTAAGGGTTTGCGAAAGTCCGTCCATCCTAAATTCGAGCACGTTGTCGGCCCTAGCCCAGCGAAAGTCGAACGAGGAGAAAAACTCGACCCTAAGCTCATAATATGCCGACTCCGAAATGGAGAACAAGGGAGTCCATCCCGGAGTAGTAAGAAAATTATGCACCGCTTTGGCCTGCCTGTAGGTGGTGAGGACGCTCTAATCGATGACGCCGAAAACTCCAAATTCCTTCCCACGGAGGCGGTCACTCCGTTCTTGGTGAGTGCAGGAAGGGAAATTGAGCATGGCGTCCGCAGTGAGGGAGTCATCGGGGAGTGAGGAGGACTCGCCAATGGCGTGGTTGTGGCAGGGGGCCATGAGAAAGGAAGGGATGAAGAATTTGGCCAAAGAAGAGAGAAAAGAAGAAGGAAGAGTAGGAGAAGGTGTGTAGAAAAGAGAGAGGGAGTTGGTGCTTAAATAGGGAAAAATTTTAGGGGTCACGCCTATGACCGAGGGCGTGTAACACTAAATGCGTGATATAAATGTGTGGGGGAGGAATCCAAGGAAGACCGATCAAACTTGTGATTTTCTGCGAGTCACGCCCTCGGTCACGCCCGTGATCGAGGGCGTGTAACGTGTAGTGGTAGATCTGCTAGGGAATCCGAGGCAGACCCGGTCAACAAGGAGCTTCCCGAGATGTCACGGCCCAGGGTCACGCCCGTGACCATGGGCGTGACTCGACTGTCACGGGCGTAACGGTAAAAGAAGAATCTTTGACCAGTTTCGTTGGAGCAAATGCGCCAGCGGGCTATGTCACGGCCGTGATTTTGGAGTGTCACGGGCGTGACAGGCAAAAAGTAGCCTGGAAGCCGCCGGATCGGAATGAAAAGTGGGCACGTGAATGTCACGCCCGTGACTTTCACGAAAGACGGAATGGTGCCGGTGCACAGATACAACGCGACAGAAAAAGTGGATGGTGCGTGTCACGCTTAGGCCGTGACCTAGGGCGTGTAAAAAAAATTCAGATTTTTCTTTTGGTTTTGTTGTTTTATAGTTTTTTTTTCCTTTTTTTATAAAAAAAACATGAATAAAAATAGGACAAAACATAAAATTCTGACTTAGAGAGCGGAGTTTCATGCATACGTGCGAGCGACCAGTTTCTCACAAATTTCCTCCAAACCTGCAAATCTTTTAGTAACAAAATAATAAAAACAATAACATCTTTATTTATTTTTTTGTTTTTTTCATTTTTATTATATTTCATAAATAGTTTTTTTTTTTAATTTTCAAAATTTTAAGAGAAGACCATGAACAAGAATATTTATATAAAACCTATTTTTTGAAATATATATATATAAATAAATAAAAACATGGGTTGTCTCCCAAGAGCGCTTTGGTTACGGTCATTGAGCTCGACCATGGTGGCGTGCCAGATTACCTTGTTCTAAATTTATCATCAAATGATGAAGGTTTTGAGAAATGTAAGGTGGGCAAATTAGTTGCTTGAATTAAAATATTCTCATACCCCATACGGAGGAGAAGAGTTCCTTCACAAACATCAAATATCGCTCGCGTAGTGGCCAAGAAGGGATGACCACGAATAAGAGGGATCCCGTCGTTTTCTTCCATATCAAGGATAATGAAGTCTACTGGTAAAGTAGACTCGCCAACCTCAACTGGCACATCCAGAATTACCCACAAAGGAGTCTTTATGGAGCGGTCGGCTAATTGTAATTTGATGTCGGTGGGGGTAGGTTCTCCTAAGTTTAATTTCTGGGCTAAAATATATGGAATAATATTAACGCTAGCGCCAAGATCGGTGAAAGCGTTTGGAAAATGATTAGTGCCTATAATGCATGGAATATTAAAAATTGAATTGATATTATTAGCACGCTCAATTAAATGAGCGGGATAACGAATATGGGGCAGAAATTCTTGAAGAGGGAGAGACGGTGTGGCAAGTGAAATCTCTTCTCCAAGATCGTTGTCTAAATCACCCGTAAAAGTTACCGCTAAGACATTTGAAGTTGTCGGCGACGTTCTTTTAAGCTGATCGATGACCGTTTTTAAAAGTTGTCCCACTTGATTCTCCAAATTCCATAAAGACCCTTGCAAATTGCGGACATTCGCATCATTTTTAGAAATATACTTATTAACCACCTCCTCGAGAGAAGGCGATTTAGTGTCTTGCAAAGGAAGAGAAGAATTTGGAGGAGCAAGGGGAGCATTACCCGTGTTACCTTGAGCTCCCCAAGATAAATTGGGGTGGTTCCTCCAACCTGGGTGGTATGTGTTCCCGTAGTGATTATTGCCCGGATTGAAGGGCGGCCGGTTTAGATTACCCATGTAATCCACATGTTCCGCCTCATTTTGATTAGGATCCCATGTAGGTGTAGAAGAGGGAGCAGTCATCCCTTCTATTTTCTTATTCAGAAGCTCAACATGTAGAGACAAATTAGAAATGGAATCAATTTCATACATCCCGACCGGTTTATTAGGGCGAGACCGGGGTGTACTCCACTGATAAGTATTCATAGCCATCCCTTCTAAAAGCTCTTGCGCGCCTACTGGTGTCTTATTATTTAAAGTACCATCGGTGGTGGCAATCATTTGACGCGTTTAGAGATTTAGGTCATTATAAAAAGTTTGAATTTGCAACCAATCGGGGATTGCATGATGGGGGCATCGACGCAAATATTCTTTAAAGCGCTCCCAAGTATCATATATCGTTTCTGATTCAATTTGGGAGAAGGAAATGATATCCTTACGCAATTAGGCCGATTTAGCAGACAGAAAATATTTCGTAAGAAATTGTTTCGTCATTTTAGCTCATGTGGTGATAGATCCTCTTGGAAGAGAATTTAGCCACTGCTTAGCCTTACTGCGCAAGGTGAAAGGAAAAAGCTGAAGCCGTATTGCGTCATCGGATACCCCATTAATTTTGAAAGTGTCATCTGAATGATGCTTGGCCATCTGAATGATGCTTGGCTTCAACTCAAAATTATTGTTCGCAATAGCAGGTCGAACAATACTAGAAGGGGGATCGTCAAGGTTAGGCCGAGCATAGTAGGACATAGTCCTTTCTGCAACCACATCCTGATTTGGATCACCCATTTGAGAAGAAGAAGAGGAGGGAGGAGAAGAATAAGAAGAAGAAAAGGTATTCGGAAAAGAAGTGTCATCTACGGATTCCTCAATCGGATCTTGAGAATTTGGCCTTTGGAATCGTAAGTATCGCCAAATGGTTTGCTCGATTTCCGGATCCAATCCAAGAAGATCTGACGGATTCCTTTGGGTCATACACACACAAAAAAGAAAAATGTAAGAATTTAGAAAAAGAAAAGTAATATATAAAAGGAGATATATTTTTTTATTTTTTATTTTTGTTTTTTAGATTTAATTAGTCTTAGATTTCTCGAGGACTACCACATGAAGGGTTCGCAATAGTACTAGGAGATAAGATGGGAGATGATAACCCAAATCTCCCTTTCTAAGAATTTAATTGCACCTTTAAAAAGAAAAATGAAAAAAAGTGATGAAATTAATAGAACAAAGCTTTCAAAATATCAACAAAATGTCCCCGTCAACGGTGCCAAAAACTTGACATGCTAAAATTGTGTTGCGTAAAAATAGAGTTTTATCCACGTATAATTCGATAAGGCAAGTGTACCTAACGTTTTATAGTATAGGATTTAGAAAATCAAGTATCGTATTTTTCCGGGCTTGTTGAGTACTTCTACTCACAAAGAAGAGCTATTATTTTATCGATCGAGAGTCGGGTTTGTTTTGGAAAACTATTTGGAGAAATTCAACTACGAAGAAAGATTATGATTAAAAGATTAACTCTTGATCTAAAATCCCTTTGGAATAAAATTAAATTGTACAAAAGATTAATCCGTAAACTCTTATTGAAATAACTTCGACTTTGGAGGTTCCTAAATTATGAAAGCGCCTCTCTCGAGAATACGCAACCAACTAACCTTAGGTTGATCGATTAAGACCCCTCGGCCAGTCGAAACCCATAAGCTTGCTTTAGGCGGTGAACCCCACTATTGGATTTGACTCTAATCCAGAAGATTTATGTCGTCCTCTCTCGAGGAGTGCTTTTAACTCCTTTTATCTTTGAGTGATCTCCTCGTACGCACGGATCTCTCGATCAACTAGAATACGGATCTTAGATTGAAAATCATATTTCGGACATATGTAATCCAAACAAAGTATTTCAAAGATAAATCGAAGATAATCAAAAGAGAGCTTGTCAATTAGAAATATTCAAAACATATTTTATTTCATTCCAAAGTTCATCATGACCAAGTGCTAAAGGAAATTTAGCTACTCATCATAATGATGGGAATACAAGTAGAAGAAGAAAAAGACATGGTGAAATAAGCTACAAAAATTGAATTGAAGATGCAATAATCGAAAAACTTATAATTTAGAAATAAACTAGCTAGAACAACAAAAATAGTAAACTAAAGCTGAGAATAAACTCCATAATCGCCCCCCCCCCATACTTCTGGAGATTGTTGCCTTTTATAGGTGACAAATTGGGGAGTCACGCCCGTGACCAAGGGCGTGTAAGCTACGTAATTACAATCTTGAAAGCCGGAAACATTGGGGGGGAGAGAAATCACCAAAATCAATTGCATGACGGGTCACGACCTAGGTAACGCCCGTGACCCAGGGCGTGTCTTGACCGAGTCAGGAAACGGCAGGAAACGTCGCGATCAGGAGTTAATCTAGCAGTTGCAGGAGGAGTTACAGTCTCGGTCACGTGTAAGATGGAAACAACACGAGCTGAAATGCATGCATTGAAAGCTTTGACGGGTGAGTCATGCCTGTGACCTTGAGGTAACGCCCTCTGTCACGCCCGTGACAGAGGGCGTGTAATTTTAATCTGATGTGGCAGTGTGTTCTGACAGCTGGAAGACGCCTGGGCTGGTTCATGGCCGTGACTTGGAGTCACGCCCATGGTCACGCCCGTGACCGAGGGCGTGTACTGGGGATTTTTGCTGAAATGTTCCAAAATTTCTCCCGAGCACGGTTGTGGGCTTGAAATTGCTATTAGCAGCCAACTTACCTGAAAATACAAAAATAAGCTAAATTAGTGATAAATTAAACTAAAACTAAATAAAAATAAATTAATTATTAATAAAATATTATATAAAAATAACTATAAATAATGCATTATCATAAGTCATGTCTTATCCTTAACCAGAAAGGGTTCCAATGGGGCATTGCGAGACATTTGCGGGGAGTGTTAGGTGGAGCAATCTCTTGTGCATGCATATTAGACTTACATCCCAACCTACAAAATATGTGTAGCTTCTCATGTCCATCCATGACATAGAATGAGATTATTGTGATATCATATATAGTTATGGAAGTTTGGCCTTGTCATACAAATTTCACACCGGTTGCTTGCATGCTTTCTTGGTTTACACTTTAAAAATGTTAAGTTAAGGTATAACAACAAGAGTGTCATTGATGTGACAAACAATCTGATTCATCATTCTAGGTCCAAACACATAGATGTTAAACATCACTTTATTAGAGACCACATTAAGAAGGAAACATCAATATTAATATTATAGGCACTGAGTCATAACTCGCGGATATATTCACGAAACCACTCCCCGATGCAGGATTCAATCTTCTACGATTGGAGTTGGATGTTCTTAACCTTCAAGGCAAAAATAACTAATCCACATTTTTCCATTTTTCATTAGTTGCACCTTATAGTATATATATACACGAGTGACAGGCATGGGGCTCCGACCCTATCCAAGGTGACATTATTCATGAGGGTGACATTTTTCGTGGGAGCGACATGTATCGTGTGTAAGACCCCATTTTTTGCTACAAAACTGAGTCTTATGCCCAAAACCACCACTTTGCGGTGACACCAACACTCGAGAAGGTCGCCACTATAAAACGCCGAACCTGCCGACAATAATGATCACAGAAGAAGAAAAGTACAAATGAACAAATGAAAGTCCAAGTCCACATCACATAATATATAAATCATAAAGATAGGTGTCCACACATAATAACTGAATGAAAAGGTAGCAATAATAAGAAGGGCTCCTGTACATCTGGTGTAGGCGAAGCTATGCCTGCAAATGACAACGGCAAGTGTACCGTGTCGGGAGTAGTATAGGCTTATAAAAACCAAGGTCGTATAAAATTCGGGTGAGCTGAATATTCTTACTTCAGAAAATCTCTATTATTCTATCAATAAAACTTGGGGTTGGTTTGTTTATAAGAAGAGTACGGTGAATTGAAGAAGGATAAAAACAACGATTAAGAAAGCTAGCACTCGATCTTTGAATCACCTTAGAGATAAAAATAAGAAGAAAGAATAAAAAAATGCATTCTCTTAATAAAATTGCTTTGACCGTGGAGGTTCCCGATTTATGAGCGCACCTCTCTCGATGAATATGTCCACCTGAGATTAGGTTGATCAACCGAACTCTCGTTCTATAATTGAAACCCCTAAAACTCGTTTTAATGTGGTGAACCCCTCTATTAGATTTAACTCCAATCCGGGAGATTTATGTCGTCCTCTTTCGAGGATTGCATTCAACTCTCTTTATCCTTGAGTGATCGATTCACATTACGAGCCTCTCGGCTAACTAAAGTACGAAAACAAGAACAAGGATTATATATCGAAAATATAATCTCGTTACCTTAAAATCAAGGATAAATCTTAGGTATTTTAGAAAAGAGAAAAAGCAATTCTAAATTATTTCATGACTTATATCATTACTTGGGTCATCTCGATCGAGTACTAATAATAATTTATCTACTCATTGAGATGGAGGAATCAACAAAAAATAAAAGAGTTCATGATGGAGGGAGAAGAGGATGGGAAAACAAAGAGCTAATTTTAGGCAATTGTTATTTGCACACCAGTTTTGGCTATTCGCACACCAATTTCTATGAGTTATTACGCGCCTTTTGAAAATACGTCTTGTACATGCATTTTTAGGAAAAGTGTTCAACACGAAAATTGTAGATCTCGTCAAGATCTACAACTTTATGTTGAACACTTTTCCTAAAAATGCATGTACAAGACGTATTTTCAAAAATTCGTCAAAAAATCGTTATAGTTACGATCAGGGCGGCAATACGCCTTGTGCGTGCATTTTTAGGAAAAATGTTCAACACGAAAGTTCTACATCTCGACGAGATATATAATTTTCGTGTTGAACACTTTTCCTAAAAATGCATGTGCAAGGCTTATTTTCAAAAGGCGCGTAATAACTCATAGAAATTGGTGTGCGAATAGCCAAAATTGGTGTGCTAATAACAATTGCCTAATTTTATTGATTTTGCAGAAGGAAGTACAAGCTAATGAAATTGAAATTGCAAACTATTGAATTGAAAAATAAAATTGCATGAAGAAAGTGAAGTACGATAATACTTAATATAATAAAATAATATAAGAAATGAAGGCTTGATCTCCCAAAATTTGTCCCCTAGGTTTTGGAGGAGCTGGCTTTAAATAAGCTGAAAATTGAGGTTGCACGCCCTCGGTCACGCTCGTGACCAAGGGCGTGTAAGAGGCATGATCGAAACAGGTGCGGGAGAGACGCCTTCTGGATTCATTGCAGGCGTTACGTGCGCCTCTCGCTTTAGGTCACGCCCGTGACCTAGGCTTCAGCGGACTGGCGCGTCATTCTGGCGGTAAGGAGGTACGCGCCCCTGACCTTGGAAGTACATGGGCGTGACTTGAGAATCACGGGCGTGTACTTGGCGAAATGTCATCATGGTCGTGTATAACGTTTTGCTGAGCTGGAACCATGCTTTATGTTTACACGCCCTTGGTCACGCCCGTGACCTAGGGCATGCACTTGGCGAATCTTCTCGAAATGGGCCCAGGATGCCGGCAGTAGGCCTGGAACATATCTTAGGCCGTCACACCCTTGGTCACACCCGTGACCTTGGGTGTGTACTTGCAAATTTTGCTCAAAGTGTCTAGAAAACCTAAAAACATAAAATAAGCTTAAGTTAGTTCATGGAATTAAAAGGGATAATTTAAATTCAAAAATTCATATAAATTATATAATTTCATATTAAAACTATATTAAAACTATACTAAAAGATGAGTAAATAAACTACTTATCAAATACCCCCATACTTGAGTTTTTGCAATTACAGAGCAAAAGAATGAGAGATAATCTATAAGGCATTGATATTATTTCTAACTAACTAAAATGTTATTAAATCAAGAGTAAGTCAAAGATAAATTCTAGAAATTCAAGAATTAAGTATCAAATTATGGTGTTAATTTTAAAAGAGAGACATGCTTAGCTAAAAGACTTCTCAAGATAACTATTTAGCATACGAAGTTGTAGAAATTATGATACAAAGTTAGATTGAAGTTATAGAAACTCTAACAAAAAAGAAGTGTAAGGAAAAGGCACCTACCAAAATATTTCTCTCTTAATAATTTAATTTAGGACTAGAACCAATGAAATTGGCTAAGGAGGGGTTTAAAATAAAATGGCAAAATGAAGAGATTCTAAAATAGAGGTGATGAATTTTATCCTCACCTTAGTTGAATATGAATTTATATATGTTTAGGAAAATAATGAATTTTTTCCTCTTATTTTCCATGCCATATAATCTTTTTTATAAAAATCTCTTAAAAAAAACCCAAAATGTATATGTTTAGAAGTAATGAATTTTATCCTCTTACTTCATGACATATAATCTTTTAAATGATTTTGGGCGCATATGTTTAGGGGAAAATGAATTTTATCCTCTTATTCTCATGACATATAATCTTTTACAATATTTTTTTTATTTGCCAACAACGGGTGGGGGATAAAGAAATATTTCTAGTTTTTATATTAAACTATTTTGAGAGTAACTTTTTAATGGAATGAAGTTTCCTAAGATCTTGAAAGTTAGTAGAGAATATAATAAAAATCCAAGGTTGTTTAGCCAATTTACTACAGAGTGGAGCAATTTAAAATTAAAAAGAGAAGTAGTGCTTAATAAGTTCTCTAATTGAATTAAAAACATAAAGTGTTTCTTAAAGCTAAATTACTTCAAATTTAAATCTAACAAATTCTGATAAAACAAAACATTAGCTAAATTAAAAACGTAACAATGCTTATAATTACTTCTCAAACTAGATTTTTAGAGGATAATAAAAATACAAAGTAAGGGGGAAATATTTTTTTATTCTTAGACATCCCAAGGTCTACCCGGTGAAGGGTTCGCAAGGTATTAGGAGGTGCGATGAGATGACAAGCCCAAACCTCCCTTTCCAAGAAATTAGATTTTTATGATAAAATTTTTTTTGTTTCTTTTTATTTTTGGGAAAAGAAAGTCTAGAAAGCTATACTACACCCTCATACTTAAAGTTAAACATTGTCCCCAATGTTTAAAACTAAGTATGAAGTATCAACAAGATAATTTTAAAAAATGCAGGAAATGATTTTTTAAAAAGTAAATGAAAAAGTCAAAATAGTGATGCGAGGAGAGGAGAAAAGGGCTTCCCTGGTTGGTAGATTGGGTTTCCGGAACAAAAACCTGCAAAATAAGTTAAAACAAACAACACAAAAGAGCAAGAAAGAAGATAACGTTGGGGTGCCTCACAAAAATACTTTGTTTACCGTCACATAGCTTGACTAATCAAAACAAGGGGTCAATCCCCTTGAAATCTGAATTTTGCCATGCAATTATATGGCGGTGTTTGTTTAAAATTTTTATTACTTCAGAAATTTCTGAATTAATAAGTGCGAATGAAATAAACACGGGCAATTTTGAATCTTTTTCTAAATATATATTGTAAATGATCCGAAATTTTGTTTTAATTCTAAACTCGACGACTCTTCGTAAGATGTTGTTACTTTGTTAATATTCAATTTTATTTTGTCAAATTTAAATGATGAGTTATTTCTTTTAAACAAAATATTTTTTTAATATACAGGTTTTCAAACAAAGGAGGGGCAATTTCAAAAAACTGTACAACCCCGTATTTGCTGAGTAGGACCCCAGGTTCGAGATAGGGAAAAGTGCAAGGAGGGCATTCGCCCCGTTCAAGGAAGGTGGGCACTCGCAGGACACTCGCCTGGGGGTCTAGGGTCCCTGCGGGTGGCACCACTCGTGGGACATTCGCCCCGCTAGTTCCGGAAGGCCTCGTGTGAGGAAGGCTGGGCGAGTGGTGCCTTTATGGACCACTCGCCCAGGGGGTTTTGGGGGTTAAATTACCTATATACCCCTCATGGGCTGCCAACAGCCCATCAGAATAATGGAGTTTGGCTGTTAGCTGGCCAATTTGGGGTGCATTTAGTAAAACCAAAAGGCGGAATCTCGCTATTAGCAGACCAGGTTTGAAGAGCTATATATAGACCTTGAAGGGAACTTATGGAGTGGATTCCAATTTTTGGCTTCTTCCTCCCTAGGTTCTTTGGTTAGCTCCTCAGGCTCTCCAAGGTGCCCAGCTTCAGCTTTGGCTTGGGAGGGGAAGCACTCTAAGATCTTCCGGGTGTGTGGTGGGACCTCTGTGTTGTAGCCAAGGGTCTATGTTAAGCTCTTAGTCTCCGGTCTGTTGCTTCCACGGGATCAGTATGTGCTATCTGCCCCCTCTAAGGGGTCTGATCTCCTCGTTGGGGACAAGTCTTAGTTCCAACATTTTTGGTGCGGTGAGACCTCCATGTTATAGCCAAGGGTCTGTATTAAGCTCTTAGTCTCCAGTCTGTTGCTTCCACGGGATCAGTAGGTGCTACATGCCCCCTGTAAGTGGTCCGATCTCCTCGTTGGGGCCAAGCTTGGTTCCAACAAAAATGACATTATTTTCTCTTCATAATTTGTTTCTAAGGTAAAACAAGAGTCGTCGTTAGAAAAGGTGTTTTTATGGAGGAGTTGATACTAAAAGTAACTTCTTCATCCCCCACTCGTAGGCGAAGCTTCCCGTTACTTACGTCAATTATTGCACTAGAGGTGGCCAGGAAGGGACGACCGAGTATAAAGGGCACTTTGGCGTCTTCCTCGGTGTCTACAATGACAAAGTCTACAGGGAAGATAAACTTGTCTATTTTAACTAAAACATCCTCTACGACTCCCATTGGATTTTTATTGACCCATCCGCTAGTTGGATGCTTATTTTAGTTAGAGTTGGGGTGCCCAATCCAAGCTTTTTAAATAGAGAAAATGGCATCAAATCTATACTAGCCCCTAAATCGGCTAAGGCATGCTCAATTAGATAATTGCCAAAAAGACACGGGATCGAGAATCATCCTGGATCGTTTAATTTTTCTGGCATTTTATTTAAATCAACTGTCAAGCTCTCTGCGTTTAGAGATACACATGAAACATTTTCAAACTTCTTTTTATTAGTTAACAAATCTTTTAAATATTTTGCGCACTTGGGCATTTGAGAAAGTGCCTCGCAAAAAGGAATATTAATTTGGATTTGTTTCAAAATATTAATGAATATTTTGTATTGCTCCTCGTTGCGCTCATTTTGAATTTTAAACGGATAAGGAATAGAAGGAGCTTGAATATTGCGCGGAGCTATTCAGAAGAAATTAAGTGCGAAGATGGGGTTGAAACGTTTACATTGGGATTGGCCAAATTTGAAGATTTTACCTCCTTTCCGCTAAAGAGGGTTATTGAATTGATGCTCTCACGTGAATTGGGCTCAGTATTGCCCGACAGAGCTCCTTGCTAGCATTCAGAGAACAGTTTGGCGAGCTGTCCAATCTGATTTTCTTGGTTTTTAATTGATCCGGAGAGATTCTGGATGTTGGACTTATTGGAGGTAACGTATTTAGTGAAGACCTCTTCAAGTGAAGAGGGCGTGTGCGGTGGCGGTGTAGCGAATCTGGGAGGATTCATTTGTGGCGGTCATTTGTGGTAGATCACTAAATCGAAGACATCGCCGCAAGGTGCGCTCGATTTTCGGATCAAAACATAATTCAAGTTTAATTGAAGAGTTCCCTCGGGTCATAAACTAAAAGAAAAAGAAAACAGAAAAAGAGGCGAAAAGAATAAAAAAGTGAAGAAGGAAAAAGTGAAATTATTATAATATTTTAATTAAATATATATATATAATTTTTTCAAAAAGTGGGTTAAGTTAGTCCCGGACTTCCCGAGGTCTACCCTGCGAAGGGTTCTGATATAGAAAATTTACTTCTTAGGGATTTGGATTTATGAAAAAGCGAAGAGATTGATGATGTTTTCCAAAACTATATCCGATGAAGGCAAATGTACTTTATCGTCTATAATATAGGATATTTTAGAAATACCAAGGTCATATTCCTCGGGGCGCGTTGATTACTTCTACTTCGAGGAGGTCATTATTATCTTATCTAATGATTTTTAAGGTTTTGTTTTACTTAGCTTAAAGAGACAATTTGCAAACTAAAGTAAAGTTTAGACGATGGTAAGAAGGATTAGTGCTCAATCTAAAATCACCTTTGAGCTAGAATAATCAAGAGAAGAAAAATAATTCTAATTCCATTTAAATAAACTACTGGACCGTAGAGGTTCCCGAAGCTTGAACATGCCTCTCTCTCGGAAAATGCCCAACTAAGTTTAGGAAAAATCAACCGAACTCTCGTTCAATAATCGATTACATTAAACTTGCTTTACGATGTGAACCCCACTATTGGATTTGACTCAAATCTGAGAGATTTACGTCATCCTCTCTCGAGGGGTGCGTGCAACTCTCTTTACACTCGAGTGATCGATTCATACTTTAAGCCTTTCGGCTAACTAAGTATGAAAACCTAAGCGAAAACCATTTATCGAAAATATGATCTCACTAATCAAAAATCAAGGGTAAATCAAGTATTTACATAAATGGAAAAAGAGAGCTTAGAAGATCATAACTTGATTATCTCTTCTTCAGATCATTTTGTTCGAGCACTAATGAGAATTAGTTAATCATGGTGGAGGGGAAAAAGAGAGAAAAATAAGATTGCATGAAGAAAAGCTAACTAAAGTAGAAAGAGTGAAGAAAAACAAGCCAACTTTTATTGAAATTAAAAATGATTACAAGCCTTAAAGAAGATTACAATGCTAGAAAAATAAAAGTTACAAACTTACACTAGACTATTACATGAAGGAAAATTATAACATTGCTTGAAAGGAAGGGAGAGAGAACATGAAAATAAGAAACATGAAAAAGCATGAAAATGGACACTAACAGCTCTAGCAGCACCTCCCCCTCTCCAAAATTCTGAACTCTGGACTCAAGGAGACCTCTGGAATTTATAGGAAAATTTTCCAAGTTACATGCCCCCGGTCACGAGTGTGACTGAGGGTGTGTAAGTACTGTTCATCTCAGCTGGGACATCGGTATGGGGCTTGCGTGACGACGCGGCGAAAATTAGACATTACACGCCCGTATCACTTGGGTCACAGGAGTGACTTAGGCGACTTCATTTAATGCAGCGTGGGCTTGATTGTGGTATAGCAGGGATCAGAGATTACACCGGAAAGTTGTTGGAACATGGTCTTCTGCATCTCCTAGGTTTGAGAATAACAAATCCTATGTGTATTTGATCTTGTGTGTTTAAGTGTGCAGGAAAACAAAGTCCATATGACTCAAGGATTACATAAGAAAGTTGCCCCTAAATTTAAGCCTTCAAATCCAACACCCCCTCTAGCGTTGGCAGTATCACCTAATGCCTGGCGCTAGCGCTAAGGAACCGCTGAGATGCAGACTGGCGCTCGACGAACTACTTACTCTACCGCGGCGCGCTAGTACTAGCGTTGGCGCTAGCGTTCGCTCGACGAACTGTTATCTGCGCTCGACGAAATGCTCATCATAGCGTTCGCTCGACAAACTGTTAGCTGCGCTCGATGAAATAGATCTTGCGCTCGATGATCTTGCGTTCGACGAATTTTCGTTCGACGAATGATAAAGCTCGCTCGACGAACTCCGTTCGACAAAAATTTGATCGACGAAAAGAATGCTTAAGCTCAATTCCGGGAGCACATATAGAAGGAGATAATGCCTGGCGGTATCCGATAGCGCAGGCGGTAGCGCGGAGCACAGAAGGCAAGAGAGAATTGTTTCCTCAGATTGAAGATTCTGCCGCGCAGAATATGTCCTAAAATGAGATAGCGCCGGCGGTAGCACTAGCGCAGGCGCTAGCTCCAAGGCTATAAAAAGGACCCCCTGGCTCCGTCTTCCTCATCCTCTTGAGATCCAAAATTCCAGAGCTTCGTGTCACAACATAGAGAGGAAGGTTCAGAGAGATACTCCCACAAATCCATAAAGGCTTAAGGAGATCCGTGGAGAAGATTTCAACACGTGTCATCATCGTGATGAAAGACCGCATCGACTACGATCATACTCTGCGTCTTCTTCTACTTCTCCAAGAGATCCACATATAGGGAGTTTTATATTATTGTCTTTTTATTTCACATCTTTTCTTTTAAATCGAGTAGTATATTCGCCTCGTGTTGGCGACTAGGTCTGGGTAGGACTTAGGGCTGAAATTCGCCTCGTGTTGGCGACTAGGTCTCGGGTGTAGGTCTAGGGGGTGCTCAAGGCCATATCTGGGGAAGGGTTGGCTAGAGCGGCTTGAGGCCATATCCGGGGAAGGATCGGCTAAAGCCAACCGGTTCATGGAGATACGAGTCGGTATAGAAAACAAAAAGAGTCTTTTATATTTCGCTTTGATTTCTAGCATCATTGAAATCAAAATTTTGTAATCAATTTTATTAATAATAATCATGTCTCTCTTTGTGTAATAAAATTGATTTATTCTTCATTTCTCTAAATTGTTTATTATCCTCTCCTGTATTATAAAATAATTTAGATCTTTAAACAAAATCACTATTTTGATTTCTTATCATAAGCATGTATTTCAAAATATAATATAAGTTTTTAAAACCCTTATTCACCCCCCCCCCCTCTAAGGGCGCCTACCGATCCAACAAGTGGTATCAGAGGGAAGTTATTCCAAATCGGCTTAACAACTGGGAATAATGGCGTCTCATGATCTCGCTTCTATTGGTGGGGAAAATTTTTATGAAGAAGAAAAATCTTTTGCACCACCTTTATTCGAAGGAAGAAATTATAAAGGGTGGAAATTGTTAATGGAAAGATTTATTAAAACATTAGATATCAACGCTTGGGATATAGCAATAACAAGACCAGCGGACGAATCAAATAAACAAGAGCGTCACCTAAATGCAAAGCTATGCATTATATTTTTTGTGCTTTATCTCAAGATATCTTCAAATTAATATATTGTTTTTCTAGTGCATACAAAGTTTGGAAATTTGTTAAAAGAATGTATGATCTTCCTCTCGTAGGTATGGAACAAACACAGGAGGAGAAGGACATACAAGCATCCACCATTGTTCAAGAAGATCTCTCTTGTAGCAAAGCCATGGAGACCATGGAAATTAACTTAGAAAAAGAAAGCAATACATCAAGAGAAAAAGAAGATGAAAATTCATCCATGATGGAGGAAGGCCTAAAAGATGACGAAGGAACTTCATGTTCACATTTTGCCTCTTCCAATAGCGCTATAAGAAAGTCTAAATCTCCTTCTTGTGTGATAACTTCTATCTCTAGTTTCAATATACTAAAAATGGCTAAACGTAAGATCAAGAAATTGAAAATTACTAATAAAAATTTGCGCTTAGAAAATAAAAGTTTAAAAGCAAAAGTTAAAGTAGAATCAAATGCTAATTCATTTAGTCCTACCCATGTTTCTTTGAATGAAACTATTACACCTTGTTTAGAATTTAATAATTTAAAAGAAAAATACAAGAGACTTGAAAAGGAACTTCTTATTGTAAAAAAACACAATGAAAAATTGTCTTTAGAAAATTCAACTTTGAAAAGTGATTGTGCTACATGCAAAAGTTATAAAATTGAAATCAAAGAGATGGACGAAACATTTGAGGAATTTAGAAATGTCTATCAAAATCATATTGACTCTATTGTTTCTACTCTTAAAAATAGCACAATAGCTTATAATAAAGCTAGGCATAATCTAAAGATCAAGAATGATGAATTAAAATCAAAAATCAATTTGCATATGAAAATTATAAATAAAAACTCACAATATCAACAAATATCTAAAAGCAAGTTGAATATGAATATGAATATCGTAACTAAGTCTAATAATGGGAGTAAGAAACAGAAAGGACTTGTAAATCAAAATCAAAATCACCATTATTTACAAAATTATGTATCTCCTAAATTAAATTCGAATATGCAAAAATTTCCTATGAAAAATGATTTCAAATGTCATCATTATTTTAAGCCTAAATTTAATGAATATGGAAATTTAATGCAAAATTATAATATTAAACCTAAGTATGAGTGGAGACCCAAAATTAAAGATGAACATTAACTCCACTTGAAAGGGTTCATTCGTACTTGTCTCCCCAAAAGCCATCTCGCTGTATTTGGGTACCCAAAGGAACCATCCCACATGGTCCCCTTTGGATACCTAAAATACTTATTCATTAGGTATCATCAAATGCATGAAGTAGAAACTTTTCAAAATAAGATATACAAATTTCTACTTCATGATGTGCTTTAATGTCCTTTTTATTTTTCTCTTGTTGTTTTCCTTTTTGAACTATCATGTCATGGTCATTCTATATAGTATTGAAAATATGATCTTATCTCTTAAAAGCTTAATATGTTTATAAAATCAAATTGATCAAAATTCAAAAGTCATATCTAATTTTGATGACCTATCTATCTCTCTCATATTCATTATCTATAAATATCTTTTATTATCCATATAAATCAAATTCCAAATTTGCTATAAGATATTTTAAATTAAATCAAGTTATTAGGCTATTAAGCTTTTTAGCCTTCACCAACAAGTGGTTTAGAGAAATAACATAATCTATAAGAAAGTTCAAGATCTAAATAAAAGCTCAACTTTCAATATGGTTGTCGTTGTTCATAACAAAAAATTATATTGTGTTCACTCCTTGATGTCAAACATGTTCTAAACCATCACTTTTGTTCACCTATCAAAAATCACATATATATATTCAAAATTCTTAATTAAAAGAAAATCACTAAAATATATTGAAAGAATTGACCGTCATAATGAATATTGAATTCACAAGAACCACCATGATCTATTGATGTCCTTTGCTAAAATTCTCTAACATCATATATCATAAGTCATATCAAAAGTCTTCTAAAAAACAATTATTTCTATCACAATTATGTGAATTATAATTGATATATTAATTGATGACAATTGATATTATAATTGCATACCATGGTTGGTGTATTATGTGTGTATTGTGTTTTATTTCAAGTTTAGACCTTTGAATCATCTTGATATCAAATCAAATAAAATCATCACTTCATTCCGGGTCTCTAAGTTAAAACACAATCAATCCTTGATATAACATTAATCTCAAACTTATCATACTAACATTGTCACCTAAAGAATATTTGTGTCTATGTTAGGCTTTATATGTTTACCAAGATATCCAGGCTGGGTATTCTCATCTAGGGCTCATCCATGATATTCTTATGCATGAACATTATTTTTAATCACTAAAATCATGCATATTTTATTTGTTCATTCATGTCTTCTCGTGCTTACATTTCCTATCATTTTCAAACTACATTATATTGATAAATATAAGCCTTAGAAAAATTAAAATGGAGATATAACAAAATATATTTCATGCAAAATTTATTTGGTAAAGTCATAAACAAAATCACTAATGTCTCATGCAATTTGCACTATCTAGACATCTCCTAAAATTCTGAAATTTCTGCATGATATTACTATTAGGACACTTAATCAAGATCAACAATTAAAAATTTCAAAATCATCAAAAATCATGTACTGTCTCTCGCGCTAGCGCTAACACTGGCGCTAGCGCACCTATTTGTTTTTCTGTAATTTTAAAATTTTGAAAAATTCTTAAAAATATATTAATCTATATGTACTACTTATTTTTGCACGTCTGATTTTATTTCATTTTTGAAAAATCAAATACAAAAATACAAAAGCCAAATTACAAAAAAAAAAATTTATGTTTTGCCTTTTTGATTTTATCATTTGTTTAAAGTCTATTCTATATGCAAAAATCAAACACAAAAATACAAAACAAAAAAATTATGAACAAGTATTTTTTTTTTGAACTTACATTTTCTACTTACATGTATCTTGCGAAAGGGGGATTTGGGCTATCATCCCTTCACATCTCCTAGTACCAGGCGAACCCCTCACAAGGTAGCCCTCGGGAAGTCCAAGATCAATCTTATGAGTTCAAACTTTAAATCAAAATGATTCTTCAAAATATCAAAAATACTGTATGGACTTCATTGAAAATCAAGCATGATTTAATCTATTATTTAGAACTTCTACAATGTTGCAATCTATCTTTTCAAACTACTTTGAACATTGTTTTCATCATGCTTTGATATATCTATTAATATGTGCATCAATTATATTGTAAAAGTTGTGTAGAACTATGCTTAGCATGCCTCTAAGTATGAGAAAATGTTTTATGTTTGATAATGATCTTTATTCACTCACTTATTTTTGGCATTGTCTACATATGTGTTTAATCTAAGAATGCTTGTGTATGTTGTGTATTAGTACAATGAATTAAAATTGCACAAGTATCTTACCTACACTCCTTTATTTGCACTTTTAAAAGTTAAGAAAAGTGGTTATGTTTTTCATAAATTATATTGGTTTATAAAACAAGTGTATTCGGAGAACTTTGTACTAAACAAAAATCATAAAATAAAGTGACAAAGATAACTCCACCAAACACTACTTGAACCTCCTGATAAGTCTTAATAAGCGTTGTGAGGTTAAGCACCTTGGAAAGAATAGTAAAATATCTTGTGCAAATCAAATCTTTCTTTTAAAATAAAAACCACTTACTCTTAAGTACATCGGATCACTAGTTTCAATATTAAAATAAAATAAAATATGTGATCCCCCAAGCACTACTTTGCACCCTGATAAGTCTTAATGAGCATTGTGTGTGCAAAGCACCTTGGTAGTTGTACATTTTTTTTGTGCATTAAAGTGTGTGGAAGTAAAATTATTTGTGTTTTATTGTGCTCTTACTTTACATATTTCTTGTATTTTTTATTAAAACATTTGTTTACTCTATTCAAAAATACACTTATGTGCACATCATTATCTTCCATAACACTTCTTCTCATGAGTATTGGATCTTAATGCTAATTCTAGACTACTCTTTATTTATGAAATGCACTAGATAACCTAGCATGCTTTCTATAATGTTTGGTATGTTTTGAAATTGTGAATTAAAATAACATTGTAGTAATCTCTTTTTGATAAACATTATGTCATGCTTGGTTCCTTCATTGTTAAACTTAAAGATTTTAAATTGAACAATGATTTACAAAAACATCTTCTTTATGAAATTCAACTCATATATCTTTTTATGGATCATCATTGATTACAATAAGATGTTTCTTGTATTTCGATAAGTCTTCCGCATCATAACCATATAATTGTTTTACCTTGCACTTTCATGCTTATTTAAAGTCTTTTATTTTGTGTGCATCATCACTTGAATCTTCAAATCCCTTTCTTGCAACAAGTGGTAGACTTGCTTGGTAAACTTTATATTGGTTGCTTTTAACATGAATTTTTTTGCTATAAAACTCTGATTTATTTCTATGAAAATATTATTATGCTAAAAACTCCGATTCATTAATGGATTTCAAAATAGCTATGTGAGTGTTTTCATAAATTCAAATAAAAATATAAACCCATAGTGTTGGGTATTGTATCCACAATTACCTAGATTTGAAGATGTCCCCTAGTGAACTAAATTGAATTGAGGATGTATTTGATGATTTCTGTTTAGATGTGTTATGACAGTTCTTAATGCTAAGTGCACACCAAAGTCAGGTTGCAATGGATCACCAAACACAGTTCTAGACAGTGTAATCCCTCATTGTGTAGATCAAAGTGTTGGTCCATGTGTAATCTCTCTATTGGGGTGTACTTCATATACTCATAACTGAAGGTTTTCAAGTTTGAGGAGTGGAGCAGGTTTTCAGAAGAAAAGAAATTTTTGCTGAGTCAATTCGTCGAGATGTCTCGTGAAGTTCCGATGAATCTCGACGAATCCAGACAGAAGCTAAATTTCTAGTTTGTAGAAGAAATTTTTGCGGCTATGTCTATTCGTCGAATGTTCTCATGAACTCCCGACGAATATCGACGAACGCAGACAGAAATCAAAAAGGCAGACTTGTGAAGGAAATTTCTGCGGCTAAGTCTGTTCATCGAATGTTCTCATGAACTCCCGGCGAATATCGGCGAACGCAGACAGAAGTAAAAAAGGCAGACTTGTGAAGGAAAATGTGCGGCTAAGTCAATTCGTCGAATGTTCTCGAGAACTCCCGACGAATTCCGACGAATGAAAACAGAAGACAGTTTTCAAGCTTTAATCAGTATTTTCAATGGCTAAGTCAATTCGTCGAATGTTCACGTGAAGTCTCGATGAATGACGGACAGACATATTTCAAATTTATGTTTTGTTTTTGAAATTTAGGGTTGGCTGCCATGTTCAGTACACGTGGTGATCCCTCCTTGTTTGTCGCCCGAGCCGTTGGAGGTTTCCCTATAAATAATCCTTTATTTTTAGGGCAAACCAAGTAGAAGAAAAAGAGATCTCCCGATTGTTAAAAAGAAGCAGCCGTTTTCTTCCTCTCTTGCTGAACAAGTTTTCTGAGATCTATCTTCTTCGCCGCTCAAGTTTCGTTCTTCAGAGTTGCTAAAGATTTCTCAGATAAGAAGGCCTTTGATCTAGTTGCTGCTCTCTCCATTGAAAATCTTTTCAAATTAATCAAAGGGCCTACTCAGATCAGGTTTGCCGATTCTTCATTCTTCCTAATCCTTGAAGATCCAAGCTTCCACTCTAAAGGAAGAAGAAGATTCAGTCTTTCCAGATCTGAAGTTAATCTCTATTGAGATTCAAGAGAAGTTTCATTTCAAACTTTATTTAATTTCTGTAGGAGTTTTTACTCCGAGTTATTTTGTAGGAGTTGTTTACTCCGAGTTGTAGGAGTTGTTTACTCTAAGTTTGTAGGAGAGGTTGTTCTCCGAGTTTGTAGGAGCCGTTGTCTCCGAGTGTAGGATTTGTTGATAAATCTGAGTTTTGGTGAAGTTGCCGACGCTAGCCCGAAGTGCTAGATAGGCGGAGCGGGAGAGAGGAGTACCCACCCTTGGGGAACCTCTATAAATCTTGTGTCTCTGTGCTGTGATTTTTTTTTTTGTGTTTGTGCAAATTTTTTTTTATTCCACAATCGTAGTAGATATCACCTATTCACCCCCCTCTAGGTGATTTAGGTAGACAACGATTTCTTTCACATAGGCTATGAACTTATCACTAAATTTAAATGCTTAATGGTTCCATTAATTATTATCCATGATTACATATCTCACCATAGCGGGGGCATAGGGTTGTAGACATTAGATAACCTTATCTCTAGTCATGTCTTGTCCTTAACCGGGGAGGGTTCCAGTGGGGCCTTGCGAGGCACTGGGGGGAAAGAGTGCTAGGGTGAGTTTTGTCTAGTATTTGCATATGGGACTAACACCCCAACCTACGACATGTATGCAGCTCCTCATGCCCATCCGTCACTTAGTACGGGGCTAGGGTGTAGATATATTGTCTGGGTAGATTGGTTATTTGGAAATCATTACCTTTTTTATGCCTAAAACTTATATAAAAGAGAAAACTAACACTATAATATGGATTACTTGGCAAATGTTATATTGTTCATCTTTAAGCTAAAAACTCTGATCTATCTCTATAAAAATTATTCTAAAACTTCTTATCATTTCATTCTCTCTAAAAAGCTTGATCATGCCTTTATCTTCTAATCAAAACTTTTCTGTGTTTTGCTTCCTTACCCACTTTTGCTAATAACAAAAGGGGGAGAACTAACATGATAAATATAATCCGCTATCAAAATAAAAAACCAACATGATTAATTAAGATGATAGCTTACATATTATGGGAGCATTCACTCAGGGGGAGCATGTATTTAGGGGGAGCAATTCTAAATGCTAAAATCGATAATTATCCTAAGTCATCACTCTCTCACACACACACGTAAGTTTCATCATGCTTATATATTAATGCTCTGATTTATCATTAATGGATTTGTTATTATCAAAAAGGGGAGTTTGTTGGAACATGGTCTTCCGCATCTCCTAGGTTTGAGAATAACAAATCCTAGGTGTATTTGATCTTGTGTGTTTAAGTGTGCAGGAAAACAAAGTCCATATGACTCAAGGATTACATAAGAAGGTTGCCCCCAAATTTAAGCCTTCAAATCCAACACTCCCTTTAGCGCCGGCGGTATCACCTAACGCATGGCGCTAGAGCTAAGGAACCGCTGAGATGAAGAGTGGCGCTCGACGAACTGCTTACTCTACCGCGGTGCACTAGTACTAGCACTGGCGCTAGCGTTCGCTCGACGAACTGTTAGCTGCGCTCGAAAAAATGCTCATCATAGCGTTCGCTCGACGAATTGTTAGCTGTGCTCGACGAAATAGATCTTGCGTTCGACGATCTTGCGTTTGACGAATTTCTGTTCGACGAATGATGAAGCTCGCTCGAAAAACTCCGATCGATGAAAATTCGATCGACGAAAAGAATGCTTAAGCGCAATTCCAGGAGCATATATAAAAGGAGATAGCGCCTGGCTGTATCCTATAGCGCAGGCGGTAGTGCGGAACACAGAAGGCAAGAGAGAATTGTTTCCTCAGATTGAAGATTCTGCCGCGCAGAATATGTCCTAAAATGGGATAGCGCCGGTGGTAGCACTAGCGCAGGCGCTAGCTCCAAGGCTATAAAAAGGACCCCTTGGCTCCATCTTCCTCATCCTCTTGAGATCCAAAATTCCAGAGCTTCGTGCCACAACATAGAGAGGAAGGTTCAGAGAGATACTCCCACAAATCCATAAAGGCTTAAGGAGATCCGTGGAGAAGATTTCAACACGCGTCATCATCGTGACGAAAGACCGCATCGACTACGATCATACTCTGCGTCTTCTTCTACTTCTCCAAGAGATCCACATATAGGGAGTTTTATATTATTGACTTTTTATTTCACATCTTTTCTTTTAAATCGAGTAGTATATTCGCCTTGTGTTGGCGACTAGGTCTGGGTAGGAATTAGGGCTGAAATTCGCCTCGTGTTGGCGACTAGGTCTCGGGTGTAGGTCTAGGGGGTGCTCGAGGCCATATCCGGGGAAGGGTTCACTAGAGCGTCTTGAGTACGTATCCGGGGAAGAATTGGCTAAAGCCAACCGGTTCGTGGGGATAAAAGTCAGTATAGAAAACAAAAAGAGTCTTTTATATTTCGCTTTGATTTATAGCGTCATTGAAATCAAAATTTTGTAATCAATTTTATTAATAATAATCATGTCTCTCTTTGTGTAATAAAATTGATTTGTTCTTCATTTCTCTAAATTGTTTATTATCCTCTCCTGTATTATAAAACAATTTAGATCTTTAAACAAAATCACTATTTTGATTTCTTATCATAAGCAAGTATTTCAAAATATAATATATGTTTTTAAAACCCTTATTCACCCCCTCTAAGGGCGCCTACCGATCCAACAAAAGTCACGGGTGTGACACTGAGCGACACGAGCGTGACTGGAGTGCTTCTTCTCGATGGCAGCTCCTCTTCTCGACGACACCGCTGCAAAGATCTTTTAAGTTTACACGCTCTCGGTCACGGGAGTGGCCGAGGGGCGTGTAAATAAACACGGGCATGACTGGGGTGCTTTTTCTCGACGGCATCACTGGGAAGATCTTTTAAGTTTACACGCCCTCGGTCACGGGCATGACTGAGGGGCGTGTAAATGAACACGGGCGTGACCGGGTGCTTCTTGACGGCAACAACTCTGGACTGATATTAAGATTACACGTCGCTGGTCACGACCATGACTTAGGGCGTGCAATGCAAATATTTTCCAATTTGTCCCAAAATTCTGCAAAAATACAAATATGCTAAATAGAATCAAATTGCATAAAAGACTATTTATAAGCTAAAATTGACATGAAAAGAAAATTTCATATTAAATAATTACTAAAATTTATATGAAAAAGTCATATGCAAACTACTTATCAAATACCCTCATACTTGAGATTTTGCTATTACAGAGCAAAAGTATGAGACATAATTCATAAGACATTCATATAATTTTTAAATTTAAACTAAAATTTCATTTAGACCAAAAGTTAAGTTAAGAATAAATTCTAGGAGGAATTAAGTCCTAAATTATGATGATGATTTGAAAAGAGGAGTGTTTAGGCAATGACTTCTCAAGATAATTAATTAGCAAACAAAATTGTATAAATTATAAAACTAAATTAGATTATCATTATAAGAACTCTACCTTAAAAGAAACATAAGGAAAAGTAACCTACTAAATATTGCTCTCTCCATAATTTAAGTTAAATCTAGATCAATGATATTGGTTAAGGGAGGGTTTCACAAAATTTGGCAAAAGAAGAGATCTTTGAATGGAGGTGATGGAATTTATCCTCTCACCAAACTATTTTTTTCTAATTGTATATGTTTAGGAGTAATGAATTTTATCCTCTTACTCCATGCCATATAATCTTTTAAAATTCTCTTCTAATAAAAACTCAAAATGTAGATGTTTAGGAGTAATGAATTTATCCTCTTACTCCATGCCATATAATCTTTTAAATAATTTTGGGTGGATATGTTTAGGAAATAATGAATTTTATCCTCTTATTCTTATGACATATGATCTTTTATAAATTCCTTTTTTATGCCAACAAACGGGAAGGGTAGGAAAAGAATTCTAGCATATAAATTAAATTATATTGAGAGCAAATTCTAGTAAATTTAAATTTCCTAAGATCTAAAAAGCTAGAAGAAAATGTAATATAAATCTAAGGAGGTTTAACAAATTTACTACAAAACGAAGCCATTTAAAATAAAAAAGTGAAGTCTTTCTAAAAAATTTTCTCTAATCAAGATAAAATCATAAGATGATTCTTAAAACAAGATTACCTAAAATTTAAAACTAACAAACTATGATAAACAAAATTTTAGCTAATTAAAAACATAAAAAATGCTTATAAATATTCTCAACTATATTTCTAAGAAATCACAAAAACAACAAGTATGGGCTTTATAAATTTTTTGGTTTTTTGTTATAAGTTTTTCATAATTTTTTTTGGAATTTTTGATATTATCTTTTTTTGGATTTTTAGTAATAAAAGAAAAGAAACTAGTTTTAATCCTAACATTTTTTGTTAACTCTTGAACTTCCAGAGGTTTACCCCGTGAAGGGTTCTCAACAGTATTATGAGGTGTGATGGGACGATAGCCCAAGCGTCCCTTTCCAAGATTTAAATTTTCGATTATCTAATTTTTTTTTGAATTTTTGGGTTTTGAAAGCGCTTGAATAAAAAAAGACATAAGAAAATATTTTTTTTTTAAAAAATTTCTAATTTAAAAACTACATTACACCCCCATACTTAAAGTTAAATATTGTCCCCAATGTTTAAAACTAAGTATGAAGAAACAATAAGATATAAAACAGAAAACTAAGTGCGAGCTAAAACAAAAAAGAAGGAGAGGTTAAAAGGGCTTCTCTGGTTATGGAGATGTGGGGGAAGCAGGGGTTACCTACAAAACATGTCCAAATAAAAACAAAAAAAACAACAAAAAGATAACTTTGGGGTGCCTCCCAAAAGCGCTTTTTTAAGGTCGCGTAGCTTGACCCAATTGACGTTCAGATTACAGGCGAAAGAATTATTGATTCACTCTTTTTGTTAAACAAATCTCCTGGAAGATATAACTTAAGATGGTGCCCGTTTACTTTGAAGGAATCTTTTTTCGGGTGGGAAATTAGAATTATCCCATAGTACCAAATCTCTTTAACGATAAAGGGTCCGAACCATCGAGATTTTAGCTTTCCCGAAAAAAGCGAATACGAGAATTATAAAGAAGGATGAGATCGCCAGCCGAAAAAGTTTTTGGAATTTTTATATGTTTATCATGGTAAAACTTTGTTCGCTCCTTATATAATTTGTTGCTCTCGTACGCATTTGCTCGCCACTCATCTAGCTCATTCATTTGAAATTTTTTTGTTCGGCCACTAACGTAGAGTCGAGGTTTAAAAATTTAAGCGTTCAAAATGCGCATTGTTCTAATTCAACCGGAAGGTGGCAAGCGTTGCCATAAACCAATCGATACGGTGTACAACCGATAGCGGTCTTGTACGCCATTCGATAGGCCTATATCGCAACATTGAGCTTAAGTGCCCAACTATTCCGATTAATAGAAACAGTTTTTTCTAATATTTGCTTTAATTCTCGATTCACTACTTCGACTCTGCCGCTCATTTGTGGGTGACAAGCAATGGAGAGTTTATGCGTGACACCATATTTTGCTAAAATTTTTGTGAATTGGCTATTGCAAAAATGAGTGCCCTGATCACTAACTATAGCGCGCGGCGTGCCAAATTGAGAGAATAATTTTTTTAAGAATTTTTCAATGACTCTCGCATCGTTGGTGGGGAGAGCTTGCGCTTTCGCCCACCTCGACACGTAGTCAACCGCAACGAGAATGTATTTATTTGAATAAGAGGGAGGGAGAGGACCAACAAAATCGATACCCCAAAGGTCAAAAATTTCGCATTCTAAGAAAATATTTTGCGGCATCTCATCCCGGCGGGAGATGTTCCCCAATCGTTGGCAGTTGTCGCAAGTACTCACAAGGGTGTGAGCATCTTTGAAGAGCGTGGGCCAATAAAAGCCCACCTCCAGTGCCTTCCTCGCGGTTTGGTTCACTTGATAGTGACCACCGGTTAGTCTTTCGTGATAATGTCGTAAATCACTCGAGACACATCTTCTTACTTCCTAATCAGCGCAGACATAGAATAGAAAGGGGTCCTCCCAAAAATAATTCTTTACATCAGAAAAGAATTTCTTCTTTTGCTGACTCGAGAAATCTTTTGGCAGGACCCATGATACTAGATACTTAGCCAAATCTGTAAACCATGGGGTAGAAGATGTCAATATATTTTTGAGAGTAAGGAGGCACTCTTTAGGGAATTTATCATTAATATTTTTGAGAGTAAGGTGGCATCATTTAGTTTTTGATAATCTATGCACATCCGCCAACCCGTAACGGTATGGGTTGGGATCAATTAGTTATTTTCATTTGCTACAACCGTTACGCCGCCTTTCTTTGGCACAACTTATACTGGGCTAACCCAAGTACTATCCGAGATCGGGTAGATGATTCCCGCATCTAAAAGTTTGATAACTTCAGCCTTAACGACTTCTTTCATATTCGGGTTTAGCAGTCATTGAGGCTGGACCGTGTTGCGGGAATTATCTTCGAGGAAAATTTTGTGAGTGCAGAAGGAAGGGTTAATACCCTTATTAACCCTTGATATTCGAAATTTGCCACATAATTGCGTGATGGTGATTGCTTAAGACTAGAGTCAATTCAGAAATGTCTGAATTGCTCAGTTCAGATGATACAATAATGGGTAGCTTAGAATCTTTTTCTAGAAATAGATATTTGAGGTGAGGGGGAGTTGTTTTAACTCCAAAATAGGTGGCTCTTCATATGAAGTTTTAATTATTAATTTTTGTAAAGGCTCGGGTGGTGTGGAGCGAGAGACTTCTTCTAGACAAAGAGCTCGACGAGCTCGGAATCGTTACTCGATGTGGAGACTAACTCGGGAAGTGGATAAAACTCATTTTCAAAACATTCTTCTAGGTAAAAACACGAATCGTCATTCTCTAAGGTGTTCCGCATCGAGGGATTTATACTAAAAGTGACTTCATCATCTCCAACCCGTAGGATGAGCTTTCCATTACTTACGTCTATAATCGCGTGGGAGGTGGCATGGAAGGGGCGACCGAGTATGAGGGGTACTTTGACATCCTCTTCGATATCAAGAATGACAAAGTCCACCGGGAAAATGAACTTGTCAACCTTAACGAGCACATCCTCCACTATCCCTACTGGATATTTTAATGAACGATCTGTGAGTTGGATACTCATTCGGGTGGGGCTAGGATCTCCTAGACCCAACTTTTTAAATAACGAAAAAGGCATGAGATTTATACTTGCTCCAAGATCCGCTAAGGCGTGTTTTACTAACGAATTGCCAAATAGACACGGGATGGAGAACTGTCTCGGGTCATTTGCTTTTTGAGGCAATTTGTTAAGTATAACCGCGGAGCATTCTGCGTTTAGAGAAATATGCGAAATATCTCCAAGTTTCTATTTATTGGAGAGCAACTCCTTAAGATATTTCGCAGACTTCGGCATTTGAGAGATAGCCTCGTAGAATGGTACATTAATATGAATTTATTTTAAAATTTCTAAAAACTTTTTGTAATTTTTCTTGGCGCACTCGCTCCTAAGCTTAGACGGATACAAAATATTTGAACTAGAAATGTGCGGAGCTAGCATAACGGGTAAATTTGAAGATAAAATAGAAGGGGGAGAAGGAGGAGAAGTAGTTACCTTGGGTTTATCCTGTTTTGAAACCACCTCCTTTCCGCTATGGAGGGTAATCACGTTTGCGCTCTCCCTTGGATTTGGCTCCGTATTTCCCAGTAGAGTTCCTTGCTGACGCTCGGAGAACATTTTTGCTAGCTGGCCCACTTGATTCTCTAAATTTTTGATCAATCTGGTGAGGTTCCGGATGTTTGATTCATTTGTAGCAACATATTTTGCAAAGACCTCTTCAAGTGGAGAGAGCTTTTGCTGTTGCGGTGGAAAACTGGGTGGATTAAAATTTAGAGGGGGATTTAGATTAACAGGTTGATTAGGAGGTTGATTCAGATTTAAAGGATGCTGAGCATTTCATTGGTTGCTCCATGAGAAATTCAGATGATTCCTATAACCCGCATTATAGGTGTTGTTGTACGGAGCAGAGTTCGGGTTATAGGAAGGAAGAGGCAGATTTCCCATGTAGTCAACCTGCTCCTCAATTAAAACATTATTAGCCCAAGGAGGAGTGGCAGAGGAAGCAGACATCTCCGCCACTTGCTTTGTTAAGCGCTTAACTTATAAAGCTAAATTAGAAGTAGCGTCTATTTCAAAAATACCGGCTGGCTTATTAGGCCGCGTTCCGGGAAAATTCCATTGATAAGCATTTATGGTCATTTCCTCAAAAAGCTCTTGAGCGGCCTCCGGGGTCTTTTTATTTAAAGTACCCCTGGCGACTGCATCAATCATCTGCCATGTTTGGAAATTCTAGCCATTATAAAATATTTTTACTTGTTGCCAAGTAGGAAGTGCGTGGTGAGGGCATCTACACAAAGGCTCCTTGAAGCGCTCCCATGTGTCATAGAGAGTCTCCGAGTCGATTTGCATAAATGACGCAATATCTGTACGCATTTTGGCGGTCTTTGAAGGCGGGAAATATTTAGTAAGAAATTTTTCTGCCATATCGGCCCATACAGTGATGGACTCCCTAGGAAGGGAGCCCAGCCACTACTTGGCCTTAGACCGCAAAGAAAAAGGAAAAAAGATGTAATCGAATGGCTTCATCAGTGACGCCATTGATTTTAAACGTGTCGCAGATTTTGAGAAAATTAGAAATATGACAGTTTGGATCCTCGTCCGGCAGACCATCGAAGGTCACCGATTGTTGCACCAATTGTATGATGCTGGACTTGATCTCAAAGTTATTGTTCCCCACCACGGGGCGAACAATACTCGACCGCGTGCCTTCCAAATTTGGTCGCGCATAATAGGACATGGTCCTTTGCTCGACCTCATTAGGATTTAGCGCATTAGGATTAGGAGGATTATGATTATGATCCATATTTGTTGTGTTAGTGTCCCCGATCGACTCTTTGAATTCTAAGTGAGTATCCTGATCACGAGAACAGTGCCGCCAAAAAAGGGTTCGTTCGATCTCTGAATCAAAAGGAATATTTGAAGCGCTACCTCGGGTCATACACTATAAAGAAAGAAGGGGAAAGAAGAACGAGAAAAGAGAAAAAAGAGAATAATAAAATAAAAAGAAAGAAAGAGAAAAACTTGATTATTATAAATATATATATATATATATATATTTTCTTATAGGCGGATTAAGTTAGTCTTGGACTCCCCGAGGTATGCCCTGTGAAGGGTTCTCACCGGTACTAGGAGATGAAATGGGATGATATCCCAAATGTCCCTTTCCAAGATTTAAATTACACCTTTAAGATTTTTTTGAAATTAGAAAAAGTAAAATAAAATAAGATGAAACATGATAAAATTAATAGCTATCCTCTTTTCAAAATATCTACGCAAGTCCCCGACAACGACGCCAAAAACTTGATATGAAAATCTACTTCTTAGGGATTTGGATTTATGAAAAAGCGAAGAGATTGATGATGTTTTCCAAAACTATATCTGATGAAGGCAAGTGTACTTTATCATCTATAATATTGGATATCTTAGAAATACCAAGTTCGTATTCCTCGGGGCGCGTTGATTACTTCTACTTCGAGGAGGTCACTATTATCTTATCTAATGATTTTTAAGGTTTTGTTTTACTTAGCTAAAAGAGACAATTTGCAAACTAAAGTAAAGTTTAGACGATGGTGAAAAGTATTAGTGCTCAATCTAAAATCACCTTGGAGCGAGAATAATCAAGAGAAGAAAAATAATTCTAATTCTATTTACTACTTGACCGTGGAAGTTCCCAAAGCTTGAACATGCCTCTCTCGAGGGAAATGACCAACTAATTTAGGAAAAATCAACCGAACTCTCGGTCTATAATCGAGTACCTACAACTTGCTTTACGCTGTGAACCTCACTATTGGATTTGACACCAATCCAGGAGATTTACTTCATCCTCTCTCGAGGGGTGCGCGCAACTCTCTTTACCCTTGAGTGATCAATTCATACTTTGAGCCTCTAGGCTAGCTAAGTATGAAACCTAAGCGAAAGTCACGGGCGTGACACTGAGCGACACGAGTGTGACTGGGGCGCTTCTTCTTGACGACAACTCCTCTTCTCGACGGCACCACTGGGAAGATCTGTTAAGTTTACACGCCCTCGGTCACGGGCGTGACCGAGGGGCGTGTAAATGAACACGGGCATGACTGGGGCGCTTCTCGACGGCAACAACTTTGGACTGATATTAAGCTTACGCGCCCTTGGTCCCGACCATGACTTAGGGCGTGTAATGCAAAATTTTCCAAATTTGTCCCAAAATTCTGCAAAAATATAAATAAGCTAAATTAGAATCAAATTGCATAAAAGAACTATTTATAAGCTAAAATTGACATGAAAAGAAAATTTCATATTAAATAATTACTAAAATTTATACCAAAAAGTCATATACAAACTACTTATCTGGTTCGCAAGGTACTAGGAGATGCGATGGGATGACAAGACCAAATCTTCCTTTCCGAGAATTTAAGTTACACCTTTAAAATTTTTAAATTTATTGAGAAAAAAGGTGAGAAGAAAGAGAACGATAAAATAATAGATATTACATTTTTTCAAAATATCAACTCATGTCCCCGGCAATGGCGCCAAAAACTTGGTGTAGGCGAAGCTATGCCTGCAAATGACAACGACAAGTGTACCCTGTCGGGAGTAGTATAGGCTTATAAAAACCAAGGTCGTATAAAAATCCGGGTGAGCTGTATATTCTTACTTCAGAAAAACTCTATTATTCTATCAATAAAACTTGGGGTTAGTTTGATTATAAGAAGAGTACATTGAATTGAAGAAGGATAAAAACAACGATTAAGAAAGCTAGAACTCGATCTTTGAATCACCTTGGAGATAAAAATGTTGGGTTTTCTATACCCCTCGAACGGGATTACATATCACATATGAGCAGCGGAAATAACAAGAACAACCCAAAAGAAGCTAACGGATCTTGCGGTTTTCATGATTCAAGAGAATAAGCAAATTGAAATACAAAGTACCTTTGCGGGATTGAGTCAACACTCAACCAAGGTGCTCCAAAGAGAAATCTGAAATCCGAGTTCCAAGAACCGAAATGTATCGGCTCCTCTACAGCGATCCACACGAACGATGGAGAACCCTAGCTTCTTGTCGTACAAGAACTAGGTCGGAGAAGGATGCTCTCAACGTCCCCACAGACTGCTAGATTCGATCCAGGTGAGGCGGCGACCGACGGCGGCGACAAGCGGCAATGGAACACGATCTACGGACGGGAAGAACGTGCCCTCGCGCGGAACAGTTCCGGTCGGCAGTTCTTCTAAATCGCGAAAAGGACTAAGTCTAAAACCGCATCTCTCGAAGACCTAATTGCATGCCTTTATATACGCAATGTATAGGAAAGGCTATCCGCAGACCAGAGGGAAAATCAGAATATATGTCCAGATTTACATTCGCCGAATTCGACTAATCAAATTAACCGAATTTGACTAATCACTATAACCGAATTCGGCTAATCACTATAACCGAATTCGGCGAAACCATTTCGACGAATTCGTCTATATGAATTCGGCTATATAAGTTCGGCGAAACGCTTTAGTCGAACTGACCTGATTCGGCTAAACCCTTTAGTCGAATCTGTAATTAATTCGGTTAATCATATTAGCCGAATTTCATTAGTCGAATCAACATAATTCGGTTAATCACATTAGCCGAATTTGACACAATTCGGTTAAACCCTTTAGCCGAATTTGTCATGTATAAACCCATTCGGTTAAACCCTTTAAACGATTTCCCGTTGAGACATTCTCAACTTAATTCCAAGCAGTCACAGGATTGGTCCTCCACTCATATCCAATATGAGTAAGGCCAACACAATCCTTTCTCCAATTTCTCCAAATGCTTTTATGTGCGACCTTATAGGCTCATATTGCGTTGGCAGCAAAACTAACTAATGATTGCTTTGAGATCATCTCAGAAACTTCAACAGTCTCCTAATTGATCACAAAGTATCAACAAAAGTCTCACAAACAATGAGCGACATCTAGCAATACATCATTGCTACCCAAGCAATAAGAGTTCATAACTCAACAAGCCTGTCATGACCAATGTATCAGTGTTGTCATGTCCCTTTGTCCTTTACATCCGGATAGAACTAGAGGCATGGACCGTGTCACCCTCATGATTGTTCAATCCTAGTTTCCTGATCTAGAATAGACTGTCTGAAATTGGTGAGCTCAATATCATATATTGACTCAACCAACCATGGCCATGCATTTCTCAGTCTCATTCCATCAAGGGGCCCATGGATGTAACTCCTGTCATACAGGAGGACAAATCCCATTTCTGCTCACACACAAACATCCAAATGATTCGTAACATACCCAACAACCACCCTTATCGTCAACCTTTCTCAAGAGAAGAATTTAGATGGCATCAAAGTATGCTCTTCCTCACCTGATGAATGCTATGACTTCAGGTCAAAGGATGACAAACACCATTGTCACTTGAGACCTACTTGTGACACGTTCATATAATAATCCACAAAGTAGTCTCACGGGGGGGGGGGGGGGGGGGGTCTGTCCAGTACAACTTGTTCTCAACAAGTACCCATGTGATGACTTGATATCACAATATCATGACCTGTGAGAACCGGTCATCAGTCAACGCACATGCTAGTCTTATGGTCTCATCCTCGCCCTAAATTTCTAGGATGATACCTCGACTAGGGACCATTTAAGAATGAAGCTTCATTTATACATAGACCCTCACATTCAAGTCACGTACTTGAATTCCTACGGAAGCAAACACTCTAAGGGCATTTATTATGCTAATTAATCTTATCAGACAGATATAAATGACATAATAAAAGAACTTGCCATAAATATAAAATGAAATACATAGTACATTCTACAATTCATCCAATGAATAAAAAACCAACAAATATGCAATCCACAAGGCTCCCACTAAAGATAATCATTCAGGTATCTAATACCCATTGATCTAACATGACCATCATGCTTCTTTTGCGCAAGAGGCTTTGTCAGTGGATCCTCTATATTTTCTTCAGTCGGTACTCTGCATATGCTCACATCTCCTCGATCGACAATCTCTCGAATAAGATGGAAGCACCAAAGTATGTGCTTGGAGCGCTGATGAGATCTAGGTTCCTTAGCTTGTGCAATTGTACCGTTGTTGTCAAAGTAGAGAACAACGGGATCAACAATGCTAGGAACTACATCAAGCTCGCTGATGAATTTCCTAATCCATACAGCCTCCTTCGCCGCATTCGCTGCAGCGATATACTCGGCCTCAGTCATAGAATCAGCAACTATCTCTTGCTTGGAACTCTTCCATCTCACAGCTCCTCCATTAAGGCAAAACACAAAACCTGACTGTGACTTTGAGTCATCTCTGTCAGTCTGGAAGCTTGCATCTGTATAACCCTTTACAACGAGCTCTTCCTCTCCACCAAACACCAAGAATGTATCCTTAGTCCTTCTCAAGTACTTTAGGATATTCTTGACTGCGATCTAGTGACCATCACCCGGATCAGACTGATACCTGCTAGTCATGCTTAAAGCATATGAGACATCGGGTCGAGTACATAACATTACGTACATGATTGATCCAATTGCCGAAGCATATGGAATCATCTTCATGCGGTCCTTATCTTCCAAATATTTAGGACACTGGTCCTTAGAGAGACTCACACCATATGACATGGGTAAGAATCCTTTCTTGGACTCAAGCATGTTGAACTGTTTCAACACCTTGTCAATGTATGTACTCTGGGTCAAACCCAGCAACTTCTTCGATCTATCTCTATAGATCTTAATACCAAGTATATAAGTCGCTTCATCCAAGTCTTTCATAGAAAAGCACTTCCCTAGGTTGTTCTTAACAACTTACAGTGTCGGAATGTCATTCCCGATCAGCAGTATGCCATCTACATACAATATCAGGAAGACAACAATGCTCCCACTAATCTTCTTGTAAATACAAGGCTCATCTTCATTCTTGATGAAACCAAACTCTTTGATCTTCTCATCAAAACGCAGATTCCAACTTCGAGAAGCTTGTTTCAATCCATAAATGGATCGATTCAACTTGCATATTTTAGTGGCTTCACTTGGAGATTCAAAACCCTCAGGTTGTGTCATATACACTTCCTCAAGGAGGTTTCCATTAAGGAAAGCTGTTTTGACGTCCATTTGCCAGATCTCGTAGTCATAATACGCATCAATAACAAGTAGAATTCTAATGGACTTGACCATTGCTAAAGGGGAAAAGGTTTCATCACAGTCAACACCATGAATTTGCCTGAAACCTTTAGCCACCAGCCAGCCTTTGAATGTCTGTACATTCCCATCCATGTCGGTCTTCTTCTTGAAGACCCATTTGCACCCTATGGGTCGTACCCCTTCAGGTGGTTCCACCAAGGTCCAAACTTGGTTTGCATACATGGAGTCCATTTCAGATTTCATGGCTTCAAGCCACTTCTCGGAGTCAGGTCCATTCATAGCCTCTTGGTAGGTTGCAGGCTCATCATCATGATCCATAAGCAACACATTACCTATTTGAGTCATGAGAAATCCATATCTCTCAGGCTCAAATCTTGGTCTACCAGATCTACGTAGGACTTGTGTTTCTTGAGCAGGCTCTCCAGCTACAACTTCTTGTAGTCATTGCTCAGGTTCCAATTCTGGTTCGTTCATTGTTTGTGGCTCTTGAACTTCTTCAAGTTCTACCTTTGCAGTCTTTCTGGATAAGAACTCTTTCTCCATAAAGACACCAGTCCTTGCGACAAACACTTTGCCCTCAGACGGTAAGTAGAAGTAGTATCCTTTGGTTTCCCTAGGATACCCCACGAGATAACATTTATCCGATTTGGGTTCCATCTTGTCAGGCATTTGATGTCGCACGTATGCCTCACAGCCCCAAATCTTGATGAACGACATACTAGGACGCTTCCCAGTCCATATCTCATATGGTGTCTCTAAAGCAAAACCCCAAAAGGAAACGGGAAAATCTGCATGACTCATCATCGATCGCACCATGTCTAACAAGGTACGATTCCTCCTCTCAGAAACACCATTATGTTGAGGTGTTCCGATGATGGAGGCAAGGACCCGCCGGATGGTTGTGTTCGTGTTCGTGATTCCACGACGACGCACTACTTTGATCGCGGCGGCAAATTTGAAGACTATGATGGAAGATGCCGCGGGATTATTGGAGTCGGCTTGATGGTCTATGTTCGAGTCGGCACGGTTCATGTTGGAGCACTCTTGGTCCATGACGATGGCGGATGACGGCGCCACTCCACCCATGACGTGCGCCATCGCCGCTACAACTTCCATCCGTGGCGCTTGAATTAATAGTTATAATTATAATCATTTTAATTTAATTAGTATTATGTGTTATTTCATGTTTGCATTTTTATTTTGGACCTTAATTAAGTATTCATGTGTATTTGGGCTGCATGTAGCCTTTATCTTTGTTTGGCCCTATATATATGGCCTCATGTAATAGTTGAAGGCAGATTATTGATGAGAAAAAAAAACGTGAAACCCTAAAGTGTTTCCTCCCCCCCTCTCTCTCTCTACTCTAGCCGCCCCTTCTAATTTTTCCCTCCAGGTAAGGTTTCGGCCAGCACCAAGGCCGACCATCTCCTATCCCCCCTCCTTGCTCTTGGCCGCCCTCTCTCTCTCTCTCGTGCTCCACTCTTTCTTGGCCGACCACCTCCTCTCCACCCCCTCCTTGCATCTTGGTCAGCCCTCTCATCCCTACAGCCACCTATTTCTTGCTCCACCACTCAAAGGCCGAGCACCACAAAAAAAAGCCCCTCCTCCTTCCAGTTTTGGCCCTCTCTCAAGAAGTTTTGGACTTGCTCGTGGCGGCCGGATTTGAAGGCGACGGTGCTCTACTTCAAGGATTCCCCTCCGGCGACCACCACCGTGAACGATCTTGGATTTCTACAACCCCCAGATCTACGATTCCGGGAAGGGTAACACCTCCTACTTATTGTGAGATTTCTCTTAAGTTAATTGCGGTGGAATAGAATTGTGACGGATTTTCTCGACGCTATTTTCTCGTGATTATTTTTATTTGGAGAGTGGAACGCTCTAGAATTTTATCTTTTATTCGACGAGGAGTGGCGATCCTCTTTTGCTCTTGTTGGGGAAGATCTTCCTATTTTCCGAAGTCTTGCTTTCGGAGGATCTTCTTTGGTACAACACAATCGCTTGTCCGGACGCAAACACTCGCCCTTTTAGCTTGACGGATCCCGACTTATCGCCAACGATTCGATCTTGTCACGGAGTTGCTATTCGTACGCGTACGAAAATTTATATTAAGTTTATTCAAGTGCTGCATTTGATTAGTGTTTGGTTCGAGCAGAACGTTGAGAGTTTTAGTTCGTAGTCGTGTGCGACCGCCTCATTCCGGTAGCCTACATCAATTTGGTATCAAAGCGAGGTTGTGTCGAGTTCCTACTTGACACCATCTGCGCACTCTAATCCGTAGGCTTTCCGCCCTCACTTGGGTGTGCGCCGTAGTATTGCTGAAATCTGAAATTAATTAAAACTGGTGTGCCAATAGCGAACCAGATTTTGAAATTCTCGTCGGAAAATCAACAAAAAAAAATTCTGTAGGTTCTTAGTCAAGATATAAGAATTAAAATAAAAAAATATTTCAGTTTCATTAAGGTTTAGGTGGCTACAAAAATTAAACGCTCGTAATTTTTATACTGGAGAGCACCTAATTTTTCACTAGTAATGACTACTAGGCTGAATCCGGGGTATCCCCCGCCCCTTTCGCGTATAACTACACCACGAGCCTGCTCAATGAAGATAATTAGGTTCAGCCGTGACCCGATGCACCGATTTAGATTAAATTTTAAACATGGTGAAAAGTGGTGTAGGCTCGTTGTTGACAGCGTTTGCCATACTAACGCTATATCGGAGAACGCGGTGTCTAGGATGATGGTGACCACTGAACCACACCCTTGCCCTTATCGGCTCGTATGCCCTGACGATAGCATATTCCTAGTGTCCAGGCGATGTTTGGTACCCCTCACCATCCGAGCCTATTCTGAGCCCATCTGGTGCGATGTCCTTCCAATGAAGGATTGTCATATAATGCTAGGACGCCCATGGCTTACTGACCATGTTGTCATCCACGATGACCAAGACAACACGTTAGAATTCCAACATAATGGTCAGCTTTTCATTTTTAAGCTCAGCCCGCCCAGAAAGCCCACAGTCTCATCTGGATACACATGTGGCTCGGTTGAGTCGACACCACCCGGTATTGACACACATGGGGATTTTGACACTGTTAGTCAAATTCAGCCCTTTGATTGTGTTAGCCACTCTGAGGCCAACACACAAAGCTTGATCATAAGACCCGAGTCTGATCCTATTAGTCCCATTCTACCCCGTGATATTGTCCCTGTGGAGGCACCCACGTCTGATTTAGTGCCAGAGAGTGAGGCTTCCCTGATTAGTCAACCTATGCACGTTCCCATTATCCTTAGGGAGCCTTCTGTTGGACATCCCGAGGTCACTCAGGAGGTTGATGATTATGGTGAGCTTATGGTTAGTGATTTTTCTATGTCCTTTAGTGGGCAGGACAATCGGTCCAATTCATTATCTATTGGTAGCACTTGTGTGAGCATATATTCTGCACTTGTGGACCCTTGGTTCGTGTTAGCTTCCCCCTTGAGCCGTCACCCATTTAAGGTTGCCTGGAGCTCCCAAACTTCAGCCCCAACCTTGAGGTATGGCATGGAACCCGTTACCCCCGCTGGGCGTGTTGAGTGGTTTTGTTGGGTTATTCTTCCTATGTTAGCTGACCCTACTACGCAAGATCACCCTAGGCTTTGTGATCATGACACCACTCACGTTAGGAGCGCTAGCATACTTGAATTTAATTTAGGGGACGAAGTCACAAAATTTTTGAGACTTTTTCCACCCAAGGACCCCCCACACCTTAGGACGATCATGGATTTAAGTTTATGTTATGACATACCATATGTTCCACGATGTCTTCACTCACCCGGACTTGCTGATACATTGCTAGCCGACCCACTTGGGTCCATTCACTCTATGTTCACCACACCCAATGGAGCATCCCGCTTAATGCTCGACTCGGTTTTAGTGGATCTTTCCCCTGGACAGTTGCCTCTTGGCAACTTAGTGAGCAATGTTAGTATTTTCGGTACTTTTCGTCGAATAATTGTAATGCTAGAAACTTTCGCGTCACCATCGAAAATTTTTGCTGAGCGGGGCCCCAACCCCTTTTTAGTGTTTGAGATGTCTTTCACTTTTTCTAGAGCAACTACATTTAGCTTTCTTCTCGTTTCCCACCACTAAAAATTTTGATGGGATGAGAGGTGAGCGGGGTAGCATGTCGTTCACTCTCATGGTGATCTCTGGAGGTATGAAGTCTTTTGATGTATTAGCACTTTCCCCTTCTTTTTCCAATGCTATGATCAAGGCCCTTGGGCCCTACTTTTTGCTTGACAGGTTGCCGCAGGTGGACATTTCTTTGGGGCCAAGCTGGGCCCCTTGCTGCTTCCTGCCACCCTGGCCGGATGGGCCACACTCACGGCCCGCTCCCTCGGACGTACTTCTACAGGTTGCTGCTCGGCTACACTAGTTCCTTCACTCCCACTCATCGGTGATGAGTGTTTTTGAGTGGGGGAGGATTGATGGAGGCAAGGACCCGCCGGATGGTTGTGTTCGTGTTTGTGATTCCACGACGACGCACTACTTTGATCGCGACGGCAAATTTGAAGACTATGATGGAAGATGCCACGGGATTATTGGAGTCAGCTTGATGGTCTATGTTCGAGTCAGCACGGTTCATGTTGGAGCACTCTTGGTCCATGACGATGGCGGATGACGACGCCACTCCACCCATGACGTGCGCCATCGCCGCTACAACTTCCATCCGTGGTGCTTGAATTAATAGTTATAATTATAATCATTTTAATTTAATTAGTATTGTGTGTTATTTCATGTTTGCATTTTTATTTTGGACCTTAATTAAGTATTCATGTGTATTTGGGCTGCATGTAGCCTTTATCTTTGTTTGGCCCTATATATATGGCCTCATGTAATAGTTGAAGGCACATTATTGATGAGAAAAAAAACGTGAAACCCTAAAGTGTTTCCTCCCCCCCCTCTCTCTCTCTACTCTAGCCGCCCCTTCTAATTTTTCCCTCCAGGTAAGGTTTCGGCCAGCACCAAGGCCGATCATCTCCTCTCCCCCCTCCTTGCTCTTGGCCGCCCTCTCTCTCTCTCGTGCTCCACTCTTTCTTGGCCGGCCACATCCTCTCCACCCCCTCCTCGCATCTTGGCCGCCCTCTCATCCCTACAGCCACCTATTTCTTGCTCCACCACTCAAAGACCGAGCACCACAAAAAAAAAAACAGCCCCTCCTCCTTCCATTTTTGGCCCTCTCTCAAGAAGTTTTGGACTTGCTCGTGGCGGCCGGATTTGAAGGCGACGGTGCTCTACTTCAAGGATTCCCCTCCGACGACCACCACCGTGAACGATCTAGGACTTCTACAACCCCCAGATCTACGATTCCGGGAAGGGTAACGCCTCCTACTTATTGTGAGATTTCTCTTAAGTTAATTGCGGTGGAATAGAATTGTGACGGATTTTCTCGACGCTGTTTTCTCATGATTATTTTCATTTGGAAAGTGGAACGCTCTAGAATTTTATCTTTTATTCGACGAGGAGTGGCGATCCTCTTTTGCTCTTGTTGGGGAAGATCTTCCTATTTTCCGAAGTCTTACTTTCGGAGGATCTTCTTTGGTACAACACAATCGCTTGTCCGGACGCAAACACTCGCCCTTTTAGCTTAACGGATCCCGGCTTATCGCCGACGATTCGATCTTGTCACGGAGTTGCTATTCGTACGCGTACGAAAATTTATATTAAGTTTATTCAAGTGTTGCGTTTGATTAGTGTTTGGTTCGAGCGGAACGTTGAGAGTTTTAGTTCGTAGTCGCGTGTGACCGCCTCATTCTGGTAGCCTACATCATCCAGGCGGAGTGAGCTGTGATACAATACCACACTCTTTCAGATGATCACGAAACTCATGACTCAGATATTCGCCACCTTGATCAGATCGGAGTGCTTTTATCCTTTTTCCCAGTTGGTTATCTACTTCATTTTTAAACACTTTGAACTTTTCAAAGGTCTCAGATTTGTTCTTCATAAGAAACACGTATCCGTATCTACTGAAATCATCAGTAAATGTAACGAAGTAGTAGAACCCACCTCTAGCCATAGAACTCATGGGTCCGCATACATCACTATGTATTATACCCAAGAGATCATTAGCCCTCTCATTACAACTAGTGAAAGGAGCTTTCGTCATCTTGCCCAACAAACATGACTTGCATCTCTCAAATGCTTCATAATCAAATGAGTCCAGTTGTCCATCTTTATGGAGCTTGGATATGCGTTTCTCATTTATATGGCCTAAACGACAATGCCAAAGGTACATAGGATTCGAATTATTTCTTTTTAGTCTTTTAGTATTTTCTATGTTATAGATCGGATGGTCTAAGTTCAAAACATATAAACCATTAAACATTTGGGCAACGCCATAACAAACATCATTCTTATAAATAGAACAACAATTGTTCTTAATTACGAAAGGAAAACCAATCATGTCCAAATATGAAATAAAAATAATGTTTCTAGTTATGGCCGGAACATAATAACAATTATCAAGTTCTATTACAAGCCCTGTGGGCAAAGAAAGACAGTAAACACCAACGGCGACAGCAGAAACTCTTGCTCCACTCCCGACGCGCAGGTCTACCTCCCCTTTACCCAGCATTCTTCTCCTTCTCAGTTCCTGCACATTTATACAAATGTGAGAACCACATCCGGTATCCAATACCCAGGATGAAGGAGCAGAAAGGTTTATTTCTATAACGAAAATACCTGAAGTGGAAGTCATACTTCCCTTCTTCTTCTGCAGATCTTCTAGATACTGAGGACAGTTCCTCCTCCAGTGCCCTGCCTTACCACAATGGTGGCACTTCCCTTCCTTAGCCAATCCTTTCTTTTTTAGTGCTGAAGACTTGGGATCAAGATGTGACTTAGGTCCTATCTTAGTCTTCTTGGTTCCCTGGACCTTGCCTTGCCTTTATGCACCATCAGTATGGGGCTAGCAGGCTTTGTCTTCTTCATGTTGATCTCGGCAGTTCTTAACATGCCTAGGAGCTCGGGCAGTGTCTTGTCAATTTCATTCATATTGTAATTTAAGACAAACTGCTCGTAACTGTCCGGCAACGATTGCAGGATCAGATCAGTGGCCAACTCTTGGCTCAAAGGAAACCCCAGTCTTTCAAGGCTCTCTATGTACCCAATCATCTTGAGTACGTGAGTTCCTACTGGGTCTCGAGCTCCCATCTTACACTGAAATAACGCCCTGGATATATCGAACCTCTCTTGGCGAGCTTGCCCTTGATACATTTTCTTCAGGTGCTCAACAATCTCATAACAACTCATGTTCTCATGTTGCTTCTGAAGCTCAGAGTTCATAGTCGCGAGCATAAGACATTCAACATCCAATGAGTCATCTCCATATTTCTTATAAGTATCTTTATCTGCACGTGGTGCATTAGAGGCTGGCTCTTCAGGGGGATCTTCTTCCAAGACATAGAGCTTGCTCTCTTGCCTGAGAACAATTCTCAGGTTTCTATACCAGTCCAGGAAATTTGTCCCATTTAGCTTATCCTTCTCAAGGATCGCTCTCAGGGACAAGGCGGAGTGAGATCCACTTGCCATGGATATTCTACAAGGAATTTTGCAAAGTAAAATTTTAGTACTATATTTCAAAATACATTATATATATATTTTAATAAGGACTTTTATTAAAGAGCTCCCACTATTTTAATCAAATCAACAACCATTGATATCGATTCGGAGAGTTTATGCGAGCTACTATCTTAGTGGACAAGATCCGTATTTCACCAACACCACGAGTCCGCTTTGGCGTTCCTCTCATAATGCGGTTATTTAGGTAGACAAAATTTGTCAATTGCATCACTATGCAACTCTTGTATGGTTGGTGAATAACTCTTTATTCGCATCCATCATATGGAGCATGCCAACCCTATGCCTCTAGGAACTCAACCTTTGAGGTCACCTAGTTAAGTTGACCCGATGTCGACAGTGGGATATCACAATTATCCGCTCGCACCCTTACCAAGATAGATTAATGCACCTTACTTTGGCAAGCCCACACTTCATCGATCGAGGCAGGAAGAGTGTCATCCATCGGAAGGCATCCAAATACTTAATATTAGATAAGGGATTTTTATTTCAAGTGATTAACATTTAATCATGATTAGCATTTAATCACCGTGCACATACACAAAACAAATGCATCCCCTATGTGCACATAAAAGGATTATCAATAGTTTGATAATAGGGGCTAAATTTGAGTACTTAGAACACTTCTAAATCTTCAGATTTACATGCATTGAATACAAGCAAAGCAACTCCACTTATGCAGTAGACAAGCTCGTCTCTCATGTCAGATTCAATAATCTAAACATTTGGTTTCACAAACCATTGTGAGGGACGGTTACTGTAGAGGAGAAACAACCTCTGAAACATGAAAATCGCAACGCAATCACATGCTTTCCTGGCGGGGTTCCAAGGGGCCGCGCCCCTGGCGGGGTCTTAGGGGCAGAGCCCCTAACGGGGTCGAGGGGCTGAGCCCTTTCGGGGTGCGGGGCAGAGCCCGGACCAAATTTTTGAAATCCCACCACCAGAAACCTCACAAAATCACATCAAATGTGATATTCCAAGAAGAAATTAGGGCATTTAGAACGCTTCTAAATGTCTCAATTTACATGCACTTGACCGCAACCTGCCTCTGATACCACTGTTGGGTTTTCTATACCCCTCGAACGGGATTACATATCACATATGCGCAGCGGAAATAATAAGAACAACCCAAAAGAAGCTAACGGATCTTGTGGTTTTCATGATTCAAGAGAATAAGCAAATCGAAATACAAAGTACCTTTGCGGGATTGAGTCAACACTCAACCAAAGTGCTCCAAAGAGAAATCTGAAATCTGAGTTCCAAGAACCGAAATGTATCGGCTCCTCTACAACGATCCACACGAACGATGGAGAACCCTAGCTTCTTGTCGTACAAGAACTAGGTCGGAGAAGGATGCTCTCAACGTCCCCATAGACTGCTAGATCCGATCCAGGGGAGGCAGCGACTGACGGCGGCCACAAGCGGCAACAAAACATGATCGGCGGACGGGAAGAACTTGCCCTCGCGCGGAACAATTCCGGCCGACAGTTCTTCTAAATCGCGAAAAGGACTAAGTCTAAAACCGCGTCTCTCGAAGACCTAATCACATGCCTTTATATACGCAAGGTATAGGAAAGGCTATCCGCAGACCAGAGGGAAAATCAGAATATATGTCCAGATTTACATTCGCCGAATTCGACTAATCAAATTAACCGAATTCGACTAATCACTATAACCGAATTCGGCTAATCACTATAACCGAATTCGGCGAAACCATTTCGACGAATTTGTCTATATGAATTTGGCTATATAAGTTCGGCGAAACCCTTTAGTCGAACTGACCTGATTCAGCTAAACCCTTTAGTCGAATCTGTAATAAATTCGGTTAATCATATTAGCCGAATTTCATTAGTCGAATCAACATAATTCGGTTAATCACATTAGCCGAATTTGACACAATTCGGTTAAACCCTTTAGCCGAATTTGTCATGTATAAACCCATTCGGTTAAACCCTTTAAACGATTTCCGGTTGAGACATTCTCAACTTAATTCCAAGCAGTCACATGATTGGTCCTCCACTCATATCCAATATGAGTAAGGCCAACACAATCCTTTCTCCAATTTCTCCAAATGCTTTTATGTGCGACCCTATAGGCTCATATTGTGTTGGCAGCAAGACTAACCGTTGATTGCTTTGAGATCATCTCGGAAACTCCAACAAAAAATAAGAAGAAAGAATAAGAAAATGCATTCTCTTAATAAAATTGCTTTGGCAATGGAGGTTCCTGATTTATGAGCGCACCTCTCTCGAGGAATACGTCCACCTGAGATAAGGTTGATCAACCGAACTATCATTCTATAATTGAAACCTCTAAAACTCGCTTTAACGTGGTGAACCCCTCTATTGGATTTAACTCCAATCCGGGAGATTTATGTCGTCATCTTTTGAGGATTACATTCAACTCTCTTTATCCTTGAGTGATCGATTCACATTACGAGCCTCTCGGCTAACTAAAGTACGAAAACAAGAACAGGAATTATATATCGAAAATATAATCTCGTTACCTTAAAACCAAGGATAAATCTTAAGTATTTTAGAAAAGAGAAAAAGCGATTCTAAATTATTTCATGACTTATATCATTACTCGGATCATCTCGATCGAGTACTAATAATAATTTAGCTACTTATTGAGATGGAGGAATCAACAAAAAAATAAAAGAGTTCTTGATGGAGGGAGAAGAGGATGAGAAAATAAAGAGCTAATTTTATTGATTTTGCAGAAGGAAGTGCAAGCTAATGAAATTGAAATTGCAAACTATTGAATTGAAAAATACAATTGCAAGAAGAAAGGGATCTGTGCTTCTTCTTTTTCCTTGGTTACTTTGGTTCAGCTCTCTAGCTCTCCAAGGTGCCCGAGTCTCTGCTTTGGCTTGGGAGGGGAAGCGCTCAACGATCTTCCGGGTTTTTGGTGGGACCTCCTCGCTGTGACTAAGGTCTTAGTCAGTTTCCGAGTCTCAGGTCTGCTCCTTTCGAGGGACTAGTAAGGGCTAGCTGCCCCTCAACTTGTTGAGGGCCCGAGCTTCACAAGAGACCGAGAAATCGGTTTCAACAAGGGAAGTACAAGAATACTTAAAATAAGAAAATAATACAAGAAATGAAGTCTTGAGCTCCCAAAAACCGTCCCCTAAGTTCTGGAGGAGATGGCTTTAAATAGGCTGAAAATTGAGGTTACACGCCCTCGGTCACGCCCGTGACCAAGGGCGTGTAAGGGGTGTGATCGAAGTTGGTGCGGGAGAGATGTCTTCTGGATTCATTGCAGGCATTACGTGTGCGTCACCCCTAGGTCACGCCCGTGACCCAGGCTGTGTAATTTTAAAACATGCATCTGGCGGGAAGGCTTCAGCGGGCTGGCGCGTCATTCTGGCAGCAAGGAGGTACATGCTCGTGACCTTCGAAGTACACGGGCGTGACTTGAGAGTCATGGGTGTGTACTTGGCAAAATGTCCATCATGGTCGTGTATCTCGTTCTACTGAGCTGAAACAGTGCTTTATGTTTACACGCCCTTAGTCATGCCCGTGACCTAGGGCGTGTACTTGGCGAATCTTCTCGGAATGGGCCCAGGATGCCGGCAGCAGGTCTGGAACACATCTTAGGCCGTCATACCCTTGGTCACGCCCGTGACCTTGGGTGTGTACTTGCAAATTTTGCTCAAAGTGTCCAGAAAATCTGAAAACATAAAATAAGCTTAAGTTAGTTCATGGAATTGAAAAAGGGACAATTTAAATGAGAAAATTCATATAAATTATTTAATTTCATATTAAAACTATATTAAAACTATACTAAAAGATGAGAAAATAAACTACTCATCAACATCATATCCTTACTTCAAAGTCTCTCGCGGAAGCAAACTACTAATAACCACTCTCTGATCCTGAGACTAGTGCTCATGTACTAGATTAGCCTGCCTCCATCTGCATCAGCCTATGGCGGTGCTGCATCTCCTAGTGCTGCTCCTCGATCCCCTAAAATAATATGGTCCACCGACCGTTAGTCAAAATACTAAGCCTCGTTTCCCCACCTCGCCCCCAGTGGCTCCTAGGCACCGTGCGAGAGGGACAAAATGGAGGATAACAAGTGGTATATAACATAACAAATGACATGACCTAGCTACAAGAGTATTTACCACTACACAAGTGTGTATATAAATAGCATAGTAAGTAAAGTTGGGTAAAGAATGTGTAAATAATAATAACTGAGTGAAGTACAAACTACAGTTAGCTACCACAAATAAAATATAGTGAAGTAAGTAAGAAAGATAATCTTGATTTATAGGAATGCCCATACAGACCCATAGACCAAATGGTCGTTTAGCAGGGCCTATCGTATAAAAAGTCCCATACCAATTTATACGATAAGGGTAGAGGTTGAAATGCAATGCTTATGCTATGACATGCAATGTTATGTAGGTTAATGTTATGATAACACAAGTGCAACTCACGCACTCGACTCTACGCGTACAGACCTTTAGTTCCCCCCTTTTGGAGTTAGCTAAACTCTCAGGTACCTCTCATAGTGGCAAACAGAGGCGATGGGTTGGGCCTCGCCCACCTCTAGGTTGGTATTCACACTACCTATCCTAGACCTTTCATACGCCTCAATGCGAAGAACACAACCGCAGAGCGCCTGCGTACTCTTACTGGCTAGTCCACCGGACTTTTCCTTGGCTAAGTGATATCCATACTTGCCGAGTCAATGTATCGACGGTGGTGCGAACGACCGTTCAATACTAAAGACCCAACACCTTTATGCACATACAAATATGATTATTATATATCTCCGGGCCATAGGCTCCCTGGGCAAACCTGCCCATCAGAATAACCTTCCGAGCCACCAGCTCGCCGGACTAACCCGTCCGTACCTACAACCACCGAGCCTACTGCTCGTAAGACCAAACTAACTAACCACCCATAGCAACGAGATGTGGGTGAGTGTATTATTATGTTAAACTGGCATAACAATTTATTCCTATAGCTTTGGGTTAACTATGGACTTCCCGAGGACTACCCTATGAGGGGCTCGCAGCTGTACTAGGAGGTAAGATGGGTTGAACCCCAAGGCTCCCTTTCCAAGGCACTTATTCTTATTAATGTCTACCCTTAACCCGACTACTATTAATGTTACACTCACTAACACTAAGTGTGTTTTACTCCACTCCAAGGGAATGACGACCTCTTGTTGATCCCAAGCACATCCTTGCCCCTTTACCAACCAGGCATACCCACTACTTGGACACCTGTTGGTGACCTCAATCCTCCTCAATCAGACCATGTACACCAACTATCTCCCATTTCCACTTAGTGGTCTACAAGTTACCTTAATTCTATAGTTTTACTTTGCGCATTCCTAGTGAACTATATGAGGTGCATGAGAGGAGGTACTCGAAATAATCATCCAAATGACCCAAGATTATTATTAGGAGTGTGCTATGACATTTTAAGACTATCTCCAGAAATTCATAATTTTCCTAATTTCTTTGGCATTTATTATAATTTCTTCAAAATTAGGGAACCTATGACTTTGAACACCAAGTATGGTTTTATGATAATTTATAGCCCTACTAAAATTTGTACAACTATATATCATCAAACTAACAGCCATATATGAAGTTCATAAATTTCTAGAAAGGTTTTGACCTCCAACTAAAATATTGATTAATTTAGCAAAATCAAAGATTAACAAAGAAAGTACCAATAATACTCTTTCAAAAATTACAAGAAAATTAGCAGGTGTCTAAGCTGATCAGAAAAGTTCATTGCTTGAGTTCCATAATTTTCCAAATTCATTTGACCATATAAATCCTTTATTTATATAAACAAATCCTAGGGCACTTTGTGAAAAGAATCATGTATAAATTCTTCCAAAAATTATACTAAAATTTATAAATCATATACTTTCCCTAAGAAGTCCTCTGACAAAGTTTCATGATTTTCTAGTGAATATTAAACCCTTAATTAATTCCCCTTATAAATAGGTCAAACAATGGACTTGTGAATGAAGTACTATATAGATCAATCTAAAATTCATAATTAAATTATCAAAGAACAATATCGCTAATACGAGCCCACTGCCAAAATTTCAAGAACATCCAAGGTTATATAAACATGTAAATGCTTCCTATAAGAATGTGTCCTAATTGGTTCTTAATTAATTCAGAGGGAATAAATGTGCCTAAAAATTCCAGGTAAATTATCTAGGGCATAATACCCCCTATAAACCTCTCTACTAAGTTCCAAGTCAATCCAATGACATATGACCCATACTTCAATAGGCTAAATATACAACCCAAGGGTTTGAACTAGGGTTCTAAGGAACATCCACCCCAAATCACCCAAAACCACCAGTGAGGGTGTTTTATGTGATAATAAATTAGTTGCCAAGGTTTCGCAATATTTGGATGAGGGTTGACCCCTAAAATCCATCAAGTGCACTTTTGAGCTAATATCCCAGAGTTTGACCAAATTTGAGTTACTTAATTACCCAACCAAATCAATCCCAAATGGGATGAAATTTTTACCAGTCATTTCATGACCCTAAGAACCACCCACCAAAATTTGGAAGTGTTTGGAGGTCTCTAGGCCCTAAAATTAAATCATATATGATTTATTAAATGTTTGCAAAAACATTAGAAAAATATCCTCCAAAAATTCTCATTTTTGGATATGATGAGGGCATGGGTACAACTAGCCTATAATACAAATTTCAAAGCATTTGGATGTCTGGATTGGTGGGGGTACTCAATTCTATCTCTAGTCAACCCTATGTATAGGCTGCACCACTTTGAGTGCTGTGGTCAGACCACTGACCCAATGAGGGTGAAATATATTTTAAAATAAACTAGACCTCAGGGGCTACAAGTTTGTTGTTAAACATTTTTCCATTAGAGGGCTCTAAGTATTTTTAATAATTATTTCTATCCACTGCTTAAACTGTGACATAATGCAATTTTATTAACTCAATTAATATAATCAAGCCTGCATGAATCTTGGCGCAAAATGGGTGGCATCGGGTCGTCTCCCTCCTCTAGCCGACGTCCCCGATTGCCCGCGCCTGGGCCTCCTTCTACCCCATTTTCTCGGCCACCTGAGCGCACTACCACCACCTTCGTTGAGGTGGTGGCCAGCGATTAGGGGTGGTTGGCCGGCCAGAGGTGGCCGGAACAGAGGTTTTTGGTTGGAAGAAAAAGGTTGAATCCCAAGCTTTCAGTGAGCCCGATCCACAGCCAATTGGCCCCAAACCGAGCCACCAACGATGGCAGATCTATCCACTAGAAGGAAGATGTGAGGGAGGACCTAAGTGGTGGCGTGTAGCCGCGCTGATCGCCGGTCCGCCATTGTTGACCTTGAGCTCTTGGGTGCCATGTCAATTCCTGTCCCGAGAGCTCGATTCCTTCTAGAGAAGTGAGGAAACTCCTACTCTTCATCCACTGGTGGTGTTATAAGGTTCAATTGGCGGGAGGGGAGGAGCCAAATCATTAATTGCCATTAATGGCCTTGAATGGAGAATTTTGGCTTGGCTTGGTGGAGATGAATTGGGCCTCAATCTGGCCGGCGAAAGGCTAGAAACTTCTCCTCACCCCAAGAGGAGATGAATGGGGCCATTAATGAGGGAGATTGAAAGTTTCTTCGTCCTCCCCATTAATTTCCCCTTTCTCTCTCTCTCTTCCAATTTGGGGGTTTCTCTCTCCTGGTCGAATTTCCTAAAATTAAATGACAAATTAAGTAACTCTCCACCCCATGAGCTAGTGGGCCACCTCAATTGGGCCTAACCCAAGTGGATTAGGCTTGATTAGGTCAAAATATGGCATTTTGACCTAAAATTAGGGTTGAGTTGACTTTGGTCAATTTGACCATTTGGGTTGACCCCAATGGGTGTTTAGTGACCCATTGGCCTCCCTTAAGGGTTAGGAAGGTCTAGGTAGGGTTAATTTGGCAAGGTGGAGGCCAATTGATCCTCAATAGGCCACTTTGACCAAATTAGGGCTAGAGTTGACTTGGGTCAAATTGGCCAAATTAGTGGCCCCATGATGGGGCTTTTAGGTCCATTGGGTCCCCGGTATCATTATGAGGGTAGGGGCAAGGTCAATTTGGCAAGGTGGATGCCAATTGACCCTAATTAGGCTATTTTGACCCCCTTTAGGGTTATAGTTGAGTTTGGTCAACTTGACCACTTTGGTTGACCCCATTGGGTCCTTAGTGCTCTTAGGGACCCCTTGCAGGGTTAGGTATGCTATGGTGGGGTCAAGGGGTCACGGTGAGGCCCTAAAGTCTAACCCTATGCTTGGTAACCAGAAAATACTATCTGTAGACAATGATGATCTTCACCTTCAAGCCTAAGCTCTTATGATCTCTTTGTGCTTCCTAGGGTTTTGAGGGATGTTTTAGCAAATTTGATGCAAAAACCGGTTTTGGCAAATAAAGCTTGAAGACACAAATTCATTAGAATTAACCGCGTTTAGTTGCACACAAGGACACTATGAATGGCTAGTCATGCCTTTAAGTTTAAAAACTGTCCCACAAATTTTCCAAAAATGGATGAATACAATTTTTGGCATTTAACGATCGTCGTTGTCCATATAGACGATATACGTCTTCTCCACTTCCTTAAAAAACACAATCAACATCTTCTATAAGTAATACAATTATTACTCGATAATGGTATAATTCTTAGCTCCAAAAAAATTGAGTTATGTAAATCAAAATTAGATCTTCTTAGAAAATATATAAAAAATGGACCAATAGAATTAAAACAACATATTTACTCAAAAATAAAAGATTTTCGAGACAAATTTCAAATATGAAAAGAACTACAAGGTTACCTTGGAATTTTAAATTATGGACAAAATTCATCCCAAATCTTTCGAGCAGGATAAAATGTTTACAAAAGAAACTTACAGAATATCTACAAAAATATAAACTCGAAAATGGAGAACAACCTCGACGATGGAACACTGATAAAAATTCTATTTTCCTTAACGATCCTGGGCGAGAAGAATTACATCAAAAAAAAACTAGTTGTAGATCAAAATATTCTCTACCATCCATCCGTGCAAGATCAAATATCATTACAAACAGATGCGTCCAAACTTTTTTCGGCAGGAATCATAATTGCAAAAACACATACTAAAGATATCGAAAACGTAGCCTATTCATCCGGTAAATATGAAAAAAGCTGAACAAAAATACTCAGCATATGATAAAGAACTTTTGGCTATTAAAATAACAATCAAAAGCCTCAAGGTCTATCTTTTGGATAGACATATTGTTATTGAAATAGACAATATAGTTGTCTCCCAATTTCTATAAAAATTAAAAATTAATGATTCCGAATCCAATCTTAGAAGAATTCAGATTTCGCTGTATCTAGAGTCTTATGTTTATGAAGTCAAATATATTTCTGGATATACTAAGTTTGCAGCAGATCAATTTTCCAGACCATGTGAGGAACAAATCTCATCAAAAAGCTTGAACGTTTCAAAACAATGATTAAGCTAAACAAGGGTACTGATGACTGGAAAACTGTTACCTCAAAATGAAGGAAAACATCAGAAACATCTTCCAATGAAGAGAACAAAGACCTTATTTCTAAAACCAAATTCCCACTGGAGGTGTCAAAACACATATTTCGATAGGAATATATGACTCTTCCATCCAAGATATGACAATATGCAACTCTCCCACTAGAGAAACCCAACAATGAATTCCTACTGAAATAAACCTTAGAACTCCCATTCGAGCAAAAAAACAAATTGGGCTTTCAGTTTCAGCTAAGCCTTATACCTTATAAAAAATTCAGAGGCCCAATAGCCTGTTACAAATATTTGTCAAAACAACAATCAAAGATTAGTACAATGATACGCTAAAAGAAACAGTCCCAAATGATTATGCTCCATTTTACAATCTGTATAAAGATATACATATCGGGGACTCCCGAACATCCAAGTCTCACCTGAGCATGCTTGAAAATCATATATAGCCAAGGATCAAAAGAACAATGCGATACAAAAAGGCTACAATACTGCTAGAGGGCTTGTTGAAAGAATGGACAAATATTTCTCACCCTCATGATCAGAGGCATTGTCTGAAAGGATAGGTGTTATGTTCAGTGGAAAACTACAGAACAACGAAAGTTGTATAAAATCTTTTCAACAATTGAAACTGCTGATCTTATAAAGTTAAGCATCTCTGATTTTTAGAATTAACTAAATTTTGTAAAATCGAGAATGATAAGCTCAAACTGCTTGAATTACATTTCATAAAATTTTAGAAATGTATAATCAGAAACTTATCAAAGAAGGAGAACTTCTAGATTTCTTAAAGGTTCTTGAAGACACGAAAGTGAAAATACTAATGCTTCAACAAAACAATTTCCTCGTCTTACACAAAAATGATAGAATCAGAATATGTTCATCGTTCGGCCAAACATTGGATCATGATACAACTATTAAAATTGGACTGGTACACGAAATATATGTAAACACCAATACTCCAGTAGATTTCAAGAATAGTATACCACCAATATGCTTCTAAACAGTTTTACAACATGGAAGCATATAAGAATATTTTCTTATTTAATTATGGTATGTCTGGAAAGAACGACAATACTTTAAACAGTACTCATCTGCTCAAATTTGGGAACTTCATCCTGTGAAAGAAGCAGTCGTACACCAAAAATGGTATTTTTAAAGAAGGATTTTTGTGAGAAAGATGAAAGATTTTTGTTGCAACAAAATGTTTTGAAAAACTCTAAGATTCTTGTTTAGCCGCAAAATTCATCAAAAAAGAGGATGTTGGGAAAAACCCTTGCGATTTATCTAACAAATTATTTCAAAGTGATTTTATCATCTAGGATGTATTACCCATACTGTATAGAAAGGGTAAAATGGTCATTAGATGTCTAGGATGTCACAATCACCTTAGAGTGTCAAGGCCAAGTCAAGATAATCACAAAACCAATTAAGTTAAGACTTGCGTCGAATGGAAGTCGGCGCAACTTTGACTTAATGTCGACGCAACTCTGACTAGAAGTCAAAGCAATTCAATCTGTTTGTCGAAGTATCAAGTCAAGTCGACGCAATGTCGAAAGGAACTCGACGCAGAAGGAAGAGCCTGTTGAAGCCATCTTAGAAGTCGACGCAACTTCGAATTCAACTCGACGCAGAAGATAAAGTTCAATTCCAAGTCTTCAACTTGACGGATACATCAAAAAGGACTCGACAGATACATCGATAAGGACTTGACGCAATGTCAACATCTGAGTTCAGCCAGAGCTAAGATGTAATTCGAAGCTACTTTGATAAGAACTCAGAGGTGTGTCGATATGATGAATGATGAAGTCGACACAACGTTGAATACAGACAGAAATAGACATTTTATGATGTCCTTTCTAATACCTTTTCAGAAGGTCTACAAAGCTGAAGAATGTTCTCCAACGGCTTATTTATTACCAAGAATGGAATGGAGTATTCCAATAATGCAGCAAAGACATTCTTGGAAGTTTATTCAAATCAGATGGACGGGTCGGGAACAAAAATTGAAGGCAACATCAATTTTCAAATGGACATTCCTTCTAAGTACAGCCCAGAAGAAGAAAGAAATTCAAATGCAAATGATAGAGAATAAGTATGCTGAGAGAAGAAGAAAAAGACAAGGAACTGATTATAATTCTTGTGTCGAAATAGTTCTTCTTCTTCTTCTTTCTCCTTCAACTCTAAGACAACATAGAAGAAGATTTCCCTGCACAGGAAAATAAGAACACAGCTGCTTCATCTACCTCATCACATATCAGCAAGACAACAAAAGGGCAGAGAATCGGGATCAAGCTCATAACCCTTGCGATCACCACAATCATAAGCAAGGGTTCATCTATTGGATCTGTAGGCGCCCTTAGAGGGGGGGGGGGGGGTGAATATGGGTTTTAAAAAAAAACTTTTTATTATATTTTATAAGACTTGAAAACTTAGTAGATCGAAATAGTGAAAAACCAAAACAAATCAAGTGAAATAAAATAAAGACATGATCTTATTAATTTGAAATAGTAGATTACAAAACTTGATTTCTTATGATGCTAGAAATCGAAGGCAAAAAGTAAAATGTCTTTTTCCTTTCTATCCCGACACGTATCCCCACGAACTGGTTTGTTTAGCCAACCCTCCCGGATACGGCCTCAAGCCGCTCTAGCCAATCCTCCCCCGGATACGACCTCGAGCACCCCCTAGATCTATACTCTAGACCTAGTCGGCAACATGAGGCAAATTTCTGCCCTAAGTCCTACCCAAACATAGTCGCCAACATGAGGCAAATTCACTACACGATTACAAGAGTAAAGAGTTGAAATAAAAAACAACAATATGAAAAACTCCCTCTAAGGAACTTCTAAAGTTAGGGACAAGAGATCGCTGTAGAATAAGCGTGATTGAAGCGATCATCGGTCGGATGCGGCGTGAAGAAGTCCTCCTTCAGAAACTCTCAGAACCTTTGGTGGGAGATAAATTCTCAGCAGAATAGGGCTCTGGAATTTAGGCACTAGAACTCTCTCTAGCATGTGTGTTGAAAATGAGAGAAGAGGGCTCCTTTTATAGGTGTGAGAGCTAGCACCTGCACTATCGCTACCACTGGCACTAGGTTGAATTAGGAAATATTCTGCGCATGCATATCTTTCATCCCATGGAAACCCTACCAAAATTCCTCTTGTGCGGCGAGCTAACGCCTGCGCAAGCCACTAGCGCCTACGGTAGCCGCTAGCGCCTGCGCTAGCCTCTAGCGCCTACGTTAGCCGCTAGCGCCTGCGCTAGCTGCTAGCACCTTCTATAACTGCTTCCCTGACTTGCTCTAATCAGTTCTAGCGCCTGCGCTATCCACTATCGTCGGTGCTAGAGGCCATGTTGGAGTTTTGGCTTCAAACTTGGGCGCAACCTTCTTATGTTATCCTTAAGTCATATGTCATTATATCTTGCACACTTAAACACACAAGATCAAATACACGTAGGATTTGTTATTCTCAAACCAAGGAGATGCGGAAGACCATGTTCCAACAAACTCCCCCTTTTGATAATAACAAATCCATTAATAATAGATCAGAGCATTAGTACATAAAGCATGACGAATCCTACTTGTGTGTGTGTGAGTGATGAATTAGGATAATTGTCAATTTTGGTATTTAGAAGTGCCCCCCCCTAAATGCATGCTCCCCCTATGTGAATGCTCCCCTTATACATAGGCTATCTTATTAATCATTAATCATGTTGGTTCTCCCCATTTGATAGCGTTTTTATTTATCATGTTAGCTCTCCCCCTTTTGTTATTAGCAAAAGTGGGTTAAGTAAGCATAAGAAATAGAAAGAGGGTTTTTTGATAAAAAGATAAGACATGATCGAGCCTTTAGTGAAAATGAAATGATAAGGAGTTTTTAGCATAAAATTTTTCACAAAAAATAGATCAGAGTTTTTTAGCATAAAGATTAGAAGCTAGTTAGAACAACCAATATAAATTCTACCAAGCAAGTCTATCACTTGTTGAAGAAAAAAGGAATTTTGAGTTTTTTAAGACTTGAAATAAGCATAAAAGCGCAAGGTAAAAAGTTATAAGTTAATATTGCGGAAGGCTTATAGAGATACAAGAAACATCTTTTTGTAATCATGATGATTCATAAGAAGAAATATGAGTTAAAATTCAAAATAAGAAGATGTTTTTGTAAATCATTTTCTATTAAAATCTTTAAGGTTTACAATACATTAATCAGGCATGAAAGAAAGATATCAAAAAGAGACTACTACAATGTTATTTTAATTCACAAATTCAAGACATACCAAACATTGTAGAGAGCATGCTAGATTATCTAGTGCATTTATATATAAAGAGTAGTATAGAATTAACATTAGGATCTAATACTCATGAGAAGAAGTGTTATGGAATATAATGATGTGCACATAAGTGTATTTTGAAGAGAGTAAACAAATGATTTAATCAAAAAGAATACAAGACATATGTAGAGTAAAGTGCACAATAGGAAAAAATGTACAACTACCAAGGTGCTCTGCACCACAATGCTCATGAAGACTTATCTGGGTGCAAAGTAGTGCTTAGGGGATCACACACTTTATTTTTCAATATTGATTTTTTGTGATCCGGTGTACTTAAGAATAAGTGGTGAAAAAACTGAAGGTTTGCGCAAGACACTTTACTATTCTTTCCAAGGTGCTCAACCTCACAATGCTTATTAAAACTTATCAGGAGGTTCAAGTAGTTTTTGGTGGAGTTATCTTTGTCAATTTATTTCATGATTTTTTGTTTTGTACAAAGTTCTCCGAATACAGTTGTTTTGCAAACCAATGAAAATTTGAACACACAACCACTATTCTTAATTTTTAAGAGTGCAAATAAATGTAGTGTAGGTAAGATACTTGTGCAATTTTAATTCATTGTACAATTACAATACACAAGCAAGCATTTTTAGATTAAAAACACATGTAGACTTGCCAAAGTAAGGAGTGAAGAAATATCATTATCAATCATAAAACATTTACTCATACTTAGAGGCATGATAAGCTTGATTCTACACAAAACTTTTTCAATACAATTGATGCACATATGTTTAGATATATCAAAGCATGATAAGAAGTAAAACAATGTTCAAAGTAATTTGAAAAGATGAATTTCAACATTGTAGAAGGTCTAAATGATAGATTAAACCATGCTTGATATTAACAAGAAAGCCCATATAATTTTTTTATATTTTAAACAAGAATATTGTTGTTAAAAATGATTAAGATTTTAACTCTTATAATTGATCTTGGACTTCCCGAGGTCTACCTGTGAGGGGTTCGCACCGGTACTAGGAGATGTGATGGGGTGACATCCCAAATGTCCCTTTCACAAGATACATGTAAATAGAAAAAATTTAAGTTCAAAAATATTTTTTTTGGTAAGTTTTTTTTTTGTTTTATTATTTTGTATTTGATTTTCTGCATATCGAGGTAGAAAACAAACAAATAAATAAAGAAAGGAAGAGAATAAAATATTTTTTGCAATTTGACTTTTGTAAAATTTTATTTTAATTTTTCAAAAATCAATTAATGGCAGAAATGCAAAAATAAGTAGTACATATAAAAGAGCATATTTTTAGTGATTTTTCAAAAATTTAAAAACACATAAAAAAATAGTCGAGCTAGCGCCGTCGCTAGCGCTAACGCGATAAATAGTAAGCAAAATATTTAGATTTTGAATATTCTATTTTTTGATCTTGAATAAGTGTTCAAAGATTAGTTTCATGTTGAAATTTCAGAAGGTTTAAAGATGTTAGATAGTGAAAAGATGCATGAAATGATTGCGTTTTTGAATGTGACTTAACCCAAGAGATCTAGGATGCCTAATTCTAGTCTTATCAATCAAAATATTGCATCGGGAAGAGGTTTATGGAAAATGTCAGCAAGTTGGGAGTCCGTACCAATGAAATTACTTTTACATGCTCTTTCTTAATATGATTTCTAATGAAGTGATGGCGAACGTCTATGTGTTTGGATTTAGAGTGGTGTATTGAATTATTTGTAAGATCTATGACACTTTTGTTGTCACATTTGAGATCTATATTTTTGAGATGACAACCAAAATCCTCTAGAGTTTAGCTCATCCATAAAGTTTGTGCACAACAACTCCCAAGAGCGATGTATTCGGCCTCTGTGGTGGAGAGTGCAACCAAAGATTGTTTTCTACTAGACCATGAAAATAATGAGGGTCCTAAAAAGTGACAAGTACCGCTAATGCTTTTTCGATCTAGTAAACATCCGGCGTAATCCGAATCGGAATAGCCATGTAACGTAAATGAATCATTGTGCGGGTACCATAATCCTAATCTAGATGACCCTAATAGGTATCTAAAAATAAGTTTTACCGCTTTTAAATGAGATTCTTTTGGATTGGCTTGAAAGCGAGTACATAAACATACGACAAGCATTATATCTGGTTTAGATGCACTTAATTAAAGAAGTGATCTGATCATACCTCTATATAAAGTTTGATCGATAGAAATTTCAGATTCATCTTTTCCTAGTTTTAATGACGCACTCATAAGAGTAGAAGCTTGTTTAAGATTTTCAAATCCAACCCATTTAAGCATATCATGAACATATTTTGTTTGCCAAATAAAAATACCATCATTTCGTTGTGAAATTTGAAAACCAAGAAAATAAGAGAGTTCTCCTACAAGGCTCATTTCAAATTCATTTTTCATTACTAAGACTACATCATTACACAACTCTTCATTAGTGGCTCCAAAAATTATATCATCAACATATATTTGTAAAATAATTAAATCGTTATTATTATGCTTAATGAAGAGAGAGTTGTCGGCACTTCCCATGACATAACCGTACTTTAACAAAAAATGATGTAAGTCTTTCATACCATGCACGTGGCGCTTGTTTTAAACCATAAAGCACTTTTTCTAATTTATAAACATGATTTGGAAATTTTTCATTTATAAAACCGGGGGTTGTTCTACATAAAATTCTTCTTTTATAATCTCGTTTAGAAAAGAACTTTTAACATCCATTTGAAATAATTTTATTTTTGTACAACTTGCAAAGGTCAAAAAAATTCGTATAGATTCTAAGCGAGCAACGGGTGTAAAAGTTTCATCAACATCTATCCACTCGATTGAGAAAAACCTTGAGTGACTAAATGAGCTTTATTCCTTGTAATTCTAGATTCACCATCTAATTTATTTTTAAAAATCCATTTTAGGCCAACAATAAGATGATTAGATTGACATTCTACTAGTTTCCATACTTTAATTCTTTCAAATTGATCTAACTCTTTATTCATAGCCAAAAACCAAAATTCGTCAGTTAAAGCGATTAAAATGTTTTTTGGTTCAATTTCGAAAACAAAGCAAATATTCGCAAAAGTTTCATGAAGAGAAGATCTAGTTCTTACCCCAATAGATGGTTCCTCAATAACTAGCCCCTTTGGATTATTCTTTGAGAAGTTTAAGATGCTTGGAGGCACATATTCATCTTCATTGGCCTCCTCCTCCTCCTCTTTGGAAGGTTCCTCTTCGTCGTGCTCCAAAGTTGGCAGGGGTTCATCATTTGTACCTGTAGGAAGTTTTTCTACACAAGGAAAAAATTCATCAAATTTTACATTAATAGACTCTTCAACCTTACTCATTCTTTTGTTAAATATTCTATAAGCTTTACTAGTTGAAGAGTATCCAAGAAATATTCCTTCATCGCATTTTTCATCAAACTTCCCTAAGGCATCTTTTGAATTCAGAATAAAGCATTTACAACCAAAGACTTTAAAATATGATACGTTAGGTTTCTTTTGATAATATAGTTCATACAGTGTGAAATTTAAAGATGGACGAAGCATGAATCTATTCATTACATAACATGATGTGCTTACGGCTTCGACCCAAAAAGACTTAGGTAATTTATACTCAGATAGCATAGCACGTGCTAGTTCTTGAATTGTCCTATTCTTTTTTTCTACAACACCGTTTTGTTGAGGTGTGCGTGGAGCAGAGAACTCATGCTTATTACCTAACATTTCGCAAAAAGAGTTAAAATTTTCATTTTCAAATTCTCCTCCATGATCTGAGCGAATGCATTTTATTTTTAAATCTAGTTCATTTTGAATACGAGTACATAATTCTGGAAATTCGCAAAACGCATCAGATTTGGAAGAGAGAAAAAAAGTCCAACAATATCTAGAGAAATCATCTATTAGAATAAAAGTATATATTTTGTCACCAAGACATGCAGTGCTAACGGGGCCAAAGAGATTCATATGAATTAATTGCAAAGGTCTTATAGTAGAAATTTTGTTTTTTCTTTTAAAAGAAGATTTTGTGAATTTTCCTTTTTGACAAGGAGAACATAGTGTTGGGTATTGTGCCTTCAATGACTCTAGATTTGAAGAAGGAACACAAGTATAGATAAGCTAAGTTGTTTTTGATGTTGTGTTTAAGTTCGTGTTATGACAGATGCATCAAAGTTATATCATCGGTATAATAGATGATAAAAATAATGAAAATTAACTATGTAAAATATCATCTCAAGACTCTGCAGAAGAATCGTGGAAGAAAAGTATCACATCGTCGAAATAGTTTTGACGATATCATCTTGATGAAGACACATCGTCTTAAAGTTTGAAGAAAGCTTGTCGTGGAGAAAGCTAAGTTCAGATGTCGATGACATCGTCTTGAAGAAAGATTATCGTGGAGAAAGCTAAGTTCAGATATCGACGACATCGTCTTGAAGAAAGCATATCATAGATAAAGCCAAGATTTCTTCGACGATGTCATCTTAAAGAAGAAGTATAACCTTGAAGGCTATGTGATTTGACTCATTAAGTAATGAAGGGAGAGTCATGAAGAACAAACATCAGTTTGATGACCTCATGTCGTCTAGAAGATCAAGACGATGTCATCTTGAAGTAAGACAGTCAGCCTGAAGAATAAGTCTTAGTTAACATCTCGACGATGTCGTCAATAAGATCAAGACGATGTCGTCCTAAACAAAAACAGTCAGCTTGAAGAACAAGTCTAAGTCTGATTCAAAGTAACATATCGACGATGTCGTCTAGAAGAAGTAAGACCATTGCGATATCAAGTAAAGTCGTGAAGAAGGAAGAATGTCGACGATATCGCCGTAAAGTATATCTGTCATGTACACTGATCAAGACGATATCGTCTTGAAGGAGAAACATCGTCTTGACAAGTTGTAGAGCAAGCACAAACATTCTGGAGATGAATATTCAGGGAATGTGCATGTCGCCTATCTTGCGCACAAACCAAGGAGCAATAAATGATATATTCTCTACAGAATATAGTCGTTACTCAGTACTTAAAAAAGAAATTTATTATTTCTATATTCTGCAAGTTCCAAGAAAGGCTAGTAATTATGATAAAGAATTTCCAATTCTGCAATATGTTTTCAAAAGAGAAATTGATTATGGAATAATCAATAAGGGGTTTTTATGCAAAATTGCAGAGCATATAAAAGAAGACAATTTTATCTATAGAAGGACTCACTCAGAAGTCTCTCAAGTTTTATTCTCACACATATTTCCTGAAGAGAAAAAGAAAAGAATCAACAAGAAGAAGAAGCCTTCATTGATGCTGTGCTGTGAAGATCTATAGAAGATTCTAAAGAAAGGTTCATTGATCCACAAGACCTTTGGGCTTATTGTTACAAGAAGAAGAAGAAGAAGATATATGATTCAAAGCTTTCATTCTGAAATCTTCTCTTCTACAACAACATCTCTGTATTTCTTTGTAGGGCTCTTTGTGAGTCTGAGATGGTAGAATCTAGTGATAGATCTAAGTTGGTAGGGTTCTTGGTGAACCTGAGTTTTGGTAGGATCTTGTTAAAGATCTGAGATTGTAAGACTTGTAAAGTCTGAGCATTGTAGGATTCTGTGTGAACCTGAGTTGTAAGATCTGATTATAGTGAAAAGATCTAAGTTGGAGAAGTTGCCTAGTCTAGCACAATGCTAGATAGGTGGGAGGGACAGTGGACTACCTCTAGACACATTGTCTAGTTGGGAACCACTATAAATCCTTGTGTGTTTTCTGTGATGCTTGTGTGCTTTGATAGATAAACTCTTAAATAGCAAAGAAATCTGAAAACACCTAATCACCCCCTCTAGGTGTAGTATATAGACAATCCATAATCTTTCAATTGATATTAGAGGTAGGTTTAGTTCAAAGGCTTAACAACTTAGAACAAGATTTATAAATTTAGTGGGTTGTGGTAAACAAATGACTAGTGAGCATCATAAGGAGATGAGCTCAATGAAGTTGCCTATCTGCACCAAGGAGAACTTTCCCATATGGAAGCAAAAAATTAGGTTGTACATGGAAGCCTCAGACCCTAGAGTCTATCTGGTAGTAGAACAAGGATACTATATTCCCATGAACATTCCTGTGGATCCAACAGTTATCCCCACACCTAAGAAATTATCTGATTTCACCAAGGATGAAGTTGCCTTGGTTACTATGGACAAAAGGGCTAAGAACATCATTGTGAATGCAATTGATGATTCAACATTTCAAAACCTAATTCCTTGCAAAACAGCTAAGGAGATGTGGGACTCCTTAGTTGTCTACATGGAAGGAACTGATGAAGTCAGGGATGACAGAAAATCCCTCCTGAATCAGGAGTATGAATCCTTCAGGCAAGATAAGAAGGATGACATAGCTACCTGCTATGAGAAGTTCTTCAGAATTGTCAATGAACTCAGAAGAGAGTTCACCAATTATGAACTAAATGATAAACTTCTAAGATCCCTGAACAAAGAATGAGACATAAAGCTGTGTGTAATAAGAGAAGTTGGCAATCTGGGAGCAATGGAGCCTAGTCAGCTGTATGGCAAGCTGTTATCATATGAGCTACAACTAAATACCAGAAAGGCTGAGGAGGAAAACTCTAAGGCTTACTCCAGAGAAAAGGCAGTAGCCTTTAAAGCTAAAGCTTCCAGAAAGCACAAGACAGTGGAGCCTGTCTATGTTTCAGAGTAAGAGACCTAAAGCAACTCCACTTCAGAACTCTCTGATGAAGATCTCTCACTGTTCACCAGGAAGTTTAAGAAACTGCTGAGAAACAGAAAAAGAGAGAACATAAGATATGAAGCTTCACCCTCTAGCTCCAGGAGAGAAGACACGCCTAACAGAAAACATAGATCTGACAGGTATGATTCCAAAACTAGTAAACATAATTCTTCTAACATTATTTGTTACAGCTGCAACAAGCCTGGACATATCATTGCAGAATGTCCATCCAAAACACAAGAGAAGAGTGAATAAAGAAAGGCACTCAAAGAATAGGAAGCCAGAGAAAAGCTTTGTGGCAAAGAAAGTGAAGACACTCAGTGATAGTGACACTGATTGCTCCTCATCAGAACCAGATGGCCACAAAGAAGCCATGGCTCTGTTAGATGAAGAATGTTGTGATGAAATTCATCACAAACAGGTAATTCCTAAAGCATCTCCTACTCTCTCTGACACAGATTCAGATGCCAGCTCCTCTTCAACAAAAGAAGAAGTTTAGACTGACTACATTGAGAAATTTTGTGCATTGCTTGATGCCCTTAAGAAATCAAAAGCTCTATGTAAGGCACAAGCTGCAGAGATCATCTCCTTGAGTGAGAAGAGAGATGAACTACTTGAGAAAGTAGTTGAGCTAGCTCAAGAGAAAACCAAATTATCCATCCCTCCACTGAGCATTAGAACTTTGACTGAAGTCATCAAGCACAAGAATTTTAGAATTAAAGAGCTGGAGGATATGGTATTAAAGGAAAAGATGATTGTGGCTAGTTATTCCAAGCCACAAATAGTTCTTCCCTTGATTGATAGCTTTTCACAAACAAATAAGCAAGGTTTGGGCTACACTCCAGATGAAAACCATGGGAAATCTACCCAAGAAAAGTCTGTCTTTAGAAAAGTGATCATACCCACAAATTCATATGATCACAATAACATCTATGGATGCAAAGAAAGACAGAAGTTAGACAGTAGTATTAAGCTGCCTTCTATCTGGTTAAGCAAGAGACAAACTCTCCTTGGGAAGAGTGCATTATTTGCACCCAAAAGAATCCTCCAGTAAAAGCTTACAGAAGTTGCCATGTTGGAGAAAACCATTCTACCTTCAAGAAGGGAAGGTTAGTTGTTAAACAACAACCTAACCTAGTCAGACCAAACACCTCAAGAAAATCTAGATACAATAGATCTGAATGCTGGTGTTGTGGAAAAGTAGGGCATTTTCCTTAGATTGTTGGTTCAACCCAACTGTCAAGAATCATTCTCACATGACAATAAAAAGGCAGCTGCAAATTCATCATCTAACAAGCACCTAGGACCCAAAAGGGACTGGGTTCCTAAGGAAGTATTGTTGTCTTGCAGGTATGTCCAAAAACCACCAAGACTCCTGTGTGGTACTTAGATAGTGAATATTCCAGACATATGACTGGAACAAGAAGCCTATTGAAGGAGTTTGAACCTGCAGAAGATGGACCCAAAGTTAAATTTGGAGGATCTGACAGAGGTGTAGTCAAGGGCTATGGTAAGATCACAAATGGCAGTATCACTATCACAAGAGTAACTTATGTGGAATGGTTACAACATAACCTTATAAGCAAAAGTCAGTTATGTGACTTGGGGTATGCTATTTCTTTCCACAAGGATAAGTGCCTGATTAAGGATTGTGAGAATGAATCCATTCTAACAGGCACTAGGAGTGGAAATATTTATTGTCTAAATTTCATTTGCATTAGGAAAAATGAGCCTGTCTGTCTTGTAGCAAATGATGGAGTGTCTGCTTGTGCAAAGTGACATAAGAGATTAACCCACATTAACTACAAGCCTCTCAAGAAATTAATGACAGAGAACTTGGTAAGAGATGCTCCTAAGCTGGATTGCTTAGAGATGAGTCCTTGTCATGCATGTCAAATGGGCAAGCAAACAAGAACTTCATTTAGAAGCATACAGGACAAAGAATCCACTAGGTGTTTAAACCTACTACATATGGACTTATTGTTAGATCGGTAGGCGCCCTTAGAGGGGGGGGGGGGGGGGGGGGGTAAATAAGGGTTTTAAAACTTTTTCTTATATTATGAATATATTGAAATAATAACTGATAAAGAAGGTGACAAATCAAACAAAACAATTGAAATAAAGTAGAGACATGCTTTATTAATATGAAATATGGTTTTACAAAAGTTGATTTCTATAACGCTAGAAATCGATGGCGAATAATAATAAACTCTTTTTGTTTTCTATGCCGACTCGCATCCCCACGAACTGGTGGCTCTAGCCTATCCTTCTCCGGATTCGGCCTCAAGCCGCTCTATCCAATCCAACCCCTGATATAGCCTTGAGCACCCCTAGACCTAACCTAGATCTAGTCGCCAATACGAGGCAAATTTCAGCCCTAAGTCCTACCCAGACCTAGTCGCCAACACGAGGTGAATTCTCCAACGGTTTACAAGAAAAATGAAATGATAATAATAAAAACTCCCTCTTGAAGAACTTCTGAAGTTGGAGACGATGATCCGCTATTGGATAAGCGTTGTTGAAGCGGACGTCATTTGGATTCGGCGCGAAGAAGTCCTCCTTTAGAAATTTGCAGAGCTTTGGTGGGAGATCAACTTTCGGCCAAATCAGGCTCTGGAATTCTAACACTCAACCTCTCTCTCTGATGTGTGTCTAAAACGAGAGAAGAGGGGCCCTTTTTATAGCCTCACCGCTAGCGCCTGCGCTACCGCTACCGCCGGTGCTATCCCATACTTGGACATATTCGGCGCGGGAGAATCTTCAATCCGAGGAAACATTTTCGCCTTGCCTCTTGTGCTCCTCGCTACCGCCTGTGCTATCTGCTAGCGCATGGCGCTAGCGCCTTCTAAATGTACTCACAGGATTGCGCTGATCATCGCTAGCGCCAGGCGCTAGGTGCTACCGCCGACGCTAGTGGGCATGTTGGATTTGTTGGCTCAATTTTGGGGGAAACCTTCTTATGTTATCCTTGAGTCATATGGACTTTGTTTCCTGCACACTTAAACACACAAGATCAAATACACATAGGATTTGTTATTCTCAAACCTAGGAGATGCGGAAGACCATGTTCCAACAAACTCCCCCTTTTGATAATAACAAATCCATTAATGATAAATCAGAGCATTAATATATAAGCTTGATGAAACCTACTTGTGTGTGTGAGTGAGTGATGACTTAGGATAATTATCAATTTTAGTGTTTATAATTGCTCCCCCTAAATACATTCTCCCCCTAAGTGAATGCTCCCCTAATATGTAAGCTATCATCTTAATTAATCAAATTTTGATAACGGATTTTATTTATCATGGTAGTTCTCCCCCTTTTGTTATTAGCAAAAGTGTGTAAAGGAAGCAAACACATAATATTTTTGATAATAAGATAAAGGCATGATCGAGCTTTGAGAGAGAAGAAAATGATAAGGAGTTTTTAGAATAATTTTCATAAAAATAAATCAGAGTTTTTAGCAAAGTATGTTTGTACAACCCCTATATTCGCTAGGAGTTGGGCATAGATTTGAGAAGTCAGCATGCGGAGGAGGTGACAAAGAAGGTGAGCCAGTGTCTCAGAGTTTGCTCGCAAGAGGGCGGTCGAGCCGGGCACTCGCCGACCGCTCGAAGGAAGGCGGGAGAGCCAGATCTGCGCGGTCCGCTCGCAGTGGTCTTCTGGACGAGCCAGACTCTTTCCAAGTTTCTGTGTTCAGCGAACTCCAATCTGCGTTCGCCGAAATCCGTTTTGCGTTCGACGAGCCTCGCGCTTCAGTTCGACGACATCGCTTTTTAGCTCGACGAGCTCATTCTCCCAGCCAGTTCAGCAGATCTCCGCAAGGCCAAGGGAAGCTCGCAGGAAGGCACGCGAGTCATGTCCCTGCGAGCCCGAGTCTCAAAGTCTGCTCGCAAGAAGGCGAGCCAGAGTGGCAAACTCGCCGACCAGAGTCTCTAGGAAAAAGTGGTAAGGAAGGCGAACCAGAGTCTCAGAGTTCGCTCGCAAGAAGGCGGGCGAGCCGGGCACTCGCCGACCGCTCGAAGGAAGGTGGGCGAGCCGGATCTTCGCGATCGATGAACTACCATCTTCGTCCGACAAACTTCATTCATCGTTCGACGCAATCCATTGTTTTGAGTTCGATGAAATCCAGCTTGAGGTCGACGATCTCAGCTCTGCGTTCGACGTATGAATAACAAGATGTTCAATCCGACGAAATTACTTCTCAGCTCGACGAGTTCAGTCGTCCAGCCAGTTTAGAAGATTTTTGTAGGGCCGAGTGGAGCTCGCAAGGGTGAATGCGAGACCCAGCCTCGACGAATGTCATCGAGGGAGGGTGAGTGGGGCCTTCGTAGAGCGCTCGCCCAAGAGGGGTTTTGCAAGCAATACTCGCGAGAGGACTCGCGGGAGCTCTCGCGAGTAGCTCTCTCGCAGACCACTTACCCATAGTCAAAAGAGGGGAAATTACCCCTCTGCCCCTGGTGGTCTGCCGTTAGCCTTTCCAAACAGCAGAGTTTGGCTGTTAGCAGGCCAAATTGGGGTGCATTTAGTAAAACCAAAAGGCGGAATTCCACTATTGATAGACCACGAGCAAAAAACTATAAATAGACCTTAAAGGGCACCTTGGGAGAGGATTCCAATCTCAGTTCTCTGAGCTTCTTTCTCCCTTAGATACTTTGGTTTAGCTCTCTAGCTCTCCAAGGTGCCCAAGTCTCAGCTTTGGCTTGGGAGGGGAAACACTCAACGATCTTCCGGGTTTATGGTGGGACCTCCTCGCTGTGACTAAGGTCTTAGTCTATTCCCGAGTCCCCAGTCTGCTCCTTTGGAGGGACTAGTAAGGGCTAGCTGCCCCTCAACTTGTTGAGGGCCCGAGCTTCACAAGAGATTGAGGAATCGGTTTCAACATTTTGGTGCGGTGAGCGTGGAGTGTGGCTAGTCCAAGAAGATTCCAAGAAAGGGACATGGCAGGAGATGAAGAGTAGGGCGAGGAGTTCTGCGGGTCACCCTCGGCGGCGATGCAAAGGATGTTCTCGGACTTTAAGAGGGAAGTCCTCGACACCCTTTGGTTCGCGGTCGTAGCGCTGCATAGCGAGTTTGCGACCCCAACGGTTCAGGTGCCCCATCCTCCGACAGCGGTTGGCGAGGATGCCCTGGGAGGAAGGGCCGGAAAGGACGTGGTCGGAGGGTCAGTATAGAACCTGGAGGGGCGAGTGCTATTCGACAGTCCGGCGAGTTCGGTGCCAATGAGCACAGGGCAGGCGAGCGCGGCGCAGGAGAGCACGACGCAGGCAGGTGCGGCGTAGGCAAGTGCAGCATAGGTGGGTGCGGCGCAGGCGAGCGCGATCCTGGCGGGTGCCCGTAGGAGCGGATCCGGCGAAGGTGGCTCTCGCGAGCAGTGCCCCAGTGAGCTCAAACCAAGTGAGGTAGCTCGGGGGGCGAGTGGAGCAGGAAAGGACAGCAAGTAGAGGAAGCCCCTTCTGCGAGCTGGTGCTTTTCGCACCCATCCCAGAAGGGTTCGGGGAGTGGGACAGGGTCTATTACCATGGCCGGGATGACCCAGTCCAGCACCTGCAGTTGTTCAAGGACTCGTTCTCTATCAGGCCGATGTCGGACGCCTTCAAGTGTCGGCTCTTCGCCGTCACCCTAAAGGAGAAGTCCTGGGAGTGGTTCCACCAACTCCTTGTCAGATCAATCTATGCATTTGAGGATTTGCGTGGAAGTTTCTTGTTGCGGTTTTCAACTTTGAAGAAGAGGAAGAAGGACGCCGAGTCCCTCTTCAAAGTGAAGCAGGAGCCCAAGGAGTCGCTGGTTCATTATGCAGACCGGTTTTAGGAAGAAGTATTGCTCACCCAGGAGATGCCTGGGTTTTCCCTTCAGCTCGCCTTCATGTTGGGGCTGAAGGAGAGTTTCTTCAAGATGGATCTGAAGAGAAAGGCCCCCGTCTCCTACGAGGAGCTGATGGAGAGGGTGGCGGAGGAGGTCGAGAGTGAGGAGGCCAATCCGGAGCTCACCAAGAGGCTAGCAAAGTTTCGTAAGCCGGAGATCAAGCAGCAGGAGGTGCGGAGAAGGGAAGAGCCCCGAGCCCCGGAAGGGGGATGGAGGCAGCATGGCGGGGGGATGCAAGGTCAATGAAGAGGTTACTCCCCGGGAGGGGGTAACTTCTATGGAGGGCAAGGAAGACCCCAACAGTTGGGATGGAGGCAAGGTCCAAGGTCGGTACCTCCCCCGCCTCAGCAAGCCATGGCGATTAGGTGAGGAAGAGGAGGAAGAGGAAGGAGAGAAGGAGCGGATGCAGGAGTAGGAAGGAGAAGGGGGAATAGGGCGGCAGAGGCCGGGAGGGAAGAGGTGGCGTTGCCATACTGTGACTTCTACGATGAGGAAGGTCACGCAAGGACCACCTGCCCAGAATTCTTAGAGACAAAGAGGGCTAGAATGTCGGCGCTGCGGCAGCAGCGGCAGGTGAGGATCGAGGAGGTCCTGCCTCAGGAGGACGAGGAGGAGAGGTATGAGGACCGGGCCAATGTGGGGACCCGAGGAGGGATCAGAGTGATCCACGAGGGAGTAGGGATAGAGGCAACCCGCAAGGCGAGCCTCCATACCATCTACCGTCGGAGCGTGGCTTCGACATCCACGACCCCACCCCTAGCAGAAAAAATAACTTTCTCTCAAAGGGACATGTCGGGTCATGAGGACCCTTTCTGCGACGCGTTGGTCATCCAGACCGCCATCGAGAACTTCACGGTGTCCCGGATTCTCGTGGACAACAAAAGCTCCGTCAACGTCATCTTCAAGAAGGCGTTTGATGAGATGAAGGTGGAAGCCAAAAGGGTGTTGCCCTCGGACGGACCATTTTTTGGGTTCTCCGGAGAGAGGAAGGAGGTAGAGGGGGAGTGGGGCTCCACGTAGTCCTGGGCAGGCAGTCTCGGAATTGCCGCTTTGTCATAGTGGATGCCCCCAGCAGATATAGTGCCATCTTCAGACGGCCACTAATCAGCGATTCCCGCTGCGTCCCCTCCACCTTCCACCAATGTCTCAAATTTAGCTCAAGGGGAGTCCAGATTCGGGTAAGAGGGGATCTAAAGGTAGCAAGACAATGCTACGTGAGGGAGGTCAACACCATCTCCTGGATAGCTGAAGCAGAAAAGTGGGATCAGGAGGTCGGAGAGCCGGCGGGTCTCAGAGAGGTAGAAGAGGAGATGGGAGGAAAAGAGAAGATGGAAGGAGAAGAGGAGAAGGGAGAGGAGGAGAAAGAAGAGGTAGAAAGTCGGCACCAGGAGGGAGGGGCGGATGAGGTGATGAAGGTTCGGGGGGGGGGGGGGGGGAGAAGGGGAAGAGAAGGTCGAAGTGACAACTTGCGACGAGGAGAGGGAAGAAGGTTGAGGAGAGTAGTCCCAGCTGTAAGCCATGGAAGAGGTCGTAGAACTCGAGGTCACCACCAGGGCCGGGGTGGTGGAGAAGGTCCGCATTAGCGGAGAGCACGACCTAGAGGAGTAGAAGCAAATCCTGGCTTGCGTCTAGGAAAATGTGGATGTCTTCGGCTGGAGTGACGCAGAGATGCCCGGGATCGATGCGGATGTGGCTTGCCATCGCCTCAATCTCGACCCAGGCACCCGCCCCATCCGTCAAAAGAAGAGGGACACAACAGACAAGCTGGAGGGACCCATCCGAGAGGAGGTGGGTAAGCATCTGCAGGCGGGTTTTGTATCGGAGATCCAGTATCCAGGCTGGGTCTCCAACATGGTGATGGTAAAAAAGGGAGGAGGTAAGTGGAGGATGTGTATCGACTTTTCCTTGCTTAATAAATCATGCCCCAAGGATTTTTACCCCTTGCCTAGAATCGATGCGCTGGTTGATTCAGCCATCGGTTTCCCTGTAATGTCTTTCTTAGATGCTTTTTCAGGTTATCATCAGATCTGAATGCACCCCCCCCGACATCAAAGATGTCTCCTTCATCACAGGGGATTGATGCTATTGTTATAAAATGATGCCTTTTGGGCTCAAGAATGCAGGGACTACGTACCAACGGATGATGGACAGGGTCTTCCGAGAGCAGAAGGGAAGGAACCTGGAAGTCTTTGTCGATGACCTCATGATAAAGAGCCGGGACCTAAAGTCTCACCTCCAAGACCTCGAAGAGACTTTTGGGACCCTGCAGAAGTACAAGGTGAAGCTCAACCCCCTGAAGTGTGTCTTCGGAGCTAGTAGGGGAAAATTTCTGGGGCCACTTGCTCACCCCTGTGGGGGTGGAGCCTAACCTAGATAAGATCAAAGCAATCTTGGAGTTGGGGTCGCCAAGAAATGCGAAGGAGGTTCAGCGCCTCACGGGAAAATTGGCTGGGCTCAGCAGGTTCCTCTCCAAGGCGGGTGAGAAGTGTGCACCTTTCTTCAAGGTGTTACGGGGAAACAAGAAGTTTAAATGGACCTCGAAATGTGTGGAAGCTTTTCAAACTTTGAAAGGGCAACTCACCCAGACTCCCCTACTCCAGGGACCAAGGAAGGGGAAGATTTATCCCTATACTTGGTGGTAGGATCTAAGGCAGTAAGCTCGGTGTTGGTCCGGGAAGAAGGGAAGAGGCAGTTCCCCATCTACTACGTCAGCCGAGTGCTGAGGAAGGCGGAGCTCCGGTACTCAATTTTGGAGAAGTTGTCTTTCGCCTTGGTGGTATCAACTCGGAATCTCAGGCCATACTTCCAAGCACACTCAATCAAAGTGGTGACCGACCACCCACTTCGCAAGGTCATGGAAGGGGTGGATCATTCGGGGAGGCTAGCTAAATGGTCCGTGGAGCTAAGTGAGTTCGACATCGCGTTCGTGCCTAGGATGTCAATCAAGGCGCAAGCGGCGGCGGACTTCATGGTGGACTACACAATTGAAGTGGGGGAGCACGAATCACCTCCCCCGATGGCATGGAAGATGTTGGTGGATGGTGCGTCAGGGAAGCACTCCTATGGGGGAGGAATCATCCTGATAAGCCCCCAAGGGACAAAGATTGAGCAGGCCTTGAGCATCCATTTCCCAATTACCAATAACCAGGCCGAGTACGAGGCAGTGATAGCGGGCCTGCGGCTGGCCAGGGAGCTAGGAGTGCAAGATGTGGAGGTCTCAACGGACTCCATGGTGGTGGCGTGCCAGATCAGGGGAGAATTTGAAGCAAGGGAGCCGACCCTCCAATGCTACCTGGAGAAGGTCATGGGGGTCATCGGCCAATTTTGCACTTTTTCCATCACAGATGTGCCAAGGGAGGAGAGCACTCTGGCAAACCTCCTAGCCAAGTTTGGTCCTCGAGCTGGGGGGACAGTATCAGAACTCTTCTGACCTTCCATCGAGGAAGGGGAGCTGATGGAGGTGGATTGGCGAGCATCGTGGATGGATCCCTTCGTCACCTTCCTGACCTCGGGAAATTTCCCTGAAGGGGACGTGGATAAACGGCGCTTCAGGTATAAGTCAGCCTATTACTCCTTACATGCAGGAAGACTATATAGAAAAACACTCTCGGGCCTCCTGGATCGTTGCGTGTCTGAGGAGGAGGTCCTGAGAGTCCTCGAGGAAATCCACTCGGGGGAGTGTGGCAGTCACTCCAGGAGCCGGACTATGGAGGGGAGAGTGCTGAGGCAAGGCTACTTCTGGCCTACCCTCAGCAATAATGCAGCAAAATTCGCAAGGAAGTGTTCAAAGTGCCAGCTCTATGCTCCACTCCAACTCCTCCTAGCCCAAAGGCTCCGGATCATCACAGCTCCGTGGCCCTTCGCTATATGGGGCTTGGACCTGGTAGGTCCTTTCCCACAAGCTAGTGGCCAAAGGAGGTTTCTATTGGTGATGATCGACTATTTATCCAAATGGGAAGAAGTGAAAGCGCTGGCCAAGGTAACCTCCCAGGTGGTGAGAAATTTTGTATGGGGTGAGATAATTTGCAGGCACGGGCTGCCGTTGGCCATAGTGACGGACAACAGACCCCAATTTGCCAGCGAAGAGTTTGTTAGTTTTTGCACCCAACTCGGCATAGACCTCAGGTTCGCGTCGGTCCACCACCCCAGGAGCAACAATCAGGTAGAAGCGGCGAACAAGATAATTGTCAACTTGCTGAAGAAGAAGGTGGAGAACCTCAGAGGCAATTGGGTAGAGTAGCTACCCTTGGTCCTATGGGCCTTAAGGACTACTCTAAACACGGCCACAGGTGAGACCCCCTTCAAATTGTCTCATGGGTCCGAGGTCGTCCTCCCGATAGAATTCGAAGTCAAAACCCCCAGGGTGATCACCGCGGGCGAAGGAGATGAAGAATGGCTAGTAGAAAATGATGCAGAGAAAAGGTTGTCCTTGGAACTGGTGGAAGAGATCCGGGACCTCACTACTGTCCGACAGGAAGAAGTCAAGAGGCGGATGGCCCAATACTTTGTTCAACATATTAGAATGAATAAATTCGAAAAAGGAGACTTGGTCCTGAAGAAGGCAGATACGGCCGGGAGAGGAGCCGCTGTAGGTAAGTTAGAGCCCAATTGGGAAGGGCCTTATATTGTAAGCGAAGTGCTCAAGTCTGGGGGGTACCACCTCCAGGATGTGGAAGGGGTATCTCTCGGCCGAGCCAGGAGTGGGGATGATTTGAAGAGGTTTTACCCTTAACAAACTCTTGTAACTGACTTTTGTGTGTTTCCTCCTCGATACATATATTTTGAAGTAGTTCTTGGGCAAGGTTACAAGTCCTTTGGTGCTGGAATGCCCCAGATTGATTCCGCTGTCGGGCTCGTAGACGATGGGCCAGGTTGATCTCTAGAGAGGCTGGCAAGGTTATAAGTCCTTTGGTGCTGGAATGCCCCAGATCGATTCTGCTGCCGGGCTCTCATAGACGGTGGGTCAGGTTGATCTCTAGAGAGGCTAGCAAGGTTATAAGTCCTTTGGTGCTGGAATACCCCAGATCGATTCCGCTGCCGGGCTCTCATAGACGGTGGGTCAGGTTGATCTCTAGAGAGGCTTGCAAGGTTACAAGTCCTTTGGTGCTGGAATGCCCCAGATTGATTCCGCTACCGGGCTCTCATAGACGGTGGGTCAGGTTGATCTCTGGAGAGGCTGGCAAGGTTACAAGTCCTTTGGTGCTGGAATGCCCCAGATCGATTCCGCTGCCGGGCTCTCATAGACGGTGGGTCAGGTTGATCTCTGGAGAGGCTGGCAAGGTTACAAGTTCTTTGGTGCTGGAATGCCCCATATTGATTCCGCTGCCGGGCTCTCATAGACGGTGGGTCAGGTTGATCTCTGGAGAGGCTGGCAAGGTTACAAGTCCTTTGGTGCTGGAATGCCCCAAATCGATTCCACTACCGGGCTCTCATAGACGGTGGGTCAGGTTGATCTCTGGAGAGGCTGGCAAGGTTACAAGTCCGTTGGTGTTGGAATGCCCCAGATCGATTCAGCTGCCGGGCTCTCATAGGCGGTGGGTCAGGTTGATCTCTGGAGAGGCTGTCAAGGTTACAAGTCCTTTGGTGCTGGAATGCCCCAGATCGATTCTACTGCCGGGCTCTCATAGACGGTGGGTCAGGTTGATCTCTGGAGAGGCTGGCAAGGTTATGAGTCCTTTGGCGCTCGAATGCCCCAGATCGATTCCGATGCCGGGTTCTCATGAACGGTGGGTCAGGATGACCTCAGGAGGGGCTGGAAAGTAGGTTACTCCTAGTAGGGGACCTGGCCCGCAAACAATCTCAAGGCCCAGGCGAGGCGAGACCAGGAGTCCATTCGCGTAAGAGAATAGGTCGCGACAGAGCGACTTAGCCTATTGTTCGCGAGGCGCGCTAAGCCCGACCCGAGTTCGCAAATTTACTGGTAAATTTTGGTGGCGTGAGTAAAAATGGCAAATCAGGGAGGGCTCGTCGTCGCGGCAACCCATGAGCAACAAGGGAAGCTCGCGAGAAGCGAGAGCAAGCGAGGCGAGGTAATATTGACCCCACTCGCAATGTTTCCCTACAAGGTATAGTCTAAGCAAGGATGGTGTCCTAAAGTGTGATAGCCTTATCATCGCCGCGGAAGAGAAAGGCGCGGGAGCGACCTAGATACAACACCGATATGGGGGAATTATTTAGTAAGGAGATGCGAACGCGAGTGACAAATGAAAATGTTAAGACGCGAGCGCAAGTAAAGCAAAAGTATAGAACGTTGGATTCACGCGAGCATAAATAAATGCGTGGGCGCGAGTAAAAGATAAAAAAGAAGTTACACTTAAAGGATAGACAAAGTATTTCCTTCACTTGCTCATAAACGTTTTACAGCCAACGACGAACTCGTCGGTCAAAAGCAAAAGTTTTTACACTTGGCAAAAAAAAACACCAAAGCCGCCCACTGAGGAATCCTTCACTCGCCCTTGTGATCTTCCACCTCGGAGATCGGCGCGAATAGGTCGGGGACGACGTCTTCTGCAGTGAACTCCATGGCGTCAGGAACGATCAGGTCCGCCCCTTTAAGGGTGTTGAGGACGAGTTCGGCGATCTCTATCGAGTTTTTGCGAGCGGCCTCCTTTTCATCTCGCGACTGGACGTGAGCCCTAGCTCGCGGAGGAGGTGGGGGGAGCACCGCCAGGGTTAGGTCGCGAACCTGAGCCTTGAGGAAAGAATTCTCCATCTCTAGGTCAGTGATCCTTGCAGTGAGTTTACCCGTGGACTCGGCATGCTGCGGAAAGGAAGTTAGAGAGAGGCGAGGGTAGCGAGACGAAGAAAGACTCTTTATGAGCATTACTTACCAGGATGCTCTGAAGGCTGGAGAGGAGACCCTCAGACAGGGCCTCCTTTCCCTTTAGCTGCGCGACCTCATCCGCGGACTTATGGAGCTCGACGTTGACCTCTCTGATTTCCCTGTCCGCGGTGAAGTACCAGCGGCCCACCATGTGGGTAAGCTCCGTTGCCCGGAACTGGGCTCGCATAGCCTCATATACGAGCCCTTTCGGCGTGAAGGTCCTGAAGAGGGAGGCGTCCTCGCGGCCGTAGAGCCCGAAGGCGAGGGCAAACGCTTCGCCTCCAATTTTGTCACTCTCCACCCAGGACGGGAGGAGAGAGGAGCAGACGATCTTATTCTGCTCGGGGTCCCACACGAGCAACGGTTCGCCATCTGGCGTCTGGGAGCTTCGCGCCGAGCCCAAAATTCTTGTGGCTCATCGGCTTAGGCTCGTCGGCCGCTTCTTCTGGCTCGCCACCCTCATAGGCGGGCTCCTGATTCGCCAGCGGGGAAAGAGGGGGCTCTGATCCGGACAGATCAATAATGTTTTTCCCCTTAGTAGCAAAGGGGGCCTTCTTGGTCTTCTTCTCATGTCCCTGCGAGGCGGGCCGGCTTGGAGGACGAGGATGCTTCTTTCCCGACGAAGAACTCGGGAGGATGCGAAACGCCTTGGCTACCACGCTCGCGAGCGGGCCAGTGGCGAGGGAGGAAGAAGGCGCGTGCCGGGGGTTGAGCGGAAGATTGCGCTCTCCTGCAAAGGTGACTAAAGGCGTTAGCTATCAAAAGGGCGGGGGGAGAGTAGGGAAATTTGCGAGTGCGAGTCAGACCTTCCCCCCGGGGGACAGGCATCAGCGAGTCCACTCCCTGCCGGAGGTAGATGACCTCGAAGTTCTTCCTATGAAGGTATTGGTACAGCTTCGCGTCATCGCCCCCTAGCGAGGCGAGAGGGCAGAAAGTGGCCTCGTCTCACTGGAGTGGAGTGTTGGAGATGTTGCCGAAGGGACCCTTCACCAGGACGTACTTCTGCGTCCAGTAGTGGGCCTTGTTGACGGTTTCGCAGAGGGTGACGTGTTGGCTCGTGAATTGAGCCATCCCATCCCTGTATGCGTGGAACGAAAACACCTTGCGGAAGACGAGTAGACTAACCTCAATCTTCTCAGCTCGCAAGTAACTGGCGAACGCGACCAAGACGGCGATCGCATTCGACGTCAGTTGGCTGAGCAGTATACCAAAATACTTGAGTACCTGGAAGAGTCCTTATGGGTTAGGACGCTGCTCGCGAGGCAAGCCAGAAAATACTAAGAATATTCTTCGCTAGGCGAGCTAGAAAGGTGTACCTGGCGCACTTCAGGCCATATCGGGAGTCGCAACCCATTCTCAAAGTGGACAATGGGGATGGCGAGCTTGTCAGTGGGGGGATTATTGATGGTATCCCTGTCCGTGGGGCAGCGGGCCACGAACCTAGAGTGCAAGTATTTGTCCACTGTGGCTAAGTATTCCTCTTTAGTGAGGTTGGCGCAGAAGAAGGGGCCCTCACGAAAGGCTCCAGCACACTTGGCTCGCCCCTCTGTCTCCACGTCTGCGACCATGGCGTTGAAGGTCTGCGAGTCAGAAAATTCGCGAGCGCGAGCTAGGGTTGGCGAGAGAGTTAGAAGAAGAGAAATGCGAAGGAAGAACAGTAAATGCGGTGGTTAGAAAGTAAAGAGGCAGACTATTTATAGAAATGAAAGGAGCGGGAAGAATCCGAAGCGCCTATATTTGCGGATAGCGGACGCGCGGTATTTTTCCGCCTCCAGGGGCCCTATCCGCTCCTAGCGAGTTAGCATCTTGCCAAAGTCCATCCTGCTAGTTACCGGCGAGCTAGGGCCAGGTAAAGAAATAAAGCGAAACGCGAGAGTAGGTCACGACAACGAGCGATAAAAGTATAATAATTGGCAGAAGTAATCAATGAGCAAGTGAGCCAGACATAGCGAAGGAAAAGGTAAATAAAAAAAGCAAAGTACGGGCTCGCAAGCGAGTCAAAGTATCATTATTACAGACCATTGGATTGTTTGCGACCCCTCCCTATGAAGGGGAGGGGAAAGAAAAATAAAAAGCGAACTGCGAAGAGAGGCTCCTTAATAGCGCAACCACTTCCAGCGACCGCGACCTCGCACACCAGAGCGAGGGGGAACTCGCGGGTAGTGGTACTCGCTAACCGACCTGGCCGCGTGAGTTATCAACCGCACGTAATCCTCAATCCGAGCAACGTACACCTCAGGGGAAGTCACCTCGCCATGATCGACCGGCCGCACCTCGGCGAGGACGCGCGCGTTCGTGTCCTCCATCGCAACGAATCTTTCCTCAAACGCGAGCCGTTCCTGCCGATTTTGTTCGTGTAGATCCCGCAGCAGGGAAGTATGCTTCTGGAATACCTCGGTGACCCGCCTCTTAATTTGCTCTGGATTACCGGAGTCCCCCAGAAAATCCGTGATCTGACTTGGCGAGGGGGGTGGCGACATCTCCAACGCACCAGGCTCCAAATCGGTGGGCGGGGTCAGGGGATCACCTGCGAGGTAGAAATCAGCAATGAGATGTAAAATGACACCCTGCATGGACGGTCTAACCTGATGGAGAAATTTGGGCACTGGGCCACTGGCGAGAGGTGCCCGGCCGGCCCTAGAACGCCTCGGCGAAGGCATGGGTGACGGCCTTCCCCCGTCCAGGAGGGAACATGGTTTTTGCAGCAAGTCCTGGCTCGGGAAGTAATGTCCCTCCGGGGCTCCTTAGTACAAGAGTGACGAATCCATGAGTGTTGATAGTCTGATTCGGCAGGGCCGGCGGGTCCGAGGGAGGAGGAATCCGGTCCTCCAAATTTGCGACATCAGACACTCCATAAAAAGGAAAAACTTAGCGAGTAAGAAAATATGTTACATAGGAAGGCGAGGAGAACTACTCACCCCGTGGCAAAGGCGGGTCCGCAGGTCGGCGACCCCCACATCTGCGAGAAGAGTACCAGCCCCGCCAGGGGTGGGAATGTTGGTCTCCATAATTGATTTCCCCAGGGTATGAAGCGTTCTGCGAGTGAAGAAGCAAGGTTAGAAGGGAAAGGCATTAAATCGGTGAACTTGACAGTAGTACCTGCGAGGCGAGCTCATCAGAAGGGGATGGAGACGAAAAAGAGGACCTATCTTCGCTAGGCGAGCGCCAGACGGTCTTTGCCATTTTGATGGGGGCAGTGGCGGAGCACGCAACGGAGAGGCCCAGGAAGCGAGTGTAGTGGCTTTCCCTTTTTGCGCTGCCTGCGAGGCCTTCAGGCGAGCCAACATCTCCTCCTTTTTGGACATCGCGTTGGGGCTCGCGGCGAGTAAGAAAAGGGAGAGAGGGAGAAAAAGTTTGGACACCAGCCGTGAGGGGTGGTATTTATAGTGGTGGGCATGGGCCCCACAAAAAGACTCGCGCCACGTCGTCGAAAGGCCGGCGAATATCCGATGTTGGATGATTCGTCGCGAGCCCAGGTGGCCTCGCGAAGAGCGGGGATTGTGTACAACCCTGATATTCGCCAGGAGTTGGGCATAGATTTGAGAAGTCAGCAGGCAGAGGAGGTGACAAAGAAGGCGATCTAGCATCTCAGAGTTCGCTCGTAAGAAGGCGTGCGAGCCGGGCACTCGTTGACCGCTTGAAGGAAGGAGGGCGAGCCAGATCTGCGCGGTCCGCTCGCAGCGGTATTCTGGACGAGCTGGACTCTTTCCAAGTTTCCGTGTTCGGCGAACTCCAATTTGCGTTCGCCGAAATCCATTTTGCGTTCGACGAGCCTCGCGCTTCAGTTCGTCGATATCGCTTTTTAGCTCGATGAGCTCATTCTCCCAGCCAGTTCAGCAGATCTCCACAAGGCCAAGGGAAGCTCGCAGGAAGGCACGCGAGTCATGTCCCTGCGAGCCCGAGTCTCAAAGTCCGCTCGCAAGAAGGTGAGCCAGAGTGGCAAACTCGCCAACCAGAGTCTCCAGGCAAATGTGGTAAGGAAGGCGAGCCAGAGTCTCAGAGTTTGCTCGCAAGAAGGCGGGAGAGCCGGGCACTCGCCGACCGCTCGAAGGAAGGCGGGCGAGCCAGATCTTCGCGATCGACGAACTCCCATCTGCGTCCGACGAACTTCAATCTGCGTTCGACGCAATCTGTTGTTTTGAGTTCGATGAACTCCAGCTTGAGGTCGACGATCTCAGCTCTGCGTTCGACGTATGAATAACAAGATGTTCAATCCGATGGAATTACTTCTCAGCTCGACGAGTTCAGTCGTCCAGCCAGTTTAGAAGATTTTTGTAGGGCCGAGTGGAGCTCGCAGGGGTGAATGCGAGACCCGGCCTCGACGAACGTCGCCAGAGGGAGGGCGAGCGGGGCCTTCGCAAAGTGCTCGCTCAAGAGGGGTTTTGCGAGCCATACTCACGAGAGGACTCGCATGAGCTCTCGCGAGTAGCTCTCTCACAGACCACTTACCCATAGACAAAAGGGGGAAATTACCCCTCTGCCCATGGTGGCCTACCGTTAACCTTTCCAAACAGCGGAGTTTGGCTGTTAGCAGGCCAAATTGGGGTGCGTTTAGTAAAACCAAAAGGCGGAATTCCGCTATTGACAGACCACGAGCAAAAAACTATAAATAGACCTTAAAGAGCACCTTGGGAAAGGATTCCAATCTTAGTTCTTTGATCTTCTTTCTCCCTTGGCTACTTTGGTTTAGCTCTCTAGCTCTCCAAGGTGCCCAAGTCTCAGCTTTGGCTTGGAAGGGGAAGCGCTCAACGATCTTTCGGGTTTGTGGTGGGACCTCCTCGCTATGACTAAGGTCTTAGTCTGTTCCCGAGTCCCCAGTCTGCTCCTTTCGAGGGACTAGTAAGGGCTAGCTGCCCCTCAACTTGTTGAGGGCCCAAGCTTCACAAGAGACCGAGGAATCGGTTTCAACAATGTTCATAGAAATAAATCAGAGTTTTTAGCTTTACAAGGAATAATATAACATTTACCATGCAAGTCTACCAAAGAAAATTTGAGTTGGAAAACTTGAGATAAGCATGAAAAGAATACAAGGTAAATGTAATGTTGCGGAAGACTTGTATAAAAAATACAACAAACATCTCTTTGTAAGACATGATGATTTATAAAATGAAAAAGATGTTTTTGTAAATCATTTTTCTTTGAAAAGATTATCATGAAGTAACCAAGCATGAAAGAGATGTATGAAAAAGAGATTACTACAAAGTTATTCTAATTCATAAAGTCAAAACATGCCAAACATTGTAGAGAGCATGCTAGGTTATCTAGTGCATTTAGATATAAAAAGTATTATTGAATTAGCATTAGAATCCAATACTCATGAGAAGAAGTGTTATGAAAGATAATGATATGCACAAAAGTGTATTTTGAAAAGAATATGCAAATATTATAATCAAAAAATACAAGACATATGTAGAGTAAAGTGCACAATAAAACACAAACAATTTTACTTCCACACACATTTTATGCACAAAGAAAAATGTACAACTATCAAGATGCTTTGCACACACAATGCTCATTAAGACTTATCAGGATGCAAAGTAGTTCTTGGAGGATCACATAATTTTATTTTTCAGTTTTGTTTTTGATCCGGTGTACTTAGGAATAAGTGATGTAAAAAAAAGAAAAAGGTTTGCACAAGACACTTTACTAATCTTTCCAAGGTGCTAAACCTCACAACGCTTATTAAGACTTATCAGGAGGTTCAAGTAGTGCTTGGTGGAGATAACTTTGTCAATTTATTTCATGTTTTTTTGTTTTGTACAAAGTTCTCCGATTACACTTGCTTTGCAAACCAATTAGATTTTGAAAGTACAACCACTTTTCTTAATATTTAACAGTGCAAATAAATGTAGTGTAGGTAAGATACTTGTGCAAATTTAATTTATTGTACAATTACAATACACAAGCAAGCATCTTTAGATTAAAAACATAAGTAGACTTAGCCAAAAAGTGAGTGAAGAAATATCATTATCAACTATAAAATATTTACTCATACTTAGAGACATGCTAATCTAGGTTCTACACTACTTTTACAATATAATTGATGCACATATTAATAGATATATCAAAGCATGAAAAGAACAATGTTCAAAGTAGTTTGACAAGATAAATTGGAACATTGTAGAATTTCTAAAGATAGTTTAAAACATGCTTGATTTTCACAATAAAATCCATACATTTTTTATCAGTTTTTGTGTTATATATATATATATATTTGATTTTTGAATTTAGAAATAGAATTTAAACCAATGAACAAAGAAAAAAATTAAAAGAAATATTTTTGAAATTTTGGCTTTTGTATAATTTTTTTGTTTTAATTTTTCAAAAATCAATTCAAAACATAACTGCAAAACTATGTAGTACATATAATAAAGCATAATTTTAGGTATTTTATAAGATTTTAAAAATACATAAAAACAGACAGGTGCGCTAGCGCCGGCGCTAGCGCTAGCGCGGGAAACAGTACACGATTTTTTAGGATTTTGAAAAAACTTAATTTTTGATATTGGTTAAGTGTCCAAAGATCAGTTTCATGCAGAAGTTTCAGAGGATGTGAAGGTGTTTAGATATGAAAAAATTGCATAAAACTATTGCGTTTTAACCCGAAAGATCTAGGACACCTAATTCAAGTCATAATAATCGAAATCTTGCATTGGGGAGAGGTTTAGTGAATATGTCAGTAAGTTGGGAGTCCGTACCAATGAAACTTACTTTTACATGCTCTTTGTTAATATGATCCCTAATGAAATGATGGCGAACATCTATGTGTTTGGATCTAAAGTGGTGTACGTGATTATTTATAAGGTCTATCGCACTTTTGTTGCCACATTTAAGATCAATGTTTTTGAGATGAAAACCAAAATCCTCTAGAGTTTGGCTCATCCATAACACTTGTGCACAACAACTACCAAGTGCGATGTATTCGGCCTCCGTGGTGGAGAGTGCAACCGAAGATTGTTTCCTACTATACCATGCAACTAATGAGGGTCCTAAAAAGTGACAAGTACCGCTAGTGCTTTTTCGATCTAGTGAACAACCGACGTAATCCGAATCGGAATAGCCATGAAGTGTAAATGAATCATTGTGTGGGTACCATAATCCTAATTTAGATGACCCTAATAAATAATAAAAAAATACGTTTTACCGCTTTTAAATGAGATTCTTTTGGATTGGCTTGAAAGCGAGCACATAGACATACGACAAACATTATATCTGGTCTAGATGCACTTAAGTAAAGAAGAGATCCTATCATTCCTCTATATAAAGTTTGATCAATGGAAATTCCAGATTCATCTTTTCCTAGTTTTAAAGAAGCACTCATAGGAGTAGAAGTTTGTTTAAGGTTTTCAAATCCGAATCATTTAAGCATATCGTGGACATATTTTGTTTGGCAAATAAAGATACCGTCATTTCGTTGTGAAATTTGAAAACCAAGAAAATACGATAGTTCTCCGACGAGACTCATTTCAAATTCATTTTTCATTACTAAGACTACTTCATTTCACAACTCTTCATTAGTGGCTTGATGAGTCCAGTTTATATAGTGATTTCCGGACTCATCTGGGTTGTTTTTCTTACCAATGCACTTCACTTACTACTCATAAATGCTTCTATTGATCACATTTCGTATTTCCACTCTGAGTGCACATTTATGCCCATTTTGGTGTGATTCTTTGTATCCCAGTGGTCCTGGATATTTCCGTGCAGGTTCAAGGGTTGTGCGACACTTGTGATTGGTTCTGGGGGAATTTCTGCCTAAAAAGCCACTGATCTTGCGCTTTCCTTCGCGCACGATCAGGCGCACGACCACTGGTCGTGCGTTAATTCCCCTTACCAAACAGAGAACTTTGCACGATCACTGACCTTCTTCGTGCATGACCACTGGTCGTGCGCCACTGACCGTGCGCTATTTTGCAGTTCTGGACTATAGTATAGGTTCTTCGCGCACGATCAGAGGCATTTCTTCGCGCACGACCACTGGTCGTGCGCCTAGCCGTGCGCGCTGTTAATTTCTGCTCCGCCTATAAATAGACATGCGTGATTTTAGGTCAGGGACGACATTCCATCTCCGCCATTTTCGAGCCCTGTTCGCCTCTTTCGCCCCCTGCATCATCTTCCACCACCAGGAGGTGCTCCGGGACTATTCTTCATGCCTATCTTGAGCCAGGAGATCACCTCGGCCATCTCCGTCATCCACAATATTCAAAAGGAAGGATCTCCGCCCAGATTTCATCGTCAAGCTTGGGAGCCATGTATTGAAGCCGAGCGGATATTGACACGAAGAAGACGGGTCCATTGGAAGGTAGTGACAACCCTCCTCTACCCCGGACGTAGTTGCGTACCAAGCTTGGACGCGGATTGACAACCTTGCGATTCCAACTGTGAATCCCAACGAGCCTTCGGATTCGGTCGATTTCTTACTCTCTTTCAAATTGTAATGATATTGTAGGGTAGATTCTTGTATTTTTGGATGATATGCACAATGATCTTTAATTGCAATGTTTATTTCATATTTCTATGAAACCATTTGGTTATTTGTGTATATGAGATGTGCCACCACTTCATCCACCACTCCATCCACTAGGTTCGTGTGCCGCACTAGCAATTGCTAGTGGCGTGCTTGTCGACGAGGTGCTTGCGACCCTCACTCCGCATGCCTACTCGCCCATCCGCCTAGTGAAGCGTGGCATAACGGCACGTGTAATCCATTCGCCTAACGAAGCAGCGCGCTCAAGGCCTACACAGTTCGATTCCGCTTGCCTACTCGTTCATCCGCCCTTGTGAAGCAGCGCGCTCAAGGCCTGCCTAGTCTCTATTCCGCCAAGCGAAGCATTGCATAGCGGCATTGCATAGGAGTAGTTGTAGTTATTTTTCCTTTATTTTCCAAAAGCCAAATCAACTCTCCCGCATTCCATCCGAATTAAGGACTTCAATCTCAAGTCCTTCCTCAAAAAGTAAACTCCACCTTACTGTGTTCCTTCGAGATCGATACTTGGGGATTTACTTCCTCATATTATTACTTGACAATGATCGGTTCACTGTCGTTTCATGCCGCAGTCTTACTACCGCCTATAGCGGTGTGCTAAGATCTGCGCATCAAGGTTTTGGCGTCGTTGCCGGGTAGCACAGTCGTGTGAGTTTTTTGGAGAGGGAGAATCTGAGAGAGAAGCCCTTCCATTTGTTTATCGTGTCCTTTTGCTTTATTTCTTCTTATTTTGTTTTACTGTTTATTTTAGGTTGCTCTAGTAAATTTTGTTAGGTGTAGTATTTTGCACAATAATGTTCTTATTTTGAATCGAGTTATCTTCACGCAATGTGCGCTTCATTAAATATTTGTTGCCATTGGTGTGGAGATATTTCTTATGCTAGTGATAGATGTCCAAAGGGAGATAGTAGCCCTAGTACTCAAGGCCCAGTATATGGAGCACCGACTTCGTCTGGTACTCCATATGGTTCGCGTAAGTCCTATGGCTATTCTGCCGAGCCTTTACCGTCATACTTATTTTCGGCTTCAGCACCTGCTGTGCCAAAGAAGCCCGTATGGCAGTGCTTGTTTTGTCAGAGCACGGATCATGCCTTGAAGGATTGTGCTGCCTATCTTCGCCAAGTGGACGAGGATGACGAGCCGGATATCCGGATCGTCCCGACTCCTACTTCTGGCAGCACACCTTCAACATCCGGTTATGTGTCTGTGCCACCTTCACATTTTGAAGGGTATGGCGTGGACACAGTCACCAGATGTGTGGCTGATCTAGGTTCTGACATGACTGATCCCATCTCCCCTGTCCATATATCACCATGCATGAACTTGATTCTTCGTGAGGAATCGGTGCTCGACTTTTATTCGAGCATTATTCTTCCCCCTGTTGTGCATACTACTATACTCGTCTCAGAAGACATTATTGAGGATGTGTCACAGGATGAGGCTGGCGATCTATGTGTTGTGCTTGTTCTTATGGAGGAGGACAACCTTCTAGGTGAAGAGGAGTTTTCCTTAGCACCGGTGGGGGAAGTCCAAATCTTAAGCCTGGCCACTGTTGATCCCACCGAACCTTGTAGCATTGATGACAATGCTGACATTATTTTACTTTCCCAACCTGATGGGAGTGAGACCGGGATCACTCCCCCGATTGATTTTTATTCATGTTCTTCTTCTTGTTTATTTCTTGATCTCATTTATCTATCTGAGCCTGTGCAGGTTGAGTCTTCACAGGTACCCCAAGAGGACTTGGAGCATGATGCCCAAGTCAATGATGAGAGCATCCTCTTATGTGAGGAGGTTGATCCCCCCTCCGTAGAGGAAGCTCTACTCATTGCCTTCTCCTCCTGCTACCTCCCTGGAGATGACACCTTGCTGGGCAAGGATTTATTTTGTGGTGAGACGAGTGAGGACCGGCCTTCCTCCTCTTCTTACTTCCTATTTCCTCTACCCGTGTTAAGTAGGTATTATTATTTAGGTAGAGGGGTAACTGTTCTGTCTCCGTATCGGTACCCGCTACCGACACGCATATTAGAACAGTTACCTGTTCATTTCCTTTTTCATACGCCCATTAGCTAGAACTGTTATGTTTTTAAATAAGTCGTGCTGGGATGACAATAACCCCAGTAGTTATCTTACTTTTCCTGCAATTTTATTTCATCTAGTTTAGTTTAGTTAGTTTCATTTCTTTTTAGTTTGTCTATTTTCTTTTTGTTTGGCGGAACTCACCCCTGCAGGTCCTTCTTCTGGATGGCGGATGCTGCAGCTTTCTTGTGGTTTACACGCCAATCTTCTGGTATGCTCACTTGTTGAGCATTGGGTACTCTCTTTCCTTAGCTTTATTCTGAATTTTTATAGTCATATTTTGCATTAGATTGTTTAGTTTAAGTCTGGGGGAGAGTAGTTTTGTTTACCCGCTCACGTGCACTATTGCACTGCATGCTAGAAGTATTTCTATTTCATTTATTTAGTTATTGTTCATTTTCTTTGCACTCCACTACACCCACCTGAGCGTGCGCTTAGCTGTTGGCACGTCGCGAGTCGAATTTATTTCTTTTGTGTGATGGGAAAATCATTATGCTGGCTGTGAGTCGGAGTAAAATGTCAACTTCTATAGTGCTCCTAGTTGAGTGCTCATGTCTCGCATAGAAATTCATGTAGATTCAATTTCTTTTTATGCTTTTAGTTTATATTTTTCTATTAGCGTAAATATTGTTTACTACACCCAAAAATTGGTGAATCCGGTGTGAATCAAACGGTAGCATAGGGATGTGTGTAGACGTTCGTTAGCTTCGTATTGCCCGAGTCAGGAGGAAGGATTATCTTTCTCGGCGGCTAAGAACTTGCCCCAAGCGATTCTTGAAGCATGGGTATATGGTTAGTCAATTGCGTGAATGTGATATAGGCCATCATTTTGGCCCGGTTGAGCCTTTGTGCCCATTCCAATCACTATATCTTTGCTAGCCCAGTTGTGCCTACCCATTCTTTGATTCAGCCCCACTTTTTTCTCACCAAAGCCTAAAATCCAATCCTAGTCGCACACCCAAATTTGAGCTTTAGTTGTTTATTATTTTCATGATTGGGGTGTTGATGTTGCGATATTTTTTGTGAAAATGTGGATGCGCATCATTGCTCATCTTGCTGAAAATGTTTTGAAAAGAAAAGAAAAAAAATGAGAAAAAGAAAAGAAGTAAAAAGAAAAGAAAAAGAAGAAGTGTTTAATTGAAAATTTCTATAGATTTATGATTGGGAGTAGGCGGTGCACACACCCATGTAGTTAAGCTCAAGTCTGGGGGTGTGGTGCACCCGCTTGTTTATCGTGGTGCGTGGATAATTTATTTTGCGCTAGCTCATTTGGGTTTAGTGTTTGAGCCATCGTCTTTATCATTGTATACCTCACCTAAACCCAAGCCTCTTCTAAAACCTAAAGTCCTATTGATTCACGCATTTGAGTCAAACCTGTGCCGTGGAGAAAGTGCGAACGGGCAAGCTTATGGTCACCGACATTGATGGATTTCAATGGAGGTTGTCTCGAGCCCCGATCTTTGGCAATGCTCGCCTCAGCGTTCAGTTTACTTTCTTGCTATGAACGACCTTATGATTCACCGTGATTCACTTTTTGAGTACATGTAATATATAAATACGCCCCTAGAAAAGTATAAACTAATATGTATAATTAGAAATTTTGTCTACTGTATTTCTACGCGCATGAGCATGCGACTTCGCATGGTACTCCGCTTTACAATTTCTATGCCAGCTTTGTTTTTTCTCATCCGCTTGAGGGATTTGTTTGCTCGGGACATGCAAACAGGTAAGTCTGGGGGTGTGATGAGTCCAGTTTATATAGTGATTTCCGGACTCATCTGGGTTGTTTTTCTTGCCAATGCACTTCACATACTACTCATAAACGCTTCTATTGATCACATTTCGTATTTCCACTCTTAGTGCACATTTATGCCCATTTTGGTGTGATTCTTTGTATCCCAGTGGTAATGGATATTTTCGTGCAGGTTCAAGGGTTGTGCGACACTCGGGATTGGTTCTGGGGGAATTTCTGCCTAAAAAGCCACTGATCATGCGTTTTCCTTTGCGCACGATCAGGCGCACGACCACTGGTCGTGCGTTAATTCCCCTTACCAAACAGAGAACTTCGCACGATCACTGAACTTCTTCGCGCATGACCACTGGCCGTGCGCCACTGACCGTGCGCTATTTTGCAGTTCTGGACTATACTACAGGTTCTTCGCGCATGATCAGAGGCATTTCTTCGCGCACGACCACTGGTCGTGCGCCTGACCGCGCGCGCTGTTAATTTCTGCTCCTCCTATAAATAGACATGCGCGATTTTAGGTCAGGGACGACATTCCAGCTCCGCCATTTTCGAGCCATGTTGGCCTCTTCCACCCCCTGCATCATCTTCCACCAACAGGAGGTGCTCCATGTTTGCCCAGAAAGCCCGCGACCTCCTCTTACTAGCCAATTTCTTCAGTTGCAGCGGTCTCAGTTTGTGTGACCGCCCAGACCGCCAGCTACCTTCTCAACCAGGATTTTCTAAGTCCCAAGCGGTCAGGACAGTGGAGATCGTCAGTTTAAGCGGTCTGATCGTTTTTCCTTGTCTTTGTTATTTGCACCTCTTCTCCCTGCCCGACTCTCCTGTATCCCGGGCAGCCCGTAGTTTATCATTCTGCCCGTTTGGGCAGCCCCCTCGTCTATAAATAGAGGGGTAGGGGTACCAGAAAAAGGGACTTGATTCGGAGGCTCCAGCTTACAACCTGTGTAAGCGGTCTCATTTTTTCGTGATCGCCATTTTACGATCGCCTTCTCTTTTTTCCAGCATCTTCTGTCTTAGTAACCTGCACTTCGCAGTTTTCTCCCGTCCCCTTTAGTGTGAATTTTGGAGGTACCATTTTTGGCACCAACAGAACGAACACGCGACCTTCAGATTCGAAGTGTCAGGTGAATCTTAGACTTCCAAGATGGCTGATCGCCGTAGAGGTCGTCCCTTGCGGTCTCCCAGTGTTCCCCCTTCCGATCACAATCCGTTAGAGGCGATGGAGCGCCGCTTCGAGCTTCGCGTAGAGCAGGCTCTTCGCGAGGCCGCCCGAGCTAGGCAGGACGCTGCCGCTGTTCAGCAAGAGATCGCGCGGTCTCAGCAGGAGGCCGCTCGAGATCGACAAGAAGTTGTCCGGACTCAGCAGGAGTCCGCGAAGCAGATTGAGGCCATGAACCAGGTTCTGGCCGCGATCTCCCAGAAAATCCTTCCTCAAGTCTCTCAGATCGCTACTCCTGACCGAGTGGCAAGCGGTCACCATAGCGATCATCCCGTTTTCCAGCCCGCAGCTCCTCAGCGATCTCAGCATGAGGAGTTCGCCGCTCATCATAACTCCTTCCGAGCCGCAGCCCAGGGGCCTCCGGCTCAGACCCTGAATTTTGAAGAAGGGTTTGCTTACCCTCAAGCTCCTCCTACTTCCTTTTTACCTCCTCTGGGGCCTTCTGAGTTAGGGGAGCCCTCCCCCTTTACCGATGAAATTCGTCGGGATCCCATTCCTCACGGGTTCAGAGAACCTCGACTCCCAGTGTATACGGGAGAGACCGACCCCATGTGTCATCTTCAAGCCTTCGAGTCTGCCGTGGCTCTCAGGAACATTTCAGATGGAGTGAGGTGCAAGCTGATGGTCACCTCCTTCGATGGGTCAGCCATGGAATGGTTCTATAAGCTGCCTTGTCAGTCTATCCCAAGCTTTGCTGCCCTAAGGCAAGAGCTCCTCCTGAGGTTCGCCACTGCAAAGAAAAGGAAGAGTGGTCCTGCGACCCTCTTCAAGATCAGGCAAGGGGACAACGAAACTGCAGCGCATTTCGTTGACCGTTTTCAGAAAGAGATCCTGGGGGTCAGAGACATGGATCCCGAGCTCTATATGGTGGCTTTGATCAGCGGCCTGCAGGAGGGTCCTTTGAAGTTCAAAGTCACAACCAAAGAGCCTGGCTCCTATCAGGAGCTGATCAGCATCGCCAATCGCTATATAGAAGGGGAGATCAACAACCCCACCTATGTGAGCAATCTGACCAACAGAGCCACTCAGAAAGGCTCTGCGGGATTCTATCCTGCTCCATCTTCCTCGAAAACTAAACAAGAGCTTCCGCCTCCAGCTCCGAGAGGTAAGAATTACCGCAACAACCGCTTCAACCGAGGTAATCAATTTTTCCCACCTCAAAATTCATTTCTTCAAACTCCTGCTACTCCTGCTCCGCAAGTCACCCCCATCCACCAGATCCAGTACGCTCAACCTCCTCTTCTACCCGTTCCTTCACTTTATAATGAATCCCAAGAGTCCTTCACGGACTTTGGTGTTCCTATGAATGAAGTGCTGCAAGTTCTCCAGAAACAGCCCTTTTTTAAGAGGCCAGCTCCGCTGAATTCTGATCCGAAAACCAGAAACCCAACCCTCTACTGTGAGTATCACAGAGATAGAGGGCATTTGACAGAGGATTGTAGAGCTCTCCGCCTATTTTTAGAGAAACTGTTAAAGGAGGGAAAGCTCCGCGATCTCATTCAAAAGAATGACTCTGCCAAAGCTTCAACCTCCAAGGCCAAGGAGGTAGCAGAAGTCCACTGGGAGTGCGAGGAAGTAGATGATGTTGGCCATCTGGGCAACATCGGTTTTCCCAGCGAATGTGTAGACGCTAATGATGAGGGTGCCTTGGGCAACCTTTTCTGCATCCATGGGGGTGCAGGCCCGGAGTCCTCGAGAAAGGCAAGTCTAAAGAGAGTTTATCAGTCAGAGGTTGCCGCTACTTCTTCGACTCCGATTCGAGGGACGGTCACCTTTGGAGATGAAGATCTTCCTCAGACCGCGAATCCCTTTGACGATGCAGTCGTCATCAAAGCTGTGATCGAAAACTATACGGTGGAAAAAATTCTAGTAGATACGGGGAGCTCAGTCAATGTGCTTTTTAAGCCTGCTTTTGAGGCATTAAAGACAGGTAAACCTCTCCTACCAACTGAAGGACCTCTTTATGGTTTTTCAGGAGAAAAGAAAGAAGTTGAAGGGCTCGTCACCCTCTCCGTGATTCTTGGAGGAATAGTAAGGCTGGTCAAATTTATAGTCGTTGATGCTCCCAGTAGCTACAACGCAATTTTCGGGAGACCTTTTTTGAACGGGTATCAAGCCATTGTCTCCACTTATCATCAAGCGGTGAAGTTCGCCTTGAATGGCAAACAACATCGAATCAGGAGCGACCCCAGGAAAGCTAGAGAATGCTATGTAAAGACGGTCAACATGATCATGTCTTCTCCACCCCAAGAAGTTATGATGACTGAATCCATTGAAGTTCCTAGACAAGTTCAAACCGCAGAAGAAGTGGAGGATGCGAGAGACGGAGTCCGCTTGGAACCTGCCCAAGCAACTCAAAATGTTCAGATCAGCGAGGAAGATGAGAGCAAGAGCCTCTCCATCAACGCTGAATTATCTGAGGCTGACAAGAGTCAGCTCATCTCTTGTCTTCTGCAAAATTTAGATATCTTCGCTTGGTCGGCAGACGACATGCCTGGAGTGGATCCAGATGTTGCTTGCCATCACCTCAACATCAGCCCAAATGTCATTCCGGTCCAGCAGAAGAAGAGAACTGTTGCAACTACTCTGGCTCAACCTATCCGTGAAGAGGTAGAGAAGCTTCTGAAGGCAAAGTTCATTCAACCAATCCAATATCCTGAGTGGGTGTCAAACGTTGTAATGGTAACAAAGCCAGGTGGAAAGTGGAGGATGTGTGTCGATTTTACCAAACTCAATAAAGCTTGTCCCAAGGATTGCTATCCCTTGCCTCAGATAGATTCTTTAGTGGATTCTGCGGTAGGTTATTCTTTTATGAGTTTTTTAGATGTTTTTTCAGGTTATCACCAAATCAGGATGCATAAACCGGATATACCTCATACTTCGTTTATCACAAATGATGGTTGCTTCTGTTATCTCGTGATGCCTTTCGGGTTGAAAAATGCTGGAGCAACTTACCAAAAAATGATGGATACAGTTTTCAAAAGTCAGAAGGCAAGGAACCTTGAGGTGTATGTCGATGATCTCTTGGTGAAAAGCAAATCCTTCTCCTCTCATCTCGAAGATCTCTCGGAAACTTTTGCAACCTTACGAACCTTCAATATGAGGTTGAATCCATTGAAGTGCGTTTTTGGAGCAAACAAAGGTAAATTTTTGGGTCATCTCCTCACTCCAGAAGGGTTAGAGCCCAATCCAGACAAGGTAAAAGCTATTTTGGAAATGCCACCTCCCAAAACCCCAAAAGAAGTTCAACAGTTGGGAGGGAGAATGGCAGGCTTGAGTCGATTCATCTCCCAGTCAGGGGATAAAAGTGCACCTTTCTTTAAGACCCTCCGGGGAGGGGCCAAGTTTGAATGGACTCAAGAGTGTGATGATGCTTTCAGTCAGCTTAAAAAGCAGTTAACGTCAATTCCTCTACTCCAAAGCCTGCGAGAAGGGGAAGATCTTTTCCTGTATTTGGGAGTTGGCGCCGATGCTATAAGCTCTGTTTTGGTCCGAGAAGAGAAAAAGAAACAATTTCTAGTTTACTATGTAAGCCGAATTTTGAAGAATGCAGAGACTCGATATCCAATCCTAGAGAAGCTAGCCTTAATGCTCGTAATTTCAGCAAGAAGACTAAGACCGTATTTTCAAGCTCATTCGATTTTAGTCGTCACTGACCTTCAATTAAAGAGTGTCTTGGAGAAGCCGGAGCATTCAGGCAGATTGGCAAAGTGGGCAATAGAGCTCAGTGAGTTTGACATATCCTATGTTCCAAGAATGGCAATCAAAGCTCAAGTCTTAGCGGACTTCATGGTGGATGCTAAAGAAGTTGAGTCGCAGAAGGGGGTCAGAATGCCCCTTGCCTGGAAAATCTTCGTGGATGGAGCCTCAGGGAAAAATTCTTCCGGAGCAGGAGTTATCTTAATCAACCCAAATGGAGTAAGGCTTGATCAAGCACTGAAGTTCTATTTTCAAGTAACAAACAATCAAGCGGAATATGAGGCTTTGCTAGCCGGTCTCAAGTTTGCCAGGGAGCTGGGGATTGACGATGTCGAAGTTTTCACAGATTCTTTGGTGATGGCTTCTCAAGTAAATGGGATTTTCGAGACTAGAGATAGTATTTTAAGCAGTATTTAACTCTGGTAAAAATTGAGGTTGGGAAATTCAAAAGCTTTACCATCGATCATATTCCAAGAGGTGAGAACGTGGAAGCAGATGAGTTGGCAAAGTTTGGGCTTCTCTCAGGAGGAACAACTTCGGAGTTGTTTCGCCCGGCGATTGAAGAAGGAGAGGTCATGGAGATTGATCAACGTCCATCTTGGATAGATCCGTTTGTTCAATTTCTTTCGACTGGAGATTTCCATTCAGCAATAAAAGATAGAAAAAGGTTTAAGCGGAAAGCGGCTAACTATTATCTTGTTGCAGGAGTGCTTTATAGAAGAACTTTTCTATCGCCATTAGCACGGTGTGTTTCGGAAGAAGAGATTCCGGCGATCCTCCAGGAAGTCCATTCTGGAGAATGTGGAAGTCACTCTGGAGCTAGAACTTTGGAGAAAAGAATTCTGAGGCAAGGCTATTTTTGGCCCCAGATGAGGAAGGATGCGGAGAAATTTGTTAAGAAATGTGTAAAGTGCCAGAAGTTTGCTCCTCTCCAAAATCAACCGGCTCAACAACTTAAGTCAATAGCAACTCCATGGCCGTTTGCAGTTTGGGGAATGGATCTGATTGGGCCTTTCCCTATGGCAAGTGGGCAGCGGCGATATATCATAGTCATGATTGACTATTTTAGCAAATGGATAGAGGCAAAAGCATTGGCCAAAATTACCACTCAAGCCGTGAAAAACTTTATTTGGGGAGAGATAGTATGTCGACACGGGATTCCAATGGCAATCATCACGGATAATGGTTCTCAATTCAACAATTCAACTCTTATTAATTTCTGCAAACAAATTGGCATTGAGCTTCGTTTCGCTTCCGTGCATCATCCTAGAAGTAATGGGCAGGTAGAGGCCGCCAACAAACTCATCATAAATCTCTGAAAAAGAAGGTAGAAAACGTTAGGGGCAACTGGGCAGAACAACTACCTTCCGTCTTATGGGCCTTGAGGACAACTCCGAGTTCTGCTACCGGGGAAACTCCGTTCAAATTATCACACGGTTCCGAAGCCCTTATTCCGGTAGAATTTGAAGTGAAAAGCCCAAGAGTATTATTGGCACAACAAAATCAAATCGAGTGGATGGAAGAAAATGATGAGGAGTTAAAATGCAGCCTTGATTTAATTGAGGAATTGAGAGATACTGCAATCATCAGACAGGAAGAGGTGAAAAGAAGAATGGCGAAGTTGTTCAATAAGAATGTAAGAACCAAAGAATTTGCTGTTGGAGATCTAGTCTTGAAGAAGGTAGATGCAGCAGCAAGGGCTGGTTCAGTTGGAAAGCTTAATCCAAATTGGGCAGGGCCGTTCGTAGTAAAGAATGTGCTTAAAAATGGTGCTTACCATCTCCAAACTTATGAAGGAGAAGAGTTGCCCCATTCCTGGAGCGGAGATGATCTCAAGCTTTTCTTCTCTTAAATGTTCGTACCTAATTCACTCATTCCTTGATCCTCACTCTTTTCTTTTCTTAAACATCATGCAGGTATCACCAAGGCATTCACAATACAAGTGTTGGATGATAAATCTTAAAAATAAGTTGATTTTTGAAAAGCCAAAAACCTGTCAAGTGAGATATCGCCGGATCCTACTATCTTCCCCCTCGACTGGTTAACTCGACGTGTAATTCTGCCAGGACCACAGATGTCGGGGAGATTTCGAATCTGTGTAGCAGTAGCTCGCCAAGCTCGAGCGGTGGAAGTTTGGGATACCGGGTCCTTGCTGACATCTGGCACACCTCAGCATTTTAAGGAGGTCTAGGTGGCTGGCTCAGCTCTGTCATGCATTGAAAAGGACATTGTTACAATCTTAATGATCTTTCAGGGAAAGCAATGTCGGTGTAGCCTCCGCAGCATGACCACACCTGCCCTACCGATCATTTTTTGATTTGTAACTCTCGAATACTCGATGAAGCGTGGTTAGATAAGGGGCGGCAAGAAACATCTATGGCCGTCACCTGAATCTTAGATTGGCAAAATTACAACAAACTCAGTGGTCCTTTAAGAAAAGAAGTGTCGGTATAGCCTCCGCGGCATGACCACACTATCCCTTTAAGTCATTTTCGAGATCCATTTTTCTATTTTTCCTTACTATAAAGATCTTATTCATTCCTGTACTGGGATCGGGCGGTCAGCAGTTTATGAGACCGCATGTTCCTCCCTACAAAGAATGAAATCGTTTATGATCGTCGGATGAAATTCTTTCAGGATAATTAAGGTCGCTATTCAGGAGTCTCCTATGCCAGCTTGATAGAGATCGTCCCGGTCTCAACAAAATCGAGATTTCAATTTTCCCTGTTACTCAAAGTTACATGGAATAATCGTGATGCTCTGTTTCTCATCAAATGGAAGTTGGATCTTTTTCTTCAAAAGGGCGGTCTGAATATAATGTGATCGCTGAAATGAAAATTCATAAGGAGTTATTTCCTTGTTTCAAGAAATAACCTTTGACTACCAAGGGATCGTCAGACGGATTTCCTGGAAGACCTTTGGGCGCCGATCACCCAGAATCTAATGCTGTGTAATATGAGACCGCAAAACTATTGTGAATAAGATTATTTCCTGATCATGTCTTTGGTGTCTTTTCCAAGAGATCGCTACTTAAAGTTTCGTTAATGATTAAATTATGATTAAACTCGAGGCATTGAGATTGAATGCCGATTTTAGATTCAGAAGGACAAATCAATATATGCATCAAAAATAAACTCATGCACTTAGGCAAAACCCAACAGATATCAAATTTTATATACTCTGAAATATCAATTACAACAAGACCGCTCGGCCTCCGAAAAGGAAAAAGGGAAATTACAATTCACTCTTTCTTTAATCTCTTGGAAGACCGCTCGCCTGAAGAAGAAGAATCAGTTTCTGCAGAAGGTTCTTCTAAACTATTCCCTGGAATTCTAGATCCAGAGCTCGAGCTCGAACTGGAATCCAGACCAAGGGTATAGCGGCTTCCGCTCTCTTCGTCTTCAATCACGATATTTTCCTCTTGATCTGCAGTCTCATCAGCAGCATCAGCGGATTCTTCAGCAGCATCCGCGGTCTCTTCAGCAGTCATAGATTGTTCTTCAATTCTTTGTGCCGCGTCAGGGAAGAGATCGGCAAATGTGACGTCTTTATACTCTTCAGTAAAACCACCGCGGTTACGAACCTCGTCCAGCACCTGGTTGGCGGTCTCTTTTATATGATGCATCAAAGCTCTCTGGAAAGCCGGATTCTCAGGGTCGTAAGCCGCTTTTTCAGATTGCTGCAAAAGAAATATATGTCAGACCGCACGATCACAGGTAACACATTCATAAAACAAGAAAAATTCTCACTCTTCTTTCTTCTTGCAAGGCAGTTATTTCGTCCAGAGCGCTGCAAAGAGACCGCCCCATATGGTGATTCAAGATTGTACTTCTAGCAGTCACTTGAGCGCAGAGGTCGGGAAGCGCATCGGTCTCAATATTTAATATCTCATTTGTGTTCTTTTTCCCGTACAAAGCTGAAGTGACCGCATATGCGTGACGGGTCACCTTCCCGCTCCATAAGGGTAAATCAGTGGATACCTTCACAGAATTTCCTGAGGCCGCCCATTTGAGGAGAGGTTTTCCTTTGATATCCTTCATTTTTCTTTTAAAACCCACCAAGGGAAAAACTTGCTCGGCGGTCTCAGAAGTTACGCCGAACACGTCGGCCTCACGCTTCAGCCTCCTCTCCCTCTGAGTAAGAACTTCTGCTGCTGGGGAGATAGGGTCTAGTGCAGGGACCACGAAGCTCGCTAAAAGTAAAGAAGGGTTTTAAGTAAAAACATTCAAAAGACAAAAGGAAATTGTTCGAGACCGCAAGAAAAATTTACTTTCAGCAGGGGTGATCTCGGCGATCTCGGGCCAGATCGCTAGATAATAAACAAGATCGATCCTCTTGCCCGCCAAGAAGGCCAGAATCTTCAGCTCCTCCTCTGAGACCGCCTTTATCTTCTTAAAAATGCTGTCAGGTCGCGGAGAGGGTGAGCTCCTGAGACCGCCAAGGTCACCCTCAAAAACAAGGAATCTTTCTGTCCAGAAAGAAATTTTATTAGGAAGGTTCAGAATTTTTATTCCATCTGCTGAAAAATACATCAATCCTTTAAATTCTTCTTTCTTTCTGCCTTCTTTCAAAATTTTCGCAGTGAAGGTTGCCCGGATCAAATTCATTGTGAATTTCACTCTTTCCGATCTCAAATAATTGATGAAGACATTAACCAGACCGATGGAGTTCGGAGCCAGCTGGGCAAGTACGAAGCCGTAGTATTCCAGAATCTCTAACCATTCCCAAGGGAGTGGAATCCTCAGCCCATTATCAAAGTGATCGATGGGGATGATAAATTTCTTCTCCTCTATAAAGTTTAACCTTTCTTGCTCAGTTGGCGGTCTCACAACCACCTGAGTTTGGATCATATATTTCTTTATAAACTCAATGTATTCATCCTTTGATAAACGTCCTTGTTTGTGATCGGCGTTCAGGAAGATAGTAGCAGAAGAAGCACGAGCGGACACCATATTTAGTGATCGCTGAGATCGGAGCTTATAGAGCAATCAAGAAGGCATAAAATAAAGACCATGAAGACAGCTATTTATAGAAGACCAAGGGTCATTTCGTAATCATTACATATTGAAGACCGCCCAGCTAAAACATGATCAGACCGCCCGACCTATGCAAAGTAATATGAAAGCATACTATGGTAGGCGATCTCAATCAATAAAAAATACAGCAGCAATACAAACAATCCAGGCATAAAGATATCAAAATTTAACAAATCAAGACCACAATATTAAAACAAAACAGCCACAGATATGGGACTAACAGTGAAAATATTACAAGATATATTGTTCAAGCATAGAGATCGCTCGATCTCAAGATTAATGTTCATCTCCTAAGAGGCCTGTTCCTCCCTACATGAGCAGCGACATCTTGCATGTCGTTCACTGCGGCCATAACCGACACCAGGCTGTGGTTAGCCAGCATCGCAGACCGGTGAATTTTCGACATTTCCTTGTCCACCTGCTCCATGGGGATCAGTACAATCTCAGGTTGCGGTCTCTCCGCCGGATGATCGCTGGAGGCTCCCGGTCGCATCAGCATCTTACCGTGACCGCTCCTCAGCCTCTCATTTTCCGCGGACAGCGCCGCAGCTTTTCCCCTATAGTATTCAGCCTCTTTTTCAGCCTTCTTAAGAGCCCGCGCGATCTCGGCAACCCTCAGATCGCATTCTTCACGAATCCTCTTCTCATTGGAACGCAATCTTTCTTCAAGATCACGGATCTGATCATTCTGCGTCCGCTCCCTCATCAGCATAGAACGAACATCCTCAAACATGGGGTTGAGGATGTTGGTTAACTGAGGGGTGATCTCGATGGGTTGAAGAAGTTCTCCCTCCTCGATCTCAGCATTTTTGTTATCTGCGGCCATAAGAGATGGATTATTTCAATCATAAACATATGATCAGATAAGCTTTTTGAACAAACAGAAAGAGTACTTGGAAAAAAGTCGAGACCGCAGTCACGTAAAGCTCTTCCGATATCTTTAGTGACCGCGGGATCTGCGGTCAAAGAAAGACGATCTGATCCTCTTAAGCGCTCCAGATCCGTTCTTTCCAAATCTCTTTTCTGCGTCTTTTCTCCCTCTTTTCTTCTCCTTTTTAATTCCTCGTTACTTAAGAAGACATTGTCGGTCTCGATAAAAATGATCCAGTGTTTTCTTTCAGGAGAAGCAGAACGAACTGTAGGAAATGGAGGGAACTCAGCTGACTGAAGAATCGTTTTATTCTTACCAGCTCGCGAAATCGAGGCCGCCGCCGCACGATCTGCTGCAACCTTGTTCGAGCGATCTCCCTGGAGAAGATCATCCGGGAGACCGCTAGAAAGCACAGTTTTTTCCTTGGCAATCCGCGGCCTCTCCACGGTCTCTTCACCATTTTTATCCGAAGTCTGCAAGACCTCAACCTTTTTTCTCTCTTCAGCGATCAGGGCCGCCTTTTCCTCAGCGACCCTGACCGCTTCTTTCTTCTTCTCCTCAGCGATCAGAGCCGCTTTTTCCTCAGCAACTCTGACCGCCTCCCTGCTCTTCTCCTCTTCTTCCTTTTCCTTCTTATCTTTCTTCTCCTTGTCTCTCTTCTTCTCCTCGTCCTCCCTCTTTTTCTTCTCTTTTTTCTCCTTCTTTTCTTTCTTATCTTTCTCTTCTTTCTCCTTTTCTTTCTCTTCTTTTTCCCTCTGCTCTTCTACCACTTTTTCTTTCCTCCTCTTCACTATCTCTTCCATTTCTATCTTTTTTCTTTCCTCCTCTTTTGCCTTGATTGTTGCGTCGGCGATCTCCTTCTCCCTGCCCGCGATCTCCTCATCAACGGCGGCATTTCTGAGAGCTGAAGCCTCTAAGGGATCCAACACCTGCAATGATGAAAAAGAAGAATTGTTAGAAGAAACCTCATCAAGATAGGCGATTAATCCAGAATCATCCTCTCTTGGTAAGGTTGAGACCGCGGGAAGGAAGGGGAGATCGCCCTTGGCATTCACCTTCTGAAAATCAGCGGAGTCCTCCAGATCGATGGATTCAGAAAATCTGGTCGCCTCCATGGCGGTCACATCTCCTTCCTCATTTCTTCTGCTCCTCTTATAAGTTAAACTAGATGGACTTGTATTCTTCCTTTTCCTGTCCTTTGCAGCGATCTCCTGGTCAGCGATCTTCTGCCTTAAGGATTCGGCCTCAGCTCCCTTCTGGCGCAGCCCAGCCAGAATAATCTCGGTGGAGGCGGTCTCAGGAAGCTTGGAAGATGTTTGACCCAGTGCCTCCATAGATTTCTGACAATTAAAAGAAATGGAAAAGTCAGGCAATTTCCATACAGGATCTGAAGAGGTATTAGACAGATCAGAAGCAACAGAGACCGGCACAATCGGGCCCTCAGGAAGCTCAGATTTCTTTAGTGGAGATCGGGTGGTCCCCTTTGAAGTGCTCACTTTTGTTAAGATTTTCGGCGCCTTCTTTCCTTTCCTTGAGCTGACGCTCTCCTTTTTTCCAGGAGAGTTCGCTTTCGATGGGAGAGCTTTTAAGAGATCAAGCATGGTCATCTTTGTAAGGTCGCACCTGCGTAATTATCAAAGACCGCTCGAATGGTGGAGTTCCTCAATGTCTTGCAAAATGAAGTTTTCAGCCGGTATTTATAGACCAAGCCGCATTAATGATGGTCGCGGTCTCAGCGGTCAAAGATTACATTTTCGAAGTTCCAGGTGCAACTTAAAAATGTGCGGGGATTATGTTTGCCCAGAAAGCCCGCGACCTCCTCTTACTGGCCAATTTCTTCAGTTGCAGCGGTCTCAGTTTGTGTGACCGCCCAGACCGCCAGCTACCTTCTCAACCAGGATTTTCTAAGTCCCAAGCGGTCAGGACAGTGGAGATCGTCAGTTTAAGCGGTCTGATCGTTTTTCCTTGTCTTTGTTATTTGCACCTCTTCTCCCTGCCCGGCTCTCCTGTATCCCGGGCAGCCCGTAGTTTATCATTCTGCCCGTTTGGGCAGCCCCCTCGTCTATAAATAGAGGGGTAGGGGTACCAGAAAAAGGGACTTGATTCGGAGGCTCCAGCTTACAACCTGTGTAAGCGGTCTCATTTTTTCGTGATCGCCATTTTACGATCGCCTTCTCTTTTTTCCAGCATCTTCTGTCTTAGTAACCTGCACTTCGCAGTTTTCTCCCGTCCCCTTTAGTGTGAATTTTGGAGGTACCATTTTTGGCACCAACACTCCAGGACTATTCTTCTCGCTTATCTTGAGCCCGGAGATCACCTCGGCCATCTCCGTCATCCACAAGCTTCAAAAGGAAGGATCTTCGCCCAGATTTCATCGTCATGCTTGGGAGCCATGTATTGAAGCCGAGCTGATAGTGACACGAAGAAGACGGGTCCATTGGGAGGTAGTGACAGCCCTCCTCTACCCCGGACGTTGTTGCGAACTGAACTTGGATGCGGCTTGACAACCTTGCGATTCCAACTGTGAATCCCAACGAGCCTTTGGATTCGGTCGATTTCTTACTCTCTTTCAAATTGTAATGATATTGTAGGGTAGATTCTTGTATTTTTGGATGATATGCACAATGATCTTTAATTGCAATGTTTATTTCATATTTCTATGAAACCATTTGGTTATTTGTGTATATGAGATGTGCCACCACTTCATCCACCACTCCATCCACTAGGTTCGTGTGCCGCACTAGCAATTACTAGTGGCGTGCTTGTCGACGAGGTGCTTGCGACCCTCACTCTGCATGCCTACTCGCCCATCCGCCTAGTGAAGCGTGGCATAGCGGCCCGTGTAATCCATTCGCCTAACGAAGTAGCGCGCTCAAGTCCTACACAGTTTGATTCTGGTTGCCTACTGGTTCATCCGCTCTTGTGAAGCAGCGCGCTCAAGGCCTGCCTAGTCTCCATTCCGCCAAGCAAAGCATTGCATAGGAGTAGTTGTACTTATATTTCCTTTATTTTCCAAAAGCCAAATCAACTCTCCCGCATTCCATCCGAATTAAGGACTTCAATCTCAAGTCCTTCCTCAAAAGTAAACTCCACCTTACTGTGTTACTTCGAGATCGATACTTGGGGATTTACTTCCTCATATTATTACTTGACAATGACCGGTTCACTGCCGTTTCGTGCCGCAGTCTTACTACTGCCTATAGCGGTGTGCTAAGATCTGCGCATCATGGCTCCAAAAATTATTTCATCAACATATATTTGTAAGATAATTAAATCGTTATTATTATGCTTAATGAAGAGTGTGTTGTCGACACTTCCCATAACATAACCGTGCTTTAACATAAATTATGTAAGTCTATCATACCAGGCATGGGGCGCTTGCTTTAAACCATAAAGCGCTTTTTCTAATTTATAAACATGATTTGGAAATTTTTCATTTATAAAACCGGGGGGGGGGGGGCAGGGGGGGGGGGGGGGGGTTGTTCTACGTAAACTTCTTCTTTTATAAACTCGTTTAAGAAAGCATTTTTAATATCCATTTGAAACAATTTTATCTTTTAAAAACTTGCAAATGCCAAAAATATTCGTATAGATTCTAAGTGAGCAACGGGTGCAAAAGTTTCTTCAAAATCTATCCCCTCGATTTGAGAATAACCTTGAGCGACTAATTAAGCGAGCTTTATTTCTTGTAATCCTAGATTCACCATCTAATTTATTTTTAAAGATCCATTTTACACCACCAACAAGATGATTTGATGGGCGATCTACTAGGTTCCAAACTTCATTTCTTTCAAATTGATCTAACTCTTCATTCATAGCCAAAAACCAAAATTCGTCATTTAAAGCAGTTGAAACATTTTTAGGTTCAATTTTGGAAACGAAGCAAATATTTGAAAACGTTTCATGAAGAGAGGATCGAGTTCTTACCCCAATAGATGGTTCCCCAATGACTAGCTCCTTTGGATGATTTTTTGAGAAGTTCAAGATGCTTGGGGGCACATATTCATCTTCCTTGGCCTTCTCCTCCTCTTCTTTGGAAGGGTCCTCTTCATCGTGCTCCGAAGATGGCAAGGGTTCATCATTTGTACCTGTAGAAAGTCTTTCTACACAAGGAATAAATTCATCAAATTTTACATTAATAGACTCTATAACCTTACTTGTTGTTTTGTTAAATATTCTATATGCTTTGCTAGTTGAAGAGTATCCAAGAAATATTCCTTCATCACATTTTTCATCAAATTTTCCAAAAGAATCTTTTGTATTTAGAATAAAACATTTATAACCAAATACTTTAAAATATGATACGTTAGGTTTCTTGTGATAATATAGTTCATATGGTGTGAGATTTAAAGATGGACGAAGCATGACTCTATTCATTACATAACAAGATGTTCTTACGGCTTCGGCCCAAAAGGACTTAGGCAATTTATATTCAGAGAGCATAGTACGTGCTAGTTCTTGGATTGTCCTATTCTTTCTTTCTAAAACACAGTTTTGTTGAGGTGTGCGTGGAGCGGAGAACTCATGCTTAATACCTAACATTTCACAAAAGGATTTAAAATTTTCATTTTCAAATTCTCCTCCATGATCTGAGCGAATGCATTTTATTTTTAAATCTAGTTCATTTTGAATACGAGTACATAATTTTGAGAATTTGCAAAACGCATCAGATTTGGAAGAGAGAAATAAAGGCCAACAAAATCTAGAGAAATCATCTATTAGAATGAAAGTATATATTCTACCACCAAGACTTGCGGTGCTAATGGGACTAAAGAGATCCATATGAATTAATTGCAATGGTTTTGAAGTAGAGAATTCATTTTTGCTTTTATAAGATAATTTTGTAAATTTTCATTTTTGACATGGAGAACATAGTGAAGACAAGTTTCCATTCAATTTAGGCAATCCTCTAATCAATTCCCTTTTGGCTAGTTTTAAAATGAGCTTTGTACTAGCGTGACCTAAACGTCTATGCCATAGTTCTAACTCATCATTTCTAGTTATAAAACATTTTATAGATGATTTGGAAAGATCATGAAACGAAACTATATAAACGTTGTGAATTCTAGGTGCAGTTAGTAAAACATCTTTTGTGTTAGGATTAAATATTTTGCAAAGATTAGTGGATGATTCAAATAATACTTCTAATCCTTTATCACACAATTGGCTTATAGATATTAAGTTATGTTTTAATCCTTTTACATAAAGAATATTTGAGATAAGAAAGGATTCGTTACCCACTGTACCTACTCCCATGATCCTTCCTTTACCGTTATCACCAAACGTTACGATCCCTCCTTTCTTCTTTTCTAGGCTAAGGAACTTTGCTTTGTTTCCCGTCATGTGCTTGGAGCAGCCTGAGTCCAAGTACCCCAAGTTCTCCGTTTCCTTAGCCTTCCTGCAAATCTAGAAAGAAGATGAGAGTAAAGATCCGGATACCCAAGAGGTACCACCCATAGAGTAAGTGGATTTCTTAGGTACCCAGATTTGTTTTAATGATCATTGTTTTATATTCCTGCAAGAGCTAGACGTGTGTCCAAACTTAAGACAATTTGCACACAAAATAAAGGGGGTTGAGACTCTTTTCAGAATTTCTACATTGCTCTTGCTGGATGATATGTAACACTCTCCCTGTTACGTAACATTTAGCAGTAGGTCCGGCCGGGAACCCACGCCATATGAAATGAACAGAAGAGCACATTACTTAATTAGCATTAAACAGTTAAAAATATAACCATCTCAGCCCACAGAGTCGCATAACAGAAGCACTTAATTTCAGATAAAACTAGTTCATACATTTTCCACATTAGCAAATAGGAATGAAAGACATCAAGTTATTTATAAGATTTGTTCACAACATGTTTATAATAAAGGTGGCTTCCAAACATCGGCACGCAGGCCGGCCACACATGAAAATAGTAAACCAATCAATTCGGCCTTTGAGGGCCAGCTCAGCACAACACAACACAACAATGGGGGCTTCAACCCGCTATTTCCCGCTAACCTCGCCAGGACCTGTACAAACAAATCCACCAAGCGGTGGGAAAACAAGTAACCGGCCAGCTTTAGCTGACCGAGGCTTATAATGACCCTACCCCATGCTTGGGGAAGCCGTGCTCCTTCCCTGCAGGCAAGCAATGGCAGTATATATTTCACAGGTGCGTCTAAGCACCGCATAGAAAGATTCATCACACAGTGACATCAAGTCACGCACTTTGTGCACTCACGGCACGCCATTCACAAGTCCTTTTTCAACTTGGATTCACATTATGAGCTGCGACCGTCAAGGCTAGCATTACCTTACGGTTTCTAATCCACAATTCCCTCAGTGAACACGGAGGAGCGACCTCATCACTGATTGGCTATGGAACGGGTTCGGTTCAGCTTGTGCCTGCGCTCATAAATGTCAGGATTCAACTAAGCCTGACAAGGGTTTGGCTTCCCCTTGTGCCCGTCAAACTATAACCTCACAGGGTCATCACCTCAGCCTCAGGGGAGAGGTCCAAACATGATAAGTAATCTCAATGATTACTGTCTCCAGCGTTACTTCTTAACGCTGGGCGTTAGCCCTTATCGCTGGGTGTTACTCTTAACGCTGGGCGTTAGCTCATTTCCGGGTAATTTCTGGGCAACACCTCCAGAACTCACTACAGCACGTCTTAGTACCCAGAACCCAAAAAACACAACATATGGCGCTACCACCGATGTTAGCTCTAACACCTGGCGTTAACGAACAGAATAGCAAGCAACATCACCAATCCAGACCAACCTGTCCATATGAGTTTCATACAGCATGCCTATGTCCGTACTACCATTCCGAACTCTATATGCAAATTTTGTGGGGATAAGATCAACCCACCAGAAGAACCCATCTACTAATTAGTAGAAGTCTTCCTAAACATGCAAATCAAAGGACGCACATGTCCAAAGATGAAGGGAGGAGAATCGTTACACTTGGTGCTTGTTTCGGTGCCATAGAACCGAAAGGAAATCGGCTGGAATCTTTTGAAACAGCTTCCTCTCCACTGAATCAACGATGACACAAACACGCAAGCAATCTCCTCCACGGATTTTCCCTCGACACAACGTACGGCTAGCCAAAAGAGACCTCCTTCCTTCTGGTCACGACTTCTCTACCTTTGGAAAGAGCTTGGAATCAGAACTTAGAAGGGAAACTGCAATTGGATGCCTTTTATATTTTCTTAGCTAATGTCGGCGTTAGCACTTAACGCCGGGCGTTAGCACTTAACGCCGGGCGTTAGCCCTTAAGGCGGTGGCCGAACTTATCCACAGCCGCTGACCAGCCGCTTAAGGAAAATCGACGGGAAGCTAATGCTGGCGTTAGCCCTAACGCCAATCTACATCCCGTCCCGTCAATCGGGCTGCCGTCCCGTCGATCAGGCTATGGTCCCTTCGACTCGTCAACATGCTTAAGTCCTTGGCTAACGCCTGGCGTTAGCACTAATGCCTGGCGTTAGCACTAATGCCTGGCATTAGCTCTCAGACTTATCAACCTGCTGAATTCAGTGCACTGGAAACTGAGGTGTTACAAATCTCCCCTCCTTTAAGAAATTTCATCCCGAAATTTTAATAGTGCAAAGAAACAAAAAGATACAATATATCACTTGTACCTCAACGGAAAAATTCGGGGAACTCGTCCCGCATCGTTTTCTCACTCTCCCAGGAAAGCTCCTTACGACCGCAGTTGTTCCAGCGGACTTTGACCATTCAGATCATTTTATTCCGCAACTGCTTGACATCAGTGTCTTCGATGCAAATAGGCGTGACCAACGTCTTCAGCTCATCATCGACCGAGAAATGATTCTTCACCAGGACCTGGCTAGGCTCTGGCACAGCTTTCCGCAGCACAGAGATGTGAAACACATCGTGCAGTCCGCTCAACTCTGTCGAAAGAGCGAGCTGATAGGCAGCTTCACCAACACGTTCCAATATTTCAAACTGTCCAAGGTATCTCAGACTCAGCTTTTTCAAGCGATGAATCCTTGACACACACTTGAATGGTTTGATCTTTAGGTAAACCCAGTCGCCCACGGCGAACTCGACGTTTTTGTGCTTGGCGTTGTAGTATTTTGCCTGCCTATCTTGTGCAATCAACAATCTCTCCCGGATTATTCTAATAACAGAATTTGCATCTTCGACTTCCTTCTGCTTAAACAGCTTCGTCTCGCCTGTCTCCACCCAAGCTAAGGGAGTGCGGCAAGCTCGACCATAGAGGGCCTTAAAGGGCGCCATCTTTATACTTGCTTGATAGCTATTATTGTAAGCGAATTTGATCATGAACAGATGATCTTCCCACCTCTTACCGAAATCCAGGATGTATACGGAGCATATCCTCCAAAGTTCTGTTCGCACGTTCAGTCTGTCCATCCGTTTGAGGGTGGAAGGCAGTACTAAACTACAACTTTGTACCCAACAACTGGTGGATTAGCCTCCAATCTTTCGACGTAAACCGCCCGTCTCGGTCACTAACGATGCTACAGGGCACACCGTGCAATCTTACGATGCTATCAACATACAGCTTTGCTAACTTTTCGACTGAATCATCCCTCCTGTTTGGAATAAAGTGGGCTAGCTTCGTCAAGCGATCCACGATCACCCACACAGCATCATTCCCACTCTGCGATCTCAGGAAATCGTGCACAAAATCCATCGAAATGTCATCAAATTTCCATTCTGGCACAGGCAATGACTTCAGGAATCCTCCAGGTTTCTGACATTCGGCCTTCACAAATGCCCAAGTTTTACACTTTGCCACGTAAAGGGCGATGTCCTTCTTCAAACCTGGCCACCAAAACAACTTTTTTATGTCTTGGTACATTTTTGTGCTCCCTGGGTGAATTGAGTACTTTGTAAAATGGGCTTCGCACATCAATTCCTCCCGCAATTTACCCACATTTGAGACGCACAACCGACCGTCTTTCCACATCAGACTATCGTCCAACACAAAATTTGTAGCAGACCCAACCTCAGACTCTGCCAAGTAGCGCCGCATGCTCGAATCCAGTTCCAGGGCCTTTCGTATTCTGTCCGCGAGGTCGTATTGCACCTCCGTCCAGTTCAAGCACGCACTCGCACTAGAAATCCTCTCCACACAAGAGATCTCTAAAGCTTCCAAGTCACTAATCAGACGCGAGTCATGCATCTGAACCCAGTTGGCCTGCGCAGAAGCCCTCTGGCTCAAAGCATCTGCGACGACATTTCACTTCCCGGGAGTATAGTGTATCTTGAAAGTGTATTCCCCCAGGAACTCCATCCACCTTCGCTGTCGCATATTGAGCTCTTTCTGATTTAACAGATACTTTAGGCTCTTATGGTCTGTAAAGATATCCACCTTCACACCATACAAGTAGTGCCGCAACAATTTCAGAGTGAAGATCACGGCCGCCAACTCCAGGTCGTGGACCGGGTAATTCCGCTCATGCACTTTCAACTGGCGAGAGCCATAAGCTATGACTTGACCATACTGAAGAAGTACGCAGACTAAGCTGCTCCCTGACGCATCGCTGTAAATTTCATAGCCTTTTGTCCCACATGGCAAACACAAGATTGGTGTCGTGGTCAGACGACTCTTTAACTCCTCAAAATCTCGTGCACATGCTGGTGACCAAACGAACTTCTGATCCTTCCTTGTCAAGGTTGTGAGAGGAAGAGCAATCCGCGAAAAGTTCTCCACGAAGCGTCGATAGTAGCCGGCAAGTCCAAGGAATCTTCTGACTTCCACTATTGTTGTCAAAACGGGCCACTCCTGGATAACAACTATCTTCGCTGGATCCACTGCGATACCCTCACCACTAACCACATGACCAAGGAACGGCACTGAAGCTAGCCAAAACTCGCACTTGGAGAACTTGTCATACAGCTGACTCCGTCGTAGGGTCTCCAAAACTACGCGTAAATGAATCGTGTGATCTTCTTCAGATTGAGAGTAGACCAGAATATCGTCAATAAAGATGATAATGAACCTGTCAAGGCATTCTCGAAAGGTCCTATTCATCAGATCCATGAACATTGCTGGTGCATTCATCAGTCCAAAAGGCATTACTGTGAAATCGTAGTGCCCGTAGCGGCAACTAAATGCCATCTTGGGAATGTTGCATTGCCGAATCCGCAACTGATAGTAGCCGTAGTTAAGATCCAGCTATAAATATAGAGTTGATCTAACTATCTAATCAAATAAGTCATTGATTCAAGGAATCAGATACTTGTTATTCTCGGCCAGCTTGTTCAATTCACGGTAGTCGATACAGAGACGTATGAAAGGAGAGTTAGTTCTTAAGTATTATTAAAAGATCTTGTTTAACTTTGTTTTACTTCCAAAGTAAATGATATATATATATATATAGGTGTGCTATATGAGAAATTAAAACAAACAGTAAGATGGCATATAAAACACAGCACAACAATAAGGGAATAAAACATAAAAGAAACAAGCAAACCAAAGCATCCAGATGACGCAAGGAAATATAGTAGTTCACCTCAACTGGGTACATTTACTCTTCTACCCACTGGTAGGAATCCACTGGAGGTTGTTGATCAGGTGCCCTCACACCAAGGTGTTTTTGTTCAGGTGTCCACACACCAATGGAGGTTTGATCAGGTGCCCAATTCACCTATAAGCTTTTGATCAGGTGCTTATAAACCAAGATGCAGGTTTTTGCTAAGGTGGCCTGTCACCGGGAGTAAAATTTTGAAGGGTGTTTTAAACCTTTACAAGATGGGAAGGAGAAAGGGAAAAGATATATTGTTCTTCTCTTTTTGCTGAGAAGACTCTTGATGATCCTGATGAGATGTTGTGTTTGGATCTTGGTGATGATGATGAAGAAAGCTCCCCCTGTCTGATTTAGAATAGATGACAGCTTTGGATGTAGCTCCTTCTCTAGATTGCAAATCTTCTTTTCTTCTTCTTGCAGTTTTGATCCTGAGCAATTGATAGTGTTTGGTGTCTCAGGATATGTATGATCTGCAATAAAGAGTTAGGCAAAAAGAAGATATAATATATATTGATCTGTTCTTCTTTTTGCTCCTGCTCTTCCTTTTCTCTTCTTCTTCTTCTCTTATTCCTGTACAGCAATATGATAATATATTCTGTCTATGTATTCTGTCTATATAAAATCTGTACAGCAATATATATTTATATTGATGTTATATCTATGGAGAGAAGTATTCTGCTGTAGATCTTCTTCTATATATTTGATCTGTCGTGAAGAAGTGTTGTATAATAATCTGCTGTATAATAAGTTGACTTCTGCTGTCGTGTAAAAGAGCTGTCCTCTTTTCCTGGGCTGATTTGAATCCTTGCCGATGGAAGAGGAAAGAATTAATGTCTCTTTCTTTTCCAGAAACCTCAAGCAGATAACTTGCCGTGTTTGGCTTGCTGCAATGGCTACAGTATTTAATGCTTCTGCCAAACAGCTATAACATTTAATGCTTCACGTCTGTAATGTTAAATCAGTAATATATATATAGAAATAATAAATATTACTTTAATAAAGTCTGACTGCATATATATACTATTTTAGTCAAGCTGAGAATGCTGTAAAATAATGCTGCAGAAATTCGTCGAGCTCAGGTTCAAGTTCGTCGAGCTCATCATTTGATTCGTCGACCTGATCATTAAATTCACTATTCTGAACTTCTGCTGAATATTCGTCGAACGCAGACTGGAGTTCGTCGAACGGAAGGATTCGACGACCGCTGAGACGGGCTGGATCATCGACCACTGAATATTGAGCTGTTCGTCGAACGCAGAGTTGAGTTCGTCGAACGCAGAGTTGAGTTCGTCGAACGCAGGATTTCGTCGACTGCTGAGCTGAGGTCTGTTCATCGACCGCTGAGATAATCTGTTCGTCGACCGTTGAACCAATCTGTTCGTCGACCGCTGAGCTGAGGCGGGATTGTCGACTGCTGCTTGGATTTCGTCGAACGCAGCTTTGAACCTTTTCGTCGACCGCAGAGCGCCGTTCGTCAAACGCAGATCGCCGTTCGTCGAACGCAGAGAACATATGTAAATATTATTCTTTCTCTTATTTTCTGCCTATTAAATATATATATTTATATTTCTTAGTATATTATTTATATATATATATATTCTTTTCGGCCTTCTAACTTAATAGGATATTTGATCTAAGTTATAATATATGTTATGATATAAACTTAGATACTAAAGGTGGATCCTAACTCAAATCAAAACTAAGGTTCCAACAATCTCCCCCTATTTGAGTTGGGATCCTAATCCAAATTAAGACTAGGTTCTAACAATCTCCCCCTATTTGGTTTAGGATTCCTAAGCATAAAAAGTTTTTGAAGCTTAAGGGTTAGAGATTATTTTTAAATTTCTTTTTAAAACTAAGCAATTTCTGATTTCCTAGATTTTATTTAAATAGGAATTTAATAAAATGAATTGCTAGCTGTTATTATATTCTAAGATTTTTAAAATCAGAAATACAAATTCTGATAGCTTCTTTCTATAGAATCCACTTAATCAGAAGAGACTCACACTTAGTGATTTGATCATTTCTGATCTATGCAATCTGAGTAGAATGCTCAACTTGATTTTGGAGAAAATCTGGAAGAATATGAAGTCTATCTGACTTTGTTTTTGAGATATAAAAATTCAAAATAATCATTATAATTGCTGTTTAACTATAAATGTTTTAAAATATATAAAAACAAATGCTTTATAATTAGATATGTTGGTCTTTTTATTTCATTGAAATACAAATTTGAAAATTTATTCTGATTTTGTTGAACATAAATACTTTTCTTCTTAACAGGTTGTTCAAATTTATTTTTCAAAGAAAAAATTTTCTTATCTGATGTTTTCAAATCTATTTTAAGTCTTGTGTGTTCTGAAGTTATTTTTAACTCTTTTATTTCTTTGTCAGATTTTATCATATTTGTATATATTAACTCAAAATCTGATATGTGATTTTTAGAGGTGAAGTTGGGAGTTGAAATTACTTTTTCTGGTTCTGATTCAGAATTTATTAAATCTGTAGATGGTGAGTTGAAAATAGATGCAAAATCAGAGGTAAAATTAGGAATAGAAGATACCTCTACCTCAGTAACCATTTCTGCTTCAGATTCAGCATCTATTTGTAGTTTGATCCATATATAGCCATCATACAGAAATTTCTGGCCTGCTGTTCTTCTTTTTCTTCTTCTTCACTTAGAGTAAATGCTGGTTCTGCATCAAAAATGCAGTTAGTGGAAGAAGTAGGAATGGATTCATTTACCATCCTTGAGAGGGAGTTCCAGATGCTCTTTGCTGAAGTGCAGTCATTAACTCTTTGATAAATGTCATTTGACATTGATTGAGTTAATATATCAATAGCTTTTGCATTAGCACTTTTCATCTTTTCTTGATCATCTGATGAAGAAATTGAAGATGAAATTCCTGTCAAAATGGAATTAAAAATTTCTTCATCTATTGCATTCATATACAGTTTAATCCTAACTTGCCATAAATCAAATCTATGCAAATTACATAAAGGTGGATCTGAAATTGAAAAATCTGATAGTGCCATTTGGAAAAACCTTTTTTTTAAAACAAAATAAGAACTAAGTGATCTTCGTGATTTCAGTGTTAGCCTGTATGAAAAATCAACCTCGCTTTGATACCAATTGAAAGGAGAGTTAGTTCTTAAGTATTATTAAAAGATCTTATTTAACTTTGTTTTACTTACAAAGTAAATGATATATATGTGTGCTGTATGAGAAATTAAAACAAACAGTAAGATGGCATATAAAACACAACACATCAATAAGGGAATAAAACATAAAAGAAACAAGCAAACCAAAGCATCCAGATGACACAGGAAATATAGTAGTTCCCCTCAACTGGGTACATTTATTCTTCTACCCACTGGTAGGAATCCACTGGAGGTTGTTGATCAGGTGCCCTCACACCAAGGTGTTTTTGTTCAGGTGTCCACACACCAATGGAGGTTTGATCAGGTGCCCAATTCACCTATAAGCTTTTGATCAGTTGCTTATAAACCAAGATGCAGGTTTTTGCTAAGGTGTCCTGTCACCGGGAGTAAACATTTGAAGGGAGTTTTAACCCTTTACAAGATGGGAAGGAGAAAGGGAAAAGATATATTGTTCTTCTCTTTTTGCTGAGAAGACTCTTGATGATCCTGATGAGATGTTGTGTTTGGATCTTGATGATGATGAAGAAAGCTCCCCCTATCTGATTTAGAATAGATGACAGCTTTGGATGGAGCTCTTTCTCTAGATTGCAAATCTTCTTTTCTTCTTCTTGCAGTTTTGATCCTGAGCAATTGATATTGTTTGGTGTCTCAGGATATGTATGATCTGCAAGAAAGAGTTAGGCAAAAAGAAGATATAATATATATTGATCTGTTCTTCTTTTTGCTCCTGTTCTTCCTTTTCTCTTCTTCTTCTTCCCTTATTCCTGTACAACAATATGATAATATATTCTGTCTATGTGTTCTATTTATATAAAATCTGTACAGCAATATATATTTATATTGATGTTATATCTATGGAGAGAAGTATTCTGCTGTAGATCTTCTTCTATATATTTGATTTGTCGTGAAGAAGTGTTGTATAATAAGCTGTTGTATAATAAGTTGACTTCTGCTGTCGTGTAAAAGAGCTGTCCTCTTTTCCTGGGCTGATTTGAATCCTTGCCGATGGAAGAGGAAAGAATTAATGTCTCTTTCTTTTCCAGAAACCTCGAGCAGATAACTTGCCGTGTTTGGCTTGCTGCAACGGCTACAGTATTTAATACTTCTGCCAAACGGCTATAACATTTAATGCTTCACGGCTTTAATGTTAAACAGTAATATATATATAGAAATAATAAATATTACTTTAATAAAGTCTGACAACATATATATACTATTTTAGTCGAGCTGAGAATGCTGTAAAATAATGCTGCAGAAATTCGTCGAGCTCAGGTTCAAGTTCGTCGAGCTCATCATTTGATTCGTCGACCTGATCATTAAATTCACTGTTCTGAACTTCTGCTAAATATTCGTCGAACGCTGACTAGAGTTCATCGAATGGAAGGATTCGTCGACCGCTGAGATGGGCTGGATCGTCGACCGCAGAATATTGAGATGTTCGTCGAACGCGGAGTTGAGTTCGTCGAATGCAGGATTTCGTCGACCGCTGAGCGGAGGTCTGTTCGTCGACCGCTGAGATAATCTGTTCGTCGACTGCTGAACCAATCTGTTCATCGACCGCTGAGCTTAGGCGGGATTGTCGAGCGCTGCTTGGATTTCATCGAACGCAGCTTTGAACCTTTTCATCGACCGCAGAGCGCCGTTCGTCGAACGCAGAGAACATATGTAAATATTATTCTTTCTCTTATTTTCTGCCTATTAAATATATATATATATATTTATATTTCTTAGTATATTATATATATATATATATATATATATTCTTTTCAGCCTTCTAACTTAATAGGATATTTGATCTAAGTTATAATATATGTTATGATATAAACTTAGATACTAAAGGTGGATCCTAACTCAAATCAAAACTAAGGTTCCAACAACGTAGGCTTCCGTCCTTCTTCTTCACAAAGAGGACCGAAGCACCCCAAGGTGATGTACTTGGGTGTATATAGCCTTGCTCTAGCAACTCCTATAATTGAACCTTCAACTCTGCCATCTCCTTTGGCGCAATTCTATAAGGAGAGCGTGATACAGGTTTGGCACCTGGCACCAACTCTATTGTGAAGTCAATCTGTCGCTGAGGTGGCGCCCTAGGAAGATCTTTCAGAAACACGTCATGATACTCCGCAATAACAGGAACGTCACTCAAACTGGGCTGAGGCTTTGCAGCTCCCACTAACACAAAACACAATTTTGGGTCTTGCTCGATCCTCGCAAACCAGCAAACGTAGTCGCACGTTCGGTATTCCTCCCTAGTGTGACCTCCTTAGAAGTGCAATCAATGTAGTTCTGCTGCGCCGACAGCCAGTCCATTCCAAAGATCACATTGAACTCTGAAAGCGGTAGTATCAATGCTTCCAAATCAAAAACTTGACTTCCAATTCGCACCTTGACAACACAGTCTCGATCCGCACACATCGAGCAGCCATTGGGCAGCATCACATCTAATAGTTCCTTTCTAAATGATGAAGGCACCCCAAACTGTTGAATGAAGGCCTCCGATAAAAAAGAATGCGAAGCTCCCGCATCAAACAACGCTCTCGCTGGAGAGTTAAATATTTGGACAAAGCCTAATACACACAAGGTTACAAGAAATGCACAAGGTATGAATGTAATGCCCCAGGTTTTTCTTATAATTTTATTAAAACATATGGAATTAATGATAATTATTTGAAAGCGAGATTTTAATTCAGGGTGTCGATGCGTAGGGGCGTTACCGTTTTCGAAAACGTCGTCGTTTGTCGAGTCGTTTATGCAATACACGTTAAGAAAATATCTATTTAGAAATATATACGTATATATTTAGAGTTTTGAATGTAAATGTGTATATAAATACGTATATATGTAGACATATGTAATTATTAGCGTGCATAAAAAAATTTATATATAACCTCGCTCTTATATACATTATATATGGTGTGCAGGTTATATAAAGAAAAAAAAGAGAGAGGGGTATATATATATGTACAATACGCATTATATATCATCATTGGTGCAATTTTTTTGAGTGTACATATACCTATGTAGAGAGTCTTGGGTGCGGCAACTTCTAATTTTCCTCATTTCTCCCCTTTCCCCCCGAGCAAACCTGGATTGTTTTGGGAGAGAGAGGGAGCGAGGGTTTCGTCGGAGCCGCCAGGAATCGCAGAGTTAGGCCGTCTGTGGGGTTGTGGGTGGTTGTCGGGCCCTTTCTTCGTCGCCGGGGCTGAGCTAACAGTCGATCCTCGTCGAGTTTGCCGCGATTTGACGGGGTCACCGGTCGATTTGAGGCAAGAAACCCTTTTCCTCCTCCTTCCCCTCCCCTCTTTTCTTCTGCATAACTGATTTTGGCTGTGATTATGGGGTAGGCAGGCCCCTTCCCGATGCTCGGTTTTTACCTAGATTTATGCTGGATCTTCTTGGTTATTATGCTTGAAATTTCTGGATATCTGTCTTGGTGATACCTGCTAGCTGGTTAATCTTGCAATTTCTAATCCTAATCAGTGGTTAATGTCGCATTTCATTTAAAATCGGGATGGTTTTTCTTGGTGATACCTGCTAGCTGGTTAGTCTTGCATTTCAGTTAAAATCTGGATGGTTGTGTTGTTTTTTTCTTGGTTATCCATGCTCAGTTATTGGGCTAGTTCCTAGTGGCGATCAGTTGGCTAATCCTGCCTTTCATTTAGAAATATGGATGGATAAAATGCATACTTCTATGCTTGTTCTGTGCTTTTCCTTAGAGGTTGTTTGGGTATTCTCCAGGGATTTTATTTTTCAGGAAATTTTGTTTAGGGGCTGCTATATAACATTCCTATTTGGGTTTATTTTGGGGCTGCTCCTTGCTTTTGTCTAATGAGGGGGCTGCTGTTATTTTAATGAGGGGGCTGCCTTCGGGTTGTAAGTCTTGACGATTCAAGTTGCGTAGTCGACGCATAGCTTAAGTTTATTTATGCTCTTTGACTCTTAATTGCTTTGGTTATATGGACTTGAGTATAAGAGAATACGGTTGTCAATTTCGGCAATTATTTTTAACGTCAGCTAAATTATAAAATCCCTCATAGTCTCGTTCTAGTAGCTTAGTTGTTGAGGTCTTTACTTGCTTTGGTGCTAAACCGCACTGCGGCTTCAATTGAGTTTGGATAGTTTTGTTAACTTCAGCTTTGATGTTTTGGCGGGCTAAATTTCCTGGGAATGTCTCGTGTTAATTCCCGAAGTTTTTGGCAAAGTGATTAATTTTCTGTATCTTGGAAGTCGTGTCGATGTATTTTGGTTTCGAGCTTTATAACCGCTTCATATTATTGTCCGCCTCACTCTTATAGTTAAGTGATCAAATACTATTTAATGGCCTTATACTTAAGGTGCAAATGCTAAAGTTTATTTCCCTATATCAAATATAAGATCTTCCTTGAGCGTCAAACCAAGCTTGTTGCTGATGAGTTCATGTTGGAGAGTGGTTTTGGTCTGGAGAGTGAGTGGACGTACGGGCCCTCACCATAGTGGTTTCAGACTGGAGTGGGGACGGATATTGAGGCCCCCACCACAGTTCTTTTAGCTTGTTAGGCATCAGCTTGGTATGGCTGTCTTTTCTTCTGGTGGCTAGATGCCCGGGTTTGGGGATGCTCTTTTGGCTTATGCTTTATACGAGGAAATTGTTTAATTCGAGCCTTACCTATAGCTAACCATCATATTTATAATTTTATAGTTTCCCTCCTTTCTTCTTCCTTGTCTGTCTGACCGGTTGTTTTTTGGTTAGTGGCTGTTGTGTTTCCTTTTTGGGTCTTGTTTGGTGTTTTGGGTCCTTGATCCCTGTTGTCATCCCCCTTAGAATCTGGATAGCTTCTATACATGTTTAGTTATGCTACCAGGTAGTCTGATAAGACTTTGCTAGGTTTAGAAAAGTTTGCTAGCCCTAAGATCATGCAATTTCTTCTTCTTCTTCTTCTTTTATGAAGTTTCCCGTCGACTTTGATATGAGTCTTTCTCGTCGACTTTGATATAAGTCTTTCTCGTCGACTTTGATATAAGTCTTTCTCTTTGACTTTGATATAAGTCCTTCTCATCGATTTCTTCGCTTATTCTGAATTGTTTCCTCATATATTATGTGTTCTTTCGCCGGGTGATCCCGGGTATCTTAAGCGATGTTATCAAGCATTTTAGTCTTTTCGTTGAGACTTTTTAGATGAAGCTATGCTTTATTCTTTGAGTTGTCCGGTATTTGATTGGTGACCGGTTATGGTATTGTTTCGTGCCTTATTCGTCGTATTATTATGAGAAGTTCGTTGGGAGTCAAGTTTGGACTCACCAAGTGTTTTCAAATGAATCGTTGCGTAGTGTTTATTTCTTTGTGACCCTATCCTTAGGGTGTTATGGTGCTGATATCTCGGGTATTGGCTTTTTGGGTGGCATTGGATAGAGTACCACCACCCGGATTTGGTTTTTGGGTGGCAGTGGATAAAGGACCACCACCCGATTTTGGGCTGCCGGCGTTAGTGGAAGATACCATCGTCGGAGTGTCTTCTTTTGGGGGATGCTTTTCCCTCGAGCTTATCAGTCTCAAGTTCTTATAAACATATATGCTTATATATGTGTATTATGATATTATATGTATGACCATCACCTCTGAGCCGCAATGGCGGACACGTGGTGGGCTTTGATTTTGTTGACTATTACCTTCTGGTGCAGCTTCTCTTCTTACCGAGTGCACTCGTTTGAGCTAGCTCGGGTTGTTGTAAGATTATAGATGTTTATCTGCTTACTTTTTCCTTCCTGTACTCTTCTACTTCTGGTGCTGCTAACCTTGGTTTTCTTGCACCCCTTTGGGCTGAGGCATTCTTTTCTTATGAATGTCTCAGGTTCAGGTCTTTAGCTGCCGCAGGAGTTAGAGCGGCGTCGTTCAGTTTTCCTGTCGAGGCCCTTCCTCTCTTCTAGGTAAGGGGCAGTTCTTTAGTTGTTGCTCTCTTTTGGATGTTTTTCTTCTTTTCTATGGGTTCGTGTCAGTTGTTGACGCCCATAGCTCTAGTTTGCTTGTGCTAGTTTACTTGCTAGTTGTTTTGCTGTTACTTTCAGGTTGTTTACCTACTTGCTCTCTGGGAAGCTTTATGGTAGGATGCATTAGTTACTTTTTGGTATAAAAATGTCATTCTTGCATATCATGGTTTTAATTAAATGTCACGTACTTTGAAGACCGTAGAAAATACTTTCTTACTATACTATACATAGACATGTGCATATCATTTCTGGGATGTGGATCTTCATGCTCATGTAGGCTAAAAACAAACCTATTTTCCGCTGCGTATGTATAGCTTTCTACTTGTGGAGTAGTGATCCACCGGACCGAGGGACACGGTCTTAAGCAAAAATGTAAAATTTTCTTTTAATCCATGCACATTTATGTCTTTTGTAAAATAATCGTAAGGAGTGTTTGCCTGAGCATCGGTAGTTGTCCCCTGCTTGACGTGGCATCACGACGCGTATTTTCCCCTTGCTCTGATAACATGTATTAAATTTGTGGGAAAATGCAGGTTGTGACAGTTGGTATCAGAGGGAGGTTAGCCGGGTTGCTGTAATAGTCTGGTTGCCCGGTTAACCGCCTGGTGAGAATCGTCATTCATTGCATTCACACACCGAAGGGTCATTAGTATGTCTTGGCTGAAGCACGAACACTACACTCATAGCATGATAAGAAGTATACGGGGCATATTATGTAGTATGGGATGCAAAATATGTGTCTGTATATGAATTTTCATAGGTGACAACATACGACTGTTATGTAGTATGGGATGCATAACGTAGGTCGCATGCGTGTCCATTAGATTTTCTTTTTCGTTACAAGCGATAATATGTAGTATGGGATGCATAAGATCGCATGTATACGCCGCTCATAACATGCATTAAGGCCTTTTTAGATTGCATCGCACTGCATAGCTAAGGACATACATGATGACGCTCGTACACACATGATTTGAAATAAAATTTGGCATTCATGCATTATATTATATGCACACAAGTAGATAGGATGATGGTGTATCATCCTAAGTTTAGCATAATATCATTTCATAAATTCTCAGAGCAAGGTAACAGCAAGAGCAAGTATCTACTCTTTCCTGGTCTGTATCGAGTTAGGAATTTCTAGTTCCTAGCTGTTGCGTCTTAAGCTAGGTGTTTTGAGGTATTCATTCGTAATTGCAGTCGATGACTCTAGAGCATAGTGCGTCGGAGTCGGCTCCCTAGTCAGAGGGTGAGTCTTTGGGTGCGCGCAGTGAAGCGGTAATTGCGGAGTTGCGTCAGAGTAACGAGGCGTTGTCGAGGCAGGTGGTCGGGATGCAGGCGCAAATTCAGTCTTTGATGGCGGCTCTGGCACCTCCACTGCCTCAGCAGCGGCAGTTGGATCGAGGAGAGGCCGAGTTAAGTGTAGTAGCCAAGGAAGGAGAGCAGTTTTCCTCCCAGTGATTCCGGGATAGATTCTAATCTAATTCTTAACATTCAGCTTTGGTTCTAGTTTGTTTTCGCTCATTTAGTTGCGTATCCAACCTTATAGGAGAGTTTAAGGTAAATAATCTTTAGGCGCACGTTCCTTTCGATTCGGGTGTTACCCACTCGTGCGTGCCTAGGACTTTAGTAGAGCGTCGTGGTTTGACCCTCGATCGGGTTGGTGATCCCCTTAGTGTTAAGTTTCCCCTCTGTTGTTTCTGTGGTGTCGAATCAGGGCTTTCAGAGTTGTCCTACTCTCTTAAGTGATTTCTTAGCTTTGCTAATCTATGGGTGCTAGACCTGGAAGTTTTTGGATGTGATGTTGGGTTTGACCTGGTTGTCCAGGTTTGATGCTGTTATCCAACGCAAGGAAAAGCGTTTGGATTTTTAAGCTGGTCATCGGTCAACCCTCGAGCCTGTTTGGCTTTCCGCGCAATGTTTCCCCGATTGTTTCCGCGGTGTGCGCTCGGAGCCTTTAGTTTCCGGTTGTTTTGCCTACCTTGTTTCTATTTTACAAACTGGTAGAAGTTTGCCGGGTATCGAATACTTTTCCTGTGGTGCGAGAGTTCGCTGATGTCTTCGTCGTTAGTCTCCCTGGTTTTCTACTTGTGAGAGTTGAGGAGTTTGTTTCTGACCTTGAGCCGGGTACTTGTCCTATTGATAAGGCACCGTACCCTTTGGCCCCGCGTGTGTTGCGAGAGTTGCGCACTCAGTTAGATGAGTGGTCGCAGTGTGGCTTTTTCCTGGCCTAGTTCCTTGCCCTGGAGTGCTCTCGTCTTGTTCATAAAGAAGAGAGTTAGTTCAGTGTTTTCGAAGGCTGATCTTCGTGTAGGCTTCCTTTAGTTGGGGATCCGCTTGTCAGATGTTCCGCGATTCGTTTTCTGTTCTCGGTTTGGACATTTCGAGTTCTTGGTAATGTCCTTTTCTTTTTGGGTAATCTTATCCGCATCTGCTTTCCTAGCCCTTTTCGGTTAGCGTTTCTATCTAGCGAGTGTGAGCTTACCTCTCCCTTTGTACTTTTTCATTCTTCTGTATTCTAAGTTTGGTTCTAAGTTTTGGGGCGAAACTTTTTGTTAGTGGGGGTGGTTGTAACGCCCCTGGTTTTTCTTATAATTTTATTAAAACATATGGAATTAATGATAATTATTTGAAAGCGAGATTTTAATTCAGGGTGTCGATGCGTAGGGGCGTTACCGTTTTCGGAAACGTCGTCGTTCGTCGAGTCGTTTATGCAATACACGTTAAGAAAATATCTATTTAGAATTATATATACGTATATATTTAGAGTTTTGAATGTAAATGTGTATATAAATACGTATATATGTATACATATATAATTATTAGCGTGCATACAAAAATTTATATATAACCATGCTCTTATAAATGTATACGAATACATGTATTCCCTTGGGTATGCATGCTTGAAGTTTATTAGGTGAAGGGTTTTGTGTAGGGTGCTACATTTATACTATTATATGTATATACATTTGTATATGGGTATATAAACATACATATATATATATGTAAATCTTATTTATACAAAACTATATACATATATATATACATTATATATGGTGTGCAGGTTATATAAAGAAAAAAAAAGAGGGGTTTATATATATGTACAATACGCATTATATATCATCATTGGTGCAATTTTTTTTGAGTGCACATATACCTATGCAGAGAGTCTTGGGTGCGGCAACTTCTAATTTTCCTCATTTCTCCCCTTTCCCCCCGAGCAAACCTGGATCGTTTTGGGATAGAGAGGGAGCGAGGGTTTCGTCGGAGCCGCCAGGAATCGCAGAGTTTGGCCGTCGGTGGGGTTGTGGGTGGTTGTCGGTCCATGTTTTCGTCGCCGGGGCTGAGCTAGCAGTCGGTCCTCGTCGAGTTTGCCGCGATTTGGCGGGGTCGCCGGTCGATTTGGGCAAGAAACCCTTTTCCTCCTCCTTCCCCTCCCCTCTTTTCTTCTGCATAACTGATTTTTGCTGTGATTATGGGGTAGGCAGGCCCCTTCCTGATGCTCGGTTTTTACCTAGATTTATGCTGGATCTTCTTGGTTATTATGCTTGAAATTTCAGGATATCTGTCTTGGTGATACCTGCTAGCTGGTTAATCTTGCAATTTCTAATCCTAATCAGTGGTTAATGTCGCATTTCATTTAAAATCGGGATGGTTTTTCTTGGTGATACCTGCTAGCTGGTTAGTCTTGCATTTCAATTAAAATCGGGATGGTTGTGTTGTTTTTTTCTTGGTTATCCATGCTAGGTTATTGGGCTAGTTCCTAGTGGCGATCAATTGGCTAATCCTGCCTTTCATTTAGAAATCTGGATGGATAAAATGCATACTTCTATGCTTGTTCCGTGCTTTTCCTTAGAGGCTGTTTGGGTATGCTCCAGGGATTTTATTTTTCAGGAAATTTTGTTTAGGGGCTGCTATATAACATTCTTGTTTGGGTTTATTTTGGGGCTGCTCCTTGCTTTTGTCTAATGAGGGGGCTGCTGTTATTTTAATGAGGGGGCTACCTTCGGGTTGTAAGTCTTGACGATTCAAGTTGCGTAGTCGACACATAGCTTAAGTTTATTTCTGCTCTTTGACTCTTAATTGCTTTGGTTATACGGCCTTGAGTATAAGAGAATACGGTTGTCAAGTTCGGCAATTATTTTTAACGTCAGCTAAATTATAAAATCCCTCATAGTCTCGTTCTAGTAGCTTAGTTGTTGAGGTCTTTACTTGCTTTGGTGCTAAACCGCACTGCGGCTTCAATTGAGTTTGGATAGTTTTGTTAACTTCAGCTTTGATGTTTTGGCGGGCTAAATTTCCTCGGAATGTCTCGTGTTAATTCCCGAAGTTTTTGGCAAAGTGATTAATTTTCTGTATCTTGGAAGTCGTGTAGATGTATTTCGGTTTCGAGCTTTTTAACCGCTTCATATTATTGTCCGCCTCACTCTTATAGTTAAGTGATCAAATACTATTTTATGGCCTTATACTTAAGGTGGAAATGCTAAAGTTTATTTCCCTATATCAAATATAAGATCTTCCTTGAGCGTCAAACCAAGCTTGTTGCTGATGAGTTCATGTTGGAGAGTGGTTTTGGTCTGGAGAGTGAGTGGACGTACGGGCCCTCACCATAGTGGTTTCAGACTGGAGTGGGGACGGATATTGAGGCCCCCACTACAGTTCTTTTAGCTTGTTAGGTATCAGCTTGGTATGGCTGTCTTTTCTTCTGGTGGCTAGATGCCCCGGTTTGGGGATGCTCTTTTGTCTTATGCTTTATACGAGGAAATTGTTTAATTCGAGTCTTACCTATAGCTAACCATCATGTTTATCATTTTATAGTTTCCCTCCTTTCTTCTTCCTTGTCTGCCTGACCGGTTGATTTTTGGTTAGTGGCAGTTGTGTTTCCTTTTTGGGTCTTGTTTGGTGTTTTGGGTCCTTGATCCTTGCTGTCATCCCCCTTAGAATCTGGATAGCTTCTATACATGTTTAGTTATGCTACCAGGTAGTTTGATAAGACTTCGCTAGGTTTAGAAAAGTTTGCTCGCCCTAAGATCGTGCAATTTCTTCTTCTTCTTCTTTTATGAAGTTTCCCGTCGACTTTGATATGAGTCTTTCTCGTCGACTTTGATATAAGTATTTCTCTTTGACTTTGATATAAGTCTTTCTCTTCGACTTTGATATAAGTCCTTCTCGTCGATTTCTTCGCTTATTCTGAATTGTTTCCTCATATATTATATGTTCTTTCGCCGAGTGATCCCGGGTATCTTAAGCGATGTTATCAAGCATTTTAGTCTTTTCGTTGAGACTTTTAGATGAAGCTATGCTTTATTCTTTGAGTTGTCCGGTATTTGATTGGTGACCGGTTATGGTATTGTTTTGTGCCTTATTCGTCGTATTGTTATGAGAAGTTCGTTGGGAGTCTAGTTTGGACTCACCAAGTGTTTTCAAATGAATCGTTGCGTAGTGTTCATTTCTTTGTGACCCTATCCTTAGGGTGTTATGGTGCTGATATCTCGGGTTACGTCCCGTGTCTAAATTGAAACTTAATTTGATTATTTAGAACCTTTGTCTTAAGCCTTGCACGGTGGTACTTTTGGGTGGCAGTGGATAAAGGACCACCACCCGGTATTGGCTTTTTGGGTGGCAGTGGATAGAGTACCACCACCCGGATTTGGTTTTTGGGTGGCAGTGGATAAAGGACCACCACCCAGTTTTGGGTTGCGGGTGTTAGTGGAAGATACCACCGTCGCAGTGCCTTCTTTTGGGGGACGATTTTCCCTCGAGCTGATCAGTCTCAAGTTCTTATAAACATATATGCTTATATATGTGTATTATGATATTATATGTATGACCATCACCTCTGAGCCGCAATGGAGGACACGTGGTGGGCTTTGATTGTGTTGACTATTACCTTCTGGTGCAGGCTTCTCTTCTTACCGAGTGCACTCGTTTGAGCTGGCTCGGGTTGTTGTAAGATTATAGTGTTTATCTGCTTAGTTTTTCCTTCCTGTACTCTTCTACTTCTGGTGCTGCTAACCTTGGTTTTCTTGCACCCCTTTGGGCTGAGGCATTCTTTTCTTATGAATGTCTCAGGTTCAGGTCTTTAGCTGCCGCATGAGTTAGAGCGGCGTCGATCAGTTTTCTTGCCGAGGCCCTTCCTCTCTTCTAGGTAAGGGGCAGTTCTTTAGTTGTTGCTCTCTTTTGGATGTTTTTCTTCTTTTTCTATGGGTTCGTGTCTGAAAGTGCGCAGTTAACCTCACTAGAATTCTCTAGAGCGGGGGGGGGGGGGGGGGGGGGGGGGGGGGCGGTGAATAGAGATTTAAAAATACTTTGTGTAATTATATATATATGTGTGTAATAATCACAGATTCAAGCTTCCCACAAACCAACAAGAATTAAGCAAGTAAAGAAGAAAAATATCAAGAAGAAAATCACAGCACAACACAAAGAAATATAGTGGTTCCCCAAACTTTGGGTAGTCCACTCTTCTACCCCCTTTGGTAGGAATTCACTAACTTGCACTGAGTCTTTTGATAAGAAGACTCTTAGAACCAGACTGAGTCTTTTGATAGAACCAGATTGAGTCTTTTGATAAGGAGACTCTTAGAACCACTACAACTGAATTTTTTGAAGAGAGATTCTAAAAACTCTTTTACACAATTTGAAAATGAAATAAGAATGAGAAGAAGAAGTAGAACAAGTAGAAGAACAAAAGACAATATATGTAAGAAAGAATGTTCTTCCTAGCAAGAAGATTAGAAGCACAAGTATAGTGAATATGATCTCTCTTCTATAGTGAGAAGGAGATTGTAAGCTTTTCTATCTTTTGTGAGAGCTTTCAGAAGTTGCAGCAGAATGGCTTCAGAAGTAGGAGAAGATGAAGGCTTTTTCTTTGCTGCAGCACACTATCTCTTTTCTCAGCTTTCTCACTCTTCACTTGGGAGCTCTTCCTCTTTTTCAAATGTATGTGGTGGATCACTAGTTCTCATTCTCTGTCGACTTCCTTCTTATTTATAACTCTGTTTCAAAAGATATTGCTAAAGGAGAATAATCAATTAGCAGACAGAGAATTAGAAAGAGATAAAAGTTTCCATACTAATTTTATCTGTAGATGGAAAGAGTTTATTCTGATTTCAAATAATATCCAAATAAATATTAATCAAATTAGCCAAGAATCAATTAGAAGGAAAGACAGATTTAGAACGGCTATAAAAGAATAAAATCATTCCATAAAATTCAGATCTTTAGAAAGAAGGAAAGAAATCTGGCGTGAATGTGAATTTGGCATAGAAATCGACATGCGTCGATTACTATTCGACGTAAGCGCCGAGTTCATCCTGGCTGGACGTCGAGAGGAGAATAAGGAAGGTGCGTCGACAAAGGTGCGTCGACTTTATTAAATACGTCGACTAGAAGTCAGAGTTACGTCGACAAAGATTACGTCGAATTCTTCTTAGAGTTACTTCGACTTATTCTGAGAGAAACGTCGACTACATTTCGACGTTGCGTCGAATTCTATTCGACGCATATTTACTTAGACTAACTTTTCATTCTTAGAAATTATATTCTTCTTAATTCTAGGGGTTAAGATAAATCATTTCCCTAATAATCTCCCCCTATTTGTCTTAACCCTATTTAGAGAGAAATTGTGTCAGCTTTTAATCAACGCAGCAAAGCATTTATATAGAGAAGAAATATGCTAAGTAATCAGAAGGAATCATATAATAAGTAATTGTCTTTCACAAGATTTAAACTAGGAACTTCTTGTTATACATGAAGTTGACAAAGGCAGAATAAAGTTTCCTAGATAAATTTTCAATAGCATCAAAAATATAGCCCCTGGCTCTATCAGGATGCTCCTGGACATTTCTGATGATTGTGTGCAGTTTCTCCAGGATTTTGTCAGCATCAGGGAGAGTGTCATTTATAGAATAGCCCTTGCTGATGATAATTGCTGCCTTTTCATCAATCATCTCAATTGTAATGTTTTGAGGTTTCTTTTGTGTAGGCTTGGGCTCAGGTGGTCCTTGGTTGTCAACCTTTGGTCTGTATATTCTCTTCTCTGATTCCTGTTTTCAGACATTTTTCCTTTCCCTTTCCAGGGTGAGTCATGCCATTTGTCTAATCTTGCAGGTCTTTTAGGCTTCTTATAGGGAATGTAGATATCTTCTGCACACCCTACACCCCTTTTGTGCTTTTGCCCTTTTTCTAGGATGAGCCCTGCCTGAGGATTTTTCTTTTGATAAGCTTCAACATCAAACAATTTCTTTGGAAGTTTGATGGAAGATTCAGCAAGAATCTATTCTTTAGTCATCCCCTTCTTGATCTTTTCCAGCCAGATATTCCTTTTATCTTCTACTTCTTTCCTAGCTGCTTCTTTTTCATACAGCTCTCTTTCTCTTATTTCTTCATGCCTCGTTTCCATGTCAGGATCATGGTATTCCTTTACAGGACTGTTAGGAGTGATATTAGGCATTCTTTCAAACCTTTTTATCTCCTCAACAGCCTTTCTATATTTCTTTTCTTTTGCATAGTCTTTTCTTTCTTCTTTGGAGAACTTTTGCCAATGAGGGATGGCTTCTCTTCTTCTTTCCATTTGTCCTCTTGGTTTTTCCCTAGATAGCATTTGTGGAGGTAAAGGTAGCAGAGGAGGTAGAGATGGAGGTTGAAGTGGTGGAAGATGCAGAGGTGGAGATGTAGTTTTCTTTTTAGAAGGAGAAGGTGGAGAAGGAACTTTTGAAGGAGAGGGAATTTGTTCTGTAACCTCTGGAGGAATATCCCCAAGTAAGGGTGTCTTGAGTTTGATATAGCTAGCAGAAAAGCCAGGAGAGTGATGCTGATATTCTTCCACACACAAGGGTGCCTCAATCCAGACTTGCCCTTTTAGGTCATCAAAAAAGGCTGTTTTTTCCTCCCCCTGGACTTCTATATTTTGTACTGCAACAATCTCCCCCTGAACATATGGGGCATCTACTCTGAATGCTAAATCCACAGCATGGTCTCCTTCTGTATGGTAGGAGGAAGATTCACCAAAGTGTTTGTTGAAGGTGTAATCAGAGTGATTGGAGAAGATTTGAGCCTATGGTAAAAGAAAAAAAAATGAAGTTGGTTTAATACTTAAAGAGAGTAGTTAGAGATTGGAGAAGAGTTAGCCCTGAGCTTTAAGAAAAATATGAAACCTGGATAGGGGGGTTTCTGGAGCAACTCTCCCCCTGGTTTATATCCTTCAGAAAGGATGTAAACCATTTTGGCGACAGAGGTTGTTCTTGAAGAAGAACATGAAGCTCAGGAAGAGAAGCAGAGAGGTTGGCCAATTTGGCTTCACAGGTGGTGAGCATGTCGGCACACTCATTGGAGAAGTTGGTCAGACGTGTCTGGAAGTCATTCAAAATTTGTTCCAGAGCATCGTTTATTGTTTTGATGAGAGCAGATTGAGCAGGGGTTGGCGCCATTGATGCAGAGAGAGAGGTAGAAGACGAAGATTTTGGCGGTTTGGGAGAGTATGAGTTATGAAATAAGAGGTGTTATTTAAAGGAGGTGAAGCGTCGAAAAGGAAACATAAATCAAGGTATACTAGGTAACCAATCGTCAAAAGAAGAAGGGAAGATTTGTTTCCAGTTTTATTATGAAGTCGACGTTACGTCGAATTGGAGTCGACGCATGGTCGATGTGTCGGAGCATCTGTGACGTTGGTCATTGATGTCGACGTATGCATCAATATGGAGTCGACGCTTCGTCGAAACATTGTCAGCCTAATGTCCTGTCGACGTGGTCGTAGACTTGCGTCGAGATTATATCGACGGTGCGTCGATAAGGGATCGGCGTATCTTTGTCTTTAAGAAATCAATGCTAGCGTCGAGTTCCTCTCGACGGTGCGTCGATAGGTAATCGACGGTGCTCAGTTTTCCTGATTTATTTTAGATTTCCCCAACAATGGTGTTTACAAGCTTCCATCAAGCATTCCCAAGGTGTTGATAAAGTAAGTATGCTTAGTTTCATCTAAGGGTTTGGTAAAAATGTCTGCTCTTTGACTATCTGTAGGAATATATTCTAAGGTTATCTTACCTTTTTCTACATTGTCTCTAAGAAAGTGATGTCTGATCTCTATATGTTTGGTTCTACTATGAAGGACTGGGTTGGATGCTATGGATATAGCACTAGAGCTATCACAATAAATTTTAGAGTTATTGACTTCCAATTTATAGCCAAGAAGCTGATTTTGCATCCAGAGGATTTGTAAACAACAACTCCCAACAGCTATATATTCAGCTTCAGCTGTTGAGGTTGAGACTGAAGTTTGTTTCTTACTGAACCATGATATTAATCTGTCACCTAGGAATTGGCAAGTACCAGATATGCTTTTTCTATCAACCCTACATCCAGCATAGTCTGCATCTAAGAATCCTATTAATTCAAAATTTGTTTCTGCTGAGTACCACAGACCTAGTTCAGGTGTTCCCTTTAGGTATCAAAGAATCCTTTTTACAGAGGTGAGATGGGATTCTTTTGGATCAACCTGAAATCTAGCACATATGCAGGTTGCAAACATAATGTCAGGTCTGATAGCTGTTAGATAGAGAAGGGATCCTATGATTGCCCTATATGTCTTTTGATCTACTGATTTTCCCTTATCATCCTTTTCTATAATGGCATTAGTTGCCATAGGTATTTTCATGGTAGAGGCTGATTCCATACCAAAGTTTTTGATTAATTCTTTAGTGTATTTTGATTGTGAGATAAAGATTCCCTCACTGCTTTGTTTCACTTGTAGCCCTAAGAAATAGAGAGTTCTCCCATACTACTCATTTCAATTTTTGATTGCATCAAATTAGCAAATCTTTTACAAAGTTTGGGATGAGTGGAGCTAAAGATGATATCATCTACATAGATTTGCACAAGAAGGAGTTGATTTTTATGGGTTCTAGTAAAAAGTGTTTTATCTACTTTTCCTCTTTCAATAGAATTTTCTAAAAGGAAGTTGGAGAGAGTTTCATACCAGGCTCTAGGTGCTTGCTTAAGACCATAAAGTGCTTTGTTAAGTCTATAAACAAAGTTAGGTGAGGAGGGATTGACAAAACCTGGTGGTTGCTCTACATACACTTATTCTTAAAGGTCACCATTCAGAAAAGCACTCTTGACATCCATCTGGTAGACTTTCATCTTCATGAAGGCTGCATAGGCCAGAAAGAGTCTGATTGCTTCCAATCTGGCTACTTGAGCAAAGGTTTGATTGTAGTCTATTCCTTCTTCTTGTCTGTATCCTTGTGCTACAAGTCTTGCCTTGTTCCTGACAATTACTCTAGTGGAATCTAGCTTGTTTCTGTATACCCACTTTGTACCAATAACTGGGTAGTTTCTTGGTCTCTCAACTAGGTTCCACACTTTGTTTCTCTCAAATTGGCTTAGTTCTTCTTGCATGGCTATAATCCAGTGAGGATCACAATTTGCTTCCTCAAACTTCTTTGGTTCAACTTGAGATAAGAAGCATTGGAGCATCATCCCATTGGAGACTTGGTATCTTGTTCTTACTCCAGTATTGGGGTCTCCAATTACTTGGGATTGTGGATGATTTTTCATGTTCATCCCTGTCCTGCTTGGATTTGTCAGATGCTCTTCTCCCTCATTAACAATGGGATCATTGCCCAACTGTTCTTCCTAAACCATGTTCTCTTGTGGGAGTTGGTTTTGATTGCTCTTCTCTGAACCTTCTTCATGCTCTTGTTCAGACTCCTCACTTGGTTCCTGTAGCTGGTTTTCTTTCCCAGTGTCTCTGTTCTCTAGAGTCAGTTGTTCAAGCTGAGTCTCTATGCTGCTATCTTCCTGTGGAAAAGGATTGGTGGAAGTTTCCTCCCCCTTAAACAGCATGTTAGTTTCATCAAATATAATGTGCATAGATTCTTCAATTCTGAGAGTTCTCCTGTTATAGCATCTATAAGCTTTACTGGATGATGAGTATCCCAGAAATATTCCATCATCAGACTTCTTGTCAAACTTGGCAAGATGATCTTTCCCATTATTTAGAATAAAGCAAGCACATCCAAAAATTTTAAAGTATTTAATAATGGGTGTTTTTCCCTTCAGAAGCTCATATGGAGTTTTTGCCTTAGTTTTGTGAATAAGGCTTCTATTTAGAACATAGTTTGCAGTGTTGACTGCTTCAGCCCAGAAGGTTTTTGGCAATCCTGATTCTGCAAGTAAGGTCCTTCCTGATTCAATTAAAGTTCTATTCTTTCTTTCAGCAACTCCATTTTGTTGAGGAGTTCTAGGGGCTGAAAAACTTTGTTTAATACCTATATCCTCACAGAAACTACAAATTGACTGATTTTCAAATTCAGTCCCATGATCACTCCTGATAATTGAAACATGAGTATTGAACTAAGATTGAATCTGTCTTATGAATCTTGAGAGAATCTTATGGGTTTCAGACTTGGCCCTTAGAAAGAATACCAAGCTAAACCTAGAATAATCATCTACAATAACTAAGGTATAAGATTTTCCACCTAAGCTCTGAGTGGATATGGGACCAAAGAGATCCATGTGCAGTAAGTAGAGGATCCTAGGGGAGTCATCCTTACCAATTGGTTTGAAGGATGACTTTGTTTGTTTTCCTAGTTGGCAAGGTCTACATGGGGAGTCCTTACAGAATCTACCCTTTGGTAGGCCTCTTACTAGGTTATTCTTTGATAGTTTACTAATGGTTTTGTAGTTTAGATGACCCAGTCTCCTATGCCATAATTCACTTTTATTAATAATATTATTGAACAAACAAACTTCTGTGGGTGAGGAACTAAAGTCTACTATATATACCTTCCATTTTCTAATTCCATTAAGTACTATGGCACCAGTCTTGATATCAATAATATGGCAAAATAGTGTGGTGAATTTTACCTCATACTTACCACTGTCACATATCTGACTTATACTTATCAGATTGTGCTTCAGTCCTTTGACTACTGCCACATTCTTGAAGGTAACTTTCCCTTCTTTGAAATCTCCAAAGCCCCTGGTTTGGCCACAGCTAGAGTCTCCAAATGTCACTGGTGGTCCAATTCTATCCTCAAAATTGATTAATATGTTTTTGTACCCTGTCATGTGCATGGAGCATCCACTGTCCAAGTACCACACCAGCCTGGAGATGTGATACATCTGCACATAAAATTTTAAACATTAGTTTGGACCCTCCTAAGCTGGGGTCCATTCCTCCCAACAGTGAAAGGTTTAATAAAAGAATAAGTGGGTTTTTCAGAATATCCTTCCTCCTTTAGGGGTATTGGCTTATCATACCAGTTTTCTTTAGTAATGTTGCAGAAATAGTGTTCATAATAAAAGGAAATGGATTGAGAAGACTTTTTGGAAAAGGAGACATTTCTGTTAGATTGGTTGTGTCGATATGAATTCGACGTATGTTTAAAGTTGCGTCAGTGGAAGTCGACACTTCCTTCATTCTGTGGTTAGTTTTAGTCAAAGCATAGGAGAGATTGCGTCGATTGGGAGTCGACGTATTTTGGTGTCTGCGTTGATTAGAAATCGATGCATTATTCGACGCACGTCGATAATGATTCGACGCAAGTTTGTTTCTCTTCTGAGGATATTTACCTAGGATTCCTTCATGCATAGTGAGATTATTTTTGTTAAAAACAGTGGTTGTTTCTGGATTTTCTTGTGATCTTTCTCCTGTCAAATGATTCTCCCTAGTGAAGTGAATAGGATGTCTCCAGACAGATTTGCTGGGTGATTGAGGTTTGGGTTCTAAGTCAGTGTTATATTCTAGTTGTCTAAATCTATCAGTGAGATTGTTAGAGATATTCTTGAGCTTCTGACTTATGCCATTTAGAGAGTCTTCAAAGGCTTTTGCCTTTGCTAGCTCCTTTCTTAGTGCTTGATTTTCAGTATTGATTTTATCTAGTTGCTCCTCTGAGAGTCCTAGACTGAGCTTATAGTTTTTATGTTGTGTATTTATTTGTTTGAGATTGTTTAGTTCATTTCTTAGTTCCTTTACTTCTTTCTCAGATTTGACTAGATCTAAACAGAGTTCTTTAAAACTATTTTTGAAATGAGTGGAAGAGAAATCTATATCATCAAATATATTTACCAGAGATGTATCTTCAGGCTTTTCAGTAGCCATCAAACAGGTTTCCTCTTGCTTAGCCTTTTCCTGGTCATCTTCAGATGAGGTACTTCCTTCAGATTTTGAATCACTCCATGATTGAGCAATGAACCCTTTCTCTTTCTTCTTCTTCTTCTTCTTTAGATCTGTTCTTTTCAGATCTTTCTTATTGCTGATCTCTTTAGGACATTCAGGTGCAATGTGTCCAGGTTTCCTGCAAGAATAATAGATAATCTCTTTATTAGGAGTTTTGTCATACCTTGTTTTTGAGACTCTCCTTCTGGATCCTTCTATTTTGATCCACTTCTTGAACCTTCTGGCCAGCAGACTGATCAGCTCTTCATCATTTGTTGAGGGTTCACCTTCAGTAGCCTTCAAAGCAATGCTCTTTTCTTTTGAGAGTGGAGGAGCCTTTTCTTTCTCTTCTTTCTCAGCTCTTGTTTTCAACAACTGTTCATAAGATCTTAATTTATCCAACAGGACATCTGTTGAGATTTCTTTTTGACTTCTGGAGTCTTTAATTGGCCAGATTCTTGAATCCCAAGAGCTTGGGAAGCAAGTTAGTAATTTGTCATTTATCTCAGTGAGAGATATGTCCTTTTCAAGTGTTCTTAACTTATTTACTATGAGGTTGAATCTGGCATACATGTCTGCAACACTTTCACTTTCTTTCTTCTGGAAGTTTTCATATTGAGAGATGAGTAATGCCTTTCTGTCCTTTCTCTCATCAGCACTTCCTTCTACCATTTTAGAGAAAGCCTCCCATATTTCCTTAGTTGACTCACATTCAGCAATCTTTTGGAAGATTTCATCTGAGAGGGTTGAGACTAGGATGCTCATAGCCTTGGCATCATATGCTTGGGCTTTCTTTTCTTCATCTGTCCATTCAGCCTTTGGAGCAAGTGTTTCAGTTACTTTTCCACTTGAGTCCTTTCTGAATGGCTTGGGAAGACCTGTCATAATAATATCAAATAATTCCCCATCAATAGAGTTTAGATAAATTTTAATTCTTGTTTTCAAAAGTGCAAACTTTTCAAGGTTGCAAATTGGTGGTCTGGTGGAAGCATAATCTTTGATTTGTGCCATGTGAAAAATAATTTTTAGAAATATATATATATATGAGAGGTAGGATCTTTTTGATCAAGGAGTTAACCTTTTTAGATCAACCTCGCTCTGATACCAATTGAAAGTGCACAGTTAACCTCACTAGAATTCTCTAGAGGGGGGTGAATAGAGATTTAAAAATACTTTGTGCAATTATATATATATATGTGTAATAATCACAGATTCAAGCTTCCCACAAACCAACAAGAATTAAGCATGTAAAGAAGAAAAATATCAAGAAGAAAATCACAGCACAACACAAAGAAATATAGTGGTTCCCCAAATTTTGGGTAGTCCACTCTTCTACCCCCTTTGGTAGGAATTCACTAACTTGCACCGAGTCTTTTGATAAGGAGACTCTTAGAACCAGACTGAGTCTTTTGATAAGGAGACTCTTAGAACCAGACTGAGTCTTTTGATAAGGAGACTCTTAGAACCACTACAACTGAATTTTTTGAAAAGAGATTCTAAAAACTCTTTACACAATTTGAAAATGAAATAAGAATGAGAATAAGAAGTAGAACAAGTAGAAGAACAAAAGACAATATATGTAAGAAAGAATCTTCTTCCTAGCAAGAAGATTAGAAGCACAAGTATAGTGAGTATGATCTCTCTCCTATAGTGAGAAGGAGATTGTAAGCTTTTCTCTCTTTTGTGAGAGCTTTCAGAATTTGCAGCAGAATGGCTTCAGAAGGAGGAGAAGATGAAGGCTTTTTCTTTGCTGCAGCACACTATCTCTTTTCTCAGCTTTCTCACTCTTCACTTGTGAGCTCTTCCTCTTTTTCAAATGCATATGGTGGATCACTAGTTCTCATTCTTTGTCAACTTCCTTCTTATTTATAACTCTGTTTCAAAAGATATTGCTAAAGGAGAATAATCAATTAGCAGACAGAGAATTAGAAAGAGATAAAAGTTTCCATACTAATTTAATCTGTAAATGGAAAGAGTTTATTCTGATTTCAAATAATATCCAAATAAATATTAATCAAATTAGCCAAGAATCAATTAGAAGGAAAGACAGATTTAGAACGGCTATAAAAGAATAAAATCATTCCATAAAATTCAGATCTTTAGAAAGAAGGAAAGAGATCTGGCGTGAATGTGAATTTGACATAGAAATCAACGTGCGTCGATTACTATTCGACGTAAGCGCTGAGTTCATCCTGGCTGGACGTCGAGAGGAGAATAAGGAAGGTGCGTCGACAAAGGTGCGTCGACTTTATTAAATACGACGACTAGAAGTCAGAGTTACGTCGACAAAGATTACATCGAATTCTTCTTAGAGTTACTTCGACTTATTCTGAGAGAAACGTCGACTACATTTCGACATTGCGTCGAATTCTATTCGATGCATATTTACTTAGACTAACTTTTCATTCTTAGAAATTATATTCTTCTTAATTCTAGGGGTTAAGATAAATCATTTCCCCAACAGTGTCAGTTGTTGACGCCCATAGCTCTAGTTTGCTTGTGCTAGTTTACTTGCTAGTTGTTTTGCTGTTACTTTCAGGTTGTTTACCTACTTGCTCTCTGGGAAGCTTTATGCTAGGATGCATTTGTTACTTTTTGATATAAAAATGTCATTCTTGCATATCATGGTTTTAATTAAATGTCACGTACTTTGAAGATCGTAGAAAATACTTTCTTACTATACTAAACATAGACATGTGCATATCATTTCTGGGATGTGGATCTTCATGCTCATGTAGGCTAAAAACAAACCTTTTTTCTGCTGCGTATGTATAGCTTTCTGCTTGTGGAGTAGTGATCCACCGGACCGAGGGACACGGTCTTAAGCAAAAATGTAAAAAAAATTTTAATCCAGGCACATTTATGTCTATTGTAAAATAATCGTAAGGAGTGTTTGCCAGAGCGTCGGTAGTTGTCCCCTGCTTGACGTGGCATCACAACGCGTATTTTCCCCTTGCTCTGATAACATGTATTAAATTCATGGGAAAATGCGGGTTGTGACAGTTGGTATCAGAGGGAGGTTAGTCGGGTTGCTGTGATAGTCTAGTTGCCCGGTTAACCGTCTGGTGAGAATCGTCATTCATTGCATACACACACCGAAGGGTCATCAGTATGTCTTTGCTGAAGCACGAACACTACACTCATAGCATGATAAGAAGTATACGGAGCATATTATGTAGTATGGGATGCATAATATGTGTCTGTATATGGATCCTCATAGGTGACAACATACGACTGTTATGTAGTATGGGATGCATAACGTAGGTCGCATGCGTGTCCATTAGATTTTCTTTTTCGTTGCATGCGATAATATGTAGTATGGGATGTATAAGATCGCATGTATAAGCCGCTCATAACATGCATTAAGGCCTTTTTAGATTACATAGCACTGCATATACATCATAACATAGCATTAGCACACGTGCCAAGCTAAAGACATACATGATGACGCTCGTACACCCATGATTTGAAATAAAATTTGGCATTCATGCATTATATTATATGCACACAAGTTGATAGGATGATGGTGTATCATCCTAAGTTTAGCATAATACCATTTCATAAATTCCCAGAGCAAGGTAACAGCAAGAGCAAGTATCTACTCTTTCCTGGTCTGTATCGAGTTAGGAAATTCTAGTTCCTAGCTGTTGCGTCTTAAGCTAGGTGTTTTGAGGTGTTCGTTCGTAATTGCAGTCGATGACTCCAGACCGTAGTGCGTCAGAGTCGGCTCCCCAGTCAGAGGGTGAGTCTTTGGGTGCGCGCAGTGAAGCGGTAATTGCGTAGTGGCGTCAGAGTAACGAGGCGTTATCGAGGCAGGTGGTCGGGATGCAGGCGTAAATTCAGACTTTGATGGCGGCTATGGCACCGCCACTGCCTCAGCAGCGGAAGTTGGATCGAGGAGAGGCCGAGTTAAGTGTAGTAGCCAAGGAAGGAGAGCAGTTTTCCTCCTGGTGATTCCGGGATAGATTCTAATCTAATTCTTAACTTTCAGCTTTGGTTCTAGTTTGTTTTCTCTCGTTTAGTTGCGTATCCAACCTTATAGGAGAATTTAAGGTAAATAATCTTTAGGCGCACGTTCCTTTCGATTCGGGTGTTACCCACTCGTGCGTGGCTTGAACTTTAGTAGAGCGTCGTGGTTTGACCCTCGATCGGGTTGGTGATCCCCTTAGTGTTAAGTTTCCCCTCTGTTGTTTCTGTGGTGTCGAATCAGGGATTTCAGAGTTGTCCTACCCTCTTAAGTGGTTTCTTAGCTTTGCTAATCTATGGGTGCTAGACCTGGAAGTTTTTGGATGTGATGTTGGGTTTGGTCTGGTTGTCCAGGTTTGATGCTGTTATCCAACGCAAGGAAAAGCGTTTGGATTTTTAAGCTGGTCATCGGTCAACCCTCGAGCCTGTTTGGCTTTCCGCGCAATGTTTCCCCGATTGTTTTTGCGGTGTGTGCTCGGAGCCTTTAGTTTTCGGCTGTTTTGCCTACCTTGTTTCTATGTTAGAAACTGGTAGCAGTTTGTCGGGTATCGATGATTTTTCCTGTGGTGCAAGAGTTCGCTGATGTCTTCGCCGTTGGTCTCCCTTGTTTTCTACCTGTGAGAGTTGAGGAGTTTTTTTCTGACCTTGAGCCGGGTACTTGTCCTATTGCTAAGGCACCGTACCCTTTGGCCCCGCGTGTGTTGCGAGAGTTGCGTACTCAGTTAGATGAGTGGTCGCAGTGTGGCTTTTTTCTGGCCTAGTTCCTTGCCCTGGAGTGCTCTCGTCTTGTTCGTAAAGAAGAGAGTTAGTTCGGTGTTTTCGAAGGCTGATCTTCGTGTAGGCTTCCTTTAGTTGGGGTTCCGCGATTCGTTTTCTGTTCTCGGTTTGGACATTTCGAGTTCTTGGTAATGTCCTTTTCTTTTTGGGTAATCTTATCCGCATCTGCTTTCCTAGCCCTTTTCGGTTAGCGTTTCTATCTAGCGAGTGTGAGCTTACCTCTCCCTTTGTACTTTTTCATTCTTCTGTATTCTAAGTTTGGTTCAAAGTTTCGGGGCGAAACTTTTTGTTGGGGGGGGGGGGGGGGGGGGGGGGGAGGGGGGCTGTTAACGCCCCGGGTTTTTCTTATAATTTTTTTAAAACATATGGAATTAATGATAATTAAATGAAAGCGAGATTTTAATTCAGGGCGTCGATGCGTAGGGGCATTACCGTTTTCGGAAACGTCGTCGTTCGTCGAGTCGTTTATGCAATACACGTTAAGAAAATATCTATTTAGAAATATATATGTATATATTTAGAGTTTTGAATGTAAATGTGTATATAAATATGTATATATGTATACATATGTAATTATTAGCGTGCATAAAAAAATTTATATATAACCATGCTCTTATAAATGTATACGAATACATGTATTCCCTTGGGTATGCATACTTGAAGTTTATTAGGTGAAGGGTTTTGTGTAGGGTGCTACATTTATACTATTATATGTATATACATTTGTATAGGGGTATATAAACATACATATATATATGTAAATCTTATTTATACAAAACTATATATATATACATTATATATGGTGTGCAGGTTATATAAAGAAAAAAAACAGAGAGAGGGGTTTATATATATGTACAATACGCATTATATATCATCATTGGTGCAAATTTTTTTGAGTGCACATATACCTATGCAGAGAGTCTTGGGTGCGGCAACTTCTAATTTTCCTCATTTCTCCCCCTTTCCCCCGAGCAAACTTGGATCGTTTTGGTAGAGAGAGGGAGCGAGGGTTTCGTCGGAGCCGCCAGGAATCGCAGAGTTAGGCCGTCGGTGGGGTTGTGGGTGGTTGTCGGGCCCTGTCTTCGTCGCCGGGGCTGAGCTAGCAGTCGGTCCTCGCCGTGTTTGCCGCGATTTGGCGGGGTCGCCGGTCGATTTGAGGCAAGAAATCCTTTTCCTCCTTCCCCTCCCCTCTTTTCTTCTGCATAACTGATTTTGGCTGTGATTATGGGGTAGGCAGGCCCCTTCCTGATGCTCGGTTCTTACCTAGATTTATGCTGGATATTCGTGGTTATTATGCTTGAAATTTCTGGATATCTGTCTTGGTGATACCTGCTAGCTGGTTAATCTTGCAATTTCTAATCCTAATCAGTGGTTAATGTCGCATTTCATTTAAAATCGGGATGGTTTTTCTTGGTGATACCTGCTAGCTGGTTAGTCTTGCATTTCAGTTAAAATCCGGATGGTTGTGTTGTTTTTTTCTTGGTTATCCATGCTCGGTTATTGGGCTAGTTCCTAGTGGCGATCAGTTGGCTAATCCTGCCTTTCATTTAGAAATCTGGATGGATAAAATGCATACTTCTATGCTTGTTCTGTGCTTTTCCTTAGAGGCTGTTTGGGTATGCTCCAGGGATTTTATTTTTCAGAAAATTTTGTTTAGGGGCTGCTATATAACATTCCTGTTTGGGTTTATTTTGGGGCTGCTCCTTGCTTTTGTCTAATGAGGGGGCTGTTGTTATTTTAATGAGGGGGATGCCTTCGGGTTGTAAGTGTTGACGATTCAAGTTCCGTAGTCGACGCATAGCTTAAGTTTATTTCTGCTCTTTGACTCTTAATTGCTTTGGTTATACGGCCTTGAGTATAAGAGAATACGGTTGTCAAGTTCGGCAATTATTTTTAACGTCAGCTAAATTATAAAATCCCTCTTAGCCTCGTTCTAGTAGCTTACTTGTTGAGGTCTTTACTTGCTTTGGTGCTAAACCGCACTGCGGCTTCAATTGAGTTTGGATAGTTTTGTTAACTTCAGCTTTGATGTTTTGGCGGGCTAAATTTCCTGGGAATGTCTCGTGTTAATTCCCAAAGTTTTTGGCAAAGTGATTAAATTTCTGTATCTTGGAAGTCGTGTAGATGTATTTCGGTTTCAAGCTTTATAACCGCTTCATATTATTGTCCGCCTCACTCTTATAGTTAAGTGATCAAATACTATTTTATGGCCTTATACTTAAGGTGCAAATGCTAAAGTTTATTTCCCTATATCAAATATAAGATCTTCCTTGAGCGTCAAACCAAGCTTGTTGCTGATGAGTTCATGTTGGAGAGTGGTTTTGGTCTGGAGAGTGAGTGGACGTACGATCCCTCACCATAGTGGTTTCAGACTGGAGTGTGGACGGATATTGAGGCCCCCACCACAGTTCTTTTAGCTTGTTAGGCATTAGCTTGGTATGGCTGTCTTTTCTTCTAGTGGCTAGATGCCCCGGTTTGGGGATGCTCTTTTGGCTTATGCTTTATACGAGGAAATTGTTTAATTCGAGCCTTACCTATAGCTAACCATCATATTTATCATTTTATAGTTTCCCTCCTTTCTTCTTCCTTGTCTGCCTGACTGGTTGATTTTTGGTTAGTGGCAGTTGTGTTTCCTTTTTGGGTCTTGTTTGGTGTTTTGGGTCCTTGATCCTTGCTGTCATCCCCCTTAGAATCTGGATAGCTTTTATACCTGTTTAGCTATGCTACCAGGTAGTCTGATAAGACTTCGCTATGTTTAGAAAAGTTTGCTCGCCCTAAGATCGTGCAATTTCTTCTTCTTCTTCTTCTTCTTTTATGAAGTTTCCCGTCGACTTTGATATGAGTCTTTCTCGTCGACTTTGATATAAGTCTTTCTCTTCGACTTTGATATAAGTCCTTCTCATCGATTTCTTCGCTTATTCTGAATTGTTTCCTCATATATTATATGTTCTTTCGCCGGGTGATCCCGGGTATCTTAAGCGATGTTATCAAGCATTTTAGTCTTTTCATTGAGACTTTTTAGATGAAGCTATGCTTTATTCTTTGAGTTGTCCGGTATTTGATTGGTGACCGGTTATGGTATTGTTTCTTGCCTTATTCGTCATATTGTTATGAGAAGTTCGTTGGGAGTCAAGTTTGGACTCACCAAGTGTTTTCAAATGAATCATTGCGTAGTGTTTATTTCTTTGTGACCCTATCCTTAGGGTGTTATGGTGCTGATATCTCGGGTTACGTCCCGTGTCTTAATTAAAACTTAATTTGATTATTTAGAACCTTTGTCTTAAGCCTTGCACGGTGGGTAGTTTTGGGTGGCAGTGGATAAAGGACCACCACCCGGTATTGGCTTTTTGGGTGGCAGTGGATAGAGTACCACCACCCGGATTTGGTTTTTGGGTGGAAGTGGATAAAGGACCACCACCCGGTTTTGGGCTGCGGGCGTTAGTGGAAAATACCACCGTCGCAGTGCCTTCTTTTGGGGGATGCTTTTCCCTCGAGCTTATCAGTCTCAAGTTCTTATAAACATATATGCGTATATATGTGTATTATGATATTATATATATGACCATCACATCTGAGCCGCAAGGGCGGACACGTGGTGGGCTTTGATTGTGTTGACTATTACCTTCTGGTGCATGCTTCTTTTTTTCTTACCGAGTGCACTCGTTTGAGCTGGCTCGGGTTATTGTAAGATTATAGATGTTTATCTGCTTAGTTTTTCCTTCCTGTACTCTTCTACTTCTGGTGCTGCTAACCTTGGTTTTCTTGCACCCCTTTGGGCTGAGGCTTTCTTTTCTTATGAATGTCTCGGGTTCAGGTCTTTAGCTGTTGCAGGAGTTAGAGCAGGGTCGTTCAGTTTTCCTGTCGAGGCCCTTCCTCTCTTCTAGGTAAGGGGCAGTTCTTTAGTTGTTGCTCTCTTTTGGATGTTTTTCTTCTTTTCTATGGGTTCGTGTCAGTTGTTGACGCCCGTAGCTCTAGTTTGCTAGTGCTAGTTTACTTGCTAGTTGTTTTGCTGTTACTTTCAGGTTGTTTACCTACTTGCTCTCTGGGAAGCTTTATGCTAGGATGCATCAGTTACTTTTTGGTATAAAAATGTCATTCTTGCATATCATGGTTTTAATTAAATGTCATGTACTTTGAAGACCGTAGAAAATAATTTCTTACTATGCTAAACATAGACATGTGCATATCATTTCTGGGATGTGGATCTTCATGCTCATGTAGGCTAAAAACAAACCTATTTTCCGCTACGTATGTATAGCTTTCTACTTGTGGAGTAGTGATCCACCGGACCGAGGGACACGATCTTAAGCAAAAATGTAAAATTTTCTTTTTAATCCAGGCACATTTATGTCTTTTGTAATATAATCGTAAGGTGTGTTTGCCTGAGCGTCGGTAGTTGTCCCCTGCTTGACTTGGCATCACGACGCGTATTTTCCCCTTGCTCTGATAACATGTATTAAATTCGTGGGAAAATGCGGGTTGTGACAATGAAGTAGAAAAGTAACAAAAGTTGTATACTAACACATACCTGTCACCACATCACTTTGCTTGATGGCCTCCTTCTTGCCAAGGTTGTACACCCTGGGCTGGGCTGGAGCAGCATGGGATGCAGTTGACTTCACCACCTTCACTTTCTCCATCGCATAAGCCACAGCCGCCTTCTTGCCGCCATAACATTCTCGGGTTATATGACCTGGCTTACCATAATTATAACAGATGAGTGGGCCTCGCCCAGTGGTCACACCCGAAGTAGCAGATTGAGCTGATCCAGAAGGTCGGGCTCTGTTCCTCCAACTGCCTCGCTCAGACTTCACAGAGCTCGGTGCTTTGAACTCTGAATTTACCACTGCTAACTCCTTCCTACTCTGGGACCGCTTCATATCCTTTTCTAAGGAATGAGCTGTATTGACCAGGGTCATAAACCCCTGTGTCATTAGCCCCGACAGAAGGAACCGCAACTCTTCCCGCAGACCTTCATAAAACTGATTGGTCTTCCGAGCTTCATCGGCAAAGGTCGCTCCTGCATATCGCCCCAACCGGGTAAACTCATGCAGGTAATCCTCAATCATATGATCACCTTGAGTTAGACGGTTGAACTGATTCTCCATCTCAATCTGTAGAGCAGGTGGGAGGTACCGCGCTAAGAACATTCCTGAGAACTCGTCAAACGAGATGTCCGCCAGCTGCCTTCCTGCCAGCTGATGCAACTCTATCTCGTCCCACCACAGTTGTGCCTCCTCATCAAGTAGGAAGGTTGCCAAAGTAACCTTCTGCCCTTCCTCCGTATCAGTGGCCTTCAAGGTCTTGCGCACCCTCGATAGCCAATCCTCAGCTTGCGTCGGGGTTCCTGCCCCCGTGAACGTAAGAGGATGGAAACTTAGAAAGTACTGCAGCTGTTGGTCCGGAGATCTTTGTGCCCTCACCGGCACTGGCCTTTCAATCACAGGTTCAGCTGCCACAACCGGCACTGGAGCCGCCCCAACGGTAGGAGGCAGTTCAAGGAGCCCTCCAGGTTGTGTAGTGAACATAGCAAAAACTACTTTAGCTACCATCCTTACTATCTCAGCAGAAGGAGGAGTTGGCACCGCAGCTGGTGCACTGCTCGCAGTCGAACGCGGGGGTCAAGATGGCCCCACTCCTCTCCCAGCCGCCTACACATGTGCAAAAAACACAATTAGCGACTAAGAGATAACATGGATCAATAAAGGAACACATATGTTCCATCCCAATGCTACACACATACATGTAATCCATTCCTAAAGTGGACAGTTACTGGATACTTACATGAGTTAACGGAGACGCACACACGTGCTCACCACCCCTTAAAAGAATTCGACCACGAATTCAGACAGAAAGGGAACGAGACCCATAGCTGATACCAATTTGCAACACCCTCCCTATTATATAGCATATAGCAGTAGGTATGGCCGGACCCCACGCCATATGAAATGAACAGAAGAGCATGTTACTTAATTAGCATTAAACAGTTAAGATTATAACCATCTCAGCCCACAGAGTCGCATAACGGAAGCACTTAATTTCAGATAAAACCAGTTCATACATTGTCCACATTAGCAAATAGGAATGAAATACATCAAGTTATTTACAAGATTTGTTCACAACATGTTTAAAATAAAGGTGGCTTCCAAACATCGGCACGCAGGCCGGCCACACATGAAAACAGTAAACAAATCAACACGGCCATCGAGGTCCAGCTCAGCATAGCACAACAAAGCAGCAGGGGCTTCAGCCCGCTATTTCCCGCTAGCCTCGCCAGGACCTGTACAAACAAATCCACCAAGCGGTGGGAAAACAAGTAATCGGTCAGCTTTAGCTGAACCAGGCTTATAACGACCCCACCCCATGCTCAGGGCAGTGGTGCTCCTTCCCTGAAGGCAAGCAACAACAGTATATATTTCACAGGTGCGTCTAAGCACTGCATAGAAACATTCATCACACGGTGACATCAAGTCACGCGCTTTGTGCACTCACGGCACGCCATCCACAAGTCCTTTTTCAACTTGGATTCACATTATGAGCCGCGACCATCAAGACTAGCACTACCTTACGATTTCTAATCCAGAATTCCCTCAGTGAACACGGAGGAGCGACCTCATCACTGATTGGCTATGTAATGGGTTCGGTTCATCTTGTGCCTACGCTCATAAATGTCAGGATTCAACTAAGCCTCACACGGGTTTGGCTTCCCCTTGTGCCCGTCAAACTGTAACCTCACAGGGTCATCACCTCAGCCTCAGGGGCAAGGTCCAAACACGATAAGTAATCTCAATGATTACTATCTCCGGTGTTACTTCTTAACGATGGGCGTTAGCCCTTAACGCTGGGCGTTAGCCCTTAACGCTGGGCGTTAGCCCTTAACGCTGGGCGTTAGCCCTTAACGCTGGGCGTTACTCTTAATGCTGGGCGTTAGCTCATTTCTGGGTAATTTCTGGGCAACACCTCCAGAACTCACTACAACACGTCTCAGTACTCAGAACCCAAAAAACACAACATATGGCGTTACCTCCGGCGTTAGCTATAACGCCTAGCGTTAACGAACAGAATAGCAAGCAACATCACCAATCCAGACCAACCTGTCCAGATGGGCTTCACAGCATGCCTATGTCCGTACTACCATTATGGACTTTATATGCAAGTTTTGTGGGGATAAGATCAACCCACTGGAAGAACCCATCTACTAATTAGCAGAATTCTTCCTAAGCATGCAAATCAAAGGACTCACATGTCCAAAGATGAAGGGAGGAGAATCGTTACACTTGGTGCTTGTTTCGGTGCCATATAACCGAAAGGAAATCGGCTGGAATCTTTTGAAACAACTTCCTCTCCACTGAATCGACGATGGGACAAACACACAAGCAATCTCCTCCACAGATTTGCCCTCGGCACAACGTACGACTAGATAAAAGAGACCTCCTTCCTTTTGGTCACGACTTCTCTGCCTTTGGAAAGAGCTTGGAATCAGAACATAGAAGGGAAACTGCAATTGGATGCCTTTTATATTTTCTTAGCTAACGTCGGTGTTAGCACTTAACGTCGGGCATTATCCCCTAAGGTGGTGGCCGAACTTATCCATAGCCGCTGACCAGCCGCTTAAGGAAAATCGATGGGAAGCTAACGCTGGCGTTAGCCCTAACGCCAATCGACATCCCGTCCCGTCGATTGGGCTATGGTCCCGTCGACCCATCGACATGCTTAAGTCCTTGGCTAATGCCTGGCGTTAGCAATAACGCCTGGCGTTATCTCTCAGACTTATCAACCTGCTGAATTCAGTGCACTGGAAATTGAGGTGTTGCATGATGTTTGAACTTCAGAGAAAACAGGAGATTTTTTAAATGTTGAGCTACCGTCGGCGTTAGTGGCTAGCGCCGGGCGGTAGGGCTCACTTTGATATCCGAGCCCAAAGTTTCCAGAACCATAACATTGGTTTCCCAAAATCATATCCAGAGATTTTTGGCCCATTCCAAATTTTTTTATGGCCATATTGAGATCATGATTTTGTTTTTTAAGAGATGTATTTTCTTGTACAATCAAAACACATTTATTTTCAAAACCATTTTTGTTATTTTCAATTTGTAAGAGAGAGGTTTTTAGTTTTCTGTTTAAGTCCCCCTTTTCTTTTGCAATAGTTTTGATTTGTGAGAGGGCCTTAGAAAGAGAAACTTTAAGTTCTTTTGCCTTATATAAGTAGTGCTCACACTCTTGACATGAAACCTTTCTCTTTTCAAGGGAAATTAAATTTTTAGTAAAATTATGATTTTCTTGATGATAGATTCATTTTCACGATTTAAAATAATATTATCTTTTATACTTTTATCATAGGATTTGCAAGTTTGAACAAATTTATCATAGAGTTCTTCGAAGGTGGGAGGAGTTACCTCGGTGTCGCTAAGAACACTGGTGTCGTCATCGTTATTTTTTGCCATTAAGCATAAGTTTGCTTCCTCCTCGCTGCTTGACTCAGATTCGCTTGATTCTTTAGAGGAAGAATCATCCCAAGTTGCGTCTTTCAATACTTTCTTTTTCTCCTTCGCTTTGTATTGTTCTTTTTGCTCCTTTTGATACTTCGGGCACTGGCTCCGAATGTGCCCGGTCTTTCTGCAGTGGTAGCACTCCGGTGGTGGTCTTTCTCCTTCGTCTTCGCTTCCTTTTTCTTTCTTAGATGAAGAGGAAGATCCTTTTTGTCGAGCATCCCTTTGGAAGTATTTTCGGAAGGTGTTCCTCCTCTCCGGATTCCTAATGAACTTCCTAAAGTTCTTCACCAGGAGCCCTTCTTCATCTATATCATCATCTTCGATGCTCTCCTTCTTTGATTTTAGTGCCAGCGCCTTTTTCTTTGGCTCTTTGTTGTATTCATCGTGTTGAATCTGGAGTTCTACCTCATGGGTTTTGAGATTCCCAATAAGGTTCTCGATCTGGAGCGTTCTTAGGTTGTGCGACTCTGAGATCGCCGTCACCTTTGGATTGAACCTTGGAGGTAGAGAGCGAAGAATTTTCCTGACCAAGTCCCCGTTTGAGTAGATCTTTCCAAGTGCTCTTGAAGCATTGACGATCTTGGTGAAGCGAGTGTACATCGAGTTGATGTCCTCTTCGGTATCCATCCTGAATTTTTCATATCTAGACTCCAGTTGGAATAGCTTTGCATCTTTTACCTGCGATGTACCTTCATGAGTAACTTCCAATTGATTCCAAATATCATAAGCAGTTACACATGCAGAAATTCTATTAAACTAAGTTCTATTTAAAGTGCAATATAAAGCGTTCATTGCCTTAGCGTTATTTTTGCACCTTAGTTTATCGTTATCATCCCATTTATCCTTAGGTTTTAGTAACATCGCCTCTCCCACTATAATTGTAGGAGGAGAGTACCGAACTTCTACCATGTTCCATACTTCCACATCCATGGTCATAAGAAAACACATCATTCAATTTTTCCAGTAGTTGAAATCTGACCCAGAAAAAAGAGGTGGTCGACTAACACCTTGACCCTCCGGAAAAGCGAGAACATGAGACGCCATTATTCCTGGTTGTTAAGCCGATTGGAATAAAACCCCTCTGATACCACTTGTTGGATCGGTAGGCGCCCTTAGAGGTGGGGGTGAATAAGGGTTTTAAAACTTTCTCTTATATTATGAATATCTTGAAATAATAAGTGATTAAGAAGGTGAGAAATCAAACAAAACAATTGAAATAAAGTAGAGACATGCTTTATTAATATGAAATATGGTTTTACAAAAGTTGATTTCTATAACGCTAGAAATCGGTGGCGAATAATAATAAACTCTTTTTATTTTCTATCCCGACTCGCATCTCCACAAATCGGCGGCCCTAGCCGATCCTTCCCCGGATTCGTCCTCAAGCCGCTCTAGCCAATCCAACCGCGGATATAGCCTTGAGCACACCCTAGACCTAACATAGATCTAGTCGTCAACACGAGGCAAATTTCAGCCCTAAGTCCTACCCAGACCTAGTCGCCAACACGAGGCGAATTCTCTAACGGTTAACAAGGAAAATGAAATGATAATAATAAAAACTCCCTCTTGAAGAACTTCTGAAGTTGGAGACAATGATCCGCTTTAGGATAAGAGTTATTGAAGTGGACGTCGTTTGGATTCGGTGTGAAGATGTCCTCCTTCAGAAATTTGCAAAGCTTTGGTGGAAGATCAACTTTCGGCCAAATCATGCTCTGGAATTCTAGCACTCAACCTCTCTCTCTGATGTGTGTCTGAAATGAGAGAAGAGGGGTCCTTTTTATAGCCTCACCGCTAGTGCCTGCGCTACCGCTACCGCCGGCGCTATCCCATATTTGGACATATTCGGCGCGGAAGAATCTTCAATTCGAGGAAACATTTTTGCCTTGCCTCTTGTGCTCCGCGCTACCGCCTGCGCTATCTGCTACCGCCTTGCGCTAGCGCCTTCTAAATGTACTCACGAGATTGCACTGATCATCGCTAGCACCGGGTGCTATGTGCTACCGCCGGCGCTAGTGGTCATGTTGGATTTGTTGGCTCAATTTTGGGGCAACCTTCTTATGTTATCCTTGAGTCATATGGACTTTATTTCCTGCACACTTAAACACACAAGATCAAATACACATAGGATTTGTTATTCTCAAACCTAGGAGATGTGAAAGACCATGTTTCAACACTTATTTGGTCCTATGGTAGTGCACAGCCTAGGAGGAATGGCTTATACATTAATTATTGTTGATGACCACTCTAGATTTGCTTGGGTGTTCTTTTTGAAACACAAGTCTGATACCCTAAGTACATTCAAGAATTTTTTTCAAACAAATTCAGAATGAAGTAAACAGCTCTGTGGTCAAAATCAGAAGTGATCATGGAACTGAATTTTAGTCTGGGTCAATGACCAAATTATGTGAGGAAGAAGGTATCTTACAAGAGTTCTCTTCTCCCAGAACTCCCCAACATAATGGGGTGGCTGAGAGGAAAAATAGAACACTTATTGAAGCTGGCAGAACCATGCTAAGTGACTCCTCTCTCCCAGAATACCTTTGGGCTGAGGCAGTTAACACTGCATGTCATGTGCAAAATAGAGCACTCATCAATAAGAACCATAATAAGACTCCTTATGAGCTAATTAAGGGTAAGAAGCCAACACTAGCTTACTTCAAAATCTTTGGAAGTAAATGTTATGTGCTGAAAAACAATAAGCATATTACCAAATTCTCTGAAAAGAGCTATGAAGGTGTCTTTGTAGGATATAGCAAGCATAGCAAGGCCTACAGAGTCTTCAATAAATATGCTCTTACAATTGAGGAATCTGTTCATATTATTTTTGATGAGAGAAGCATGCTGCATAATCCTTCCTCTAGTTCATCCAATGCAGGAATTGAAGAAAAATTAGAGAACCTCAAAATCAGAGAAAAGGAAATAGATGAGAAGAAGGAGTTTTACACAATGGTGTCTATTCCAGAATCAGTAGAAGAATCAACTGAAGAACCAAATCTCCAAAATGAGATTCATGAAGCAGAAGTTGAAGAAGCTACTGAAACAAGAGAACCAGCAAGAGTAATGTCTATTGCTGTGAGACATCTCAGAAATCATCTAGCAAATTAGATAATTGGTGAGCTCACTGATGGAGTGAGAACCAGAAGAAATGCACTAAATGAAAACTTGCACCTTAGTTTTTTATCCCAACTTGAGCCCAAGAAATTTGAGGAGGCCAACAGAGACCAATTCTGGGTTATGACTATTCAAGAAGATCTAAATCAATTCAAAAGGTGCAAGGTATGGAAACTTGTCCCAAGGCCACGAGGGCATAATATCTTTGGGACAAAGTGGGTCTACAGAAATAAGATGGATGAAGCTGGATTGATTGTAAAGAACAAAGCAAGGCTGGTAGCTCAGGGATACAAGCAGGAGGAAGGCATAGACTTTCATCAGACATTTGCACCTGTTGCTAGATTGGAGGCCATCAGAATCTTTCTAGCCTATGCTGCATATAAGGGGCTCAAAGTCTATCAAATGGATGTCAAATTAGCATTTCTAAATGGAAATCTAAAAGAGGAAGTCTATGTAGCTCAACCACCAGGTTTTATCTCTCCAACCTTCCCTGATCATGTGTATTTCCTCAAGAAAGCCTTATATGGGCTAAATCAAGCCCCAAGGGCTTGGTATGAGACACTGCCTACCTTTATCCTTGAAAATAAGTTCTCAAGAGGTAAAATAGATAAGAATCATTTCTTGAGAGAGTTGAAGGGTCAGATATATGTTGATGACATTATATTTGGATCAACAGATGGGAGCCTTTGCAAAAAGTTTGCTAAACTTATGCAAAGTAAATTTAAAATGAGCAGTATGGGAGAGCTAAAGTATTTCTTAGGTCTCAAAGTAAAGCAATCTGAGGAAGGAATTTTTATTTCTCAGACCAAATTTACCTTGGATATCATAAAGAAATTTGGTATGGAGAACTCTACCCCTATGAGAACTCCTATGGGTTCAATTGTGTCTCTAGACAAGGATGAAAAAGGGAAACCCTATAATGAGTCCTTGTATAGAAGCATAATTGGCTCATTGCTCTACCTCACTGCTAGTAGGCCAGACATCATGTTTGCTATATGTGTATGTGCAAGATATCAAGTGAATCCCAAAGAATCTCATTACTCAGCTGTGAAAAGAATTTTGAGATATCTGAAGGGTACTCCAACTCTGGGGCTCTGGTATCCTAAGTCAGATGATTTTGAGCTATGTGGATATTCTGATGCAGAATTTGCTGGTGCAAATAGGATAGAAAAAACACTTCAGGAACTTGTCAGTTCCTGGGGAGAAGGCTTGTGTCCTGGAGTAGTAAAAAGCAAAACAACATTGCTATCTCCACAGCTGAATCAGAATACATTTCAACTGGCAGTTGTTGTGCACAACTCCTGTGGATTCAACACCAATTAGAGGATTACATTTTGCACATCAAGAGAACACCTCTCTTTTGTGATTCCTCAATTGCCATTTCTATTGCCAAAAATCCCGTGCACACAGTAGAACAAAACATATTGAAATTAGATATCATTTCATTAGGGAGTATGTAGAGAAGGGGGACATCTGCCTTGAGTATGTTAATACAGAGGGGCAGATAGCTGATATTTTCACGAAGCCCCTTGATGAGTCTAACTTCAATCAATTCAAAATTGAATTGGGCATGTTAGGTTCTTAAAATTGGGTATAAGTGTGAAATATTTTGATAATGGGCTGGATCTCACACAAGGTCCACCCTAAAGTGATCTGACAATCTTAGTTTTTGAAGACAGGAACACCAGAAGGCATAACTTAAAGTTTTCTAGAGGAGAACAACCTCACAAAGAATATTGTCTTAATTGATAACGACGACATTAATGAAGTATCGACGATACCATCCACGTATCGATGGCAAGAGTAAAGACATTTCGACGGCACAATCGACGACAAAGCTTAATCAAAACCGACACAACGACATCACAGGCGAGGACATTATCATGATTGCGCCGCAATTATGAGATTCTCAAAATGGTACAGGAGGATTTGAATAGGTAGACACCTCGTTGCCTTCCCAATGCATTACCCTATATATTTGACATTGTGTAAGCATAGAAATCACGCACAAACAAACCCTCGAATCCTTCCTTCTTCTTCTTCCTTCTGACAACTCCCTGCAAATGAAATGGCGTCGAAGAAGAATGATGAGAAATCCCTTCCAGAGGAGAACTTCTAAAAGGCGACTTTGAGAAGTCTGAGGAGGATCTGGACATGGTCATAACCCTGTTGTATGCATCAGAGTTGGAATACATCCTGACTGAGCCAACTCGTCTCTACCATTCAGCCATCCCTGCCTTCTATGAAAACGCTGAATTTCACAAATCTGAAAAGGAACTTCGCACCGTTGTGGCTGGGCAACAACTCCTATTGACTGCTGAAAGTCTATCCCAAATCCTCAAACTTACTTCTTTTGACAAGGATGAGACAAAAGAAGAAATCAAGGATGCAGATGTCTATGAAGGATTGACATGGTGCGGTTTTGAAACCAAACCCTATGGAAGCTTGCAGAGAATGCACATGAATAGGCAAGACAAACTAATGGCAGACATCATTGGAAATGTGTTGTTATGTAAAACAGGCTGGCATGATCGAGTCTCTAAAGGAATGTTTAAGATAATTGTCAGGGTAATCTTAAATAAAAGGACTGACTCAGGGAAGTTGATGTTTGACATGATTACAGATCATATCAATTCTCCAAAATTTGGAAGAATCCTATCTTTATATCTCAAGAATACCATCCCTCATCTCCTCAAAGTTTCAGAATCAACTCCTCTACACTATCTCAAAAAGATAGATGTAAAAATAGTGAGCAGGTGGGAGAAGAGGTTCACAAAGAAAGATGCAGGTGAACCTTCTGCTCAAGGCTCAAAGACCCATGCCACAGTACCCCAAGTTCCTCAAGAACCCCTGACTCCTATTGAGGGGGAGCCTATGAGAGAAGAAACCCCTAGAATGGATAATTCTCCTACACCTCAAGAGAAGGTGGATCCCGCTCATCTGGTGTTAGCACAAAAATGGTACCTCCAAAACTCACACTAGGGAAGGGATGGAGAAAATTGTGAAGTGCAGGTTACTTGAGACAAAAGATGCGAGAGGAGAGACCTCTGACGAGAAAAACTTTTTCAATTAATCTCCAAAGAGGTTACAAGATGAAAGTCCAGAACATGCCAAGGAAAGAGATAGAAAAGATGGCAGAATTCGAGACCGCTTACACAGGTTGTAAGCTGGAGCCTCGAAGCAAAAAGTCCCTTTTCAGGTACCACTACCCCCCTTATTTATAGACGCGGAGGCTGCCCAAAAGGGCAGATCCAAATATTACGGGCTGCCCAGAATACAGGAGAGCCGGGGCAGAGATAAGAGAAAAAAGGCAGCAGACCACCCGGTCTGGCGGTCTCTAAGAGCTGAGGTCGTTGGAGCCTTAGACGAGAAAACCAGAGGAAAAGCTGGCGACCTGGGTGATCTCCAAAACCTTTGACCGCTGGGAAGGGTCCTTCTGACTGGAGAGGAGAGGTCGCGGACTTTCGGGCAAAAATGATCCCCCCATATTTTCAAGTTTCGCTGGAACTTCAGAAATGTTTACTTTGACTGCCAAGACCGCGATCGCCATAAATTAAAGAGAATCTATAAATACGGCTTGGGGGTGAAAGTTTCTCTGATACCAATTGAAAGTGAGGTTAGATCTTAGAGTATTAAAAGTTTTTAACTTATTTTATAGCGAAATTAAAATACTAATATATATGTGTATAACAGAGTGAGTATAAAAACAAAATAAGAAATCACAGCACATCACAGTACATAAAATAATCACAAACACAGAAGACATAAGGATCTATAGTAGTTCCCCAATCAACCTGGGTACATCTACTCTTCTACCACCCTTGGTAGGAATCCACTAGGTTTTTGATCAGGTGCCCTATCACCAATAGGATTTTGATCAGATGCCCAAACACCAACCACAGGTTTTTGATCAGGTGCCCTGCCACCAACCACAGGTTTTTGATCAGGTGCCCTACCACCAAAGGGTTAACTTTTGAAGGGACTTAGAACCTTGTACAAGATGGGATAAAGAGGGTTTATGAAGTTCTTCTCTGTCAACAAGCTGAGAGAAGACTAGTGGATTTGTTGTGGTAAAGCTCCCCCTGTCTGATAGAAATTGTTGATAGATAATGGATGGAGCTTCCTCTTGAATGTAAAGCAAATCTTTCTTGATAGCTGATGAATCTGAGAGACAGTTTCTCAGATTGTTGTTGCTCTTTGAAGATTAAGAACTTGCAGCTGAAACTGAGAGAATATTTGTTGATGTTCTCAGAGATTGAGAGTGTTGCTGTTGAGGATGACGATCTGAAAAGCTTTTTGACTTTCTGTATTTCTTTCTCTGTATTACATCTCTGGCCGAGAGCCTTTTTTTCTTGCTACAATACTCTCTGATTCTTTCTTCTTGTTGTTTCCTTTCTGAATATATGACTGATTTGAAATTCAAATCTTCTGAATAAGGAACATAATATTCTGAAAAGATTATTCCTTGGAACTGCAATCTGATTGAGCAATAAACATTAATGCCTTTTCCTTTTTCATGAAAGTGTCCTTTTCCAATATATGTCAACGACTACTTTCTCGGAAGAAGAGAATGGAAAGGAAATAATAAAAGGAAGGATAAAAACTTGTCTTATCTGAAAGAATAGATCCGTTAATGATTAGTCGAGCTGAGTTCAGAGAACAATATATAATTGATCTATCAGAAATTTTGAGTTGAGGAGAAAATTCGTCGATCTGAGAACTGAGGTCGTCGAACTGAAAGTTGAGTTCGTCGAACTGAATCTGGAGTTCGTCGAGCTGAGATATAATCTGCTGAACTGGCTGGAAGATTGAATTCATCGAGCTGAGAAGCACTTTCATCGAACTGAACATCTTGATACTTATTCGTCGAACGCAGAGCTGAGTTTGTCGATCTCAAACTAGAGTTCGTCGAACTAAAGAGATAAACTGCTGGACTGGCTGTAGAACTGAGTTCTTCGAGCTGAGAATGAATTTCGTTGAACTGAAGCACAACGTTTGTCGAACCCAGGATGGAGTACGTCAAACGCAGACTGGAGCAAGACGTTCGTCGAACGCAGAACTGATTTCGTCGAACGCAGAATGGAGTTCGTCGAAAGCAGAAACTTAGAGTTTTTACTAAGTTCTAGCTAACTCAGATAGCCTAAAACCTTGACCCTTAGACTATACATGGGGGTGAACTTAGTCCTAGTCAACAGATAGTGATCCTAGCCCAAATCTGTAATAGGGTTGTTCCAACAATCTCTCCCTATTTGGGTTAGGACACTATTTGACAAAATCAAATAATAAAATAAACAAATAACAAACATAGAGCATATATATCTGACTAAAATAAATTTCATTTCAGCAGATAGTTAAATATAGTGCTCTAAGTTTGAAAACTTTACACTGAAAACTTAAATAGCAAAAACCAAATAATTAAGAGCTTTACTCTGACTATAAAGAGGGCTTGAAAATGATTTGCTTGTTTGGGTTCTCAAATTCTCTTTTGCTCATGTAGAGGTCATTAGCTCCCAGCATGGTTTGAGATGATGCATGAGGAACCACTGCTGCTGGGTGCAACCTTAAATAATCTTCAGCATTAAAAAGGTGTCTTGAGTTGTACCTTTCAAATTCTTGTCTTCTGAAATCAGACATTGTAGTGAACTGAGAAAAATCTTTGCCTTCTGCTTTAGCTTTGTTTATTTGAGCTGTATATGGAACTATAGCTTTTGAATAATTTTGGAACTTAAGTTGGAGATGACTTCACCAAATCAACTTTATCTGTTACTTCAACTGTAACTGGAATCTGAACTTGAACTGGAACTGAAAAACTTTGATAATCTTCTTTAGCAAAGCAGAATCTACCGGAGCTTCTTCTATATCAAAAACTGTATCTGAATCTGCAATATCTGGAACAATAACTGCATCTGAAACTACATCATATGGAGCTTCTTCATAAAGCATCTCCCCCTGCCTAGTTTCAGGGAGACCTGAAGCTAGGCCCCTATAAGAAGAGACATAGGAAGAGGAGGCTGGGAAGGATGCAATTTTTAGAAGAAAGATTGTCATTGTTCCTTCAAGAGAAAAAGAGAGATCAAGTGCAAAGGGAACTGGAGGGAGGCAATTTCTGTAGGCACAAAGATAAAATGAAATCAAAGTTTGATTATAAAGAAAGAGATCAGAGTCATAAGCTTCATCAAACTGCGTTCGACGAAAAATAAATTTTCGTCGATCTCAGTTCGACGCTCTAGTTGACTTTGTCGATCTCTGAAGTAGGCTTCGTCGATCTCCGTTCGATGAACGACTAGATTTCGTCGATCTCTATTCGACGAAATGAGGGGATAAGTAGAAAATATAATTTTTAATTGATTGAATATCCATCTATCATTCCTAGCTGATTTATAAAGAAAATATGTTTCTTTTCATCCAATGGTTTGGTGAAAATATCAGCTCTTTGTAAGTCAGTAGGAATAAATTGTAGGCAAATTTTATTTTTATCCACATTATCTCTGATAAAGTGGTGCCTAATTTCTATGTATTTAGTCCTACTATGGAGTACTGGATTTTGTGTTATAGATATTGCACTAGTGTTGTCACAAAATATAATTGACTTATTAAAGTTGATACCATAGTCTAGAAGTTGATTTTGTATGCATAATATTTGTGAGCAGCAACTGCCAGCAGCAATATATTCTGCTTCAGCTGTTGATGTAGACACGGATGTTTGTTTCTTACAAAACCAAGACACTAGCCTATTACCAAGAAACTGGCAAGTTCCTGATGTGCTTTTCCTGTCTACTCTGCATCCAACATAATCAGAATCTGAGAATCCAGTTAATTCAAATTCTGATGCAGTTGGATACCCGAGTCCTAGATTTGGACAACCCTTTATATATCTCAAAATTCTTTTTAGTAAAATAAGGTGAGATTCTTTGGGGTTAACTTGGAACCTAGCACAAATGCATGTAACAAACATTATGTCAGGCCTACTAGATGTTAAGTAAAGTACTGAGCCAACAATTGCTCTATATACTTTCTGATCAACAGGTTTCCCTGATTCATCATTGTCTACAACAACATTGGAGAGCATTGGTGTTTTCATAGTGGAAGCATCAGACATCCAAATCTTTTCACTAATTCCTTAGCATACTTGGATTGTGATATGAATGTGCCATTTGGAGTTTGCTTCACTTGAAGAACAAGAAAGTAAGATAACTCACCCATACTACTCATTTCAAATTTAGATTGCATTAGGTCAAAAAACCTTTTGCATAGATTTGAATCAGTAGAGCCAAATATAATATTATCGACATAAAATTGAACTAGTAATGTTTGATTTTTATGTATCCTGAAAAATAGGGTTTTATCAACATTGCCTCTACAGAATTTGTTCTCCAAAAGAAAATTATCTAAGGTCTCATACCATGCTCTGGGAGCTTGTTTGAGACCATAGAGAGCTTTATTAAGCTTAAATATATAAGAAGAGTGAGTTGGAGAGATAAAACTTGGTGGTTGTTCTACATAAACTTCTTCTTTGATATCTCCATTTAGGAAAGCACTCTTCACATCCATCTGATATACTTTGAACTTCTTGAATGCAGCAAAGGCAAGAAATATCCTTATAGCTTCAAGTCTAGCAACAGGAGCAAAGGTTTGATCATAATCAATTCCTTCTTCCTGAGAATATCCTTGGGCTACCAATCTTGCTTTATTTCTGATTATTATGCCTTGATCATCTAGCTTGTTCCTGAAGTCCCATTTGGTGCCAATGATTGGATGGCCCTTTGGTCTTGGAACCAAATCCCAAACCTTATTCCTTTCAAATTGGTTGAGTTCCTCTTGCATTGCAAGAATCCAATTTGGATCTTGTTCTGCATCTATTATGGATTGAGGTTCAACTTGTGATAGGAAACAAGTATGCATCTGATTTTGGTGTAGTTGATGCCTTGTTTGAACACCTGATGAGATATCTTCAATGACTTGAGATATTGGATGATCTCTAACTGTGATGTGATCAACAGTTGGAGTGGGTTCAGCAATAGTTTCCTCTTGAGGGATATGATCAGCTGCCACTTGATTGGAATTGTCAGCAAGATCTGGATTATCCTCTTCTTCACTGTCTTCAATAATTTCATTTGATGGAAGTAGAGAATCTTTACTCTGTAGATCTAATCCATTGAGCTCTTCACATAGAGCTGGTACCTCCAAAGTATCTTTGGTACAGGTGGCATTCCTCTCCTCATTCAATATATTAGTTTCATCAAAAGATAATTGCATGGACTCTTCTATCTTAAGAGTTGATTTGTTGTAAACTCTATATGCCTTACTAGAAAGAGAGTATCCAAGGAATACACCTTCAGCAGACTTTGCTTCAAATTTCCTTAGATATTTCTTATCATTGTTATGCACATAGCATTTACAGCCAAAAATCTTAAAATAGTTAACCTTAGGCTTTTTATTCTTAAGTAATTCATAGGGTGTTTTACCCTTAAGTTTGTGTATCAAAGTTCTGTTCAACACATAATTTGCTGTGTACACTGCTTCTGCCCAAAAAGAGATTGGCAAGTGAGCATCAGCAAGCAATGTAGTTGCTGATTCAATTAATGTTCTATTTTTCCCTTCAGCTAACCCATTTTGTTGAGGAGTTCTAGCAGCAGAGAAACATTGCATGATCCCTTCTTTTTCACAAAATTCTCTCATCAGAAGAGATTCAAACTCAGTGCCATGATCACTTCTGATCAATGCAACTAGAGTAGAGTACTCGATCTTGATGGACCTGAGAAAGTCTGTCAGAATACTGAAGGTGTCAGACTTGTTCCTAAGAAAGAACACCCAAGTGAATCTTGAGAAGTCATCTACAATAACTAAAGTGTAATTCTTCCCTCCTAAGCTTTGTATTGCAATGGGTCAAAAGAGATCCAAATGCAGTAAGTACAGAATCCTAGGTGAATCACTCTTGGATAAAGATTTAAAACTACTCTTGGTTTGCTTTCCTAGTTGACAAGCCCTGCAGAGTCCTTCCTTCTTGTATTAACCAGAAGGCAGTCCTCTTACTAGACTGTCCTTAGAGAGCTTAGAGATAGTTCTAAGGTTATATATCCTAGCCTTTTATGCCATAATTCATTTGTTTTACTTATAGAATTAAATAAACAAATATCTGAATTGGCAGAGTCAAAATTGACTAAATAAATATTTCCATGTCTAATACCAGATAACACATTAATGTTTTTATTATTGGTAATATGACATAAGGATTAATTAAAAGTTACCTGATAACCTTCATCACATAACTGGCTTATGCTAATGAGGTTATGCTTGAGACCCTTGACATATGCTACCTCTTTGAAGGTAACTGCTCCAACTTTGATTTTTCCATATCCTTTGGTTTGTCCACAGTTGGAGTCTCCAAAAATCACTTTGGGTCCAAGCTTTGCCTTATAGTTGCTTAGGTTGGCCTTGTTTCCTGTCATGTGCTTTGAGCAACCACTATCCAAATACCACTGTTCTTGTATGTTTGGATAACCTTGTACCTGCACAACAGAAAATAAACTAGTTGTTCTTGACCCAGACTACCTTGGGTCCTTTTGTGTTTTCACAAAATTCAGAAATGTAAGAAATCTCAGGCTGATCCTTATAGCCTTGTGGATGATATCTCCTTGGAGGAATTATCCACTCAGTGAAAGGATTTTTGGTTTGTTGAGAATGAGAATTCTAATGAAATTCAGTATTTTTTTTGTTCGACGAATTTTGGTGAGTTCGTCGATCGTCGCTCGATGAATTGAGGTTATTTCGTCGAGCGCCGTTCGAATAATAACTATACTGAAAGTCTATGTTCAGCTTTTGTCGATCTCCGTTCGACGAATTTGTGCGATTTCGTCGAGCTCCGTTCGATGAATTCTGTTGAATTTTTTTATTCTTAACAGCCTTGCTTGAGATATTTTTATCTACTTCTACTGCCTTTTTGCTCTTGGCAGAAATGAATTTTACTGGAGTAGATAAAATGTTTTTCTTAAAAAGATGTGGCTCACTTGATGATTCACCCAAGCCCAGTTTGCCACTGAGTCTGGCATTCACTGTGGTTGTGATGTCCATCAGTTTGATACTTCTCCCATTTAGGGATTCTTCAAATTTCTTAGCCTCAGGTAGTTTGTTCTCAATGAGAACAATATGTTCTCTGGAGGCAGCCAATTCTTTCTTAAGATTGACATTATCTTCAGTCAGTTGATTCATTTTAACCAACTTATTTTTGAGGGAAATTATTTCCTTCTCATATTTAATTAAATCTAAACAAAGAGTTTTAAATTCATTTTTGAAATAATTTGAATTAAAATCAAAGTTAGATATTACTTGATCACTATCATTTTCAGATTCTGATTCTTCAGAGTTGTTTCCTGAGCCATTGATAGCCATCATGCAAAAATTTCTTTCTTCTTCATCATCTTCATCATCACTAGAGTTGGATGATGATGCAAGTTCTGACTCACTGCATGAGTCATAAACAGCCATCAAGCATTGATCTTTGTCATTTGCATTCTTTTCATCTTCAGAAGAGCTGAATGAAGACTCTGACTCTGTGTCACTCCATGTTTCAGCTACAAAGCCTCTTACCTTATGTTTGTGTTTGTGGGAGGATGGCTTGCTGGAGTGCCTCTTTTCTTCTTTCTCTTTTCTTTTGTCCTTCTTTTGGTTCTCTGGACACTCAGGTAGAATGTGTCCAGGTTTCCTGCAGCCAAAACAGATAATTTCTTTAGAATTTGTTTTGTCATACATTGGCTTTTCTTTGAATATGGAATCCTTCTTTCTGATGTCCTTTCTAGCCATCTTGTAGAATCTCTTGGCTAGTAGGCTCATAAACTCCATTTATCCTAGAGCTTTATCTTCCGCTTCTGTAGCTTGGAAAGCAATGCTTCTTTCCTTCTTAGATGCTGGAGATGAGGTAGATTGTTCAGCTTCTTTGGACATGATAAGCTGCCCATAGGATTTTAGCTTTCCTAACAAGGTCTCAGTAGAGATCTCATTAAGGCTTCTGGCTTCCTTGATTGGCCAGATCCTAGAGTCCCATGTGCTGGGGAAGCACATTAGGATCTTATCATTGACTTCAGTGATTGAGATCACTTTGTCCAAAGTTTTCAGCTCATTGATTATAAGACTGAGTCTGTTGTACATGTCTGCTACTGTTTCATTTTCTCCCTTTTTGAAGTTTTCATATTGAGAGATAAGATGAGATCTTCTGTCTTTTCTCTCATCTACAGATCCTTCAACCATGTTGTTGAGGGAGATCCAGATATCCCTGGCTGAGGTGCATTCCACAGCCTTTTGGAAAATGTCATCAGACATTGTCTGTGCCAAGATATTCATTGCTTTGGCATCTGCACTTCTTTGTTTCTTCTGAGCATCTGTCCACTCAGGAGGTGGAACAGCAGTATTGTTGGTTGCTGCTTCAGTACTTGTTGTTGCTGAAGGAGTAGGAGGTCCTGTCAAAATAACATTAAAGATATCCTCATCAATAAAATTCATATATAATCTGATCCTTGCCTTCCATAATGCAAACTTATTAAGATTGAACATAGGAGGTCTTGTGCTTGAGTATTCTTTGTTCTGTGCCATGAGTTTCTAGAAAAATAAAACTCTAGAATAAGTTAAGATCTAATTGATCTTTTGATTCAGGTGTTAGCATGTATACAATCAACCAACCTCTGATACCAATTGAAAGTTCTTCTGATACCAATTGAAAGTGAGGTTAGATCTTAGATTTACTCTAGAGGGGGGGTGAATAGAGTATTAAAAGTTTTTAACTTATTTTATAGCGGAATTAAAATACTGATATATATATGTGTGTGTATAACAGAGTGAGTATAAAAACAAAACAAGAAATCACAGCACAGTACAGTACAGAAAATAAACACAAACACAGAAGACACAAGGATCTATAGTAGTTCCCCAATCAACCTGGGTACATCTACTCTTCTACCACCTTTGGTAGGAATCGACTAGGTTTTCGATCAGGTGCCCTATCACCAATGAGTTTTTGATCAGGTGCACAAACACCAACCACAGGTTTTTGATCAGGTGCCCTGCCACCAAAGGGTTAACTTTTGAAGGGAGTTAGAACCCTGTACAAGATGGGATAAAGAGGGTTTATGAAGTTCTTCTCTGTCAACAATCTAAGAGAAGACTAGTGGATTTGTTGTTGTAAAGCTCCACCTGTCTGACAGAAATTCTTGACAAATAATGGATGGAGCTTCCTCTTGAATGTAAAGCAAATCTTCCTTGATAACTGATGAATCTGAGAGACAGTTTCTCAGATTGTCGTTGCTCTTTGAAGATTAAGAACTTGCAGCTGAAACTGAGAAAATATTTGTTGATGTTCTCAGAGATTGAGAGTGTTGCTGTTGAGGATGAAGATCTGAAAAGCTTTTTGACTTTCTGTATTTCTTTCTCTGTATTACATCTCTGGTCGAGAGCCTTTTTTTCTTACTACAATACTCTCTGATTCTTTCTTCTTGTTGTTTCCTTTCTGAATATATGATTGATTTGAAATTCAAATCTTCCAAATAAGGAATATAATATTCTGAAAAGATTATTCCTTGGAACTGCAATCTGATTCAGCAATAAACATTAATGCCTTTTCTTTTTACATTAAAGTGTCATTTTCCAATATATGTCAACGACAACTTTCTCGGAAGAAAAGAATGGAAAAGAAATAATAAAAGGAAGGATAAAAACTTGTCTTATCTGAAAGAATAGATCCGTTGCTGATTAGTTGAGCTGAGTTCAGAGAACAATATATAATTGATCTATCAGAAATTTTGAGCTGAGGAGAAAATTCGTCGATCTGAGAACTGAGTTTGTCGAACTGAAAGTTGAGTTCGTCAAACTGAATCTGGAGATCGTCGAGCTGAATTAGTTCGTCGAGCTGAGAGATAATCTGCTGAACTGGCTGGAAGATTGAATTCGTCGAGCTGAGAAGCACTTTTGTCGAACTGAACATCTTGATACTCATTCGTCGAACGCAGAGCTGAGTTCGTCGATCTCAAACTGGATTTCATCGAACTGAAGAGATAAACTGCTGGACTGGCTGGAGAACTGAGTTCTTTGAGCTGAGAATGAAGTTCGTCGAACTAAAGCACAATGTTCGTCGAACCCAGGATGGAGTTCATCGAACGCAGACTGGAGCTTGACGTTTGTCGAACGCAAAACTAATTTTGTCGAACGCAGAATGGAGTTCGTCGAATGCAGAAACTTAGAGTTTTTCCTAAGTTCTATCTAACTCAGACAGCCTAAAACCTTGACCCTTAGACTATACATTGGGGTCAACTTAGCCCTAGTTAACAGATAGTGGTCCTAGCCCAAATCAGTAATAGGGTTGTTCCAACATGGGGCTCCAAAGTCCAGAAGCTTCTGAAAAGAAAAGCAAGCTAGTTGTTGAAGCGGTCACTACTTCTGAGTTCGGAGCGAGATTGAAGATGGTGAGCGTGCTAGATCGGATCTCCAAGCGGTCTCCCAAGGCTTCTTCCCCAAAAGGGAAGAAGAAAGAGACCGTCAGCTCCAAGAAGACGGTAGCGGTCAAGCCCCCAAGAGATACTGCCAAGGTGGGAGCGGTGAAGGAGATCGTTGAAGCTCCTGAAAAACAATCTGTACCGCAGGAGAATGAGGTCTTGCCGGTCTCAAAGGTTGTAGACTTGCCGGCCACTTCTTCTGGACCTCCTGTGCTTGACCTTACTTATATGACTATTACTTTTGATTGTCATAAGTCTGTGGAAGCTCTTAAGCAGGCCATTGAGAAGACCGGAGAGATCGCGTCTACAGAGAATATAAAAACTCGTCTGCAAGAACAGACGGCCTCGGCTTGGAAATTGAGGCAGTAGATCGCAGACAGACATGAAGCTACAACTGTAATAAAGAGAAAAAACACAAGTCATTCCAGCAAAGTTACTAAGAAAAGAAGAAATGAGGAGGGTAAGACTGTGACCGCTAAGGGCGCGGTCTTACTCCCTGAAAGTGTGAATCCGCAACTCCCTGCAAAGGCTCCTGAGAAGGTAAGCCAGACCGTTCCTCCATTTTCTTTTGCGATCTCTCTTCCTTCTGGGGAAGCAGACCCAGAATTAATTGCTTATCTCGATTGTGATTCTTCTAATGATCTTGTCCGCCCAATCTCGCAGGTGATCGATCCTCTTGAATCAGAGAGCCTCCGAGAGGCCGCAGAGGAGCAAAAGAAGAAGATCGCGGAGGAGGCGATCAAGCAAAAGGCTGAGGCGAAGAAGGAAGAGAAGGAGAAGAAAGAGGAGGATATGGCAAAGCAGATCGCTATCGAGAAGAAGAAAGAAGAAGAGAAGAGGGTAGCAGAGATTACTGCCGAGAAACTGAAGGAAGAAGAGACGAAAGCAGATCAGATCGCTGCTGATAAGAAGAAAGAAGAAGAGAAAGCGGCGCAGATCGCCAAAGAAAAAGAAGAAGGCCATTGGAGGGGAAGAAGAGGAGACAAAACGAATTCAGCAGATTAAGAAAGAGAAGGCCACACTTGCTAGCATTCTGACGAATACTTCTGCCGATCTGGAGGCCCAGCTGGACAAAGCAGCGGCAGACCACGCTATAGCAGTCACCACCCTATGAACTTGTAAGGCAGGGCCAGCCATGAGATCACTTGAATTCTTTCCATTGCCTGCCCCTCAACCTAGATCTCTAAAAAGACGGCGTGAGATCGTCATTATCGAAACCGATGATATCCCTATTAGTAATGTCGAGTTAAAAAGAAGGCAAAAATAGGGAGAGAGGTCGCAGAAGAGGTAATTGGAAAGAATGAACCTCAGTCGCTTTAGGGGGTCAGACCGCCTTTTGCTGACCGCGGACCCTGTTGTCACAAAAGATATTGAAAATAACTTACGCAACAGCGGTCTTGATTTCTTTTTGAGTATTTCTCCTTACACAAGCTCTTTCATTTTTGCTTTGTTTGAGGCCAGACTAATTGTTCTTTGCTTCTGACCGCAAATGCTGATGAGACCGACGCAACTCCTGAGGAAGGAGAAATTTAGCAGCAAGCGTTGATTCTGCCTCCTCAATTCGTCGATGTCCTTAAACCTATGTTTGAGGATGTCAGAACAATGTGGGCTCGGGAGCGGGCTCTTGATGATCGACTCCGGGTAATGGCTGCTGATTTTGAAGAGAAGCTGCGAGCAAAAGAGAAACAAGTCCACGCGAAAAGCGAGCTGAAGATTGGCGATCTTACTAAGGCACTTCGCAGGGTAGAAAGAGATGTTGATTACTATAAAGGAAAGTCTGCTGCCCTGACTGCTGAGGTCGCCTCTCTCAGAGCTGGCTCTGCACTTATGGGGATGAAGCCAGGGACTTCTGGCGGTCATCCAGAAGAGAGATCGACTTCAAAAATCATGGTTATACCCATGGAGCAGGTAGATAGGGAGGTCGCTAAGATCCACCATGCTGCAATGTCATCAAATCAAAGCTTAGCGACCGCTCTATCCACCGTCAATGAAATGCAAGATGTCACGACCTTCATCGGAAGAAAGCGACAGCCGAGGAGATATATATTCATTTTTTTATTTCAAGCAGTCTTAAAACGATAATTCTGAACAATTCGATCCTATAATATATTTGTGACAATTTGATTTTAATTTTATGTGATCTTGTTAATTACTGTAATGCCAGTCTATTTTACTTTGCTTTTTCCTGTGTTGCTTATTGGACGATTATAGCGATCTCCATTTATTGAGATCGGAACTATTGTATGTTGCACCTTATTTCTTTAGCAGGTTTGTCGGTCTAGCATGCTTCCTGGGCGGTCTCGTAAAATTGTAATGATTACGATATCGCCCTTCTTTTCTTATAAATAGCTAGCATTAACTTCTTCATTTTATACTTTCTTGAATGCGATCAAAACACCAATCTCAGCGATCTTTCATAATGGTGTCTTTCCGAGCTTCTTCAGCTGAGATTTTCTTAACTGCCGATCACAAGCCTTCGAAACTTTCAAAAGACAATTTTTTATCTTTTCTAGCGAAGCACATGATACAAAACCAGATCGTGGTGAGACCGCCAACGGAGAATGAAGGTTTAAGCTTTGGAGAAGATAATAAGTATAATCCCTATCGATCACTTTGAATATGGTATGAAATTTCCACTTCCCTGGGAAATCTTGGAAGTGATGGAATATTATGGCTTTGTGCTCGCCCAGTTGCCTCCCAACTCCATCGGCCGGATGAATGTCCTTATAAACTACCTGAGATCGGAAAAGATAAAGTTTTCCATGGCCCTTCTCCAAGCGACCTTCATTGTAAAGTCACTAAAATAAGGTCAGAAGAAGGAATTTAAGGGATTAGTATATTTTTCGTGCAATGGAATAAAGGTTTTGAATCTCCCTAACAAAGTCCCCTTTTGGACGGAGAGGTATCTAGTTTTTGAAGGTGACATCGGCGGTCTCAGCACCCAAACATCTCTGCGATCATAAAAAGTTTTCAGAAAATTGAAAACATTCTCGGAGGGCGAGCTCGAGATCTTGGTCTTTTTGGAGGGCAAGCGCCTTGATCTTGTTCACTACCTGGCGATCTGGCCTCAGTACGTTGTGATCTAGCCAGAAGAGAGTAAGTGTTTCTATCCATGGCCTACGACGATCTCATCTTAATTTCTCTCTTATTTCTTCTAACTGTTTTCTCTTCAGCGGCCTTTGTTGTTCCAGCGAATGACCCGGTGGCGCCCGCTGAGGTACTTACTCAGAGAGAGCAAAGGAAGAAAAGAGACCGCGAGCGCAAGATCACGGGTTTTGGTGGTGAATCTGAGGCCACCGGCGCACCATTTCCTTTGCTCAGCTTTTCAAAGAAGATGAAGGATTCCAGGGGAAAACCCCTTCTCAAATGGGGTGAAATAGGAAAAAATGTCAAAGTTTCAACCGATCTCCCTCTTTGGGGTGGAAAATTTACTCGCCATGCCTTCGCGGTTACTGCTGCTCTTTACGGGGAAAGCAATGCCAGAGAAGCCTACAATATTGAGACTGATATGCTCTCTGACATCTGCGCGCAAGCGACTGCCAGGAGCACGGTCTTGAACCATCACATGGGGCGATCTCTTCGAGGTGCCCTGCGGGAGAATGAACGTCTGCAAGAAGAGTTAAAAGTAAAACTTTTACCCGGGATCTCGATTTTTATTTTTGTTGTGACCGCGCAATTTAATCATTCTTCCTCATGTAGTGATCAAAGAAAGAAGCATATGATGCGGACAATGAAGATTTCCAAAATGCTCTGATGCGTCATGTAAAGGAGACCGTGGAGTAGACAATCTCCGAGTTACGTGCCCGCGGTGCTCTTGTTGATGAGTATAAAGATGTTAAGTTCACTGACCTCTTCCCGGATGCGGCAAGGGTAATAGACGAGGAGTCGATCACGACTGGTGAGATCGTCTTTGAAGGAGAAGAGGAAGAAGTTGTAGTAATTGAATACAATGTTGATGCATTGAGCGGAAGCCAGTACATCGCAAGCAATGATACGAGCTCTGTTGCGGACTCAAGTTCTGGATCCATAGTTTCTCCCGGAGATTCAGAAGAATCTTCAGACGAGACCGGTTCTTCTTCGTCGGATGAGCAGTCTCCGAAAAGATCAAGGAGCAAGTAGAATTTCTTGTAATTGCTTATTGTACTTTTTCGGTCACCGGTATTGAGACCGGGCAAACAGTGTAACAACCATTGATATATATATATATAAATAGAATTTTGACGTACTTCTTTTTGTGGATGAATGCTTATATTTACCTGTGTTTATGTCGATCATTTTCTTCCTGGGAGCGAACTAATTTTCATTATCTGCGGTCTTTATTGAATAACTTTCATCCTGGCGATAATCTTCATCAATAATCCCATCTCAGCGGTCTAGATTTTATGAGATAGAAAATAACATTCAATCTCAATGCTTTTAGGTCTTGCTAAGCTTGAATAAACGATCAAATAAAAGAATGTTGCATAATAGTTGGAGAATAACAATAAGTAGTTGCGGTCTCATAATTGTTTGACCACCTGGAGCATGATGGAAATTTGTACAAGTTTTATGATAACTTGTATGAGACCGCTAATCATATTGCGATCATGAACTTTTAAGATCTTGCATAAATGTTGATTCTTGAATAGCCTCTACCAAGAACAAAAGTGGCGATCTTCAATGATTCAGATCGCTTCTTCCTTGGATGATATTCAGATAGAAATGGTCCTTTCAAAGAAGATGACCAGCGATCTCCTATTTTTTAGATCGCTATTTTAGCCTCCAAGACCTGTAGAGATAAGAAATCATAACTTGAAAGATAATGATTCTCAAATTCTCCTGAGGTCGAATAACCAGGCGATCTCATGCTTTTCAGATCAATTTTGAAGTCATATGATCATATAAGAGAATAAATAGTGATCTCTGACTCTTTAAAAACTATTTTGAACTTAGAAGAACCCTTGCGACAATCTCATATTCCTCAGACCGCCCTTCCATAGCCTGAAAACATACTGTAAAGCTTGACAATTTGAAAATTTTAAGGTTTTGAAGAACTCTAGGCGGCGGTCTCAATTACTCTAGACCGCCCCATTCCCAAAATAATTCAACACTGAGACCGCCGGTCTCCACAAACCTCAGACCGCTCCTGCACCATAAAAGGCTTGATAGATAGAATCTGTAATGATCTAAAGGGCAGGTGAGGCCATGCCAACATTGCTTTCCTCAAAAGATCATAACAATTCTAATGTTTTTCAGAAAGAGAGAGAGAGAGAGAGAGAGAGAGAGAGAGAGAGAGAGAGAGAGAGAGAGAGAAAGAGAGAGAGAGGGAGAGAGAGGTGGACAACTCCAAGTGATCAAAAGGGCAGGTGCGGCTATGCCAGCATTGCTTTCCTCAAGAGATCACTAAGGTTATAATCACCATAAACATTGAGGGAGAGAAGAGAGGCGAACAATTCTAAATGATCAAAAGGGCAGGTGTGGTTATGTCGCGGAGGCTTTACCGACATTGCTTTCCTCAATAGATCATTAAGATTGTAACGCCCTAACCACCCAAGGGCTTTTGAAAATGGTCATAATTCAACTGGCCTCCTCTTGGCTATCTCTACATCAATGAGTATTCAAAGGTTACTGGGCATGATGATTCATAGGGCAGGTGTGGTTATGCCGCGGAGGCCATACCGACATTGTTGAAATTGTTGAAGTGGAGTGGAAGGTGGCCGGCAGTCTGAATTTTGGAGACGGCAGAGACCGCGTGGTCTGGGTTGGTGTTCTGTCGGTCTGGCTCTGCTGGGTTGATTCTGGCGATCTGCTGGTTGGCTGGTTTGTTCCTGTTGTTGCGGTCTCTTCCCGGGTTCTTCTGCTTTGGTGTGTCTACCTTCTTCGTAGAAGACCGAACGGTCTGTTCTGTGTAACTGTTGTGACCAGGCGGCTTATGCTGGGCGGTCTGGCGACTTATCTGAAGTCGGCCAGTTGTTCTTGGTTTGCTCCTGGTGATCTAAGGAAGGAGTGTTCTTGTGCCTGCGCGGCTTGTGCGCGGTCTTGTGTTTGCGCGGCTTGTACGCGGTCTGCTGCTGATCTGCGGTCTTGGATAGGGTGTTGTCCAAGTGATGTGATCGCGTGGTCTGCTCTGTGAGACCGCTGGCGATCTGGCAGGTGGTGATTGTATCCTTCTTGTGGTGGTGACGACATCCATCTTGTTTCCTATAAATAGGGGTGCATGGCCCGTCATTCATAACGAGAACTGTTAGAACTAGAGCCTGGGTTATTTCGTGCGGTCTCAACTTTGAGGTCGGGCGGTCTCGGAAGTGAGTTGACTGTTTGTTGTGTTCGCAGGTTTGCGGTCAGCAGGCTGCGGTCTCCTTCCTTGGTGATTTCCCAGCGGCCTGAATAAATAGTTTAGCAGCAGCTTATCTGCGAACTGGTTTATGTTTGTTCTTGTGTTGTTCGCAGCGAGCTCAGCGATTAGGCGACCTTCAGCGGTTAGGCGATCTGAGTTGCGGTCTGGCGACAGCTTAAGTTCTTTGTTCAATAAGCTCCAGTTCGTACGGTCTGAGGTAGTGTCTTGCAGTGCGGTCTGAGGTGGCAGTCTGAAGTCATCTTGGCTATTTTCTGTTCGTGCGGTCTCAGGTCAAGCCGGGCGGTCTCTGGAGTCGAGCGGTCTATGCGGTCTCTGCTTGTCAAGCCACCAGATTTGTTTTTGGTGTGTTTTTTGTTCTTCTCTCCTCCGTGATTCTTATGAATCATGTCTCGCCATGTATACCTCGCACTGTAATCAAGTATTGTGATTCAATAAAGCTTTGTGTTGTTGTGTGGCATATTGTGGTTGTTTGGCTATAACTCAGTTTATGCAACTCCTGCTTACTCCTAAATGATTCAAATCAAAATTTTAACATGATATCAAAGCGAGGTTGTTGGAGTGGATAAGCAGTGATCAACGTGAGTTGCCATCGTCTTTGTGAAGAAGAGACCACATAGTTTGCCATGGAAGCTAGATACGCAAGGGGGCTTGGTATTGAACTCCTCACATCTACTAACTATAAGAAATGGAGGTCGTGTATGGAGAGTTACTTACTTGGCGAGGATCTATGGGAGATAGTTGGAGGAGAAGACACACAAGAAGTGTTTCTAGCAGGAGATAATATGGCAGAGGTGAGACTTTGGAGGAGGACTAATGCAAAGGCATAGTTCACACTCAAGAGGGAGATCTCACAAGAGCTATTCGATCACATCATTGGATGTAGATCTGTTGCTGAGATTTGGACGTCTTTGGATGGGCTGTTCAATAAGAGAAATGTAGCTCGGCAACAGTTTCTTGAAAATGAATTGGCGAAGGCCTCTCAAGGTGATCTTTTTATTTCTACCATCTTTCTCAAGATGAAGAACCTCACAACAGAGATTTCTGCATTGAACCCTGATGAGCCCATCTCGGAGGCAAAACTGAAGAGGCATATCATCCGCGGGTTGCGGAAGGAGTATTTTGCCTTTGTGACGTCAGTTCAAGGTTGGGCAAATCAACCATCTCTGTTGGAGCTGGAGAACTTACTTGCTTCGCAGGAAAGTTTGGCAAGACAGATGGCGGGGACTTCTATCTCTGGGGGAGATAGTGATGTGTTGTTCTCTGGGAAGAAGAAGAAGAAGTGGGAGAAGAAGAAGCTGGATGGACCCTCTACTTCAAGTCAGCAGGATAGGGGTTATGCTCCTAAGTCTGATGGGAAGAAGAAGGGAGAGGGACCAAGGTGCTTCAGGTGCAATAAGACTGGCCACTTCAAGAAGGATTGTCGGGTTAATCTTTAGTCAGTACATGTAGCGGAGAAGGAGAAGCCAAAGTCTGATGAAGCTGGATGGGGAGGAGCCTTTGTGGCTAATATGATGGTGATGCCCGTTAAGGCCTTGGCTGCCATCAACTTCGAAGAGGATTGGATCGTGGATTCAGGGTGTGGGCATCACCTCACCGGGGATGAATCAAAGTTCTCTTCTTTGGCGCCTTACTCAGGTAACGATGCAATCATTACGGCTGATAATTCTATTCATGCAGTAGAACAAGAAGGTGTTGTCTCTCTGTGCAGTGATAAGGGTCCACTCACATTAAGGAGTGTTTATCACGTGCCTGGTATGAAGAAGAATCTCTTCTCTGTGACCAATGTGGTCGATGTCGGTTATCTCGTTCTGTTTGGCCCAATAGAAGTGAAGTTTCTTAAAACTCAACCGGAGATAAAGGGAGACGTTATTCATGTTGGAAAACGGGTGAAGGACTCGTTTGTTTTATCGACAAGTACCTATGTTGACAAGATGAAGACCAACGATAGCGCGGCTATCTGGCATGAAAGGTTGGGGCATGTAGGCATGGACAAATTGAAGTCTATGGCGGTAAGGTGCCTTGTCAAGGGCTTGCCTAGCTTGTCGTCCTATGGAGATGGTCATGTTTGTGCGGGATGTCAGTTTGGTAAGTCTCATCGACTTCCATTTGATAAATCGCAAATAAGATGCAAAGCACCATTGGAGTGCATTCACGGTGATTTGATGGGACCAACTGCCACCCCAAGCCTTGGAGGCAACATATATATGTTGGTGTTGATTGACGATTACACCAGATATGTCTGGGTGTATTTTCTGAAAGAGAAGTCGGAAGCCTTTGCGAAGTTCGTGGAGTTCAAGGAGCTGGTGGAAGGTCGGTTAGGCCTGCGGGTGAAAAAATTGAGAACTGAGAATGGTGGGGAGTTCACCTCTGGTGAGTTCTCAAGTTTTTGCAGGAAGCACGGCGTTCGAAGAGAGCTCACTTGTGCCCATACTCCATAGCAAAATGGCATTGCGGAGAGGAAGATCCGTCATCTGACAGAAACCTGCAAATGCTGGCTTCATGCCAAGAGTATCCCAAAGTCCTTTTGGGCGGAGGGAATGTCTTGTGCGGCATACGTCATCAACATGATGCCTCTAAGTCCTATCAACATGAAGACCCCTCACAAACTGATGTTCAAGGAGAAAATAAGTGTTGCACACCTTCGGATGTTCGGGTCAACCTGCTATGTGCATATCCCTGATGCTCTTCGGACAAAGCTAGATGCGAAAGCAAGGAAGCTAGTCTTTGTTGGATATGATGAGTGGAAGAAAGGATGGAGATGCATGGATCCTGAGACACGGAGATCAGTGGTATCTCGGGATGTGGTGTTCGATGAGGTGACTTCCTACAAGGGGAGTTCAGGAGTTGAACTACCGGAGAGCAGGGTTGATGAAGAAGTGAAGGCTGCGGGAAATCTTCAAGTGGAGTTGCCTGTTTCACCAGGAGCTCCAGCTGTGTCAAGCTCTGAGATGGAAGCTTCAGGTTCTGGAAGTAGGGGGAGCAATGCTCCAAGTTCGTCTGGAAGAGGAGCTAGCACAGAAGCAGCTGAGGAGGTGGTTAGTCAGGAGCAGCCTCTTAGGAGGTCGAAGAGGACTATCAAGCCACCAGATCGATAGACAGGAGGAAACATGGTGAGCTTTGTCTCATGTTTCTTTGTTGGTCCCTTGGATGAGAGGGAGCCGTCGAGCTTTGAGAAAGCCAAAGGCGTGAAGCAGTGGGACATTGCTATGCAAGAGGAGATGTATGCTCTCAAGAAGAATGAGACTTGGTCTCTAGTGCCCAGGCCCAAGGGCATTACCCCTGTGACATGCAAATGGGTTTATAAGCTCGAGAAGAAAGCTAATGGCACGATCGAGCAATACAAGGCTCGCCTTGTGGCTCGCGGGTTCTCACAGCAATATGGAGAAGATTATGATGAGACTTTCAGTCCAGTGGCAAAGATGACCTCGGTTCGATTTGTTATTGCTTTGGCGGCATCCAGTGGATGTGAGATTTGGCAGCTCGATGTGAAGAATGCTTTCTTATACGGAGAGATTGACAAGGATATCTTCATGATCCAGCCACCGGGTTTCATCTCGGAGGATTGTCCGGACTACGTCTGCAAACTGAAGAAGGCCCTATATGGGTTGAAGCAAGCGCCTCGGGCGTGGTATGGGAAGATCGCGGAGTATCTTCTATTTTGCGGGTTCTTTGCTTCAGACTCTGATTCTAGCTTATTCGTCAAGAAGGAGGGGGCGCTTCGGGTTATTGTTCTGCTTTATGTGGATAACATGATTGTCACCGGGAACTCGAAGGAAGCAGTAGCGAGACTGAGAGCTGAGCTTGCTATCAGGTTTGAGATGAAGGATCTGGGTGAGCTCCACCATTTCCTTGGACTCGAGGTCTAGAGGCGGGAGAGCGGAGTGCTTGTTTCTCAGGCTGGATATGCGGAGCGGATCGTTCAACGATTTGGCATGGAGAAAGGGAAGAGCAGCTCTATACCTCTGGAACAGCATCATAAACTTTGGAAGGATGAGGGAAGAGTTCTATCTAATCCGTTGGTGTTCCGAGCTCTGGTTGGGAGCTTGATTTACTTGACCATCACGAGGCCAGATACTGCTTATGCAGTTGGCAAAGTGAGTCGGTACATGGCGGATCCACGGAAGCCTCATCTTCTAGCGGCGAAAGGAATTTTGAAGTATGTGAAGTCGACCTCTGATTTGGGTCTCCTATATAGGAGAGGGTCAAGCTTGGAGTTTCTTGGATACATGGATGCTGACTACGGGGGAGACGTGGATGATCAGAGATCAACGTCTGGTTTTGTCTTTATGACGGGCCCCACCGCTATTTCTTGGTGCAGCAAAAAGCAGGACTCGGTGTCCGTATCTACCACAGAAGCGGAATACAAGGCTTTGGCCTTGGCAGCTCAGGAAGCCGTTTGGCTTAGGAGGTTGGTGGAGGACGTTCTTGAGGAGGTTCGAGGTCCCACTATACTACATGGGGACAATGAGAGTGCTCTCAACCTAGTTAATAATCCAGTTTGTCACGCGAGGACCAAGCATATTGAGATTGAGCACCATTTCATTCGTGAAAAGGTGTTGGGAGGATCTCTTATGGTCGAGCATGTTCAGAGTGCAGACAATGTTGTAGACATCTTCAAAAAGCCACTGGAAAAAGGACTGTTTACTCGGTTGCGGAGTTTACTCAGGCTAGTTTCTACTTCCCACTTCAAGGGGGAGTGTTGAAATTGTTGAAGTGGAGTGGAAGGTGGCCGGCGGTCTGAATTTTGGAGACCGCAGAGACCGCACGGTCTGGGTTGGTGTTCTGTCGTTCTGGCTCTGCCGGGTTGATTCTGGCGATCTGCTGGTTGGCTGGTTTGTTCCTGTTGTTGCGGTCTCTTCCCGGGTTGTTCTGCTTTGGTTTGTCTACCTTCTTCGTAGAAGACCGAGCAGTCTGTTCTGTGTAACTGCTGTGATCGGGCGGCTTATGCTGGGCGGTCTGGCGACTTATCTGAAGTCGGCCAGTTGTTCTTGGTTTGCTCCTAGTGATCTAAGGAAGGAGCGTTCTTGTGCCCGCGCGGCTTGTGCGCGGCCTTGTGTTCGCGCGGCTTGTGCGTGGTTTGCTGCTGATCTGCGGTCTTGGACATGGTGGTCCAAGTGATGTGATCGCGCGGTCTGCTCTGTGAGACCACTGGCGATCTGGCGGGTGGTGATTGTATCCCTCTTGTGGCGGTGACGACATCCATCTTGTCGCCTATAAATAGGGGTGCATGGCCTCTCATTCATAACGAGAACTGTAAGAACTAGAGCCTGGGTTATTTCGTGCGGTCTCAACTTTGAGGTCAGGCGGTCTCGAAAGCGAGTTGACTATTTGTTGTGTTTGCAGGTTTGCGGTCAACAGGTTGCGGTCTCCCTCCTTGGTGATTTCCCAGCGGCTTGAATAAACAGTTCGGCAGCGGCTTGTCTGCGAACTGGTTTATGTTTGTTCTTGTGTTGTTCGCAGCAAGCTCAGCGATCAGGCGACCTTCAGCGGTTAGGCGATCTGAGTTGCGGTCTGGCGACAACTTCAGTTCTTTGTTCAATAAGCTCCAGTTTGTGCGGTCTGAGGTAGTGTCTTGCAGTGCGGTCTGAGGTGGCGGTCTGAAGTCATCTTGGCTGTTTTCTGTTTGTGCGGTCTCAGGTCAAGCCGGGCGGTCTCTGGAGTCGAGCGGTCCGTGCGGTCTCTGCTTGTCAAGCCGCCAGATTTGTTTTTGGTGTGTTTTTTGTTCTTCTCTCCAACCGTGATTCTTATGAATCATGTCTCGTCATGTATACCTCGCACTGTAATCAAGTATTGTGATTCAATAATGCTTTGTGTTGCTATGTGGCATATTGTGGTTGTTTGGCTATAACTCAGTTGATGCAACTCCTGCTTACTCCTAAACGATTCAAATCAAAATTTTTAACAGACATTGCTTTCCCTGAAAAATCATCAAGATTGTAACAATGTCCTGAAATGCATAACAGAGCTAGGCATTCACCCAGACCTCCCTTGATGCAGGGGTGTGTCAGATATTAGCAAGGAGCTGACATCCTAAAGTTCCTCTGCACGAGCTTGGCGAGCTACTACAACACAAATCCGAAATCTCCCCCCTACTTGTGGTCCTGGAAGATTTACATCTCAAGCTTCAAGTTGAGGGGGCAGCAAGTAGGATCCATTGATATCTCGTTTGGTAGGATCTTTAGCCTTTAATAGTCAATCAATATATCCTTCATTCTTCCATTATGATATACGTAATTGTAAAAGATTACAACCACATCATAATGTTTGCAAAAAATGAAGGAAAGAAGAAAGACGGGAAAGAATACAAGTTTTAAGAGAAGAAGCGCTTGAGATCGTCTCCACTCCAAGTATGAGATAAATCTTCCCCTTCATTGGTTTGGAGACGATAAGCTCCATTCTTGAGTGCTTCTTTGATAATAAATGGTCCTGTCCAATTTGGGTTTAGCTTTCCCACTGAGCCAGATCTCGTTGCTGCATCAAGCTTCTTGAGGACGAGATCACCACCAACAAACTCTACTTGAACCTTCTTGTAAAAATATTTGGCCATTCTTCTTTTTACTTCTTCCTACTTTATTGTTGCTGTATCCCGTAGCTCTTCGATGAGATCAAGGCTTCATTTTAATTCTTCATCATTTCCTTCCGTCCAATCATCTTGATATTATTGAGATAGTAATACCCTTGGACTTTTAACTTCAAATTCAACTGGAATGAGAGCTTCCGAGCCGTGAGATAATTTGAAGGGATTTTCTCAGTAGCTGATGTTGGATTCGTTCTCAAAGCCCAGAGTACTGAAGGCAACTGTTCAGCCAAATTGCCTCGGAGATTTTCCACTTTCTTCTTCAATAGGTTGATTATCAATTTGTTAGCAGCTTCTACTTGCCCATTACTTCTTGGATGATGCACAGAGGAGAAACGCAACTCGGTGCCAATTTGATTATAGAAATTTATCAGATTTAAGTTGTTAAACTGAAGACCGTTATTAGTGATAATTGCCATTGGAATTCCGTGCCTACATACTATATCCCCCCAGATAAAATTCGTCACAACTTGGGTAGTAGTTTAGGCTAGTGCCTTTGCCTCAATCCATTTGCTAAAATAATCAATCATCACAAGAATGAACTTGCGCTGACCACTAGCTAAATGAAAAGGTCTGATCAAATCCATTCCCCAAACTGCAAATGGCCATGGGGTTTCTATTGAGTTAAGTTGTTGGGCTGGTTGATGCCGAAGAGGAGCAAACTTCTGGCATTGGACACACGTTTTGGTGAATTTCTCTGCATCTTTCCTCATTTGAGGCCAAAAATAACCTTGCCTTAGAATCCTCTTTTCTAAGGTTCTAGCTCCAGAGTGACTGTCGCATTCTCCCGAATGTATTTCTCGTAGAATAATAGGAATTTCCTCTTCAGCGGCACATCTTGCCAGTGGTGATAAAAATGTTTTCCTGTAGAGGATTCCTGCAACAAGATAATAATAATAAGCTACCTATAATTTGAATCGTAAGTTCCATTCACTTGAGACGACATCACAAGAGAATCAGTTTTAACTTGAACATCCTCGATTCCTAGTTCTCTTGCAAATCTAAGATCGGCGAGCAAGGATTCATACTCCACTTGATTGTTATTGGGAAGTGAAACTTGAGAGCTTGATCCAATCTAGTCCCATTGGGATTAATTAACACAACTCCAGCTCCTAACAAATTTCTCCCAGAAGCTCCATCCACATAAATTGTCCAAGCTAAAGATTTTCCAATCTCTTTTTCAGATCTAACTTCCTTGGCATCAATCATAAAATCTGCTAGCACTTGAGCTTTGATCGCCACTCTAGGAATGTAGGAGATATCAAACTCACTGAGTTCTATCGCCCATTTTGCCAATCTACCTAAATGTTCTGGCTTTTCCAATACATTCTTTAATGGAAGATCAGTGACGACCTAAATAAAATGAGCCTGGAAGTAAGGCCTTAACCTTCGTGCTGAAACCACAAACATTAGGGCCAACTTTTCAAGGATCGGATACCGAGCTTCCGCATCCTTCAAAACTTTACTCACATAATAAACCAGATATGCTTCTTCTTTTCTTCCCTTACCATCACAGAACTAATAGCATTAGAACCGACTCCTGGATACAAAAAGAGATACTCTTCCTCTCTTGGGCTTTGGAGTAAAGGGGTGGACGTTAGATGCTTTTTGAGCAGATCAAACGCATCATCACACTCCTTCATCCATTCAAACTTAGCTCCTCCACGGAGAGTTTTGAAGAAAGGAGCACTCTTATCCCCTGAACAGGAGATGAAACGGCTCAAGCCTGCCATCCTCCCACCCAACTGCTGAACTTCCTTAGGGGTCTTGGGAGGTGACATTTCCAGAATAGCCTTTACTTTATCGGGATTTGGCTCTAATCCTTTCAGAGTAAGGAGATGGCTGAGAAATTTTCCTTTGCTAGCTCCAAAGACGCATTTCAAAGGGTTTAATCTCATATTAAAGGTTCAGAGTGTTGCAAAAGTTTCATTCAAATCGTTGAGGTGAGCTGAGAAAAGCTTGCTTTTTATTAGAAGATCATCAACGTAAACTTCTAAATTTCTCCCTTTTTGAGTTTTAAAGACGGTATCCATCCTTTTCTGATAAGTGGCACCAACATTTTTTAGCCCGAAAGGCATTAGAAGATAGCAAAAACAGACGTCATTCATGATGAATGAGGTATGTGAGATATCAGGCTTATGCATTCTTATTTGGTGATAGCCAGAGAATGCATCTAAAAAACTCATGCAAGGGTACCCTACCACATAATCAACTTAAGAATCTATCTGAGGCAAGGGGTAGCAATCTTTAGGGTAAGCTTTATTGAGTTTAGTGAAATCCACACACATTCTCCATTTTCCACCAACTTTTTTCACCATTACAACATTCGATACCCACTCTGGGTATTGAATTTCCCTAACAAAGTTAGCTTTGAGAAGCTTTTCCACCTCCTCCCTGATTGGTTGAGCCAAGGTCATTCCAACCGCTCTTTTCTTTTGCTTCACCGGAGTAAAAGCTGGATCAATGTTAAGATGGTGGCAAGCGATGTCTAGATCAACTCCTGGCATATCATCCACTGACCAAGCGAATATATCCAGGTTTTGCAGCAGATAAGAGATGAGACGATTCTTCTCAGCTTTGGGTAATTCGGCATTGATTGAAAGCCTATTGCTTTCATATTCATCACCGATGGGTACAGCTTGAGTTGCTTGGGCAGGTTCCAAGCGAACTCCATCTCTTGACTCTTCTTCCATGACCTCTTCTTCAGCTTTAGCAGGATCAGGGACTCAGGAAGCTGAAAAGGTCTCAGCTACTTGAGGAGGAAAACATTCAGTCATATAAACTGATTTGACGTAGCACTCCTAGGCTTTCCTTGGATCGCTCCTGATCTGATATTGCTTGCCATTCAGAGCAAACTTCACTGCAAGGTGGTAGGTGGAAACCACCGCTTGATACTCTTTCAGGATGGGTCTCCCAAAAATTTCATTGTAGCTACTCGGAGATTCAACAACTATGAATTTGACTAACTTTGTGATGCCTCCAAGCGTTACTGAGAGCGTGACATTTCCTTCCACTTCTTTCTTCTCTCAGGAAAAACCATAGAGCGGTCCTTCGGTGGAAAGAAGAGTCTTCCCGGTCATTAGGGCCTCAAAAGCTGGTTTGAAAAGAAGATTTACTGAACTCCCAGTATCAATTAGAATGTTCTCAACTGTATAATTCTCTATGACTGCCTTTATAAAGACTGCGACGTTGAAAGGATTGGTAGTAGGAGGAAGATCTTCTTGCCCAAAAGTGACCACTCCTTGGACTGGGGCAGAGGAGGAGGTAGCAGCAACCTCGGATCTGAAAACTCTGGCCATGCTGGCCTTCTTTGAAGATTCTAGACCTGCTCCCCCATGGATGCAAACAAGATAACCCAGAGTTCCTTCATCATTTGCATCCACACATTCACCAGGATAACCTACATTGCTGAGATGGCCAACATCGTCAACCTCTTCACATTCCTAGTGGACTTCTGCCACCTCTTTGCTCTTGGAAGTGGAGGCTTTAGAAGGATCAGCTTTTTGCAACAACCCTTGCAACTTTCCTTCCTTCACAAGCTTCTCTACTAACATTCTGAGGGCCCTGTAATTCTTTATCAGATGACCTTTCTCTCTATGATGCTCACAATAGAGATAAGGGTTCCTAAATTTATGGTCAGATTGCATGGGCGCAGGCCTTTTGTAGAAAGGTTACTTCTTGAGGATCTGAATCACCTCAATCATTGGGATATTGAGTTCGGTGAATGATTCTTGACAATCATTGTAGGAAAGCTGAGCGAGCGGGGGTGGAGGGTGAACAAAGTGAATTTGTTGAATTGGGGCTTGCTGAGGAGCTGGAGTGACTGGAGCGGGCAATAAGGGCACTTGAGGCTGAAACTGTTGATGGCCCTGGTAAGGACGATGGTGACGGAAATTTCTTCCTCTCTGAGCTAGAGGTTGGAATTCCTGACGGGACGGTTTTGACGACGGAGGGGCTGAAGGAAAACCTGCAGAGCCTTTTTTGAACTGCCTTGCATGTTAAATTGGAGTCATAGACGGGATTATTTACTTCCGCTTCTATGAACCTATTTGCAATGCTGATCAATTCCTGGTAAGAGCTTGGCTCCTTGGTTGTGACTTCAAACTTCAGAGGTCCCTACTGTAGACCATTTACCAAGGCGACTAGATATAACGAGGGATCAACATCTCTTATTCCCAGAATTTCTCTTTGAAAATGGTCAATGAAGTGAGTTGTAGTCTCGCCTTCATTTTGCTTGATCTTGAAAAGGGCCGCAGGGCCATTCTTTCTCTTCTTTGAGGTGGCAAACCTTAGAAGAAGCTACTGCTTTAGAACTGTGAAGCAAGAGATGGACTGGGGAGGTAAATTGTAGAACCATTCCCTTGCCTGCCCATCCAGAGAGGTGATCAACAATTTGCATCTCATCGCGTCTAAGAGAGTTCTCAGGGCGATTGCAGATTCAAAGGCTTGAAGATGTGAACTAGGATCACTGTCTCCAATAAACATAGGCATTCTTGGCTCTCTGAAATCATGGGGAGTTGACTCCCAACAGATCCTGTCGGAAAAAGGAGAGGGATCTTCTACCCCATAAACACCCAAAGGAGCAAAAGGGGCAGTAGCGGGGGATGGAGGATAAACATAATCCTCTTAAAAATTCAAGGCTCGAGATGGAGATCCCTGAGCTGATCTCTAAAAAAGGATTGACGGGCAGCGAACTCCTCATTCTGAGACCGCAAGGGAGCAGCGGGCTGAGGGGTCGCGCGTTCTAGTGGCTGACCGGCGGCCAGCCGATCAGGGGTCACGACCTGATCGGCTTGAGGCATCAACCTCTTGGAGAGCTCAGACAACAATTGATTCATGGACTCAATCTGCCGAGCGGTCTCTTGGCGGGCTTGAGCGGCCTCCCGACGGGCTTGAGCAAGGTGAAGCTCCATTCGAAGCTCAAGAGCTTCTAAAGAGGTCGCATTTACTGAAGAGGGGAGACCGCTGTCGAATTGACCGGTCTAACCTTCGCGGCCTGACATCTCAGAAATTCTACTGATTTCACCTGAACACTTCAAATCTGAAGGTCGCGTGTTCGTTCTGTTTTCACAAAAAATCTACCTCCAAAACTCACTAGGGGAGGGATGGAGAAAACTGGGAAGTACAGGTTATTTGAGACAAAAGGTGCCAGAGGAGAGACCTCTGATGAGAAAAACTTTTTCAATTAATCTCTAGAGAGGTTACAAGATGAAAGTCCAGAACAGGCCAGGGAAAGAGATAGATAAGATGACAGAATTCGAGACCGCTTACACAGGTTGTAAGTTGGAGCCTCGAAGCAAAAAAGTCACTTTTCAGGTACCCCTACCCCCTATTTATAGATGCGTAGGCTGCCCAAACAGGCAGTTCCAAAAATTATGGGCTGCTCAGGATACAGGAGAGCCAGGGCAGATATAAGAGAAAAAAGGAAGCAGATCGCCCGGTCTGGTGGTCTCTAAAAGCTGAGGTCGTTGGAGCCTTAGACTAGAAAACTGGAGGAAAAGGTGGCGACTTGGGCGGTTGGTGCGATAATTTCGGCAAGTGCACCGGTCGCGCAAGTAATAAAATGGGGAAAATCCCCGAGTGTCGGTCTCTTGAGGAACACAGTAAGGTGGAGTTAGGTTTCGAGGAAGGACTTGAGATTGAAGTCCCTAAATCGGATGGAATGCGAGGGAGTTGGGTTGGCTTTTGGAAAATAAAATAAAAGCTATCAACTACTCCTATGCAATGCCGCTATGCAATGCTTCGCTTGGCGGGATGGAGACTAGGCAGGCCTTGAGCGCGCTGCGTCGCAAGGGCGGATGGACGAGTAGGCAAGCAGAATCGAACTACGCAGGCCTTGAACGCACTGCTTCGTTAGGCGGGATGGAATACACGGGCCGCGATGCCACGCTTCGGTAGGCGGGTGGACGAGAAGGCTAGCGGAATGAGGGTCGCAAGCACCTCTTCGACAAGCACGCCACTAGCAATTGCTAGGGTGGCACCGGACACGGTGGTGGAGTGGAAAATGGAATGGGGCGCTCCTCAAGCACACAAATAAACAAAAAGGGTATTTCACATAGACATGAAATATATAGAAATAAGAGCAAGTTTAAGTGCTACTTCATCTTAATACATAGATCTAACTACATACATACATCAATAAGGAGAGAACAAGGCAAGAAATCGACCGAATCTGAAGGCTCGTTGGAGATTCATGGTTGGAATCGCCGGGTTGTCAATCCGCGTCCAAGCTCGGTCCGCAACTACGTCCGGGGTAGAGAGAGCTGTCACAACTCTCCAATGGACCCGTCTTCTTCGTGTCACGATCCGGTAGAGGTTGCAAACTTCCTCTTGCTTGATGGTAATGGCAGCTAGGTCTTCCTTTGGAGCTCTTGGATGAAGGAGGAGGCCGAGAGGAAACTTCGGCTCAAGATTGGCGTGAAGAGCAAGCCCGGAGCACCTCCATATGGTGGGCGACGGTGGAGGGGCGAATCTGGGCGGAAAACGGCGGCTGAAATTCGGGATCTGACCTAAATCGCGAGCAGGTCGATTTATAGGCGCTGGAATAAACAGTGCGCACGATCAGTGGCGCACGACCAGTGGTCGTGCGCACTAGAATTCGGTGATCGTGCGCTCTGCCTGGACGGAACCTGCAAAGACAGAAATTATGAAATAACATGTTCGCACGACCAGTGGCGCACGACCGGTGGTCGTGCGCACTATCGTAGGTGGTCGTGCGCATTAGCCGAAACAGAACTCATGAAATTGATGATAAGCGCGCACGAACAGTGTCGCACGACCGGTGGTCGTGCGCACTAGCGTAGATGGTCGTGCGCACTGCACCAAACAGAACTCATAAAAAAGGGTTAAGTGCACACGATCAGTGGCGCACGACCAGTGGTCGTGCGCAATAGAACCGGTGATCGTGCGCAGTGTTCCTGTGCAGAATTGCACCGGAAACACCTGCACGACACCTGTTCCAGCGTACGACACCAGTCTAGCCACTGAAAGTGAGACTTAACATCGCAAGAAAACTAATAACAAAGAAAGATACGAAATAACACCAAAATGGGCCTAGAAGTGCACATAGCTAGTGATAACAAATATAAGCTAAAACAAGGCTAAAGTGCAGTGGAATGACTAGATAAACGGCCCAGATGAATCCATATATGTGTATATAATCGGGACTCATCACACCCCCAGACTTACCTGTTTGCGCGTCCCGAGCAAACAAATTCTAAGCGAACGGGGAAAGAACAGTAGATGGCTTAATGATTACACTGCAGAGTATCATGCGAAGTCGCATACTCACGTGCATAAAAAGAATAGTAGAGAAGATTTCTTATTATATAAACAGTTTATATATTTCTAAAAGACTAAAAGCATATTACAACTACTCAAAATGGTGAACTACGGTGAATCGTTCGGTCATGCATACGGAGAAAGTAAACTAAACGCTGAGATGAGCATTGCTCAAGATTGGGGTGCCGGATAAACTCCACTAAAATCCATCAGTGTCGGTGACCATAAGCTTGCCCGGTCACATTCTCTCCACGGCACTGGTTTGACTCAAATGCGTGAATCAATAGGACTTTAGGTTTTAAATGGGGCTTGGGTTTAGGTGAGGTATACAATGATAAAGACGATGGTTCAAATACTAAACCCAAATGAGCAAATGCATAACATTATCCAAGTGGCCACAAAACACGCGGATGCACCACACCCCCATACTTAGACTTAGACGCATGGGTGTGTGCACCGCCTACTCCCAATACATAATATTTCTACATGATTTTTCAATAAAACTCATTTTTCTTTCTTCTCTTTTTTTTCAAATCTTTTTCTTCTTTTCTTTTTCTTTCTTTAACAATTTCAGCAAAATTTTCAAAGATGCACAACCACATTTTCACAATGTACTACCACAATCAACACCACCAATTTGAAATTTAAACAAAAGGCTTGCTTTTTGGGTGTGCGACTAGGATTGGAGTTTAGGCTTTGGTGAACAATAGTGGGGCTGAACCAAAAGAATGGGGTAGGCACAACTGGGCTAGCGAGGAAATGATGATAGGAATGGCACAAAGGCTCAACCGGGCCAAGATGATGGCCTATATCACATTCACGCAATTGACTAACCGTATACCCATGCTTCAAGAATCGCTTGGGGCAAGTTCTAGCCACCGAGAAAGATTCTCCTTTCTCCCGACTCAAGCAATACGAATCTAGCGATCGTTTACACACATCCCTATGCTACCGTTTGATTCCACCGAATTCACCATTTGAGTAGAGTAAACAACATTTACACTAATAAGAAAAATATAAATCCATAAGTATAAAGAGAAGTCTACTCTACACAGATTTCTATGCAACCGAGCACTCGACTAGGAGCACTACTAGAGTCAACATTTTACTCTGCTACATAGTCCTAAGCCATCACCTAGACTTTCCCAAATAACCAGAAGAATTAAATTCACTACAGAGCACGCATACAGACGAGTACGCGCTCAAGTGGGTGTTGTGGTGTGCAATGAAAATAAACAAAACATTTTAAATGAAATCTTCTAGTATGCAGTGCAATAGTGCACGTGAGCGGGTAAACAAAACTACTCTCCCCCAGACTTAAACTAAACAATCCACAGAATATATGACATGAAAATCAGGAAAGGCTAGGGAAAGAGAGTACCCAGTGCTCAGAAATGAGCACACCAGAAGATTGGCGTGTAAGCTAAAATGAAGCTGCAGCATCCGCCATCCAGAAAAGATACCTGCAGGGGTCAGCTCCGCAAAAACAAAAGAAAATAGAAAACTGAAAAGAAATATTACTAACTAAACATGATTAGATGAAATAAAAATGCAGAAAAGAAAGATAACTACTGGGGTTATTGTCATCCCAGCACGACTTATTCAACTTTAAGAGTTCTAGCTAATGGGCCTATGGAAGGAGAAGTGGACAGGTAACTGGCCTAATATCCGTGTCGGTAGCGGGTACCTATACGGAGAAAGAACAGTCACGCCTCTACCCGAATATAGATAAAACCTGCCCATCACAGGTAGAGGGAAAAGAAAGTAAGAAGAGGAGGAGGCCTGGTCCTCACTCATCTCACCAAAACTATCCTTGCCTAGCAAGGAGTCGTCAACAGGGAGGCAGCAGGAGGCGAAGGCAATGAGTGGAGCTTCCTCTACGGAGGGAGAATAAACCTCCTCACATGAGAGGATGCTCTCATCATTGACTTGAGCAAAAAGCTCCAAGTCCTCCTAAAGTACCTGTGAAGATTCAACCTGCACAGACTCAGATGAAGGAAGGGGATCAAGAAATAAAGAAGACGAAGAACATAAATAATCTAAAATCGGGGGAGTGGTCCCGGTCTCACTCCCATCAGGTTGGGGAAGTAAAAAAATGTTTGCATTGTCATCAATGCTACAAGATTCGGCGGGATCAACGGTGGCCAAGCTTAGGATTTGGACTTCCTCCACCGGTGCTGAGGAAAAGTCCTCTTCACCTAGAAGGTTGTCCTCCTCCATAGGAGTAGGCACAAAACTAAGATCAACCACCTCATCCTGCGACACATCATCAAAAATGTCGTCGGAGACGAATATAGTATGCACAACAGGGAGAGGAATAGTGCTCGGATAAAAGTCGAGCACCGATTCCTCACAAAGAATCGAATCCACTAGGGGTGGTGGATGCACCGGGAGAATAGGCTCAGCAATGTCGGTGCCCAGATCAGCCACACATCCAGTGATCGTGTCCATGCCATACCCTTCAAGATGTGAAGGTGACAAAGACACATAACCGGATGTTGAAGGTGTGCCGCCAGAGTTAGGAGTTGGGACGATCCGGATGTCCGGCTCGTCATCCTCATCCAATTGGCGAAGATAAGCAACACAATCCTTCAGGGCATGATCTGTGCTCCGACAAAACTGGCACTGCCTTGCGGGCTTCTTTGGCACAGCGGGGGCTGAAGCCGAAAAGAAGTATGACGGTAAAGGCTCAGCAGAGTAGCCATAAGACTTATGCGCACCATATGGAGTACCAGACGAAGTCGGTGCTCCATATGCTGGGCTATAAGAATTATGCCTACTATTCTCCGTAGGGCATTCATCACTAGAGTGGGAGGTCACTCCACACCAACGGCAACGGAAATTAAGATGTGCCCACATAGTGCGAAGATAAAACGATTCAAAAAGAAGAACACTATTGTGCGAAATACTACACCTAACAAAAATTTACTAAAGCAACCTACTAAAAAACAAGAAAAAGGAATAAAAAGAACAGAAATAAAATAAGAGATGCAATTTACAAATGGGAGGGCTTCTCTCTCAGACTCTCCCTCTCCAGAAAACTCACACGTCTGTGTTCCCCGGCAACGGCGCCAAAAACTTGGTGCGATAATTTCGGCAAGTGCACCGGTCGCGCAAGTAATAAAATGGGGAAAATCCCCGAGTGTCGGTCTCTTGAGGAACACAGTAAGGTGGAGTTAGGTTTCGAGGAAGGACTTGAGATTGAAGTCCCTAAATCGGATGGAATGCGAGGGAGTTGGGTTGGCTTTTGGAAAATAAAATAAAAGCTATCAACTACTCCTATGCAATGCCGCTATGCAATGCTTCGCTTGGCGGGATGGAGACTAGGCAGGCCTTGAGCGCGCTGCGTCGCAAGGGCGGATGGACGAGTAGGCAAGCAGAATCGAACTACGCAGGCCTTGAACGCACTGCTTCGTTAGGCGGGATGGAATACACGGGCCGCGATGCCACGCTTCGGTAGGCGGGTGGACGAGAAGGCTAGCGGAATGAGGGTCGCAAGCACCTCTTCGACAAGCACGCCACTAGCAATTGCTAGGGTGGCACCGGACACGGTGGTGGAGTGGAAAATGGAATGGGGCGCTCCTCAAGCACACAAATAAACAAAAAGGGTATTTCACATAGACATGAAATATATAGAAATAAGAGCAAGTTTAAGTGCTACTTCATCTTAATACATAGATCTAACTACATACATACATCAATAAGGAGAGAACAAGGCAAGAAATCGACCGAATCTGAAGGCTCGTTGGAGATTCATGGTTGGAATCGCCGGGTTGTCAATCCGCGTCCAAGCTCGGTCCGCAACTACGTCCGGGGTAGAGAGAGCTGTCACAACTCTCCAATGGACCCGTCTTCTTCGTGTCACGATCCGGTAGAGGTTGCAAACTTCCTCTTGCTTGATGGTAATGGCAGCTAGGTCTTCCTTTGGAGCTCTTGGATGAAGGAGGAGGCCGAGAGGAAACTTCGGCTCAAGATTGGCGTGAAGAGCAAGCCCGGAGCACCTCCATATGGTGGGCGACGGTGGAGGGGCGAATCTGGGCGGAAAACGGCGGCTGAAATTCGGGATCTGACCTAAATCGCGAGCAGGTCGATTTATAGGCGCTGGAATAAACAGTGCGCACGATCAGTGGCGCACGACCAGTGGTCGTGCGCACTAGAATTCGGTGATCGTGCGCTCTGCCTGGACGGAACCTGCAAAGACAGAAATTATGAAATAACATGTTCGCACGACCAGTGGCGCACGACCGGTGGTCGTGCGCACTATCGTAGGTGGTCGTGCGCATTAGCCGAAACAGAACTCATGAAATTGATGATAAGCGCGCACGAACAGTGTCGCACGACCGGTGGTCGTGCGCACTAGCGTAGATGGTCGTGCGCACTGCACCAAACAGAACTCATAAAAAAGGGTTAAGTGCACACGATCAGTGGCGCACGACCAGTGGTCGTGCGCAATAGAACCGGTGATCGTGCGCAGTGTTCCTGTGCAGAATTGCACCGGAAACACCTGCACGACACCTGTTCCAGCGTACGACACTAGTCTAGCCACTGAAAGTGAGACTTAACATCGCAAGAAAACTAATAACAAAGAAAGATACGAAATAACACCAAAATGGGCCTAGAAGTGCACATAGCTAGTGATAACAAATATAAGCTAAAACAAGGCTAAAGTGCAGTGGAATGACTAGATAAACGGCCCAGATGAATCCATATATGTGTATATAATCGGGACTCATCACACCCCCAGACTTACCTGTTTGCGCGTCCCGAGCAAACAAATTCTAAGCGAACGGGGAAAGAACAGTAGATGGCTTAATGATTACACTGCAGAGTATCATGCGAAGTCGCATACTCACGTGCATAAAAAGAATAGTAGAGAAGATTTCTTATTATATAAACAGTTTATATATTTCTAAAAGACTAAAAGCATATTACAACTACTCAAAATGGTGAACTACGGTGAATCGTTCGGTCATGCATACGGAGAAAGTAAACTAAACGCTGAGATGAGCATTGCTCAAGATTGGGGTGCCGGATAAACTCCACTAAAATCCATCAGTGTCGGTGACCATAAGCTTGCCCGGTCACATTCTCTCCACGGCACTGGTTTGACTCAAATGCGTGAATCAATAGGACTTTAGGTTTTAAATGGGGCTTGGGTTTAGGTGAGGTATACAATGATAAAGACGATGGTTCAAATACTAAACCCAAATGAGCAAATGCATAACATTATCCAAGTGGCCACAAAACACGCGGATGCACCACACCCCCATACTTAGACTTAGACGCATGGGTGTGTGCACCGCCTACTCCCAATACATAATATTTCTACATGATTTTTCAATAAAACTCATTTTTCTTTCTTCTCTTTTTTTTCAAATCTTTTTCTTCTTTTCTTTTTCTTTCTTTAACAATTTCAGCAAAATTTTCAAAGATGCACAACCACATTTTCACAATGTACTACCACAATCAACACCACCAATTTGAAATTTAAACAAAAGGCTTGCTTTTTGGGTGTGCGACTAGGATTGGAGTTTAGGCTTTGGTGAACAATAGTGGGGCTGAACCAAAAGAATGGGGTAGGCACAACTGGGCTAGCGAGGAAATGATGATAGGAATGGCACAAAGGCTCAACCGGGCCAAGATGATGGCCTATATCACATTCACGCAATTGACTAACCGTATACCCATGCTTCAAGAATCGCTTGGGGCAAGTTCTAGCCACCGAGAAAGATTCTCCTTTCTCCCGACTCAAGCAATACGAATCTAGCGATCGTTTACACACATCCCTATGCTACCGTTTGATTCCACCGAATTCACCATTTGAGTAGAGTAAACAACATTTACACTAATAAGAAAAATATAAATCCATAAGTATAAAGAGAAGTCTACTCTACACAGATTTCTATGCAACCGAGCACTCGACTAGGAGCACTACTAGAGTCAACATTTTACTCTGCTACATAGTCCTAAGCCATCACCTAGACTTTCCCAAATAACCAGAAGAATTAAATTCACTACAGAGCACGCATACAGACGAGTACGCGCTCAAGTGGGTGTTGTGGTGTGCAATGAAAATAAACAAAACATTTTAAATGAAATCTTCTAGTATGCAGTGCAATAGTGCACGTGAGCGGGTAAACAAAACTACTCTCCCCCAGACTTAAACTAAACAATCCACAGAATATATGACATGAAAATCAGGAAAGGCTAGGGAAAGAGAGTACCCAGTGCTCAGAAATGAGCACACCAGAAGATTGGCGTGTAAGCTAAAATGAAGCTGCAGCATCCGCCATCCAGAAAAGATACCTGCAGGGGTCAGCTCCGCAAAAACAAAAGAAAATAGAAAACTGAAAAGAAATATTACTAACTAAACATGATTAGATGAAATAAAAATGCAGAAAAGAAAGATAACTACTGGGGTTATTGTCATCCCAGCACGACTTATTCAACTTTAAGAGTTCTAGCTAATGGGCCTATGGAAGGAGAAGTGGACAGGTAACTGGCCTAATATCCGTGTCGGTAGCGGGTACCTATACGGAGAAAGAACAGTCACGCCTCTACCCGAATATAGATAAAACCTGCCCATCACAGGTAGAGGGAAAAGAAAGTAAGAAGAGGAGGAGGCCTGGTCCTCACTCATCTCACCAAAACTATCCTTGCCTAGCAAGGAGTCGTCAACAGGGAGGCAGCAGGAGGCGAAGGCAATGAGTGGAGCTTCCTCTACGGAGGGAGAATAAACCTCCTCACATGAGAGGATGCTCTCATCATTGACTTGAGCAAAAAGCTCCAAGTCCTCCTAAAGTACCTGTGAAGATTCAACCTGCACAGACTCAGATGAAGGAAGGGGATCAAGAAATAAAGAAGACGAAGAACATAAATAATCTAAAATCGGGGGAGTGGTCCCGGTCTCACTCCCATCAGGTTGGGGAAGTAAAAAAATGTTTGCATTGTCATCAATGCTACAAGATTCGGCGGGATCAACGGTGGCCAAGCTTAGGATTTGGACTTCCTCCACCGGTGCTGAGGAAAAGTCCTCTTCACCTAGAAGGTTGTCCTCCTCCATAGGAGTAGGCACAAAACTAAGATCAACCACCTCATCCTGCGACACATCATCAAAAATGTCGTCGGAGACGAATATAGTATGCACAACAGGGAGAGGAATAGTGCTCGGATAAAAGTCGAGCACCGATTCCTCACAAAGAATCGAATCCACTAGGGGTGGTGGATGCACCGGGAGAATAGGCTCAGCAATGTCGGTGCCCAGATCAGCCACACATCCAGTGATCGTGTCCATGCCATACCCTTCAAGATGTGAAGGTGACAAAGACACATAACCGGATGTTGAAGGTGTGCCGCCAGAGTTAGGAGTTGGGACGATCCGGATGTCCGGCTCGTCATCCTCATCCAATTGGCGAAGATAAGCAACACAATCCTTCAGGGCATGATCTGTGCTCCGACAAAACTGGCACTGCCTTGCGGGCTTCTTTGGCACAGCGGGGGCTGAAGCCGAAAAGAAGTATGACGGTAAAGGCTCAGCAGAGTAGCCATAAGACTTATGCGCACCATATGGAGTACCAGACGAAGTCGGTGCTCCATATGCTGGGCTATAAGAATTATGCCTACTATTCTCCGTAGGGCATTCATCACTAGAGTGGGAGGTCACTCCACACCAACGGCAACGGAAATTAAGATGTGCCCACATAGTGCGAAGATAAAACGATTCAAAAAGAAGAACACTATTGTGCGAAATACTACACCTAACAAAAATTTACTAAAGCAACCTACTAAAAAACAAGAAAAAGGAATAAAAAGAACAGAAATAAAATAAGAGATGCAATTTACAAATGGGAGGGCTTCTCTCTCAGACTCTCCCTCTCCAGAAAACTCACACGTCTGTGTTCCCCGGCAACGGCGCCAAAAACTTGGTGCGATAATTTCGGCAAGTGCACCGGTCGCGCAAGTAATAAAATGGGGAAAATCCCCGAGTGTCGGTCTCTTGAGGAACACAGTAAGGTGGAGTTAGGTTTCGAGGAAGGACTTGAGATTGAAGTCCCTAAATCGGATGGAATGCGAGGGAGTTGGGTTGGCTTTTGGAAAATAAAATAAAAGCTATCAACTACTCCTATGCAATGCCGCTATGCAATGCTTCGCTTGGCGGGATGGAGACTAGGCAGGCCTTGAGCGCGCTGCGTCGCAAGGGCGGATGGACGAGTAGGCAAGCAGAATCGAACTATGCAGGCCTTGAACGCACTGCTTCGTTAGGCGGGATGGAATACACGGGCCGCGATGCCACGCTTCGGTAGGCGGGTGGACGAGGAGGCTAGCGGAATGAGGGTCGCAAGCACCTCTTCGACAAGCACGCCACTAGCAATTGCTAGGGCGGCACCGGACATGGTGGTGGAGTGGAAAATGGAATGGGGCGCTCCTCAAGCACACAAATAAACAAAAAGGGTATTTCACATAGACATGAAATATATAGAAATAAGAGCAAGTTTAAGTGCTACTTCATCTTAATACATAGATCTAACTACATACATACATCAATAAGGAGAGAACAAGGCAAGAAATCGACCGAATCCGAAGGCTCGTTGGAGATTCATGGTTGGAATCGTCGGGTTGTCAATCCGCGTCCAAGCTCGGTCCGCAACTACGTCCGGGGTAGAGAGAGCTGTCACGACTCTCCAATGGACCCATCTTCTTCGTGTCACGATCCGGTAGAGGTTGCAAACTTCCTCTTGCTTGATGGTAATGGCAGCTAGGTCTTCCTTTGGAGCTCTTGGATGAAGGAGGAGGCCGAGAGGAAACTCCGGCTCAAGATTGGCGTGAAGAGCAAGCCCGGAGCACCTCCATATGGTGGGCGACGGTGGAGGGGCGAATCTGGGCGGAAAACGGCGGCTGAAATTCGGGATCTGACCTAAATCGCGAGCAGGTCGATTTATAGGCGCTGGAATAAACAGTGCGCACGGTCAGTGGCGCACGACCAGTGGTCGTGCGCACTAGAATTCGGTGATCGTGCGCTCTGCCTGGACGGAACCTGCAAAGAAAGAAATTATGAAATAACATGTTCGCACGACCAGTGGCGCACGAACGGTGGTCGTGCGCACTATCGTAGGTGGTCGTGCGCATTAGCCGAAACAGAACTCATGAAATTGATGATAAGCGCGCACGAACAGTGTCGCACGACCGGTGGTCGTGCGCACTAGCGTAGATGGTCGTGCGCACTGCACCAAATAGAACTCATAAAAAAGGGTTAAGTGCACACGATCAGTGGCGCACGACCAGTGGTCGTGCGCAATAGAACCGGTGATCGTGCGCAGTGTTCCTGTGCAGAATTGCACCGGAAACACCTGCACGACACCTGTTCCAGCGTACGACACCAGTCTAGCCACTGAAAGTGAGACTTAACATCGCAAGAAAACTAATAACAAAGAAAGATACGAAATAACACCAAAATGGGCCTAGAAGTGCACATAGCTAGTGATAACAAATATAAGCTAAAACAAGGCTAAAGTGCAGTGGAATGACTAGATAAACGGCCCAGATGAGTCCATATATGTGTATATAATCGGGACTCATCAGCGGTCTCCAAAACCTGAGACCGCTGGGAAGGGTCCTTCTGACTGGAGAGGAGAGGTCGCAGACTTCCGGGCAAACATCTGGAGCTGCTTAAAAGAGAACCAAGTGGTCATGTAGCTGTTGCAGAACATGATCAATCTGACAGGTCCTTAGAGGACTTTCTCAATGATGAAATACATACATTCTCAAAAGGAGAAGAAAATGAGCACCATTCAGAAACCCCTGCACCAATGGAGAGGGAGCATACATGTCAATCTACAATGCTGCCTTCACCTCCAAGAATAGAAGATGAACCACATAATCTACCCAACATAGCTCCCACAGTTCCATCAGTTAATTTCATGTCACATATGGAAGGTCTATTAGATAGACAAAGAGAAAAATTTGAAACCTATGTAAATCGGGCTATTACAGGATGCAGAAATGATCTCTCTGCCAGGATTGATGTCCTCCAAGAAGATATTTGATGAGTAGTAAAATATATGAATTTTTAGTATAGTTATTAGTATAGTTTTAATTAATATTGTGAATTTCCTATGTAAATTAATGAATAAATTGCTTCTTTTCATTATTTTCTTACTAACTTAGTTTTTATTTTTGTTTTTATAGATTTTGACAATTTTTGTCAAGACACGCCCCTAAATCACGCCCGTGACCACAAGTCACGCCCGTGACCAAGGCGTGTAATTTTAGAAATACCAACTTTCCAACTGTCAGCCAAATTTCAACGGATCGAGCATGTCACGCCCCCAGGTCACGCCCGTGACCACAAGTCACGCCCATGACACGCTAGCACGTCACGCCCCAAAGCCATGACCCATGCTGCTGACGTCTGCTGCCCATAGTCACGGCCGTGACATTCCATGTCACGCCCGTAACAATCCAAGCCACGCCCGTGTGCAGCCTTATTTTGACGGCGGATCCTTCGAGAAGGCGGTCGTTATAGCCGAGCAAATGTCACGCCCCAAGGTCACGCCCGTGACCGCAAGTTACGCCTGTGACCCAGGGGCGTGTAAAAATAAACTTTTGCCTATAAATAGAGGGGCTCAGCTGAAGGAATAAGAATCTATAATTTTATGTGTTAGCTAGTCTCTGCAGTAGTTTAGTACTTGTATTTAAGTTATTTTCTGCATTTATTGGTAGCCACTTTCGCTTTCATAGTCTAGTTGTAATGTTCATTTTGGCAATAAAATAGTTCGTTTCTTATTTCAAAATATTCTCATATACTGTTATAATGTTTACAAATAGTCTCTGAGTTATGTTTTCCAAACCCTATTTTGGGTTCTGAGTGTGTAACACTCTTTTCAGTTTTAATTTTCAGTCTTTATATAACTGTTATATTACCACCCCCATCTCGAATTAGAGGCTAATTTTCTTTAGCGCTTGTTTGAGACGGTTGGGACGGATATTATTTCTGCACTTTTATAAGTATTTCATTTCTATACCACCCCCGCCCTGGATAAGAGGCTAAGTGTTGGATCGGTAGGCGCCCTTAGAGGGGGGTGAATAAGGGTTTTAAAAACTTTAGTATATTTTGAATAACTTTGAAAAAGCTTTGATTATTAAACTAGAGAAGATCAAGACAAATCAAGTGAAGAAAAAGTAAAGACATGATTTTATTAACTTGAGAAGCATGATTACAAAACTTGATCTCTTATCGAAGCTAGAAATCAAAGCTAATAGAAAGACTCTTTTTGTTTTCTATACCGACTCGTGTCCCCACGAACCGGTTGGCTTTAGCCGATCCTTCCCCGGATACGGCCTCAAGCCGCTCTAGCCAACCCTTCCCCGGATATGGCCTCGAGCACCCCTACACCTACTCCCGAGACCTAGTCGCCAACACGAGGCGAATTTCAGCCCTAAGTCCTACCCAAACCTAGTCGCCAACACGAGGCGAATTCACTAACGATTACAAGAATAAATATGTGAATATAAAAACATCAATAATAAAAACTCCCTCTAAGAACTTCTAAAGTTGGAGACGTTGGACAGCTGTAGTATAAGCGTTGCTGAAGCGGCCGCCGGTCGGATGAAGCGTGAAGAAGTCCTCCTTCAAAAATTCTCTCTAAGCTTTTGGTGGGAGTATCTCTCTGAACCTTCCTCTATATGTTGTGGCACGAATCTCTGGAGTTTAGGTTTATGGAAGAGTGAGGAAGACGGAGCCAATGGGTCCTTTTTATAGCCTCAGCGCTAACGCCTGCGCTAGTGCTACCGCCGGCGCTATCCCATATTAAGTAATATTTTGCGCGCGAGAATCTTTAATCCGGGGAAACAATTTTGCCATTCCTCTTGTGCTCCGCGCTACCGCCAGCGCTATCGGCTACCGCCAGGCGTTATCTCCTTCCATATGTGCTCCCGGAATTGCGCTATCATCGCTAGCGCCAGGCGCTACATGCTACCGCCGGTGCTAGTGGGAGACTTGGAATTGCTGGCTCAAAATTGGGGGCAACCAACCTTGAGTCATGTGGACTTTGATTTCCTGCACACTTAAACACACAAGATCAAATACACATAGGATTTGTTATTCTCAAACCTAGGAGATGCGGAAGACCATGTTCCAACAAACTCCCCCTTTTGATAATAACAAATCCATTAATGATAAATCAGAGCATTAATAAATAAGCATGATGAAACTATATTTGTGTGTGTGTGAGAGTGATGACTTAGGATAATTATTGATTTTAGCATTTTGAATTGCTCCCCCTAAATACATGCTCCCCCTAAGGGAATGCTCTCCTAATATGTAAGCTATCATCTTAATTAAGCATTATAGTTTGATAGTAGGTTAATATTTATCATGTTAGTTCTCCCCCTTTTGTTATTAGCAAAAGCGGGTAAGGAGACACCACTTAAAAGGTGATAATTAGATAAAAGCATGATCGAGCTTGTAGAGAAGGAAATGATAAGGAGTTTTAGGATACTTTTCATTTAAATAGATCAGAGTTTGAGTATTACAACATTTTCATAAATCAGAGTTTGTAGTATAACCAAATTATAATGATTTCCAAGTAACTAAACTACCCAGACAATATGTATACACCCTATACCTGTACTAAGTGACGGATGGGCATGAGGAGCTGCATACATGCCGTAGGTTGGGGTGTTAGTCCCATATGCAAACACTAGACACAACTCAACCTAGCACTCTTTCCCCCCAGTGCCTCGCAAGGCCCCACTGGAACCCTCCCCGGTTAAGGACAAGACATGACTAGAGATAAAGGTTATCTAATGTATACAACCCAACGCCCCCGCTATGGTGAGAAATGAAGTCATGGATAATAATTATTGGAAACATTTAAGTTTTTTAAATCTAATGACATAGCCTATGGATTTATATTTTTGTTTGAATTTATGAAAACACTCACATAGCTATTTTGAAATCCATTCATAAATCAGAATTTTAGCATTACAATATTTTCATAGAAATAAAACAGAGTTTTTAGCAAAAAAGAAAATATTCATGTGTAGAGTAACCAATATAAAATCTACCAAGCAATTCTACCATTTGTTGAAAGAAAGGAATTTTGGTATTTAAGACTTTGATATAAGCATGAGAGCGCAAGGTAGAAATATATGGTGATGATGCGAAAGACTTATAGAAATACAAGAAACATCTTATTGTAATGATGATCCATAAAAAGATATATGAGTTAAATTTCCTAAAGAAGATGTTTTTGTAAATCATTGTTCAATTAAAATCTTCAATAATGTAACCAAGCATGAAATAATGTTATAAAAAAATTACTATAATGTTATTTTAATTCATAATTTCAAATCAGACCAAATATTGTAGAAAGTATGCTAGGTTATCTAGTGCATTTCATAAATAAAGAGTAGTATAGAATTTGCATTAGGATCCAATACTCATAAGAAGAAGTGTTATGGAAGATAATGATGTGCACAAAAGTATATTTTGAATAGAGTAAACAAATTTTTTAATCAAAAATACAAGTAATATGTAAAGTAAAGAGCACAATAAAACTCAAATAATTTTACTTTCACTCACTTCAATGAACAAAAAAAATGTACAACTACCAAGGTGCTGTGCATACACAATGCTCATTAAGACTTATCAGGTGCAAAGTAGTGCTTGGGGGATCACATAATTTTATTCTTCAATATTGATTTTTTTATTGTGATCCGGTGTACTTAAGAATAAGTGGTTTTTATTTTGAAAGAAAGTTATGGTTTGCACAAGATACTTTACTATTCTTTCCAAGGTGCTCAACCTCACAATGCTCATTAAGACTTATCAGGAGGTTCAAGTAGTGCTTGGTGGAGTTATCTTTGTCACTTTATTTTATGATTGTTGTTTTGTACAAAGTTCTCCGAATACACTTGTTTTGCAAACCAATATAATTTATAAAAACATAACCACTTTTCTTAACTTTTAAAGTGCAAATAAAGGTTGTGTAGGCAAGATACTTGATCAATTTTAATTCATTGTACTATTACAAAACATACACAAGCATTCTTAGATTAAACACATAAGTAGAAAATGCCAAAATAAGTGAGTGAATAGCGATCATTATCAAACATAAAACATTTACTCATACTTAGAGGCATGCTAAGCTTAGTTCTACACAACTTTTAAAAGATACTTGATGCACATATTAATAGATATATCAAAGCATGATGAAAACAATGTTCAAAGAGTTTGAAAATATAAATTGCAACATTATAGAAGTTCTAAAGAATATATTAAATCATGCTTGATTTTCATAGAAAAATCCATATAGTTTTTTTTTTATAGTTTTAGTGTTTTATATTTTTATATTTGATTTTTGCAAACAAATAAAAGAATATTTTCGTAATTTTGGCTTTTGTATTTGATTTTTGCATAAAAAATGACAAACAAAAACAAAAGGAAAAACATATTTTTGTAATTTGGTTTTTGTAGTTTTGTATTTGATTTTTCAAAAATTAAAGAAAAAACAGAAGTGCAAAACCAAATAGTAAATATAGATGAGTATATTTTTAGGTATTTTTCAAAATTTTAAAAACACAGAAAAACAAATATGCACTCTAGCGCCGGCGTTAGCGCTAGCGCGGGAAATAGTACATGATTTTTTATGATTTTGAAATTTTTAATTGTTGATCTTGATTAAGTGACCCAATAGTAGTTTCATGCTGAAATCTCAGATTTTTAGGAAATGTTTTCGATGTTTAAAAATTGCAAAATTGCGTTTGTGAATGTGCTTAAACTTGAAAGAATTTGGACACATAACACAAGTCGTAAGAAACTGAATTTTGCATCACTAAGCAGCACAAACAGTGGATAATAATTGAGGAATTTTATAGAGTTTTATTTTCTAAAAAAATCAGAAGGGTGCGATACCGCCGGCGCTAGTGATAGCGCTGGCGCTATCGAGCCATTAGTTAAATCCCGATCCCTTTTTCATTTTCGCCATTTTCATTGACCCTCTCCGGTAAAACCCTGGAAGACGACCCAGCAACGCGTAGATCTGAGGTAAATCTTCATCCTTTTTATGTTTTTTGTTTTAAAACTTGATTTTGATGTTAGAGATGAAGATATTTGAGGTTTTTAGGTGGATTTAGAAACTAGATCTACAATGGTTGATTTTCTTCGAGATTAGTGTTTTTATGAGGATTTTGGTTTTGATCTTGATTTTTATGTGGATTTCTTGCATCTAGTAATTTAGGATCTGAAAGTGTTTTATTTTTAAGGAGATTTTTACTATTTCAGATGTGAGGAGTAGTGTTGGCGCTACAGTAGGCATTATTGATAACGCCGGGCACTATTGATAGCGCTGGCGCTAGTAACGGTTGCTTAATTTTTAAATTTTTCTTGTATGTGCAGATGGCACCTGGATCTAAGGGTAAGAAAATAACAAAGCTGGCCATGGAAGCAGCTGTAGTAGGTGTTCCATATGTCGTAGAGTTCGACTTGCCACGCCACTATCACGTCATGCAGTTATTTGCTACTTCCGATGTGTCGAATTTATTTAGTTCTGAAGGATTTTCTTCGAAGTTAGTGCGGGATTTTTATACACACTTGGAAGACCCATCACAGACCAGGCTTGATGGAGGAGTGCAGTCACAGGTGCAAGGACAAGTGGTGACCATTACCCATGAACAACTGAGGCTCGTGTTTGGATTGTCCCAGCATCCAAATCGGTTGGAGATTGTGGAGAAGTTCAGGGTGGACAGAGATTGGACTCAGGTGAACATGGTGCTACATAATAAGGAATGCAGAAGTCTGATCTCGTCTGTGTCGACACTCACCGTGGATGCCCTAGTTGTTCAGGATGTATTACGTCACACAATTATGCTGAAGTTGGGTGACACAGCAAAGGTTACAGCCTAGCTCAGTTATGTCACTTATTTTATTTTGGAGGAGGAGAAGTTCGACGTGGCTGACTTATTACTTTCCCTGATTCGCTATTCCTACAAGTTGCGGCAACCTTCCCGTCAGAGATACAATAACTTGCCCCTGGGCGGCATTATATAGTGGGTGATTCAGATGATGTATCCTTCTATTGAAATGGGTTTCTACTTGATAGATTGCTACCCTCCTATCTATAGTACTTCTCACTTGCGAGCATCATTCATCCCGGATGAGCCATCGACATCTACTCGACCACCACTCCGGCGAGGAGCGTCATCTCGAGGGGCTCGAGATGATTCATTTGGGTCATTTCAAGAGGAGATGGGAGAGAGGATGGCAAAAGTGGAGAAGGATGTTTCAGGGATAAAGAAGATGGTGAAGTTTATGATCAAGGCCTTAAAGCTAAAACCATCAACACCAGAGCGGAGGGAGTGGGACAGCCCAGATTAGGAGCCGCCCCATCATTCGACTCGAAAGGCTCACAGAAGACACTCCCCAAGTCCAAGTGTGGAGGAGATAGATGAGGAAGAGTAGGTAGGAAGGTCTGAGGGGAACGCATTTCAGTTTTGTAATAATACAGGAGTTTGAACCTATGTTTTTGGATGTTGTTTGATTTTGTTATCTTTGGATGTTTGATCATTTTATCTGATCCTTCTTTGGTAGTTTTGTTTTATGTTTCATTTATAATTTTTGAAGTCATGAAGTGGAGATGTTTAGCATATTTTTGAAATCCTAAGATTAGATAATTTAATACCTCATAGAAGATTTTGAATAATATATAAATAATAACTAGGTCACCAAAATAGGATATGATTTTGAATTTTGATAAACTTTATAGGCATATTAAACTTTAAGAGATAAGATCATGTTTCCTATAATATACGATGATCATAGCATGATAGCCTTTAAGAGAAATAATAGAACAAAAATTAGAGCATATCATGAAGTAGAATATTTGATAATTTTTTATTTCTACTTCATGCGAATGATAGGGTATTATTGAATGAGAACTTTAGGTGTCCAAAGAGGACCGGGAGTGACGGTTCCTTTGGGTACCCAAATACTACGTGTTTGCTTTTGGGTAGATAGAATTGAATGGGCCATTTTGAGTGGAGTTAGTGTTTCGTTTTTAATTTTGGGTCTCCATTCAAACTTTTGTTTAATATTATTTTTATGAGTCAAATTTCCATTGTGAATGTTGAAAATATTTTTCATAGGAAATTTGTGAACATTTACTTTTATGTTGGGGAAATGTTGATATTGTAAATGATGACGATGATAGTGTTTTGGAATTTCGTTTATAGTTTGTTGATGTCTTTTATTTCCATTGTTTGATTTATTAATGTTTTGAGAAATTATATTCATCTTGCTTTTAGATATATATTGATATTGTGAATGTATGTTTTGTGAATTTTTCTTTATGATTTCCTTAAGCAGGTTGATTTTGGCATTTAATTCATCATTCTTAGTTCTTAAATTATGTCTAGCTTTATTATAAGTGATTGTGCTATTTTTAAGAGTTAAAACAATTGAATCTATATGATCTTGATAAATGTTTCTATATTCATCAAATGTTTCATCCATCTCTTTAATTTCAATTTTATATTCTTTACACTTACCACAATCATTTATCACAGATGAATTTTCTAAATATAATTTTTTCATTTTGTTCTTTTATAAAAATAATTCCTTTTTCAAGTTCCTTAAATTTTTCTTTAATATTATTGCAATCAAGACAGGGTTTTGTATTTTCAATTGAAGTGACATGAGTAAAGCTAGATAAATCAGATTTTGATACTACTTTAACTTTTGCTTTTAAAATTTTTTTTCTAAGCGCGATTTGCAATTTGCATTTTTTTAATTTCTTAAGTTTGCGCTTTGTAATTTATAGCAATTGTAAAATAAAAATGGAAGTACAAAAGATGGGATTTGATTTCCTTACATTGCTTTCGGGAGAGGCATGATTTGAACATACGGTTTCTTTTAAATCTTTTTGGCACTCCTCTTCCGAAGACAGTACTTCTTCTTTTCCATTTGATGTGCACTTCATGGATCCGTCATGAGAGGAGCATTCTTGAAGACTTGTGCAAGCTTGCATATTCTCTGGTTCTTTCGATTGTTCCATACCTGTATAAGGAGAATCATACATTTCTTCAAGAAATTTCCATACTTTGTATGCACTAGAGAAACAATATATTAGTTTGAAAATATCTTGAGATAAAGCACAAAAAATATAATGCATAGCTTTTGCATTTAGGTGACGCTCTTGTTTATTTGATTCGTTTGCTGGTCTAACTATTGCTATATCCCATGCATTGATATCTAAACTTTTAATAAATTTTTCCATTAATAATTTCCACCCTTTATAATTTCTCCCTTCGAATAAAGGTGGTTTAGGAGATTTTTCTTCTTCATAAAAATTTACCCCACTAGTAGAAGCGAGATCATGAGACGCCATTATTCCCGATTGTTAAGCCGATTTGGAATAACCTGGCTCTGATACCACTTGTTGGATCGGTAGACGCCCATAGAGGGGGGTGAATAAGGGTTTTAAAAACTTTAGTATATTTTGAATAACTTTGAAAAAGCTTTGATTATTAAACTAGAGAAGATCAAGACAAATCAAGTGAAGTAAAAGTAAAGACATGATTTTATTAACTTGAGAAGCATGATTACAAAACTTGATCTCTTATCGAAGCTAGAAATCAAAGCTAATAGAAAGACTCTTTTTGTTTTCTATACCGACTCGTATCCCCACGAACCGGTTGGTTTTAGCCGATCCTTCCCCGGATACGGCCTCAAGCCGCTCTAGCCAACCCTTCCCCGGATATGGCCTCGAGACCCCCCTGGACCTACTCCCGAGACCTAGTCGCCAACGTGAGGCGAATTTCAGCCCTAAGTCCTACCCAGACCTAGTCGCCAACACGAGGTGAATTCACTAACGATTACAAGAATAAATATGTGAATATAAAAACATCAATAATAAAAACTCCCTCTAAGAATTTCTGAAGTTGGAGACGTTGGACCGCTGTAGTATAAGCATTATTGAAGCGTCCGCCGGTCGGATGAAGCGTGAAGAAGTCCTCCTTCAGAAATTCTCTCTAAGCTTTTGGTGGGAGTATCTCTCTGAACCTTCCTCTATATGCTGTGGCATGAAGCTCTGGAGTTTAGGGTTATGGAAGAGTGAGGAAGACGGAGCCAATGAGTCCTTTTTATAGCCTCAGCGCTAGCGCCTGCGCTAGTGCTACCGCCGGCGCTATCCCATATTAAGTAATATTTTGCGCGCGAGAATCTTTAATCCGGGGAAACAATTTCGCCATTCCTCTTGTGCTCCGCGCTATCGCCAGCGCTATCGGCTACCGCCGGGCATTATCTCCTTCCATATGTGCTCCCGGAATTGCGCTATCATCGCTAGCGCCAGGCGCTACGTGCTACCGCTGGCGCTAGTGGGAGACTTGGAATTACTGGCTCAAAATTGAGGGCAACCATCCTTGAGTCATGTGGACTTTGATTTCCTACACACTTAAACACACAAGATCAAATACACATAGGATTTGTTATTCTCAAACCTAGGAGATGCGGAAGACCATGTTCCAACACTAAGTACTTTTTAGTGCTTGTTTAAGACGGTTGGGACGGATATTATTTCAGCTTTTATATAAGTCTTTTATTTCTTTCTTTCACGCTTATATCCGCTTATAATATTAACATGTATTTTCTAATTATTAATGCCGTCTCCATTCCGATAAGTGGCTAATTTCCTTTAGCACACGATGTCGAAGAGCATTGGGACATATAAATAGTTTTCAAAAAAAATATCTCTTTCTAAAAATAATTAAACGAGCTTAAGGTTTACCCGAGAATAACGTTGAGTGGAGCCACATAATCGATGTGTAGTTTTCATTTCCATTTCCGTACACTAGTAGCCGAGAGGCTCGTGTGTACGGACTGATCGCTCATGGGTAAAGAGAAGTGCGCTCTACCCTCGAGTAAGTCTCCCGAATTGCAAGTAAAAACCCAATAGTGGGGTTCACAACATAAAGCGAGTATTAAGGAGATTCGATTAAAGAATGAGAGTTCGGTCGAATATTCATAATCTCAGGTGGGCGTACCCTCGAGAGAGGAGCATTCATAATTATGGAACCTACATGGCCAAGCTGTTTTAATGTTTTGAAAAGTCATCTCTTTTATTTCTAAAAAAGACTATTTTTGTCTCAAGGTAATTCGACATCAGGCACTATTTATTATCATCGTTTAGAACTCTGGTTATACTCTTATTATCGTTCGCTTTTAAAAACTCACACTAAAAACTTATTACGATAAAATAATAGTTCGTTTTTCAAAGTAGCTATAATCAACACGATCCGCAGAAATATACGACCCGATATTTTCTAAAACAAAATATCATGTATTACTCACGATAAGGTATACTTGCCTTTATCAAATGATTAGTTTGGATTAAAATTTAAACAAAAGCTTTTGAAACCTATTTAGTGCAAAACTCTCCTTTTCTATTTTAAAAATCAATTGAATTCGGCGTTGTAGTCAGGGTGTAAACGTCAATACTTTGAAAGAAGAAAAAGATTGTTACTTCTATCTTTCGATAGGATAACAGTTAGTTTCTCAAAGTAGGAGTACTTGCAAAACTCTTTGAAAACACCCGCCTAATTCTAATCTCGTCATATAAAGGTTAACCAAAAGACAAAAAGAGAAATCCAAATTTAATCACCAAGTTTTTGGCGCCGTTGCCGGGGAAATAGTGTTGTTATTGTGAATAAGGAATTACTATTACTTTTATCATATATATTAAAATATATAATATAAAATATATATACTAAATAAATAAAAATTAAAAAAATAGAAAAAGCCAAAAATATATAATAATTTTTATTATTAGTATATGACTCGAGGAAACTCCTCGGATGATTCGAATATCCCTTTTGACCCCGAAATCAAGCGCACCCTTCGTGAGCGCCTCCGACTTCGTGATCAAAACTTACTCGAATTTCCCGAAGAGTCTGTCGGAGATACTTACACTGAAGCTATGACCAATCAAATTCCAAATGTGGCCCCATCACGGACCATGGCATACTATGCCAGGCCGAATTTGGAAGATACCAGATCGAGTATTACACGCCCAACAATGGCTAATAATAATTTTGAAATAAAATCTAGCATCATTCAAATGGTACAATGGTCAGTCCAATTTGATGGTTTGTCGGATGAGGATCCGAATTTACACCTTTCTAGTTTTTTGGAAATATGCGATACCTTTAAAATTAATGGCGTCACTAACGACGCTATTCGTTTACGCTTATTTCCATTTTTGCTGCGGACAAAGGCCAAGGTGTGGTTAAGTTCTCTCTCTAGAGGATCCATAACCACGTGGGCACAATTGACGGAGAAATTTCTCACAAAATAGTTTCCCCTGTCTAAACCTGCTAAACTACGCACAGATATCGCCTCCTTCATTCAATTCAATTATGAGTCACTCTACGAGACTTGGGAGCATTTTAAGGAGTTCTTGCGTAGGTGTCCTCATCACGTGCTGCAGTCCTGGCTGCAGGTCCAGACATTTTATAATGGTTTGAATTTCTCAACGCGACAGATGATCGATGCAGCCACCGGGGGAACGTTAAACAACAAAACCCCTGAGGCCGCTCAAGCTCTGTTCGAAGAAATGGCCATGAACGCCTATCACTGGAATGCGCCTAGATCACGCCCTACTAAACCAACTGGGATATATGAAGTGGATGTCACTTCTCACTTAGCCTCTCAAGTCGAAAGGTTAAGTAAGCAAGTGGCAGAGATGAATGCTTCCTCCTCCACTCCCGCTTGGCTTAATAATAATAATTTTGTCAAAGAAGGCAACCCAGTTAGGCCCCCTTCAACCCTAATAACAATCTGTATAGTAATAATTATAATCTGGGTTGGAGGAACCACCCAAATTTTTCCTGGAGCAATCCTAATAATGCTTAGAGGCCCCCAATTGTGAATCCGCAAGGATTTCCGAACGGATTCCATCCTCCACCTCCAAAACCTTCTCCGCTCGAAGATATTTTTGCTAAATACGTCGCGTCCACCGAGTCAAATATTCAGAAATTACCGGATCGATTAAAAACTTGGAAAATCAGGTTGGACAGTTGGCAAAGATGGTCTCTGAGTGGCCATATGGAGCCCTACCAGGGAACACGGAGCCGAACCCCCGAGAAATTGCCAACGTCATAGATCTTCACAGTGGCAAGGAGGTAACCTCCCCAAAACGGGTTGAGTCTAAGGTACATGTTTTGACACCGACCCCTACACCCTCTCCTTCGATAGATAAATCACTGAGTATTCTGACAGTGCCGAACATTTATAGCTCGCCTCTTCCTTATCCTTCAAAATTAAATAACGAGTGGAAGGATGAGCAATATAAAAAATTCTTGCACATTTTTAAACAAATTCAACTAAACGTTCCCTTCTGTGAGGCACTCTCCCAATTGCCGAAATACGCGAAATATCTTAAAGGGTTGCTTTCTGACAAAAAGAAACTCGAAGATGTTTAGCGTGTTTCCCTTAACGCGAACTGCTCGGCCGTTTTCCTTAACAAATTGCCGCAAAAATTAAACGACCCGGGACGGTTATCCATCTCGTGCCTCTTCGACAACTTGTTAATTAAGTATGCTCTAGCGGACATGGGCGCCAGCATCATTTTAATGCCCTTTTCCCTTTTCAAAAAACTCGATTTGGGCGTCCCAAGCCCGACTAAGATGAGCATCCAACTCGTGGATCACTCGGTAAAGTACCTGATAGGGGTAGTGGAGGATGTTATGGTCAAGGACGACAAGTTTATCTTCCCGGTAGACTTTGTCATCCTGGACATAGAGGAGGACGCTTAGGTGCCTATCATTCTCGGTCGCCCCTTCCTCGCAACCTCCCGCGCGTTAATCGATGTTAGTAACAGTCACCTCCTCCTTTGGGTCGGAGACGACGAAGTTACTTTACTTATTAACCCCTCGATGCGGAACTCCCTATCGAGCGATGATTCCAGTTATAACTTGGAACCCATGTTTGAAGAGGAATGTTCTTCGCTTACTAAATTTCTCTCTTTAGCACTGGATAATTCGAATTTGGTGAATCTATCTTGTCTTGACGACATGCCGATAGATTCGCCATTCGAACCCTTCAATTCAGAAGCATTAAAAATTAAACCATCATATGAAGAACCGCCAATCCTAGAACTGAAACAACTCCTTGATAATTTGAAATACATTTTCCTTGAAAAAGACTTAAAACTTCCAGTTATTATTTCTTCCACTTTAAGTAATTCGGAGACCTCCGAATTAGTCGAAGTTTTAAACAAGCACGTCATGCAATTGCATGGAAAATTTCAGATATCAGGGGAATCAACCCCTCATTCTGCACCCCATATTTCGTCAAGCTACGCGACGGTAAATATAGCGCTTGTGGGAGGCACCCCATATTTATCTAATATTTTATTCTGTTTTATTCTTTTATATGTTTTTACAGGATTTCTTACGGCCTCGCTAGCTTTAATTCAGGGAAGCCTTTTAGCTCACTCTTTCCTTTTGTCCATACTGCACTTTTATTTTCTCTTCTCCATACTTACATTACAACATTGAGGACAATGTTGAGTTTTAAGTATGGGGGTGTTTTACCGTTTTCATTTAAACAAACAAAAATTTTCAAAAAACAAAACAAAAAATGTTTTATTTCATAATTACCACAACTTAGAAAAACAAATTTCAAAAAAAAAACTACAAAATCATGTTTTTGCTTTTACTTTGTTGTAGTACAAAAATGCAAAAATCCAAAAAAAAACTTTGCAAAACCCCAAAATTTTTCCCTAATGAAATTATATAACTATATAGTTGAAAAAAAAACAAACAAACAAAACACAAAAAATAATAAAACCGTACTTTACTTTTATTCTTAAAAGCATTTAGTTTCGAGAATATTTGTTTGTAGTTTTTCATAATCGCTAGTTTTACTTTTTATTTGTTTATCTAAGATCGATAGATTTAAACGTTCGGGGTTAAGTTTTAAAGAATATCTTGTGTTTTTAATTTAAATAGAGGCTTTGTTTTCAAGCACTACTTCTACTAGCTAAAATAGGGGCATGTGTATTATGTTCGCAAAACAACTTTAGACTGCAATTATCCCTACTTTATGCCTTTAGGAATCTAGGAATATTCAAATTACTAAGGTTGCTCTCAAACTTTTTTTTTATTATTCTAGAATTTCTCTTGAAAACCCCTTGTATACACCAATTTTGCATGGCAAATAAAAAATTAAAAGAAGAAAAAGATCTTATGTCAATGAGAATAAGAATTCATTTTGTAAACATAGGCGCCCAATAAATACTTTAAATGATTTTATGTCAATGAGAATAAGATTTTGTTCCGTAAACATAGGCATTGGGTTAATAAAAACAAATGAATTAGCTTTCCCTCGTAAACCACGGGGACACCAAAAAAGCTAAAATGAAGGGGTGGACGAATAAAAACCATCACCCCTAATTCAAAAACTCTTCTTTTTGCCAAGGTTTTTTACCCCTTTTCCCTTTGCCAAATTATGGTTTCCAGTTTTAATTCAAAAAATCATTTGAGAGCATAATTGGTAACTTATATTTTTCCTTCACGTTTCTTTAAACAAAGGTTCTTATAATTTCGATCTAATCTCGTTTACTAATGATTGCAATTTTGCTTGCTATTTGGTTAATTAAAAAGCCTTTTGGCTAAGACATTTCTTTCTACTTAAATCATTTGCATAATTTAGGACTTAACTCTTATTACTCCGAATTTTTATTTTTCAGTCTCTTATGATTAAAATAAAACGATAGCTAAAAATTAGAACTTATGTTAATCCCATATATATCTCTCTTACTTTTGCTCTGGAATAGCAAAAGCTTAAGTTTGGGGGTATTTGATGAGTAGTAAAATATATGTATTTTTAGTATAGTTATTAATATAGTTTTAATTAATATTGTGAATTTTCTATATAAATTAATGAATAAATTGCTTCTTTTCATTATTTCCTTACTAACTTAGTTTTTATTTTTGTTTTTGCAGATTTTGACAATTTTTGTCAAGACACGCCCCTAAGTCACGACCGTGACCACAAGTCACGCCCGTGACCAAGGCGTGTAATTTTAAAAATGCCAACTTTCCAGCTGTCGGCCAAATTCCAATGGATCGAGCATGTCACGCCCCAGGTCAGGCCCATAACAACAAGTCACGCCCGTGACACACTAGCGCATCACGCCCCAAAGCCATGACCCATGTTGCTGACGTCTGCTGCCCATAGTCACGCCTGTGACATTCCATGTCATGCCCGTGACAATCCAAGCCACGCCCGTGTGCAGCCTTATTTTGACGGCGAATCCTTCGAGAAGGTGGCCGTTACAGCCGAGCAAATGTCACGCCCCAGGGTCACGCCGGTGACCACAAGTCACGCCGGTGACCACAAGTCACGCCCGTGACCACAAGTCACGCCCGTGACCACAAGTCACGCCCGTGACCACAAGTCACGCCCGTGACCCAGGGGCGTGTAAAAATAAATTTTTGCCTATAAATAGAGGGGCTTGGCTGAAGGATTAAGAATCCATAATTTTATGTATTCGCTAGTCTCTAAAGTAGTTTAGGACTTGTATTTAAGTTATTTTATGCATTTTTAGGTAGCCACTTTCGCTTTCATAGTCTAGTTGTAATGTTCATTTTGGCAATAAAATAGTTTGTTTCTTATTTCAAAATATTCTTATATACTGTTATAATGTTTACAAATAGTCTCTGAGTTATGTTTTCCAAACCCTATTTTGGGTTCTGAGTGTGTAACACTCTTTTCAGTTTAAATTTTCAGTCTTTATATAACTAATATATTACCACCCCCATCTCGAATTAGAGGCTAATTTTCTTTAGCGCTTGTTTGAGACTGTTGGGACAGATATTATTTCTGCACTTTTATAAGTATTTCATTTCTATACCACCCCCGCCCTGGATAAGAGGCTAAGTACTTCTTAGCACTTGTTTAAGACGGTTGGGACGGATATTATTTCAGCTTTTATATAAGTCTTCTGTTTCTTTCTTTCACGCTTATATCCGCTTATAATATTAACATGTATTTTCTAATTATTAATGTTGTCTCCATTCCGATGAGTGGCTAATTTCCTTTAGCACACGATGTCGAAGAGCATTGGGACACATAAATAGTTTTCAAAAAAATAAAACTTCTCTTTCTAAAAATAATTAAACGAGCTTAAGGTTTACCCGAGAATAACGTTGAGTGGAGCCACATAATCGATGTGTGGTTTTCATTTCTATTTCCGTACACTAGTAGCCGAGAGGCTCGTGCGTACGGACTGATCGCTCACGGGTAAAGAGAAGTGCGCTCTACCCTCGAGAGAGGATGAGGTAAGTCTTCCGAATTGCAAGTAAAAACGCAATAGTGGGGTTCACAGCATAAAGCGATTATTAAGGAGATTCGATTAAAGAATGAGAGTTCGGTCGAATATTCATAATCTCAGGTGGGTGTACCCTCTAGAGAGGAGCCTTCATAATTATGGAACCTCCACGGCCAAGCCGTTTTAATGTTTTGAAAAGTCATCTCTTTTATTTCTAAAAAAGACTATTTTTGTCTCAAGGTAATTCGACATCGGGCGCTATTTATTATCATCGTTTAGAACTCTAGTTATACTCTTATTATCGTTCGCTTTTAAAAACCCACACTAAAAACTTATTCTAATAAAATAATAGTTCGTTCCTCAAAGTAGATATAATCAACACGATCCGCGGAAATATACGACCCTGATATTTTCTAAAACAAAATATCCTGTATTACTCACGATAAGGTATACTTGCCTTTATCAAATGATTAATTTGGATTAAAATTTAAACAATAGCTTTTCAAACCAATTTAGTGCAAAACTCTCCTTTTCTATTTTAAAAATCAATTGAATTCGACGTTGTAGTAAGGGTGTAAACGTCAATACTTCGAAAGAAGAAAAAGACTGTTACTTCTATCTTTCGATAGGATAACAGTTAGTTTCTCAAAGTAGGATTACTTGCGAAACTCTTTGAAAATACCCGCCTAATTCTAATCTCATCATATAAAGGTTAACCAAAAGACAAAAATAGAAATCCAAATTTAAATCATAAATATTAATCATCTCAACCACTAAAACTCAAATGTATATCAGAGTGCTACAACTATTGTGGCAAATACTGGGACTGAAATAGCCAACATAAATCAAGCTACCTTTCTAATTGGATAACAACTCAACATTGTGCTTGATAGATTGACTACTATAAGAGAAAAACAGCAGTCAATCATACAAAATCAAGATGTGTCCTTTACTGATTTTGAAGATGCCATCAATACTGTCATTCAGAGAATATTCTCCTCTGCTCAAGTATCTCAGGAGCTTATGGACAATATAGGTGAAACATTACTGCACCAGTTTCAAGTAACACAAGATCATCTTTCAAATTCTTTCCATCAAGCTGTCAGGACATCTCAGGGCACTCTTATGGATGTCATTGGTAATCTGAACAACCTTCTGGCTAGACAACTTTAGGCTTTTCAAGCATCCCTCTCTAAGGAAATAATTTCAAAAGCCAGAAAGGGGGAGATAATGTCAAGTCACCATGCCATTTGGCTAGCAAATGAAGTAAGATTCTCTTTGGATCTTGTTCCAATTGACTATGGAATAGCCTATCGACATCCAATTCCTGAAGGCAATCTCCCTGAAGAACCATCTCAAAGTGTAATACCTGAAGCCCCTACAGAACAGTATCAAGAGCCTAAGAGCTATCAAGAGTGTTTTGTTGATGTGCCTGTAAGTGGAAGTAGGCAAATCAGGAAAAGTAAAAGACACTCTGTTGACCTTGAAGAGCAAGAAGCTAAGAGGAGGAGAATGGAAGAAGTTAAGAAAAATCCTAACTTTGAAGAATGGAGCCCTTGTTCAAGGGATATCATCCTGAACACCTGGAATCTATATCAGCAAGGAAAGCATGATAGTGGGGCCTTCTACAGCTCAGAGGAATGGCGAAAATATGAAGTATGTGAAGCTGAAAGAAGGGATTATTGGAACAAGATCAAAATAGGAGAAACTTCAATGCCAGCACATGCACCTCTCTGATATCACCCCAATCCCTATAACTACTTTAAAAGACAAAATCAGAAACATGCTGAAGTTGAGAAAGCAAAGAAGGTAGGATCATCCGGAAAAGGCAAAGATGTTCAAAAGGATTTAAAAGAAGAAGAATTCTAGAAATCACTTACACACTTCTATGCTTTACACTTTTGTATCTGATATATATTGTTAATGTATTGGATTGTCATTAATTAATATATGCAGTGGTCAAATGCCTAATTTATTGTCAATCATTATATTTGCTAGTAAGGCCTATCTATACTTATAAGTTCTGGCTTCTTCAAATAGGGGGAGATTGTTGGGTATTGTGCTTTCAATGACTCTAGATTTGAAGAAGGAACACAAGTATAGATAAGCTAAGTTGTTTTTGATGTTGTGTTTAAGTTCATGCTATGACAGATGCATCAAAGCTATATCATCAGTATAATAGATGATAAAAGTAATGAAAATTAACTAAGCAAAATATCGTCTCAATACTCTGCAGAAGAATCGTGCAAGAAAAGTATCACATCGTCGAAATAGTTTTGACGATATCGCCTTGATGAAGACACGTCGTCTTAAAGGTTGAAGAAAGCTTGTCGTGGAGAAAGCTAAGTTCAGATGTTGACGACATCGTCTTGAAGAAAGCTTATCGTGGAGAAAGCTAAGTTCAGATATCGACGACATCGTCTTGAAGAATGCATATCGTAGAAAAAGCCAAGATGTCTTCGACGATAGCATCTTAAAGAAGAAGTATAACCTTGAAGGCTATGTGATTTGACTCATTAAGTAATGACGGGAGAGTCATGAAGAACAAACATCAGTTTGATGACCTCATGTCGTTTAGAAGATCAAGAGGATGTCGTCTTGAAGTAAGACAGTCAGCCTGAAGAATAAGTCTTAGTCAACTTGTCGACAATGTCGTCAATAAGATCAAGACGATGTCATCCTAACCAAAAACAATCGGCTTGAAGAACAAGTCTAACTGATGTCTCGATGATGTCGTCTAGAAGAAGTAAGACCATTGAGATATCAAGTAGAGTCGTGAAGATGGAAGAATAATGTCGACGATATCGCCGTAAAGTATATCTGTCGTGTACACTGATCAAGACAATATCGTCTTGAGGGAGAAACATCATCTTGACAAGTTACAGAGCAACATTTAGTGCGCAGACATTCTTAGAAATGAATATTCTGGGAATGTGCACGCCGCCTATCTTACGCACAAACCAAGGAGCAATAAATGATATATTCTCTACAGAATATAGTCGTTACTCAGTACTTAAGAAAGAAATTTATTTTTTCTATATTCTGCAAGTTCCAAGAAAGGCTAGTAATTATGATAAAGAATTGCCAATTCTGCAATATGTTTTCAAATGAGAAATTGATTATGGAATAATCAATAAGGGTTTTTTATGCAAAATTGAGAGCATATAAAAGAAGACAATTTTATCTACAGAAGGACTCACTCAGAATTCTCTCAAGTTTTATTCTCACACATATTTCCTAAAGAGAAAAAGAAAAGAATCAACAAAAAGAAGAAGCGTTCATTATTGCTGTGTTGTGAAGATCTACAGAAGATTCTAAAGAAAGGTTCATCAATCCACAAGATCTTTGGGCTTATTGTTATAAGAAGAAGAAGAAGATATGTGATTCAAAGCTTTCATTCTGAAATCTTCTCTTCCACAACATCTCTGTATTGCTTTGTAGGGCTCTTTATGAGTCTGAGCTAGTAGGATCTAGTGATAGATCTAAGTTGGTAGGGTTCTTGGTGAACCTGAGTTTTGGTAGGATCTTGTTGAATATCTAAGACTATAAGACTTGTAAAGTCTGAGCATTATAGGGTTTTGTGTGAATCTGAGTTGTAAGATCTGATTATAGTGAAAAGATCTAAGTTGGAGAAGTTGCCTAGTCTAGCATACTGCTAGATAGGTGGGAGGGACAGTGGACTACCTCTAGTCATATTGTCTAGTTGGGAACCACTATAAATCATTGTGTGTTTTCTGTGATGCTTGTGTGTTGTGATAGATAAACTCTTAAATAGCAAAGAAATCTAAAAACACCTAATCAACCCCCCCCCCCCCCCCCCCCCTCTCTAGGTGTAGTTTATAGACAACCCATAATCTTTCATATAGTGAAGATAAATTTCCATTTAATCTAGGAAATCCTCTTATCAATTCCTTTTTGGCTAGTTTTAAAATAAGCTTTGTACTAGCTAGTGTGACCTAAACATCTATGTCATAGTTCTAACTCATCATTTTTTGTCATAAAACATTTTATAGATGATTTGTAAAGATCATGAAAGGAAACTACATATACGTTGTGAGTTCTAGGTGCAGTTAATAAAACATCTTTTGTGTTAGGATTAATTATTTTGCAAAGATTTGTAGATGACTCAAATAAAATATCTAATCCTTTATCACACTATTGACTAATAGATATTAAGTTATGTTTTAAACCTTTTACATAAAGAACATTAGATATAGTAAAGAATTCATTAGCCAATGTACAGACTCCCATGATCCTTCCTTTACCGTTATCTCCAAAAGTAACGATCCCTCCCTTCTTCTTTTCTAGGCTAAGGAACTTTGCTTTGTTGCTCGTCTTGTGCTTGGAGCAGCCCGAGTCCAAGTACCATACATCCTCTGTATCCTTAGCCTGCCTGCAAATCTAGAAATAAAATGAGAGTAAAGATCCGGATACCCACGAGGTACCACCCATAGAATAAGTGGATGTCTTAGGTACCCAGATTTGCTTTAGAGATCCCTATTTAATTTTCCTGCAAGAGCTAGACGTATGTTCAAACCAATGTGTTTGCACACGATATATAGGGGGTTGAGACCCTTTTCTGGAATTTTACATAGGTCTCACTTAAAGAAGTTTGTTTTTCGGAATAAACAGAAGATTTTTTATATGAGAAGCTACCGCCGACGTTAGTGGCTAGCGTTGGGCGGTAGCTGCCACTTTGATATCCGAGTCCAAATTTTCTAGAACCATAACATTGGTTCCCTAAAATCATGTCCGGAGGTTTTTGACCATTCCAAATTTTTTGATGGCCATATTGAGGTCATGAGTTTGTTTTTTAAGAGATGAGTTTTCTTTTACAAGCAAGACACACTTATTTTCAAAACCTTTTTTGTTATTTTCAATTTGTAAGAGAGAGGTTTTTAGTTTTCTCTCTAATTCCACCTTTACTCTTGTAAGATTGATTTGAGAGAGGGCCCTAGAAAGAGAAACTTCAAGATCTTTTGCCTTACATAAGGAGTGTTCACACTCTTAGCATGAAACCTTTCTCTTTTCTAAAGAAATTAATTTTTTAGTAAGTTTATGATTTTCTTTGATAAGAGATTCATTTTTATGATTTAAAATAATACTATCTTTTATACTTTTATCATAGGCTTTACAGGTTTGAACAAATTCATCATAAAGTTCTTCGAAGGTGGGAGGAGTTACCTCAGCGTCACTAAGAACACTGGTGTGATCATCGTTGTCTTTCGCCATGAAGCATATGTTTGCTTCCTCCTCGCTGCTTGATTCTTCAGAGGAAGAATCATCCCATGTTACGGCTTTCAACACCTTCTTTTTCTCTTTCCCTTTGTATCGTTTTTCTTTTTTCTCCTTTAGATACTTCGGGCACTGACTCTGAATGTGCCCGGTCTTCCTGTAGTGAAAGCACTCCAGTGGTGGTATTTCTTCTTCGTCGTCACTTTCCTTTTCTTTCTTTGAAGAAGAGGAAGACCCTTTTCGTCGAGCATTCTTCTAGAAGTATTTCCGGAAGGTGTTCCTTCTTTCCGGATTTTTAATGAATTTTTTGAAGTTCTTAACCAGGAGACCTTCTTCATCTTCATCATCATCTACGTTGCTCTCCTTCTTTGACTTCAGTGCCAATGCCTTTTTCTTTAGCTCCTTGTTATATTCATCATGTTGAATCTGGAGTTCTATCTCATGGGTTTTGAGATTCCTAGTGAGGTTCTCAATCTGGAGAGTCCTTAGGTTGTGTGACTTCGAGATGGCTGTCAACCTTGGATTGAACCTCGGAGGTAGAGAGTGAAGAATCTTTCTGACCAAGTCACCATCGGAGTAGGTCTTTCCAAGAGATTTTGAAGCGTTGACGATCTTGGTGAAGCGTGTGTACATTGAGTTGATGTCTTCTTCAGCATCCATCCTGAACTTTTCATATTCCAACTCCAGTTGGAATAGCTTTGCATCTTTCACTTGCGATAAACCTTCATGAGTAACTTCCAAGTAGTTCTAAATATCATAAGCAGTTACACATGCAGAAATTCTATTAAATACAATTCTATTTACTGCACAATAGAAAGTATTCATTGCCTTAGCATTATTTTTGCACTTAAGTTCATCATTATCGTCCCATCTATTCTTAGGTTTTCTATCGTAACCTCTCCTACTACCACTGTAAGAGGAGAGTACTGAACTTCTACCATTTTCCATACTTCTATATCCATGGTCATAAGAAAACACATCATCCTAGATTTCCAGTAGTTGAAATCTGACCCAGTAAAAAGAGGTGGTCTACTAACACCCTGACCCTCTGGAAACAGGAGATCATAAGACACCATTTATTCCTAGTTGTAAGGCCATTTGGAATAAACCCCTCTCTGATACTACTTGTTAGGTCTGTAGGCGCCCTTAGAGGGGGGTGAATAAGGGTGTTAAAAAAACTTTTTATTATATTTTATAAGACTTGAAAACTTAGTAGATCGAAATAGTGAAAAACTAAAACAAATTAAGTGAAATAAAATAAAGACATGATTTTATTAATTTTAAATAGTAGATTACAAAACTTGATTTCTTATGACGCTAGAAATTGAAGGCGAAAAGTAAAATGTCTTTTTATTTTCTATCCTGACTCGTATCCCCACAACCGGTGGCTTTAGCCTATCCTCCCCGGATACAGCCTCAAGCCGCTCTAGCCAATCATCCCCCATATATAGCCTCGAGCACCCCCCATATCTACACCCTAGACTTAGTCGCCAACACGAGGAAAATTTTTTCCCTAAGTCCTACCCATACCTAGTCGCCAACACGTGGTGAATTCACTACACGATTACAAGACTAAAGAGATGAAATAAACAACAACAATATGAAAAACACCCTCTAAGGAACTTCGGAAGTTAGGGACGAGAGATCGCTGTAGAATAAGTATGGTTGAAGCGATCGTCATTCGGAGGCGGCGTGAAGAAGTCCTCCCTCAAAAACTCTTAGAACTTTTGGTGGGAGATCAATTCTCGGCAGAATAGGGCTCTGGAATTTAGGCACTGGAACTCTCTCTAGCATGTGTGTTGAAAATGAGAGAAGAGGGCTCCTTTTATAGAAGATCTAGCTAGCGCCTGCGTTATCGCTACCGTCGGCGCTAGGTTGAATTAGGAAATATTTTGCACGTGCATATCTTTCATTCCAAGGAAACCCTGCCGAAATTCCTCTTGTGCGTCAAGCTATCACCTAAGCTAGCCGCTACCGCCCGCGCTAGCATCTTCTATAACTGATTCTCAGAATTGCTCTAATCAGGTCTAGTGCCTACACTATCCGCTACCGCCGGCGCTAGTGGCCATGTTGGAGTTTTGGCTTCAAACATGGGCGCAACCTTCTTATATTATCCTTAAGTCATATGGCTTTATATCCTGCACACTTAAACACACAAAATCAAATACACATAGGATTTGTTATTCTCAAACCTAGGAGATGCGGAAGACCATGTTCCAACATCATCATATTCAGATCATGTGATAAACAGAAGCTACAGCAGTCAAGAAATAGCTTATGAAGAATTCTAAAAGAAGAATTATATTCTCTTCTTATTTTCTTCTTCTTCATTCACCTACTGTAAAAGAGTTTTAAGAATCCCTCTTTCAAAGGATTCAGTGGTTCTAAGAGTCTCCTTATCAAAAGACTAAGTGGTTCTAAGAGTCTTCTTATCAAAAGACTAAGTGGTTCTGAGAGCCTCTTTATTAAAAGACTCAGTAGTTCTAAGAGTCTCCTTGTTAAATGACTCAGGCACAGTTAGTGTAATCCTACCAGGGAGGTAGAAGAGTGGACTACCCAAATTTTCGGGAACCCCTATAAAAATCATGTGTCTTCTGGATTGATTTTTTGTGCTGTCCATTTTACTATTTTCTGTATTTATATTTCCTGCATTTACTTTATTCTGTTTTGGTAGTGTTGATTGTATACTACTTAGTAGTTTTATTGTGTGTGTACTTTTAGGGTATAAAAGAATTTAAATCTCTATTCACCCCCCTCTAGAGAATACTCAGAGGCACACTGTGCACTTTCAATTGGTATCAGAGGTAGGTTGATCATTAAAAGGTTAACACCTTAATCAAAAGATCTCCTCACTCTCATTTCTTTATTTTAAATTAACTAAAACTATTTTATAAAGAAAATGAGTTCTAAGGACTGTGCATCAACAAGACCACCAGTGCGTAATCTTAACAAGTTTACACTCTAGAAGGCCAGAATAAAGCTTTATGTGAACTCTATTGATGAAGACATCTTTGATGTTATCATTTCTTGTCCCCCAGCTCTAGTCAGACATGATGCCAGTGGATTTTCAACACGGGAAGCTGTCCCAAAGAATGAGTGGACAGATGCTGAGAAGAAGCAGAAGGCATGTGTTGCCAAGGCAATGAATATTCTGGTCTCCACAATGTCAAATGACATTTTCCAAAAAGTTACTGACTGTCAATCAGCAAAAGAGATCTGGGAATCTCTTTCCAGAGTTGTAGAAGGCATTTCTGATGAAAGAAAGAACAGGAAGTCCCTTCTCATATCCCAGTATGAGAACTTTTAAAAGAAAGATGAGGAGAATATAGCTGAGATGTATGACAGATTCAGCTCTATAATAAATGAGTTGAAAGGTCTGGAAAAGGAAATCTCTTTAACTGAAATAAATGATAAGCTCCTCATGTGCTTCCCAAGCTCATGGGACTCAAGGATCTGGGCTATCATAGAGTCCAGATGCCATAGAGATATTCTACTGATGCTTTGTTAGGAAAGCTCAAATCCTATGAGATGCTACTGAAGAGCAGGGTTGAAATAGAGGCTAAGGAAACAACCTCTACTCCCATCCAAAGGAGTCTTGCCTTGAAGGTTGCTGAAGGAGAATCCTCCACTCCTGAAGATGAGATGTTCAGTCTCTTAGTAAGGAGATTCAGAAAGTGGATTAAGACAGAAAACTCAAGAAGAAAAGAGAGGAGATCAAAACCCAGATTTGATAAGACTCCAAAGAAGTAAGTGATTTGCTTCTCATGAAATAAGCCAGGGCATATAGCCATTGAGTGTCCACAAGAACAAAGGGACAGGAGCAGCAGCAAAGAGGAGCAGAAGATGAAGTCTTTCAGGAAGAAAGACAAGAAGAAAGGTAGAGGTTTCATTGCTGAAACCTAGAGTGACTCAGAAGCCAAGTTAAGCTCCTCTTCATCAGAAAGTGATGAAGAAGCTGCTGAAGCTGTCTGCATGATGGCAGTAGGGATCTTCTCAGATGATGAAGAAGAACATGTATCACTATTTGATAATTTTGATTTTAGTTCTGATGAATTTAAAAATTTCTTTAAAGAATTCTGCAATGATCATCTAAAGGTACAAAAAGAAATAGAAACAATTATGGCAGAACTTAAGAGCTGTAAGAAAGATGATGTATATCTGAGAAATCAAGATTTAATAGATGATATTGATAATAAGGAATCAGAACTAATTAACATAATAAATGAAAATTTAAAACTAAAAGAAGAGCTAACAAAGGCAAAAGCCTTTGAGGACTCTCTCAATGGGAGGAGTCAAAATCTCAAAGATATTACACAAAATCTCTCCATGAGATTTAAGCACCTAGGTCTAGGAGCAGACACATGCACTGAAACAGAAGTGTTGGATCTTACGGCGCCCTTAGAGGGGGGGGGGGAATAAGGGTTTTATGGAATTTTAAATCTTAATTACATTTAGGAATATTTTATAAGAAAATATATTTTGATATCTCAGAAAAGATTGTATTGAAGATTCCTTTTTAAACAAGAGAACAAAACTTTTTGTTAATTGTTGCTAACGCCTGACGTTAAGTGTTAACGCTGGGCGTTAGCTCTCCAAAAAATATTCCTTAGCACAAAAAGATTGCCACAGTGATTTTACTTATGAAATCTTAAATGAAATACAATTCCAGAAAATCAGAGAGAGTGAAAACGATTATTGTATTTCAAAGATAATTACACAAATGTTAATTTTAATACTTTAATGAAAATATAAATTAAAACATTCTTGAAGAGGAAATAAAATCAATTGAATAGAACATTAAAAGACATGATTTTATTTCATAATAAATTGAATACACAAATGTTGATTTCTATAACGCTAGAAATCAAGGCGAGAATATGTAAAAACACTTTTTGTTGTTTCACCGGTCCTTCTCCCAAGGACCGATTGGCTATAACCTATCTTACCCCAGATAAGGCCTCTAGCCACCCCCTAGATCTACCCTCGACCTAGTCACCACGCATAAGGCGGTGAATTACCCCCTAAGCCGCACAAGGACCTAGTCGCCAACACAAGGCGAATTACCCACGGATTCCTTCCCGAAATCCGACGTTCTCCCCGAACGATTTCTACACACCAACATACAAAAGAAAATAAAAGATTACAAGATAAAGATAACGTAAGAGAAACTCCCCAAGAAATTCTGAAGGTGAAGACGAAGGCGATGTAGACGTTGGCGTTCTTGAAGCGATCGTCCTTCGTATGGAATATGCGTTGTAGACCTTCTCCTTCAAAATCTTCTTTAGATCTTCATGTTAGCCCAAGGGAGATCTCTTAATTATTGTAGGCGAGCCTCTCTCAAAAGTATCAGAATTCTAGAATCATCTCTTTTAGAATGAGAGGGGCTGCACTTTAAATAGGCACAGGAGCTAACGCCCGGCGTTAAGAGATAACGCCAGTGTTAGTGAACGTGCACTGTCATGGCTGAGATCGTGCAACCGTCGGGATCATGGCAGATTCGTGGACTCAACGCGGGCATTAAGAGTCAACGTTGGTGTTGTCTCTGGCTTCTCGACGGATTCATTCTCGATGACATTTCTTCTCGACGGAAGTTAACGCGGGGCATTAACATCTAACGCGGGGCGTTAGCTCTCTTTCTAGAGAGACATCTCCATTCAGTATACTACTCATATGGATGTGTAGCTATAGTTCCTGTATAACCTACACACTATAAACACACAAAATACAAGATCAAATTCAACACGATATTTGTTATTCTCAAACCAAGAGAAGCGGAACATAGGCTTCAACAATCTCCCCCTTTTGATAATAACAAATACCTGTATGAGAAATTAGTGAGATTAAGATCATTTGTGTTTATAGATAAGTGAAGTAATAATATATGCATGAATAACAGGTTAAAAGCATGATAGATTTGAAAGCGATAATGCATACTCTTTCTATATGAAGTCCTCCCCCTACATAAGTGTTCTCTTATAATTTACTCCCCCTAAATATCTATTTAACTAGATTTCTCAATTTCTTCTCCCCCTTTGTTATTAGCAAAAGTGAGTAGGGATGAGTGTATATCTACTAAGATTGATTAGGAACCACTTATTGAAGGATTGTCAAGATTGAGCATATGATAGTGTATGCACCTCCTATATGATTAGTCCTCTTACATAAATATTTTCTTTGAGTTTGCAATCATTATAATATACTCCCCCTAAATATTAGATTTATGTAATTTATTCTCCCCTTTTGGTAGTATCAAAAGAGGGTTTATGTGAGAGTGTGCAATAAGGAGTAATATGTTCTATGTCGAGAAGAAAAATAGGATGCAATCAAAAGCTTGTTAAATACTACCTGTTGAAAAAAATATAAGCATGATGTAACATAAAGTAGTAAGTAACATAACTGAAATGATAAAGTAAGCATTCATATTTTAAGATACCACTTGTTGAAAAGAAAACCACGGTGTTAAAAATAATAGACATGAATGAGCATAAGTGGTAAACTTAGAAGAAGAATATAATAAGCACTCTTAAACATAAACATCATTTTAGAAGATAAAATCATTTAAAGGATAATGAGTTTTAAATTTGAAAAATTGATGTTTGAGTTAAAGATTGAAGAGATGCTATTCCATTAAGATAAAATTGCAAGCATGATTTCATAATATCAAGAAAAGATACAAAGACTACAATGTAATCAAATTTGCATTTCAAGTAAACATAAACATTGTAGTGATCATGCTTTATTATCTAGTGCATTTACTTAAGTTTGTAGAGAATTGAGTAGATGAGCATTAGGATCCAATTCTCATGAGTAGAAGTTTTATGAAAGATAATGATGTGTACAAAGTAGTGTTTTGATAATGTATACAAGTGAATCAATCGAAAACACTTTACATATATAATGAAATAACATAACATTAAAATACACAAATAATATTACTTCCACAATATTTCAATGCACATAAATAAAGAGCTCAACTACCAAGGTGTTCTGCACACACAATGCTTATTAACACTTATCAGGGTGCAAAGTAGTGCTTGGGGATCACTTTTATACTTTTTAGCTTTATTTTCAATTTTTTGTGATCCGGTGTACTAAGAGAAGCGGTGTATAAATTGTTTGCTACAAGACACTTTATAATTCTTTAGCCAAGGTGCTCAAACTCACAATGCTCATTAAGACTTATCAGGAGGGTGAGTAGTGCTTGGTGGAGTTTTCCTTGTCAATTATTATTTGCTTTTTAGTTTAGTGCTAAGGACTCCGAATTCACTTGTTTTGAAAACATAGCATTTTAAACCACATTTCTCTAAAGAATAAGTGCATGAAAGACAAAGAATTGTAATAACCAATTCAATGTTGTGTAGGTAATCTATTTAAGCATTTTAATTACTTATGTTATTACACTATACAATCATGCATGAATAAGATTGTAAACACATGTAAGTTATCAAAAATAAGTGAGTGAATGAATCATTATCAAACATAATACATTACTCATACTTAGAGGCATGCTAAGCATTTCTACACATGTTTATCTACAATCAATTTCATTGCACATAACAAGATAATTTTCAAGGCATGACAAATACAAAACAATATTTTTTAAGAAACTTGAAAGTTAAATTAAACATTATATTTAATCTTTAATTGATATAATTAATCATCCTTGACAATGGCAATGAATAACAATCGGTTTTTATAAATTTTTGAATTCTTATATATGCACAAAACAATAAACACACATAAAGAGAAAAACATATTTTTGTTCTTTGAAATTGTTTTGTAATTTTGTATTTGTTTTTTTATATATATTCTCTGGAAAACATAGAAGTCTTTTTAGCCCAATCAGTAAATGATATTCTATGCCAGAGAAATAAACCCAAAATAATGCATGAGAAAATACATATATTTTTTTTTGAAAAGAAATAAAATTTTGTTTTAAAGGAAATAAAAAGATAGAAAACTTTTTATAAATAGAGAAATAAAACACACAAAATATTAAAATAATAACAGAAATTATTCAAAACAACAACAAAAAATTTTGGAGCAAAGGAGCTAACGTCAGGCGTTAGCTTCTTAACGCCGAGACAGAACTGCAAATTTTGATATTTTGAAAAACATTTTTCATAATTCATTTGTATTATAAAGAGACCTTCCTTTAGTTGAAATTTCAGAGTATATTGATTAGATTTGAAGGCTCTTTTAATATGTTTTTGGTGATTTTTTAAATACTTGTGTTTTATAAAATCATTAAAGCTCAAAATAATAAAATATGCAAACACAAGATGCAATGTTAGAACAAAAACAAATATGCATGATTTATGTATAAAGAGTGAGATAATGTTCATGCAATGAATATAATACAAGTATATCTAAGATCAAGATACCTTAACTACATGACTACACTCTAGCCCCGTACTAAGTGACGGATGGTCATGAGGAGCTGCACACATGTCGTAGGTTGAGGTGTTAATCCCATATGCATACAAAAGACAACACTCAACCTAGCACTCTTTCCCCCCAGTGCCTCGCAAGGTCCTACTGGAACCCTCCCCGGTTAAGAACAATACATGATTTAGAGGTTAGGTCTCTAATGCACACAATCATACGCCCTCGCTATTATGAGACACATGTCATAGGTTTAATGATTATGGACATACTAAGCATGTAAGCCTTAAATATATTAACTATGGTATAATTGCATGATTAGTTTTGGATTTACAATTATATCGAAGATTGTTGATTTTAAATCCATTTAAAAAAAATTTATTCATGCAAAATCACTATAAAGGAAATTATGATTTTTCATATTTTAGTAGTATAATTTACTTTAACATTGCAAGATATAATTAGCATGGACATTGATTTCTACCTATGGTAAGTGATGATGCTAGTATGATAAGTTAAGACTGTTGGACATGTGTGTCACATCCCTTTGTTTGAGAATAACAAATCCCATATTGTATTTGATATTGCTTGTAGTGTGTTTATAGTGTGCAGGAACTATAGGTGCAATACTCCACAGGTAGAAGGCAGCATGGAATCAAACATTCTGAATGGAGCATTACTGCCAGCGCTAGAGGATTAACGCAGGCGCTAGCGCTACTGCCAGCGCTAGCGCTAACGCCAGGCGATAGCTCAAGATCATCTCAACGGTTTTGTCTCAGCGGTTTTGTCTCAGCGGTTCAGTCTCAGCAGTTCAACCTCAGCGGTTCCTTAACGCTACCGCCAGCGCTAGCGATACCGCAGGCGCTATCTCAAGATCGTGCACAGCGCCACGCCGCTGACGGTTTCGCAACCGCTCCACACGCACGATACCGCAGGCGCTAAGTACTTCCGCAGGCGCTAGCTCCAAGGTCTATAAATTGAAGCCAACTTCGATCATTTTGATCATCCATCCCAGAGAGGTTGCTTGTGCCACAATTCCAGTGCTGTTATGCTGCCGAAGATGGATCTCCCACAAAAAGCTTAAAGGAGAATTTTGGAGGAGGACAACGTCACGCTACATCCGAAGGACGATCGCTTCAACCTCGCTTATACTACAGCGATCCTTCATCCTCAACTCCAAAGATCTCATATAGGGATTTTTTATTATTGTTTTCATTATTTCCATTCCATACTTTTTGTAACCGTTGTAGAAATCGTCGCCTTGCGTGTGACGTCTAAGTCCGTGTGAGGCTTAGGGGAAATCATCACCTTGTGTGTGGTGTTAGATCCTTGTGTGGTCTAGGGTAAATCATCGTCTTGTGTGCGGTGTCAAGTCCTTGTCTGGCTTGGTAGAAAATCGCCTTGTATTGACGACTAGGTCTAGGTGATTAGATCTAGGGGGTGCTCGAGGCCATATCTGGGGAAGGATTGGCTAGAGCGGCTTGAGGCCATATCCAGGGAAGGATTGGCTAAAGCCAACCGGTTTGTGGGGATACAAGTCGGTATAGAAAAGGAAAAGAAATTTACATTTGTACGCCTCTGATTTCTAGCGATATAAAATCAAATTTATTTAAACACTTTTTTCATATAATATAATCATGTCTTTTTTGTGTTTACTTGATTTCTATCACTTGGCGTAATCTCTATTATATTGTGTTCTAAGTTTTCAATTCTAAATCTAAATTGTTTATTTCAATCTCTTTCATCATAAAACAATTTAGTACTTATTTCTAAAAATTGCAAATCATAATTTTCTATTCATTTAGCTAAATTGTTATTTTACCTTCGCATATTATAAAACAATTTAGTAATTTTCTTAAAATTATAAGAAGAATTTTTATTCCCTTATTCACCCCCCCCCCCCCCTCTAAGGGCGCCGTAAGATCCAACAAGTGGTATCAGAGCTAGGTTATTCCAAATCGGTTTAACCACCGGGAATAATGGCGTCTCATGATCTCGCTTCTACTAGTAAGGGAAATTTTCTTATAAATCAAAAATCTTTAGCCATACCTTTATTTGAAGGTAAAAATTATAATGGGTGGAAAACTCTTATGGAGAAATTTCTAAAATCTTTGGATATGGAAGTATGGAATATTACTATTAAAATACCCCCAAGTATTTAAAATGTAAATGAAATGTTTTTAAATGCCAAATCTATGAATAGTCTATATTGTGCATTAGATCAAAATATTTTCAAACTTATTTATACACTTCCTACAGCTTATGAAGTTTGCAAATTTCTTGAGAATACTTATAGTCTTCCTTCCACAGATGATGAACAAGAGGAATTCCTTATGGATCCAAGAGAAGAAATCGACAAGGACTCACTCTTGAAGGATGATAAATCTAAGAGTGAAATCGACGAGGAATTCCTTATGGATCCAAGAAGAGAAATCGATGAGGAATTCCTTATGGATCCAAGAGAAGAAATCGATGAGGACTTATGCTTGGAGGAAGAAGAATACAAAGTCACAATGTTGGACTCATTTGATGGCAACACATCAAGCAAAAGAGAAGACGGAAATTCAACTAAGGAAGAGGAATGCAAAGAAGATGTCAAAGGAATCGTTGGTTCAAATCTTGCTTCATCCCATAGCAATGTAAGAAAATCAAAAGCTTCTCTTTTTGTAATGAATTCTATTTCTACTTCTCGTATGCTTAAAATTGCTAAACGTAAAATTTTAAAGTTAAAAATTGCTAATTCCAAATTACGTTTAGAAAATAAATCTTTAAAAGCAAACGATAATGTAGAATCAAATATTGATGTGTTAAATTCTCTTTCATGTTATTTAGATAAAATTCATATTCCTTGTTTAGATTGCAATCTATTAAAAGAAAAATTCAAGGATATTGAAAAAGGGCTCTTAGTTTCTAAAGAACATAATGAAAAATTGATAGTTGAAAATGATGCTTTAACTTGTAAGTTAATACAATTAAAATCTTTTGTTGAAAAATTTCAAAGTTCATGTAATGAATTTCATCATAAGATTTTGAATAACAAGGATAAATTAACTTACAAAATCATTTCTAAAAAGGACCATTTTCACACACTAAATCAAAAGGAGTTTAGTTTCAAAAAGAATTATGATCCTCATAAAATTCTTAAGAGTCACTATTATAGGTCTCAATATATTTTCAATCATGACTCAAATTTAAAAGCTCCTTTTCATGAAAATCAAAATATAAAATATTATCCTTCATATTATAAGAGTATGTCTATAAGAAAGAGTGGAAATGAAAATTATCAAAATAATAATCAATCTTTTAAAACATATTGTAACCCACTCTTTCAACAATCACTTCTAAAGAAAGACAATCACTCTTATAAACTTTCAAAGAATCCATGTAATAAAATTCATTATGATTATCAACATCAATCTATTTTGAAAAATAATTTGAATAAACCTAAATCACAAATGAATTATTTTTCAAACAAATATAATCATATAAAGATGTCGCATAATCATAATATGAATTTAAAATATAAACCACCAAGGTATGAATGGAGACCCTTAAAGAAAAATGATACATCAACTTTAATTGAAAAGGCTCATTTACCCTTGTCTCCTAAAAAATCATCATGTCATATTTGGGTGCCCAAAGGAACCATTACACATGGTCAACTTTGGATACCTAAATCTCTTATCATTTAGTATATTCCAATTGCATGAAGTAGAAACAAATAAAAATGAAATATCACTACTCTACTTCATGATATGCTTATTGTCACTTTTCTTTTGTTTATTTTTATTTTTGAACAAAAATGCTATGATCACTTTATATATCATGAAATATGACTTTCATATATTAAGCCTAAATGTTCATCAAATCAAATTTGAATTAAAATTGAACATTAAGTCATATATTTTTTCAAAGTGATCTATCTCTCATCTTTGATTGTACTTTATCCTTTTAAATCCTTTACCCTTAATTGTCTTGAATTATCATTAGAAATTGAATTTTGAAATTATTATCAAGACTATTGAAATTATTTTAAAGATTGGATTTAAATGGTTTATTAAAGGGCTTAAACTAAAAAATAAAATACGCAACATTTTTTTTTTATTCTATATTTATTTGTTGCATATGATAGCCCTTATAACGAAGAACATTATCTAGAAAAATTGAAGACAAAAATTCATCTAAACGCATGTTTAATCTTTCAAAAATGCGAGTTTACGATCAAAACTTCAAACATCCATATCTCTTGATTCGCTCGCCTGTTTTTCACATTTAATATATTTTCGGAAAGAGCACAAAAATCTCCATCCAACGGCAAACTAGGCTTGCTCATTTGAGTTCTTTTGGTGCTGTCAACTTGCCCAATTTCAACTCCGTTTTAAAAGCTGTCTTAGTTTGCTTGATTTGGAAATTTCTGTGTTTATGGATTTTTTTTTCATCACATGCTATCCTTATTATAATTATTTCATATATTAATTTAGATATTATGTGTGTGATGTGTGTCACCAATGTTTGCATGTAATTTAGACCTTAGAATCATCTTGTATCATTATGATCAAATCAAAAGATTAATCATTTCATTCTAGGTCTAAAGAAAATTAATTTGAAAACTTCTCATATTACATGTAACATAATCTCCATTAATCCTATGTAATAACATTGCATTCAAACTCATCATCCTAGCATTGCCTCTTGGTCTATGCTTATATATTTATGCTATGTATAATATTTACAATATTATTAAAATATCATGATAACTATGTGATTTGAAATTATAAAGAATACTAAAATTCCTAAAAAAAAACTCGACGAGATGTCTCGTGAAGAAAAGAAATTTTTTCTAAGTCAATTCGTCGAGATGTCTCGTGAAGTTCCGATGAATCTCGGCGAATCCAGACAGAAGCCAAATGTCTAGTTTAAAGAAGAAATTTCTGCGGCTAAGTCTATTCGTCGAATGTTCACGTGAACTCCCGACGAATTACGACGAACGCAGATAGAAATCAAAAAGGCAGACTTGTGAAGGAAATTATGCGGCTAAGTTAATTCGTTGAATGTTCTCGAGAACTCCCGACGAATTCCGACGAATTCTGACGAATGAAAACAGAAGACAGTTTTCAAGCTTTGGTCAGTATTTTTCAATGGCTAAGTCAATTCGTCGAATGTTCACGTGAAGTCTCGACGATGGCTAAGTCAATTCGTCGAATGTTCACGTGAAGTCTCGACGAATGACGGACAACCGGATTTCAAATTTATGTTTCAAGGAATTCATCATGCTTATCATATTTCAAAACACTCTATATGTGATCTTTGTCTTTAATAGGATTACATGATCATTATTTTCTAGACTTAAAAATCAAACATGCTTATTCAAAAGAAATTCACCAGATCATATTGTCGTAAGTCTAGAAAGAATAGAAATCGCATACATCATGATGATATAACAAGTATTCGATGCAAAATTCTATATAATCATAAATCATAATTCATGTTCTATCAAGAAATATCTCAAATCAATAATAAGAATTATGAATCTTATGATAAAAATATGAATATTGCTTTCTTTACATTAGTTGGTGCATGGATATGCTTTGATATTGATTGCATGTATCTCACATATATATAGATTCTAGAACCAACCTAGGAATAATAAAGATACATCAAACTTAATCATCACTCTATTCTAGATCTATAATTTGAAATTTTATTTTGGAATACATGCAATTTCAATATTAATCTTATGACGTGATATTAAACCCAAAACTCATCATACTAGCATTGTCACTTATTGAATATTAGTAATTGTGCTAGTTATCTCATATCGTCATCTCATAAAAGTAGAATAACTATGCGGCTTTATAACTCATCACATCAAACAAAACCCATAGTTTATATATCAACGCTTAGATTTAAAAGCATAGGTTGTCCAAAGATTATTCACCTTTGACTTCATATCTCACAATAGCGAGGGCGTAGGGTTGTATGCATTAGAGACCTAACCTCTAAGTCATGTCTTGTCCTTAACCGGGGAGGGTTCCAGTGGGGCTTTGCGAGGCACTGGGGGGAAGAGTGCCAGGTTTAGTGTTCTCTAGTGTGTGCATATGGGACTAACACTCCAACCTACGGCATGCGTGCAGCTCCTCATGCCCATCCGCCACTTAGTACGGGGCTAGGGTGTAGACATTTAGTCGGGGTAGTCTTTAATCTTAGGACATACTTATATTACTCTTTGCATGATCATTTTATTTACTTATCACTTAAATCATGCATATTTTGGGTTGTTTAATAAAAAAATGTCCTCTTGTGTCTTCATAATTTATCATTTCATGATTAAATATTTTTGAAAAACACAAGAATTTGAGAAAGCCAAAGTTTCATGCAAATTTGATCCACCTAGAGATCTACAAAAATTCTGAAATTTCAGCATGGAACTACTCTAAGGACATTTAATAAATATCAAAAATCAAAAAGTTTAAAATTCTCAAAAAATCACGTACTGTTTGGCGCGCTATCACTAGCGCCGGCGCTAGCGTGGGTTTGTGAATTTTCTGATTTTTAAAATTTCTAAATATCCTTAAAAATATTTTAGTCTATATGTACTACTTTGTTTTTGTATTTCCGATATTTGTTATTTTTGTTTTTATTCATATTATGAAAAATCAACTACAAAAGTTCAAAATTCAAAAAATACAAAAATATGTTTTTTGTTTTTATTCATATTATGAAAAATCAACTACAAAAGTTCAAAATTAAAAAAAATACAAAAATATGTTTTTGTTCTTTGTGTTTTATTCATATTATGAAAAATCTCTACAAAAATTCAAAATTAAAAAATTACAAAAATATGTTTTTGTGATTTTCTGTTTTTATTTGATTTAAAAATGATAAAACAAAAAAACTGTATGATCTTTATTGCCAATATCAAGCATGTATGATTTCTATTATTTAGAATTATTTACAATGTTAAAACATATTCTTTCAAATTACTATGAACATTGTTTTGCTTATCATGCTTTGATATATCTATTTAAAGTGCATCAATTGTATTGCAAAATGTGTAGAACCAAGCTTAGCATGCCTCTAAGTATGAGTAAATGTTTTATGATTGATAATGATACATTTCACTCACTTATTTTGGTAATCAACATGTGTGTCTAAATCTAAAAATACTTGCTTGTGTATTGTATTTGTGTAATGAATTAAAACTTGCATAAGTTTATTGCCTACACTACATTTGAATTGCACTTATGAAATTTAGAAAAGTGGTTAAGTTAAAAATTTTGGTTTGCAAAACAAGTGTATTCGGAGAATGTTGTCTCACAAATATGAATAAAAAAATTTATATATGTAGACAAATATAACTCCACCAAACACTTCTTGACCCTCCTGATAAGTCTTCATAAGCATTGTGAGGTTGAGCACCTTGGAAAGAATAGTAAAGTGTCTTGTGCAAACCTTAGTTATTACACCACTTTGTTAAAAAATTATGTGCATTAAAAGTGTGTGAAAGTAATTCACTTGTGTTTTATTGTGCACTTTACTTTACATATGTCTTGTATTTTGTTGATTTAAATCAATTGTTAACATTGCCCAAAATACACTTATGTGCACATCATTATCTTTCATAACACTTCTTCTCATGAGTATTGGATTCTAATGCTTTAACTATACTACTCTTTATATATAAAAAATGCACTAGATAACCTAGCATGATCTCTACAATATTTTGGTATTTCTTGAACTTAGAATTAAGTAACATTGTAGTATAATCTCTCTTTGATATGTTCATTTCATGCTTGGTATTTTTATGAAAAACTTTGAGATTTCAAAAAGGTTAAAACATCTTTCAATTTTGAACTAAAACTCATATTTTTACTTATGCTTTTCATGCCTACAAAAAGATGTTTATTATAATCTTCCGCTTGCTTGCAACTCTTATCTTTATATTTGAAATCTCTTATATATGCTATGCTTAAACTCTTTATCATTATCTGTATTTCGAAAAGCTCGATCATGATATATAAATGCCTCCTTACTACCCTCACCCCACCTTCTTTTGATAATACCAAAAGGGGGAGATTAATTGAAGAAATCTATATAGAGAGAAATATAGATAAATAAGGGGAGACTAATTCATGAAATCTATCATTTAGGGGGAGTAACACATAAATTGCATTTATGTAGGGGGGCATTAAGATAGGGGGAGTATGCACATTATCATGCATATCATTTACAATAGTTGCACTTTTATCTTGCTTATCTTATCTATAAACACAATTGTTGATTTCTTGCTTAGAGGATTTGTTATTATCAAAAGGGGGGAGATTGTTGGACATGTGTGTCACATCCCTTTGTTTGAGAATAACAAATCCCATATTGTATTTGATATTGCTTGTAGTGTGTTTATAGTATGCAGGAACTATAGGTGCAATACTCCACAGGTAGAAGGCAACATAGAATCAAACATTCTGAATGGAGCACTACCGCCAGCGCTAAAGGATTAACGCAGGCGCTAGCGCTACCGCCAGCGCTACCGCTAACGCCAGGCGATAGCTCAAGATCATCTCAGCGGTTTTGTCTCAGCGGTTTTGTCTCAGCGGTTTAGTCTCAGCGGTTCAGTCTCAGCGGTTCAGTCTCAGCGGTTCCTTAACGCTACTGCCAGCGCTAGCGATACTGCAGGCGCTATCTCAAGATCGTGCACAGCGCCACGCCGCCAACGGTTTCGCAACCGCTCCACACGAATGATACCGCAGGTGCTAAGTACTACCGCAAGCGCTAGCTCCAAGGTCTATAAATTGAAGCCAACTTCGATCATTTTGATCATCCATCCCAGAGAGGTTGCTTGTGCCACAATTCCAGTGATGTTATGCTGCCAAAGATGGATCTCCCACAAAAAGCTTACAGGAGAATTCTGGAGGAGGACAACGTCACGCTACATCCGAAGGACGATCGCTTCAACCTCGCTTATACTACAGCGATCCTTCATCCTCAACTCCAAAGATCTCATATAGGGAGTTTTTATTATTGTTTTCATTATTTCCATTCCATACATTTTGTAAACGTTGTAGAAATCGTCATCTTGCGTGCGACGTCTAAGTCCGTGTGAGGCTTAGGGGAAATCATCACCTTGTGTGTGGTGTTAGATCCTTGTGTGGTATAGGGTAAATCATCGTCTTGTGTGCGGTGTCAAGTCCTTGTGTGGCTTGGGAGAAAATCTCCTTGTGTTGGCGATTAGGTCTAGGTGATTAGATCTAGGGGGTGCTCGAGGTCATATCCGGGGAAGGATTGGCTAGAGCGGCTTGAGGCCATATCCGGAGAAGGATTGGCTAAAGCAACCGGTTTGTGGGGATACAAGTCGGTATAGAAAAGGAAAAGAAATTTACATTTGTACGCCTCCGATTTCTAGCGATATAGAAATCAAATTTATGTAAACACTTTTTTCATATAATATAATCATGTCTCTTTTGTGTTTACTTGATTTCTATCACTTGGCGTAATCTATATTATATTGTGTTCTAAATTTTCAATTCTAAATCTAAATTATTTATTTCAATCTCCTTCATCATAAAACAATTTAGTACTTATTTATAAAAATTGCAAATCATAATTTTATATTCATTTAGCTAAATTGTTATTTTACCTTCGCATATTATAAAACAATTTAGTAATTTTCTTAAAATTATAAAAAGAATTGTTATTCCCTTATTCACCCCCCTCTAAGGGCGCCGTAAGATCCAACAAAGACTTGAGTCGCATGTATTCAAACATAGAGTTTTGAATTTTCATAGACCTAGAATGAAGAGACAATTCTATTTGATTTCATCTTAGGTCTAAATATAATGAGATACATGCAAACAATAGAGATGCACATCGCACACACTAAATAAGATATGAAACTATAATACCAATCGCAATCATATATTTCATAATTCCTAAGGTTGATAGAATTTGTTGATTTAAGATAGGTCTTGATAGATCATGAATTATGATATATGAATATAGTGAATTTTAGCATAGGATATCAATAGATTATGGTGGTGATTGTATGGTTCATATTCATCCTTTTAATATGTAGTGACTGCTTGTAAAGTGAATATTATACTACATATATATATATAAAGGGATACAAAATTGTTTTGGTTATTTTGAAATGTTTTGTAAATTTTCTTTTTGATTTTAATTTGTAGAAATTAGACAAAACAAATACAAGGTATTTGAAAGTAGAAGATAATGATACTTAACATAGTGAAATAATTTTTTAGAAAAATAAAAATTAGAGAAATCAGAATTTTTAGGAAAATATGCTACCGCCAGCGTTAGTGATAACGCCTGGCGTTAGCAACACATGGTTTTTTATTTTATTTAATTCCGATTTTTCTCGATTATGATTTTCAATACAGGGGCTATTATATGCAGCAACGAAAAATAGACAAATATGCAATAAGTTGTGCATTTAATATTTTAGCCTAAGACCCCTAAAAGTCCATTTAAATCTAATTTTGAAAGTAATTTCATTAGTCTTGATAATATCATTTAACAAATTTAGCATTCAATTTATAATGATAATATAAGACATTTATAGGCAATGGATTTAAAAAAGATAAAACATAGAAAAAGAAAAGATAGATCACTTAAAAAATTATGACTTTATGTTCAATTTGATTTGTTAAACATTAGGCTTAAAATGAAAGTCATATCTCTTGATATATAAAGTGATCATAGTGTGCTGGCTCAAAAATAAAAAATAAACAAAAAAAAAGCAATTAAGCATATCATGAAGTCGAATAATGATATTTCATTTATAATTTATTTCTACTTCATGCAATACAATGATTCCTAGTGAATGAGAGATTTAGGTATCCAAAGGGGACCAAGTGTGATGGTTCCTTTGGGTACCCAAATACATCGTGTTGGCTTTTGGGGAGATAGTGATGAATGGGCCTTTACAAGTGGAGTTAGTATTTCATTTTTAATTTTGGGCCTCCATTTATACTTTGGTTGTTTATCTTTTAAATTCATATTATGATTATTTGACATCTTTTTGTGATGATAGTTGTTTGAAAAATAATTCATTTGGGATTTATGTTTATTCAAGTTATTTTTCAAAATACATTGATGTTGATAATCATAATGAATTTTATTATATTGATTCTTTGAGAGTTTATAAGAGTGATGGTCTTTCATAAGAATTGAATGTTGAAAGACTGGGTTACAATATGTTTTAAATGATTGGTTCTTATTTTGATGATTTTCATTTCCACTCTTTCTTATAGACATACTCTTATAATATGAAGTTAAGCTTTTAGACTTTTGATAATTTGATAAACTAGAAATAAAAGATTTTTTAATATATGAAAAATTTTGAATAAACTTTTTTAATGATTCTAGTTTATCCTTTAAATTATCATTTTCTTTTATCAAATTTTCATTATGCTCTTTTGAAGTTAAAAGTCCTTTTTTCAAAACCTTGAGTTCTTCTTTAAAAGTATTATAATCAAAACAAGGTTTAGCATTTTTAATTAAAGAGCATGAAAGAGAATTTGAAACATCAATATAAGATTCTACTTTAGCGTTTGCTTTTAAAGTTTTATTTTCTAAATGTAATTTGGAATTAGTATGTTTCAACTTTGAAATTTTACGTTTAGAAAATTTAAGCATATGAAATGTAGAAATAGAATTGTTACAAAAAGAGAAGATTTAGATTTTCTTACATTGCTATAGTTTCCTTCTTCTCTTTTGCTTGATGTTTTGCCATCAATTGAGTTCAATATTGTTTCTCTCTTAGATAGATCTTCCTCCAAGCATGACTACTCGTCGATTTCTTCTCTTAGATCCATAAGGAATTCCTCTTGTTCATCATCTGTGGAAGGAAGACTATAAGTATTCTCAAGAAATTTCCAAACTTCAAAAGCAGTAGGAAGCGTATAAATAAGTTTGAACCAGAGAAGTGATCGTTGGCTAACAATAGGTTATTTCATTTTGGCCCATCATCTTCAACTTTTGAGTGCAGATCTTTGCCTAGAGGGATAGATCTCTGGGCTACCTTCATTCCTGAATCCTTCAGATCTAAATGGCTGATTATTCAGCTTTCATAATCGGATCTTGTTTCTTTTCAAATCAAGAGGAACATGCCTATTTCAGTTCTCAATAACTAAAGGCCTTTATGTATTTTCTTTCCATTGAATTTTTCTTATGACTTGTACAGATCTTGATTTAATTGAAGCTTAGTTGGAGCTCATTGAGAGTGAGCTCGAAATCCATAATTATTTATTAAATTCCATATTATATAAGACTTTATGTTCTAGAGCTTTTCAAATATATAAATTTCATGTTCTATGTCAAATCTAGAAACATCATAATGATTTTATCGCTGTTAATTTCAGATTTCATGATGAATATATATATATATATATATATGTGTGTGTGTGTGTGTGTGTGTGTGTGTGTGTGTGTGTGTGTGTGATAATTCTCATTTGTCATAGAGATCCATTTATACACAATTGAATGTTGGCGGGATCCTCTACGCACACAGCAAATTTTATAAAGCGAGCATACATCAAGGCTCTTAATTAAGGATATTCGTCATAATGAAGCATGAGACAAATATCGGTCGAACCCAGGTCTAGCTCATTGGGTGGCTGTCAAAAAGGTCTTAAGGTACTTGAAAGGAACAAAAGATTTTAAGTTAATCTACCATAAAGTTCAAAACCTTGAATTGGTGGGGTATACAGATTCTAATTTTGTCGGGTGTGAGGATGATAGGAAGTCTACTTCAAGTTATTTATTTAAGTTTGTTGGTGGGGCCGTTTTGTGGAAGAGTATCAAACAGACACACTATTTCATCCACAATGTGTGTGGAGTTTAACGCTCTTTTTGAAGCTTCTACCCATGTGGTGTGGCTTAAGAACTTCATTAAAGAATTAATTGTCGTCTATTTTATAGCTGGACCCATTCGATTGTAATGTGATAATATTTCTGCAGTTATGTTCTCGATTAACAATAAAAGTATCACATAGTCCAAACACATGAAAATTAAATTCTTAGTCATTAAGGAGTTGATTAAGAAAGGTGATATTATATTGGAGCATATAGGAACAGATGATATAGTAGTCGATCCTCTCACTAAAAGACTTCGTCCCAATATATTTCAAAAGCATGCCTACAGTATGGGGTTTATGGAGTCGATTGATATACTATATTAGTGGGAGGCTACATAAAGCTCTAATTCATTCATCTGTTATTTATTTTTGCACTTTGTTTAAATTCATGAATAATTGTTTGAAATCAAACATTAAGAAAATATTCATGTTGAGTATCATTAAGTATCAATACTCATAAAGATTATTTGATATATCACACTCTATTTAAATGAGTCAGACGAGTGTCAGTTTGAGCGTAAGGCTTATGACACTTCATTTTATTTTATAAAGCTTTGAGTGTGTCTATTTGACACATTACGTAGAATTCTTAAGATAACAACATACATGTTTTTTAAACACTTAAGAATTTCTCGTGGCATGGTTTAGTGCATTAATTAGAGAAATCGGTTGACCACCAAGTTAGGGCAACAACTATATGTGTATACATTTTTTCATTATGTTGTTCTAAAACACTAACCGCGCTTTGTTCCATGTCACGTGAATCTGTAAGCAATTGTGACCATGGAAGGTCTCGTGCCGCTCAATGGTGCGGTTGCCACCACGATTCAGAGTGAGGGTTTGATTGGATTGAATTGACGTAGGTGTGGACTCTTAAAATCACGTTCGCTAATAATACCCTTAAGTTTAGTGAAGATTTTATACGTGACGTCATAAATTACGATGCATACAAGTCCAAGTGAGAGAATATTAGAAATTTTTCATAATTGTGGACTCGATTCATCGAGACGTCTCGATAGAGTCGTACGCGTAAATTAAAACCAATTTTGTAACTCCAATTAGGGGTCTCTCCTATTTAAGGCCCAAATGAAAACCTAGCTAGCCATCCATTCATTCGACGCGAACAAGGGTTGAATCACATGTTGTTCTTTAGTTTCGGTAACTACCGACCTCTGCCCTAGGAGAAAGAAAAGTGCTCTGGGCTCTCTTTTTGGCGTGATCTGGAAGAAAGACAAAATCGGCTGTTCTAGATTTGGGTGGAAGAAGCGTTCATTTTATTTTGAAGAAGAAGGATCGAGCCTGCCCTCTCCTGCAGTTTTCTGCGTTTGCCGCTTGCAGTTTTCGTAGAGGGTCTTCATCTTCCTCGTTTTAGTTTTGCTTGAGGAGCCATTACAGCGATTCTATTAGTGTAACCTTTTTCATCGTGTATCTGGATAAACAGAGAAGTGATCGATAGCTAACAACAGGTTTATTTCACTTTGGCCCATCATCTTCAACTTTTGAGTGCAGATATTTGCCTGGAGGGATAGATCTCTGGGCTACCTTCACTCCTGAATCCTTCAGATCTAAAGGGCTGATTATTCAGCCTTCATAAACGGGCCCTGTTTCTTTTCCAAATCAAGAGGAACAGGCCTATTTCAGTTCTCAATAACTAAAGGCCTTCAGGTTTTTCTTTCCAATGATTTTTTCTCACAACAGACTTGTACAGATCATGAATTAATTGAAGCTTAGTTGGATCTCATTGAGAGTGAGCTCGAAATCCATATTTATTTATTAATTTCCTTATTATATGCAGCCTTTATGTTCTAGAGCTTTTCAAATATATAAATTTCATGTTCTATGTCAGATCTAGATACATCATAATGATTTTCTCGCTGTTAATTTCAGATTTCATGATGAATTAATATTTATATTTAGATGTTTGTGCTAATTCTCATTTGTTATAGAGATCCATTTATACACACTTGTATGTTGGCGGGATCCTCTACAGACACCACAGGTTTTATAAAGGGAGCATACATCAAGGTTCTTGAGGATATCCGTCTTAGTGAAGCATGAGCTAGAATCAATGAATGATATACACTTTATTTCCGCACTTCAATAGAATCACCATTCACTTGTGCTCATCCCTTTGTGTGTTCTTTATTTGATTTTATTAATTTATTAGAAAATTTTAATCTTGCATTTAAACTTCATTAGAGACTAAAAGTTTTGAATAAGACGATCATGCAACATTTGTCGTCACTACATTTAGTATTGTGTCATCCTTAATTTTTCGATAATACAATTTTCATAGTTCACACCCTAAATTTTACCAACACTTAGAGCACAAAGCATTACAATTAAGTTCATTACTACAAATAATTAAAACATAGCACACAAAATTTCCATCAAACAATCCAACACAATACATGTCTACACAATGACATATCACAGCTAGAAGAAGTCCCTCCTTTTAAAACACCGGTATGAAATAAGAAATCATGACAATTGCAAGTGATGAAAGTGTGGTGTTCATCAGAATGCGTCCACAATCATTTCTGAAAAAGGAAGCTTGGTAGATGGGTAAGTTTATAACCACCAGAGCCGCACACAATAAGAATTGCAGGAACAGTGTGGCCAAAGATCCAATTCCTTCAACCACAATCACTTTTATGGCTCCTCCAACCAAACAAGAGAGATTAAGCATCGCCACTATCGACAGTATCGTGAACATGGGCGAAGTCAACCCGAACTCCATAATCTCTTGCTCATACCTCTTAGAAATCTCTTCATCCACCACCTTTGGGGTAATGACGAAGGATGAATTGGTGATACCGAGTAGCATTAGAATTGTATCCACCAAGGCGAAAAGGTATGAAGTAGTTCTCTTATACAACCACATTCTTTTGTCATTCCACCAAGCCATCAATGTTCCTCCACTGCCGATCCACTCCCACAAATTAGCAACAATGCTTATAGCAATCACAAATGCAAATGGAATGAACCAAAAGCTAAAAACCTGCACATAGATATAGTAGAGAATTGCTTAAGGAGAGAGAGAGAGAGAGAGAGAGAGAGAGAGAGAGAGAGACATAAATAGCACATACACTGGGGAATAAGGGAATTCCATTGAGAAGGCAAATAGAAGGGATGGCAACATAGATTAGAGTTGGAATGGAGTTGACTGCCCACAAGCAGTACATCGTGTATCCCATCTGAAGGCCGAGCTTAGTTCTTCTGCTTCCATAAATTAAGGGACAATACTTGGAAAGGAAAATCTGAAGGTCGCCTTCGGACCATCTCTTGTGTTGTACCAAACCCTGGGAGAGAGTCGTGGGAGCGAGGCCGAGGAAAGCCTCTCTTTTAGGACAGAAATACAATGATTTCCATCCACGGCATTGGATGGAAAATCCAGTGATCACATCTTCCACTGGACATCCATACATCAACCCCACCTGCAGGTATGGTCACAACCATTAATTCTCTTTCAGTGATGACAGTATATATGATAGTATATATATATATATAGAGAGAGAGAGAGAGTTGAAGAACCTCTTTTCCCCATTGAGTGTTGTTTTCAAAGGAGCACGTTGCGAGATTCTTGCTTCTTTCCTCTAGAGTGCTAATACTTGCTTCATGAATCTCTGGTCTTTCACATTTCAGCTCTATTTTGCGGAGGATATTGTATTCTCTTCCATTTAGACATTCTCTCCTATGGAAGCAACATGAACCTGCGTAAATTGCGCCTCCTTGGCCATCCAGCCCCGGGAAATCCACCTTCAAGACAATAGATTTCATGAATTAATCTTTAAAGGTGCATAATTTAGACTGCTTGGTAACTTGAATTAAGAATGGGTATGAGGTCAAACCTTAAAGATAGTATGCAGGGAGCCTGAATACAAATCATTTTTGGTGAGGTTTGCAAATGATTGGGGAAACTGCACAAAAGCATACTCATGGCCACTCTCTTCATCCATGAAGAAGCACAAAGCATCCCTGATTGATCCAGCATTATTCGCATACATATCACAGTCAATGGTGAGAATGATTGGTCCATTGCTTATCTGTCCAGAAACTCTCAGCTGCAAAATTCAAATGGAAAGTTAAACCTAAAGTACGGAAATCATCTTATATAATTTCATCTACATTATCCCATGTCTAATTAACGTATCTATTATACATGCCCAGAACCATTAAAATCTATTTTTATTATCTTAATCATCAATGGATATATTTTGCATATTCATTAATATATCAAAATTCTATTATCTTTAGTCAAAAAGAGCGTTTTAGATTTTACCAATGAGTTCAGAGCCCCGGCTTTAAAATTATGGTGATATTTCGGGCGTTTCTCACGGGCCACATAAACTAATGTGGGCATTGCAAATCCTTCAGAGTCACGAGCATTCTCGTCTCTTCCATCAATTAGTATCTGCAAAATAAAATACGATTAGCACACGGCTTCATGGTGTTTGATTGCGTTACAAATTTGCAGAGTTCAATCATACAAAAACTCCAGAAGAAAAGAGAGAAAATGACATGCCTTGACAATGGGTTGGTGATCTTTGGAAGTTGTTTTGGAGCTCCACTCTAAAAATCCTTCATGCTCCGACTTAATCTCATCCGATATGTTGCCATGTTTCATCACCGCATCAATCCGAAGTTCCATATCTTCGTACAATTTCTATACACAAAAGAACATCATAGATTTATCAAAAGTCATTCCACTTGAGAAATTTTGAAGAAGTGAAATGAGACCTCCTACGTACCTTCACAACCGTCCACTCTGAGAAATTTGAATTATGTACAGTTGCTGATGATTTTGAGAAGAAGTCGGCGGGAGACATAGGTTGTACATTGAACTTCTTACAGAAAGGAATCCATGATTTTGCAAATCGTGACGCCTCGAGAAGAGCATAGAAAGTGAAGATAGAACCACCATCATCAGACACATAAACACTCAGTTTCTCTGGTGGATAGTCATAGGCCATGACTGATAAAACTGTGTTGATTACTATTTTAGGGGGCTCTAATGTTGGATCAGCAGTGCAAATGAAAACATCTATAGAGGGCAGTTTGTCCTCAAATCTGTGAAATTTGCATAACAAATATAGTCAATCTTAGTTTCGAATGAAATGAATATGATTACACCAGTGAAACAACCGATCTATTAGCAATAAGTATGTCGAAACATACCAAAAAAAAGGGATCCGCGAACAACCATTTTGTTTATTACGATGGATGTTTGTTTATCTTTATGTGTTATAAGAGAGATTTGGGAGAACCATCAAACCATGTGATATGGTAAAATATTTTTGAGACTACACAAAAAGTTAAAAGTTAGCATGTATGCAACTTTCATAATAAGCATGTAAATACTCGCCTTTGTTTACACGTGAAGATCTTAACGATACGTATAAAAACTTGGGCCGTATACCCAATAATAATGAGCTATTAAAACTTAAGAAATCAGGTTAAAAATATTCAGGCTAGGCATAAAGAAGGTGAGATAAATTATCAAGACTTATAAGAGGGTTGAAAAAAAGACAGGCTAGGCTGGCATATGGAGAATGGGACAAAAAAATAAATAGTGTTGAATTCAACTTTTTCTTACAGACACATAATAGAAGACATTATAAGACTATTTCTTGTTTGATTTTGACTTTATTTGGGTCAGCTATGGAGCAGTTATAGGAAATATAGCAAGACAAGAAGGGAGAAGTTAATCCACAGAAGAGGAACATGAAAACACTAGCTTTTAGCATCTTTTTTTTAAGTAGGAGGACTCGCTGCTTTTTAAGAGGTCCTCAAAACTCCTTTCCAACAAAAGCATTTTTCAAACTCAAGGAAACCAAATGCCTCCAAAATATTGGTGCGGTGGGAATAGAATTTTTCCAAAGGCAAGGAAACCAAATGCCTCCAAAATATTGGTGCGATATTAATAGAACTTTTCCGGGCACCACTATTCTCCCAAAGAGAGCATTTATCTTCACTTTACAGGCCAAATTTGTTTTGTTTTACTTTAGAAAGATCGTCAGGGCAAAGAGAATGATAAGGAAATGGGTAATTACTTGATTTACACCACTACAGGAAAAATGCAAATTAGAAAAGAATTTAGAAAGAAAAAACAATTTTGATAATTACTAACAAATTTCACAATGAAAGTTAGTTTCGACGTCTCTAATACAATTAGAAACAACAAATTTTTCTCTCACATAACTTATTTGGTAAATAAAATAGAAATATTTCCTCTCACATAACTTGTTTTAGCTACGCTTCTCCACTAGAGTCTCCGCAGGCCAGTTTAGCGGCAATATCATTGATTCCACTAAGCTCAACACCATGCAAAGATTATTAATGTTTATTTTCCCTCGTGAAGGGGACATGACACCTTAAGCAAGCTGACCAACTAGCAACTTCAATGAGAAATATTGTCACTGGACCAATTAATTGAAGACCGCCACTTGATCATCGCCGTGCAGGATATAAGAGGAGGGGGGAGGGGAAGGAGGGGAGTACCGATCGGAGAGTCTGCTCTTGAAGGTATGGCGGTAAACCGGATTGAAGCGGACGGAGAGAGTAAGAAACCAGTAGAAGGAGAACCAGACCTCAGCACAGAAAAGCGCAATCCAAGCCCACCTCCCCTTCTCTCCGGTCTCCGGCACATGCGAGGACCTGTACGCCCAAATCAGGGCCAACCCCAGCAGAATTGAACACGCGTACGACCAAAACCACACCCTTCCTTTCCCTAACCGCTTCACCTCAAATAGACCCTCTTCCATTCGGGAGATTTTTTGGTGTTCTCTAATCTCTACTGCTCTTCTCAGCCTCTCTCTCTCTATCTCTCTCTCTCTCTCTCTCTCTCTCTCTCCTCTCTCTCTCTCTCTCTCTCTCTCTCTCTCTATTTATCCGCTCCAGGACTGCATTAGCATGCGATAGGAGTATCAATATTTTAAGGAGAGAGAGAGAGAGAGAGGAGAGAGAGAGAGAGAGAGAGAGAGACGGATTGGTATTTGGTTTAGGGATGGGGTCTCTGTGTTTGGCGAATTAGACGACAAGAGAGAGGAAGACTCAAGACTGTTACGTTATTAATTTTATAATAATTACATTAATAATATGGAGAGATGAACTGAGAAAATCTTGTACCAGGCCTCTCCCCAAAGGTCATATATTAGCCGTAAAGGACTCATTATTGATGTTAATAAAATTAGTTGCTCTCTCTCTCCTTCCAAGATCAATCTCTCTTCCCCATGGCCGGTAGGGCCTTTCCCTAATGTTGCCGGAACGCAACAAATGGTGCTCTCGTCGGAGTTCGCCCTCCATGGAGGTGCCGTCGCAGCCTCCCGCCGACCACCATGTGTCTTCTCAGACGGCCACGCGCCAAGAACTCGATATGCAGCATGCCGCATACATGGAACAACAATCGGCAATCTGTGAATCGCTCAACTCTACACAACAGCGATTTGCAAATGATTTCCAACTAATGCAACGTTCTTTGGCCCATACTCAACAACAACAAGAACTTCTTCAACAACATCAAGATCATGCGCAAGAATCACACATCGTTCTATAGGGAATTTCAGGAATTTCGAGGGGAATTACAGTCCTTTATACGGACTGTCACGACCCCCTCGTTGGTTTCGCCCGGTTCCAAGCAGTTCTTCTTCGACACTGGCGGCTCGCAAATCCCATCGGCGACTTATTCGTCTTGAATCGCTTCGCTTCCACCGCCAGGGAACTTGGAAGGACCCAGTCGATCCCGCGTTCAGATAATCGAACCCAATGGGTCTGATTCGTCACAGCCCAGCCTACTCGGAAGCCTCGCATCGATTTCTCGTCCGCCGATCCCCCACCGTTATCCACTTCGCTAATACCACCTTTTTCCACAATCTCAATTCCATCTTTTTTACCGCCGCCTTCTATTCTTAATAATTTTCTTTCTGACTCCACATATACTGTTGGATCGGTATGCGCACTTAGAGGGGGGGGGGGGGGGGTGAATAAGGGTTTTAAATCTTTTTCTTATATTTTGAATATCTTGAAATAATAAGAGATTAAGATGGTGAGAAATCAAACAAACTAAGAAAAATAAAATAGAGACATGTTTTATTAATATGAAATATAGGTTTACAAAAATTGATTTCTATAACGCTAGAAATCAGTGGCGAATAATAATAAATTCTTTTTGTTTTTTATCCCGACTCGCATCCCCACGAACCGGTGGCCCTAGCCTATCCTTCCGCGGATTGGGCCTCAAGCCGCTCTAGCCAATCCTACCCCGGATATGGCCTTGAGCACCCCCTAGACCTAACCTAGATCTAGTCGCCAACACGAGGCGAATTTCTCCCTAAGCCCTTCCCAGACCTAGTCGCTAACACGAGGCGAATTCTCTAACGGTTTACAAAAGATATGAAATGATAATAACAAAAACTCCCTCTTGAAGAACTTCTGAAGTTGGAGACGAAGATCCGCTGTAGAATAAGCGTTGAAGAAGCGATCTTCGGTCGGATCCGGCGTGAAGAAATCCGCCTTCAGAAATTCACGAAACTTTGGTGGGAGATCTCTTTTCGGCAGAGTAAGGCTCTGGAATTCTAGCACTCAACCTCTCTCTCTAATAGATGTCCAAAACGAGAGAAGAGGGGTCCAATTTATAGCCTTCGCGCTAGCACCTGCGCTACCGCTACCGCCGGCGCTATCCCATATTAGGACATATTCTGCGCGGGAGAATCTTCAATCCGAGGAAACATTTCTGTCTTGCCTTTTGTGCTCCGCGTTACCGCCTGGCGCTAGCGCCTTCTAAATGTGTTCCCGGAATTGCGCTAATCATCGCTAGCGCAGGGCGCTAGTGGGCATGTTGGATTTATTGGCTCAATTTTGGGGGCAACCTTCTTATGTTATTCTTGAGTCATATGGACTTTGTTTCCTGCACACTTAAACACACAAGATCAAATACACATAAGATTTGTTATTCTCAAACCTAGGAGATGTGAAAGACCGTGTTCCAACACACTCCCCCTTTTGATAATAACAAATCCATTAATGATAAATCAGAGCATTAATATATAAACATGATGAAATCTACTTGTGTGTGCGAAGCCCCCGCACCGCAGGATGAGTTATCGACCTTAGAGATGGCCCGATCGGATACTCCAGCCTCGCCCCCTGTCTTCCGCGATGTGTGCCCTAGAGTGTAGAACCAGCTTAAGAATATTTTGTTATGGTTATATGTAGCCCACGAGGAAGATGTTGTAAACAATATGCCACAGACTTTTCCTCTTTATAAATATAAGCTGTGTACTTAGTTTGCCTGCCTCTATTGCTTCCGCTATGTGAATCTGATGTGTTGTTGTGATTCTTGCGCCTGACAAGGAGACCACTCAGTGCTGGAAAGGGTGGGTCGTTGCCACCCAGGAAGCGCTAAGTGGCCGTCCTTAGGCAGTAAGATCCCCCCTCCCTGAATCGGGTTCAGTTTTGGGGAGGGGGGGGGGGGGGGGGGGGGGGTCTTACAAATGGATCAGAGCGACCACGATCCGACCACATGAGGCAGTTTTTAGATCCTCCCTCCTTAGGTTCCGTTATTGGTTCGGGACGAACCACGCAGCGAAAGCCTGGTGGACCCTTAGGTTTAAGGATTAAGGATCCTAGACTGCACAGTTGTACACCCACACATCTTTTCCGCTTCCTTTCAGTCAATTCTACAAAATTCTCTTATTTTTGCAAGTACTGATGTTCGTCTGTTACTTCTCCAGATACCGGAGTCCAGTAACGGAAGATCTTCCTCTAGGGACCAGTACCACCCTACCACTCCACCACTAGCCCCGGACGCTCTAGTTGCTGTCCCTTTTGCTGATACAGACCTGGGACGGACACTGACAACGTTGCTAGCCACCTTTCAGACGGCCATCCTACGTCCACCCCAGCAGACCACTGTGCCCACCGACCTTCTGACGACCTTCCCGGGGCTAAGGCCCCTTACCTTCCGAGGTACTGAGTCTGCCATACAGGCAGAGGAGTGGGTAGAGAGAGTAGAGGAGCTTCTGGTTGGTATGATGTGCCCCGCTGTAGCCGCAGTGTCCTTAGTAGTGACCTTACTGGAGGGCTATGCCCGAGACTGGTGGAGGGCAGCCAGCCGCTCCACATTTAGAGGACGACCACTCAGCACGATCCTCTAGGGAAAGTTTTCAGATTCCTTCCTTGAGCACTTCATCTCAGACGCTGATAGAATTGCACTTCAGGAGCGGTTCCTGTAGATCCGGCAAGGAGAGAGGACTGTGCCGGAGTACCAGCGAGAGTTCATCCACTTGGCCCATTTCGCTGGGACTTTGGCAGTTATAGATAGAGATAGAGCGACTAGATTCTATTGAGGACTACGGGACGATCTCCGACAGGCTTTGATCATGATCTCGCAGTCGACCTTCCACACGATCGCCTCACACGCCGCAGCTTTAGAGATGGATCAGAGGATGGTGGCCCAGCAGCGAAGGGGACACATGGATGTTCCCCGGACTCAGGGCCGAGAGAGAGGAGTAGGCCCTCGCAGACAGGACCGGGATAAGAGACAGTGTCAGCGCCACCAGCCATATAGGCAGGCACCCCAGCCCCGACAAGCACCCCAGCCCCGACCGGCACCTCCATCCCCAGCACCCCAACCAGCCCCAGCACCTCAGCCCGCCCCAGCCGCACTATGAGATGTTCCCTTTGCAGGAAACTGCTACCTTTGCCAGCAGCCCGGGCACATACGAGCTTTCTGCCCTCAGGCTATAGGTAGGCCCGACTTAGGAGCAGTGCAGGGAGCCGCAGAGAGAGGAAGAGGACGACAGGGCAGAGCAGCACCACTCGAGGCGTACGCATTAGATCTCCAGCATGGGACTGCACAGGATGTAGTGATAGGTATATACTTTCATTAGCCACGGTATACTAGGATGATATGATATAGTAGAAATAGGTGATGTAGCTTCTGTTCCGTCTATGTGATTACTCCTCCTGTATATCTGTAAAAATCATATGATCATAGTATATATATATATATATCACCAGGTTTACTTTTGGTAGAAGGTCATCCCGCTAAAACGCTATTCGATACCGGTGCAGACAAAGGAAATACCGTACGATCATCGCAGACAAAGGAAATATCGTACGATCATCTGGGATGTCGATACAAATACGACTCCCGGATGGATCAGACATGACGTCCATAGAAAAGTGCTCCTTCCAAGCAACGCTGGGAGACGTAGAATTTGAGATTATCGCAACCATTCTAACAATCACCGGATTCGACATCATTTTAGGAATGGATTGGTTGGCCGAGCACAACACCCAAATCAATTGTTCGACTAGAGAGCTCCACCTCCGGAATCCAAATGGGCAGTCTATCACACTAGCAGGTATACCCTCTGTTGCCCGCATCATCTTAACGTCCGCTCAAACAGTCAAAGCAGTCTGGCGAAAGGATGAGGTGTACCTGATCTACTTCGAGATGGAGGACAAGACGCAAGCACTCACTAAAGTACCCGTAATTCGAGACTTCCCAGATGTCTTTCCAGAATCCCTTCCCGGGTTGCCCCTGCAACGAGAAGTGGACTTCCAGATTGAACTTACTCATGGAGCTCGACCAGTGTCCCGAGCACCTTACCGGATGGCCCCAAGGGCACTAACCGAGCTCAAGATTCAATTGCAAGAGTTAATTGATGCAGGTTTTGATCGTCCAAGTACCTCTCCCTGGGGAGCTCTGGTATTATTTGTCAAGAAAAAGGATGGTTCATTACGTCTGTGCATCGACTACCGGGAACTGAACAAACTCACCATCCGAAATACCTATCCACTGCCTAGGATAGATGAATTATTCGATCAATTGCAAGGCGCGACCATCTTCTCCAAAATGAAATTAAGGTCCGGCTATTATCAGCTCCGAGTACGAGAAGAAGACATCCCCAAGACCGCTTTCAGCTCCCGCTACGGGCTTTACGAATTTATGGTAATGCCGTTTGGGCTGACCAATGCCCCGTCCGCCTTCATGGCCCTAATGAATAAAATGTTTGAACCTTTCTTAGACCACTTCGTGATCGTTTTTATAGACGACATACTTATTTACTCGAAGAACAAGACAGATCATACCAGGCATCTCCAAATGGTATTACTCAAGTTACGGGAACACTCGCTTTTCGCAAAGTTCAGTAAGTGTGAATTCTGGATGGAGGAAGTCGGTTTCCTTGGGCATACAATCAACAAGAACGGGGTAGCGGTAGACCAAGCCAAAATACTAGCAGTGCGAGACTGGCCACCACTTAAGTCAGCGGCGGATATCAGGAGCTTCCTTGGCCTCGCCGGCTACTACCGCAAGTTCGTAGAAGGATTTTCCAAAATTGCCTTACCCCTCACTTCCCTCACCATGAAGGATACAACGTTCCAATGGACTCCCGAATGCGAGGCAGCGTTCGCAGAACTAAAGAATCGACTGATATCGGCTCCGATTCTGACACTCCCCTCAGGCACCGAGGGCTTCCAAATCTACGCCGACGCATCGCTGAAAGGGTTGGGAGCCGTACTAATGCAGCACGGCAGGGTAGTCGCCTACGCCTCACGACAGCTAAAGCCTCACGAACTGAACTACGCAACCCATGACCTGGAACTGGGTGCGGTAGTGTTCGCGCTAAAAGTCTGGAGGCATTATCTATACGGAGTAAGATGCGAGATCTTCTCCGACCACAAGAGCCTCAAATATATCTTCACCCAGAAAGAGCTAAATCTCCAACAGCGCCGGTGGATGGAATTCCTGTGCGATTACGACTTCGCCCTCCAATTCCACCCCGGCAAAGCCAATAAGGTTGCAGATGCCCTAAGTCGGCAACCTCCGATGTCCGGGAATTGGCCAGAGATGATACCGGAAGAATTAGTCAAGTCCTTGGCAGACTTGGATATCATCCTCATCACCCGAAGGAACCCGATGGATTACCAGGCCCAGCTTTACTGGATGGAGATACAGTGTGACATTAGAGACAGAATACGAGAGGCACAGAAGATCGACGTAGAAGCGGCCCCAATCATTCAGACGTTGCAACACGACACTCAGGAAGACTACAATCTATATGATGGCATCCTGCAGTACAAACACCACATATTCATTCCCTCTGCCGAAGGAATCCGGGAAGAAATACTCCGCGAAGCACACCAATCAAGGTATTCAATACACCCGGGAGTAGTGAAGATGTATACAGATCTACGAAGAATGATGTATTGGCTAGGTATGAAGAAGGACGTCACCGATTTTGTGGCACACTGCCAGACCTGTCAGATGGTCAAGGCAGAATGACGTAGCCCAGGAGGTTTGCTACAACCCCTGCCCATACCAGAATGGAAGTTCGAAGATATCTCCATGGACTTCGTCCATGGCTTACCCCGATCTCGTGCAGGGAATGACTCAATATGGGTCATAGTAGATCGCCTCACCAAAGTGGCCCGTTTTATCTCAAACCGACAAGGCGACGGCGTCGACATCTTAGCCCGGCTGTATATAGAACAAGTGGTCCAATTTCATGGGGTACCCAAGTCGATCGTATCCGACCGCGACGGACGCTTCACATCGAAAGAATGGAGGAGAGTGCAAGCTTATCTGGGAACCAGATTGGCTTTTAGCACCGCCTTCCACCCCCAAACCGACGGGCAAACAGAAAGGACGAACTGGACAATGGAAGACCTCCTCCAACTTTGCATAGTGGAACACAATGAACCTTGGGAGCAGGTACTGCCCTTGGTACAATTCTCATACAATAACAGCTTCCAAGCAAGCATCAAGATGGCACCATACGAGGCCCTCTACGGAAGACGTTGTCGAACACCGTTATCATGGGCACAAGATGAAGACCCAGAAGCTTTAGGAGTCCCCTACATAGACGACACCACAACGGCAATACGATTAATCTGAGACCGAATGCTGGAAGCACAGAGCCGTCAAGCAAAGTATTACGATGCACATCACCTACTAGTGGAATTCAACGTGGGAGATATGGTATTCTTGAAAATCAAACCAATGCATGGGATATCCCGGATAAAGAAGCAGAAAAAGCTGGATCCCCGCTACCTAGGCCCATATCGAGTCATAGAAAGAATCGTCCCTGTTGCATATAGGATAGCTCTGCCAGTCGAACTAGGAAATCATCACGACATATTTCACGTCTCCTCGCTAAGACGTGTCCTTCGCCAACCAGAGCAATATCTTTCCGCGCCACTAGCATCAGTGCAATCTGACCGATCCGTCCAACTCGAACCAGTGAAAATAGTGGATTCCAAGATCAAAGAAATGTGGAACAAGACCATCACGAGGGTCAAGATTCTATGGTCAAATTGTGGACGTGAGGAGTTTACCTGGGAACCAGAAACACTTGTTCGGGAAAAATACCCAGCACTCTTTCCCCATGTACGTCACATGAAACCTCTTCTTTAGGCAATTTTCGAGGATGAAAATCTCTTTATTTTTATTGGATTGTAACATCCCGACTTGTATTGGGTCCCTAGACCCTAGTGGACCCAATAAAAGTAGACCCCAAAGCTAGGAAGTAACACGATTAAGGGATACTGTGCTAGGAAACTCCGATCTGACTTTCGTCAGTTCCGTTAAACTCGTATGACCAATACGAGTGCAACGGAATTCGTTGCACCTCGATCCGAGGTCGTTTAGAGAAAACGACCATTTTGAGTATCGTAGCGCGCCACAACCACTCTATTGTGGAATAGTGGCCAAACGTACTCCGATCGGACTTCAGTCAGTTCCGTTAGACTCATATGACCAATACGAGTGCAACGGAATTCGTTGCAACTCGATCCGAGGTTGTTTAGAGAAAACGACCATTTTGAGTATTGTAGCGCGCCACAACCACTCTATTGTGGAATAGTTGCCATACGTACTCCGATCGGACTTCAGTCAGTTCTGTTAGACTCATATGACCAATATGAGTGCAACGGAATTCGTTGCACCTCGATCCGAGGTCGTTTAGAGAAAACGACCATTTTGAGTATCGTAGTGCTACAACCACACTATTGTGGAACAGTGGCCAAACGTACTCCGATCTGACTTCCGTCAGTTCCGTTAAACTTGTATGACCAATACGAGTGCAACGGAATTCGTTGCACCTCGATCCGAGGTCGTTTAGAGAAAACAACCATTTTGAGTGTCGTAGCGCGTCACAACCACATAATTATAAATAAGTGTCCAGACTTACTACAAATCGAGCCCCGTCAGTTCCGTCGGGCTCATATGATCCATATAAGCGCCACGGAACTCGTTGCACTCCGATCTGAGGTCATACGGAAAATATGTCTGTTTTGGATTATGCAGACTGCCCCGGCATAACGCGTGAAATACGAAGCACACGAACTCGGAATCGGCTCCAGTAAATCTTAATGGACCACCGGGACCATGGAGGACCTCACCCTAAGTTGACTTTGGTCAACCCCCCCCCCCCCCCCCCCCCCCAAGCTTGAAAGTTTGGAAAAAGAGAAGAAAAGGGGGGGGGGGGGGGGGGGGGGGGCGGAGAGAGAGCCTCCTCCCCCAAGGGGAGGAGGGCTGCCCATGGGTGGGCAACCCTTCGGGTAGTGGAGGGGAGGGGGGTGGGGGTGGGGGAGGGGGAGAAAATATCTCTCCCCACCCACCCTCCCTTTTTAGTCCCACATCGTGGGTAAAGGGAGGGAGAGCTCCCTCCTCCCCAATAAAAGGGGGCCCAGTCCCCTTCCCTGAGTACAACCCCCCCCCCCCCCCCCCCCCCCCCCCCCTCCTCCCCCTCCTCCTCCCCTGTCGGCCAGCGCAGCCCCCTGCCGAAGCTCTTCCCAGCCGAGCCACCACCACCTCCCCCCCCCATGGTCAGCCGCCCCTCAACCTCCCGAGCCCCTCCTCCACAGGTGGACGACCTTCCCCTCCTCCTTCCTACCTCCCTAAGGCAGCCAACCCCCCCCCCCCCCCCCCCCCCCCACACCTCCCGTCGCCGGAGCGCCGCCAACCCCGCCCCGAGCCTTCCCCTGGCTCGGGGAGGGGGGGGGGGGGGGGGGGGGGGGGGGGGGGGGGGGGGGGGCTGACCACGACGCACCGGCGCAGGGGGAGCAGGCCCCCACTCGGGGACCTGAGCTCCGACGGGAGGAGGCGGCAGGGCCGCCGGAGGACGCGCCTCCGGCGGCACCCGCGCCCTTTCCCCCTCCCTCCCCGTTTCCTGAACGGGGTAAGGCCCCCCCCCCCCCCCCCCCCCCCGACGGCGGCCGGCGGCTCCAGGCCGCCGGACCCCCACCGGAGGTTAGCCCCCTCCCCGGCGCCCCAGCCAGGGGCGGCAGGGGATGCTCCCCCATCAGAGGCGGCGATGATGCAAGCCTGCATGGCGCATGCAAGCTGCGCCCCCGCCCCCGCCCCCTTTCTCTTTCACTTTTCGGCGGTGGCCGGCGGCGCCAGGCCGCCGGACCACCACCGGAGTGGTCGCCGGCCCCCGGCGCACCAATCGGGGGCGGCGCCGGCCCCAGCCGACCGCTGCCCGGCGGCGGCAGCGGCCGCCTCCCGTGGCATCCCCTCTGGGATAGCGGGAGCCGTCCGATCTCCAGTAGGAGATCGGACGGCTCCCCTTTCCTCGTTTCCCGCCCCCTCCTCCACTTGTGTGCCCGCCCACAACGGATCCATTGCAGATCCACTTTGGGGACCCCAGGACAGCGCGCGGTGCGGCCCCCCCTCCCTGCTTTTCATTTGTGTATCCGCACACCACTCTCACTTCCCCTTTCTTATTTTTTTGTTATAAACCTGGGCCCCTAGGGCAAAAACTCCGAACATGAAAAATTTTCCCCACTCAGAGGGGCATCTCCTGTAATTTTTTGAGATTTTTAGGTGGAGTGTTGCTCTTTTTAAACCCCTATGCAAGGTTTATTTAAAGGAATTAAAAGCCCAAATGAATTTGGAAAATTCCCCAAAAATTATAGGCTCTAATTTAGGGTATTTTGCAACTACTACCAGAGTTTGAAGGCGTGACCTTTTCTTTTGGTCCTTTAAAGATCCTTTACGAGCAAAATAAACACCCGAAAGTGGGCGAAATTAATTAAGATAAATTTGCGGACTTGCGACGCATATTAGCAAGGTTATGATTATTAATTTAAGAAATCAACTAAATAAAAGTGCCGACGTGCAATTTGTGTCGCAATCGCGAGGCGACACTACCAAATCAATAATGACAAGTTACTTAAAAATGTGAACATAAGAAATCTCATAAAGTATAAGTCAACTCCGATTGATAACTAAAATAAACAAGCTCCTATGAACGGAGAAGAGACCCCTATGAACGGGGATTGAACGGAACTTCCTCCTAAGAACAGAGTCGACTTTGAAGCCTCCTATTATGGAGTGATTGGACTACTAACCCTTTTTATTATGCTCTCCAGTCTCGTACTGGTCCTGCATTTGCTTTCTGCATTTGTTCTTTAAATCCTGTCTCGCACTGGTCCCATTTCTTATATTTCTGTTCATTCATTTCCAGTAATCCAGTCTCGCACTGGTCCTTTATTTATTGCCTTCTGTACTTTCAATACTCCAGTCTCGTACTGGTCATGTATTTTGGCCCCTGCTTCCGGCCTTTCTAATTGCTTATGTTGCACTTTATATATTTTAGTGCTAACCTCGGTCCTACGCTGGCAAGCGGTGCTTCTCCTCCTTTCTGTGAGGCCTTAGTTGGGGAAAACCAGGAGTTGAGTCCCTCCTCCTATGTTAGCCTCAAATAAGGAGCCCTCCTACAGTCGTGCCTCCCGGTCAAAAGTCGAGTAACCGGTCGAGTTAAGAATGCCGCGTCGGACTTAAAGCGCTTACTCTCGTTTAAGCTAATTGAAGGTTGTTTTGAAAGTGGCGGGTCGGTCACGCCCGCAGACCATTCTTACCGGTGCGGGAGGGTTGACGACTCATGGCAACAGGGAGATGTGCACCACGGGTTACCACCACTCCGAACCCGCAGTTTTGCCTCCACTGGTCGGCCTAAATCCCGGAATCGCCGGATGTCGCTCACATCCAGTTAGTACACCAAGTTGTACGGGAGGGCCTGAGTGATACGGTACGACTACATTCAGAAGTGGCAGGACTGGCCACTGTCACCGACGACCACATTGGTGAGGCCCGCGGGGTTCGCTACCCTGCTTGAAGCAAAGCGGTCGAAGCCGTGTCGACACAGGGTTTTGTGTGTGCAGGTTTGAACACCTGGGTGCGAGTGTGCGCAAGATAGAATTGTCTTTATTACGTACTTCGCGTCTAAATTACCTTGCGGAAATTATGGTTGGTAAGCCCAATAAATATATATATATATATGTATATTTGTTTACCTGCTGCTAACCCTCTACCTTGCTTCGGCTATTTATTCATGTACTTTAGCCCGCCCCCAGGATATGGATCCGGGGAGAGATTGTGTTTTCCACTTAGCTCTGTGACAAACGGTTATTCTTATAACCATTCACAGGAGATGGGACAGCGCGAAGCCCCCATACCGCAGGATGAGTTATCGGCCTTAGAGATGGCCTAATCTGCTACTCCAGCCTCGCCCCCTGTCTTCCGCGATGTGAGCCCTAGAGTGTAGAACCGGCTTAGGAATATTTTGTTATGGTTATATGTAGCCCACGAGGCAGATGTTGTAAACAATAGGCCACGACCTTTTCCTCTTTATAAATATAAGTTGTGTACTTAGTTTGCCTGCCTCTATTGCTTCCGTTATGTTAATCTGATGTGTTGTTGTGATTCTTGCGCCTGACAATGCGACCACTCAGTGCTGGAAAGGGTGGGTCGTTGCAACCCCAGAAGCGCTAAGTGGTCGTCCTTAGGCAGTAAGATCCTGCCTCCTTGAACCGGGTTCAGTTTTGGGGAGGGGGGGGGGGGGGGGGGGGGGGGGGGGTCTTACAAATTACATGCCCAATCCAAGGAGGGCAAAGGGAGTGAGCCGGAGGCATGCGACTTCCTGGGCTCGCCTCCGCCCCAGCAAGCGGGGCGAGCCGGAGGCATGCGGCCTCCTGGGCTCGCCCCCGCCCCAGCAAGGGGGGATAGTTGGAGGCATGTGGCCTCCTGGGCTCGCCCCCGCCCCAGCAAGGGCGGCGAGCCGGAGGCATGCGGCCTCCTGGGCTCACCCCCTTCCCAGCAAGGGGGGCGAGCTGGAGGCATGCGGCCTCTTGGGCTCACCCCCGCACCAGCAAGGGAGGCGAGCCGGAGGCATGTGGCCTCCTGGGCTCGCCACCGCCCCAGCAAGGGGGAGAGCCGGAGGCATGCGGCCTCCTGGGCTCGCCCCCGCCCAGCAAGGGGGACGAGTCGGAGGCATGCGGCCTCCTGGGCTCGCCCCCACCCCAGCAGGGGGGGCAAGCCGGAGGCATGCGACCTCCTGGGCTCGCCCCCGCCACAGCAAGGGGGCAAAGCCGGAGGCATGCAGCCTCTTGGGCTCGCCCCCTCCCCAGCAAGAGGGGCGAGCCGGAGGCATGCAGCCTCCTGGGCTCACCGCCGCTCTAGTAAGGGAGGCGAGTCGGAGGCATGCGGCCTCCTGGGCTCTCCCCCGACCCAGCAAGGGAGCGAGTCGGAGGCATGCGGCCTCCTGGGCTCGCCCCCGCCCCAGCAGGGGGGGCGAGCTGGAGAGGGGCCAACCCTCGGTCTCGCCCCGCCACAGCTAAGGGGCGAGGCAGAGAGGGGCCAACCGCCGGTCTCACCCCTCCCCAGCTAGGGGGCGAGCCGGAGAGGGGCCAACCCCCGGTCTCGCCCCGCCCCAGCTATGGGGCGAGCCGGAGAGGGGCATATCCCCGGTCTCGCCCCGCCCTAGCTAGGGGGCGAGCCGGAGAGGGGTCCCCTCCCGGGCTTGCCCCACCCCAGCGGGGGGGGGGGGGGGGGGGGGGGGGGGGGAGCCGGAGAGGCGGTTGGCCTCCCGGGCTCGCCCACGCCCCAGCAGGGGGGAGAGCCGGTGAGGCGAGTGGCCTCCTGGGCTCGCCCCCGCCCCAGTGAGGGGGGAGAGCAAGGGAGGCGGCCTGCCCCCTCTCGCCCAACCCCAAGGAGAGGGGGCGGTCTGCGTTTTGCGCCTCAGAATGGCGGGATTTGGCTGTTGGCAGGCCAAACTTGAGTGTATTTTCGTAATCTCGCAGGCCAGAATATGGCTATTAGCACACCAATTCCAGAAATCAATAAATAGGACCTAGGGGCACCATTTGGAGGGACTTCTTTTTGGGCTTCTCTCTGCCCAAGTTTCTTGAAGTGGGTGAAGAGAGCCTCCAAAGGTGCCCCAAACTCAGCATTGGCTTGGGAGGGGAAGCGCTCTAAGATCTTCTGGGTGTGTGGTGAGACCTCCTCGCTGAGCCCTTGGCCTTGTTCCTAGTACCCTTAGCCTCTTAGTCTAGTGCTCTCCCTTGAGAGAAGTAGGTGTGAGGTCACCCCCTCTTTTGGGGACCCCGAACTCCACAGAGACCAAGTTATTGGTTTCAACACTTGGGGGCACATATTCATCTTCCTTGGCATTCTCCTCCTCATCTTTGGAAAGTTCCTCTTCGTCATGCTCCAAAGATGGCAAAGGTTCATCATTTGTACCTGTAGGAAGTTTTTCTACACAAAGAATAAATTCATCAAATTTTACATTAATAGACTCTTCAACCTTACTCGTTCTTTTGTTAAATATTCTATAGGCTTTACTAGTTGAAGAGTATCCAAGAAATATTCCTTCATCACATTTTTCATCAAATTTTCCTTAAGAATCTTTTGTATTTAGAATAAAACATTTATAACCAAATACTTTAAAATATGATACGTTAGGTTTCTTTTGATAATATAGTTCATATGGTGTGAGATTTGAAGATGGACGAAGCATGACTCTATTCATTACATAACATGATGTGCTTACGGCTTCAACCCAAAAGGACTTATGTAATTTATATTCAGATAACATAGTGCGTGCTAGTTCTTGGATTATCTTATTCTTTCTTTCTACAACACCGTTTTGTTGAGGTGTGCGTGGAGCGGAGAACTCATGCTTAATACCTAACATTTCACAAAAATATTTAAAATTTTCATTTTCGAATTCTCCTCCATGATCTGAGCGAATGCATTTTATATTTAAATCTAGTTCATTTTGAATACGAGTACATAATTTTGAGAATTCACAAAACGCATCAGATTTAGAAGAGAGAAATAAAGTCCAACAATATCTAGAGAAATCATCTATTAGAACGAAAGTATATATTCTACCACCAAGACTTGTGGTGCTAACGAGACCAAAGTGATCCATATGAATTAATTGCAATGGTTTTGAAGTAGAAATTTCGTTTTTGCTTTTAAAAGACGATTTTGTAAATTTTCCTTTTTGGCATGGAGAACATAGTGAAGATAAATTTCCATTCAATTTAGGCAATCCTCTAATCAATTCCTTTTTTGCTAGTTTTAAAATGAGCTTTGTACTAGCGTGACCAAAACGTCTATGCCATAGTTCTAATTCGTCATTTTTTGTTATAAAACATTTATAGATGATTTGGAAAGATCATAAAATGAAACTATGTAAATATTGTGAATTCTAGGTGCAATTAGTAAAACATCTTTTGTGTTAGGATTAAATATTTTGCAAAGATTAGTGGATGATTCAAATAATACATCTAATCCTTTATCACACAATTGGCTTATAGATATTAAGTTATGTTTTAATCCTTTTACATAAAGAACATTTGAGATAAGAAAGGATTCATTACCCACTGTACTTACTCCCATGATCCTTCCTTTATTGTTGTCTCCAAATGTTACGTTCCCCCCTTTCTTCATTTCTAGGCTAAGGAACTTTGCTTTGTTTCCCGTCATGTGCTTGGAGCAGCCTGAGTCCAAGTACCACACGTCCTCTATTTCCTTAGCCTTCCTGCAAATCTAGAAAGAAGATGAGAGTAAAGATCCGGATGCCCAAGTGGTACCACCCATAGAGTAAGTGGATTTCTTAGGTACCCAGATTTGTTTTAAAGATCGTTGTTTTATATTCCTGCAAGAGCTAGACGTGTGTCCAAACTTAAGACAATTTGCACATGAAATAAAGGGGGTTGAGACCCTTTTCTGAATTTCATTGTTCTTGCTGGATGATGTTTGATCTTTAGAAAAAACAGGAGATTTTTTAACTGTTGAGCTACCGCCTGCGTTAGTGGCTAGCGCCGGGCGGTAGGGCTCACTTTGATATTCGAGCCCAAACATTCCAGAACCATAACATTGGTTTCCCAAAATCATATCCAGGGATTTTTGACCTATTCCAAATTTTTTTATGGCCATATTGAGGTTATGATTTTGTTTTTTAAGAGATGTATTTTCTTGTACAATCATAACACATTTATTTTCATAACCCTTTTTGTTATTTTCAATTTGTAAGAGAGATTTTTAGTTTTCTCTCTAAGTCCCCCTTTTCATTTGCAATAGTTTTGATTTGTGAGAGGGCCTTAGAAAAAGTGACTTCAAGTTCTTTTGTCTTACATAAGGAGTGCTCACACTCTTGACATGAAACCTCTCTCTTTTCAAGGGAAATTAATTTTTTAGTAAGCTTATGATTTTCTTTGATGATTGATTCATTTTCACGATTTAAGATAATATTATCTTCTACACTTTTATCATAGGCTTTTGCAAGTTTGCACAAATTCATCATAGAGTTCTTCGAACGTGGGAGGAGTTACCTCAGTGTCGCTAAGAACACTGGTGTCGTCATCGTTGCTTTTCCATTAAACATAAGTTTGCGTCCTCCTCACTGCTTGACTCAGATCCGCTTGATTCTTCAGAGGAAGAATCATCCCAGGTTGCGGCTTTCAATACTTTCTTATTCTCCTTCATTTTGTATCGTTCTTTTTGCTCCTTTTGATACTTCGGGCATTGGCTCCGAATGTGCCCGGTCTTTCTGCAGTGATAGCACTCCGGCGGTGGTCTTTCTTCTTCGTCTTCACTTCCTTTTTTTACTTTGATGAAGAGGAAGACCCTTTTCGTCGAGCATCCTTTTGGAAGAACTTTCGGAAGGTGTTCCTTCTTTCCGGATTTCTAATGAACTTCCTGAAGTTTTTCACCAGGAGACCTTCTTCATCTTCATCGTCATCTTCGATGCTCTCCTTCTTTGATTTTAGTGCCAATGCATTTTTCTTTGGCTCTTTGTTGTATTCATCGTGTTGAATCTAGAGTTCTACCTCATGGGTTTTGAGATTCCCAATAAGGTTCTCGATCTGGAGCATTCTTAGGTTGTGCGACTCCGAGAGGGCCATCACCTTTGGATTGAACCTTGGAGGTAGAGAGCGAAGAATTTTCCTGACCAAGTCCCAGTCTGAGTAGATCTTTCCAAGTGCTTTTGAATCGTTGACGATCTTGGTGAAGCGTGTGTACATCGAGTTGATGTCCTCTTCGGCATCCATCCTGAATTTTTCATATTCCGATTCCAGTTGGAATAGCTTTGCATCTTTTACCTGCGATGTACCTTCATAAGTAACTTCTTATTGATTCCAAATATCATAAGCAGTTACACAAGCAGAAATTCTATTAAATTCAGTTCTATTTAAAGCGCAGTATAAAGCGTTCATCGCCTTAGCATTATTCTTGCACCTTAGTTTATCGTTGTCATCCCATTTATCCTTAGATTTTAGTAACGTAGCCTCTCCCACTACAGTTGTAGGAGGAGAGTACCGAACTTCTACCATGTTCCATACTTCTACATCCATGGTCATAAGAAAACACATCATTCAATTTTTCCAGTAGTTGAAATCTGACCCAGAAAAGAGAGGTGGTCGACTAACACCCTGACCCTCCGGAAAAGCGAGATCATGAGACGCCATTATTCTCGGTTGTTAAGCCGATTGGAATAAAACCGCTCTTATACCACTTGTTGGATCGGTAGGCGCCCTTAGGGGGGTGAATAAGGGTTTTAAAACTTTTTCTTATATTTTGAATATCTTGAAATAATAAGAGATTAAGATGGTGAGAAATCAAACAAACTAAGTAAAATAAAATAGAGATATGTTTTATTAATATTAAATATGGGTTTACAAAAATTGATTTCTATAACGCTAGAAATCGGTGGCGAATAATAATTAACTCTTTTTGTTTTCTATCCCGACTCGCATCACCACGAACTGGTGGCCCTAGCCTATCCTTCCTCGGATTTGGCCTCAAGCCGCTCTAGCCAATCCTACCCCGGATATGGCCTTGAGCACCCTCTAGACCTAACCTAGATCTAGTCGCCAACACGAGGCAAATTTCTCACTAAGCCCTTCCCAGACCTAGTCGCCAACACGAGGCGAATTCTCTAACGGTTTACAAAAGATATGAAATGATAATAATAAAAACTCCCTCTTGAAGAACTTCTGAAGTTGGAGACGGAGATACGCTGTAGAATAAGCGTTGAAGAAGCGATCTTCGGTCGGATCCGGCGTGAAGAAATCCTCCTTTAGAAATTCACGGAACTTTGGTGGGAGATCTCTTTTCGGCAGAGTAAGGCTCAGGAATTCTAGCACTCAACCTCTCTCTCTAATAGATGTCCAAAACGAGAGAAGAGGGGTCCAATTTATAGCCTTCGCGCTAGCGCCTGCGCTACCGCTACCGCCGACGATATCCCATATTATGACATATTCTGCGCGGAAGAATCTTCAATCCGAGGAAACATCTCCGTCTTGCCATCTGTGCTCCGCGCTACTGCATGTGCTATCCGCTACCTCCTGGCGCTAGCGCCTTCTAAATGTGTTCTCGGAATTGCGCTAATCATCGCTAGCGCCAGGCGCTAGGTGCTACCACCGGCGCTAGTGGGCATGTTGGATTTATTGGCTTAATTTTGGGCGCAACCTTCTTATGTTATCCTTGAGTCATATGGACTTTGTTTCCTGCACACTTAAACACACAAGATCAAATATACATAGGATTTGTTATTCTCAAACCTAGGAGATGCGGAAGACTGTGTTCCAACATATACAACACCCTACTCCACATATGTTGTAACATACCCCAAACAACTAGACTCCCAGGATGGTTTTGTCATGACTAGGGCATGACAAAACCATATGAAGCACAAAGGGAGCATAAAAGCTTAGGAAGGAAGGTGGAAACCACAGTGGTCTCCAAATAGCAATTCTCAGTTACTAAGCCTATAGTTGGACTTTAGGGCCTCACCTTCACCCTTTGACCCCAACATGACATCCTTATCCCATTAATGGGTCCCTTAGAGCACCAAGGACCCATTGGGGTCAACCAAAGTGACCAAGTTGAGCAAAGTCAACCCTAGCCCTAAACTGGTCAAAGTAGCCAAATTAGGGTCAATTGGCCCCCACCTTGAAAAATTGATCTTACCTAGACCTTCCTAACCCTTATGAGAGGCTAATGGGTCACTAACCACCCATTGGGGTCAACCCAAAAGGTCAAAGTGACCAAAGTCAACTCAATCCTAATTTTAGGTTAAAATGCCCTACTTTGACCTAATTAAGCCCAATCTACTTGGGATAGGCCCAATTGGAGTGGCCCAATAGCTTCATGGGCCTGATATCTACTCAATGGGCCACACAATTTCTGGAAATGATGAGTAGGAGAGAGAAAGTGCAATTTCCCCAATTTTGAAGAGAGAGAAAGAAGAGAGAGAGAAGGTCATTAATGGCCATGGGAGGCCAAGGGTCTCCCTTCTTCATATCCAATGGCTTTGTACCTCCCCCTCATCAGTTTTGAGGAGTTTAATAGCCATGGTTGGCCACCCAAGTGGCTAATTTAATGAAATTTCAGTTTTGGCCAAAAACTCCTAATTACCATTAATAGTGAAATTGGAGGTTTCACCTCTTCCCCTTCCACAAGTGGCTCTTTAAAAAGCTTCACAAGGCTGTGAGGATGAGTTTCCCCCACTCACCAGAGAGAATCAAGCTTGTCGGTGTGGAGGATGTAGAGGCACCAAACTTAGGATCGGCCATGGCAAGGAAGGGATTTGGCAAGGCTTCAAGGCTCCACACAGGTCTGGTTCTTCTCCTCTACTCCAGTGGATAGATCCACATCTACTGCTTGCAAGGTTTAAGGCCAATTGTACCTAAATCGTGTTGGTCGAAAACTCCATTTTTGCAGATTTTTCTTCTTGCCTAAACCTTCGGTTCCGGCCACCACCGGCCGACCGAGACCTCCTATCGCCGGCCACCACCTCAAGGAAGGCGGTGGTGGCATTGGCCGACCGGGGAGGGGCGTGGGTGGTCGGGAAAACCAAGTTAGAAAGGCTACAAGCGCGGCGAATCTGGGTCGTCGGCTATAGGAGGAAGATGAGTGGATGCCCTCCAATCTTGCATCAAGATGTGTGTTGTTGATTGTTATCATTTGTTTTATTAATTCGTATTTCTGTCCTTTTTATGCTGAACCTTAATATAAATATAGAAAATGCTTAGAGCCATCTACTGGGAAAGTGGTCAACACCAAACTTGTATCCCTTAAAGTTTACTTTAATTCAAAATTGATTTCATGCAATTTGGATCAGTGGTCTGACCACAGCACTCAAAATGGTGCAGCATATACAAATGGTTGACCAGAGCATGATTTGTGTGCGCCCACTAAACCAGCCATCCAAATGTCCCGAAATTTGGAACATAGACTACATATACACACCCCCTAAACATATCCAAAAATGAGAATTTTTGGAGAAACTTTTCTAAGGTTTTTGCAAACATTTAATAATTCATGTAATGATTAAATATAGGGTCTAATGACCTCCAAACCCTTCCAAATTTTGGTGGATGGTCCTTAGGGTCATGATATGACTCTGGTAAAAATTTCATCCCAGTTGGGATTGATTTGGTTGGGTAATTAATTAGCCCAAGTTGGTTAAACTAGGGGTTAATAGGTCAAAAATGCACATGTTGGGTTTGAATGGTCAATCCTCATCCAAAGGTGATGAAACTTTGTCCACTGGTTTTAATTCACTTAAAACACCCCCACAAGAGATTTTTGGTGGTTTGGGGTGGATGTGCCCTAGAACCCTAGTTCAAACCCTAGGGTTGCACTTTGGGCTTGATGAAGGACATAGTGTCATATGTCCTTGGATGGACTTGGTGAATAAGTTCTCAGGGTGGTGAATAGACCTAGATAATTTATGAGATTTTGTAGGCACTTTTCTTCCCTCTGAACTAGTTAAGAATCAATTAGGGAACTTTCTTATAAGATAAATCTACATGCTCATTTTACCTTGATTGTTGATGAAAGTTTGGTAGTGCTCATATAATCATGATATAAATCTCTGATAATTTCTGCGTGAATTTTGGATTGATTGAATTAGTACTTCATTCACAAGTCAACTATTTTGCCCTAAGATTGTGATAAATAAATAAGGGCCTAATATTCTCTGGAAAATTGTGAAACTTGGTAATAAGACATTTTAGGGCATTAGAAAGTTCTATGAATTTTTGTATGATCTTTGGAAGTATTTATCAGTATGTTACTTCACAATGTGCCCTAGTTTGGATTTTCTTGAAGTATTTATTTATTTGACTAAATGATTTTGAAGAATTATGAAACTCAGTCAGTAAACTTTTCTGATTATTATAGAGGTCTGTTAATTTTACCATAATTTTTGGATAAGTATTTTTGGTGGTTCCTTCATTAGCCTCCAATTTTGGATAATTATTCAATATTATAATTAGAGGCCAATACATTACTGTAAAATTGAGATATTATGTATTTGCTGTTATTTTGATATCATAGATTTTTCATAAGTTTGTGGAGGTCATATCATAAGAAGATCTTACACTTCATGTTCAATTCCATACTTGGCAGATTTTGGAGAAATTATAGTAAATATCAAATAAATAAGGAAAATTATGATCTTCTGGATTTAGTATTATAATATCATGATAGACTCCCAGTAATAATCTTAAGTCATTTGGATGACTATATGGAGTACCTCCTCTCATGCACTTCATATAGCTCATTTGGTCTGCGTATAGTAAAACTGTAAAACTTGGGTAACTTGTAGACCACTAGGTGGGAATGGGAGGTAGATGGTATACCTAGTCTGGTTGAGGAGATTTGAGGTCACCAAATAGGAGTTTATGTGTTGAGTGTGCCCGATAAGTTAAGGGTCTAGATGTGCTCGGGATTGACGAAAGATCGACCTTCCCTTAGAGAGTCGTGGAATACTTAGGGTTAATCCAAGTGTAATGATAAAAGGGGTATTCTTATGGGTAGTTACCAATAACATTAAGTGTCTTGGAAATGGAGCTTTGGGGTGTCATCTCATCACAACTCCTAGTACCGCTGCGAGCCCCTCACAGGGTCGACCTCGGGAAGTCCAAGATTAAACCTAAACTACATGAATAAACTGTTATGTAAGATTGACTTAATAATACACTCAACCACACCCCGTTGTTGAGGGTATATTAGTCGTTTTGGTCTTTCAAGCGTTAGGCTCGGTGGTTGTAGGTACGGACGGGTTAGTCCGGCGAGCCGGTGGCTCGGAAGGTTATGGTGACGGGCAGGTTAGCCCGGGGAGCTTATGGCTCGGAGGTATATAGTAATCATATTGCATATGCATAAAGGTGATGGGTCTTCGGTATTGACAGTCGTTCACACCGACGTCGATACACTGACTCAGCAAGTGTGGATTTGCACTTAGCCATGAAAGTCTGGTGGTCCAGCCAGTAAGAGTACGCAGGCGCTCCACAGTTTTGAGTTGAGGCGTACGATAAGTCTAGGTTAGGTAGTATGAATACCAACCTAGAGGTGGGCGAGGCCCAACCCGCCGCTTCCGTTTGCCACTACGGGGGTATCCTGGGAGTCTTGCTAGCTCCAAAAAGGGGGAACTAAAGGTCTGTGCGCATAGAGTCGAAGTGTGTGAGTTGCACTTGTATGATCATAACATTACCCAGCATAATTCTGCATGTCATAGCATAAACATTACATTTCAACCCCTACCCCTATCGTATAAATTGGTTATGGGACTTTTTATACAATAGTCCTTGCTAAATGACCCCTTGGTCTATAGGTTTGTATGGGCATTCCTATAAACTAATGGTTATTTTTCTAATGTATAACTGCTTTACTTATTGTTCTTTATATGCTCCATACCATGCTTTAATTACTGCTTCGATTATATTTATACACTGTGTAATGGCAGACATTTCCTGTAGACTAGATCCACCGTCATCTGCTTTGTTTTATACCCCTTGTTGTCCTCCTCTTCATCCTTCCCTCTCGGTGCCTAGGAGCCATTGGGGGAGGGGTGGGGAACATAAGGCTTAGTCTTTTGACTAACGGTAGGTGGACCATATCATTTTAGGGGATCAAGGAGCAGCACCAGGAGACGCAGCACCAGCGGAGGCCGGTGCAGTTGGAGGTGGGCCAGTCCAGTACAAGAGCACCGATTTCAGGATCAGTGAGTGATTAGTAGTTACTTCCGCGAGTGACCTTGTAGTGAGGACATGATGTACTGGGCATGAGCCCTTTATTATTGTTACCTTTTTATTCAGTTATTATCTATGGGCATTTACTCTTATGGATTTATATTTCATGTGATGTGGACTTGAGCTTCTCTATGTGTTCAAATATACTCTTCTTCTTTTGTGATCGATATGGCCGGCAGGATCGACGTTTTGTAGTGGCGACCTTCCCGAGTGTTGGTGTCACCGCAAAACGGCGGTTCTGGGCATAAGACCAGTTTTGTAGCGAAAAAATGGGGTCTTACATATACAACACCCTTAGTTTCAAGATTTGCCTTTACAACGGGCTTCCAACCATCCTATCCAAACTCCAGTCATTATGGTCATTCAATGGCCAAAGTCCATTGTCCTCGCTTTGCTTCAGGAGACCCAACGGATTGGATATTCAAGACCGAATTATATTTCAGGTACATTAATTTCAACCCCATCGATTATGTCTTTATTGCTTCATTATATCTGGACAGGCCAACTGTTGGAGTTTCTAAGGTGATCCGAAAGTAATCAAGCAGTTAGTCTCACTACCAATGCGATATGAGCCTATAGGGTCGCACATAAGAGCATTTGGAGAAATTGGAGAAAGGATTGTGTTGGCCTTGCTCATATTGGATATGAGTGAAAGGGCCAATCCAATGACTATGTGGAGTAAAGTTGGTTCGGGAAATGTCCTCCTTAGATATTGTGAATATTGTTTGGAGCATGTCGAAAAAGCTTCAAGACGATATTGTGAATATCGTCGAAAAGACTTCAAGACGATATTGTGAATATTGTCGTGACAGATAGCTTGTCGGCGGGATCACAAGCTGATATTGTGAATATCAACTCGTGATCGACGTCGTCAAGAATGTCTTGACGACATAAACCGCCATGGCTGTCTCGTCGAGATGTCTCGGCATTTTCGTCGAGTTGTCTCGACGATTTCGTCGTGTTGTCTCGACTATTTCGTCGAGACCGTCTCGACGAAATAGTCTGTCACTAGTTGATTCGTCGAGATTGTCTCGACGAATGATCGACTCGTCGAGAATGTCTCGACGAATTCGTCGAGAATGTCTCGACGAATTCGTCGAGAATGTCTAGACGAATTCGTCGAGTCTGCCTCGACGATTTCGTCGAGCTATCTCGATGAATGTGATTGACCCGATGAAACTGCTTGTGCTCTATTTAATCTGGGTCTACGGATAGCGAAGCTTTTGTCTGCCTTATTGCCATGGGTATAAAAGTGCAAGAGACATTAGGTTTTGCATAACTTTTGAAGTGAAAGAAATCCCGAGAACTGAAGACGATCCCGAGTGTGAGTACGTGTAAGACCCCCCCTCCAAAATCGACGGTCCGACCGGGGGATCTTATCGCACACCACCCTTTCGGCACGACGCCGAAGCGATCCGAAGGGTGGAGGTACTAGCTTCTCCAACCCCCCTTCCTTGAATACTCCGTTGTCACGCCTAGGGGTGGTGTTAAGCGAAAGTCACTACACACCAACAGAGTAGGGAAGCAGTATTCTAGCGGAAGACATCATTAAAGAGTGCATATTATAATACGTAGCGAAAGACGTAGTTTTATCACAGAAACCATAATTTCAAGACCTGTAAATAATCTACATATCTCTGCCGCATAAAATCCTAACCATCAAGGATTTATTGCCATTATATATATATATATATACCCTGGGATAGGGCACCACAAAAGAAGATGTGGCTTAACAAACTTATACCTTATGTAGCCTGCTCCGTGGCTTCATCCACACACAGATGTTGTCACTCATCCGCACCTGTCACTTGTGCCAAAGACAAGTTATTAGAACCACGAACAGAATCCAACCCCTACTAACAAACAGACATAATATAACATTTATAAGGGAGGGGACATCTGGACTCTTATTGGGCCGAGGCAGTCTTCCCACGACCACCGCCTACGTACTCCGTATCATCCTGCATACGGTCTCAGACCCACGTAGTTCTATTAGTTTCGCACGGGTTGCCCTCCCAGACCGTCCGTCGTGCGGGTTGCCTTAGAGTAAAACTCATAGGCCATCCGACATTCTCCCAAGACACATTTTATATTCCCGGAGGAATAATTCTCGAAGGCACAATATATTACCGTAGGAATATTTCTCGAAGGCAACATTTCATTCCCGTTGGAATTACTTCTCGAAGGCAACATTTCATCCCCGTAGGAATTTCTTTTCGAAGTATATTTCATCATAAGAGGAGAAAAGAGAATTCTCTTAAAGCTTAGCAATATATCCACCTGTAGTTTAGTTGAAGGAGAGAAGATGAACTACTATTTTAACCCAGCTGGTAATCGAATCGCAGCTGCCCACATAAGGCAACAATTGCATTCTTGTGTTCGATCATTATCTCAACCGCTGAGACCATTATTCCAACCGCTGAGACCATTTAAGCTCAGAATTTCTAACTCTCTTATGTCAACAATATATAGTAAAGTAGCTCAATATATTCCCGTAGGAATACTTCCCTGAAGGCACAATATATTCCCGTAGGAATATTTTCTCATCGGCTCAATATATTCCCGTAAGAATATTCCCCGAAGGCACAATATATTCCCGTAGGAATATTTTCTCAAAGGCTCAATATATTCCCGTAAGAATATTCCCCGAAGGCACAATATATTCCCGTAGGAATATTTTCTCAAAGGCTCCGTATATTCCCGTAGGAATATTTATTACTGTCAATACAAGAATAGACTTCAAAACATTGATTTGACCGCGCTGCTGTACAAGCGGCGGCCAGTTTGGCACTTATTTAGAGTTGACTCTGAAAGTATGTCACATCTTCACGTCAACTCTAAATTTATAGGCAATGCAGAAGGAAAAGCCAAAACATCGATCTGTCTGCTCTGCTCTACAAGCGGCGGCCAGTTCGGTACTATTTAGAGTTGACTCTGAAAGTATGTCACATCTTCACGTCAACTCTAAATTTATAGGCAATACAGAAGGAAAAGCCAAAACATCGATCTGTCCGCTCTGCTCTACAAGCGGCGGCCAGTTCGGCACTATTTAGAGTTGACTCTGAAGGTATGCCACGTCTTCACGTCAACTCTAAATTCATAGGCAATACAGAAGGAATAGCCAAAACATCGATCTGTCCGCTCTGCTCTACAAGCGGCGGCCAGTTTGGCACTATTTAGAGTTGACTCTGAAGGTATGACACGTCTTCACGTCAACTCTAAATTCATAGGCAATACAGAAGGACAAGCCAAAACATCGATCTATCCGCTCTGCTCTACAAGCGGCGGCCAGTTCGACACTATTTAGAGTTGACTCTGAAGGTATGCCACGTCTTCACGTCAACTCTAAATTCATAGGCAATACAGAAGGAAAAGCCAAAACATCGATCTGTCCGCTCTGCTCTACAAGCGGCGGCCAATTCGGCACTATTTAGAGTTGACTCTGAAGGTATGCCACGTCTTCACGTCAACTCTAAATTCATAGGCAATACAGAAGGACAAGACAAAACATCGATCTATCCGCTCTGCTCTACAAGCGGCGGCCAGCTCGACACTATTTAGAGTTGACTCTGAAGGTATGCCACGTCTTCACGTTAACTCTAAATTTATAGGCAATACAGAAGGAAAAGCCAAAACATCGATCTGTCCGCTCTGCTCTACAAGCGGCGGCCAGTTCGGCACTATTTAGAGTTGACTCTGAAGGTATGCCACGTATTCACGTCAACTCTAAATTCATAGGCAATACAGAAGGAAAAGCCAAAACATCGATCTGTCCGCTCTGCTCTACAAGCGGCGGCCAGTTCGGCACTATTTAGAGTTGACTCTGAAGGTATGCCACGTCTTCACGTCAACTCTAAATTCATAGGCAATACAGAAGGACAAGCCAAAACATCGATCTGTCCACTCTGCTCTACAAGCGGCGGCCAGTTCGGCACTATTTAGAGTTGACTCTGAAGGTATGTCACGTCTTCACGTCAACTCTAAATTCATAGGCAATATAGAAGGAAAAGCCAAAACATCAATCTGTCCGCTCTGCTCTACAAGCGGCGGCCAGTTCGACACTATTTAGAGTTGACTCTGAAGGTATGCCACGTCTTCACGTCAACTCTAAATTCATAGGCAATACAGAAGGACAAGCCAAAACATCGATCTGTCCACTCTGCTCTACAAGCGGCGACCAGTTCGGCACTATTTAGAGTTGACTCTGAAGGTATGCCACGTCTTCACGTCAACTCTAAATTCATAGGCAATACAGAAGGACAAGCCAAAACATCGATCTGTCCGTTCTGCTCTACAAGCGGAGGCCAGTTCGACACTATTTAGAGTTGACTCTGAAGGAATGCATCATCTTCACGTCAACTCTAAATTATAGGCAAAACTGAAATACAGTACAGTAACTGAAATACTGAAATAAAGTGCAGTAACTGAACTGGACCAGTACGAGACTGGAGTAAAAGAAAGTACTAACTGAAAGCAGTAAATGTAGGACCAGTGTGGGACTGGAGTAATTGAAAGTACTAACTGAAAGCAATAAATGCAGGACCAGTACGAGATTGGAGGAAATAAACAAATAAACAGGTTAGTAGTCCAATCACTCCAAATTTGGCCTTTTGTTATTGTCCGACCTTGGGTTTTTATTACAACCTTTAAGCATGGCTTAAGCGGACTGAGGAACGATATTATGATTTTCTTAAAACCTCAAAAGAGGCGATCCAACCCCCAAAGCTTCCCATAATTTTTTCTGGAGACGTGCTGGAGGAGAGCGTGGTTCATTATTAATTTATAACATAGATTTTATGCATCTAAAAATAGTAACCATATCTCAAAAAATCCAAAATAATTACAGCAGATGTATTTTGGTAGTAGGAAGCTTCCCAAATTTTCTCAAAATTTTCCATCACTGTTACGGCACTCTGATAATTCAAAAACCCAAAATATCATAGTATTTTAATTTCAAAAAATACTTAGCCTCCTCCAAAATTATGAAATTTTTACAGTAGGTCCCTCTTGACAAAATAAGCAACTTTTATGTTCAAATTTTTGCATTTGGAGTTCATATAGGGCCCAAAAAATTCATATATAATAATATATAACAAAGTATAAAATTTTATAAAAAAATTTAGACAGAACCAGCACAGTCGCCCCTTGCGAGTCTACTCCGCCGCCGGCCGGCCGTGGCTCCGCCCCCGGCCGACTCCTAGGGGGCAGGCGCTCCCTCCGGCGGTGGTCCGGTGGCCTGCCGCCGCCGACCACCGCCAGAACTGTTCATCTTCTCATTTCAGACGGAGGAGAAGGGGGAGGTGGCGGCGGCGCTCCGGCCGCCGGAGCTCGCATGCAAGGCGTCAGGATCGTAGGGAGGGAGGATAGGAGAAGGTCCGGCTTGTTTGGATTTCTCCGGAAGCCCTCCGGCGAACTTGCCACGGGAGGGTGGCGAAGGTGGCGGTGGGGCTTGGCTTTGGTTTTCCGGCGAGGCGGGGCTCCGGCAGGGGGTGGGGTTGTCTCGAAAATACCAGAGAGGAGCTTCTGGAGGTGTATGGGAGTTGTCTCCATGCTTAGCCGTGGGAGGGCTTATATAAAAGAGGTTGATGCCCCTCCCCCTCTCTCCTTCCTCTCAGCTAACCCAGCTCCCCATTAATCATGGTTTGGTGGAGGTGACAAGTGGCTGGTGGGGAGAGGCTGAGTGTACTTGCATGGGTTAAGCTTCAAAAAATATCCCAACCCACTTTCCTTGGTTTAGGCTAAATGAAGTTTAAATTAACTTAGGTGGCAAGAAGGGACTTTGCCTAGACTAAGCATGGATTAGTCCTGATATTAGGCCATGGCTGTTTTTGTGAGTTGGGTCTCGGGTGGAGAAAATTTAGAAGTCCAAAAAAAATCACTTCTTATAAGAGGAAAATTTAGAAGTTCAAAAAATCACTTCTTATAAGAGGGTTGATCCAAGTCAACCCTAAGTGGGTCCCCTGGTGGGTCAAAGTCAACATAGGTCCGCGTCGTCGAGTGTCGAGTTATTATTGATGTGACGGGGTTGAAATCAAGCGTTTACTTATCTCAAGAATCTTATAATTTTACGAGCATTTATTTTTATTTACTTGACTAAACGACGTCGGAATCGAGCAAAACGAATTTTGTTGCACTCATACCGGCTATACGAGTCTAATGCAACTGATAGAGTTCAATTCGGAGTTCGTTTGCCCAATATTCTAGAATGGCGTTGTTGCGGCACTCAATATTACTCAAAACAGTCGTTTTCTCCAAACGACCTCGGATTGGAACAAAACGAGTTCTGTTGCACTCGTATCGGTCATATGAGTCTAACGCAACTGACGGGGGATTCAATTCGGAGCTCGTTTGCTTAACATTTGAAAATGGCGTTGTTGCGGCGCTCGATATTACTCAAAATAGTCGTTTTCTCCAAACGACCTCGGATTGGAACAAAACGAGTTCTGTTGCACTCGTATCGGCCATATGAGTCTAACGCAACTGACAGAATTCAATTCGGAGTTCGTTTGCTTAACATTTGAAAATGGCATTGTTGCAACGCTCGATATTACTCAAAATAGTCGTTTTCTCCAAACGACCTCGGATTGGGAGTCGGAGCACATATGCTCACTATACTAAAATAGCGTCGTCGTGATGCGCTACGGTGCTCAAAACGGTCAATTTCACCAAATGACCTCGGATTGGAACGAAACGAATTCCGTTGCATTCGTATCGACCATACGAGTCCAACGCAACTGACAGAAGTCGATTCGGAGCACGTATGCTCAATGAACAACTTTGACGTTGTGGCGAAGCACGACGCTACCAAAAATAGTCATTTCTCTAAATGACCACCACTATGTGGTGAAGGTCGGGTCGTGGTTTTCCTCTGACCCGGCCTAAGCTCCTCCAAGGGTTCAACTGAACCGGCTAGACCCCTTTTCAAAGTCAGGATGTTACAATCCAATAAAACAAAGAAAATTTCCGTCCCTGAAAATACGAGTGGGTCATGGAGATTAAAACAGAGCCTACTATAGACCACTATATTTGTCGAACGACCCCAAAATTTAAGGGTCTATAGGTTTGGTTTTACCTAAATGAGCTGTGTTGGCGGCTCCCGCCGTGTACTGCAATAAGTAGCTTAAGCGAACTAGGGGGTAGTTTTACCCTAGCCATGTCCATTCTGACGTAATTCTGATATATATATTGTTCGAGGGAATATTTTGTGCGCCAAATTGTTCGCTAACTGAATTATCAGCTTAGATAATTATATCGAATAAGTAATTCTAGCATAATCGAATACCTCTAAAGTTTGCATATCTGAAACGCAAAATTTATGAGTTGTGTCCTAGAGGTACATAGTAAAAATCCATTAACATATAACCGACTCTCATACGAAGGTTATATGTTAGTGGAACAAAGAGCAAGAAATGCCAGTAAGCAGTGTAAATCCATGAACATTTAACCAACTCCCATACGAAGGTTATATGTTAGTGGGATAGATAAACAGAAATGTACGTAAGCAGGGTAAATCCATGAACATATAACCAACTCCCATACGAAGGTTATATGTTAATGGTATATGCAGATATGTATGTTTTGATGCATATGCAAGCCATGCATAACGAGTACTCACGACTCAATCACATATCCATACATCGACATAGTCTGACCGCTTTTCTTCCAGCAGGGTTGCGACCCCCGCGGGCCTCACCGATGTGGCCGTCGGTGACAGTGGCCGGTCCTGCCACTTCTGGGTGTGGACGTACCGCACTACCCAGGCCCCAACGTACAACTCTGTGTACTCTCAGACGTAGGAGACGTCCGGTAATCACTGAATTTGGCCAACCAGCGGAGGGACCCAGCGGGGTATATAAGATACAACCGAGCTCCCGGGGTGCACATCTCCCTGTCGCCTAGAGTCGTCAACCCTCCCGCATCGATACGTACGGTCTACGGGCATGACCGACCCGCCACTGTAATCACATACAATTATTTTACCAGTTTGCACCTGATGTTGCCATATTTTGACCGCTCTTCTTCCAGCAGGGTAGCGAACCCCACGGGCCTCACCGATGTGGTCGTCGGTGACAGTGGACGGTCCCGCCACTTCTGGGTGTTGATGTACCGCACTACCCAGGCCCCAACGTACAACCCCGTGTACCCTCAGACGTAGGAGACATCCGACAACAACTGAATTTGGCCAACCAGCGGAGGGACCCAGCGGGGCATATAAGATACAACCAAGCTCCCGGGGTGCACACCTCCCTGTCGCCTAGAGTCGTCAACCTTCCAGCACCGGTACGTACGGTCTACGGGCATGACCGACCCGCCACTTTTCCCAATGCAAGCAATTTACAATAAAAGCAATAAAAATAGGTGACCATCACATTCGGGTCCTCAGTGGCTTACCCTTTTTAACGAGGCTTCCCGGCTGGCTGAGTATGCAACCATCGCAAGTCCTGTGAATGCTAACAATGTACTTTTAGGATGGTTTGTATACAAGCTTTTATAAATTTGCCACAAATTTATTTCAATCCAGCACGTCGCCTCAGTAATCATTTCCTGAAATATTAATGTTATTGAAAAGACTAACATTTTATTATAGTTTTTTTACGATTGCACGACTTTATTTTTAACAGATCGTCAAATTGATCAAGTCAAAGCATACTTCATATTTGCAATCGTTAGAGCAATTCTCCATATACACGCAAAATTTCATTTGATTAGCTCACCTCAAATGAAATTTTGATAACAAGAATTTTAATCCCAATAAAACAAATAGGCTTAAGCCTGGGATTGAAATTAGTAATAGAATACATTGCACACATAATTCCATACGATTAGTTTACCTCGAATGGAATTTTGAAAACGAAAATTTAACCCCCAATAAAACAAAGAGGCTTAAACCCGGGGTTCAAAATTTGAAGTGGACGTTTGTAGGGTTTAACGGAAGTGTTTTATGGGGACAATGTAAATCATCGCTTGAGATCAGAAGTGGTAAATGACATTTAAGTGTCGATCCACATATATATGCCAAGTTTGTTGTCAACTTTTACCTTTAAGGTCCACCACCGCTTCCGCTGCAGTGGTTCATCCCGAACCACGCAATAATGACCGGTGGAGAAAGAGTTGTTTCTGTGATCACTTTTGGTCGACAAGATCGGTTACGCTCTGATCCATTTGTAAACCCCCCCCCCCCCCCCCTCTAAAATCGACGGTCCGACCGGGGGATCTTATCGCACACCACCCTTTCAGCACGACGCCGAAGCGATCCGAAGGGTGGAGGTACTAGCTTCTCCAACCCCCCTTCCTTGAATACTCCGTTATCACGCCTAGGGTGGTGTTAAGCGAAAGTCACTACACACCAACAGAGTAGGGAAGCAGTATTCTAGCGGAAGACATCATTAAAGAGTGCATATTATAATACGTAGTGGAAGACGTAGTTTTATCACAGAAACCATAATTTCAAGACCTATAAATAATCTACATATCTCTGCCGCATAAAATCCTAACCATCAAGGATTTATTGCCATTATATATATATATATATATATATATATATATATACGCTGGGATAGGGCACCACAAAAGAAGATGCGGCTTAACAAACTTATATCTGACGTAGCATGCTCCGTGGCTTCATCCACACACAGATGTTGTCACTCATCCGCACCTGTCACTTGTGCCAAAGACAAGTTATTAGAACCACGAACAGAATCCAACCCTTACTAACAAACAGACATAATATAACATTTATAAGGGAGGGGACATCTGGACTCTTATTGGGCCGAGACAGTCTTCCCACGACCACCGCCTACGTACTCCGTATCATCCTGCATACGGTCTCAGACCCACATAGTTCTATTAGTTTCGCACGGGTTGCCCTCCCAGACCGTCCGTCGTGCGGGTTGCCTTAGAGTAAAACTCATAGGCCATCCGACATTCTCCCAAGACACATTTTATATTCCCGGAGGAATAATTCTTGAAGGCACAATATATTCCCGTAGGAATATTTCTCGAAGGAAACATTTCATTCCCGTAGGAATTACTTCTCGAAGGCAACATTTCATCCCCGTAGGAATTTCTTTTCGAAGTATATTTCATCATAAGAGGAGAAAAGAGAATTCTCTTAAAGCTTAGCAATATATCCACCTGTAGTTTAGTAGAAGGAGAGAAGATGAACTACTATTTTAACCCAGCTGGTAATCGAATCCCAGCTGCCCACATAAGGCAACAATTGTATTCTTGTGTTCGATCATTATCTCAACCGCTGAGACCATTATTCCAACCGCTGATACCATTTAAGCTCAGAATTTCTAACTCTCTTATGTCAACAATATATAGTAAAGTAGCTCAATATATTCCCGTAGGAATACTTCCCTGACGGCACAATATATTCTCGTAGGAATATTTTCTCATCGGCTCAATATATTCCCGTAAGAATATTCCCTGAAGGCACAATATATTCCCGTAGGAATATTTTCTCAAAGGCTCAATATATTCCCGTAAGAATATTCCCCGAAGGCACAATATATTCATGTAGGAATATTTTCTCAAAGGCTCCGTATATTCCCGTAGGAATATTTATTACTGTCAATACAAGAATAGACTTCAAAACATTGATTGGACCGCGCTGCTGTACAAGCGGCGGCCAGTTTGGCACTTATTTAGAGTTGACTCTGAAAGTATGCCACCTCTTCACGTCAACTCTAAATTTATAGGCAATGCAGAAGGAAAAGCCAAAACATCGATCTGTCTGCTCTGCTCTACAAGCGGCGGTCAGTTCAGGACTATTTAGAGTTGACTCTGAAAGTATGTCACGTCTTCACGTCAACTCTAAATTTATAGGCAATACAGAAGGAAAAGCCAAAACATCGATCTGCCCGCTCATCTCTACAAGCGGCAGCCAGTTCGGCACTATTTAGAGTTGACTCTGAAGGTATGTCACGTCTTCACGTCAACTCTAAATTCATAGGCAGTACAGAAGGAAAAGCCAAAACATCGATCTGTCTGCTCTGCTCTACAAGCGGCGGCCAGTTCGGCACTATTTAGAGTTGACTCTGAAGGTATGCCACGTCTTCACGTCAACTCTAAATTCATAGGCAATACAGAAGGACAAGCCAAAACATCGATCTGTCCGCTCTGCTCTACAAGCGGCGGCCAGTTCAGCACTATTTAGAGTTGACTCTGAAGGTATGTCACGTCTTCACGTCAACTCTAAATTCATAGGCAATACAGAAGGTAAAGCCAAAACATCGATCTGTCCGCTCTGCTCTACAAGCGGTGGCCAGTTCGGCACTATTTAGAGTTGACTCTGAAGGTATGCCACGTCTTCACGTCAACTCTAAATTCATAGGCAATACAGAAGGACAAGCCAAAACATCGATCTGTCCGCTCTGCTCTACAAGCGGCGGCCAGTTCGGCACTATTTAGAGTTGACTCTAAAGGTATGTCACGTCTTCACGTCAACTCTAAATTTATAGGCAATACAGAAGGAAAAGCCAAAACATCGATCTGTCCGCTCTGCTCTACAAGCGGCGGCCAGTTCGGCACTATTTAGAGTTGACTCTGAAGGTATGTCACGTATTACGTCAACTCTAAATTCATAGGCAATACAGAAGGAAAAGCCAAAACATCGATCTGTCCGCTCTGCTCTACAAGCGGAGGCCAGTTCGTCACTATTTAGAGTTGACTCTGAAGGTATGTCACGTCTTCACGTAAACTCTAAATTCATAGGCAATACAGAAGAACAAGCCAAAACATCGATCTGTCCGTTCTGCTCTACAAGCGGCGGCCAGTTCGGCACTATTTAGAGTTGACTCTGAAGGTATGCCATGTCTTCACGTCAACTCTAAATTCATAGGCAATATAGAAGGAAAAGCCAAAACATCGATCTGTTCGCTCTGCTCTACAAGCGGCGGCCAGTTCGGCACTATTTAGAGTTGACTCTGAAGGTATGCCACGTCTTCACGTCAACTCTAAATTGATAGGCAATATAGAAGGACAAGCCAAAACATCGATCTGTCCGCTCTGCTCTACAAGCGGCGGCCAGTTCGACACTATTTAGAGTTGACTCTGAAGGTATGCCACGTCTTCACGTCAACTCTAAATTCATAGGCAATACAGAAGGACAAGCCAAAACATCGATCTGTCCGCTCTGCTCTACAAGCGGCGACCAGTTCGGCACTATTTAGAGTTGACTCTGAAGTAATGCCTCATCTTCACGTTAACTCTAAATTATAGGCAAAACTGAAATACAGTACAGTAACTGAAATAATGAAATAAAGTGCAGTAACTGAACTAAACCAGTACGAGACTGGAGTAAAAGAAAGTACTAACTGAAAGCAGTAAATGCAGGACCAGTGCGAGACTGGAGTAATTGAAAGTACTAACTGAAAGCAATAAATGCAGGACCAGTACGAGACTGGAGGAAATAAACAAATAAACAGGTCAGTAGTCCAATCACTCCATAATCAGGAGGCTTCAGTTCCATCTCCGTTCTTAGGAGGAAAGTTCTGTTCTATCTCTGTTCATAGGAGCTTCTTTTCTAAATTTGGCCTTTTGTTATTGTCCGACCTTGGGTTTTTATTACAACCTTTAAGCATGGCTTAAGCGGACTGAGGAACGATATTATGATTTTCTTAAAACCTCAAAAGAGGTGATCCAACCCCCAAAGCTTCCCATAATTTTTTCTGGAGACGTGCTGGAGGAGAGCATGGTTCATTATTAATTTATAACATAGATTTTAAGCATCTAAAAATAGTAAACATATCTTAAAAATTCCAAAATAATTACAGCAGATGTATTTTGGTAGTAGGAAGCTTCCCAAATTTTCTCAAAATTGTCCATCACTGTTACGGCACTCTGATAATTCAAAAACCCAAAATATCATAGTATTTTAATTTCTAAAAATACTTAGTCTCCTCCAAAAATTATGAAATTTTTACAGTAGGTCCCTCTTGACAAAATAAGCAACTTTTATGTTCAAAGTTTTTGCATTTGGAGTACATATAGGGCCCAAAAAATTCATATATGATAATATATATAACAAAGTATAAAATTTTATAAAAAAATTTTAGACAGAACCAGCACAGCCGCCCCTTGCGAGTCTCCTCCGCCGCCGGCCGGCCGTGGCTCCGCCCCCGGCCGACTCCTAGGGGGCAGGCGCTCCCTCCGGCGGTGGTCCGGTGGCCTGCCGCCGCCGACCACCGCCGGAACTGTTCATCTTCTCATTTCGGACGGAGGAGAAGGGGGAGGTGGCGACGGCGCTCCGGCCGCCGGAGCTCGCATGCAAGGCGTCAGGATTGTAGGGAGGGAGGAGAGGAGAAGGTCCCTGCTTGTTTGGATTCCTCCGGAAGCCCTCCGGCGAACTTGCCATGGGAGGGTGGCGAAGGTGGCGGTGGGGCTTGGCTTTGGTTTTCCGGCGAGGTGGGGCTCCGGCAGGGGGTGGGGCTGGCTCGAAAATACCAGGGAGGAGCTTCTGGAGGTGTATGGGGGTTGTCTCCATGCTTAGTCGTGGGAGGGCTTATATAGAAGAGGTTGATGCCCCTCCCCCTCTCTCCTTCCTCTCAGCTAACCCAGCTCCCCGTTAATCATGGTTTGGTGGAGGTGACAAGTGGCTGGTGGGGAGAGGCTGAGTGTACTTGCATGGGTTAAGCTTCAAAAAATATCCCAACCCACTTTCCTTGGTTTAGGCTAAATGAAGTTTAAATTAACTTAGGTGGCAAGAAGGGACTTTGCCTAGACTAAGCATGGATTAGTCCTGATATTAGGCCATGGCTGTTTTTGTGAGTTGGGTCTCGGGTGGAGAAAATTTAGAAGTAAAAAAAAAATCACTTCTTATAAGAGGAAAATTTAGAAGTTCAAAAAATCACTTCTTATAAGAGGGTTGACCCAAGTCAACCCTAAGTGGGTCCCCTGGTGGTTCAAAGTCAACATAGGTCCGCGTCGTCGAGTGTCGAGTTATTATTGATGTGACGAGGTTGAAATCAAGCGTTTACGTATCTCAAGAATCTTATAATTTTACGAGCGTTTATTTTTATTTACTTGACTAAACGACGTCGGAATCGAGCAAAACGAATTTTGTTGCACTCATACCGGCTATACGAGTCTAATGCAACTAATAGAGTTCAATTCGGAGTTCGTTTGCCTAATATTCTAGAATGGCGTTGTTGCGGCACTCGATATTACTCAAAATAGTCGTTTTCTCCAAACGACCTCGGATTGGAACAAAAGGAGTTCTGTTGCACTCGTATCGGCCATATGAGTCTAACGCAACTGATGGGATTCAATTCGGAGCTCGTTTGCTTAACATTTGAAAATGGCGTTGTTGTGGCGCTCGATATTACTCAAAATAGTCGTTTTCTCCAAACGACCTCAGATTGGAACAAAACGAGTTCTGTTGCACTCATATCGGCCATATGAGTCTAACGCAACTGACAGAATTCAATTCGGAGTTCGTTTGCTTAACATTTGAAAATGGCGTTGTTGCGACGCTCGATATTACTCAAAATAGTCGTTTTCTCCAAACGACCTCGGATTGGGACGAAACGAATTCCGTTGCACTCGTATTGGCCGTACGAGTCTAACGCAATTGACGGAAGTCGAATCGGAGCACATATGCTCACTATACTAAAATAGCGTCGTCGTGATGCGCTACAGTACTCAAAACGGTCAATTTCACCAAATGACCTCGGATTGGAACGAAACGAATTTCGTTGTACTCGTATCGACCATACGAGTCCAACGCAACTGACAGAAGTCGATTCGGAGCACGTATGCTCAATGAACAACTTTGACGTTGTGGCGAAGCACGACGCTACCCAAAATAGTCATTTCTCTAAATGACCACCACTATGTGGTGAAGGTCGGGTCGTGGTTTTCCTCTGACCCGGCCTAAGCTCCTCCAAGGGTTCAACTGAACCGGCTAGACCCCTTTTCAAAGTCGGGATGTTATAGTACGGGCTTATACGCGTGCATGAATCAGAAGCTGTTCTTGGAGATTGAAGAGGAAGTGTTCCTGTCGATCTTGTCGTTGTTCCAGAAGACTCGTCGTCGCTTCTCCTTAGTCTGATCTGGCAATCCGTGGAGACGTAGAGGGCTCTCTTTTCTCTGACCTAGTTCTTGTTCGACAAGTTCGTAGGGTTCTTCAACACTCGTGTAGACTTCTGTAGAGGTGTATATCTATTTCTACACTTACTCCTTCAGACGGGCTTGCTAATCTCGACAGAGCCGCAGGAACAAGGAAGAAGAAGAATCGGAATAGGATTCCGATTTCAAGAAGAATTTTCTTGGAGCATCATATTAAGTAGTGACTCAATTCCGCACATGTAATTTGTTTGTTGCTTCAATTTCTTGATTCATGGTTTGAGCAAGATCCTATTATCTCTCCATTGGGTTTTTCTTGAATATTCCGTTGCGCACATCTCTGATGTGTCTACCCCTAAGGAAAACCCAATAGTGGTATCATATGGAGGTTTCTGTGATTTCCATGTTTCAGAAATTGTTCCATTTGCAGTAACCGTCTTTCTCTATGTTAGTTTTTGAAACTAAAGCATATAGAGACGAGCTTGTCTACTGTCATAAGCGTGTTTGCTTATGCTACCATCTGGTACGTGTAAATCCGAAGATTTAGAAATGTTCTAAATATTTAGATTTAGTCCATAACATCAATTGTTGATGGTTTTGTGCATCTGGAATGTATCCAGGTTATGCTTGTTGTTTCTTTCATGATTATGAAATTGTGTGCACATTGATTAAATGTTAATCAAGATTGATTGTTAATCAAGTATCATGAAAAATCGCTTAAAATTATTATTAAGTATTCAGATGTCTTCCGATGGATGACACTCTTCCTTCCTCGATCGATGAAGTATAGGCTTGCCAAAGTAAGGTGCATTAATCTATCTTGGTAAGGGTGTAAACGGATAATTGTGATATCCCACTGTCGACATCGGGTCCAACTTAACTAGGTGACCTCAACGGTTGAGTGCCTAGAGGCATTGGGTTGACATGCACCATTTGATGGATGCGAATAAGTGTTATTCACCAACCATACAAGAGTTGCATAGTGATGCAATTGACAAACATTGTCTACCTAAATAGCCACATTATGGGTGATCAGCCAAAGCTGACTTATGATGGCGGTGAAATACAGATCTTGTCCACTAAGAGAGTAGCTCGCATAAACTCTCTGAATTGGTATTAAGGGTTATCAATTTGATTAAAAGAGTGGGAGCTTTTAATAAAAGTCCTTATTAAAATAAAATGTATTTTGAAATATAGTACTAAAATATTTTGCAAATTTATTGTAGAATTTTCATGACAAGTGGATCTCACTCCACCATGTCCCTGAGAGCCATCCTTGAGAAGGACAAGCTCAACGGGACGAACTTCCTTGACTGGTATAGGAACCAGAGGATTGTCCTCAGGTAAGAGCGCAATCTCTATGTCTTGGAAGAGGAAGCCCCCACAGAGCCAACCTGGAATGCTCCCCGAGCAGACAGAGATGCTTACACGAAGTATATGGATGATACCCTAGAAGTTGAATGTATCATGCTTGCGAGCATGACCTATGAGCTTCAGAAGAAACACGAGAGCATGTGTGGTTATGAGATAATCGAGCACCTCAAGAAAATATTCGAGGGGCAAGCTCGACAAGAGAAGTTTGACATATCCAAAGCATTATTTCAGTGCAAAATGGGAGCTCGAGACCTAGTAGGAACTCATGTACTCAAGATGATTGAGTATATTGAGAACCTTGAGAGACTGAGTTTTCCTATAGGCCAAAAGTTGGCCACTGATCTGATCATGCAATCGTTGCCGGACAGTTATGAGCAATTTGTCTTGAACTACAACATGAATGAAATAGACAGGACACTGCCTGAGCTCCTTGAGATGTTGAGAACTGCCGAGAATAGTATGAAGAAGCACTACAACAAACCGCACTTATAATAAGGACTAAATTGTAACAAAGACAAAATTTGTTACTAATAGCTACATTTTGTAACGAAAATTTTCTATCGTTACAAAATATTAGTTTTTTGTAACAAGTATTTTATATTTGGTTACATTAACTAAATGTTTGTTACAATAAGTGCATGTGTTTATAACAAGACTAGTTTTACGTTACAAATAATAAAATGTCCTCACAATAAATAGCAATTGCAACAACTCCTTGAAAGTATTTGTAACAACTAGAATTTCTTTACAATCAGTATTTTTGTAACCAAAGTTTTGTTACAATAAATATATTAAATTTTAAAACATGAGAGCACATTTTAGGCCCTAGAGCGTTATTTTTCGCCCGAGCACGTGTTTTTCATTTGTGCGCGCGTTTTTTGTCCGGTGACACATTTTTGCACTAACATGCATTTTTGCTTGGGCGCATTGTCTCCCAGGCGCGCATTTTTGCCCGGGAGCATGTTTTCGCCCGAGAACGCATTTTCGAATCATCACTCATTCTCTCCCGTGTTCATTTTTGTCAGGGCGTGTGTTTTTGACTGCGCTCACTTTTTTGCTCGGAAGCACAATTTTGTTTTCGCACACGTTATTCGCTCGGGAGCGTTTTCTTCAAAAACACATTTTTTCGGGCGATCTTTTTTCGTCTTGATGCTTTTTCTCACTCGGGCACGTTTTAGCCTAGTTACGCATTTTCTCGCGGGCACGTATTTTTCAACTTGCAAGTACTATTAGCCTGAGCGTGCATTTTTCTTACGGGCGCGCAGAGATGACTATTAATTAAATATCGTAACATGAAAACTATCTAATGTATCTTTTAATTTTTTGTATAAATAGAAATATATTATTACTAAAAAATAATTTTATTTATTTATTATCACCACTAAAGAGACGTCTACGACGACGTTTTTCTGTAGCGTTTAAAAAAACAAGACTAAAGATTTTAAATTTTGGGTATTTTCACGCGCAGGGTTTGCGAGCTCCATGAGCGTCGTCGCACTGAGACACTATCGAGGTGGGGGTAATGTCGAGTGGGGCACGTGCGCTTTCTATGCACTGTTAGTTGATCGATCGAGCGTCTGAGAGTGGGAGAGCACAGTTTTGGCGGAGGTATCGTCGTTGCCGGGGTACTGTCACAGCGGAGAGTATCGAGCACGGACGTACTTTATAATTAATATATATATATATATATAACCGATTATATATATAATAAATTATAATTATAAATTTAATTATATATAAACGTGTATACAATTTTATATAAACCTTTATAAAATTTTATAAAATGTTTTTATTCAAATTTTATATAAAGTTTTTATATAAAACGTTATATATAAAGTTTATTTATATAAAGTTTGTATAAAATTTTATAAAAACGTTTATATAAAGTTTTTATAAAATTTTAAAAACTTCTTGATAAAAGTTTTTCCGTTCATAAAATTTCCTTCCATAAAATTTTCATCCATAAAATTTTGCAAACAAAAAATTCAAAAAAAAAACATTAAATTTAAAAATGAACGTAAATATGACATTAATTTATTAACATAATTCTAGAGTAAAAATAACGATCACGCACGGGCCCCGCACGCACGCGAAGATACTCCCGTGCGCACGCGCGACCACCGTCGAGCACAAGCGCACGCACAGCGCGGGCTCGAGAGAGCATTTTTGGCCCGGGAGATTATTTTTTCGACCGGGCACGTGTTTTTCACTCGGGCGCGCGTTTTTTGCCCAATCACACGTTTTATGCCCAGCAAGCGTTTTACACTTGCATGCATTTTTGACCGGGCGCATTGTCTCCTAAGCGCGCATTTTCGCTTGGGAGCGCGTTTTTACCCTGACACGCATTTTCGAAACATCGATACTCATTTTCTCCATGATGCATTTTTTTCCAGAGCGCGTGTTTTTGCCCACATGCTCTTTTTTGCTCGGGAGCAAGTATAATTTTGCCAACGCACACGTTTTTCGCTTGTGAGTGTTTTCTTGGGAAGCACAGACATACACACACACGCACAGACACACACACACACACACACACAATCACACACACACATACACAGGTACACACCCACAGACACACACAGACACATAGACACAAATAGACACACACATGCACAAACACACAAACACACACACACGGACACAGACACACACACTGCACGCATACACAGACAGACACACATACACAGACGCACAAACACAAACACACATACACAAACGCACAAACACAAACACACATACACAGACACATACACAGACGCAAACACAGAAACAGACTGACACAAACACAGAAACAGACTGACACAAACACAGACACAGACTGACACAGACACAAATAGACACAGACACAAAGGCAGACACAGACAGACACATTAAAACACAGATAAACACACCGACACATACATACACATAAAGACACAGACAGACACACAAACACATAGACAGTCACACAGACAAACAAACACACAGACAAACAGATACACACACACACACACACACACACAGAGGTACACACACACACACACACACAGAGAGAGAGAGAGAGAGAGAGAGAGAGAGAGAGAGAGAGAGAGACACAGATTGACACACACACACACACACACACACACAACATACACACACAACATATCATACATGATAGGATGATCTCTTTGGAGAAAATCAAGCATATGAGCCGAGAGATGACGAATAAATATCGTAGAGTCACAAAGTTCATTGAAAGTAAAAAATATTTAATATATACTTTAACTAATTCTTTATAAATGAATATTTATTATTAATTAAAAATAATGGTGAGATAAAGGCTCTGTTTGACACGGCGATAGCGGTCGTGAACGTGGTGGTTATGAACCATCATTAGTGAACGCCTGACCTCACCTACGAAGTTTCGTGATGGCGGACATAGTTGTTGTCTTTTCTTTTATGTTCAGGACTAGTTTTCTTTTCTTGATGGTGGTCATAGCTGTTGTCATGCCAAACAATATTTTATGGCGGTGACATTTTTGTCCGAACTCACTAGAGGAAAAACGCCGCGCCAAAGGGAGACGAAGTCTCAGGTGGTGGTGTTGTTGTATTAATTTAAAAAAGTTAAATTTATTAATTTTAATATTACACATGCCGTGAAATATATGGAGAGAAATTTCTCTCCATCAGATTTGGGCATTTTCTCACCGACGCTCGTTTTTTGCATCGACACAAGTTTTCGCACGGGCGCATTCTCTCCCAGACACGCATTTTGCTCGAGAGAGCGTTTTTGCCTAGGGGCGCGTTTTCGAATCAGCGCTCATTTTCTCCCAGACTTGTGTTTTTCCCTAAGCGTGTGTTTTTGCCCAGGAGCGCAATTTTGTCCACACAAACGTTTTTCGCTCAGGAGCATTTTCTTTCGGAGCACATTTTTTTACCGGGCACATTTTTTATCCCGACGTTCTTTTTCACCCGAGCGCGTTTTTTCGCAGGCGCGTTTTGTCCCGACGTGCTAGCTTAACTAATCCTAAAATATATAAATAATAGTGATTAAATAATATAATTATTAGTTAATATTAGTTCAAATATAAATGAAAACTAAAACTATACACTTCTCGTAGAATAAATTTTATTTTTTGTTACAGAACATATTATTAATTAGAAATGAATTTTTAGATTTTATATTGAATATAATGAAACGGAGGGATAATTCTCTCCAAAATTTGTTGGGGCTAATAAAAATAAAAATGAAATCTGAAAAGCCACAGTTTTCCCTCCTTCGATAGGAAAATAATTCTCTACGTTCAACGCATCATGCCTTGGTGCGTTGATTAATAGTTTTTTCTTACTGGGGCCCACCTCTCATTTCGAAATTTTGGAGCTCCCGCCTGAGTTCGCCGCCTTAGCGTTTCTCCGCCTCTTCGCCGGAAACCTCTCCTCCTCTTTGCATGAAATCTTGCTGTAAAACTCTCGCGACCACCAAATACGATGGATCTTCCTCACCATTTCCGTTGTCAGCTCACTGCTTGTTTAGTTTCCGGCGAGGTTTTGTTTCAGCTCGTTGCTTGTTCAGTTTCCGGCGAGGTTTTGTTTCAGCTCGCTGCTTGTTCAGTTTCCGGCTGAGGAAATGGACACTGTAAGCCAGTTTTTTTGTTTCAGCTCATTCATCTTTTTGTCTCGAAACGCTACTTTTTGCTCATTCTTCCGACCCATTTAGCTCAGCTTCTTACAATTTATTTTTGATCTGCATTTAGTATGAAATTTCCAACTGTTTTTAAAATGAACTGCATTTTATTCCTTATTTGTAGTTCGATTTTAGTTAAGAATATACTAACATTCGTATCAATTTTCTCAAGTAAAAAAACAACCTTCACATGTTTTATTCCTTATTTTGCAGGTATAACATTTGATGTGAATGTGTTTGGTGCGCATCTGCAAGTTATGTATTTACTCCCAGGCATTCTGCAAGTTATGTATTTACTCCCGGGCATTCTGCAACTGTAAATCCAGAAGGCATACTAAATAGAACTGCAGCTACTACTAAACAATGCGACTGCAAATAAACTCTGAAACAAAAAACAACTACAACTACGACAAAAACATACGGCTGCAAAAAACTCTGAACCAAAAACAACTACAAGTACCATAACACTAAACTGAAAACAACAGCTCACTTCATCTTCTTTATCGGCTCCAGTGGAGAAGCTGCCGACAACAAAACTTCAGAGGAAATGAAAATAGAAAAAATGGGGTAGGCTTGCGAGAAGATTTAAAGCTACCTACAATAAAGCGGCGAGATTTCCGGCGGAGCAGCGAGATTTCCGGCAGAGCAGCAAGATTTCCGGCAGGGAGGCGGAGAGGCGGAGAAAAGCAAGGGCGCCGAACTGTTGCGGTGCAGGAGCTCCAAAATTTCGAAATGAAAGTAGGCCCCAACAACAAATTTTTTATTTATTCAAGCAGGAACGAAAAGAATTACTTTCCCCTCCAATAAGTTCATTTATCTGTGCCTCTGGCTCTCCGCCAAAACCCTAACACCTTTCTTTTCTTGCCTACTTCTCGATCGAGTTCATCTCTCCTCTCCGTCACCTCCTCTAGTGGGTCGCGACAGTTTTCTTGCCTACCTCTCGAGCTCATCAATCCTCTCCATCGCCTCTTTTGGCGGGCCAACGTGGTATTGTGCTACCCTTTTGAGTTCATATCTCCCCTCCATTTCCTCCACCGACCGGTCTGCACCGCTCCTTGCACACTAGCTAGAAATTATCGAGGTAAGCAAGGAACTTCCTTAATTTTGTATCTAGATCAGATCTTGGATATCTCCGCTTGATTCTCCTCCTGACGACTACTCCTCCAGGCATCATCTCAGCAGTCTTCGGTATGGATAGGTCATGTTTTGAGGAGGTATTGCTCCAAGGATATCGTATTGATATTACTCCTAGAGTTCTTGTGTTTTGCAATTATGCCGAGCGTAGCCTTTTGGTGTTCAGCACTTATGAGTTCCTTCAAAAATAAATAAATTAAACTTTCTATTTTTATTGATCTCTCCATTTGATTATTTTTGCCCTGGAATGCCTCTTTTGTATGGCAGTTGCAACTGATATCGATCATTTGAAAATTTCCTGGGCGCATTGTCAATGTGACCAAAGAAGAATTTTTTTTCTTCCCTCGGCGACAAATCTCGCCGTTCTCCCCAATGACACTCCTTCTCAGCAACGAATTAGATTGCAGGTTCGGTTAATTTACAACAATGTTCCTTTTTCAATCGTTTCTCTGTTGCAATGGTTGTTCTTAGTATTTCATCCATGATCATTTGATAGCATAGTTCTAATTATGCTCCTAAGGTGTTTGACATTTGGCCTAAGATAGCAAAAATGGAAAATATGAAGTCACTAACCAGGAATGGAAGGGGCATCTTGCTCTAAATTACAAGTCAGAAACACATAATTTCGAAATCATCAATAGAAGCAACAGACATCTGCATAACTCCGAATCTAACATCTTGAGTGTGGGAGGATATGTACACTCTCTTGTCTATTAACCAACATTTATCATTTGTATTCTGAATTTGAATTATTTGTAAACATTATTTTCCTCCTGTATATGGGTGATCTATCTGCAGAAATGGTTTGTCATTGGCAAATTAATTTTGCAAGCATAAATTTGCATTGCTGATCAGCTTCCGTTATCATTGCATCTTCACAATTCGCCGACCTTATCATTATGATCCTCTAGCCTCATCTTCGCCTAACCATGGACTAATTTTTGCCTAGCACCGCATAACTTCCACAGGTACCAACATCGCCAAACCAACTTGGCTTTCAACATACCATGATCGCCAGGGTTCGACAACCGATAAGTTGAAAGATGCTATCCATTCCAATGTTCTCAAAAATGGAACAACATGGTCATGATCGTCGCTATCCCAACAGCAAGTCCATACGAAAATCCATCTTGTGGATGCAAATGCTATTTATTTCAAAATTTCATCTCTGATGTTTGTGGAAGAAGTAATATATGATTATGTATGAACGTGCTAGCGTGTGTAGATATAGAAGAAAGTACCCCCAAATAGTTCATCTAGAATAATGGCCATGCCATGGGCATAAGGGGCTCTTAAGTTGTTGTATACCATCGCACCAGTGATTGTGCTTCCGCAAAGATATCCCTAAAATAGATTCCAATATAAAAATAATTAAGAAGTCTAATTTAATTCACATATTATATGAACTCTAATTATGCATGCAAGAAAGCTTCTGATAATTGATGTGTGTTTGGTTTTATTTTAATTCACTTGACTGCTTAATTTTATGATCATGATGATATAAAAGAGAAGCTCCCCATTCTCATAATTCTGAAATTCACTCCCCATTATTTATAAAATGCTACTAATTGTTGTGAACTGGTCAGGTTGCTTTTTTCCATGATCCAAATTATGATTGCTTGGTGGAATGCTTGGAGACTTGTTACAGTGAAAGCTGTCCTCCAAGGTATTATTATCTTGTGTGTTTTTCCAAGCTTGTGTGTTTTTCTAAGCTCAGCCAATATGCTTGTGTGCTTTTCTAAGCTCAGCCAATATGCTTGTGTGTTTTTCTAAGCTCAACCAATATGCTTGTGTGCTTTTCTAAGCTCAACCAATATGCTTGTGTGTTTTTCAAAGCTCAGCCAATATGCTTGTGTGTTTTTCTAAGCTATATTTGGATTACACTTCCATCTCAAGATTTTTTGGGTAAATTTCTACCAGTAGTTGTTATTTATGGAATTTAGGATTCATTATTTCATTAGGGTTTAATTTATATCAGTGGCTATTATCATTTCAAAATTGTTTACTTCTATTTATGAATTTGGATTTTAGCATGTACTTCGACGTCGATTGCAATTTGTGCTTCTATAAAATGGAGTTAAAGTTCGACTCTATATATATCAATAATTTTAGACTTCTTAGTTTGCTGATTATGCAAGAAATTTGTGCTCCTACAAGATGGCATTCATTTTTTGATTCCATATATATCAATGTTTTAGTCTTCTGAGTTTGTTGATTATGCATGAAATATATAAATACCCATTTCTTCTTGTGATGTGTGTGCAACCGTTGAGTGCAGTTGTGTTGTATTTATGTATTAAACTACATCTAAGTATTAGTTTTAAACATTTATGCCTTGTAAAGCATACACATTTTCACATCACACCCATGAATCCTCTTTATATTATTTTTTTGCCTCCTTTAAAGTGTTGCTGCCCCCTTTAATAATTGCTCTCTTTTATTTCTAGGGAGTTGAAGCTTGGGACGAAAAGTGGCGGAAGAAGATGCATTAGTCGGAAAGTGTAGACGTTGATGTGTTTTGTAAAACATTTTGATCTTATTGTTGTTATGTAATGTTGTTTTGTTATAGATGAGATGACACTTGTACTCTATCTAGCTACTACATGTATTTCAAATTTAATATTTGTAATGTGTTTTCTTTTTATTAATTTGGCATATTTTTTCCTTCCCGTACTTTATTCAAATTTTATATATGAAAAGGTATATTAGTTCTTTAAACTATAATGATTTCTATTTTTAAATATTTTAATTACAAATTATGAATATAAAATATTATTACATAATATAAAACTTTATTATACTTTAAATAATAATTCATATTTATAATAAAATCACGCGTACCCATCTAAATTAGGAATTGAAAATTTAAAAATATAAATGATTTTTTTTAGTAACGAAAGTATATAACAATTGTAACGAAATAATTATTGCTATGTTACAACTTATTGTAACGGAGTAATGTTTATCATAATTACTTGTAATGATAAATTAATTTCAATATATTTGATATATAAATATAAAATTTTAGTGAGGAAAAAATCAAATATTTGTAACGAAATATTCATATATTTGATATATATATATATAATTTTTTTAGTGGGGAAGAAGTCAAGCAGCAACAACAACAACAACAGAACTCATATAGTCCCCAATCATTGGGGGTATGGGCGGGGGAAGATTGGAAACAGACCTAACCTTTGGCACTATGCACAAAGTGGCTTCTCTCAGAGGAGAAAGACCTAACCTTTGACAATAAATGCACGAAGTGTCTGCTCACAGAGTACCACTGAAATAGTGGCCCCCCTATACCATCGCGTTTGCTGCGGAATCATGCCCTCAAATCAAAGCCAAAGACATCAGAGAGGGCAGACCCAAGAATCCATTTTGATTTATGTGCACATAACCATGCTTCCTTCATTCAGCATCCAGAGCATTGGTGAAGCACAATGGGGAAGAAGTCAAGCATTTGTAACAAAATATTATTTACTATAACCCATCTTATTGTGAGGAAGTAATGTTTGTCACGAATAAATTATTTGTAACGATAAACAAAAATTCGTTACGAGAACTATTAACGTCGAGCTTTAGGTAACGGTCATTACATAAAGTAAATGTCGTTACAAAAATTTTGTGTAACGGTATTAGTTACCTTTTGTAATGTTTTTAGTCCTTACTAAAAGTGTACTTTGTTGTAGTGAAGGCCAAGACTGCTAGCCCCAAACTGATGGTGCATAAAGGCAAGGACAAGGCCAATGGATCAAAGAAGATGAAGATAGGATCTAAGTCTTATCTTGATCCCAAGTCTTCAACATTGAAAAAGAAAGGTCTGGCTAAAGAAGGGAAGTGCCACAACTGCGGTAAGGCAGGGCATTGGAGGAGAAATCGTCCCCTCTATATTGAGGATCTGCAGAAAAATGGGAAGTGTGACTTCCGCTTCAGGTATTTTCATTTTAGAAATAAACTTTTCTGCTCCTTCATCTTGGGTATTGGATACCGTATGCGGTTCTCACATTTGTACAAATGTGCAGGAACTGGGAAGGAGAAGAATGCTGGGTAAAGAGAGGTAGACCCGCGCGTTGGAAATGGAGCAAGAGTTGCTGCCGTTGTCGTAGGAGTTTATCGTCTTTCTTTGCCCACTTGGCTTGTAATAGAATTAGATAACTGTTATTTTGTTCCAGCCATAACTCGAAACATTATATCCATTTCATGCCTTGACATAAAAGGTTTTTCATTTATAATTAATAACAATTATTGTTCAATTTTTATGAATGATGTTTGTTATGGTGTAGCTCAATTATTTAATGGTTTATATATTTTAAACTTAGACCAGTCGATCTATAACGTAGAAAATACTAAAAGTCTAAGAACAAATGACTCAAATCCTACGTACCATTGACATTGTCGTTTAGGCCATATAAACGAGAAACACATATCCAAGCTCCATAGAGATGGACTATTGGACTCATTTGATTATGAATAATTTGAGAGATGCGAGTCTTGCTTATTAGGCAAAATGACTAAAGCCCCTTTCACTGGTCATACGGAGAGGGCTGATGATCTTTTGGGTATCACACATAGTGATGTATACAGACCCATGAGTTTTATGGCTAGAGGTGGGTTTCACTACATCATTACGTTTACTGATGATTTTAGTAGATACAGATGTGTGCTTCTTATGAAGAACAAATCTGAATCCTTTGAAAAGTTCAAGGAGTTCTAGAATGAAGTACATAACCAACTAAGAAAAACAATTAAAGCACTCCGATCTGATCAAGATGGCAAATATTTGAGTCAAGAGTTTCGTGATCATCTGAAAGTGTGTGGTATTGTATCACAGCTTGTTGGGAATATTTGTAACATCCCGACTTTTATTGGGCCACTAGACCCTAGTGAGCCCAATAAAAGTAGGCCCGAGCAGTAGAAAACGACCATTTCGGGTATCGTAGCGCGCCACTACCTCATTATTATGAATAGTGGCCGTACGAACCCCGAATTGACTTCCGTCAGTTCCGTGGGACTCGTATGGACAATACGAGCGCAACGGAATTCGTTGCACTTCGATCCGAGGTCGTTTGGAGAAAACGACCGTTTCGGGTATCGTAGCGCGCCACTACCTCATTATTGTAAATAGTGGCCGTACGAACCCCGAATTGACTTCCGTCAGTTCCGTGGGACTCGTATGGACAATACGAGCGCAACGGAATTCGTTGCACTTCGATCCGAGGTCGTTTGGAGAAAACGACCGTTTCGGGTATCGTAGCGCGCCACTACCTCATTATTGTAAATAGTGGCCGTACGAACCCCGAATTAACTTCCGTCAGTTCCGTGGGACTCGTATGGACAATACGAGCGCAACGGAATTCGTTGCACTTCGATCCGAGGTCGTTTGGAGAAAACGACCGTTTCGGGTATCGTAGCGCGCCACTACCTCATTATTGTAAATAGTGGCCGTACGAACCCCGAATTGACTTCCGTCAGTTCCGTTGGACTCGTATGGACAATACGAGCGCAACGGAATTCGTTGCACTTCGATCCGAGGTCGTTTGGAGAAAACGACCGTTTCGGGTATCGTAGCGCGCCACTACCTCATTATTGTAAATAGTGGCCGTACGAACCCCGAATTGACTTCCGTTAGTTCCGTTGGACTCGTATGGACAATACGAGCGCAACGGAATTCGTGGCACTTCGATCCGAGGTCGTTTGGAGAAAACGACCATTTCGGGTATCGTAGCGCACCACTACCTCATTATTATGAATAGTGGCCGTACGAACCCCGAGTTAACTTCCGTCAGTTCCGTTGGACTCGTATGGACAATACGAGCGCAACGGAATTCGTTGCACTTCGATCCGAGGTCGTTTGGAGAAAACGACCATTTCGGGTATCGTAGCGCACCACTACCTCATTATTATGAATAGTGGCCGTACGAACCCCGAATTAACTTCCGTCAGTTCCGTTGGACTCGTATGGACAATACGAGCACAACGGAACTCGTTGCGTCTCGATACGAGGTCGTATGGAGGGTATGCCATTTTAGTCCTATGCAAATCGCCTCAGTGCAACGCACGAAATATAAAGCACACGAACCCGACATCGGCCCCGGCGACTCTTATCATGTCCCGGGAACCGAGGAGGACCCCGCCCTAAGTTGACTTGGTCAAACCCCCCCCCCTAGTCTGAAATTACTTAGGAAAGAGACGAAAAGAAAAAAAGGGGGGGGGGGGGGGGGAAGAGAAGCCCCTCCCCCAAAAAAGGAAGGGCTGCCTATTCATGGGCAGCCCCCCTATTTGGGCAGGAGAGAGAGGAGGGAGGGGAGGGGGAGAAATATCTCCCCCTCCCTTATCCCCACGTGGAGGAAGAGGAAGGGGGGGAGGAGAGCTTCCCCCTCCCTATAAAAGGAGGGGCAGCCCTCTCTATTTCCCCCCTACACACACCACCTCTCCCTCTCTCTCAGTCCTCCCCTGACGGCAGCCCCCAGCCAGCCAGCCCTCCTCCACCACCTTGCCGGAGCAAGCCTAAACCCTAGGCCGACCACCTCCTCCTCCTCCTCCATGGCCGGCCACCACCACCAACCCCCAACCCCCCAGGTAGAGATTTCCCCCTCCCCTTTCCTACCTCCCGGAGGAGGCGTTCAGGCCGCCGGCAGTCACGGCCGGCGGCGGCCGCATCTTCCCCCTCCTCCTCGCGCTCCCTGTAAGGGAGTTACTCCCTTCCCCGGCGGCGGCCGGCGGCGCCAGGCTGCCGGGCCACCGCCGGACGGCTGCCCCCTCCCCGGCGCCCCGACCAGGGGCGACAGGGAGGGCTACGCACGAGGGGGGCGGCGGTGCAGCAAGCCGGCACGGCTCGGGCTGGCTGCACCGCGCCTCCCCGCCCCTTCTGCCCCGTTGTCCGGTGGGGTCCGGCGGCGCCCGGCCGCCGGGCCACCACCGGAGTTGGCGCCGGCCCCCGGCGCACCGACCGGGGGCGGCGCCGGTGACCCTCCGACGGGAGGGGCGGCGGCACAGCGGCCTGCATGGCCCATGCAGGCCACGCCGCAGCCGCCCGCCCCTATTACTCCCTTCCCCGGCGGTGGCCGGCGGTGCCAGGCCGCCGGACCACCCCCGGAGGAGTCGCCGGCCCCCGGCGTACCGGCCGGGGGCTTCCCCCATCCCTTCCCTCCGGTGGGGGCGGTGGCGGCAAGCCTGCATGAGGCGTACAGGCCGCCATCGCCCCCGTGCCCTTGCAGCACGAGCCCCGGCGGTGGCCGGCGGCGCCAGGCCGCCGGACCACCACCGGAGTGGTCGCCCGCCCCCGGCGCACCGACCGGGGGCGGCGCTGGCCACAACCGGCCGCTGCCGGCGGCGGCAGCGGCCGTCTCCCGTCAGGGCTGACGGGAGCCGTTCGATCTCCCCCGGGAGATCAACGGCTCCTGTAGCCTTAACTCCCGCCCCCGCGTGGGTTTGAGTGCCCCCACAGCGGATCCGCTGTGGATCCGCTGTGGGGACAAAGGACGGCGCCCGGTGCGGCGCCCCCAGGTCCCTCCCTGCCTCTATTTGCACCCCAAACACCCTATAGGCTTCTCCATTTTTCTGAGGAAAAATGGGGCCCTTTCAGGAAAACTTTTCTATATGAAAAATGTGCCTCACCCTTGGGGGCACCCCCTGTAATTTTTTGGGATTTTTAGGAGGGGTTTTACTATTTTTAAAACCCAATATAAAGTTTATTTTAGGTATTAAAATGCCCAAATGTGTTTCTAAAAATCCCCAAAAATTAGGGACACTAAATATAGGTATTTTACAAATACTACCAAAGATAGGGGGTGTGGACTTGTGATTTAACCCCTCAAAAGCCTTTTCAAACAAAAATAGACGCCCGGAAAAGAGCGAAATTCATTAAAACGAATCGGCGTCTCCTCGACGCATATCTTAAATACTTATCTAAAATTATGCGTATTAAACTAAAAAGATCGACTAAGCTCGGAGAAGCAACGCAAAAATCGGAACGACATCGCGACGCAGCACCAAAACGTAACCCCGCCGCGACAATAATAAAAGAACGGAGTCGTCGATCGAAGCCTCCTCTTATGGAGTGATTGGACTACTAACCATTTCTTCTTATGCAATTACTTTCGTTTAAATCCAGTCTCGCACTGGTCCCCCGTACTTATTTTCTGTACTCTCAATTAAATCCAGTCTCGCACTGGTCCCCCGTACCTATTTTCAGCACTTTCGTTTAAATCCAGTCTCGTACTGGTCCCCCGCACTTACATTCAGCACTTTCGTTTAAATCCAGTCTCGTACTGGTCCTTATTACATGGCCTTTGCTTTCGGCCTACCTTTCTGTTTATTACATGGCCTTTGCTTTCGGCCTACCTTTCTGCTTATTACATGGCCTTTGCTTTCGGCCTACCTTTCTGTTTATTACATGGCCTTTGCTTTCGGCCTACCTTTCTGTTTATTACATGGCCTTTGCTTTCGGCCTACATTTCTGTTTAAATATTATGGCCCATGCTTCGGCCTAATTTATTTACTAGTGAAGAGCTGCCGTGGCAACAAATGCGGTGCTTATCCTCCCTTCGGCGGGGCCTTAGTTGGGGAAAACTCGGAGTCGAGTCTCTCCTCCCAAGTTAGCCCCAAGCAAGTAGCACTCATACCACTAAGCCTCCCGGTCCAAGGTCATGCGACCGGTCGAGTATGAATTGCCACGTGGCCTAAAGGTTCGTTTAAAAATAAGCGGGTGAAGATTGTTTGGAAGTGGCGGGTCGGTCACGCTCGCAGACCGTTCGTACCGGTGCGGGTGAGTTGACGACTCATGGCGACAGGGAGATGGGCACAGTGGGTTATTACCCTATGAGCCTGCAGTATCGCCTCCGCTGGTCGGCCTAAAAATCGGTTCGCCGGATGTCGCTCACATCCATTCAGTACACCAAGTTGTACGGGAGGGCCTGAATGATACGGTACGACTACATTCAGAAGTGGCAGGACTGGCCACTGTCACCGACGGCCACATCGGTGAGGCCCGCGGGATTAGCTCCCCTGCTTGAACTAAAGCGGTCTAAAAACTGTGTCGACACAGGGTCTTTGTGTGGGTACAGGTCTTGAGAACCTGGGGTGTGTGTATACGCGCGATAGTATTATAGATTTATTATGCCGCGCGATTGTGGTTATTCGGGCAGGAGCCCCGCTTTATATATATAGATGTGTATGTATATGATTACCTGCTGCTAACCCTTTCCTTGCTTCGGCTATTTCAATTCTGTCTTTAGCCGCCCCCTGGATACGGATCCGGGGAGGGGGATGTGTTTTCTGCTTAGCTCTGTGACTAACGGTTATTTCTTATAACCAATCACAGGAGACGGGACAGCGTGAAGCCCCCACATCACAGGTTGATCTCGAAGCCTTGGAGATGATCCGTACGACTTTCCCAGCCCCGCCCCCTGTCTTCCGAGACGTGAGTCCTAGAGTATAGGACCGGCTTAGGCCCTTTTGTTCAGTCGATGTAGCCTTCAAGGCACTTTTGTAAACGTTAGGCTTCGGCCCCGTTAAGTATGTAAATATAAGCAGTATGTTTTGGTTTCCTTTTTTTTTGGTTGATTGCTTCCGCTATGCGTTCTGATGTGAAGTTGTGATTCTTGTGCCTGACAAAGAGACCGCTCAGTGCTTAAGCGGGTGGGACGTCGCCACCCGGAAAGCGCTGGGTGGTCTTCTTTGGGCAGTAAGATCCCCCCCCCTCCCTGAACCCGGTTCAGGATTGGGGAGGGGGGGGGGGGGGTCCTACAAATGGATCAGAGCTACCACGATCCGACCACATGGGGCAGTCTTTCGATCCTCTCGTCCCCGTTTCCGTTCCTTGGTTCGGGACGAACCACGCAGCGGAAGCCTGGTGGACCCTTTAGGCTTAGAGTTAAGGATTCGAAATTGCACGGTAGTACACCCACACGCTTTCCGCTTACTTTTCGTTTCAGTCCTGCAAAATTCCCTTATTTTTGCAAGTTCTGATATTCATGTTGTTACTTCTCCAGATACCGGAGTCGAGCAACGGAAGGTCCTCCTCTGAGGATCAGTACCACCCTACCACCCCACCACCAGTCCCAGCCACACCAGCCGCAGCTCCGTTTGGAGATACAGAGCTAGGACGGACACTGATAGCCTTGTTAGCAGCTTTCCAGACAGCCACCCTACGACCACCCCAGCAGGCCACCGTACCCACCGATCTGCTGACCACGTTCCGAGGGCTAAGGCCCCCCACCTTCCGAGGTACAGAGTCAGCTATCCAGGCCGAGGAGTGGGTGGAGAGGGTAGAGGAGCTTCTTGTAGGGATGATGTGCCCAGCAGTAGCCGCAGTATCCCTAGTAGTGACCATGTTGGAGGGCTATGCACGAGACTGGTGGAGGGCAGCTAGCCGCTCCGCTTTTAGAGGGCGACCCCTCAGCACCATTCTCTGGGGGGAGTTCTCAGAGGCCTTCTTGGAGCACTTCATTTCGGATGCAGACCGGATGGCACTCCAGGAGCGGTTCCTGCAGATCAGGCAGGGAGCTAGGACAGTTCCAGACTACCAGAGAGAGTTTATCCACCTGGCCCGCTTCGCCGGGACCTTAGCAGGTACAGATAGGGACAGGGCGGCCAGATTTTATCGGGGATTACGAGATGACCTCCGTCAGGCCCTGATCATGATTTCCCAGGCATCCTTCCACACGATCGCCTCACATGCCACCGCTCTGGAGATGGACCAGCGGATGGTAGCCCAGCAGCGGAGGGGACATGTAGGTGTTCCCCAGACCCAGGGCCGGGAGAGAGGGGTAGGTCCTCGCAGGCAGGGCCGAGATGGGAGACAGCGTCAGCGTCACCAGCCATATAGACGGGCACCCCAGCCCCGACCAGCACCCCAGCCCCGACCAGCACCCCAGCCCCGACCAGCACCCCCAGCCCCAGCACCTCAGGTCGTCCCAGCCGCACGACGAGATGTTCCCTTCGCAGGGAACTGCTACCTATGCCAGCAGCCTGGGCATATACGAGCCTTTTGCCTGCAGGCTACCGGGAGACCCGGCTTAGGAGCAGTACAGAGAGCGGCAGAGAGAGGACGAGGTGGACGCAGAGGACGTCCCGCAGGCAGGAGGGAGCCGGCTAGGCAGGGCAGAGCAGCACCGCTCGAGGCATACGCATTGGATCTCCAGCACGGTCCTGCTCCTGACGTAGTGATAGGTATCTACTTCCGATAGTAGGATATCCTAGGAGATGTTATAGCTTTATATGTTGGGACTTTTGTATATGTCATCCCTACTCATGTATATGTACGAAAGCTTTTGATTATGATATATATATATACATATATGTTGTCAGGTTTACTTTTGGTAGAAGGTCGCCCCGCTAAAACATTGTTCGATACCGGCGCCACACATTCTTTCGTTGCACAAAACTTCATCGCAGACAAGGAGAACACGGTACGATCATCCGGGATGTCAATCCGAATACGACTCCCGGATGGATCAGATATGACTTCCACCGAAAAGTGTTCCTTCCAGGCGATGCTAGGAGGCATAGAGTTCGAAGTCAACGCCACCATCTTAGCAATAACCGGGTTCGACATCATTCTGGGAATGGATTGGTTGGCCGAGCACAGCGCCCAAATCAATTGTTCGACTCGAGAAATCCGCCTCCAGAATCCGAATGGGCAATTTATCACGCTAGCAGGTATACCCTCCGTCACCCGCATTATCTTAACATCTGCACAAACCGTCAAGGCAGTTCGACGGAAGGACGAGATGTACCTAATCTACTTTGAGATGGAGAACACGACGCAAGTACTCGCTAAAGTACCGGTGATCAGGGACTTCCCAGATATCTTCCCAGAGTCACTCCCCGGGTTGCCCCCGCAACGGGAAGTAGACTTCCAAATCGAACTTACTCAAGGAGCCCGACCAGTGTCCCGAGCACCATACCGGATGGCCCCGAGGGAACTGGCTGAGCTCAAGATTCAGCTACAAGAGTTAGTCGACGCAGGATTCATACGTCCTAGTACCTCTCCCTGGGGAGCCCCAGTATTGTTCGTTAAAAAGAAGGACGGATCGCTGCGCCTCTGCATCGACTACAGAGGCTTGAATAAACTCACCATCCGAAATACCTATCCCCTACCCCGGATAGATGAACTGTTCGATCAACTACAAGGCGCGTCCGTCTTTTCCAAAATGGACTTAAGGTCCGGCTACTATCAACTTAGAGTACGAGAAGAGGACATTCCCAAGACCGCCTTTAGCTCTCGCTACGGACTATACGAGTTCATGGTAATGCCATTTGGGTTAACCAATGCCCCGTCCGCCTTCATGGCTTTGATGAATACGGTATTCAAACCCTTCCTGGATCATTTCGTAATAGTCTTCATAGATGATATTCTCATCTACTCAAAGAACAAAACCGATCACTCCAGGCACCTCCAAATGGTACTACTTAAGCTAAGAGAACACTCACTCTTCGCCAAGTTTAGCAAATGCGAATTCTGGATGGAAGAAGTCGGCTTTCTGGGACACACCGTCAACAAGAACGGAGTAGCAGTAGATCAAGCCAAGGTGCAAGCAGTACGAGATTGGCCGCCACTTAAGACAGCGGCAGACATCCGAAGTTTCCTTGGCCTCGCCGGCTACTACCGTAAGTTCGTCGAAGGCTTCTCCAAGATCGCATTACCACTTACCACCCTCACCAAGAAGGATGTGACATTCCAATGGTCTCCTGAATGCGAGGCGGCATTCATCGAACTAAAGAACCGGCTAATATCGGCCCCAATCCTAACCCTCCCCTCCGGTACCGAGGGTTTCCAAATCTATGCTGATGCCTCTCTGAAAGGATTGGGGGCCGTGCTTATGCAACATGGCAAGGTGATTTCCTACGCCTCACGTCAGCTCAAGCCGCATGAACTAAACTACGCCACGCACGATCTGGAGCTGGGAGCGGTAGTTTTCGCCTTAAAAATCTGGAGACATTACCTCTACGGGGTACGATGCGAGATCTTCTCCGATCATAAAAGCCTCAAATACGTCTTCACCCAGAAAGAGCTAAACCTCCGGCAACGCCGGTGGTTAGAATTTCTCTGTGATTATGACTTCGCCCTCCAGTACCACCCTGGCAAGGCTAATAAAGTTGCAGACGCCTTGAGTCGGCAGCCTCCGAGGACCGGGAGTTGGTTAGAAATGGTGCCAGAGGAGTTAGTCAAATCATTGGCAGAAATGGATATTATCCTCATCACCCGCAGAAATCCGATGGAATACCAAGCCCACCTCTATTGGATGGAGATACAGTGTGACATCAGGAATAGAATACGAGAAGCCCAGAAGACCGACGTTGAAGCAGCACCGATCATTCAGGCCTTGCAACACGGTGTACAAGAAGACTACAACCTGTACGATGGCATCCTGCAATACAGACACCGCATATTCATTCCCGCTGCAGAAGGGATCCGTGAGGAGATACTCCGTGAAGCTCACCAGACAAGGTACTCGATACACCCGGGAGTAGTAAAAATGTATACGGACCTGCGCAGGACCCTATACTGGCCAGGCATGAAAAAGGATGTCACCGATTATGTAGCGCACTGCCAAACCTGCCAAATGGTCAAGGCCGAATGTCGTAGCCCAGGGGGTCTACTACAACCCCTGCCAATTCCAGAATGGAAGTTCGAGGATATTTCCATGGATTTTGTCCATGGCTTACCCCGATCCCGTGCAGGTAACGACTCCATATGGGTAGTAGTGGACCGCCTCACCAAGGTAGCCCGATTCATCCCGAACCGGCAAGGCGATGGTGTCGACATTCTAGCCCGACTATTTATCGAGCAGGTAGTCCGATTTCATGGAATACCCAAATCAATCGTCTCGGACCGCGATGGGCGCTTTACATCGAAGGAATGGAGAAGAGTGCAAGCTTATCTGGGAACCAGATTAGCTTTTAGCACCGCCTTCCACCCCCAGACCGATGGGCAGACGGAAAGGACGAATCGGACGATGGAAGACCTTCTCCGATTATGCATAGTGGAGCACAACGAGCCATGAGAGCAGTTACTACCTTTGGTAGAGTTCTCATATAACAACAGCTTCCAGGCAAGCATCAAGATGGCACCGTACGAAGCCCTCTACGGAAGACGCTGTCGGACCCCGCTATCTTGGGCACAGGATGAGGACCCCGAAGCCTTGGGAATCACCTACATCGACGATACCACCGCCGCAATAAGACTAATCTGGGAACGCATGCTGGAAGCGCAGAGCCGACAGGCCAAGTATTACGATGCACGTCATCGGCAAGTGGAATTCCAAGTGGGAGATATGGTTTTCTTAAAGATTAAGCCAATGCATGGGATATCACGAATCAAGAGACAGAAAAAGCTGGAGCCCCGCTATCTAGGCCCGTATCCAGTCGTCGAAAGAATTGGCCCGGTGGCTTACAGGTTAGCTTTGCCAGCCGAGCTGGGGAGCCTTCACGACGTATTTCATGTCTCCTCGCTAAGACGTGTTCTGCGCCAACCAGAGCAGCACCTCCCCACACCCCCAACATCAGTACAATCCGACCGATCTGTCCGACTCGAACCTGTGAAGATAGTGGACTCCAAGATCAAAGAACTGCGGGACAAGACAGTCACAATGGTCAAGATCTTATGGTCGAACGGTGGACGCGAAGAGTTCACTTGGGAACCCGAGACGCTCATACGAGAAAAATACCCGACGCTCTTCCCCCAGGTACATCATTTAAACCCCTACTTTAGCCAATTTTCGGGGACGAAAATCTCTTTATTTTTATTGGATTGTAACATCCCGACTTTTATTGGGCCACTAGACCCTAGTGAGCCCAATAAAAGTAGGCCCGAGCAGTAGAAAATGACCATTTCGGGTATCGTAGCGCGCCACTACCTCATTATTATGAATAGTGGCCGTACGAACCCCGAATTGACTTCCGTCAGTTCCGTGGGACTCGTATGGACAATACGAGCGCAACGGAATTCGTTGCACTTCGATCCGAGGTCGTTTGGAGAAAACGACCGTTTCGGGTATCGTAGCGCGCCACTACCTCATTATTGTAAATAGTGGCCGTACGAACCCCGAATTGACTTCCGTCAGTTCCGTGGGACTCGTATGGACAATACGAGCGCAACGGAATTCGTTGCACTTCGATCCGAGGTCGTTTGGAGAAAACGACCGTTTCGGGTATCGTAGCGCGCCACTACCTCATTATTGTAAATAGTGGCCGTACGAACCCCGAATTAACTTCCGTCAGTTCCGTGGGACTCGTATGGACAATACGAGCGCAACGGAATTCGTTGCACTTCGATCCGAGGTCGTTTGGAGAAAACGACCGTTTCGGGTATCGTAGCGCGCCACTACCTCATTATTGTAAATAGTGGCCGTACGAACCCCGAATTGACTTCCGTCAGTTCCGTTGGACTCGTATGGACAATACGAGCGCAACGGAATTCGTTGCACTTCGATCCGAGGTCGTTTGGAGAAAACGACCGTTTCGGGTATCGTAGCGCGCCACTACCTCATTATTGTAAATAGTGGCCGTACGAACCCCGAATTGACTTCCGTCAGTTCCGTTGGACTCGTATGGACAATACGAGCGCAACGGAATTCGTGGCACTTCGATCCGAGGTCGTTTGGAGAAAACGACCATTTCGGGTATCGTAGCGCACCACTACCTCATTATTATGAATAGTGGCCGTACGAACCCCGAGTTAACTTCCGTCAGTTCCGTTGGACTCGTATGGACAATACGAGCGCAACGGAATTCGTTGCACTTCGATCCGAGGTCGTTTGGAGAAAACGACCATTTCGGGTATCGTAGCGCACCACTACCTCATTATTATGAATAGTGGCCGTACGAACCCCGAATTAACTTCCGTCAGTTCCGTTGGACTCGTATGGACAATACGAGCACAACGGAACTCGTTGCGTCTCGATACGAGGTCGTATGGAGGGTATGCCATTTTAGTCCTATGCAAATCGCCTCAGTGCAACGCACGAAATATAAAGTACACGAACCCGACATCGGCCCCGGCGACTCTTATCATGTCCCGGGAACCGAGGAGGACCCCGCCCTAAGTTGACTTGGTCAAACCCCCCCCCCCCCCCCTAGTCTGAAATTACTTAGGAAAGAGACGAAAAGAAAAAAAGGGGGGGGGGGGGGAAGAGAAGCCCCTCCCCCAAAAAAGGAAGGGCTGCCTATTCATGGGCAGCCCCCCTATTTGGGCAGGAGAGAGAGGAGGGAGGGGAGGGGGAGAAATATCTCCCCCTCCCTTATCCCCACGTGGAGGAAGAGGAAGGGGGGGAGGAGAGCTTCCCCCTCCCTATAAAAGGAGGGGCAGCCCTCTCTATTTCCCCCCCCCACACACCACCTCTCCCTCTCTCTCAGTCCTCCCCTGACGGCAGCCCCCAGCCAGCCAGCCCTCCTCCACCACCTTGCCGGAGCAAGCCTAAACCCTAGGCCGACCACCTCCTCCTCCTCCTCCATGGCCGGCCACCACCACCAACCCCCAACCCCCCAGGTAGAGATTTCCCCCTCCCCTTTCCTACCTCCCGGAGGAGGCGTTCAGGCCGCCGGCAGTCACGGCCGGCGGTGGCCGCATCTTCCCCCTCCTCCTCGCGCTCCCTGTAAGGGAGTTACTCCCTTCCCCGGCGGCGGCCGGCGGCGCCAGGCTGCCGGGCCACCGCCGGACGGCTGCCCCCTCCCCGGCGCCCCGACCAGGGGCGGCAGGGAGGGCTACGCACGAGGGGGGCGGCGGTGCAGCAAGCCGGCACGGCTCGGGCTGGCTGCACCGCGCCTCCCCGCCCCTTCTGCCCCGTTGTCCGGTGGGGTCCGGCGGCGCCCGGCCGCCGGGCCACCACCGGAGTTGGCGCCGGCCCCCGGCGCACCGACCGGGGGCGGCGCCGGTGACCCTCCGACGGGAGGGGCGGCGGCACAGCGGCCTGCATGGCCCATGCAGGCCACGCCGCAGCCGCCCGCCCCTATTACTCCCTTCCCCGGCGGTGGCCGGCGGTGCCAGGCCGCCGGACCACCCCCGGAGGAGTCGCCGGCCCCCGGCGTACCGGCCGGGGGCTTCCCCCATCCCTTCCCTCCGGTGGGGGCGGTGGCGGCAAGCCTGCATGAGGCGTACAGGCCGCCATCGCCCCCGTGCCCTTGCAGCACGAGCCCCGGCGGTGGCCGGCGGCGCCAGGCCGC